>BSBM01000247.1:1490000-2825000 GCA_027924585.1 Larix kaempferi
GCCCGATCTTCCCACATTTCCAACACTCAACGGTCTTCGAGCTATGGAAATTATTGGGATTCCTAGATTTGGACCTCCTATCCTTTGATCTACCTCGATAGTTCGATCTGCGTCCATTCCCTCTGTTTGAATTTCTTCCTCTTGACTCTGTATGCAAAATTGAAGAGGTTGACGATTCACCCGAATCTCTCCGTCGGATCTCTTCACTGAGAACCAGATCACGAACATCATCAAATTTTAGCTTATTGTTTCCCGACGAGCTACCCACAGCCGTGATAGTAGCATTCCAACTTTTTGGTAGAGAAGATAGAAGTATCAGTGCTCATACTTCTTCATCAAATTCAATTCCAACTGAACTCAGCTGGGTTGTGACTGTATTGAGTTCATTGAGATGATGAGCTACTGATGCGTTTTCCGTCATCTGCAGATTGAACAATCGCCTCATCAAATGAACTTTGTTAGAGGCCGGTGGCTTCTCATACATACTGGAGAGAGCCGCCATAAGACCTGCTGTGGTCTTTTCCTTTGCTATGTTAAAAGAAACATTGCGAGATAATGTCAATCGGATAACTCCGAGGGCTTGCCTGTCGAGAAGAGCCCAGTCTTCATCCTTCATGCTCTCTGGCTTCTCTTTTGCGAGAGGTTGATAAAGCTTTTTCTGGTACAGATAATCTTCGGTCTGCATTTTCCAAACGCCGAAGTCCGCACCATCGAACTTCTCAATTTTTATCTTTCCTTCATCTACAGCCATTGCTCCCACTCGAATCTGACTTTATCTGGATCGCTTCTCACACATCTGGCTCTAATACCAGTTGTTGGGAAATTACACAGATTTCCTCTGGATCAGATTTGGGAGAGCGAAATAAAATTAGAATAACAAGACACGCAAATTGATAATGGAGTTCAGCCAAATTTAGCCTACGTCTCCGGGCTGCTGCAGATCTTTTATGAAAGGGGAAAATTACACAGTGTTTACAAACACTCACAGCATATTTATCAGGACTGAAAAAGAAACAGTGCACAGGCTTTTCTTCTTCTCTCTTGCTTACATTCAAATGCAGGAGTCCGCCTTCTATTTATAGATGCAGAAGCCCACATCTACATGTTTTTTCCAGGCTAGCTATTAATTGGCTTTCATTCTTCTTCAACAAAGGATGCACCGTCCACTCTGTTTTCTGGGTTGTTGGCTTGACAACCACTCTGTTTCCCTTTCAGCTTAAATGCCATTTATGTAAGTTTGACCAACACCTCAGCGGCAGAAGCGGCAGTTCCAGCAGATCGATGGCCTGCTTTTGGAAACATTGACTGGCGTGAAAAGGAAGGAGACGGTGTGGCCGTTGATGGCTAGAGCTTTGTAGAACTCCAGAAAGGGATTAATGTGTCCCTACGCCAACATATTTATCTTATGATGTCTTTTGGAAAATCATAGGCCTATAAATTTTCACTGAGATATGGCCATAGTTCCTGATTGTATTGATATGTTATACCTTTCATGCATCTTAGAGTTAGAACCTGCTCCTGATTTTGAAAAGAGGTACCATCGCCCTACGCATTTGCTGGTTGTAGTTAACCCAGGTTTCACACCGATGTTACATTACGTTGGGAAGTGCTAATTTAGTTGTGTTTGCAATACTGTGACAGCCCTTTAGATACATACATTTATTAAATAAATGTATGTAGTTAACCCAGGTTTCACACCGATGTTACATTACGTTGGGAAGTGCTAATTTAGTTTTGTTTGCAATATTGTGACAGCCCTTTAGATACATACATTTATTAAATAAAAGACGATTCACAAAGAGAGTCCACCCGATCTAAGTTTGGGATGGCTTAAGTCTCATTGATTTAAGATCATTTTTCTTATAAAATCCTTGTGATTTTGCATCATAGGTTCGGTGATCTCCGAGGTTACACACATACTTATGATATATATATAAAAGATCCGTTAGTAATATGGTTGATCCGTTTATTATAACATTGTTTCATATATGAAATATCTTAAATATGACTTTAGTTGTTACTATTTTGTGATAGTCAAAAAGAATGCTAACCTTATTTTTTAAGTTGTAAAAATATTTTCTTTTAACCTATAGATAGGAAAAAGAAATAGTCCTAATCGTTGTTTTAGTTTAAGTAAACTAAGCGGTGAAGATAATCTTGGCCTTAGATTAGAAATTATATTATTTCCCTTGATTTTGTTAGTGACTTGTCAAAAATAAAATATAAGAATATGGCTATAGTTCATACAACTAAGGATATAAAGATTTATGTTGGAATTAGAGAAGACTCTCACATTCAAGCATAATAGAACTTTAGCCTTAGTATTCCTTATACAAAAGATGAATAAAGTGGGTTTATATATATATATTAATTGAATAATAATACAAATGATTTGTATTAAGGGAAGAAAGTTAATTTATGTTGTTGTTGTTTAAATTCTTTAGGTATATTGAATAGGGACTAAGGTTTACGTCTAATCGAAATAAATATATTCATTATTTTATTTAAAGGTGTGGAAATTAGTAGGGTCTTATGAAGATTCTTTTATATGTATAAATAGACCTTATGAGAATATTGATTTCCTTGGTAAATAGTTTGATTATATTATATTGTCAAACAAATACTTTCAGAGAGAAAGGAAGACAAAGGATATTTTTCCTTAAATAATTATTTTATATATAGATATATATACCTTTTCTTAGTTAACAAAATCGTGGATGATATATATTTTTCTATGACCAAGGAAGAAGGGTAAAGCCCTAGCAATATGAAAGAAACTTCAAGCTTAGGATTCAAACTATGTATAAGACCATTTAAGGTTTGACGCATAACATTTAAAGTTAAGAGAACTATAGCTTTTAGTCTCCATTACTATATAAAGATATTAGTTATATATTATAATTCCAAGTTGTTTGACTTATTTGATTATCATCATAATATGTATATGTTATAACTCTTAAAGATAAGAGAAAAAATTAAAAGGTATAACATATTGGTAGAGTTTGGGTCCATGAAGACATTGTTGTTAATAACTTACTTAAAAGTTTATGATGTTACACATAAAATCTTAAGAGAATTTTATGGTGGAAAACTCTCAAGGAAATTGTATTTATATATTTTAGTACAGCCTTGTGATAAAAGGCTTAGAGATTTGAGAAGGAGATTTATCGCAACAATGTTGTTGGATTGTAATCCTATTACTTTTTGCCTAATAATAAATAATGCACAGACCTTGTGGACTAGCCCGTGTACGGGTGAACCACTTACTTTTGGTCTCATTCATTTGTCTATGGCTTTTATTATACGTGTATATGTCTTCATGACAATTGTATGGTTTTCCTCTCATACGAGTTATTTTAATGTTTATAACACATTTGTTGAATGCATCTTGGCAAGGGGTATTTCATGTTAAATGTTGTTAAAAGATATTTCATGTTAAATTTGTTTAAAGGATATTTCATGTGTTCAAAATGAGGACCATAAAGATGTAAGTATTATTTGGTTCAAGTTTGTAAATCCTCATTTTAGAATGGTAGTATTTAAATATGTGTTAGTATGTAATCAATTGCTTGAAAGGTCTCTATGGTTGAAGTTATATTATGCAAACATAGTATACAATTACTTTGGCCCTTTACATACAAAGGTTTCATATGAGGACCAATGAAGTGCATAAGAATCACTTAAGATAAAAGGTAAATTCCATCTGTTGTAAGTATGTACTAACACCCTTGCATAGATTTTCAATGATAATGTCTATGAAGCATTACATGTCGCATTTATTAAATAGAAAAATTAGATATTGATTATATATTTATAATTCCGCAAATCATTTTTAATGGCGATTGGACCTTTTGGAAGGGAAATAAGACCATTTAGAAAAAAATTTAATCTTTACAAATTTGGGTACGTGACAGATTGGCAGGAAATATTGATGACCTCAGACGCTGAAAATTTCAGGAACGTCTGCTTTGCATACATGTTAATTCATCTTGCTCGAAAGAAACACAGATGTGGATATGACATTAGATGTTCAGCAGTGCTTTGTGTTCGATTACCCATTTTAATATTGCACATCTTCTTTTTGAACGATTATTTGCAAAAGTTGTTTTATGTTGTTTTTGAATCGTTATTTGCTGTGATTTTTTAGTTATTCTCGAATAGTTTCATAGTCATTTAACTTGTGGCTAGTGAATATCGATAGGTCACAAGTTAAGTGCTATAAACAAGATATATTTTACTTGTTCTACATGCTCAGTTGTAATCATATGTTGTTTATGACTACGCTACATGTTACCTTCTTTAGTTAAATGGGTTGTCACTACATTTAGCTACCTGTTACCTTCTTTTACCTGGTTGTATTTCATTTTTTTTTAATTGTTTATTTCTAATTTGGAACAATGCTCATAAAATTGATCTGGATGGTACATTTGTCTTATCTTCCATCTTTAGTTAAATGGGTTGTCACTACAGTTAGCTACATGTTACCTTCTTTTACCTGGTTGTATTTCATTTTTTGTAATTGTTTATTTCTAATTTGGAACAATGGTCATAAAATTGATCTTAATGGTACATTTGTCTAATCTTCCTACAATCTAGAAAAAAGCATACTTGCTACTCCAAGTAGGACCAGGACATTTCTTTTATAAATGTTTATTTAGAATTACTTATACTTTATGTGTAGTTGTAATCACCTTTTGACTTTTAAGTGAATTAGTTGTTATTTTTTTTAATTGTTTATTTCTAATTTGGAACAGCACCCATAAAATTAATGATACATTTGTTTTAATTTTCCTACAATCTAGAAAAACATACTTGCTACTCCAAGTAAGACCAAGTTGTGATAATTTGGCGATAATTCTAGTGTGTAAACATATTCGGGATAAAACGTCATAATAGTCGGGGAGTATATATATGTATATGTATGTATCAAGGTCTGACCAAATGGACAATATATAATGTTTTTATTAATGCAAATCTTGCCACTAACTAATCTATTTGATAATTACACCGATAGGTGTTTAGATTAACCGTAATGTAACAAGTGTACAAGAAGTGGTGGTTTAAAAAGAGGATATGTTTATTAAATAGTATTTGTTTTATGTTTATATTAATTAGTTTATATGTTTATTAAATTGAGTTTGTTTTATATTTATATTAATTAGTTTAATGTTTATGATGGTTTAATGTTTATATTAATCCAATATGGCACTTAACTTGTGACCTGTTGGTTTTCACCGACCACAAATGAAGTGGCTATGCTAGTAATAGTACAGCCACAAGTAAAGTGGCCTATGAACATGATAGGTCTAAAATCAAATGCTATTTAATAAACATACCCATTTTCTTAACCATCTGTTAATTGAAACTTATTTAAATCTTAATCAACATGCATGACCATGAAATGAATCTCCACTGTACACTTATTACACTACGATTAATCTTGTTGATCCACTCAAGGAAGTCCAAAATACCAGATAATATCTAAACTTTCTTCACCATCTGTTAATTGAAACTTATTTAAATCTTAATCAACATGCACGACCATGAAATGAATCTCCACTGTACACTTGTTACACTATGGTTAATCTTGTTGATCCACTCAAGGAAGTCCAAAATACCAGATAATATCTAAACACCTTACACTGATAGGTATTTAGATATTATCTAGGATTTTAGACTTCCTTGAGTGGATCAACAAGATTAACGGTAGTGTAACAAGTGTACAATCCGAATCAATTTCATGGTCATCGTACCTTGTTATGCTTAAATGCATCTTGATTAATATTTAAATAAACTTCAGTGAATTCGTGGTTTAAAAAGAGGATATGTTTATGAAATAGTATATGTTTTATGTTTATAGTAATATGTTTATATGTTTATTAAATTGTGTTTGTTTTATATTTATATTAATTAGTTTAATGTTTATGATGGTTTAATGTTTGTATTTATTCATGGCACTTAACTTGTGACCTATTGGTGTTCACCGACTACAAATGAAGTTGTTGTGCTAGCTATATGGTGGCTATATATGTTTATTCTACTTATAAGTGTTTATATTTATATTTATCAGTATTTAATTTTTAAAATTTAAGGTGGAGTAGTAAGTTGACCAACCACAAGTTAAATGATTGTGTTAGTTAATAAAAGTTTACAATTAGAAAAGCTATTTAGCTAGAGTTGCTATATAGGTATGTATATACAAAATTACAATTAGCAAAGTGACTTACTTCAGGTTACAATATTATTTTAATTTATGCAGTAATTTTATCCATTTTGTTTAATTTGTAAATATATTCGATTTTAAATTTATAATATCAAAATTAATATATGTCCATGATAAATTAAGTTTGTGTAATCATTAACTTAAATGCATAAATAGATTCAATTCCTTCCATAACCCCAAAGCACCCATCAAAATCACACCCAAATAATCAATCAAAAACATAAACTAAGCGAAATCAATATCTATCCAATATCAAATATCTATCTAAAAATAATGAGTGCTCATACAACTTATTATTAGAGCAATAGGCATCACTATCTCCTTACTTAATAATGTTAATGTATAATATCGAAATTAATATATTTTTGTATGAATGATAACATTAAGCTCAACATATATCAATTATGGGCTGGTGCAAGGTAATGATACCCAATTATGACACGTTAGTTGCAATGACATGCTGGAAAAATAGAAATATTATCATTAAAATGAATTATTAGCGGTACCTACAAAACTTTTTCGAATTAGGTGTAAGAAGATGAAACGTAGAATGGCGGATGACCTTCCGGAATATATAAATTTTATTTATGGAAACGTGGTATAACCACCCCAAAATGTTATTATTTTAAGATTGGTATGTTATTTTTTCTCTAAAACATAATGCACATGTTTTAGTTGAGCCACCTGTTTGTTATGTAAATTGTCAATTTATAAGGAAAAAAATATGTAGAGGCATAGGCAACAGATGAATCTTGTATGGGGCTATTTTTCCAAAATTTTAAAAGTTAATTTTTTTTTTTTAAATTACGAAAGTCAGTGAAGCCTTAAAATGACATGGTCAAGTGTTGGTACACCATATAATGGTCTGAAAATTATCAAAAAAACTTTTTTCTTTTAGCTTGTAGGTATTCTTGTACTCTCGTGCGGGTTCTTTTCCATTCTCTAAATAGGTAATCCAATCAAAAGTTATATGGTGTACCAACACTTGACCAAATAAACGACCTATGTTTTTTACAAATTTGACATGAGTGGACTTAAAAATGAATTAAATATAGAAAACAACAATAGATCTATTCAAAAATTATATAGTTAGAATCTGTACACAGAGCTCGACAAGTGTGTGCAATTTCATCTGCACTGCACTAGTGGAGCATATGCGGAACTAGGTGTGAACATGAAGTTACAACATTTGATGTGTTAAATCAGACTGAGCCTCAAGTTTTTGAAATCTAAAGCAAATTCCAAGCCTGCAAGGGTTCCAAAAACAATTTGGATATAGAGACGCGTGTGCACACGCATGTCTAAGAGTGCACACGCCTGTCTAAGAGCGCACACGCGTGTCTAAGAGCACACATGCATAGATGTACGCACACATTATTTAATTTCCTTTGTCAAGGGGATACATAAAGTTGACAAAGGAAATGAAAGAAAACATATAAAGGGATACGTAAATTTGACAAATGAAATTTAAGAAAACATATAATTTGCAGCAAAATAATAACAGGGTGGTAATAAACTACACTTGTGTCTTCCATTGTTAGTTGCACTTCAAGCTTGAATGTGGTAGCCTTGGGACAAGACATAGGTCACAGGTTCGAATCTCCTCAGTTCAGTTCGAACATGCGACTTATGTCTAGTCCCAAGGCTACCACCATCAAGCTTGAAGTGCAACTGACAATGGAAGACACAAGTGTAGTTTATTACCACCGTGCGGATTTAATTTGATCTTATCAATCAATTCCCATCACCATTTCCTCTTATACGATGTCCCACAACCCTTTCTCTCGCCACCCACTCTTCATTCATTCTACATGCATTTCACTATGCCACCATCTAAGATTCTCATTGCGTTTTCCCTCAATTAGTTTCTCAATTCAATATGACCCATGCCTGTCATTCGAGAAGTGTTTCCAGCGGTCTTGAGTTTCAGCTTGGCAATGGTGACCATTCATGGTATTGCGTTTCCCTTCGGCTACAATATGGAAAACTCATAGTTCAATATGAAGGTTTGTCTGACAAATGTGACGGTTTGGGTTCTGTGGCCCTGGAGCAAATCCTCGAAGTGTCCCTAAATGGCCCCGGGGTGCCGTACCAAGATTCCCACATCACCCAAACCTTGGCTCGGATCGGGAATCCGTTGATCTCGGTGGATCTAGGGTGCCAAGTTTCAGTTAGGCCCCCCCTCACAGCATGCCTCCAACCCCCAGAAACGGTCTTATTAGGCCCTCTCATTGGATTTTGGTGGATCCACGCATGCGTTCCTTCTATCTCTACAAAATCTAATTTCCATTCCTAGACATAAAAATTCCAAACTATTTTGAATCCCTATTTTTTTTTAATAAGATGAGATTGCCTCTAAGGTTGGGACCCCCCGCCTCTCTATAACCCCACCCCCCTCTCTTCCTTTCCACCTAAACCCCCCCACTCTCTTCCACTCTATCCAATCCCTCCTCCCTCCCTCGCCCCTCTCTTCTCTCCTTCACCGCAAGGGTTAGGAGTTATACTATTACACAAAATCACTAACTTGCATTATCCTCATGTACATATAAATCTTCATCCTTGTAACCATAAATCCATGACCCTTATATCTCAATCCCCAAACCCTTGACCATTTGTCCCTAGGTGCGTCAATCCCTAGTCCCTAGTACAACTAACCACCATAACTCTTGGCCTACAATAATCCTAAACTAGTATATATCCCCTAACACTTCTAAATACTAACACATAATGATATATATCCCTTAACCCCTATAATCCTAACCATGTAATTCTAACCTCTAAAGTGTCTAGTCAAATACAAATTAAGCACTAACCCTTATCGGTGTCACCATCTTCATTATCTTCACCATCATCGTTTCGGTTGTCATCACCATCACTTGAATGTTCTTCATCATCATCATAATCATCTTCATCGTCATCATCATATTCGTCATCATCATCATCATCATCATCATCCTCATCATCATCTTCCTCATCATCATCATCCTCATTGTTAGCATCATCATCATCTTCATCATCATCATTTTCATCGTCATCATCATGATCATCATGAAGATGATGATGATGATGATGGAGAAGATGATGATGAACAAGATGATGATGATGGAGATGTTGATGAGGAAGGGGGAGATGAAAATGATGATGAAGAGGATGATGATGATGAGGATGATGATGATGATGATGATGATGATGAGGATGAGGATGAGGATGATATTGGTGATGATGATGATGATGATGATGATGATGAAGATGTTGATTATGATGACGATGGTGATGTAGATGATGATGATGATGATGGATATGTTGATGAGGAAGGGGGAGATAACAATGATGATGAAGAAGAGAACGATGATGAGTATGATGAGGATGATGATGATGATGATGATGATGGTGAGGATGATGATGATGATGGTGATGATGAAGAGGAGGACCCTGATGATGATGATGAGGATGACGGTGATGAGGATGATGATGATGATGGTGATGATGATGATGATGATGATGATGACGATGGTGGTGGTTATGAGGATGATGGTGATGATGGTGATGAAGATGATGATGATGATGATGATGATGATGATGATGATCATTTTCATCATCATCACCATCATCACCATCATCCTCACCATCATCATCATCATCATCGTCATCATGTCATCATGATCACCATCATCATCATCCCCATCACCATCATCCTCATCATCATCGTCCTCCTCTTCATCATCACCATCATCATCATCATACTAACCATCATCATCATCATCATCGTTCCCCTCTTCATCATCATTGTCATCTCCCCCCTCCTCATCAACATCTCCATCATCATAATCATCTTCATCATTATCATCATCATCTGCATCACCATCGTGATGGTGATGGTGATGATGATGATGATGGTGATGATGATGATGGTGATGAGGATGATGATGATGATGATGATGGTGATGAAGATGATGATGATTATGATGATGATGATGATGAAGATGATGACCACGATGATGATGATGATGATGATCTTCATTATCATCACCATCATCCTCATCATCATCATCGTCCTCCTCTTCATCATCATTGTCATCTCCCCCTTCCTCATCAACATCTCCATCATCATCATCATCTTCATCATCACCATCATCATCTTCATCACCATCTTCATCACCATCTTCATCATAATCAACATCTTCATAATCATCACCATCATCATCATCATCTCATCATCATCATCATCAACATATTCATCATCATTGTCAACTCCCTCTTCCTCATCAACATCTCCATCATCATCATCATCATCATCCTCATCACCATCATCATCGTCCTCCTCTTCAACATCATTGTCATATACCCCTTCCTCATCAACATATCCATCATCATCATCTTCTTCATCATCATCATCCTCATCCTCATCACCATCATCATCATCATCAACATCTTCATCGTCCTCACCATCATCATCACCATCATCATCATCATCAATTCATCACCATGATGATGATGATGGTGATGATGATGATGGTGATGATGATGGTGATGATGATGGTGATGACGATGAAGATGTTGATGATGATGACGATGGTGATGAGGATGAGGATGATGATGATGAAGAAGATGATGATGATGGATATGTTGATGAGGAAGGGGGATATGACAATGATTATGAAGAGGAGGATGGTGATGATGAATGAGGATGAGGATGATGGTGATGAGGATGATGATGGTGAGGATGATGATGATGATGGTGATGGTGATGATGATGATGAGGGTGATGATGATGATGGTGATGAGGATGATGATGATGATGGTGATGATGATGATGTTGATGATGATGATGAACATATCCATCATCATCGATATGTTCATGATGATCATGAACATATCCATCATCATCATCTTGTTCATCATCATCACCTTCATCACCATTGTCATCATCAACAACATCCTCATCATCATCATCCTCATCTCCATCATCGTCCTCCTCCTCCTCCTCATCGTTCTCCTCGTCATCATCATTGTCATCTCCCCCTTCCCCATCAACATCTCCATCAGATCATCATCTTCATCATCATCATCTTCATCTGCATCACCATCGTGATGGTGATGGTGATGGTGATGGTGATGGTGATGGTGATGATGATGGTGATGATGATGATGATGGTGGTGATGAGGATGATGGTGATGAGGATGATGATGATGATGGTGATGATAATGATGATGATGATGATGATGATGGTGATAAATATGATGATCACGATGATGATGATGATGATCATCTTCTTCATCATCATCACCATCATCCTCATCATCATCATCGTCCTCCTAGTTATCATCATTGTCATCTCCCCCTTCCTCATCAACATCTCCATCATCATCATCATCTTCATCATCATCATCATCACCTTCATCACCATCGTCATCATCATCCTCATCACCATCATCATCATCATCACCATCACCACCATCATCATCATCCTCACCATCATCATCCTCATCACCATCATCCTCATCCTCATCCTCATCATCATCCTCCGATTCATAATCATTGTCATCTCCCCCTTCCTCATCAACATATCCATCATCATCATCCTCATCACCATCGTCATCATCATCACCATCTTCATCATCATCACCATCATCATCATGAGGGTGATGATGATGAAGATGTTGATGATGATGACGATGGTGATGAGGATGATGATGATGGATATGTTGATGAGGAAGGGGTAGATGACAATGATGATGAATAGGAGAACGATGATGATGATGATTATGATGGAGATGTTGATGAGGAAGCAGGAGATGACAATGATGATGATGATGGTGGTGATCATCAACATCATAATCATCATTGACATCTTCATCATAATTGTCATCTTACCCTTCCTCCTCAACATCTTCGTTATCATCATCTTCTTCATCATCACCATCACCATCACCATCACCATCATCAACATCTCCATCGTCATTGTCATCTCCCCCTTCCTCATCAACATCTCCATCGTCATCATATTCTCTAACATCACCATCTTCTCCATCATCATCATCATCATCTTCATCACCATCACGATCACCATCACCATCATCATCATCATTAACATCTACATCATCATCAACATCTCCATCATCATCATGATCATCATCATCTTATATCCTCCTTATATCCAAAATTAGACAAGCTCCATATGTTGATGAAGACTATTTAGATGATGTTGATGAAGATGAAGATGATAATGAAATTTAACCCGATTACTTGCCTCTAATACCTATAACCTTTAACTCTTAATCTACAATCCTTATAACCCTAAACCAAAAACCCCTAAACACATAGAAGCAATTAAATGCTTTAGGGATTATGGGTTAGAATAGGGCCTAAAGGCCTTTAGGGGGGAGGGGCTCTAGGAATAAACCGACACATTTCGATTTGTTGGGTAATAAATGAAATGAACGTTACCCACCAAACTATACAATGTTTAGCAGGGATGCGCATGCGCTCCTGGCGCGCACACGCTCCCTAGTGTGTGCGCGTCCCTGCTGAACATAAAATTTAGAAAATCACCTGCGCTCTTCTCCCGCATTTTTTCTCACATTCATCGCGTTTTGTTCTCTATTTTCACGCACAATCCAAAAACCATTTACATTTTAGATTGAATTCACACACCATTTGGTGCTTCCTTGACCATTTGGATAGAATACACAACATTTGGGGCTCTATTTGGCTCTTTGGATTGAATATACACCTCTTGGGATCTATTTGGATCATTTGAGTGAATACACAATAGTTGGAATCTATTTGGCTCCTTGGATTGAATTCTCATGCTACTTGGACACACATGAACTCTTCTTATATATAGTGAACACATCAAAAGAGCATTTTACATTTGAAGCAAAGAGCAATCATAATCCTTGAGGTATGGTGACAATTTTATCTTGTTAAATGTATTTTAGACTTCATTCACTTGTTTGAATGGCATCTATTTTAGTTTTTCCTCATGAATTGTATGATAGATCTATTTTAGTCTTCTTAATCTTCAACATAGACAATAAAAACATCTTACCAAAAAAAAACTACAGTACATTTGGTCAAATTTGCCATGTTTTTTTGTTGTAATTGCCACAATTTTTCGTCCCTGTTTCCACGATATGGGTTTCATTTTTTTGTGGTGAAATGTTCATGGATATAGAGACGAAGATTCCCCATCGTGGAAATATCCACACTTCATAGTGGCCATGTGTCACCTATACAACAGTTCTCAGATCTACTTCAACTTGAAACCTACCATGAATATTCGTCGCTATATCGACACACGTCCTCTATATGTTTCCACGCAGATGCTAAACCTACCACGAACATTCGTCTCTATAGAGACGAACTTATAGCAGAGGTTCGTTGCTATAGAGACGAATGTCGGTCGCATGTATAGCATCTGCATGGAAACATTTTCTATAGCTCCATGAATGTGCATCACAGTATCCACAAATCGCTTCACTAACTTTCGTGGTAGGTTCAACATTTGCATGGAAACATTTTCTATAGCTCCACGAATGTGTGTCGCAGTATCCACGAATTGCTTCACTAACTTTCGTGGTAGGTTCATCATCTGCGTGGAAACATATAGAAGACGTGCGTCGATATAGCGACAAATATTCGTGGCAGATTTAACATCTGCGTGGAACCCTCTTCTATATCCTACACGAATGTTCGTTGATATTGAGACGATACCTGGAAGTGTTAAAAAAAAACAGACTAAATGGCAATCCTTGAATCATGCATGTTTAATGTCACTAACTATCATGCATGTTTAAATGGAAACATCACATAACATCACATGTACATGTGCACAAACCAACAAATAAAATCAAAACTAAGATCATATGTTGTATTGATTCTACGGAGTCATACTTACATTGCTTTGAAATTATACATCTCTCCAATCCTCTGTGTATGCTTACATCAATGTAACATTGCCTTATCAAGACGAAAAATTGAAAGCATATATTTAAATAATCAAAAGAGTGCTAAAATTAATTGTGCTAGCAATTGGCACAGCTGCAGAAAAAAAATGAAGCTTATGCATGTACAAGTGTAGCATATTATGCAAGAGAAAATAGTAAAAGGGAATTACCATTCCAAAATGTAATTTGAACCAAAAACCCATCCAAGTCAAGATCAACATCTAATGGCATGCAAGAATTTTGAAAGATCCAAGGTATATCTCAACCTCCTAATGACAATGAAACCTCATCCCTAAGAAACCAACAATTCTGAGTAGATTTTAGCCATTCTTTATGGTCAAACCTGAACATGTTGGGTATAAATTGAGACTATTTATGACCTTGTGTTCATCAAAAGCTTATCTCTTCTGAGTCTAGACTAATTATGGGCTAATTCCTAACAAATATGGGCAATTTTGAGCATGGTTAGGGATTTTCCTATCCCCTTACAGTAGTGAAAATGAGTTTTGGGAACTCCTAGGCATAATGTAACCATCAAAGAATTAGATTCAAATGACCTCTTATTTGGGTCATTGTGATGCACAGTGCAACATCAACATGAAGAGTGGAGAACTACGGATCCCATATGATCCACAATCACCAATGAATGATTGTGATTCATGCTATGGTTAAACATAAATATATTTCACATTGTATCATATAAAACAGTTTGTCTAGTCAAACACTAATACAAGTACTAACATCTAACTTATGCTAGAAATTTAATCTATGCTTTTGTGGAAAAGGAATATACTACACCAGATCTTGAGTAATCACTCTCACTCTGAGGATAATGCTAACTATAGTGGATAGAATACATGAGCCACTAGTTCCACCTACTTTATTAGACACAATAAGAAGACAAACAACAATTGAAAAAAGAAGACTCTATCCCATGAAATCAATACTTAATTACTTAAGCTAACCCATCATCTTTATTTTCTTTCTCAGATTCTTACAACTTAAGGAAATCAACATCTTAAACACTGTGATATGGTAATCGATACCCGTGTTTACACATGAATCATAAGATCAGGAAACTAACAAACAAGGGATATATGGTTAATAACCTGACACCCCAAATGATACCCAAGTTGTTTAGACTGATAATATGGACAACTCTCATCCCTAGATGCAAATTTGAAACCAAGCTCTTAAGAATTGGAAAAAAAATGCATTATCATTTTCCAAATAAGCAAAGATGATCTAAGTCTACCTAATAGATGTAAAGATATCCCATATCAATATCCTATCATGAATATTTTAATTGGCACATTTATGTACACTATACTGAAAAGACAAAAAGCTAAGACCATAAGAAGAGTTACAGTAAGAAGGTTGGGTCCAGTGGTTAAATCAAATTTCCTTCAGTTCTTAGACCCTAGACATCT
This sequence comes from Larix kaempferi, assembly GCA_027924585.1. Classification (NCBI taxonomy): domain Eukaryota; kingdom Viridiplantae; phylum Streptophyta; class Pinopsida; order Pinales; family Pinaceae; genus Larix; species Larix kaempferi. The sequence continues at coordinate 1,505,604 of BSBM01000247.1, forward strand.
TTTCATGTTAATGTCACCTAGAAAAATTAATCATTTCATTTTGCTAGAACTAGACCTGATAAAAGTCCCAACAACTTTGACAATGTATGGAAACAAAGTGTCTTCAGAAGGTAGGTCTAGTGAAAGTATATCCCTCAGTCAAATACAAGTACTGAGTGGATTTGAAAAAAGAGACACCTATACAACTGGATCTTAGAATTCAGACATGGCAACAATAGTTGCAAGCCATGAAATCATCAAGAGATATAAGTGTTGGAAACAACCAAACCATGACTACAATGATAGTTGAAAATCAAATGTGCAATAAGTCAATTTTGAAAATTCGAAAACACCATGCATACAAAGAAGAAATGAAGTCCATGTTCAACACCACGTGCACCTAATTCCAGACATTTCACACCAAATTCTAGGAATGTCGACAATCTTCCAAGACCATTATGGAAGGTCAATGTTTATGTAACCTTGTCTTGGCGCATTTGTATAAATACTTGTGCATACATCTTGTTAGCTACCAGATGTTTTCTATCAATAATCACCTAACAAACATGATTTTCTGTCACAGTTCTCAAAACTTTGACATTTGGGACTACCATAAAAATGATAAATAAGGGTATATCTTTAATCCTAGATATATTTCAAAGTTTATTTTGTTGTTATATGTGCAGTTAATATGATGCCTACAATGGATCCATATCTCTGTTGATGGATATATTAATTATCTCCTTAAGTGAAATCAACAAGAGATATAAGTGTTGGAAACAACAAACCATGACTACAATGATAGATGAAAATCAAATGTGCAATAAGTCAATTTTGAAAATTCGAAAACACCATGCATACAAAGAAGAAATGAAGTCCATGTTCAACACCATGTGCACCTAATTTTAGACATTTCACACCAAATTCTAGGAATGTCGACAAGTATAGGAAATCAACATGTTAAAAAGTGTGATATGGTAATCGATACCCGTGTTTCCATAGGAATCATAAGATCATGAAACTAACAAACAAGGGATATATGGTTAATCACCTGACACCCCGAATGATACCCAAGTTGTTTAGACTGATAATATGGACAACTCTCATCCCTAGATGCAAATTTGAAACCAAGCTCTTAAGAATTGGAAACAAAATGCATTATCATTTTCCAAATAATCAACAATGATCTAAGTCTAGCTAACAAATGTAAATATATCCCATATCAATATCCTATCATGAATATATTAATTGGCACATTGATGTACACTATACTGAAAAGACAAAAAGCTAAGACCATAAGAAGAGTTACTACAAGAAGGTTGGGTCCAGTGGTTAAATCAAAGTTCCTTCAGTTCTCAGACCCTAGACATGTTTCCATGTTAATGTCACCTAGAAAAATTAATCATTTGATTTTGCTAGAACTAGACCTGATAAAAGTCCCAACAAATTTGACAATGTATGGAAACAAAGTGTCTTCGCAAGTTAGATCTAGTGAAAGTATACCCCTCCATCAAATACAAGTACTGGGTGGATTTGAAAAAAGAGACAGCTATACAACTGGATCTTAGAATTCATACATGGTAGCAATAGTTGCAAGCCATTGCATCAAGCTTATGAGGAGACCTTCTCCAAGCAACCTCGTAGTGTAATTGGCTAGATTTCGCATAGCCATTTGAAGTTCCTCTTTACCATTTTAAAAGTAAACATCCGGGAATCATACATAAAAGAAATAATAGGTTTGGAGCTTATCCAAAACGAGGACACTCCTCCAAGACTAATGTTTCACTAGGCTTGTAATCCAATTTTGAGTATGCTACTATACTTGCTGGCTTTATTACAACCAGGAGATTGGACATATTGAGATTCAAATTAAGAATCAAGCATGGTAGAGTGAAAGAATGTGACCAACGTAATGGAATCAATGTGCACGCCTGCATCAATGAACAATGTGACCAACCTAATGGAATCTTGTTGGATCTTAACCCTCTAGTAGGGTAGGCACAATTAGGGGTTGACATACCCAAGCATTTATTTTGGATAAGGACGTGTTGGTCGTGAAACACATCCATATATTTGAGATCTATCATCACTTAAACTAAAACTTATAGATTTTTAGTTAATCTAGGTACATACAGAACACCAATATGCTCAAGGATATCACCTAATGTTATTTGGAGTGAGATAGATCCCACTCCTAGAATTGGATATGTGGCATAATCACTAAGTTTCACATGCATACTTACCTCTTGTAACCAAGAACTCCAAATGTACAACCAATAAGTTCTTAACATAGGCTCTTTGGTATATTCATAATTGCCATATCAACAGATTATAATGAGTTACATTTACCAGCAAACTAAAACAATAAACTAATCTTCAGTAACATGTAATAAAATAAACATATATATCATATAACAAAAAGAGAGATATAGTTCAAGATACCAACCTGGGTGTGAAACCATTCTTGTAAAAATACTCATAAGTGTTACTTTCAGAAAAGACTAATTGTGCCTCGGAGAGGCCAATCTTCTCTAGGAACCAGCTGACCCTACAAGAGGGTGTGTACAAACCAAAGAGAGAGAAATGACTGGAGTTGATTATGTCAATGAAAGTCAAGCACACTACATAACTCAACATAAATAAAGTCACAAAAATTATAAACTTCAACCAAGTCTCAGCACAAGAGAAGTGATTATCAGCACACCACAACTGATCACAGGTGATCAAAGTCAAGTACTCTATAAGACCAAAAATTCAACAAGGTGGTATAAAAAAATTGAAGGAGGGTAAATGACCACATTAACCACAATTCAAAGACAAGGTACCACAAGTCCAATAATAACTCAATCAAGGTGGGGAAGGTATAACAAGTATTTAATAACTCAATCAGTAACAGGTAATAAAATAAGCATATTGATCATATAACAATAAGAGAGGTATAGTTGAAGATCTCCATGTCAACATTAAACCAAAAATCAGATCTGAAGTGTGGGTACAAATATAAACAACGGTCATAACATAGGTGTGGGTAGTACAAGACCCATGACCCTTAGAACCAAGGGTATGCTCCAAATGTGGCCAAACAACCATAGTAAACTATAAGACCAAAACTTTAACAAGGTGGTTTTAAAAAAGTTACTCAAGAAGGGAAGATGACCCCATTAAACACAACTGAAAGATAAGGTACCACAAGACCAATCATAGCTCAATCAAGGTGGGGAAGGTACAACCAGTCATATCTCTCTCAAATGTACAGGCGTTCCATATAACCTAAAAGTTCATCATCACAGTATAAGGAAGGGTGGTGGGAATCCAAATAAAAATATCCCTCATTTCTCTCTACGCAATCATGATAGCATCAAATAACATATAAGTACCTTGTATTATAGAAAATAAAATCCACCTGTGTTACCTTTCAACTTAGGAATATGGTCTACAAAAGCAAAATTTCATCATAATTACCTTCCAAATTTTTGACTAGTGCTAAAGCAACAATAAAAGATTTTATAACATAATTTTGATCTCTATCAACTTCAACACTCCTTTGTGGTCCCTATGCTGAAGTTGGTCCTCGAGATGTAATGGGCAGTTGTTGGCCCGGTTTTGCAACCAGGCTTAGTGCTATGGGCACCTGCTAACTAGTAGCAGCAGTTTCAATAGAAATAAATAACAATCTAATCTAAACAAAACTAATCATGGATCTATGCAAGAATATAAGCAAGTAGTGTAAACATTTAAAAACAAGAACAAGAAAATATTAAAGAATGAATTTATATTGAAAAATGGGAGGCAAGCAAGTGCTTGCGATAATACCTTCAATGGTGAAGGTTGATGTTGAGCAACTCCCAAGATGAGTAGCTCCAAGCTCCAAGAGGTCTCCTTCTCCAAGGTTGCTTACAATGGCCAAAATGCTCAAGGAATATTTCGGCAGCATGAGGATGAGATAATGGATGGATGTCAAATGAGGAGCCCCTACTACCTTTTTATAGGTTTTGGTGGTGGGGAATACCATTTGTGGTTTTGTGGAAACCAAATGGTATTGACCAACATGGTTTAGGTACTTTTCCCTCCTTTTTCCTTTTTTGAATAAAAATAATATTTTAATTCCCTTTTTAATATTTTTGGGAATTTGGACCCTTTTTGAGGGTTTTTTATGCTTTTCAGGAAAAATAATCTTTTTTAACGGAAAAAAGGGGTGTACTCAGGTCTTTTGGTGACCTTTTGTTGGTTTCAGAGGCTCCGATGGTGAAAAAGTGGACAAATGGGTCATGTGAATAGGGAAATGAGCTAGTGAGCACTTTTTAGGTGTTAACAGATTGCCCCCTGATGTGTGAGGGCAGGAGCTCATCGTATGGCCGATAGACATCATAGTTCTTTTGTCTTTTTTCAGTGGTTTGGGAAGGAGAAGAGACCGATTGGAGACTGGAGCCACGGCCCTTGGAAGCTGCAAGAAACAAAAAATATTACATGGCCTCAATATGAATGAGGTATAAATCTCTGATAATGGACGAGGCAGGCATTCCCATGCTCGTATCAAGACATATACATAACAATTAGTCCCAAGAAGGGGGATCTAATACATAAAGAATCTACTGGTACATCATAATGGTCCAGGGGGGACATTATTTTGGGATGTATTCCTGATCATAACGGATCTCAATAACTGATACACTGGAATAACTGAGGAACTGCTGAAACTGAGGAACTACTGAAACTGAAGGTGTCCAACATCTGTAGGGACTCAAAGACTATGAGTCATCTCTAAGAAATGATGTAACTATATACTCAAGGGAGTATGAAACTGGGGTACATCTGAATACTGTCGCCATGCGCAACCCGGATATCTATAGAAAAAGTGTAACTGGTGTTATCCATAGGAAGACTCTCGAATGTGGTGGAGTCAGGAGGTATCCGGGGTCTTCGACTAATAAGTGAAACAGACGAATACCCTGTGCGAGTCTCAACGATGCGATCAAGGTGTTGAAGTCGAGCATGTGAGAAACAACCATTTGGAGAGGCACTGAAGATTCCTCTCGAAATGATTCGTAGGCACTCATCATAAATGGTGATGAGTCCAAGACATAGGGACCTCTAGGTCTATCCTCTGGAATCAATGTGGTTGTCGTCGACAGAGGGAGACCAGCAATTAACAAGGCAATGATGTTTCCTTGATAGGAGCACGAGGTATAAAACTGAAGTGTTGTAGTACTGATGGCAGGACTGACATACTTGTGGGGACGGGAAATAACTGGGTCAAAAAGTGGGTAGACTCAAACTTCCTTTGTTCAGAGCATGATGACATGGTTGACCTGGCAGCGTAGGGAACTGACTTGTAGTTATGGGGATCATTGCTTTGACTGAATGGTATATATTGAATCTGAGGGGGAGGACGAGCTGATAGGTGCCGTCAAGGGATTATCAAGGTGACATACTGCAGAATACTCTGAACAAAGGCGACCAAAATGGAGAAGCTGCCTGATGAGTAGATATGATCTGTCGTGGCGCCAAGAGACACCATTGATTCCTTCTTCGTAGTTTTAATGAGCTCCAAGAAGGCATAAAAGTGTGCTCTGAAATGGTACGGTCCTGTGGATTTTGTGAGCCCAGGACAGCTCATGCTCATGGTTGCTTTCATGTTTAGAGAGTCTGAAAACGGTAAGTGGACTCTATTGGTGTTTCTTTTTCGTAAGTTTAGTCTCCAAGGCTCGAAAAAGCATAAAATGATGCGGATGGAGAACTCTTCTAGCCGATGTGACTAGAGTATGCCTTTTTCGTAATTAGTCTACAAGGTCTGGAAAAGGGGTAAACTTATACCAGGTAGACGCCCTTTCAGATACGTTTAACGAACATGAAAGGAAGCAAGGTTGCTCGAGAATCTTTTCATTGTTTTTAGGAGTCAAAAAAGAGCTTAACAGAAACTCCCTAAGTGCCTTTTTCGTAAAAGGGGTTGCTCGGCCCGAAAAAAGGGATAAAATTATACCTAACAAAATTGGATTGATGAGGGTGAGAAAAGGTCTCAAGCATCGTCATCAGTGCGGAAAACTGGATCCGGTGACATAAGGATTGTCAAAAACAGAGAACGGGCGATGTGGCACGCAAACCGAGGTTGACGAGGGGGCATGGAAGAAATGCCCGAAAAATCTAAAGGTGAGAGCGAGAAATGATCTAAAGCATCATCACGAGCGTGAAAAACTGAATCCGGCGATATATGACACGTCCAGAACGGAGAACGGTCGATGTGGCACGCAAACCGAGGTGACGAGGGGGCATGGAAAAAATGCCCGAAAAATCTAAAGGTGAGAGCGAGAAATGATCTCAAGCATCATCACGAGCGCAAAAAACTGAATCCGGCAATATAAGGCACGTCCAGAACGGAGAACGGTCGATGTGGCACGCAAACCGAGGTGACGAGGGGCCATGGAAAAAATGCCCAAAAAATCTAAAAGTGAGAGCGAGAAATGATCTCAAGCATCATCACGAGCGCGGAAAACTGAATCCGGCGATATAAGGCACGTCTAGAACAGAGAACGGCCGATGTGGCACGCAAACCGAGGCCACGAGAGAGGCCAAAAAATGGTCAAAAAATGGACCCCGTGAAAATGGGAAAAGGAAGGAACCTGCATGAAGTTCTCATTGTGTTGATTCCAACGGTACCAACGGTTTGAGAAATGGACTTCGTATGATACCGCAATGGTTGTTGGAAAATTGGTGGAATTCCTATAAATAGGGCGTGGGGCCCAAATGACTTGTCATTGTTACGTGCGAGTTTGATAGAGCTGTCAGAGCTATTTCTTGATTTCCGGGAGATTTCACCATTGGTTTTCGATTCAGCGAGTTGCAGGTAACTCTATTTTCCTTAGCCTTGTCAATTATGTCTTTTTTGTTTGGCGGCGGGCCCCCGAAGGCCGCGAAATTCCATGTTGACTCTCCAACGTGGAATATCGCGGGTTTCGGGGCTGTTCCCGCGATGAACTGCGCATGTTTTAGGCTAACAGTCGCGATGTTCATCGCGACTGTGAGGCTGGAACCCGCGATGTTCATCGCGGGTTCATGGGGGATAGTCGTGATGTTCATCGCGACTGTCCGGCCAAAACCCGCGATGTTCATCGCGGGTTTTTGCATGGATCCCGCGATGGTCATCGTGGCTTTTGGTGGAAAAGCCACGATGGGCATCGCGGCTTTTTGTGTAAAAGCGGCGATGGGATTTTTTCAAAAGAATTTTATGCTGGGGCTAAAAATTTCTTCTGTTTTCTAGCAGGATGTTGAGGAGACCACAGTCCTCGTGGCGGGAGCGAGAGATCGATGATGATCTTATGGCGAGGATTGAGACTGATGCAGGGGTGAGACAGACCCTGGCTATGAGCGGACTTTTGAAGTTCGCTCAGATCCCACCTATTCGTTCAGTGAGACGGCTCCTGAACAAGCTTGTGCATTGGTGGGTGCCGGCGGAGGGTGCATTTATTATTGGGGGTGAGAGGTTAGAGATCACTCTCACGGATGTCTATTTTTTGACTGGGTTTCCTCGTTTGGGTGAGGTGGGCGATCTCTTACCTAGGATCCATCCAGGTGTAGATATGGAGGACCTGCTACAGACTTTCTGTGTCGATGATGTTGTTTTGCAGAACAGCTCTATTAGTCTGCGATCCCTACGTGAGTGGGATATGCGAGCTGTTGGGGCATGTGTACTGCGGATATTGGGTGCTGCTGCGCCGCATCGTATGTCTGGGGGACAGACGATGATGGTGGACTCCGTTCTTCGGGGGACATATTATGCCTGGGGGCAGATGTTTCTGGCGGGTGTCCGGAGAGATCTGGACAAGGCCGTTCGAGAGGGAGGTGAGTTTTGTTATGCTTCATTTTTATGTTGTTTTTTCTTCGAGCGGGTGCCGACCTTGCGGCCACGGGTACCCATTCATGTTGGTCTCGTGAGTGAGCCTCATATGATGAGATGGGGGCACGTGATGCCTCATGGAGGCGGTGGTGTCCGCGGCTTCTTCACGGAGGATTTTTATCAGCAGTGGGAGCAGATGCCTCTGGTTATTGAGGACTACCCTTATGCCGACATGGACTACCGAGGTGACCCAGAGATGCCTCGTGCCCCAGGACAGGCCTGGAGTTTAGACGGTATGTTTTGTTTTTTATTTGATATTATATCATATGTTGTTTGATTTATCATTGAGGATTATTGTTGTATAGTATGTGATGGCTTACTTGCTTTGTGAAGATGTGGGTCCAGTGCCACCGCCTGACTACGTGGCTCGTTAGGGGCGGGCGATGGTGGTTGCCCATCCACCTGCAGCGGTACCCCCTCCGCGTGGTAGAGGCTTTGCGGCTCGTGGGCGAGGGGTTGTCCCTCGTGATGACGCCATAGAGGGTTTCAGATAGACCTTTGCCAGGATCTTAGCTGGACTCCCCGAGGATGGTTGGAGAGACCTGGATCGAGATATTTTGGAGGGTTGCTTCGGTGCGCCGCCTGAGTGGTGGTCGATCTTGTTGAGGATGGCGGTGTTTGTGGCAGGGCACAGGGGTGGTGCTCGGGATGTCCCTGCGGAGCCGGCTCAGATGAGGATCCGTCCACGGGATGACCCACTGGGGCCAGCAGAGTGGAGAGTTCGTGCTCGTCCTGACCCGGCGGAGCCAGTAGAGGAGGATCCGGAGGAGCCTAGGGATCCTGCTGAGTAGATGATATTGTATCTGCCCCCAAATGCTGATGAGCATATGGGGAAGCATTTTTTGTATGACAGATGTATTTTTGTATATCGGGTGCTGAGGGCACCTATGACATATTGACTATCATGGTTTATATATATGTGTGTATATATTTTGGATATCTTGTCGTGTATGCACGTGGATGCAGATTTGTCTTTTGTATATGCCCGTGGAGGCACCTGTTATGCACGTGGATGCAGTATTGTTTGTTTATTTATGTATGCCCGTGGAGGCACATGTTATGCACGTGGATGCATTATTTGGTTATTTGTTTTATGCCCGTGGAGGCACATGTTATGCACGTGGATGCATTTTGTTTATGGATATGCCCGTGGAGGCACATGTTATGCATGTGGATGCATTTTGTTTATGGATATGCCCGTGGAGGCACATGTTATGCACATGGATGCACATTTTGGTTATGACATGATGTGATTGGTGTGCCAGTCGAGGACATTGTTGGCCATATGGTCTGCTACGGTATTGAGGTGTCTTGGGACATGTGTGAACGAAATGGATTCAAACTGTCTAACCATTTGTTTAGTGCGCAGGAATTTTCTGAAAAGACAGGGATCGCATACCTGGTAATCATTGTTGAGCTGGGAAACTAGGAGCTATGAGTCCAAGAAAACGTTGAGGTGACGGATGCTCATTTGGAGAGCTCAGGCCAGGAGACCGGTCACGTTATCGTATTCAGCTTGATTATTGGTGGCGGCACCTAAACATACTCCGTCAATGTGAATTAACTCATGTGAAGGGGAGTATATTACCCAAGTTGCGGAGGCAAGATTGGGAGACCAACGGCTTGCACCATCAGCGAAACCGACATGGCAGAGTGGAAGAGGCTCCATCTGTGGTCATGCAGAGAAAAACAAATATTTAGGTTTTTTGAATATTTTGTGAACAAAGAAAGTATGCCTATACTAAAATGGATGATGGTGTCCATCAGATTTTCTATGGGTAAAATATTTTAAGGTACAACCCATTGCGTGGGTTGCGTAGGGGATTGCCTTCTGAATCGGTCAGAATGTATGCCCCCTGCCCGAGGCAGGTGTGTATGATATAGGGGCCTTGCCACATAGACACGAACTTTCCCTTCCCGGTTTTATCATGAGCTTGATCGTAAGCAAGGACAAGGTCTCCCTCAGAAAAGGTTCTTGGGTGGACGTGTTTGTCGTAACTTAGTTTCGATCGTTGTTTAGCTGCTTCCATGTTTTGAATGGCTGTGCGCCGATCTTCATCGGCCTGCTCTAGGAGTAGTAAACGTTGCTCGATCGAGGAAGTGTCCAGTAGGAGTTCAACGGCGATATGTAAGGCTGGGATCTGACACTCAATAGGGAGGACGGATTCAACACCGTGAACTAAATGGAAAGGGGTAAAACTGGTGGCGGTTTTGGTTGAGGTGCGGTAGGCCCATAGTGCCGGGAAAAGCATGTGGTACCAATTGGATTTGTGCTTGTCTACAGTACATTGGAGAATGGTCTTCAAAATCTTATTGATCGCTTCGACTTGGCCGTTTCCTTGGGGATAGTAAGCGGAAGAGAAATGGTGTTCAAATTTCAACATGGTTGATAATTCTTTCCAGACGGCATCTTCGAAGTGAGAGCCGTGGTCAGAGACTAGTTGCTTCGGCACTCCGAAACGAGCGATAACATGGTTGAAGAAAAACCGCGCTGCAGTGTCGGCTTTGTAATTATAGGTCGGCATGGCTTCTTCCCACTTGGTGAAATAATCTACAGCCACAACGATGTGTTTGTGGCCGCCGGCTGACGTGGGGTTGCAGTCGAGGAAGTCGATGGCCCATTTGCAGAATGGTCCAACAGTGATGACTGGATGAAGGGGGGCGGGGGGGGGTTCTTGCTTTGGGGGCAAATAGTTGGCAGTTCTGGCAATGCTTGACTGCGGTGATGTAATCAGTAAACAATGATGGCCAAAAATAACCTGCCCGAATGATTTTCTGGGCGGTGGCCATGCCGGAGAAATGGCCTCCACAGGCACCGCTATGACAATCATTGAGGACTTGTTCTGCCTCACTATGGGATAGGCAGCGGCGTAAGATGGTATCAATGCCGCGTCGGTAAATTACATCCCCTAACAAGAGGTATCGGGGGGTGTGGTGTCGTATGCGACGGCGTCCATCACGATCGATGTGTGGTCAAAATTTTTGCGTACGAAGGTAAGTCAAAATGTCTCCGTACCAAGGGTCGTCAGACGAAATGATGAAGATCTGCTCGTCAATCAGGTCCGTTTGGATAACGGGTGATGTTTAAGAGGATGGGAGGTCAGTGATGAGGTGAGCAAGCGCGAGGGCTTTAGTGCTTTTGGGAGTTCTGAAAGTGAGGTCATATTCCTGGAGGATAATGACCCATTTAGCAACACGACCTTGTAGGAGCCGCCGGGTTAGGAGATAGACCATAGGGTTGGAGTCGGCCACGACCGTGGTATGACTGAGTAGAATGTAGTGTCGCAATTTTTGTATGGAAAAGACTACAGCTAGGGCTAATCTTTCCTCGTATGGGTAACGCAGAGGCGGGCCAGACAAGGTCTGGCTGACGTAATAAATCACATGCTCTTGGTGGGAGGCATCTTCTTGGACCAAAACTCCAGACACAGCATATTCCGATGCCGAGACATAAAGGGTGAAGTCTTGAGAGAAATCCGGTGGGGATATCAAGGGGGCTTGTGTGAGAGCTTTCTTGAGGGATTCGAATGCCGTGTCTGCTTGCTCATCCCAAATAAAAGGTATGTGGGTACGAAGTAAGCGTAAGAACCCATGGACTTTGGTGGCATAATCAGGAACGAAGCGCCTAAGGAAATTGGACTGCCCTTGTAGACTTTGGAGTTGCCGAAGCGTGCGAGGAGGCGGAAGTTCTAAGATGGCTTTGACTTTCAAGGGATCGACAGTGATTCCATCTTGGGAAACAATGAAACCCAACAACCGGCCTGCCGGGACGCAAAAGACACACTTGTGTGGGTTCAGGCGGATTTTATATTTGCAACAACGCAGGAAAACTTGTCGGAGGTCGTTAAGGTGGTCTGATCGTTTTCGGGAACGAGCTGTGAGGTCATCAAGGTAGACTCGGAGGATATGAACCAAGTCGTGAAAGCAATAGGTATGGCCCGCTGGAAAGTGGCACCAGCGTTTTTAAGGCCAAATGGCATGACGCGGTAGGCAAAGGTGCCCCATGGGGTGGTGAAGGCAGTCTTGTACTGATCCTCTTTGCAGATGTGAATCTGGTTATATCCGAAAAACCCGTCCATGAAGGATAGGACTTCATGGCCCGCACACTCATCAATGAGTTGGTCAATGAATGGCGTGGGGAAATTGTCTTTTCGATAAGCGTGGTTTAAGTCATCGAAATCAGTGCATACTCTAAGGGTGCCTTGCTTTTTATTGACGGGAACAGGGTTTGACACCCAGGTGGTGTACGGAATAGGATAAATGAATCCTGCTTTGCGAAGTTTCTCGACCTCAGCTTTAACAGCGGGGAGTTTGGAAGGATGAATGGGTCGCTGTTTCTGGCGGACAGGGGGTACCTCAGGCCATGTATCAATGTGGTGTTCTATGATGGCGGGGTCGAGACCAGGCATCTCGGTATAGGACCAGGCAAAGACATTGCGGAACTCTTGAAAGAGCTTTTTGTACGCCTGAGTTTCTGCTTGAGTGCAAGATGCGCCCAGCGAGATGAGCTCAGGTTTCCCAGGTGTTGCGGAAATGTCTATCTCTATAGTGGGAGAAATGTTCGACATGTTCCCTACTTCAAAGGCATCTGGTGCTGGGATGGGGTCCTTTAACCAATCAACCTTAGTGGGTATGAAATCTTTCGATTCGACCGATAGCTGGTTGGATGCGGTGGATGTAGATGCTTCCGGGAGGAAGTACGAGCAATGATGCATATCATCCCAAGGGTAGTCGGGTGCAGTCAGTGTCTCCAAAATTTGCTCATCAGTATTGAAGTAATCAGACCATAAATCAAGGGGTTCTGGTTTGAAAGTTGTTGAAATCATATATATCGTATTGACTTCGTCCGACGAGGATGATGGAGGGGGGTAGATCTCCTCGATGAGGGGAGGATATATCTCCAAATCGACATTATTTAACTCGTACAATGCTGCTCTATAGTCAGGGAGATCGGGACAATGGTGAGAGTAGTGGCCGTAAACACTGCATATGGCACAAGGATGGTTGGTGCGCAGTGATCTGTCGCGAGGCTGAGGAGGTGGCTCAAGTCTAACGACTAGGATGCCGGCGTCATCGTCCAACATATTCATATGCTCTTGGAGTGCCGGTAACTGTGGGCATTGATGAGTTGGATGTCCTATCTCATCGCACAACGAGCATTTAGGGGGAGCTCGAAACACCGGTGGGGGTTTAACTGCCTTAGGAGGTGGTATAGCAGTGTATGGTTGTGGACCTCTGCCCCCTGTGGGCTTGATAAGAGGGGGAGGATTCGTTGACGACGAAGGGATAGCGACACCAGGAGGAGGTTGATTTGTGGTAACAATAGGTTGTACCGGTTGGAGGATGACGTTTGGTGTCGGCGGTGGAACGGGAGGCGAAATATACCACACGGGTAATCCCAATGTTAAACCGGGTAGACTAAGGGTAGCCATAACCGGGGCGCTTACTACACCCGAAGGAGGAAATAGAAAGGGGATGGTGTGGATGGGTGTAACACCGATGTGACTCGGTACCAATGGTGGTTGACTAGCGGGTGTTTGTGTATTCTGTGAAAGAGTACAGAGGTTTGCGACATGGGTCTCTGGTGACGGTGGTGGAATGGCCTGGAATGTAGAGGTCATTGGTGTATCTGAGTAAAGTTCGGGTCCCACAGAAGACACAAAGGAGGTAGTTGCACTAGAAGCGGGTTGTTCAATCATGGGAAGAACATTTTCGGGTGCTGCAAGGGCATTGGGATCATAGTAGGTGAGTTGGTCGATTTTGACCACGCGTCCCTCATGGGGGAACATCATGGTACAAAAAATGGATGAGGCCACCGCTTTCATGGTGTACATGTAACTGCGGCCAAGTAAAAGGTTATAATTGAGTTGAGCATTAATATCCTCAATGTCGATGAGGACAGTTTTCCCACCCAACTAGACGGGGACCTTGGGTAGTAGACCTTGAGGTTGAGCTAACCGACCGTCGTAGGCCCGCAATGCAGTGGTGGATTGCTGGAGAGTAGGGGATCCCAACTTCTGCCAAACAAATGTGGACATGACGCATGTGGACGCACCCTCGTCGATGATACATCGATGGATGACAAGATTCCGAATAGAAACAGAAACTTGGACTGCTATGGTGGAAGGAAGACGTGGTTCGGACTGGTCCAAATCAAAGGTCATCAATTTCGAATCATTTGGGTCAATCGCCCCAATGGCGGAAAGTAAAGTCTTGCACTGCATAGGATATTTTTTTAAGACTTCTAACGCAGACATGGCTGCGAGAGATTGAGCTAGGTCATCTACAATGTTGTAATTTGATGCAGCCCGTGCATTGGGGTTGTTGTTGATACGGCGGAGTGGGAAACGAGGTGCTTTAGACACGCCATCGAGTGGAAGAGGTGGTATCCGTAACGTCTGATCGGTGGGATGAGCGTTAGTATCCTTATCGGTGGGTGGGGCTTCGGAGGTAGGGCCATACTGGTTCCGACGGGTTTGGATATTGACATCGGCAGTGGACATCATCAATAAGTGGTGAGTGCCTGAATCAAACATGGGTTGATCAGGAGCGGCATAAGTGATTTGTTGTGGTTGCACGTTTCCCTGTGGGGGGGATAACGGCTGAGTGTTCACCACTCCTTGTGTTGGAAAAGGGTTTTGTAGCACCAAAGGTTGTTGTTGAGGTGGTGGAGGGTTGGGTGGCGGCTGAGGAGCCGCCTGCCCCTGACGATGGGCGTCATCTGTCCATAGTTGTCGAGCTCGCTCCAGATATGGGAAAGCGTGGGTATAGTGGCCATAGACACCGCAAATAGAACAAGGATGGTTTGTTCGCAAATTAGCATTTTTGGCTTGCTTAGGTGGCCGATCAGGATTCTGATGAGCAGGTGCCGTGTTATTGTTTTGCGGAGGATGGGTAGGTTGTGGAGCTTGGTTATGGTTTTGGTTGTTTCCACGGTTACGTCCTCTTCCGCGGTTTGGTTGCCCGCCTTGGTTGCGTTGGTTATTTTGGTATTGGGGCTGATATTGTTGTGCGTACACATGCCCTTGAGCATTGGGGGGATTCTGGGGAGCCGCAGGTGCAGGAGTAGGTTGCGGTGGATAATATGTTGGTGGAGTTGGAGGTGGTCCAGCTGCCTATTGGGGTTGTTGGTACCCCTGAGTATTTGGATGTGGTGGATTAGCTGGTGCAGCTTGCTGTGGGTACTGCAACGGTTGTGGTGAGAACTGAATGGGGTTCTGTGTAGTAGGTTGGTTGTAGTATGTAGGAGGTACATATGCTGATGGCGATTGTCCATAGCAATGTTGTGGACAAGAGGGTCCATGAATGTGATGTGTCTAGTTTGTTGGAGCGTAAGAAGTTGTCGCTCCAGAACTGGATGTAACCCTAGAGAGGTCTGGGGCAGGCATGGTACTCCCCATGCTGAAAGATTTAGCTTGGGGTGTGATTTGGCCAATGATGCCATTAGCGGCATGTGATGCCCCCGGTGCCTCACCACGTGAAGAGTCACCTCGTGGGGCGTCAAGTATGATTGTGTATAGATAACCCGACTGGGCGTAAATGAGATCAAACTGTTGGGCTTTGAGGATGGCCTCTTCTTCAGACTGGGGTCTTTCAGATGCCACGTCCTTCGCAATAAGAGGGAGGAGGGATTTTAGAAACCAATCTAAGAAGATACGGTCGTCTAACTTAATTTTGCAGAGGCTTCGGCGTCGACGCCACTCATGAATGTGGTCAGTGATATGGGTGGCCGTGGTTTGTCTGCAAGACAATAGGATCTCAACTCCCGCATCATAGCGGATAGGTAACTAGAAGAATTGCAGGAAAGTGGAGGCGAGGGAGGTAAAGGTGGCATGCGTCCCGTGGGGCTGCTCGATATACCACTTAGCTGCAGAGCCAGTGAAGGTGCGTTGTAAAAGCTGGAGGCGGATTGAGTCATCCACTATGGAGTTGGAGGAACACCATAAATGGAAGGACATGATATGGTTCTGGGGGTCTTCACCTGCCTTGCCCTCAAACTTAGGGATGTCATAGGGGAGTTTGGTGGGCATGTGAGGCCATGCAGGATCGTGTCTAATGGGGTCGTTTGTGAGTCTAGCTAAGTCTGGCAGGTTCAGACTCGCCATGTATGGTAAGCTAGCAGATGTGGTGACTGGAACTGGGACATGCCTAGTCATTGTGGTATGATGTAGGGGTCCAGTAGTGCTTAAAGGTATGCTAGGTATGGAGGGTATGTGCCCTCCAATAGGTGTAGTCTGGTATGGGCCAGTGGCTCCAAGTGCAACATGGGTTACACTTGGGTTAGGAATAGCAGTAGGGATTCCTGGGATAGGGTTTGTGGAAACCAGAGGGGGTGTGACCCCTATGTTGGGTATACCCATAACAGGTGGTGGCCCTGTGTTGGGCATTCCTAAATGTGGAGTGTTACCCATGTTTGGCATACCCAGGGGGGTGGTTGTTGCCATGGATGGCACCGCCGCAGAAGGGTCGGTGGATGTCTCACCTATGGTGCTGGTAAACAGCGGATCAAATGGTGTTCCAGCCATAATGGTGGTAGGTGGTAACTCTGTGGGGTTTTCGAATTCTACCTTCAAATCAAATGTGAAGTGAGGTGTGTCAGAATCGGATGACTGTCTAGTTGATTGACGATGTGTCAAATCAAGGGATAAGGCTCTGCGTTCGTGACGTGGAGAGCCAAGTGGACTAAACTCTGGGAGTTCGCCCTGTAGATGACGAGAGCGTCTAAAATTCTCAATGGTGAGAATTAAGTTTTTGTGTAAAAAATTTGTTTAAGTATCAGGTGGTGATATATCTATAAAAGACTCAAAACCCTAATGCAACCAAGGGTGCAAGAAGGGGAGTGAAAAAAGAAGGCTCTCAGGCCAAAAAATCAACCTCAAAAAAGGCACTTATTCTAGCAGCTATGCTACAATAAGTGGAGGAATGCAACAAACGGTCAGAGTACCAACATGCAAACGGCTTCTAGAAAAAATAGGTGTAACTAGACCAAAGGTGGGTTGAATCATGCAAACGCCTAACTAAAAGTATTGTGACTCAAACAAACGATATCCTCTGCAAGGTGATGAAATCCAAGTCAGAAAATATGAGTGTTGAGACAACGGCTAGATATCCCCCTACCGGGAGGGACACCGGGTAATCAATCCTAAAGAAAGGCTACTAGGATACTCCGTTCATGACGCGTCGAGAAAAGGTAAATCTGTCGTTTGGTCCTTTGATCGCAATATCCCAATACAGGGATATCCCGAGAACTGCGAATGGTAGCCCTTCGGTTACTGAATGGATTTCGGTATTCCACTCAGGCTTCCGGAACCATCCTCGCAACTTCAACCCTCCTAGGGGAGAGGCCTTCCCACAAACCGGTTGTGACCGCGCCAAAAAGTACTAAGAGATTTTAGCTCCCTAATTGGACAACTTCTATGTCTCAGATGTAATGACTGAGGGGTGTTATTGGAACACCTATCCCCCCAATACTACCTAGCTACAAAGTTCTTTTAGTGTTCCCCGAGTGGGGTTAAAAGTGTGTTGAAATTAGGGTATGTTTTAAGGCTTAGTTCAATTAAGTGATCGAGTGAGTGCACGTGAGGTATTGTAAACTGAACTTGAAAAAAGGTAAATGCTTTACAGGAAATTTTCAAAAAACAAAGGAGCTTTTGAAAATAAAAAAGCAAATATTTATGACTTTTTCAAATAAATGGAAATTAAATGCTTCTGCAAATATCAACTCAAAAAACAATGGATCTTTTGAATTATGAAAGCAAATAATAGACTTCTTTTAAAGAAATAATGGACTTCTTCTTTTAAGGAAATTGCTAAGGGCAAGTTTTTAAAGAAGTAAGCAGAAATTTTTTTAATCTAGATAAAAATGCAAAAATAAGTCCTTCTTTCACTTTCTTGAAAATTTTTAAAAAGACTTCTAGATATGCATTTTAAATAGTAAATTTTTTGTTTAAAGGCTGTAAAATATGCAGAATCTAATATTGTAAAAATGTGCTATGTGGGCAGAAAGTACAGTAAAAATTAATTTTTAAAATCGAAATGGCCGAATGAAAAATTCAGCAGCGCGGGTTTTAACAGCAAAGCCGCGATGGACCGCGCGGGTTTCGGTCGCACAGTCGCGATGGACCGCGCGGAAAATGTTCGCGAATCCGCTGTGTACAGCGCGCAAATAGGCCGCGAAGTCGCGGTGAACAGCGCGGAAAAGGGGCCGCGCAGTCGCGATGTGCAGCGCGGTAAATGACCGCGATGCCGCGATGTGCAGCGCGGAAACCGGAAGCAAAGCCGCGGTGAAACGTACGGAAAAAGGTCCAAAAGCCGCGATGGACCGCGCGACTGTCAGGCTAAAAACTGCGAGGCGAAAGCCGTGCACGGAAGCCGAAAAACAAACCCGAAAATTGAGAATTCCGGGCTGTTAATGGAAATAGATGGGGCCAAAACTTAGAGCAGCAATGGATCTGCTGTCTAAGATGGAAGATCTATGGATCTAAAGGTTAAAAATTAACAAAAAACTAAGATTAAAAGTAAAACTAGAGATCTATTGTTCAAAACCCAGCGGAGTCGCCAAAAACTGTTGGCCCGGTTTTGCAACCAGGCTTAGTGCTATGGGCACCTGCTAACTAGTAGCAGCAGTTTCAATAGAAATAAATAAAAATCTAATCTAAACAAAACTAATCATGGAGCTATGCAAGAATATAAGCAAGTAGTGTAAACATTTAAAAACAAGAACAAGAAAATATTAAAGAATGAATTTATATTGAAAAATGGGAGGCAAGCAAGTGCTTGTGATAATACCTTCAATGGTGAAGGTTGATGTTGAGCAACTCCCAAGATGAGTAGCTCCAAGCTCCAAGAGGTCTCCTTCTCCAAGGTTGCTTACAATGGCCAAAATGCTCAAGGAAGATTTCGGCAGCATGAGGATGAGATAATGGATGGATGTCAAATGAGGAACCCCTACTACCTTTTTATAGGTTTTGGTGGTGGGGAATACCATTTGTGGTTTTGTGGAAACCAAATGGTATTGACCAACATGGTTTAGGTACTTTTCCCTCCTTTTTCCTTTTTTGAATAAAAATAATATTTTAATTCCCTTTTTAATATTTTTGGGAATTTGGACCCTTTTTGAGGGTTTTTTATGCTTTTCAGGAAAAATAATCTTTTTTAATGGAAAAAGGGGTGTACTCAGGTCTTTTGGTGACCTTTTGTTGGTTTCAGAGGCTCCGATGGTGAAAAAGTGGACAAATGGGTCATGTGAATAGGGAAATGAGCTAGTGAGCACTTTTTACGTGTTAACAGCAGTAATCAAATTATAACATATGCACCAACAGTAAATAAGCAACGAAAAAAGCGAATAAAAATTGATTAGGCTTCCTTGTACTGAGACAACATTTTGGTTCAAATCTTATCCTTTCAAGGGACAAGTCACCAAGGGAACATGAAAGTACCTTGAGAGATAGGAAAAATTAAGTATAGACCTCAAACAACTTAACACAGTCCACATACTACAACAATTAAACACACAGATGAAAGAATGGTATAGTAACATAACAATTCTACAGCTGCATGATAAAACAATACTATTTTTGAATAGTGCTAAAGCAACAGTAAAACATTTTATAACATAATTTTCATCTCTTTCAGTAATAGGTAATCAAATAAACATATTGATCATATAACAATAAGAGAGGTATAGTTGAAGATCTCCATGTCAACATTAAACCAAAAATCAGACCTAAAGTGTGGGTACAAATATAGTACCTTGTACTATAGAAAATAAAAGCCACCTATGTTACCTTTCAATTTAGGAATATGGTCTACAAAAGCAAAATTTCCTCACAGTTACCATCCAAATTTCTGACTAGTGCTAAAGCAACAGTAAAAGATTTTATAACATAAATTTGATCTCTATCAACTTCAACACTCCTCTGTGGTCCCTGTGCTAAAGTTGGTCCTCGAGATGTAATATTGGGTAGTAATCAAATTATAAAGAGTGATGATCATCGAAGTCATGATGAACATATCTAATATATCTAATATAAAGAGAATCAATGATTCAGACTAATATATCTACATCCAGCACATACATGAGTGATGATGTGTGAGAAAACACAAAATTTGAATATTAAAATACAAAATAATTATAAACAAGCATACAATGACTTGTGATGACATTTAAATTTAAAATTCAAATTCTAAGAAAATAAAAGATATAAGTGGGAAAATTCCTAAGAGCATCACATAAAAGATAAGTACCTCGTAACTAAACCAAATAAAAGTTATATATGTTAACTTTCATATAAATGGGAAAAATGATTATATTTTAAGAACTCGATTATGTTACTAATAGATAATATTAAGAGAATCCATGTTTCATACTAACAACATCGATATACATCAAAATACAAGTGATGAATTTATGTTGCATCTACTTTTTTGTTGATTTCTATTTTTTTGCATTGAAAGAACTTGCGTGTACGGTATCACAATCATCAATTGGCGTAGTATTTACTACGATATCTGTGAAAATCCTCACAGCAGATCTAAGAGATGATGTATACCTCACAAGAGTAATTATGATTAAGCAGGAAAATAGAAGAAGAGTGAACAATACAGTATAATGAGCAACAGAATAATATGGTACAGTAGAACTCGGATAGAAGCAATAATACTTCACACACACTAGTTAATTAATCACAATATGGACAAATAAATAGTACAATGGTAGAGAGGATTCGAATGCCCAAGGTGGCAATTCGATTTAGCCTCTCAGAGTGATCATAAGATCAATAGAGTGTCATCGGAGCACAACTAGGTGTCCTCATGATCATCGGAGCACAACTGGAAGTCTTCATCATCATCAGTGGAGTCATCAATGCTCAAGTAACTGTCAACCATCAGTCAAACTAACTCTGGTAGGTGTAACTGAGTGTAACTCAATGTAACTAAGTGTAACTGACTGTAATTGATTGTAACTGAGTGTAACTGACTGTAACTGAGTGACAACTGGACTGGTAGGTGAAGAAGGGCGAGTTGCTCCCTAAAATCAAGGAAGAAGGGCACATTAAGCAATTGGAGGGCTAAAACTGAATAGTGAGAAGCTCTTGGGGGCTGGTTAACTGAGGGCTAGGTGTTGGACTGATTACTGGGATGCATGCAAACCCTAGAATTCATGCAAACCCTAAAAGGTGCATGCATGACTGAAAATGTAAATGATCAAAATAATGGTGGGACTAGGATGGAGTATAGGAATATCTTAACACCCCCCCTTAATCCATCCTGGGCCCTGGTAACTAAGACCAAAGGTCACCCAATACAATGAATAATAACAATCAATAAACCAAGGAAGTGGGAAAATTTCATGGGAAACATACCCCCCTCCTCAAAAAATAGACTGTAAGGCACACATAAAAATAAATGCTCCAAACTCAAGCATGTGTGATGCTTGGTCATATGTCTGGAGGTATCTTCTTCTTGGGAAGAAGTGGATCATGGTAAAAAAGCATGTGATTGTACTTGCTCTTTAGATCGAATGTGATGAGAACAAATCCAATAGTATGAGAATGATCCTTGAACCTGTGATTCGAATCAGCTGAGGTAGGATCAAATCTGTGAAAGTGCATATAGTCTTTTGTCTTCTCCTTCGAACCACCATGGGTGAGATTATGCCAAAAATAACTATTACATGTTTGCTTGAAATCAAAATCAGATTTAAGACTTAAAAAACAGTTTCTTGAGATCTCCTTTGAACCAGCAGGGGTGAGATCAAAACTATCATATGCATGAGAAATTATCCCAAGCAGTAATTGCTTAGAATCCAAATTAGATCCAAGACTTGAATCATTGTTTCTTGAGATCTCCTTTGAACCATGAGAGGTGAGATCAAAACCAGTAGATGCATGAGAAATTATCCCAAGCGAATGGCAATGGCCATATTCTTCAATGACCTTCTGAAAGCATGGAATTATGATCATATAGTAGCATAAAAGAGGATATAGCTGGAGAGGAGCGAATGCATTACCTTCAAAAGCTGTTTTGACCTCTGAAATAATCATGTGATCATGATGCGAACCAATAGACTCTGGTGCAAGAGAGGATTTAGGACCTTCTGCAATATCTAGAGTGTGAGCTGGCACAGAAAGAGAAGAAAGTTTGAGCATGAGTGGAGAATCTGCAAGTTCTTTGTTGACAACTTCAATATGAGATGATACTGGTTCATGATCCGAGAGACCATCAGAGGAGCGAATGCATCACTTTGCTTTCTTTTGAAGGGGTTTGGACCAAATCCTTCATTCTTTCTACCAATTTTTTCATCCAGGTGAGCCCATAGCTCTTTTGGAGTTTCAATATCAATAATGATTGGGAGCAATATGTAATCCAACATAGTAAGCTTCATTCTTCCAATGTGCATGTCACCTTTATTCAACCAGTCAATATTCCCATCAGAGGATTCGAACTCTCTTTCAAAATAACAATCAAAGAGATCATGGCTCTTTAAATATGCTATTATTTTTCGTTTCCATTCATCATAGTTGAATAGAGAAAGAAGAGGGATTCCTTCTAAATATGAATCCATTGAAGCTGTAGAGGACCTGCAAAAACAATATAGAATAACTGCAACTGCTACTACTGCAAAAATGCAGAAACTGCTACAACTGCTGCACTCGAAATCTTGGTAATAACCTGCAAAAAACTCTCAAGAATGGAGATAAACAATACTCTCAACATGCTCTGATACCATGTGAAAATCCTCACAGCAGATCTAAGAGATGATGTATACCTCACAAGAGTAATTATGATTAAGCAGGAAAATAGAAGAAGAGTGAACAATGCAGTATAATGAGCAACATAATAATATGGTATAGTAGAACTCGGATAGAAGCAATAATACTTCACACACACTAGTTAATTAATTACAATATGGACAAATAAATAGTACAATGGTAGAGAGGATTCGAATGCCCAAGGTGGCAATTCAAATTAGACTCTCAGAGTGATCATAAGATCAATAGAGTGTCATCGGAGCACAACTAGGTGTCCTCATGATCATCGGAGCACAACTGGAATTATTCATCATCATCAGTGGAGTCATCAATGCTCAAGTAACTGTCAACCATCATTCAAACTAACTCTGGTAGGTGTAACTGAGTGTAACTGATTGTAATTGATTGTAACTAAGTGTAACTGACTGTAACTGAGTGTAATTGAGTGACAACATGACTGGTAGGTTAAGAGGGCGAGTTGCTCCCTAAAATCAAGGAAGAAGGGTGCATTAAGCAACTGGAGGGCTAAAACTGAATAGTGAGAAGCTCCTGGGGGCTGGTTAATTGATGGCTAGGTGTTGGACTGATGACTAGGATGCATGCAAAATGCATGCAAACCCTAAAATGCATGCAAACCCTAAAAGGTGCATGCATGACTGAAAATGTAAATGATCAAAATACTAGTGGGACTAGGATGGAGTATAGGAATATCCTAACAATATCTCCTATTATTGTTTGTGTTTCTATGCCCTTATGTATGCCACTTCTTGTACGTCGCTGAGCAGGACGTGGAGGAAGTTTTGAAGGGGTGTGAACTGCAACAAAGGAAATGAGCATATATATATGAGAAATAGTATTGAAATAAATATTTCATTATTTTGATTAAAATTACAATATTTCTCTTCACCTGTCTTTGTAGATGTGACAACTAGGGTGTTTATTGGAGGTCTAGTTTCTTCCTCTTGTAGTTCAGGCTCCTGAGCTGCATGGTCTTCCATTGAAAGAAGAAAATTTATAAGTATATGTCAGGAAATATATATACTTAATCATAGTAGATATTTCTATTTCCAAAGCATAGATACCAGAATGGACACTATGCTCCACACTATCATGGGACATGTGCACCCCAACATCAACGGGTACTTGCTAAGTACCGCTAGATTCATTGCTGCGGTTGCATTGTTGCTTAAAAACAAACATAAATGTTTTGTTATGGGTGATATAATCAGAACTGAATAGACTTTAATATATACTACAATTGGTGATATACCTACATCTGCGTCATCGGGGAGATTGGAGTCTACCCCAAGCGTTTCTGATATTCAACCACACTTTTAAAACCAAACTTGAAACCAAGCTTTAGGTATTCCTTGGTGGTAGCAGCTTGGAACGTATTTCCCTACAATGCATGAGAACACATTTTAAAATTTCTAGTATCAAAATCAGATATTTGTTCGGTACTGTTAAATAAATATTCCCAACAATTAATAATATAACACTTACAATTCTTGCTCTTAGTTTTCTATAGCCACCCTGGTCCAGTCTATGTTGCCCTTTCTTTTCCATTCTAGCCTTGGTTTCTTTGGAGGTGTTAGGTAACCTATATATGAAAATTTTGAAAAACCTTAGATATAAAAAATCTTACTTAAAACAAAAACGAAAATAATAATTGAGCTTATTTCAATAAAAAGATGATATATGTTGTACCTTGCTTTACCAGGCCATGGTTGTTTTCCTTGTATTTTTAGCAATTTCTCATTTGCATCATCTATGAGTGCCTTCCACTCTTTCTCCGGAACCATGGGAAGGCGCTCATGCTTGAGGTCATCCTGCAATCTTTCCCTATATTGGGCCCTGGTATATTTCAAATTCTCACCGGCTAAATTTGCAACAACTTTCCTGTTGAAAGTATTTCCGAACAAGTTGGCCATGTGGTCCATCAATTCATCTCTCTTATTGCTATCTTGGCTATTGCACCGTGTGGGAATGGTGGGGCCAAACAGCTCCAAGGATTTGTCACCCGAATGCCTGTAGAAGACATTGTTTCTTGCAAAAACATGTAATCCATTAATTTATAATATTTTCAACGTATGTCTATTTCAATTTCGTGATTAAAATCAATAAATTAATTAATAAATACCTGCAATCTTCTGAAGCTTGATAGGAACACAAGAGTCATCCACCAAAAAGGTGAGATCTAGTGATCCGATGCTTTTAACTCATTCTGCTCCAGGAAAAGTTTCCTGGTCGTCTACAGTACGTTCATCTCCAGAGTCATGTGGAGTCCTAGGCTCCGTCTCATCATGCTCTAGCATGGAATCATGCTTCGTCATGGCATCATGCCCCCTCTCATCAATTCCCATGTCATCAATGGATTCGAGGCTAACGACAGGAGTGGCAAAAATCCTCATTGGTACATTGCTTCTTTTTTGCTGCATTGGACCATCACTGCTACCTATACTTGTCTCAGCAGGTTCTCTAGTCACGAGTTTAAAAAAATCCTACAAAAAATAAAATTTACTTTATAAGATCACTTGGAAAAATAAAAAACATAATATCAGATATGAAATCATGTCATAGCTTAAAAAAAATTGTGAAGATGCCACTTACCCCATAAGATTGTATTTGATCTTGCAACTCTAGAATCCTTGCCCTGTTCTCCTATGTCAAGGGCCTTTTTCGAGCCAAGGAAAGCATTTCTATGTTTTCCTTTTTCAAGGCTACTCTAAAAGTGTGCAATGGGTTAGTGGAATATAAAATGTCTTCCTCAAACCCCTCATCACCCATATTGAGTGCACGTGACTAAATTCATCAAACAATAAATTAAATTAAGCAATATAATTTTAACATCATTCAAATATTGATATTGTAATGAAAATTAAGTTACTATTATGCACTAACACTTACCTGACGCGGTGTTATGGCCGATGAGTGTCCACGATCAACCAACACCATGGAAGTAGCAAGTGCCTTTCCACGGTCTTGAATGAACCAGTAGTCCATCATAATGTCAGAAAAATGAACCAGTAATCCATCATAAGCTTAGAAAAATGTGAATGTCAATAATGGACATTGAATGTTAACATACTAAATCAAAACATTTAGTTATTGTATGTAACACTTACCTAACGGGCCACAGAGTGTGACCTTCCACAGTCTCCCTCGACCATAGAAGAAGCAGGTGCCTTTCCAATGGCGCCACCCTGACATAATAAATCAATAAATAAATGTTTACCTCATTCTAAATAATTGTAACATAAACAAAAATGAGATATTGCATTAATATTTATTTTTACCTTAGAAGTAGAAGATACATGTTCTATTGCATGTCAATGTCCAGACTCCTACCATAGTTTAATAAGCATGTTATCATATAGAAATATTAACAATAAGCACGGAAAAAGTGAATGCTAACATTGAAAATTGGAACATCTTGTTATTATAGTCATATTTATTCGCTATATTTAACATTTACCTGACGAGGCATAGATTCTGACCTTCCACGGTCACCCTGGACCATGGAAGCAGCAAGTGCCTTTCCACTGCCACCACCCTAAACAAACATTGAGTCAATAATTGCATCATAAACAAAAATGAGATATTCATAGCAGTGTAATCACCATGTAATCACATGGAAATATTCATAATAAGCACGACAAAAGCGAATGTCAACAGTGGAAATCGAATGTTAACAGAGAAAAATGAAACATTTAGTTATGGTAGTCATGTTTAGTTACTACATTTATCATTTACCTGATGAGCCATAGTTTATGACAGTCCATGGTTACCCTGGACCGCGGAAGCTACATCTATTCGATTTAAGTTGTAATCGATCAACAACTCTTCACCTGCAAGTATTGGTTTTATTGCACATACAAATTTACGATGTTGTTCGCGTCCCTCGAATTCGCAATTTGGTTGCTTATTTGTTGTCACTGATTGTGTACTATTTATAAAGCCAACATTGTTTTCAGATGCTTTTGGTCTCCCATCAATATACATAGTCGCCCCTTTGTTTTTGTTTTTGTTTTTTTCTGCTAGTTGAATATAATTCACGGCAACTCCGTATCTCTGCATACTTCGAGTATATTGTACCAATATCAACCAGTTATTGTATCTATATAGTGGTCCTACATACTCCATCAATTCGATTACAGTGCCATAGTGTAACATCCCCTTCCATCAATCCGGTGTAAGGAAGGAAACATGACCAAACATACCGGGCCTATTTGGTAATCTCAACCCCATACATTACTCAAAAATTCATAACAATTTAAAACTTATGTGTGCAAGTTCATACTTGATATAAACAGAGCGGAATTAAATCATATTTGCACACACACAATTATAATGCATCAACGTATCTATCACAAGTGGATGATGATTCAAAATGCAGAGAATCAATCCCTTTCTCATGCTATCCACAAACTTCATATCAATTCCATTAACATGAATAATTAACATTCAGAATTAACACATATAGAACACAAAATGCATATAAATTAAACCACATAGAATACTTATCTTTGAGATGAAGCTGTCCAAACAACTAGCTATGAGAGAGCAACGTTCCACCCAACCATAGATCTCTGTCCAGCCTATATTCTTTCAGCTGAGAGATCACCCCCGAGCTGGGTTGTGTATCCACTAAGGAGGAACTAAATAGGCTCACTCACAGCCATGGTTTCACTCAACAACTATGCTAAGCCAACACAAAGTTGGGTTTATAAAGCATACAAAAGACAAAGGAAGGCAATGCTAAGCTAGTGAGCTCATCCACAGAGCTACATGCATCTCAAGATAATTCAACAGTCAGGGCACCCACAATACCTACCACAGCCAACACAAGGAAGGTCCCCTTCTCTGCTGCACAGTCTCTCATGCGTCCCTTCCCTCCAGTTCTATTCAGGATGGGCATAGAAAGGTCCAGTTGCTAATTCCTTGAGATTCTAGCCTTCACTGGGTTTATCAAGCAAACCCAACCTCTGCTCAGTAATTCACACTTGGATTTCTCACAATTCTGTTATCCAATAACCCAATCCTGTCACTTTATTTCTCGGCTGTAAAAACAGGGTTTTCTAATGGATTTCGGGGTAACTAATACTCTCAATTTCGCCTCAAGGTTCATATCTATGGATCTCCCATTGGATTTCACTATCAAATACCAATTTTGGTTGTTTATGGCTCTTCAAAACGTGGGTTCTTGCAAAGTTGCGATTTCTAGTTTTTCTCACTGCTGGGTATTCGTAATGGATGAAAATTCATGCTGGGGTCTTCAACAATGGAATGGGAATGAGGATAAATCCATTCCCATGAGGTAGAGTGACATGTGGTACAAGAAAACAGATCCCATACTCTACCATACGAATTTATGGGCTGCCCATGCTCCATTGAAGCCATGGACTGAATTCTTCAACAACTTCCTTACAACAGAAATAAATGTCAGCAAGGAAAGTCAAATGGGTTCTCACAATGACATTTGGCAGCATATGGTTCATCCCCACAACCCCCTCACCACTCCCTAGTGGAATCCACATGGCCCCTTCTCATTCGTTGCTTCCATAGCCAGTTTTGGTATTTTATTGCAATATCAAATATTTACATCATTTACAATATTCCATGGCTTAATAGCACATGGGTAACAAAATATCAAATGCTTTTCCATTCTAAATAAAATCTGAACATACACTAACAGGGCCCTGGCCTTGAGCTCCACACTAGGGAAACATACATCGCATGTATACAATATTTACATTAAAAGCCAATATTTCATAAGGGTCAAAATTGGGGTATTACACCTAGCAGACCTTTATTCCATCCATGGAAAATAGCCCCAATACATGTAAGGACGAAGGAGCGATGCAATACATCCTCCCATTCATGAGGAAATCTGTGTCCACTTGAGGTAGCATATTAGGTACCCATCGTTGCACTAGATGTTTATACCTCAATGGAAAATCAATGTCTCCTATGCTCTCAGCATCATAATTACATCACCCACCGTTGGAAATAAAATATTGCATGCGTCTATGAAATATTTTCCTGATCTTTTCAGATCTAGTTGATATAAAACCAGTAGATCTAGTACAACTCGTCTCACTTTCAACCTCTTAGAGTATATATTCATCATCACTTGAGGAAGATAGATCTGATAGATACCTATTTGGTGGCACCTACACTCGATAAAACAAGAATAAACAAGACGGTGCTTTCTTTCTTCTTTGAAAGTACACATCCACAAATGCAAAGATTCTTAGTTAAACACATTTACTTCCCTCAAATCTAAAGCTTAGAAGGGACATGCAAACCAAAGTGGATGTAGTGTTACAAATCTTAGCTGAAGTGTTTGGTATTGGGAGGACAATTTGTGGAAGGAAGAGACCAAGTTACAGTGCCATAACAAGCTGTCCATATGACACCACATTCATCACTGTAGGCTATGAGCTCTTTTGTGGACTGAGTTTGCATATTTGGGGGTCTTTTTCTCTTGTGTGGAGAACAAAACCACCCGGGACAACAAATTAAGGAAGTTAACTAGTATATCACCCAGTTTTAGTCCTTCTAACACTGTTGGGCATATTATTGGCATCCTACCGTCTTTCTTTGAATGGCATATTATTGGCAGCCCACCCTTCATTTTTGAAATTTACATGCTGGTATTTTATGCTAATGCATATGAAAACTATTTTTTAGTGAACTATTTGTCAAAATCAGTCAACTAAGAAACATTAATTGACTATATCAGCCCAACACACCATAACTACAGTTAGAGGGCCCACTCAGGAGTATGTTGTAGTAGTGTTCGTAACTGTTTGTCAATACATCTGAACCAAATAATCAGTAAAATACTACAACAGAGAATGCAAAATACATCAGCTAACTTAGGTGAGATATTACACATTAGACATGTTGCAAATTTCAAATTCATGCAAAGTGGCACTCAAATGGCCATGAGAAATTTGATTTTCGAAGACTTTCAATATTACGAGGATCTTTTTTGTATCAAGCTTTATCAAGCAACATGTAGGAGAGATTTTCAGACATTATTTGTATATTGATTTTCCGACTATATTGATTTAAAAAAAAATAACAATAATGAATTTCAATCAAGAATGAGCGTATCCATCAACCAAGCAGGAGGACCAAACCAGAAAAATGTCAACCTGAGAGTAGTATGGTGAACAACCATAAATGAATTTGTATTAACAAGGGAAATTAAAAACAACGACTCAGTTAAGGGAGATTGACATTTATTAACTCTCCACAATATCTCAATACTTTAATTGGACAGGTTTACACATCAATATACTTTAATAATCAATACTGAAATAAGCAGGTGTACACATCAATATACTTCAATATACATTTCATTTAATGAGCAAGTACTGAAATTAAATAGCAAGACATAATTCATATCTTTCAACTTTTCATCTTTAGCACTCCCAAGCCAGGGTAAAAGTATCAGCATATGAGGTTAAGTTCAGATGAGCATAGTTCATTGTTTAGAGGTCATTGATCATGTCGCTCACTAAGACATAATCACAAAACTATGTCAAGTCAAACGTGGGTGAGGGTACCATGAACAAAATAAAAAAAATGGTACACGTTAAAAAGATGATATTGGGTGTTATGACCGAACTCCCTTTGTACCAAAGGGTGTACCACAACCAAAGCAATAAGTTAAAGATTAACTTAAGGTGTTTAAGTGCCCCTAATAATCACAAGTCAGCTATGTGGGCATCATCTCTTGCTAGATGACCAGTGGGATGACTTTGGGGTTTTGGAACTGTTTCATGCTATAGAACTGGATAACATCAGCTATTGAGGACTTTGAATTGAGTGTACCAAGGCTAATTTCCTCCCGAATGTTGTTATTTAATTATTTAACCTAATTGTATGAATTCCCTCTTTAATAGACTGTTATTAAGGTTTCTATGCCTCCAAATAACTACAAAATATGCCAAATAAGGGGAGCACTCTAGTCTCCCAAGCAAGCAAACAACCCAAGGATGCCACCTTAGCACCTGATACTCAAAATCATAGAGGTCATTGATACCATTAGGATAAATAATTAAATAACAACGTTCGATACCAATGTGTTAGTTGCAATTAAATGTGTGGGGAATGTTATGTAAGATCCTCACACAACCCTTATACACCACATGTTCTTGATGCAAACATTCAAATCCTTGACAATTTAAGCCTTAACTTAAGTGAAATCAACAAGAGATATAAGTGTTGGAAACAACCAAACCATGACTACAATGATAGCTGAAAATCTAATGTGCAATAAGACAATTTTGAAAATTCGAAAAGACCATGCATACAAATAAGAAATGAAGTCCATGTTCATAGTCTCATGATGAATAGTATTGTCACTGATGACAACATAAAAGTAACTAACCATTATGGAAAACATCTAAAAGTTTTTATGACTGTTTTTTCAATCTTTATGACAATCTGAATGGATAGGCCCCACTCATATCCAAATACTTTTGAGACATTTAGAAATCATCGGAGTATGGGGGACCATATATTTCTCGAAAGACATTGGTATTAGTGCACCATGCCTTTGAATAAATAGACCTTCGAACCACGCATCTATTATGATGCATGTGGATGTCTATGCGGGTTTTGACAAGCCATTGTTCTTTGCACTTAATGTAGTACCCAAGGATTTTATCCTCAGTAATCGTTGTCTGCAAAATATCTTTTATCTGTTCGAGAGATTCTCCAACTTCCCGTTTTAGATTATAAATAACAACTGGTTCTAATGCTGTCAAGTTGATGCCAAATGACTGCCACCAGTCTCTAATCCAATCAGGGATGTAGAATGCAAGATCCTGATAGATTTGTGGAATTTGAAGTCCAAACTTTAGCATGGTATAATATGTTCTATCTATTATTTCTTTTCTCAAGAATTTCCACCATAATTTTTTATATTTTTTATCAATGTGTGTAGTACTTAGAAACCAGATACTAGCATCTTGATGTGGCCATGCTTCCAAAGAACGTATCCAGTTAATACAGTAGTATTGTTGGTCTAGTTGTAGCCCGGGGTGATGTGTAGAGACCTCTGTCGAAATTAAGGTAGGATCTTAGTAGAGGTGTGTTAACCAATTTCTTGCATTGACTACTTTTCTCAGGGAGTTGTTGTAAATCATCTCTAGTACAATACTGGATCCCATAGGAATTCTTCTGAGTTCTGGCACTAGTCTAATAAAAGCATCAGATACCTATAAGTTAGCATCTAACACTTCAGTATGTCTCAACTCCCACCTAGGTTTCCAGTCTTGCATATAATCCAACCACATCATATTATCATCAATAGTATAGATCTGATGTTTTCCATTGTTCCAAGTAGAGATTTCCATGTTTACTTGTGGGTTATGGGCCCATTGGATTCTGCTTTGACCTTCTACGCTTGCTTTCCTTGGGCTCACTTGCACTAGTCTCACTTATTTCAGGCTCGCTTGTTAAAAATTAACAGCATTCTTTTGTGTCAAATATTCTCTTATTAGTAACCATTGTGGTACTTTGGTGCAAATGTTTTTCCTAACTCATTGTTTCTCCATATTGTGTCCCTAGTTCCACCTCTCTATGCCAATGCATACATCAACCTCTTCTTGGTTTGTGGTTCTAGTTGGCCTTGTTTTGGGCCTTGTAGTTGTTCTCTAATGTCATAGCCATAGTCATTGACACATTAAAACACCTTAGATCTAAACCCGAGGTGAATCAGGATTCATATTCAAATCACAGTGGCTAGTACCTCGTAGTCGTCAGTCATCACTCATCACCTTGAAAAGCTAAGTAGTGAAGGAATGACATGAGTGAGTGAATGAGTGAGTTGGGAGTGAGTTTACCAAGGCTAATTTCCTCCTGAATGTTGTTATTTAATTATTTGTCCTAATGGTATCAATGACTTTTTTAATAGATCGTTAAAAAGATTTATATGCCTCCAAATAACTACAAAATATGGCAAATAAGGGGATCACTCTAGTCTCCCAAGTAAGCAAACAACTGAAGGATTCCACCTCAGCACCTGATAGTCAAAATCATAGTGGTCATTGACACCATTAGGATAAATAATTAAATAACAACATTCTGGAGCAATATGTTAGTTGCAATCAAATGTGTGAGGAATGATATGTAAGACCCTCAAACAACTGTTATACACCACATGTGCTTGATGCAAAACAAGAAGACAATGAACATCATCTAAATACTATACACTAATAATATACCATCAGAAACAATCCCACCATGGTGATGTGCTCTATAGAGCAAAAACCATAGAAAATCATGCATTAGAACAAATCCATCAACAATAAATCTTCCTTTTTGTCTTGAAGACTAATGTTAAAATCCTTGACAATTTAAGCCTTAACTTGAGTGTTAAAAAAAAATAAACCTGACTAAATGGCAATCCTTGAATCATGCATGTTTAATGTCACTAACTATCATGCATGTTTAAATGGCAACATCACATGTACATGTCCACATACCAACAAATCAAATTAAACTAAGATCGTATGTTGTATTGATTTTATGGAATCATAATTACATTGCTTTGAAATTATACATCTCTCCAATCCTCTGTGTATGCTTACACCAATGTAACATTACCTTATCAGGAGGCAAAACTGAAAGCATATATCTAACTAATCAAAAGAGTGCTAAAATTAATTGTGCTAGGAATTGGCACAGATGTAGAAAAGAAATGAAGCTTATGCATGTAAAAGTGTAGCATATTGTGCAAGAGAGAATAGTAAAAGGCAATTACCATTCCAAAATTTAATTTGAAACAAAAACCCATCCAAGTCAAGAACAACATCTAATGGCATGCAAGAATTTCGAAAGATCCAAGGTAAAACTCAACCTCCCAACGACATTGAAACCTTATCCCTAAGAAACCAACAATTCGAGAAGGTTTTAGCCACTCTTTATGGTCAAACCTGAACATGTTGGGTATAAATTGAGACTATTTCTGACCTCGTGTTCATCAAAACCTTATCTCTTCTAAGTCTAGACTAATTATGGGATAATTCCTAACAAATATGGGCAATTCTTATCATGGTTAGAGATTTTCCTATCCCCTTACAGTAGTAGGGAACTCCTAGGCATAATGTAACCATCAAAGAATTAGATTCAAATCACCTCTTATTTTGATTGTGATGCACAATGCAACATCAAAATGAAGAGTGGAGAACTACGGATCCCATACGATCCACAATCACCAATGAATGATTGTGATTCATGCTGCGGTTAAACATAAATATATTTCACATTGTAAAATATAAAATAGTTTGTCTAGTCAAACACTAATACAGGTACTAACATCTAACTTATGCTAGACATTAAATCTATGCTTTTGTGGAAAAGGAATATACTGCACCAGATCTTGAGTAATCACTCTCACTATAGGGATAATGCTAACTGCAGTGGATATAATACATGAGCCACTAGTTCCACCTACTTTATTGGACACAATAAGAAGGAATACAACAATTGAAAAAATAAGACTCTATCCCATGAATCAATACTTAATTACTTAAGCTAACCCATCATCTTTATTTTCTTTCTCAGATTCTTACAACTTAAGGAAATCAACATCTTAAACACTGTGATATGGTAATCGATACCCGTGTTTACATAGGAATCATAAGATCAGGAAACTAACAAACAAGGGATATATGGTTAATCACCTGACACCCCAAATGATACCCAAGTTGTTTAGACTGATAATATGGAAACTTGAAACCAAGCTCTTAAGAATTGGCAAAAAAATGCATTATCATTTTCCAAATAAGCAAAGATGATCTAAGTCTACCTAATAGATGTAAAGATATCCCATATCAATATCTTATCATGAATAACTTAATTGGCACATTGATGTACACTATATTGAAAAGACAAAAAGCTAAGACCATAAGAAGAGTTACAACAAGAAGGTTGGGTCCAGTGGGTAAATCAAAGTTCCTTCAATTCTCAGACCCTAGACATGTTTCCATGTTAATGTCACCTAGAAAAATTAATCATTTCATTTTGCTAGAACTAGACATGATAAAAGTCCCAACAAATTTGACAATGTATGGAAACAAAGTGTCTTCACAAGTTAGGTCTAGTGAAAGTATACCCCTTAGTAAAATACAAGTACTGGGTGGACTTGAAAAAAGAGACACCTATACAACTAGATCTTAGATTTCATACATGGCAGCAATAGTTGCAAGCCATCAAATAAAAAAGAGATATAAGTGTTGGAAACAACCAAACAATGAGTACAATGATAGCTGAAAATCAAATTGCAAGAAGTGAATTTTGAAAATTCGAAAACACCATCCATACAAAGAAGAAATGAAGTCCATGTTCAACACCACGTGCACCTAATTCCAGACATTTCACACCAAATTCTAGGAATGTTGACAATCTTCCAAGACCATTATGGAAGGTCAATGATTTATGTAATCTTGTCTTGGCACGTTTGTATAAATATTTGTGCATTCATCTTGTTAGCTACCAGATGTTTTCTGTCAATAATCACCTAACGAACATGATTTTTTGTCACAATTCTCAAATTTTTTACATTTGGGACTACCATAAAAATGATAAATAAGGGTAGATCTTTAATACTAGATATCTTTCAAAATTTATTCTTTTGTTATATGTGCAGTTAATATGATGCCTACAATGGCTCCATATCTCAGTTGATGGATATATTCATTATCTCCTTTTATAGCTTCCACTCACATGCACTGGCAACAACTATCATGAGAAGAATTCTCTCAAATTGCTTTATGGTTCCCTGGATTACACACAAGTTGCTATTTGCATTTGTAATATGAAATTTGAATGATGTTTCCTAGTATCCATGCAATGAACCATAAAGGAAAAATATGCACTTATTACATCAAAAGAAATCTAAAGTAGTTTGAATCAGAATCTCATATTGCTTCAGTTTGATAAACTACAACAATTCTAATGTCATTTTATAGATTTTACAATCACAGGTATCTTTGGTTTACTGTGAGGGTTATGGTTTCTGATTTCTAACACCCTTAATAAAGCTCATGGATGTCAATAGATAGTGTTACTGCCCAAGGTTTCACTCAACTGAGAAATCCCTAAGACATGAGTCCAACTTGAGGGGAACTAGGGAAGGATGTTTCCCACTATCACCACAGCAACTCTTCCTCTAACTTTAGGCTGGCTCCTCCATCACAAGGGGAGTGTCCCTAAGGAAAGGTATAAGATGAAACTTAGAAGTAAATGGGATGGTGGACAAAAACCAAAGCCGATCCAAAGGGTAATGGGGTCAAGGAATATGAATAAAGAGAGTTTAATAACATGGCAAAGATTATATAACTAAGACATAGTAGGAAGTGCCATAATTAGTCCAAGTGGATTTTCAATTTGTTTAAGAGTAAGTGGGATCCCTAATAGAAGATGCACCATCACAACCATGTACTAACAGCCAATAAATAGTGTGCAACTATAAATAGTGAAGGACAACCATAACATGAGACTATAATGGGCTCCTAATAAGTCAATTTTGAAAATTCGAAAACACCATGCATACAAAGAAGAAATGAAGTCCATGTTCATAGTCTTTCGAATTTCCATCAACCTAATCTTTTTGAATTGCCCATAAATCCTATTTATACATGGCAATGGATTATTTCAAATCAATGCCAAGTCTTTCGGGATTCCATCAACCTAATCCTGTGAATTGCCCACAAAGCCTATTTATACCTGTTTGACGTCAAATTTATAAAAAATGAAACAAAATAGTGGGGATAGTGGTGCATTATATAATGTTGGAATAGGGTTTAGGAAGGTGGGGGGTTACCTTATGTTTTTTTTAATGCATTTTGGTGGGCCAAAAGTTGGATTGGTTCCGAATGAATTAGTTTAGATCAAAACCATTTGGCTCAAGAAAGAACCCATCCTAGTTCAAGTTGTTTTTTAAGGAATGAACTGCTTTTCAGCCTAACCAATTTAAGTTGTCTGATTTCAGTCGTGCCGTACTAATGCCATTACTTCTATTCAATATAAGAAAGATGGGACTTGATTTAGGTTGCAAGGCATCCCCAAAAGGCTTGTCATAATTG
Source organism: Larix kaempferi (assembly GCA_027924585.1). Lineage (NCBI taxonomy): Eukaryota > Viridiplantae > Streptophyta > Pinopsida > Pinales > Pinaceae > Larix > Larix kaempferi. Next base: position 1,542,335 of record BSBM01000247.1, read on the forward strand.
CTGCATGATGAATGCTTTAGCAACCCAACCCTACCCTGCAAACATTTAGAAAACCGATAATCCAGTCGTGTGAGTGAGGTGGGGGATAATTAACCTGAAAACCGATAATCCATGACATAATGTGTTTCCAATTAACAAGAGTAGATTCAACTAGACATTTTCATACTTAGCCATCACCTATCCTTCCTTACCCTCTGACCTCTACTCCGTGTGCTATGGGTGGTCCGGAAGGCGAGGACTAGGAACATTCTAAAATATGATTAAAAACAAGTTGGCCTCAAATAATTTAGAAAACAATATGAATATCCAAAGATTAAAAATAAAATCAAAACCACCTAATTCGCACCTAAAAATGCAGAGATTCAACTCAGTAGAGGAGGGTTTCAACTTACGATTGCCATTGAGGGTCTGCGGGGATATGAAGACACGGAGCGGGTGCCACAAAGAAACCAACTTCAATAGCCCTCGTAGCAAACCAAAATGAGGACAATGCCGGAGCGGGTGCAACCAAAAACCAGGTGGAACATACACATTAAATACTCGTAGCAGAGTGCAATGAGGACATTGCCGGACCGGGTTCCACCAAAAGACCAATGGAAGTTGCATAGTGAAGGAGGACACGACCCAAGATCCGGATGCATGCAGGGGGTGCCGTCGAACCCAACAGAGCGTTTTGGTCAAGCTCGATAGGTATGTTTCAGTTATGTTTTGTTTGTTGTTTATAAAATTATAATATATATTAATTATAACGTTGATTCATGTGTGGATTATGATATGGTTAGCGATACTATGGTGGGCGTTTGATATGGTTGGAATATGGATAAGCTTTGTTATATGGCTTTAATGCGCTTGGATCTAATCATATGTTTCCATATTATATGGTTTCTAGCATATATTTTAACAAATAGATACCATGGGGGTGAGGCTTGGGGTCATGGGCTATGCCCTTGCCCCCCCCATTTTACAACTTTGAAAAATGAAGCTGAAGGTGGCCTAACAAAGGTCTTGGATTCGATTCCCAAAGCTTCAACAAACCACATTTTTCACCCTTTTATAATATATATTAATTAATTAAATAATATATTATTAATATATATTAATTAAATAAATTATAAATTATAATTAATTAAATAATAATATACAACCATAATTGGTATTTGGTGGGATATATTAAAAATATTAGTGTTTTAGTGACATTATAGAATTCCTTTAATCATTGCTAGTGAAAATCTCAAAATGTCTTTTTTGCTTTTGTACTTTTCCTAAAAAGTCTTACCTATTGTCTCTGCTTTGGTTGTGAGACCTATCAAGAAGGAATCATAGGTTAGGAGGAACAAATTTAAGATCTCCTTTTGTAAGAACAAATGAGACCCCCCTTTGATTGATAGTTACATTCTCAAATAATATTGCCTTACTACTAATTGTTGGATGTAAGTGATGGATGTAAATCGCATCTTTGAACATGGGGTAGATTCTCCCTTTTTCACAACTATGTCAACTACCAAATTGTATTCACCTTCATCATTCAAGTCAATTATGAATCAACTAATCTTGCTAAATTGTTGTTGTCGGCATTATCTCCCTCACAATAGTATAGTTCATTGATTCTGCATTTACGGTAGGGTTCCCTTTTTTCTTTGCACAAAAAATACTTAGGTTCTTCCTTTTCCAACATAGAGTTCTGCATAGGGTTTGGAGGTGTATATTTAGGACTTTGTTCATTTTATGAGATAAAAAATTGATGTTGGTTCATGACACAATGGAATTGTCTCCCTCGCAATTATATAGTTATTTGGTTCTACACCTATGGTTGAGTGCACATTTTTCTTTGCAACAAGGATACTTGGGTTCTCCCTTTTTGCATATAGCATTGCAAAAATATTAATCTTAATAGTCATAATATTAATGTTTCCTCACAACACTTCGTTCATTTGGTTAAACTGTAGCTTGTCATATTCTTGTAAAATTCCATTCTTTCTACATAAAGGATACTTGGCAATGACCTGCAAGATTCATTTTCACACATTTAGCCTTAGGTCTTTCCTTCTCAATGGAATTTATGTGATGCATCTTGATCCCAATTCTATATACCTAGTACATTAGTTTCAAGCACTTACCAATGATAGGTGTTCTATTGTCCCTTTCTATTCTAACCAAAAAAGTCACGCAAAAATTCCCTTTCCATACTCTAAATCATTTTAAAGAAGTCCTTGATTATGTCCCAACATAATTCAAAATTAGAGTAGCTTGGTTTGTAATTATCCATTATTTTCATTGTATATCTTATCCATCATTTCCTATGTTTCTCAATATGGTAGATTCATTAATAAGAAGTTGTAAGAGGAGATAATTGCAAAGAATATTCAAGGGATAAGCATAGCCAAGGGTGTTAGAGGAATAAACTATTCATAGTTTATTGATTCCATGATTCTAGCTGGGGGTGGTTCCACCATTATTGGTGAGAGGTTTCAAACAATCCTAGAAAAATTCTTATGTGCAACAGGAGAGAAAGTTAACAACAAGAAGAGTCAAATATATGCTTGGAAATTAAAACCTTAGCTCCTTCACTCTATATCCATGTTTCTAAAGTTCCCATGCATTAAGGATTAGATCCTTCACTCTATAGCCATGGATAAGTTACCTTGAAGTGCAAAATGAAGAACATGGGCATTTAATATAATTTGACCTTGCATGGTCTAAGGGATATCATAGATATGATTGATCATGCATCTAAATGGTGGGTGTTGTGAAGTCATATAGAGTTTGTGTAGAGTTGAGTCATATTTAAAGGGATGTCCTAGAAATTGGAGAGGTACTTTTTGTGAACTTGGATTGAAGTTGATTATCTTGTGTTAATGTACTATCCTAGCATGTTGAGGAGGACACGAGATAGTGAGCTAGGTGACATTGATTTGGGACAGAGCTACGTTGCGACATAGATGGAACATTGGACAAGGGAACCTCCATGAAAAATATTGAAAAGTTGTTTTTGTCACTCAACATAGATTAAAAAATAACATGTCTAGAAGTCTTTTCAAAGGAAAAAATACTTATTAAAGCAACAATTTATCTCAAGAAAAAATACTTGATTGAGTGAATTTAAAAAAATTAAAAGAATAACATATAAACAAACTGCACTTGAACTCAAACCAAGATGGATCAGAGGGTCATTAACAATGAATATATTCGTAAAAATCACATCAAGAACCTAAATTCCAAACATCCTTCCCAAGCATCCTTTACATTATACAAATCCACTAATTAGTAATTGAAATAACCCATAAATTAACACATAAATCTTATAACTTCATTTTGTATCTTGCTCAATCGACACATGTTCGATTCAAACCATTACCACTACAACCTCCAGGAACACCCATGTTACTGCACATGTAGAACATAAGATTAGAAAACTAATTTTCAAATATAACCAAGTTAATCAACAAAATGAACATATGGTGAGTGCATTTACTTTAACCTATAAACATCACGTACCTCTACCTTTCAACAATTAAATATCATTCATCTTCTTCTTCATGCAACTCAACATCTGTATCAGGATCTAGTTTTGAATAGATATTAATGAAAGTATCATTCACATCGTCATCATCATCAAAGTCATCTTCGCTAATATAGTCACCCATATCGTCAATGAGATCATCGTCTGCTATGTTTGCATGATCAACCTCTTCAACTTATTCATCTAACACATCGGCTGTAGCCTGATCTGAATCATCATCATCATCATCTTCTTCATGATTATCTTCATCATCTAGTACATGAGTATACTTTACTGGTCTTCCTCTTGGATCGTATCGAACAACGTATGACCAACCTGCTTTACCTGGTACCTCGGAGTAGTAGACTTGCTCACATTGACTTGGAAGAACATAAGGCTCTGTACCGGGTTCAAATGCCCTTGTATTAACCATGGTAAATCCATTACCATGCTCAATAACAATTCTTTTAGGATCATGTTCATGCATCCGTAGCCTGTACCACTTCAACTCAAAAAAACTATTTTAAAGGAATTAAAATCACACTCAATAATGTCCTCCAAATGCCGATAGTACCTATTCTCAGTTTCTTCTAGATGTCTATCACTTCTAGAGGAAACATTGGTGACCTTAAACAATGCAGTTATCCCACAATACAAGGTTTTCCTGTTATCATCCAACTTTTTGATACGAAATTTACGACCATTACACCACATAGCCTTGTGATGTTTCAACTGCAACATTGAAAACAAGTTAAAAATACATTGTGAATTAATAAACATCATATAGGACTTAGTAAATATAATTGAAAACTTAAACAAATGAAATGTAATTTGAAAAATGGATCGAAGTAACTAGAAAAAATGTGGGAAAACAATTTACTTGCCTTTTTATCTTTTGAACCATGGGCTAAATCATCTTCCCTTTGCGACGTAAGTTCAGTAAATTGATGTCGAATACGATGAGCTATTTTAATCATGTTACTGACCCCTTCCCATGATAACTTACCGAAGAATTCTTCACAATATTTTATCCAATTCGTCATGGTTTTTTCCCACTCTCTTCTTTACCCTTAAATTTTTCTTTGTTTGTAGTTCGATAACTATGGTTCTTAGGAATAAAGTGCCTATACTCATCGAACACTTCCTTTGCTAAACTCCTTGAACAACTAGATTTTATCCTGGGACTGCAAACTAGACATGCAAATTTACCCTTTGTTTGAAGATCTACAAGATATATGAATTGGTGTAGCAAATTAGAATTACAATTTAAAATAATGCATGATATTTTCAACAAATATATAAAATATTAAGGAACAGAAGAAAGTAACAATATACCACAAAAATGTGTTAACCCAGGAGCATCATGAATTGTAAATGCAAGTATTCCATGGAATTGAAATCGTATTTTCCTTATTGGTCTAGATATGCCATACATAGTGACTCCAGCCCATAACTTCAACAACTCATTGATAAGAGGCTCAATATATACATTCATATCTTTAACCTGGTACTTGCCTAATTGGTCCCACATACATGATTAATTATATTTAGCGCCTATATGTCATTATATATAAAAGACATAATTATCATGTACAAAACAAATCAATGAAATATTTAGTGATCAGACTTTCAAGTAAAATTACATATTAATAATTAAATACCTGGAACAATCATTGAAAACATTGTGTGCTCTCTCTTGATAGACATATAAGGAGGAAGGTTATTGTTTATAACAGAAATAGGCTACACTGAGTAGGTAGAACGAAGCTCTCCAAATGGATTGACACCATTAGCTGCCAACGAAAGTTTAACATTGCAAGGTTCTTGTTTAAAAATTGGCCACTTTTCATCGATGTACCTCAATGCAGAACCATCCGCAACCATTCGAAGAAAATCATCATGACTTCTTTTCTTTGCATGGAAATCCATAAACTGTGCTATACTTTGACACCTGAACAACCGCTGGAAACGTGGAATTATCAGAATATAACGATGAAATTTTTGAGGAACTTTTTTTGTCACTTTATCAGTTCGATACCTACTTGTTTGACATTATGGGAATTCATTTTCTAATGCATATTTTCCATAGTATATGATATGATCATTAGGACATGCATCAATAGCTTGATACTCCATTCCAAATGCTTTCATAATGACATATATCTCTCGATATGTGCGTGGTAAAATATTTGAAGTTGGTAATAGAAATTCACCTAACAATCTACAAAATTCAAAAGAATAAGTAAATGTAAACAATATTAATCATCAATATCACATCCAAAGTTTATAAATTAGATAACAATAGCAATAATATAGGAAAAATGCCAACCCTTTCTATAGATGTGAACATGTAGACAAAAATAATTAACAAATTAGATACCTTAGTATCTGTGTCAGACAGGTGTTTGATAAACCATTCAAAACCTTCAAGTTTACTAACAACAGTATAGCAGATAGAAGATTTTTTTTTGAGCCTTCATAAAGAGGTTGACCTAACTTATCGAGTAGAGGATCAACATCATGACTATCATCTTGGATGTCCTCATCCATTGGAGAAAATGTGTCTTGGATCAATCTATGTATCTCATCTTCCTGATTTGTATCACTAATGTCATCTACATCCATATCATCAGAAATAACTACTTGATCATCTTCAATATTCTGGTGTAGAAGTTCGTGAGGCTATAAATGAGCATTTATGCTAGTACTTGGCAAATAACTCTCTGGAGGGCGACATTTTGGGGGCATTGTCTATAAATTTACAAACAATGTAGAAAAATTAATGTGTATAAAACATATAGTAAAAAAATAAGACATTTTACTAAAATTCATGAGATGATGAATATTACAGTGATATATTAAAAATTGAATAACGACCTCTTACCAGGGGACGATATTCATAACCACCTTTAGCATGCCCCTTCTCCCTACAATGTCTTTCAGCTATTATTATTAAAAGTCTTTTTTTTTGCAAGCCCCTGCAATCAGAGCAAGGACAATAACATTTTCCATCTCCTCTCACCTCTAATGCAACTCTAAACTGAGCAAGCTTCCTTGCATTTTCATTCATAGTGATAAATCCTTGTAGTGGTACAAGTAATTGTCTTACTTAAACGATAGCAAACAATAAATTGTCAATTACATTAGATATTATAAGTATATTTCTGAATACAGTATATTATAAACCTATTTATATATTTATAAAGAAAAACATGAAGACTAAAGAAATTTTCATTGATGCCAACTGTTAGTTTTTCATCATTTAATTCAATAGATATAAGATATTAACTGAAAGAACAACATGTACAACATATCAAGCATAAGAGACAAGAGACAAGAGACACAAAGCATTTCATTGGGAAAACCAAGAAGGTGAAAAACCCCGTAACTTCCTCAGAGATAGAATAAGCACCAATACAAAGATCACAAAGACAAAACCCAAGAGATAGATGACTGCAGCAACTAATTCTCCTCCACTAGTGCGCACTCCTCTCTCTCACTAATGCGAAGTGAGTGAATGAGAGAATGTGTAAAATGAGAGAGACACACTCTCTATTTATACACTACTTCACTTGTCTTTTAACTCTAACTAGGTCAACTCCAACTTAACCACTTAACATATTGTTGACTGGGCCAACCCCAACTAGGGTGGTCTAATAACCCTTTAATCCACATGACTCATACAGGGCCGACCCCATCAAGGTGGTCTAATAACCCATCAAGTATAAGTTACAACACTTACAATATAACTTGCGACACTTGCAAGTACAACTGGCGACACTTCCAATTGGAGGAATAATACATATCCGTTGGGGATACAATAAAGTACAAATACAATATACAAGTGAATATCTTCTGAAGTTACAAATACATCAACGCTCCCTCTTAACTAGGAAGGTATTCTCTTGACACAGGTCATCAATACATATAGGCACAAGTCTTCAATTCTGGAGTTGGATCATCGTCATTGGATCACGGAGCATCATCGTCACTGCTGTTGTACTTGTCATCTTGATTACTGGTGCTATCTCTCAATTCTTCTCATCATAGGAAGTTATACAGAGCCAACCCTTTTTCATGCTGGATGCAGGACTAGCCTCCTGTAGGTCTTCAGCATCTCTGGCCATACTGTGGATCCCAAGACTAATTATGTGCATAAACACAACCTCGAAAGATTATCCCAGGATCCTTTATGTGCCTAAGCACGACTGGCAAGATCTCCCAGGGAGCTATTACATGTGACTGTCACAAAACCTTAAAAGAGTGTCTTTCCTAGCAAGATCTTGAAAGAGAATCCGAGGCCTTTTACGTGACTAGCACAACCTGTCTAGATCTCCAGGACGTATTACATGTGAACCCCACCACAAAACCTTAAAAGAGTGTCTTGCCTAGCAAGATCTCTAAAGAGCATTCGAGGCCTTTTACGTGTCTAGCACAACCTGTCCGGATCTCCAAGACGTAATACATGTGGTCTCCAAAAAACCTTAAAAGAGTGTCTTGCCCAGCAAGATCTCTAAAGAGCATCCGAGGCCTTTTACGTGACTAGCACAACTTGTTTAGATCTCCAGGACGTATTACATGTGGTCTAGCAAAACCTTAAAAGAGTGTCTTTCCCAGCAAGATCTCTAAAGAGCATCCGAGGCCTTTTATGTGACTAGCACAAATTGTCTGGATCTCTAGGATGTATTACATGCTACCCTTGCACAACTTGTCCACGACCACAGAGTACCATCCTAATACTCAAGATCAACCTGATCATCCTCGCACAAAGCATCATCCTGATGCTCATGATCATACTGATCATCATCATACAGTATATCAACCTGATGCACATCATCATCGCATGATCATCCTGATCATTGTCACAACATCGTCCTGATGCATATCATCATCTCATGATCATCCTGATCATTGTCACAACATCGTCCTGATGCATATCATCATCTCATCATCATCCTGATCATTGTCACAAAATCATCCTGATGCATATCATCATCGCATGATCATCCTGATCATTGTCACATCATCGTCCTGGTGCATATCATCTGGAGGATCTTCCTGATGCTCATCACACATAATCATCCTGATCATCATACATAGCAGTAACTGAAGCATCATCCTGATGCTCATCACACAGTGCTTACATCCACAGCCATGGAAAGGATCCTCCTATCACAATGCTTGGAATGGATCCTACAAATGTGTCCCATCACTTCTTCATCGAAGTATCTTCTATCTGAAGAACACCAAGCCTCTCTTTGAAGTACTCAAACTTCACTCTAGCTAGTGGTTTGGTCAACACATCTACAATCTACTCATCCATCGCAACATATAGTAGCTTCACTGCTCCTCTCTACACCATATCCCTGATATAGTGATATTTGATCTCGATGTGCTTCGACCTCTCATGGAACATAGGGTTCTCTGATAACTTCACACAACTTTGGTTGTCACAGTAGATATAGGTAGCATGCAACGGAAGATCAAATAACTTAGACAGTAGCTTCCTTAGCCATACTCCCTCAGAACTGCCGAACAAGCTACGACATACTCTGCTTCAGCTGTACTTAGTGCTACGCAGGATTGCTTCCTGCTAAACCAAGAGATCATACCTGATCCCATATTGAAGCAACACCCTGAGGTGCTCTTCCTATCTGCAGCATTGCATTCCCAATATGAATCAACATAACCCTCCAGGTTAAACTTTTGATTCGCATCATACTTGAGCCGATAATCAATTGTACCCTTTAGGTACCTCAGAATATGCTTTACCGCAATCAAATGAACATGTCTAGGATCTGTTAAAAACTAGCTCAAGGTGTTCACCACAAAGAAAATATCCGGTCTCGTGTTCATCAGGTGCATCAAGGACCCAATAATCTGACGATACACCGTGACATCAACCATCTCAGATGAAGCATCACTCAGTAGCTTCAGGTTCGATGCCATAGGTGTGGCCATGGCATTGTATTCCATCATCCTAAACCACTTTAGGATCTCCACTGCATACTTCCCTTGTCCAAGGAAGATTCCATCTTCACTCTGCCACACCTCCATACCTAGAAAGTAAAGCATCATGCCCAAGTCCTTCATCTCGAACTCAGCAACAAGCTTCCTCTTCATGTCGGAAATCAATCTATCCTCACCTGTCACAAACAGGTCATCCACATAGAATAGGAGTATCACTGGATTTCCTTCCTCAACCTTGTAGTAAAGGTTGGAATCCACTTTACTCTTGGTAAATACTAAACTAGACAGGAAGCTATCTATCCTTCCATACCATGTCCTAGGAGCTTGCTTCAAGCCATATAAGACTTTCTTCAATCTACACACATATGACTCCCTGTAATATGTCTCAAAACTGAGTGGTTTCTCCACATACACTTCCTCTTCAACTACACCATATCCATCTGGTGTATCTTCCACTTCATCACTGCAGCCAGAGAAAGTATTGTTCTGATGGAAGTGTATCTGGATACAAGAGCAAAAGTCTCTTCATAATCTATCCCCACGAGCCACAAACCTTGCCTGGTATTTCTCTATGCTGCCATCTGCAGCATGCTTGATCTTATAGATCCACTTGGAAGTCACAATAGACTTCCCTTCTGGTCTCGGGACCACATCCCAGACATCATTCTTTATGATCGACCAGTATTCCTCGATCATGGAATTCTTCCGTTACTGCATCCCAGATCCTAGGAACTTCAGATTCTTCAATATATTCAATAGATAGTTTTCTTTGAACTTCGTTCCTGGAACAAATGTTGTAGTCCTTCTTTTGTAGGTGATGGTACACGATCTTTCCTACAAGACAAGTTCAATTGCATGATTAGAAACATCTTATATATTTCACAACAAATAATTACTCATAAAGACATATGTCATACAGTCATACAATTATCTTAGCCAATGCTTCAATACAACATTTATCCATATCCCGTAACTTTCTAGATGCCTTCCATCTCTACTAGAACATTGTTAAGAGTGTGCACAACTCCCAACATGCCAGCAAAGAGGTTTCATTCTAGATAAGTAGCAATGGAATGTTGTACAGTACCATAGGCCACTTACCCATTACTTGCATATTAGTAGTATCTTGTTCATTAATGCAAATTTTCTAATATGCATAATATACATCCTAAATCTAGGAACATAAGTATGTACATGAGTGAACAACATCATTTAAATAATCATATTTATAGGAAATGAAAATTCAAATACTTATCTTTGTTTGGTTGTTGTGTGGACTCCCTCTCAATCTTTGCTTCCTTGCAAGAAGTACTAGAGTGAGCTCCCTCTTCATCTTTGCTTCCTGGATTATCTGTCTTTGAACTTATATCCATCATAGACCACTGTGCAAGCTTAAGTGTGCACTAGTGTCATCCTCAAGATCTCATATACATGCATTAGTATAATGTCAATACTATCAAAACATTATGATTCTAAATAATCTTAAACATGTATGGTTATAGTCATTTCATACACAGATAACTTATCACAAGCGTTAGTATTCAAGGTTTCAATGAGGACTTCTTTTACTCATGCATATTCTTATATGACTATAGGACTCTTCATTAAGAAGAATAATATGCATAAACCCATGATTACTCAAACTTATAACTTCATGAATAATCATTATCAATCATACAAAAATATACTTATATAAGATCTTAACATAAGGTAGGATTCTAACTCGATATAGGAAAACATACCTGGATTATCATGTTTGCCTAACATACCCAAACAATGTCTTCTTTGTTCTCTTAGAGACCTTGTGCTAGCAACCTGCATATCTCATAAGTTAATAATTGTAGAACCAAGTTATACATACCTCGTAAGTAGAGCTTCTATGTGATCCATGACTGTGGATGAGTCTTTGTCTTCATGTCACAGTGGTCATATGTTCTTGATCTAGAACTTTATTTGTACTTCTTGATGTACCCTTCATGTTAGTGGACAACATCATCCTCATTCAACACCATAGTGTATTAGTACAATCATAAGTGCCATACCCCTAATCAATGAATGTCTTCTATCATTCACATGCATTCATACTTTTACTATAGTGATAAGACAAGTCTAAAATTAATCAAGATTGTACTAACGTCAATAATATAAAGTGTTACGGAGAAAACTTCCTATGGCTTGGGGCAGACCACAACAAACAGCTGACTACCAAAAAATAACTCAATTCTCAATGCTATGCTATATAAATTACAATGCTAAGATAATGGAGAATATAACCAACCTTGAACTGGATGTTCGATGTAGATCCCCGTTGAAGCTTTCAATTCGTGCACTTGAACTTGCAAATTAGTCTTGACAGCCAATACACAACAATCGCATATAATATATGAAAGACATTAACATCATCAATAGAAATGATCCATGATATCATAAGTAAATGAAACCCAATGTAATATAAACAACATTCACAACATTAATGGATGAGAATATGAGTATTTCTACTAATGCGTAACAAGAAGTACAATGTGATACGACCTCTTGCCAGCAACCAATCTGAACCAAGAACTGGGTCTCTCCACTTGTGCCTCCACCACTTCAATCCTCCATGTAATGGCAAACTCAAACTAGGATAGGAGTTTGGTAGGTGAACATAAGGAGTTCACAACAAGAAGGAACAATGAGTGTAGACTCAAGTCATGAAAAAAATCCACTAGAGTTCTCTTGCTCTCTCTTTCTACTCCCTTGCATATGCCATAAGAGCTCAATATATAACCTTCCAAAGGTAAGTGAAAGGACACATCGAGGCCTTTTGGGGAAAATGGAGAGCCAAAGGTCACCCTAAGACCGCGTTTTGGGAGAAAAAAGTAATTTTCTAGTGACTTTTACCATTTTACTTAGCACCCGCGGGCTATTTTGGAACAGCTCCCGTGTACGCTGGCTAAAGTGGAACAACTAGCATATAGGAAGAAAAATAGGGAAAACGTGTTTCTGAAGGACATAAAGTGCATCTGAGTCAGTGAAATGGATCTTGAAGGCCAAAGAGTGCTGATGCTCACAAGGTAGAAAATTACGTTGTAACAGATCCCCCTAATGTGTGAGGTCAGAGAATGGTGCTACGATGGCCAAAATACATTATAAATATCAGAAGTGGAGTGATGGAGACACAAGTGGAAGGAGCATCTCACTCGTCACAATACAATAATATCCCTGAATACATGTCGGTATAGTACAACAATCTGATACAATGGCCATGAATAAGCAATACATAGTGAATATATGTCATAAGTGATCATAGCCATGATCCCTCTACAGTAAGATATGGTTCCCTGCTGAAAAGGAAACAACTCGTGCAAACTGGAGGTACAAACTGCTGATATATGAGAGATGATAGCTCAGATGTAAATTTACGATCATAAATAGCATACTGAATGCCACTATCGCCTGGGGTCTTCTACACAAATCATTTGCGGTGCAAGTCCCATCAAGTGAATAAAAGTGTTGAGGTCGAACATGATGTGACATCATTTGATTACCGGTCAATGATGTATACCGTTAACAGATGCGAGATAACCCACCAATAATGAAAATGGGCATCAAGCCACAAAGTACAATCATCAAAGTGTGAATAGATGTGCTGAAGTTGAACACTAAGATGAATGCATCGATTAGGGGACATTGATGTATTCACAAAACTATCGATGGTGAGAGTACCTACCACTAATGGCTGCAAGCCTCAAGGTACTCACCGAACTCTAAGTCTCAAATTCTAGAATAAATGGGTTCATGTCAACGGAACGAAACTCGCTTGATGTCGATGGAACAAAACTCGCTAGAAGGAGGGCATTAAGGAATCCCCCATCAACCAACATGAGGTAACAACTATGCTGAAAGATTTGGAAGAACTCAGGTGAAACAGACTGACTCAATAAGGATGGCCAACATGCAATAGTCAAGAGATCTGAGGAGTGGTCGACTTTGGTTTCAGGACTTCCTTTGAACAAGAGCATGAGAAGATGGATAGACTCATGCAGCATAGACTCGACATAGACTATGCGATGCAAGAGGCATCAAGAAAGGGCTCCATAGTGACTGGAAGATTAACCAATCGGGGAGTAAAACTGAGAAACGAGTACAGCTCCTAAGGTCGTACTATAGTCCCGACTCATAATGTATGGAGTGGAATGAATGCTTTGTTCAAAGGTGACACAACAGCTGCCAACTAGAAGTAGTAACCATAATCCCATCTGGCTTTTTGGAATATTTGATTTTTTTGGTCGCTTTCATATTTGGAAAGCTTGAAAAAGAATAAAATTGCTTATAGTACAACAATTGAGGGAACGAGTGTCAAATGGAAAACATACTAGTCCCAAGCCATGGAACATACCTATGATCAATGCAAGGAAGCATGTGCAGGATGTGGACACTAGGGGGGGTGTTCCCTTAGGGTCAAAAGGTCATCAAATTGTGAAAGGCAAATGGAAGCTCTGTAGGGCTCGACAGGGAAAAGTGCTTAGGCACCAGGCTAACAATTGAGTAAGGGGGAGCCGACACAAGGCTCAAACAACAAGCAGGATGATGCAATGTAATCACAACTCGATATAAAATGGGGGAAGTCCTTATGGGAGATGGCCAACATAAGACAAAGTAGAGTATGGGTCTTTATCGCAAAGTCATGGCGTAACTACCAAGGACGCTCGATCTTAAGGACAAACAATGACATGGGCACCATAATGCAAAAGGGGTTCTAACTAGGGTACCCATGTTCGAAAAGGCCCTACCACCACATAATGAAACTTCTATAACAGTGTGAAGGTTCCATGTCGGTTAAGAAGCGGGGTTGCACCTAGGGTTTATGTAAATGGTCAAAAGGTCAAATGCATAATGCATGTGAAAATGACATCTAACCTATATGCCAGGTGTGAAATATACCTACCGTAGGTGTGAAACGATAAAAAACAACTCTCGTCATAGAAACATGGTCAAAAAATGCTACTCCAAGACATTACATTAGTCCAAAACAAGTTAAAATGGAGAAAACTATAGACAAGTGGGTTTCCAAAACTATAAATAGTAATAAAAAATTACAATTTACAATTCATTTTCACTTTTTACCCAATTTGAAGTTTTTGGTTAGCCTTGGATTTCAGTTGTTGATTTTGGGAGCTACGGGCATCCATTCGTCGAGCCGTGTAGAGCAGGTAAGCTATCTCATCCTCCTCTTTCATTTAAGAGTTTTTATTTCAATTTTCAGTGGTTAAATTTTTTTAATCGGGAAGCCCTATTTGGTTACGGCATTACCCGTGGGCTACAAGCATATGGGTCGTGGGTAGGTCCTAGTACCCGCGATCAACACATGCGTTGACCGCGGGTACCTGCCTCTGTGAGCTAATTATCCCATGAGTACGGTCGTATTGTTTTTTTTTATATGAAAAAGACTAAACTATTGGTTTCTCTTCCTCCAGGATGGTTCTAGAATGGATAGAAAGGGAGCATGACCTTGTGGATGAGGTCGTCTGCAATGATTTTCCTGCACAACAAGCATTACAAGCATGTGGGATTTTAAAATTTTGAAGCATAGGGGGTTTGAGGGCGCAAAAACTATTGCTCCATCGCTTGATAGACTAGTGGGATGTAGATGCACAAAACTTCAACCTGGACGGTCAAATACTCTCCTTGGAGGTAGATGACATTTATTTTATTACTGGATTATCCCATCGAGGTGAAGTGGCAAGTCTTCGATCTCATACTCTGGGTGGTGGGATCACCATTCTCGACTACATAGAGTGGAACTGTCTTCCCAACACTCAGAAGGTGGGGAGTCAGACGCCCATTGGATCCATAGTTAGTCTGAGCATGAAGATTATAGTGGCTACCCTTGTCAAGATTACATGTTTGGCATCCCTACACCAAGATTCAAGGCCGGTGATGTTCTACGCCTCACAATGTATTAGGACCATGGTATATGACTGGTGCACAATGTTACTGGGGTCCATGAAGACCCAGTTTGTTGATGTATATGTAACTTCAGAATGTATTTCATCTATGTATTTTATTGTACTCCTATAGAGATGTATTATTCCCCTATACGGAAGTGTCATCATTTGTATTGACAAGTGTTGCAATTGTCGTAACTTGCCGATGGGTTATTAGACCACCATGTGTGGTGTCGGCCATGATTAAGTTAAACTGGGGTTATTAGGTTGAGTTAGACAAGTCAGCCCCATAGGTTTATTAGGCTGCTCAGAACAAGTATAAATAGAGAGCGGGATCCCTCTATTTGATCACTTCACTTACTCACTTATCCATCACTTGGAAAGTGGCGCACATGTGAGAAGGAGGATCCGCTGCTAGGAGGAGTCTATCTGTGTGTACTTGGATTGTACTTTGGTTGTGTTATTTATCTATCTATCTCCGAGGAAGTTGTGGGGTTTTTCACCTTAGGGTTTTCCCCACGGAAACTCTGTGTGTCTATTGTCTCTTATGATTGCATCTTGTGATGATTGATATGCTTGCTATGATTGATATGCATTGATATAATGTACATGTTATTCTCTTAGTAAAGATCCTAGAGTATTGTGAATTAATGCTTGAAATTTAACATGGTATCAAAGCTAACTCGAGAAGAAGACATTGTGCAGTGGCGAAAACCAGGGTTTCTTTTTTATTGGGTTTCTCTCCACATATTTTGGAAAAGTAATATGATAAATTGACTCTCCTCGGTAAGGTGAATCTATCTGTCCAATGAGAATTCAGTTCTGAGCACTTTCAGTTTTGGCCCTAAAAATTAGGGGATCCAAAAAAATAGGAATTTATGAAATCTGAAGACATAGCTGGAAGCTCCTTGGAAAAATCAAAGTTTAGAGTTTTGGATCGAGATTTTGGGCTATGTACATCTCCGAGAAACTCAAACCCTAATTCAGGGTCCTCCCTAGTGATCCCGAGAAGACTAAAAGGAATTTCTAAAGGGTGAAGCTTTGCAGATCTCAAAGTCTGAATACACTAGGCTGATCAACTCATCAAGGCGCATCTTTCTATCCTTTCAGAAAGTTGAAATTCACATTTTGAATTTTTAGGGTTTCTCTGACAAACCCTAATCTGGGACCAGATCCAGTTTTCAGCAAATCAAGTGGTAAGACCCAAATATTTTCTATTTCCATTTTAAGTACTCTTTAAGATGTCTGACCACACCAAGCTTGAGGATAAGCTTGAAGGGGCTGATAACTTCCCAGCCTAGAAGTATAGGATTGGGTTAATCCTGGAAGAAAATGAATTGGATACTTACATAAGGGAAGAGGTCCCTGTCCCAGAGGGAGAAGAGGCTAAAGCCCTCCACAAGAAGAACTTGGTCAAGGAAAAGAGAATCATTACTGATTCTATCAAGGACCATCTCATCCCCCATGTGTCATCTCTGAAGACACCCAAAGAGATGTTTCATTCCCTATCCAAGCAATTTGAAGGGAAGAACATAAATCAGAAGATGACTCTGTTGAACCAATTGAAAGGGGTAAAGCTTCAAAATGGAGAATCCATTCAATCTTATTTTTCTAGGGTATCTTAGATCAAAGAACAAATAGAAGCAGTGGATGAAATGGTGGAGTATGGTGAGGTTGTCATGACCACTATGAAAGGCCTACCCAGGTCATGGGATTCCTTTATCCAAGGAATTTGTGCAAGAAAGAAGTTGGTATCCTTCAGCTGACTGTGATAAGAATGCTCATAAGAAGAAGCAAGGATTGTGGCATGAGAAGAAAAGATGGGGAATGAAGATCAAGCTCTCACAGCTCACACCAAGGGAAGCAAGTTTAAGAGGGAGAAATCTCATAACAAGAAACATTCTCATCCTCATCACTATAAGAAAGATTTATCTCATGTTCGATGTTACGAATGTAATGAAATGGGACACTTTGATTCAAATTGCCCCAAGAAGAAGAAAGACAACAACTTCAACAAGAAGAAGAAGAATAACAAAAGAAGATATCATGCTCATGCTGTTGAGGATGATGAATCTCCTAGGAAAAAAACTAGAGCAGAAAGTGATGATGATGACTCATCAAGCGAAGAAGAGTATGTTATAATCTCTTCTCTCACAGGTACTATTTCTCATGGTTGTAATGATTGGTTAATTGACAGTGGGGCTTCTAAACACCTGAATGGGTTTAAAGAATATTTTGTAAATCTGTTTGAGCATGAATGACCCCATAAAGTGAAACTTGGGGATGATTATCAATACCCTATCAAAGGAAGTGGGGAAGCCTTGTACAACCTAGAATCTAGAAAATCCTTGAAGATGAAAGATGTGTTATTTGTACCTGGACTCAAGATGAACTTACTCTCCATCTCTACATCGGATGCAAAAGGCATGAGGGTTGCATTTGTAGATGGCCAAGTCCTAATGTGGCCAAAAGGTAAAACTATTGATGATGTAGGGGTGACTGGAGAGCAAGAGGGAGGTTCGTACAAATTGAAGAGATAACCTGAACATGCCATGGTACATGAATCCATGGAGCCAAATGAACTTTGGCATAGAAGACTTGCACATATGCACTACAGAGCATTACCAATTGCAAGTAAAGCTATAGAAGGTCTTTCTAAAATCAAGACCAAGCATGAAGGTGTTTGCAAAGGATGTGCAAAAGGAAAGAACATAAAGAAGGCATTTCCAAGCAGTGAAAGCAAGGCAAAAGGTATCTTGGAAATTATCCACTCCGATGTATGCGGTCCGATGTCATCCAGTTCTCTGAGTGGGTATGTTTACTATGTCTCTTTCATTGATGAATTCTCCAGGAAGACTTGGGTTTACTTCTTGAAGAACAAAGATGAAGTGTTTGATAGGTTCAAGGAATTCAAAACCTGGATGGAGAACCAAAATGATAAGAAGATCAAAGCAATCAGATCAGACAATGGTAGAGAATTCACTTCGAGTGACTTCAAGAATTTATGCAGTGATTCAGGGATTAAGAGGGATTTGACTGCTCCTTACAATCCACAACAGAATGGAGTTGCAGATAGAAAGAATAGAACAATCATGGAAGCAGCAAGGGCAATGCTGCATGACCAGGATCTACCTATGCATCTATGGGCAGAAGCAGCTAGGACAGCTGTATATGTGCATAACAGAACACCCCACAAGATATTGGACAACAAGACACCAAAAGAGGTCTTTTCTCGTAAGGAACTTGAAGTCAGCCATCTTAGAATATTTGCTTGTCCAGTATACACACATGTCCCAAAGGAAAAGAGGACCAAGCTAGATCCTTCAGGAAAGAAGGGTATCTTTATGGGTTACAGTGAAAGCTTGAAGGCTTACAGAATATACTTTCCAGGGTTCAAGAAGATTGATGTCAGCAGAGATGTGACATTTGATGAAGAATCAACATTCATCAAGTCAAGGAAGACACCTGTTGAAGATTATGAAGAACTTAAGGAAACTAGATTTCAAGACACTATTATGACTGAAGCAATTCTAGATGCAGTTCATGAAATTGAAGATCCGCAAGAACCTATAGATCCACCCCCGTGAGAATAACTCTCACAAGAGGAAACTTGCATGGGCTAGAGAGCTCATTCAAGATGCAGAAATATATGGCATTCCGGAAGAAGAACACAGAGCAAAGAAGAGAACTAGATCTCATACTAGCTATGTTGCTTTACTCTATGATATCATGAACAAAGAACCTTCCAATTATGAAGAAGCAGCGGAAAATAAAGAATGGAAGGATGCCATGGTCAAAGAATACCAATCAATAATGAAGAATGATATTTGGGATGTTGTTCCAAGACCTGAAGGGAAGTCTGTTGTGACTTCCAAATGGATCTACAAGATCAAGCATGCTGCAGATGGCAGCATAGAGAAATACAAGGCAAGATTTGTAGCTCATGGCTTCTCTCAGAAAGAGGGAATAGATTATGAAGAAACTTTTGCTCCTGTAACCAGGTACACTTCCATCAGATTAGTACTTTCTCTGGCTGCAGTGATGAAATGGAAGATACACCAGATGGATGTCAAGACAGCTTTCTTGAATGGTGTAGTCGAGGAGGAAGTGTATGTGGATCAGCCACTTGGTTTTGAGACACATGACAGGGATTCATATGTGTGCAGAATGAAGAAAGACTTGTATGGCTTGAAGCAAGGTCCTAGGACTTGGTATGGTAGGATGGATGGTTTCCTATCCAGTTTGGGCTTTACCAAGAGTAAATTAGATTCCAACCTTTATTACAAGGTTGAGGAAGGCAATCCAGTTTTACTACTTCTCTATGTGGATGATCTGTTTATAACAGGTAATGATAGTTTGATTGCCGATACGAAGAGGAAACTTGCAGTTGAGTTCAAGATGAAGGACTTGGGGATGATGCACTATTTTCTAGGAATGGAGGTGTGGTAGAGTGCAGATGGTATCTTCCTTGGACAAGGGAAGTATGCAGTAGAGATCCTAAACAGGTTTGGGATGATGGACTGCAAGGCCATGGCCACACCTATGGCATCGAACTTGAATCTTATGTGTGATGCTTCATTTGAGTTGGTTGATGTCACTATGTATCATCAGATGATTAGGTCCTTGATGTACCTGACGAACACGAGACTATATATTTTCTTTGCGGTGAACACATTGAGCCAGTTCCTGATGTATCCGAGGAATGTTCACCTGGTTGCTGTAAAGCATATTCTGAGGTACCTGAAGGGTATAGTTGACTATGGGATCAAGTATGATGTGAATCAAAAGCTTAACCTGCAGGGTTATGTTGATTCAAATTAGGCAGGCAGTGCTGCAGATAGGAAGAGCACATCAAGGTGCTGCTTCGGTATGGGATCAGGTGTGATCTCTTGGTTTAGCAGGAAGCAATCCTGCGTAGCACTGAGTATAGCCGAAGCAGAGTATGTTACAGCATGTTCAGCTAGTTGTGAGGCAGTATGGATATGGAAGCTACTATCTGAGTTATTTGATCTCCCATTAGAGGCTATTGGTATCTTTTGTGACAACCAGAGTTGTGTGAAGCTTCCTAAGAACCCAGTGTTCCATGACAGGTCGAAACACATTGAAATCAAATATCACTATATCAGGGATATGGTGCAGAGAGGAGCAGTGAAGCTCCTATATGTTGTGACAGATGAGCAGATTGCAGATGTGCTGACGAAGCTACTAGCCAGAGTGAAGTTTGAGTACTTCAGGAAGAGGCTTGGTGTCCTTCAGATCAATGACACTTCGAGGAAGAAGTGATGGACACATCTGCTGGAGCCATTCCAAGCATGGTAAGTGGAGGATCCTTCCCATGGCTATGGATGTAAGTGTTGGATGATGAGTATCAGGATGATGCTCTAGTTACTGCTCTATATATGCATCATGTTGGATGCTGGATATGATCAGTTGGATCATTTATATGTATATGTATGTATGCATCATGTTGGATGCTTTGATCAGTGTGATCATGTATTTGTATATGCATCATGTAGGATGTTGTATATGATCAAGTGGATCATTTATATGCATATGTATGTATGCATCATGTTGGATGCTTGATATGATCAGTTGGATCATGGATTTGTATCAGGTGGATACTTGTATGATCAGGTAGATCATGTATTTGTATATGTATCAGGTGGATGCATTATGTATATCAGGTTGATGCATTATATGATCAGGTAGATCATGTATGATGATATGTATCAGGTAGATACTTTGTATGCATCAGATAGATATATTGTTTGGTCAGGATGATCACAGATGACGAGCTGCAGGATGTTGCTCCAGATGATATGCATAAGGTTGATGCTATGATGATGATTAGGATGATCACAGATGACGAGCTGCAGGATGTTTCTCTAGATGATATGCATCAGGTTGATGCTATGATGATGATCAGGATGATCACAAATGATGAGCTGTAGGATGTTGCTCCAGATGATATGCATCAGGTTGATGGTATGATGATTATCAGGTTGATCATGTGATGATGTACATCAGGATGATGTATGGTGAGTATCGATTTGATACTCTGTGGCCGTGGATGGGTTGTGTAGGTAGCATAGAAAAGATCCTTTAAAAACCAGATAGGTAGAGCGTTGTGCTCATAACAGCCTGGGTTGCTCTATCGAGATTCGGATAGGTAGAGTGGTGTGCTCGTAACATCCTGGGATGCTCTGAGTAGGTTTTGCTACAGTTTCGCATAGAAAATATCCTTTAAAATATGGACAAGTAGAGTGGTGTGCTCGTAACATCCTAGGATGCTCTATCAAGATCCAAATAGGTAGAGTAGTTTGCTCGTAATAGCTTGGGACGCTCTGAGTAGGTTTTGCAAAAGTTCACATAGAAAAGATCCTTTAAAATCCGGACAGGTAGAGCGGTGTGCTCGTAACAGCCTGGGATGCTCTATCGAGATCTAGACAGGTAGAGCGGTTTGCTCGTAACATCTTGGGATGCTCTTAGTAGGTTTTGTGAAGGTCAACATGTAAAATATCCTGGGAGATCCGATAGGTTGAGCAGTGTGCTCGTAATCAGTCCTGGGATGCTCTTTCGAGGTTTTGTTGAGGCACATAATTAGTCCTGAGTATTCCACAGTATTCCCAGTGATGATGTAGACCTGGTGGGCCTACATCCAGTATGAAAAAGGACTAGCTTTGTAGAACTTCCTATGATGAGTAGATCAGAGATTGATTGAGATAGAAGCAGCAGTGATGATGATGATGATTCGAGGATGATGATTCGCTGATGATGATCTAGAGAAGAAGACTTGTGTTAGTAGATCTGTGTCGAGAAATGCCTTCCTAGTTAAGAGGGAGTGTTGATGTATATGTAACTTTGGAATGTATTTCATCTATGTATTTTATTGTACTCCTATATATATGTATTATTCCTCTATATGGAAGTGTCCTCATTTGTATTGACAAGTGTCGCAAGTGTCGTAGCTTGCCGATGGGTTATTAGACCACCATATGTGGGGTCAGCCCTGATTAAGTTAACCTGGTTTTATTAGGCTGAGTTAGACAAGTTGGCCCCATAGGTTTATTAGGCTGCTCATAACAAGTATAAATAGAGAATGAGATTTCTCTATTGGATCAGTTAACTTACTCAATTATCCATCACTCGAAAAGTGGCGCACATGCGAGGAGGAGGATCAGCTACTAGGAGGATTATATCTCTGTGTACTTGGATTGTACTTTGGTTGTGCGATTGCTCTATCTATCTCTGAGGAAGTTGTGGGGTTTTTCACCTTATGGTTTCCCCCATGGAAACTATGTGTGTCTATTGTCTCTTATGATTGCATCTTGTGATGATTAATATTCTTGCTATGATTGATATGCATTGATATACTATACATGTTATTCTCTCAGTAAAGATCCTAGAGTATTGTGAATTAATGCTCGAAATTTAAAACAGTTAATGGAGTGCAAGCGTGGAGATGCAAAAAACTTTGGATACGGCAGTATACTATACAACTTCTTCTTTGAGAGGGTTTCAGGGCTCAGTCCGAGGGTTGAAGTCGCTCTTCATAGTTTCTGTGACCCATCCTTGACCCGGTGGGCAGAGGTATTGACACGACAGGGTGGTGGCCGGCATGCATCACCGTACTCAGTTGAGTTCTTCCACTGGTGGGACCAACAGGTCATATCCATTGACCACTACCTCTATGCAAGGATAGACTTACGTGGTGATCGCAACATGCTGCTTCCTCTAGGGGAAGCATTTGGAGACATCGGTAAGTGACTCTTTTTATGTTTTTTTTTGTGTATTACATTTTTTGGGATTTTTTATTATATATGAAAATACAAAAATCTTTTTGGCGTAATGTGACCTATTAACATTTTATTGTTTGCTCGCAGATCTGGGTCCGCAAAGACCGGATGGGTTCCATAGACATCGTCAATGGGGTAGGGGTGGAGAGGTAGTCGGCGATGCTGTAGAGCGCACATTAAAGACCATGCGGGTCAACCTGTCCTGCATGACTACCAAGGTACCTATGATCGAGGTAGCGGAGTTGCCAGAGGACATGCAGTGCCATGTTGTAGGAGTATCGAGGCCCTGGGTGCGACTACTGTAGCGGATAGCCAACGCAGTACACTATTACTATCAGACACATCCCACTGAGCAGCTAGGTCTCCTCGTGGGGCTTAGACATCTCAAAGTCCCATATTTTTTGTATCGATATGTATATTTTTGAGAGCTATGGGCTCTAGTTTTGTATTATGACAGTACCATTTTGGACATGTTATTGCGTCGAGAGGTGCTCTATAGCCTAGTATGAGGGAGATATTGTAACATGTGAGTGTTTGTCGAGTGTTTGTTGAGTAACAAAATAATACAAAATAAACAAAAAAGAATAATACAAAGTAAAAAGTAATAAATATTATGTCATCCATAAACAAAAAAGAATAATACATGAGACTTAAACCAGAGACTTTACTTTTTACTTTTAATACAAAGTAAAATGCAAATATGAGATTTTAGAGTGTTTGTTGAGTAACAAAATAATACAAAGTAAAAAGTAATAAATATTATGTTGGACATAAACAAAAGAATAATACAAAGTAAAAAGTAAATATGAGACTTAAACTAGAGACTTTATAGCTTAGGATTAGGTGGCTCATGTATTGTACTCAAGGAGCTATTCAAGGAGAGGTTTGCACCTCCGGAGATTTGATCCCTCTCGGTGCTTGATAGATCCTAGGATTTTGATCTATGTTGATTTATAAAAAACTATGGTTCTCCGGTTCTACTATATGTATATGTACAAATGTATGAATGTATGTTTATTTGTGTGCTTCATTATGAATGTGACAAATGCCAATCTAGGACATAGTTAGCATATGCATCAAATACATGATCAAAACTTCTCGGAACATGAACATGTGTAATGGAAACAAAATGTCGTTCCAAGAGTCTTACCCTTAAGAATCTCTGTAATAAAGTAGGATCCCTCACACAGTACTGACCATTCAACTGAGACACAACCAGTTGTGAATCCAGGAGGACTTCTAAAAAATTGATACCACGTGAAATAGCATCCCGAAGTAGCTCAACTATAGCATTGTACTCAACAACATTGTTAGATGTAGGACCAAGACAAGCACCTCCTAAAGACACAACTAGGTGTTCAGGTGAATAAATAACCCAGGCAGTAGAAGAAAGCTGCTACATGTGATGGCTAGCACCATCCACAAACCCTAAGAACGTAGGAGATTCTGCTGACATCTTTCAATCAAACGGAAGCGAATCAGCAGACCCGAAAACCAAAAGAAATCTAAACTATGTACAGAAGAAACTATACAATAGTATACAAAAGTATTAGCTTGGACTAGAAGTTCAAGTGTAATACCGCTTGAGGTAGAGCCCATTTATAGGCTCCTTCAAGATGTTCCCTTCATAGTTTTCCAATTCATAGGCTCCTTTTTCAAGGACACGCCTCACGATGTAAGGACCATGCCACATGGGGTTAAACTTGCCTGCCCCCAAGGGTTCTTTATCTTGGTCATATAAGAGGACCAAGTCACCTTCAGCATATTGCTGGGAACAGATAGACCTATCGTACTGAACCTTGACATGACGTTTATTGGCATCTATAGCCACAGCGGCATCTCGATGCTGCTCGTCAAGCTGCTCAAGGTGGATTACATGTTGCTTAATACCCGACGTATCAGGGAGGGGCTCTATGGCTAGTTTTAACGAAGGGATTTCACATTCAATTGGTAAAATAGACTCCATGCTGTGTACTAGCTGAAACGGTGGGAACCGGGTGGTAGTCTTGACTACGGTTCGATACGCCCATAAAGCAAGATATAACATAATATGCCAGTTGTTCTTGCTCTGTTGGATGGAACTTTGGAGAATGGTCTTTAAAGACTTATTGACTGCTTCAACCTGACCATTCACTTGGGGATAATACAAAGATGAGTGTCCTTGATGAAACCCAAGATTGAGTGACAAATCCTCCATCATTTTGTTCTAAAAGTGACTACCATGGTTAGTGACAGTCTCTTTCGAAATACCAAACCGAGTAATAATATGATTGAATACAAAATGGGCTACTGTAGCACCATCGAATTTTACGGTAGGCATGGCCTTAGCCCATTTGGAAAAGTAGTGCATGACCATTATGATATGGTGATTCCCCCCAACCAAAGCTGGTTTGCAATCCATGAAATCCACCCTCCACTTAGTGAAGGGACCGACGGTGACGACTGGATGAAGGGGCATTGGATGCGAGTGTATATTTCGAGAAAACACCTGGCAATGATGACATCTCTTCACAGCGTTCATGCAATCTTTAAAGATCAAAGGCCAAAAGTAGCCAGCTCGCATAATGCGTTGGGCTGTTGCAAGCCCGGATAAGTGACCGCCACATGCCCCAGCATGGAAATCATTAAGCACATGCTCCGCTTATTCGTGATTCAAAAAACGAGAAAGAATAGAATCCTTTCCTCCATGATACAAAGTGTCGCCGACAATGGTATAATATTTAGCATGGTATTTCACATGCCGTCGTTCGTCTCGCGAATAGTGCGAAGGAAACTTCAAAGTTTGGAGATATACAATGATTTCCCCATACTAAGGGACCTTTGACGAGATAAGAAATAAGTGTTCATACACAAAGGAATCTACATGGAAAACATCCTCATCAAGTCGCGGAAGGTTTGACATAAGCTCAACAAAAACCAAGGATTTCACTGACTTTGCCGAAGCAAAATCGAGATCAAATTCCTGAAGGATCACAATCCATTTATTGTACTCCCCCCCTATAAGATGTCATGATATCACAAACTCAAATGGATTGATATGCGCTATGACCGTGGTCTTCCTAAGGATGATATAGTGCCATAACCGTTGGACTGCATGAACAGTCGCAAGTGACAACTTTTCCACGTGAGTATATCTTAGCTCAGCATCTACTAGATTTTCACTAAGGTAATAGATCACATACTCCACAAGCACATCATCAACTTGAACTAATACCATGCCAATCATCTCTTGAGACGCAACCACATAAAGTGTAAAATCTCTTGCAAAGTTGGGTGGACTAAGCAAAGGGTCTGATACCAAAGCTATCTTAGGAGCATCGAAAGACTACTGGGCTCGTTCATCCCAGATAAACGATGTGTCTTTCTACAACAAGCGCACAAAACCTGTTAGAAAAACAGGATCGCAGAGCAATAACAATAAACAAAAATGTAAATATAATCACACATACACATTACAAGAGAGATATCGATATATTGTGGTTCACCCAATATGGGCTACGTCCACACTGAAGTTGTCAGTCCTTATTATTATACTGTCCAACAAAGTGAAGGGATACAACCTGCAGCATAGCCGTTGCACTTCCTCTTCATTGTCTCACAATCTCTCTTCTTGATTTAACAGATCTCTACAATGAATAATACCTAATACATCAACCCTAGCTGTATTACAATGTCTTTCTTATAAAGGGGAAATACAATGGGAAAATACCATGGGTTACCCAAAACCATGGGCCCATAAACTATTGGTGAAAATAGCCCCAAACAATTTTCTCGAGGGCGTTGCCCTGAAACCCCAAGGTTGAGGAAACAGTGTACAGTCCTCTGGGGTGCACGGCTGAGACAATATCATCTATGAGACTGGAAGATTTGGCTCCACAACCAACAATCTCCCACTTGGAGACTAATCACAACAACTCCACTGTTGTTGTACTTGCTTGAGCTTGGACTTGGTAACTTTCTCCTCTTCACCTTCATGCTAGAAGGCCAACTGAAACCAAGCAGGAACTCATTTTCTCTCTGGTCACTACCTTTGTGAACATGTTTGCAGGATTCTGGCTAGTATGTATCTTTTCCAGCTTCAACAATTCATCTTCCAGAACAGAGCGTATGAAATGGTACTTGAGCTGTATATGTTTAGTCCTAGAATGGAATGTTGAGTTCTTTACAAGATGAATGGCACTCTGGTTGTCACTATACAACCTGCTATCCTTCTGCTTCTTACCCACTTACTCCATAAACATTTGCAACCAAATCATCTCTTTACTAGCCTCTGTAACAGAAACATACTCTATTTCCGTTGTTGAAAGTGCAACAACCTTTTGCAATCCTGTGGTGCTCTTACTGCTATCCTTATCACCTACAGTAAACAAATACCCTGTGGTGCTCCTCCTGCTATCCTTATCACCTGCCATATCTACATCAACATATCCTTGTAGAACAATTTTTGAAACTCCAAAACATAATGCCTGAGTGGTAGTACCTCTCAAATACCTGAAAATCCATTGTACTGCCTTCCAATGTTCTTTACTTTGATTGTTCATATATCTATTCACAACACCCACTACTTGTGCAATATTTGGTCTTGTGCACACCATGGCATACATCAAGCTGCCAACTACTGATTTATAGGGAATCTTGGACATGTAATCTGTCTCTTCCTGTGTCTTGGGACACATTTCCTTACTTAGACTGAAATGGATGGCCAAAGGTGTACTAACTGGTTTTGCATTCTGCATTCTGAACCTCTCTAACACCTTTTGTACGTACTCACCCTGAGATAATGTCAATTTGTGATTTTTCTTGTCTCTCGTTATTCTCATACCAAGGATTTGCTTTGCAGCACCCAAATCCTTCATCGCAAATGAATTAGCTAGCTTCCTTTTGATTTATATCCTACATGTTAAACCCTGCAACAAGCATGTCATACACATACAATAACAAGATAATATATCTTTCATTGTCTAGCATCTTGAAATAAACATAGTGGTCAGAATGACATCTACTATAACCTTCTTCTGTCATAAACCTGTTAAATTTTAGATACCACTGCCTTGGAGCTTGCTTCAAGCCATACAAACTCTTTTTCAACCTGCACACCAAATTATCCTTCCCTTTGACCTCATATCCTTGTGTCTACTGCATATATATCTCTTTCTCCAAATCCCCATGGAGAAAGGATGTTTTTACATCTAACTGTTCAAGATGCAAATCTTCTACCGCCACTAGATTTAAGATAGTCCTAATTTAAGTCATCTTTACAACAGGAGAAAATATTTCATCAAAATCTATATCTTTCTTCTGTGCAAACCCCTTTACAAAAAGTCTGGCCTTGTAGTGCTTCTTACCTCCTTCTTCTTCCTTCAACCTGTAAATCCATTTGTTCTGCAATGCTCTTTTACCAGCAGGCAACTAAACCAAATCCAAAGTCTGGTTTCCTACCAATGAGTCCATCTCCACATTCATGCCTTGCTCCAACTTCTTTCTATTTTCCACCTGCATTGCTTCTTCATAACACTCTAGTTCACCAGCATCAGTCATCAATAAATAATACATTGAAGGAGAGTATCATTTAGGGAGTCTACTTAACCTGGTAGATCTTCTTACAGTTGCAGGAGTTTTAGGTACTCGCTATTGTTCTTGATTTTCTGGCACCTTTGGAACTTCATTTTCTTTAATTTCATCAAGTACTTTGTACTCAGTGTTTTCCTTTTCCTGTTTCTTTCCCTATAACTGATCTTTATACATGACCTTTTCATTGAATATCACATCTCTACTCCTAATGATTTTTTTATTTTCATAATCCCATAAGCGATAACCAAAATCATCAATCCCATATCCAATAAAGGTACATTTCTTGGATTTAGCTTAAAGCTTTGTTCTATTATCTTTATCAATATGGACAAATGCTTCACAACCAAGCATTCTCAGAAATGAGTAGCTTACCTTTTTACCTATCCATGCCTCCTCTGGAATGCCACCATCCCAAGCATTTGGAGGTCCTCTGTTTATTAAATAAACAACAATATTTACAGCATCTGCCCAAAACTGTAAGGGAAACCCTGCATGCAATCTCGTACACCTTTCACGCTCCATGATCATTTCGTTCATCCTTTCAGACACACCATTTTCTTGTGGTGTTCCTAGGACTGTCTTCTCTTTACGAATCCCATGGTATGAACAGTAACTATCAAACTCCTTGCCGCAGTACTCACCTCCATTATCAGATCTGAGACACTTCAACCTTTTTCCTGTCTCATTCTCAACCAAAGCTTTCCACTTCTTAAAAGTAGCAAGCACATCAAATTTCTATCTAATGCAATAAACCCAAGTTTTCCTAGTTGCATCATCAATAAATGTAACATAATAATGAGAGCCACTAAGAGATTGTACCTGAGTTGGTCCCCATACATCTGTATGCACAAGCTCTAACCTTTCATTCTTCTTCTATTTCCCAACCCTGAGAAATTTGACTCTCTTCTGTTTTCCATAAACACAGAATTCCAAACTTACCTGCTTCAAATCTGGCAGCAACTTCATTGAGTGGATAATCTGCATCCCCTTCTCACTCGTGTGGCCAAGCCTATGATGCCACAATGCTGTATATGTTCCTATGGAAGCTAAAGAGATAGAATGGTAAGTATTATGAGGACATAAATACAACGTACCTACCATGTCTCCTTTTGCTATCACCATTGATCTTCCACCACTTTTCTCCAAATGTAGATAGACAACCGCCATCTCCCAACTGCCCTGATGAAATCAAATTTCTTTTCATAGTAGGAATATGCCTTACATCTTTTAATAGGAAATCAGTTCCATTCTTAACTTGTTTCCATACCTTACCCATTCCAACAATTTTACATGGCTCATCATCACCCAATAAAACATATCCAAAATCGCCTAGAACATAATCATGAAAGTATTTCCTATGGGGTGTAGCATGACAAGAAGCCCCTGAATCTACTACCCAATAATCACTAGTATTATCTAATGCAAGAATCAAAGCATCTTGTAACACATCACCTGCTACATTTGCTTCATGGATAGTTTCCTGATGTGCATCTCCTTTCTTCTTTAGAGATCTGCAGTCTTTCTTCAGATGTCCTTTCTTTCCACAGTTCCAACACTCTATCTTTCCCAATTTGGACTTGGATCTTCATGTTTTAGACTTGCCACGATTACCTTGGCTCTTTCCTCTCTCCTTTTTTCTTCCCCTACTCTCCATGGTCAATGCATTACCTGATGTTTCACCTATGCTTTTTCTTCACATTTCCTTGCTAAGAATAACACCAATAACATCATCAAATTTCAAGGTGTTTGAACCAGAGACGTAGTTACTTACAACCATGACCAAGCTATTCCAGCTTTCTAGCAATGAACACAAGATTAGAAGAGCCCTAACCTAATTATCAAAGTTCACACTTACAAAACTTAGTTGATTTGTAACTGTATTAAACTCATTTAAATGATTAGTAACAGATCCACCTTCAGACATCCTCATATTAAATAAATGCTTCAGTAGAAATACCTTGTTGGAGGCCGAGGGTTTTCATACAGCTTACCCAGTGTGCTCATTAAACCCTCCATTGTCGTTTCTTTTGAGATATTAAAAGCCACCGAAGAAGCCAGGATCAGCCGTATTGTTCCCAAATCCTTTCTATCAAGAACCTCCCATTCTTCATCCTTCATGGCTACCGTCTGCTTTGCTCTTCCTCCCAACAGTAGGAATATATCCTTCTAGTACAGATAGTCCACCATTTGCATATTCCATAATTGGAAGTTTTGGCCAGTAAACTTCTCGACCTTAAACTTCCCTTCTTCTATTATTGCTCCCACTCGAACCAGAAACCCTAGCTTCCTCTGGGTTTATCTTCCAAATAGACCTTTGGCTCTGATACTAATTGTTAGAAAAACAGGATTGTAGAGCAATAACAATAAACAGAAATGCAAATATAATCACACATACACATTAAAAGAGAGACACAGATATATCATGGTTCACCCAGTATGGGCTACATCCACACTGAAGTTGCCATTCCTTATTATTATACCGTCTAGCAAAGTGAAGGGATACAACTTGCAGCACAGTCGTTGCACTTCCTCTTCACTGTCTCGCAGTCTCTCTTCTTGATCTCACAGATCTTTACAATGCATAATACCTAATACATCAACCCTAGCTGTATTACAATGTCTTTCTTATAAAGGGGAAATACAATGGGAAAATACCATGGGTTACCCAAAACCATGGGCCTGTAAACTATTGGTGAAAACAACCCCAAAATTTTTTCTCGGGGGTGCTGGCCCCGAACACCCTTTTTCGGGGCGATACCCCAAACCCAAAGGTTGGCGAAAGAGTGTATAGTCCTATGGGGTGACGACTGAGACAATATAATCTATGAGACTAAAATATCTGGCTCCACAACCAACAAAATATTCCGTAAGACTAGCATAATTCACTACAAAGTGATGTAGAAAAGTAGCTCTCCCTTGGAGGCTTTGAAGTTGTAACAAATTGCACAGAGGAGGAAACCGAAGTATTGCCTCAACTTTAAGAGGATCGAATCTGATACCCTCTTCCGAAACTATGAAACCTAGAAGGAGACCTGTCCTCACAGCAAAGATGCACTTATTGGGATTCAATCGATTCTTGTAGCATATACATCATTTGAGAATCAAACAAAAGTGCTTGTTGTGGTCCACTCTCTTGCGAGAATGGCCAGCAAGATGATCCAAGAAAACCTCCATTATACGTTTAAGGTCATGAAAGGCATAGGTCATAGCACGCTGAAACGTAGCTCCAGCGTTTTTAAGGCCGAAGGGCATTTTTCGGTATGCAAATGTACCCCAAGGACAAATGAAAGCAGTATTATGTTGGTCCTCGGGTTTGATTTGAATCTAGTTATACCTTGAAAATACATCTATGAATGAGAAAATTTCACTTCCGGAACAAGCATCCAAGATATGATCAATGAATGGAGTGGGGAAATTGTCCTTTGGACATGCACAGTTTAGGTCTCTAAAATCAGTGCATACATGGATAGTTCCCTGCTTCTTATCCACAGGAACGGGGTTTGACACCCATTCGGTAAGGGGAACGGGGTAGACAAAACCAACCTTGAGAAGTTTCTCCACCTCTGCCTTGATAGCGACTGCCTTCCTAGGGTTAACAACATGAAGACATTGTCGAACTGGTTTAGAATGAGGATATGTTCTAATCTCATGTTCGACAATACTGGGGTCTATTCCTGGCATCTCCTCATATGACCAGGCGAAAGCTTCCTGAAGTTCTGTAAACAACACGGTGTAAATGGAAACCTCCTCAGAAGAGAAATCATCACCGATGTAAATGTTCTCAATCTTTCCAGGAGTGTGAGAGATGTTGATCGGTATAGTCTGGGAAACATTAGCCATCTTTCCCTCCACGTAAATCCCATGTGAAACCACAGGAACCACAGGGTGACCAACCATCTCAGTAAGAGTCATTCTAAACTCTTCTTGCTCGGCGAGATTGAGGTTGGGAAGAAAATAAGAGCGATGATGCATGTCCTCCCAAGGTCTCTCACTACCACACATGGCCTCGATAATAGCTTCATACGAAGGTAAAGTACAATCAAGGAAAGCGTACGAACAAGATGAGTCGGCTTCCCATTCCGGCAGCATAGTGGGATCTTCCTCCTCTGTCCATGAAGAGGGCAGATCCGGCTCTGCAGTGACTTGTTGAGTATTGTGATATGCAAGTTCAGCAGTAGACAGTGGCATAGCCATTCCAACGTGCGCAATGTCTCCAGACGTGGAACTCGTGGATGGTAAGGTCCATGGATCATCAAAATACAAAGTCCGGAATGATACATTATTCAATGGAGGAGATGCATTATCGGAAATGGTTCCAATAAAATTAATGGGTGAAGGGAAATTATAAGATCCCATCAGTGAGGGGTATAATCCGACACCCATGTTCCCAGTTGCCGGCCAATAATCTGTAACCTAGGGGACCACTGATCCCGTGGATGCTATGGAATAAGAACTAACGAAATCCAGCTGATCGACTGTCACAATCTTGCCTTCGTGTGGAAAGAAAATAACTCTGAACACAGTGGATATGACCGCTTTCATAGCATACATCCAATTCCTACCCAGGAGAAGGCTGTAGTCGATGGGCACATCAACCACCTCGACTTCAATAGGCACGGGTTTCCCTCCCAAGCGGACAATAAGGGAAGGGATAATCCCATGCGGCTTAAATGGATGACCGTCAAATGCAATGAGCATGGTCATAGATTTGGATAAGGGAGGAGAGCCAAGAGCTTTCCAACAAGATAAAGACATCACTAACACAGAAGCACCTTCGTCAACTACCGTTCTCTTAACGAAATTTTGAAGGCACTCCACATGGATTTGAAAAGCCACGTGGTAAGGTAAGCGAGGTTGAACATCAGTAGTATCAAAATTGATAACGTTGGGACTTGACCCATCCTGAACTCCTAAAGCACTCAAAAAGGCATGCCTTTGATAAGGACATGCTTGTAAAACTTCAAGAGCCGACATGGCACATGGAGTTTGACCCAAATATTCTACAATAGAGTAGTTATGGGCGGTTCGAGCATTGGGATTATGTGTAGAGCGCTTAAGAATGAGTCTCGGTATCTATGGCATAGTAGAGGGCTTCTCGATATGCAAGGAAGTATCAGGAGGGGGAGGAGGCTCATTCCCCATATTCGGTTGTGGTGCACCATAATCGCATTCATGAGTAGCAACACTAACCTTTGATTGGACCATATTCACGCATCCATAGCCACTAGTATTGGAAGAAGACGGTGTACGCTCATTAGGTCCATAACCAATAGCAAGAGCATGCAAAGCCATGTTCTGATGATGAGGAACGGTATCTTTTAACACAGCTGGGCTTTGTTCTAGATGGTTCAATGCTTCCTCGATTCGAGGACAGAAGTGAGTAAGATGATCTTCCCCACAAAGCTTGCAAGGGAATTTCACTTTACTCCTAGGTTTATGGTCCCCACCTATATTTCCACCTTCTCGAGGAGGGTTGTTGTTCTCCTTCTGAGGGGTGTTACAATTAATACCATTGTTCCCATTGTTTCCACCCTTATGGTTGTTTCTCCCCTTCTTCTTATCACCAAGCTATTGGTTACCCGATGGGTTCGTCGATTGCACAGTGTGTACATCGAACGATTGGGTGGAAGTGGACAAGGTGTGAACCTGTCCGGGAGTAGACTAGTTAAGCGACAAATTTTGCATTTGATTACAAACCAAATCTACGAGTTGAGTACTTGTGGATCCAACAATGCCATCAGCATATGGTCCAGGAACTAACTTAGGCTCATGTCGTGTTCATGGTGCATCAGGAATAATGCCGTACAAGATGCTAGACTAAGAATATAGTAGATCTAACTGTTGGACTTTTAAGATGGCTTGTTCCTCAGTCACAATTCTGTACATTGAAACATCCTTAGCAATATATGGAAGTAAAGACTTGAGAAACCATTCCAATAGAAACTCTGGAGGAATGTTGGATTTCACTAACCTCTTCTGTTGATTCCACTCTTGAACGTGGTCAGAAATGTGTGTGGCCTTATTCTGGCAGAAGGTAGACAAAAGTTCAGTACCAGTATTGTAACGAATCAAAAATTGAAAATGATACAAGAAAACCAAAGCTATCTCATTGAAACCCTTGTAAGTGCCCCCAGGCAACTCAACATACCACTTCACGGCTGCCCCCGTGAGGGTGCGTTGAAATAGTCTCAAACAAACAGAATCGTGATTCAACGAGTTGGATGACCACCAAAGGTGAAAGGTCATGATGTGATCACCCGAATCCTCACCACTCTTCCCCTCAAACTTGGGAATGTATGAAGGGAGCCTGGTAGGGACCGGAGGCCTATTAGGAACGTGACACACTAGATCATTCGTGAGCTTTGAAGGATCCAGAAGATTCAATCAAGCAAGGAATGGGAGCTGCAACTGTAAAGCTTGATTGTAAGTTCCCATAAAAGGTTGATTATATGGACCCGAAGGATAAGATGGGCCATAAGCTTGACCATGGCGATAAGGTTGATAACCTCCTCCAACCTGACTCGTGTGAGGGTAAGCAGGTATATATGCATTTTGTGCATCGTATTGAGGTGGCTTGTAATGAGAGCCAGCATTGACTCTGTTATAGTAAGGGTTAGCACCATAATTATGGGGCATATAAGTATTACTTGTAGTGGGAACCGTGTTGTAATGACCATGGTTATAAGATATGTTCCCACCCCCTACGTAAGCATTATTAGTAGCGTGAGAAGTCATATGGTGACCATGAGGTATATTCCCAACCTCAACGTTGGCATTACTAGTAGCAGGAGCGATGGTGTTGTGACCATGAGGATAAGGTATATTCCCACCTCCTACATTGGAATTACTAGTAGCAGTAGCAGACGTAAAAGTGTATGGTATGTGTCCGCCCCCGTTATTAGGAGGATTGTTAACATTAGCAAAAGTGGTCCTAGGTTGTTAGGTAGAGGCATGCATATTGAAATGTGGATGGCGAGTCTTATTGCGAACAATGTTCCTATTAGGATGTGTAGTCCTAGGAGGAGGTCGTCCTCCAACATTCAGATTTTTAGGAGGGATATGACCAGCCCCCGTAGTATGTCTGTGAGCAAGAAATGTGGTGCCCCCGTCAAGGGTATTTCCCCCAGTGGGTGCAGTGTTGTCAACACCATGGCTAGTGCTAGCATGACTACCAAACATAACGAACGGATCAACTATATTATATTCAGGCATACCAAAAGAGAACAGGGTAGCATTCGTAGTGCTCGCAGGGCTTGTGTTAACATGCAAGTTGGTCATCCCGTGTAGGAAATCATGTGGATTCAAAGGATCGAATGGGTCGTCCTCGGCTAAATCTGGAAGAAACAAACTAGTTTGGGTCTTGGGTGGATCACCCCCCCATGCCTCTCGAGGAGTAGGGGTGTCTGAAGTGTGTTTGATTCTACCCAATGGAATCGTAGGGATTTCTCCCATGCCCGAATGTGCAGTCATGAAGTCAGTATGATACACTTTGTAAGAATCCAAAGACTCAGACAAGGCCTTTCGGCATCCCCTATTAACACGGCGTGTAACCTCGGTAGCCGGTAATCCATCCAATTGACGAGATCGGCGGAGAGCAGGACTACGTGCCATGATATCTCCCGAGAGACTATAAAATCAAAGCGTCTCCTAATGGCCAAACTATTGATCAAAAACAAAAAATCAAGAGCACACACGAAGAGAAACTACAACCAAATGCACACAAACAGAGTGGCGACATGAGCTCCCGACACTACATCCAGTATTTCTCTCCTAGGAGAGGCTTGAGACTCCCAAACTATAGTTGTAGGTAACAGAATTAGTTATAAAGGTTCCCAGGCTTCACTGCGTGCGCAAGGTCAAGTCCCTATACAACAACAACTGTGTTGTCCAACCCCTATCTAACTCAGGATACGTACAACATAACCACTGCAAGCACCCTATGCGATACCTATGTAAGGATACTATGGTCACCGCAATATAACCAATTCTCAGGGGGAAAATCGCAGGTGGGATCCGTTGTATGGGAAAGGTAGCTAGGCCCGAATCACAAGAGGACGAACCTCTGGTACCCCCAGATATGAACAAATCCTGGAAATATCTCCCACGTTCGGCCGGTATTGGAGGGCTATCTCCGCAACCAACCTCCCGTGACCTCATTCTTAACTCTGGTCTTAGTAGAGCTTCCTGAGAACACTGATGTATACTATGGATTTCACCACTCCCTGGTCAGACACACAATGTTTCGTCTAGTAGTCTTGGATTGTTAACTCACAATGATTTATTCCAACACTCTAAACCTATACTAGTTGGTGTACCCTATAAATAAAAATCATTCTAATCAATTTTAAGATTAAGTGTTAATTTTAGGTGGTTGTGATTACTCAAAGGATATGGTCGTGAAACTAGTGATGTATATGACTCAATAGTATGCACAATCGTCAAACTATGGACTCATCTATCTAATAAAAACAATGCCACTAGAATGAAAATCAATCCAATGGTTTCAAAATAAAAATGCAACTCTTTTATATTTTCAATCCACAAGCAGATCCTAGATGAAAGCATAAGCACTCAAATGCAAAATGCAGTACATAATTTTTATTTTTTTTTGTATTTTCACTTATAAGCAAAAGGAAAATGCAAAACTAGGTTTTTGTATTTTTCAATATAATGAAATGAAAAATGCAAGCAAAATCCCACTATTTAGTTCCAGAAATGCAGAGGAGATCACTAAGACAACCTAGCAGATCCTAAACAGTAAGACTCAACCAATGTAATGAGCTAGAAAATTCAAGGATGGGTAAAAACCAACAAGGCTCAAAACCAAGAGAAGAGAGGAGTTTTGGTCATGAACATGGCATAGAACAATCAAGAATCAGGCCAATAAAGACTCAGGAACATTCAAAGCCAACCCAACAACAACCAAAGGTCATATAACAACCAAATCCGGAGTTGTATGCGACTGTACAAGGCAAACCAATGGGTAGACGCGAGCAATGGTACAAACAAAGGAGGGTATATGCGGGCAGAACTAGGCTCACCCACATACAGGGAAGGAAAAACAAACCAAAGAAGAGTCCAATAGCCTAGAAAAATCTAGTTTTCTATAGTGTATCCCAACGGCCAATAAATGACACACAAATTCGACAAACAACAACTCTAGGAAAGGACAAATACCTAAAAATCCCCAAAAATGGATGTTTTCCCCAGCGGAGTCTCCATTTCTGTTACGGAGAAAACTTCCTATGGCTTGGGGCAGACCACAACAGACAACTGACTAACAGAAAATAACTCAATTGTCAATGCTATGCTATATAAATGACAATGCTAAGATAATGGAGAATATAAGCAACCTTGAACCAGACATTCGATGTAGATCCCCGTTGAATCTTTCTAAAGGAAATAAAGTGCATTTGAGTCAGTGAAATGGATCCTGAAGGCTAAAGAGTGCTGATGCTCACAAGGTGGAAAATTACATTGTAACATGAAGACAAACATATCATAAAATTAATCATGAACAGATTTCAAAACATACCTCTATCTCCTCAAGTCATACCTATCAGGATTGCTTGTAGAGTTCTTATATAAGGCCTTAGCCTCATCTCCCGCTGGAATTGGAATCTCTTTACTTATGTAGGTGTCCAATTCATCCTCTTCTAAGATTAACCCAATCCACTTTGTTTTGCTGAAACTAGATCTCGAGCTGGATTAGGGTTTGTCAAAGAAACCCTAAAAATTCAAACTTTGAATTTCAAACTTCTGATTGGATGAAAAGGTGCGCCTTGATCAGATGATCAAGCTAGTATACTTCAATTTTGAAATCTCCATAAATTGGCCCCTCAAAATTGCCTTTTAAACTTTTAGATCTTCTCGTTAAAATCTCGAACTAGGGTTTGATAAAGCCCGACCTTCTGCCCAACCAAAAATTTGATCTTGTGCTCTAAACTTTGATTTTTCTGAGGAGCATCCAGCCATGGTCACAGATTCCAAAAATTTCAACTTTTGTGGAAACCCTAATTTTCCACCTTACCGATCAAAATCCCAAACTAGGGTTTGATGAAGCCCGGGGTTCTACCCAACCAAAAAATTCGATCTTGGTCTCTAAATTTTGATTTTTATGGGGAGCATCCATCCATGGTCCCATATTTCAAAAATTCCAACTTTCTCTGAAACCCTAATTTCCCATAGCAGTGACGATCCCAAAATGAAGGTGCTCAGAATCCAATTCTGTTTGGACAAAAATATATGCCATATTGTCTCTAATGTATCTGTGAAATTTCGGATCCTCAAGGTCTGAAACTTCGGCCTATGCTAGATTGACCTATCATATTTCCAATGCCATAGATTTGACCTCAAATGGATTCTCTGAGAGAGAGATATGCCAAGTGTTGCAACGTGACTTGTTAATGGGATAAAACAGTATAGAGAACTCGTACAGCATGCCATGTGTCACTATTTTAACTTCGGCCTCTAAAACTCGGACTTGTGAAAGTACAGTCCATGCCCTAAGTATCACATTTTACGGAATTCCATTTGGACCTTCCTATCCTGAGATATGACCTTTTTTCTTAGGTCACCTATTTAGGACTACATTCTGGAAGAGGCTGAAACGCTAACTTGTACGGATCTTATCTCACAAATTACAATGAATATGAGGCTATCCTTCGAACACAGGGTACATGGGTATTTCATATTCGACCTGTAGAATTTTTTGATCCTAAACCTTCGCCAAAATTGAGTTATAGTGAAAGTCTCATGATGACTGGTTTTTACCATACCAAGCCCTAGCTTCCAATTTATCGCAAGTGCAATAAGTGTCATAAATGCCATAGTATGCCTTCGTTCAGGCTAGCTCTGATACCATGTTAGTTTTTCATCATTTAATTCAATAGATCTAGGATCTTAGCTGAAAGAACAACATGTATAGCATATAAAGCATAAGAGACAAGAGACAAGAGACATAAAACATTTCACCGGGGAAAACCAAGAAGGTGAAAAACCCCGCAACTTCCTCAGAGATAGAATAAGCACCAATACAAATATCAAAAAGATAAAATCTAAGAGATATATGACTGCAACAGCTAATTCTCCTCCTCTCTCTCACTAATGCGAAGTGAGTGAATGAGAGAATGTGTAAAATGAGAGAGACACACTCTCTATTTATACACTACTTCACTTGTCTTTTAACTCTAACTAGGTCGGCCCCAACTTAACCACTTAACATAATGTTGACTGGGCTGAACCCCACTAGGGTGGTCTAATAACCCATCAAGTATAAGTTACAACACTTACAATATAACTTGCGACACTTGCAAGTACAACCGACGACACTTCCAGTCGAAGGAATAATACATCTCCATTGGGGATACAATAAAGTGCAAATACAATATACAAGTGAATATCTTCCAAAGTTACAAATATATCAACACCAACATGTGTTGTGCAATGGCCTTTCATTTTCTCAAAAGGAGATCTTGATAGTTCGTGCATTAACTCCAGCCTTTTTATAAAAGTCTTATCCATTTTTGTTCAAAAAAGTGATGTTAGGCCACTAAAATAACAACTTGCACAATGTCCCAGCTGTCATGTATTAAGATACATAAAATAAAGACATTTAGTTTTTTGTATAGATTAATTAAACCAATTGTAGCTTGGAGGTTACTTAATAGACATTGTGTGTTTTCTTAAATCGTAATCATGATAATATATACTTAGAATGTACCATCTTCTTGTGATAGTTTATTAATATGTAATCATTACAAAGCTCGTGAGTCAATTCTAAACCCATTGCAATTTGAATTAAGTTTAGCATCCAAAATTGATTACATTTGCAAGGTTGTTCATACTTTATCATTGATCTAACATTATAAAATAAAAATGAAAAGCAACATCAATCTTATGAAACATGTGCCTCTCATAAAATAAAATACCAAAAAGGGCTTATAAACGCATGGAATTTTTAATGTGGCAAGTTAAGGGTACAATAAGAACAATATATTGGACCCTGTATACATATATATAGCTTGTTATACTTGCTATTTTTTATGTTTTTAAATTAAACTTACCATGCCAATAAATACCTATATCAAAGAAAACAACCTTGTAGCTTTACATGTGTCATCATGTGTTCAAGGGCATAGTGGATAAGGGTTACAATGTACTAAGCATTAGTTTGCTTGTGGTAAAAAATGTGTTAATGGAATATTGTGTTTTGGCTCATAGGGACTTGGGATCATAGTGGTTAGGTTCTCAGTGTTATCGAAGTCAAATCTTACTTGGTTAATGATTTTGATAGGGGTGGTAACAGT
The DNA here is from genome assembly GCA_027924585.1 of Larix kaempferi. NCBI lineage: Eukaryota > Viridiplantae > Streptophyta > Pinopsida > Pinales > Pinaceae > Larix > Larix kaempferi. The sequence goes on from BSBM01000247.1 coordinate 1,583,409, forward strand.
TATGGGTCATATATAATACTAGATAGGGACTAAGGTGTGCCAGTGGGTTAGTTTTTTAGGAATCATAATGTGTTCACAATAAAAATGGATAGGGTTTATAGTGTATTAAGGTGTTAGTGTGTTTCAAGTTAAATTTTGTTAAGAGACATTAATTATGTCAAGGGTCATCCTATTTCTATATTCATAATGGTTAATGTTGAAAGTGGGTCAAGGCTAAACTAATTCAGGATTAAAAGTATTTCCCTAACCTTATAATTCAAAACAAGAGAATAATCTTGTTATATGTAATATGGGTGACCTAATTCTGATCTATTATATCATATTTCTCTACAATTATTATAAATACATTCATAGATACATTTAATAAATGGAAAAAAAATTAGCCTAACCCTAATAGATGTATCATTTAACAATATTAGCCTCACCCATTTAGATGTATCATGGAAAAAAATTAGCCTAACCCATTTAAATGTATCATGGGAAAAAAAAACTAACCTAAGCCTCATTACTAAACAATATAAAATTCTAACCCTTATAAAAATATAAAATACTAACCTTGCAAGTTCAAAATTAGAACTATGTAGAACATCCAAGCTCAAACAATCACCTTGCAAGTTCAAAATCCGCGCTCAATGTGTCTCAACTATAGAAAATGTGTAAATAATGGTTAGAGTATGTAGTATATATAGCTTGACCTGCATGGATATAGGGACGAAAATTGAAACATCGAAATTTCGTGGATATAGGGATGAAAGTTCGTGGATATAGGGACGAAATTAAACATCATTGCTATCGCCACAGATTTTCTGCCATGTAATTAAAAAAAAAAACAATAAAAATTCATTTCATGGACCCACGAATGTTGAAAATGTGGAAATATTGCATGGAACAATCCACCCATATGTAATAGTGATGCACCAAGCAATGCTTTCAACCTTTCATGAAGATAATAAAAAAAAATTACTTGCATCACCACCAATAACATTTCATAATCACATTCCTCCACCTAGTAGACAAACATTTGTTGAATTCCTCATGGTTTCACTACAACAACTCACACAAACACCTAAAGAATTGAAAACTCTTAATATTTCGGGGCTATTTTCCCTCATCCATAACATAAAAATGAAGTGAGTAGGAGCTTCTCCCTTGTAGGGAATTTGCTCCTACTAACATCCCATACCACCATCCAATACCATCCCACTGAGTTCCTAGAGGTGTTGTTGTAGTTATATCTAGGGCATTCTCAATAGATTTTAAGATTATATGAAAACATTCTCAGTAGATGTTGTTGTACATAATCAATTGCTACTTCGAGCTTTAATAATCATGCACATCGAGTTTTAATATCTTATTTGTTGTTCATTCTTGCAGGGGTGATATATATATATATATATTTTTAAAACGCATTGAATATGGGAAACAAACGTAATAATAAAAGAAAGTCTAGAAGGAAGGAGCTTCCCCCTGAAAAGGCCCATGAGATAAGAGAAAATGCCAGGTTGTACATGGAAAACCGTAGAAATCAAAATGTTAGTGCTTTAGATCCATCAACAAGCAATGACAAAGTGGTTGAAGTCAATCTAATATTGCCTGATGTCGAATATGAAGGGATGGATGTTGAACAAGTTCTTAATTGGCAACCTCCCCAAGAAGAGCACACACATGGCGAACACAATCCCTTGCAGGACCAATTTGTGAACGAAGGGCCACAACAAACTGTTGATGAGACTCATACTTCCTTGCCGACTCCCTTTCCTCGACTATCAAGCGAACGATGAAGAACTCCCAGACGTATTCATGTGGATGAAAGTTCATTTTTAGGACTTGAAAGTAAGATGCCCAAATGCATTATTGATTTCCATTGTAGCAAGATAATCAAAGAATTTTTTGAATCCAAAAACGATGCAACAAAATGTCAGTTGTTTCTTGCTTTGTTAAAATCACATTGTCTAGCTCATGTTAGGAGAACTTTGGGCATAAGGGGAGTTAGAAGTTCAGAGGCCAACAATCATGTTGTTAGAAATATACAATCTGCATTTAATTTGATTGGAAAAACTTCTCATACAAAATATCTTAATGCGGCCCGTCGTGTACTGTCGAAATCGATTGTAGACAAATCCACAAGGAAACGTCACCTAGTATCACAGACATGTAAAATGTTTAAAGTAGATAGAAAGACTCTTCAAAAGTATTCTGCCATTAGAGAAAAACTTGAGACCCCAGTCCAAAAAGAATGTTGGGCCTTTGTTGGTAGGTTACCTCATTCAAACATGAAGCTCATTGATGCTATTAAAGAACTAGTGAAAAAGTTTTTGCATGATAACCCTAGACTATCATCGAATCAAATAGATGTTTTAAATTTGAGAAAAGGTGTTAGGGGGGGTGAACCCCATGTCAATCAATTCCTTGACATGACACAGACATAAATCTATTAGAGGTTCAAGAATGAGCACACACAATTGAACTTGGGCCAAAGGTCCTTTGAAAAATGCAAACGCTGGTATGTTAGAATTTGCATTGATTGCAATACATGTTGTTGTACATACCATGTAGAATTTGAGTACTATTATGATACATATAGACATATATTTTGTGATTTGCATACTAACATTGTGCAAGATTTCCCATTGTTACAACCACCGAATGCATCCAGAGAATTTATACATAGCATAATGTGTCCAAGACCTGAAGGACAAAAATATTATAAAAGATCATGTTTATATGGGACATGTTCCAGTTGCAGTGGATTTGGATTATTGAGCCGCTGCATCCATGCAACCGATGGACACGAATTTGGGAGAATGTCAGTAGAAATGCAGAAGTTCAAGTACATAACATATCAAGTAGATAGTTCGAAGGAAAGCAAAAAAATTGCATTGGTGAAGTCACAAGCAATCTAAGTTTGCATACTTTCATAATGTACATGTTGAATTTATACATATATATTTAGAGTGCAAATGTCACATTGTATTAATGCCCTTGGTTTTGTGGCACCAGGTACAAATTTGTGATTTCATGAAGTAATTCAACCAAAAGACCGAGCAGTATGTACAACATGTCCATGTAGCACAATGGAGGGATGAAGAGTACAGACCATTCAGACCAAGTTAGCATAATGGTCCATATCAGATACAGGCACGCACCATAGAGAAGCAACAACATGAGGATAATATTGAAAGAGACCAACTTCTACATCAGTGACGACAAGTGCCACAACCTGCATTATGTGTAGCATTGCTTCAAAATTTTCTATGATCAGCTGAAGGAGAGAGGTATATAGATGGATCAGCACTAGATATGGTCAGATGGTTGTGCAGGCCAGTTGAAAAATGCATGTGTATTCCAGTTGTTGAGTATTTTTCATAAGACTTATGATGTGCTGCATGTATGGAACTATTTTGAGATCGGGAATCGAAAGGGAGAGCACGACGGGGCTAGAGCATATCTCGAAACTTCCCTATGAAGGGAGGAGATGAGGTGCATGAGAGACTCTCATATTCAGAATGCAGAATCCATAGTTCAATGGTGCTCTGTAAAAATGTCAGATTGAACCACGGAGCAACACATACCAATAAGTAGAGGACATGTTGTCAGAAATATCTGGCATGTAGTTGATATAGATTGATCACGTTCTTATAGTTGTAGTACTGTGCAAGTAACTCATGGATTTCATTCGGTTCGAAGCTCAAACAACCCCTTATTTGAAATATGGATGCAAAAACTTGCTTGCTTTTGTTGGCCTTGCAGTGGTTGTGAGTGGGATGAGTGCGAATCAATGGATTGGGTTGATGAATGGGATCATGTATCACTTGCAGTGGACCCACGTGCAGTTGTTGAAACAATCCAGTTAGAGGAAGGCCAGTCCTCTATTTCGAATGAATATGATCATATATCTGATCTTGTAAATCCAAGTAAACATTTCTGCATGCATATCCCATTTCCCTCCTTGTTTTTGTAATTATCCAAGTTATCAAACCACTACTTGTTGGAATATGACCAGAAAATGCATTTTTGCAGGACACATCTATGCAGTTGTCCCCCCAACAGACAGTGAAATTGGGATGAATTATTGGTTGGCATGACACATCTAGGGGAAGAAAACCCTCCTCGCAGCATTAAGCGATACTGAAGGAATTACCTTTCCGATTGGCTCGATGGTTGTTCAAGGGGGATATTTTATAGTAGATGGAAAGGGACCAAAGAGCAATGGGTACACATACATGGATTATAGACCAGGTTCATGGCTGTATCACTTTACGCACCTAATCGTTGGTACAAACATCCAACTACAAACAATGTCAATGAAGACACCAAACAAGGTATGCTACTTACTACCTCATGCATAGCATGAGAGTTTGTTCGAGACACTAAAAAACCAAGAGGAACCAAAAGGACTAATTGATTGAGGTACATAGTATAGCCACAAGATTGTTTATTCATGCATGATTAATGTTATTCATGTTAGATAATTTATTTGATATCGTTATCTTATATAATTTATTTGATGTTTGAGTTATGATTTATAGCCATGTGATTGTTTATTCATGCATGATTGGAATGTTATTCATGTTAGATAGGAATTTGATATCGTTATCTTATATCATTTATTTGATGTATGAGTTAAGATTAAGTTATGATTTATGGCCATGTGATTGTTTATTCATGCATGATTAACCCTAGAATCACTAATATAACCCTACAAATATAATCTAGCCCTAATAATCCTAGAAATCTAAACTAACCCTAGAAACACTAATTTAACACTAGAAAACTAAGCTAGAATTCTATAAACCTAATCTACTCCTAGAAACCTAAACTAGCCCTAGAAACACTCATCTAACCCTAGGAAACTAATCTAACCCTAGGAAACTAATCTAGAATCCTAGAAACCTAATCTAGCCCTATTAACCTAATATAGCCCTAGAATCCATGAACCACCACACATACCCTCAATAGGGGGTATTTGGACTCCAAGTGGGATAGGATCACTATTAGAAGGGTTTGTCACATCACACAAGTACACCACTAGAGAACTCAACTTATAGAATCCAAGTCTACATGCCCATCTTGGTTTTTCAATCCTCAAACCTTAGGTCTTATACTCTAGCATCAAACCCTAATATGCATTTGGCTGGTGATAAGAATGAGATGCTTTATGTTGGGATTGAACTATTTCAATATTTAGGCCTGTAACACCTCTACAACTTCTTCTACTACCATGACCTCATATTTCAATGACTTCAATGGCTTATGATTATATAAATATAAATATTTATTTTTCTTGGAACATTGGGGTACATGCAAGAGCACATGGACATGTTAATGTGAGATATCTCATGCAAACCCTAGCCATGTCACATCACATAAGTACTCTAGCATCTCACAAGAGAAATCTCTACAAGAACATCCAACATGTCTATCTTTCCCTTATCTTCTCCATTGGTTATATATTCGTGATCCATAAAATCTAATTCCTAGGGTTTACTCATTAACCCTATATTCTCCATGATAGATAAAAAGTCCTCATTGGATTCAATAACAAGCTTATGTCAATCAAGTTCTCGCCACTAGCATGATTCCCTTTCTTAGGGTTTACAAACAGTATCCATGTCACATTACACAAGTACATGGCAAGACAACACTATTGATAGCACCCAAAATCATGTTAGGCATTAGCTCCACTCTGCATGTCTTCTATTAGGAAAATGACCTTAGTGTTAGAACAGGATGCTCATCGTTTGACCTTATTTGTCACATTCTCAAAATTACTTGGAGCCTCACAAAAATATCCTAGTTCTTATATTATATTTAGTTGCATTGAAAACTTATCATGCATAAACCAAATCTGAAAAATCACTCTTACAACAATTATAGCAATAGTAAAACAACCCTTAACTTATTCAACGATGATGTCAAATCACTCAACAAAATTAGCGTTTACTTGTGATAAATTAGCAATACATATATAACTATAAATTACAATTCAAGAACATGCATGAGAGAGCCTTATCACAAGGCTAGTACAATTCACTAGCTCTCCACAACAGTAGCTAGGGAAAATAATGAAAGCCTTGGCTGAACCAAGGAGATATAACATGCATTAATCACTAACCCTATAATCCTATAATCTCAAAAGGATCAAGCTCAAGCGAAGTTGTCCTCCCTAGACTTCAGATATTCTCCAAGGGGTGTTTTCCTCCTTATTCTAACTTATTCTAACCAAAGAGCGTGATATTGATGGTATGAGAAGGAATAACTGCTTATTCTATATATCATTGCAACTGGTGGTCTCCTCTAGTGTTGACATCCAAAATCATATTAGGCGTTAGCTCTACTCTCCATGCGTTCTACTAGGGAAATGGACTTAGTGTTAGAAAAAGATATTAGTAACCTTCTTGATCATAGGTCTTCACAAATGTGAAACAGACGTGATCCAATTCCGCTCAAGGGGGCCATTTCGCATCCGAAGGCTCCCAGGAGTGCATGGCCACCATGGAAACATCTGTAATGGCCATATGCACCTCTGGGAGCAGACGAAACCCAACTCTACTCACCGGTTTGGGTTCCGCGCCCCCAGAGAAAATCCTCAAAGTGTCCCCGAATGGCCCCGGGGTGCCAAACCAAGATTCTCATAGCACCCAAACCGTGCCAGACCAAGATTCCCCCATAGTGTGCTGCAAGCCCCTGGAAATGGTCCCAATGTGCCATCTCCGAGCTAGCATTTTGCTTAGTGAAGGCCTTTTGAATTTTTCTCAAGGGGGTCATTTATTGTCCAAAGGATCCTGGGCGTGTGTGGCCACCATTAACACATCCACAATGACCATATGCACCTCTGGGAGTGGACGGAACCCAAGTCCGCTCGGCAGTTTCGGTTCCGTGCCCCCAGATAAAATCCTCAAAGTGTCCTCGAATGGCCCGAGGGTGTTGGACCGAAATGCCAGCAGCAACCAAACTGTGGCTCCAGTCACAAATCCGTCAATCCTGGTGGATCCAAGACGTGGGGTTTCAGCTAGGGGATCCCTCACAGCATGCCGCTAACCCCCAAAAATGGTGCCAATGTGCTATCTCCAGAGCTAGGGTTTTGCTTAGTGAAGGCCTTTCAAATATTGCTCAAGGGGATCGTTTCTCATTCGAAGGTTCCCAGGCATTCGTGGCCACCATGGACACATCTATAATGGCCATACACACCTTTGGGAGCAAACAGAATGCAATTTCGCTCGCCGGTTTGGGTTCTGTTCCCCTGGAGCAAATCCTCAAAGTCTCCTCGAATGGCCCTGGGGTGCCGGACCAAGATGCCCGTAGAACCCAGACCATGGCTCCGGTTGTGAATCCGTCAATTCCGGTGGATCTAGGACACCGGGTTTCAGCCAGCCCCCCCCCCCCATAGTGTGCCGCCATGTAACGTCCCATAAAAATACCGAAATTTAAATTTTTTTAAAACAGTAATAATTATTGAAGTTGTTAATGCGGAACATATAAAATAATTAAAATTCTTAACTAGGATAATTAATAACAATGACACATCATATTTCTCAAAATAAAATATGACGTAGTTGTATTTTATATTTCAGATTTAAATGGATGTTAAACTCCTTAAAGAAAGATCTTTTAAGATTATGCATAAGAATACAAATTACAGATCTGCTTCAATGCTAAATGCAATTAAATGCTATACATAGGTTTGTATTATTATGATGTTCTTGATGATGTGCTGACAGTTTCTTTGTATGACGATGAAGGGGTCCTACGACATACCCTAGGGTTTACTTAGCTACGTTTAGCTAAGGCATTTGAATCCTGTTTCCATGTGTAGACCGCAGGTAAGAATTTCTACGACAACATGTGTTAAGAGTACAAGTGTCTTTCAATTCACCTTCAATGTTATGTTAAAATGCTAAGTACTTCCTTGTGAACAAAATTACTGGAGGTATGAATATTTGGCTCCAATTCTAGTTTATGTGCTGACGTACAAACTCCTTAATGGTCTAAATTCACAACGTCTAATTCTTTTTATAATACTATGTTTATTATCATACGTCTATTGTCATTAACATCAAAAGCAATGAAACCAATGTGTCTCACAATTATCATTTTATTAACAATATATGCTATAAATTAACATTATGTTGTACATGTAAACTTTACCTAAAGTCTTACTCTTATCCATTGATTTCGATACATAACTAACATAGGAATTATGCATTGTGAATATAGCCCTTATGCTATGAACTAGCATTACATAATGCATTAACATAACCTAGACGATATCTAAAGTTTTCATTTATCAAATAGATAACATTATATATAAAACTTCATCCTATTGTTATACAAAAACTATAGAAATGAAATAGAAATATTCTATAGTGCCTATGCATCCATAATAATACTTTGGTATATAATATAAATGTTACAATGCCTAAATCAAATCTCTGAACTATAACAAGAATGTGCACTTATAGATTTACTAATGCAATGATACGATCCATAATATGCTACATTAGCTTTTATTCTAGCTTTGACATTGTATATAAATACCTTATGCAAACAATATCGTCATTAGTAACGATTGTATGGGTATTAAATTTACTATTGGTGCGAACTGGTAGGTTGACAGTGTCCCGTCCAAGTATTAATAGTCCTGACCAAACTCCATAGTGGAAAGTGCTGCTGTCAAACCACATAATCCACCCACATGAAACCTGGTTGATAATACAACTATGAATCCTAGCTATGCATGGTTACCATATCGATTCTCCTCCGAGCTATATACGTGTTGTCCCTTGGTATGCGATGCTGGCATCGTCATGGTTGTTGTAATTAATGAGGTATAAATGTGATGGTTTCCCGACTTTCAATGTATCTAGTTGGCACCTTCTTGCTCGTTGATCTCACTAGATCTTGATTGTTGAAAGAGAAACCCTAAAACCTTGTTTTGTGTAGTGATGGAGAGTTTCCCGGTCTTCATTTTTACGTTAGAGTTGGAGTTGAGGCTGACGGGCTACTAACATGTAGGGTTTGAAAGAGTATTTCTCAGAAAGTTTCAATCCTAAGACCTGTGGAAAGAACCTGCTAGTTCAAGGTGTCATGAATAATGGAGAGCCGAGCCATTGGTTCTCCTTCCTTCGTACAGTTTTCACAAGGTGATACTATCGTCGAAAATGACAGGTGTCTTTCTCTAGTAGTTTATAACACTGGTAATGCTTCCACACTAGTCTTAATCGTAGTAATGTTTCTTAAGCTTTTCCTTAGATTATATCCTCGTTTAATCTCTTCAATAGTGTGTGACAAGTGCAAAAACATCGATGAAGTTGCAGGGTTTGCGGGCTTAGAGGAGAAGGAATTGCTCAGCCATCGGGTAAGCCTCGGACGTTCACTTCCTCGTAGGTACCCTCGGCACGATGTGGCCGAAGTTCTTTTGTTTAAAAAGAGTTTGTTACTTTCATATTTTCGGAAAGGTTTTCTTTGCCATGGTGATGATTGTTTTTAAATGATAACTTCTATAGAGAGGATAACCCTCAGTTATTTCGGCCCTGTGAGGCTTGGCTACGTCGTTGAACTTGTGTTTGTAATGTTGTTTGTCAAGGCTAAAACCCTGTGTAGTTTTTTGGAACTTGGACCTCGTTTTAAGGTTTTTGGTTGATAAGAGATGGAGCCTATGTATGGTTGGATCCTTGACAGGTCTCTAATGTAAACTTTGTTATCATTTTTGAATGGGAAACTAAGAGCCGAGGGTCCACTTGCACTTATAACACCATGGCTCGTTTTGCAATGAAATGTTGTGTTTTTAGAGTAATGGTTGAGAATTGTTTATAAAAGTGTTGATAGTTGTTTCTTGTACTTCTTATCGTTGTTGATATTTAGTAAATTTGGTAAAGTTTGATCTTCGTCAGTGTTGAAATGGCAATGCCATGTAACTCAATTTTGTTTAAAGGAATGGAACCTTACCTGTAGCTTTCGTTAGCAACCCTTTTTCTTTAGAGGGGTCGAACCCATGAATTGGTCCTTAATTCGTATATATGAATGTTTCGATACTGTGTATGTTTTCTTGCTAGGGTTGTGAGATATCGTTACACATAGATACTCAATCGTGCTTTCTGCTACGTGATGGTTATGGTCTTGTTAATAGTCTTGATATGTTTTAAAAGATTGTATGGTTATATAAAATGTTAGTTAGGGTTTGGGAATTCATAACTGTTATAACCTCATAAATAAATGTCTAATGCTGGCCATGAAAGGATTGAGGAGAAGATATTGAACTGTGTATTAAATAAACATTTAGAGTCTAGGTTCTGTGATTACATAGGGTTTTTGATGCTACTGTGCAGGTATTTGTATTTCATAATTGAAATCAAATGTGATAGTTTGTGAATATGTGTGTACTTATACCAATCCTGTACATAACATAGTTTTGCAGCTGCTAAATTTCTTAGAATATAAATACTTGAAAATATGGAATTTATAATATTAAAATGCATGTTATTACTATCTGATTAGGTAGAGTTGAAATGAAAAGTATGAATCTATGCAGAAACAAAATGTGTTTTTCTTTTAATTAATAAATAGATGAATGCCATGCATCTATTTATACTATATTGTAATGTTTTTTTGCGTTTTATACATATGATTGAAATGACATAATTTAATCAAGGACATTACTGTGTTCATCTTTTCATTCAATGGCATTCTGCCTATCACTCATCTCTATTAATTTCGCTTTTCTATACTAGAGTACTATACAAATATTAGTATGGGAAAAATACAGAAAAGAATTTAATCATTCATTTAAAATACTTAATCATTCTTGAAAACAAATCATCAGAAAATAGAATAGATTCTTCTATATGACTATAATTAATAATTATACCATACATAAACATTTAACTGTAAACAAAAGTAAGAATAGTAGAACCTGTTTAACTGTAGGAGAAACAAACAGCCCAAGGAAACTGTTCCACCCAACCTATTCCTGAAGACAACCAAGTTACTTTCCTTAGGACCCCCGAGCCTATTCACCAAACCACCAGGAGCAAGATTATGTAGAAGCCTTAGTACATCAACTTGCAGTAGAGTATAAATTATCCAGTCATCAAGACTCAGCAGTCAAAGAGACCTGCACCAGCACCTTTGGTTTTCCTTCTCAGTATAATTAGAAGACTCACAGTTGCACTCTCACATAGCCTCCCTATTCGAATCTCTCAGTGATTACCTGATGCACTTGAGGAATATTTCTGCAGAAAATATTGTAGGAGATGCCTGCTTAATTCGAATTTCATTTTCTACGATGCCTAGGCCTTTTAGTGGTTAACTGGTCATTAATGAGCTGCCTGCTCTCTTCCACCCAGCTAGGAGATAATGCCACAAATTTAGGGCTAGTTGTCCCATAACCAACAGCTAGTGGTGGAGTGCACATGTTGCCATCTGTATCATGCCTTCTAACAACTTCCATTCCTCCTAGTGGGTCATTGAACACTCATTTAACTTTTCCCTTGGGTGTTTGTCTCCTATTTCAATTTATTAAATAATAATAATGAGTAATTACAATCATCCTTGACCAAAATTGGTCATAATTAAAAAAATTGTAATTATAATTTAACATAAAGTATTTTGTAAATAAAATAATATTCTCAAAATTTGGGTAGGTGACAAGCACCCCCCCTTAAGTATTAACATCATCCTTGATGTTGTTTAATCACTCTCTGAGTGTTCCTAAAATAGAGTTGGGTATTCTACCCACATACTACTCTCCAACTCCCAGGATGCCTCTTTTGGGCTAAGGTGCTTCCATTGCACCTTTACCTTCCCAATGGTGCGATTCCGGAGTAGAGTTTCCCTCCTTTCGAGGATATAGTCCGGTTGCACCTGAAAATCGTTGTCTTGTCCCATGTGTACATCATTCCAATTTACAACATCAGTAGCATCGTGTACATACCTCTTTAAAAATGATATATGAAAAAAATTATGTATCTTTAAATTTGGTGGCAAAGACAGTTGGTATGCCACTGGTCCAACCCTTGACAATATTTTGAAATGACCACAATACCTGGGTGCCAACTTGGCACAGCTTTCTAGTTTCAATGAACTCTTTTTTGGTCTTACCTTAAGAAAAACATGTTCACCAACCTGGAACTCTTTATGAGTCCATCTAAGATCTGCTTAAATATTTTGTCTATCTTGGGCAACTTTAAGATTTCTTTGTACCTGTTTCACAATTAGTTCTAATTCCTGCAACAATTCAGGTCCTAAAATAACTCTATTTACTAGGTCATTCCAAGAAACAGGTGTATCACATTTCCTACCATAAAGAATTTCAAAAGGGATAAGCCTGGATGATGCATGATAATGGTTATTATATGCAAATTCTGCTAAATGCAAGTAGTCCTCCCACTTACTAGGCTGATCCTTAACATACATCCTAAGCATGTCTTCCAAAACCTGATTCACTCTTTGTGTTTGTCCATCCGTTTGTGGATGAAATGCTGTACTGAAGTTTAAGGTTGTATTCAACCCTTGAAATAAAGACGTCCAGAAGTTTCCAGTAAACTTAGAATCACGGTCTGAAATTATCACTTTTGGTATCCCATGTAATCAAAAAATCTATTTCATGAAGGTTTCTGCAATGTCTGGAGCTTTATGAGTAGTTTTTACAGGTATAAAGTGTGCTTCCTTGCTGAGTTTATCCACTACCACCATGATAGAGTCATTTTGTTTCTGATTTTTGGGTAGTTTGGTAATAAAGTCTATGCTTATCACTTCCCATTTCCAGCTAGCTATAGGCAATGGCTGTAACAATCCAGCCGGATGTTGATGTTCAAACTTTACTTTTTGATAGTCCATACACTTAGCTATGTACTCTGCTACTTCATCCTTCATTCTGGGCCAATAGTACTCTTTCCGTAGCATAGTGATGGTTTTCCAATAACCTGGATGACCAGAGTAATGGCTTTTGTGCATCTCATTTAAAATCAGAATTTTTACTTCTGGTATATTGGGTACATACAATCTGTTTTCGTATATTAACAGTCCATTTTCCTTTAAACTGTAATCTGCCATAGAATTTTCAGAATTGTTATTTGCTGTATTTTCTTGTAATTTTCTGTATTCTTCATTCGTTTCACTCCCTTCAAGGATCTGATTTTCTAAATCTGTTGAGTATGTACTAATAGATGAAATAAAATTCAACATTGCTTTATGACTTAATGCATCAGAAACCCTGTTCTCTTTCCCTTTAATATGTTGAATTTCAAAATCATACTCACTTAGAAAAGTTAACCATCTAGCTTGTCTAGCGTTCAAATTTGTCTAATCTAATAAATATTTCAGACCCATGTTATCTGTCAACAAGGTAAATTTTCTGCCAATAAGGTGGTGACGCCACATTTTTAAAGCGTGAATTACTACTAATAATTCTAAATCATAAGTAGAGTCGTTCTTCTCATGTAATTTCAACTTTCTAGACTCGTATGCAATAGCATGTCCCTCTTGTGTTAGGACTCCACCGATTCCATCATTACATGCATCGGTGCAAACTATAAGATCCTTATTAGGATCTGCTATCCTCAGAATAGGTGCTGTAGTTAGTAATTCCTTTAACTTCTTAAAACTGTCTGAACATTTTTGACCCCACACAAATTTCTTCCCTTTCTTCTATAAGGAGGTTATGGGGTTTGAAATCTTTGAAAAACCTTCAATAAATTTTCTATAATATCCAGTAATACCCATAAATGATCGTACATCCGACACATCCTTAGGAACCAGCCAATCCTTAATGGCTTTTATCTTATCGGGGTCAACCGAGATTCCTTCCTTGGAAATTATGTGTCCTAAATACTGTATTGTATCCTTGTGAAAGTCACACTTACTAAACTTAGCGTATAGTTGATGATCTCTCAGAACTTGTAAAATAATACACTGATATTCATCATGCTCTTCTTTGCTTTTAGAATACACTAGAATGTCGTCTATGAACATAATAGCAAACTTATCCAAATATTTGTGTAGAATATTGTTCATTATACACATAAATACAGCTGGAGCATTAGTTAATCCAAATGGCATGACTACGAACTCATAATGTCCATATCGAGTTCTAAAGGCTGTTTTAAAAATATCCTCATCCTTTGCACGAACTTGATGATATCCTGACCTTAAATAAATCTTTGAAAATATCGTTGCTCCACGCAGCTGATCAAATAGATCATCTAGGCGGGGCAATGGATATCGATTCTTGATTTCCATATTATTCAACTGGTGATAATCTATGCACAGTCTTAAAGTGCCATCTTTGTTTTTAACAAATATAACAGGTGCTCCCCAAGGAGACACGCTGGGTCTTATATAGTTTTTATCAATCAGTTACTTCAACTGTGATTTCAACTTATTTAATTCCAGTATATTCATCCTATATGGAGCTTTAGAATTCGGTACTGCTCCCAGTATTAACTCGATAGTAAAATCTAGGTCTCTCTTAGGAGGTAACCCTGGAACCTTTATAGGAAAAGCATCTTGGAAATATTTTAGGACGGGTATGTCTTCTAGTTTCAGTTTGTCCTCTTTAATAATAAACTCATCATTCACTACATTTACTGCAAACATTTGACATCCTTTTCTAACTACCCTCTTTACTTGCATAGTTGAAATCTGCCTAAGGGATGTCTTTCTTGGAATACATTTTACTTCTATTGTTTCTCCTTCATCATTTAAACATGTACAAATTTTCTCATAACAATTCAGAATGACATGATGGGCTTATAACCAGTCCATTCCAATTATGATATCATAGGATCCTAAAAGTAAAACATTCAACTTGGTTTGTGTCTTTAACTGATTCATGGATAAACCACAACTTTCAATAAAATCAGATATTTTCCTTTTTGTTCCTGTTGCTAGTCTAACTAACAAGGATTTATTGAATTTTTCTGTTTTCAATTTAAAACGTTCTACAATATTTGGTGATATATAACTCAGGCTAGCGCCTGGATCAATCAAAATAGTAACAGGATGGTTTTGCAGCATACCTTCAATCTCTACCACAGAGACTTGGTGATTTGATTTCCTGTTGTCTAGTGCTACATTAATTCTGGCCATATCCCTTGCCAAATCTCCCATAGTAGGTTCAGTCTGTATGGAATGAATATTGTTAGCTGTCCGCTTCCTCTTGGGACATTCTGATGCATAATGAGGACCTTGACACTCAAAACATTTGATAGGTGCCTTTTGATCATTAGTTCTGGTAGCATTGTGGGTGTTTCTAGGAGCTGTAAAATTCTGCTGCTGACTGTTTCTGGGATTGTTTCCTTGAAAATTCCGATTCTAAAAAAAATTCTTTTGGAAACCAGAATTTCCACTAAACCATAAATTTTTCTTTTTCATCTCAAAATTGTTGGGTTTATGATTTTTCCAGTTTGATATCCCTTCTCTTTTCTGATTAGTGTCATAACATAAAGTTGCTTTCCTCGTGGCCTCTTCTAAGGTCTTTGGATTGTCATACTCGATTCTGTCCTTGATGTTGAAAGGTAGACAACTCAGGTATCTTTGAATCTTCGGTTTCTCTTCCACAAGGTATGGCATACCTCAGTAAATCCAGAAATTTACTGTTCATCTCTTTCATGTTCATACTTCCCAGCTTTAAATCATAGAACTCCTTTGATTTTTCTTCATAGTATTGTTCAGTAAGAACTTTTTCTTGAAGTATATTTTAAAAGTGCTCCAATTCAACTCCTTATCTTTGATGCCCTTCACTCTTTTGATGTCCTGCCACCAAATATCTGTCTTCCCCATCAAGTTGTACATTGCCATCTTTACCTTCAATGATTCAGAATAATCATAAGTTTGGAAGTACTTCTTCATGCCGGACAACCATGCTTCTGCTGTCTCTCCCTTTTTATTTCACCTTTGAAGGTTGGGGGTTTGATTTTCTTGAACTCCCCAGAAATCTGCTCATACTGTTTGTGACTTTTTCTTTTGGGTTTGTAGTCTCCTTCACTGCTATCACTTGAATAATTTCGTTTCTTTTTCCGTTTTTCATGGGCATCTTTTGATGATGTTGAAATGATGTTCGCATCATCAATTTTCATCTTCTTACCCCTGTCTTGATGAGGTAAATCTAATCTTAGAGATATTTTCAATTTCTCTATCTTGTTCATCAGTTGGGAATTATTCGAATAGTACTTAGTTAAGTTCCTCTTGTGCTTTCAGAATTTTCTCATTGTCTTGTTTTATAGATCTGATTTCTGCTTTTAACTCTTGAAATGCACGTAACAATTCTGACGAATTGTTTTTTAATTCACCATGGAATTCTTCTTCATAATGTTGTCCCGTGCTATGATTGTTGAGTCGAAATCTGTCTTCTAAATGTTCAGCTGATCCTTCCATACCTGTAGCTTAAAAATAATTTATGTATACCACAAATAGTTTAAAATTTTAATTAGTAAGATTTGTACTGTAATAATGTTTTTCTGTTGCGTGTTCTTTGGACCTTCTTAGGCCAAGAGTTCGAACGTGAGCTCTGATACCACATGTAACATCCCATAAAAATACTAAAATTTAAAATTTTTTAAAACAACAATAATGATCGAAGTTGTTAATGCGGAACATATAAAATAATTAAAATTCTTAACTAGGATAATTAATAACGATGACATGTCATATTTCTCAAAATAAAATATGACATAGTTGTATTTGCTATTTCAGATTTAAATGGATGCTAAAATCCTTAACGAAAGATCTTTTAAGATTATGCATAAGAATACAAATTACAAATCTGTTTAAATGCTAAATGCGATTAAATGTTGTATATAGGTTTGTATTATTATGATGTTGATGATGTGCTAACAGTTTGTTTGTATGATGATGAAGGGGTCCTACGAGGTACCCTAGGGTTTACTTAGCTACGTTTAGATAAGGCATTTGAATCATGTTTCCATGTGCAGACCGCAGGTAAGAATTTCTACGACAACATGTGTTAAGAGTACAAGTGTTTTTCAATTCACCATCAATGTTATGCTAAAATGCTAAGTACTTCCTTGCGAAACAAATTACTAGAGGTATGAATATTTGGTTCCAATTCTAGTTTATGTGTTGACTTACAAACTCCTCAATGGTATAAATTCACAACGTCTATTTTTTATTATAATACTATGTTTATTATCATACGTCTATTTTCATTAACATCAAAAGAAATGAAACCAGTGTCCATTGGTAATTCTTTTAGAGAACTTGTAGAAACAATGTTTATACTATTGAACTAACAATAAATTTTGCATCTACAGAAGTTACATTATTTTAAAGTGTCAAAATTATCATTTTATTAACAATATATGCTATAAATTAACATTATGTTTTACACGTAAACTTTACCTAAAGTCTTAGTCTTATCCATTGATTTCGATACATAGCTAATATAGGAATTACGCATTGTGAATATAGCGTTTATGCTATGAACTAGCATTATATAATGCATTAACATAACCTGGACTATATCTAAAGTTTTCATTTATCAAATAGATAACATTATATATACAACTCCATCCTATTGTTATACAAAAACTATAGAAATGAAATAGAAATATTCTATAGTGCCTATGCATCCATAATAATACTTTGGTATATAATATAAATGTTACGATCCCTAAATCAAATCTCTGAACTATAACAATAATGTGCACTTATTGTTGGAATATTTAAGCCTTCCTACCATTTATTTAATTACATAAGATGCATTAATTAATCACTTGTTGGTTAATTCTATGTAATAATTGAGGAAATCACCATTGTGTGGCCCACAAGGCAACATGGGAGGATAAGATTCCATCCGAGGTGTGTTCTACAAGTCTCCTAGGCCACTTGGATGCATTCCTAAACATTTCTTGACAAGATTTAGGAAAGAGGACGCATTTGTGAAGAAAGCTACCACTTTTACTGCTTTTTCCCCCAAAGGAAAGAGCTAGTCAACCTAGGAAAGTGTTTTTTACACCAAAAACTTTCCTTAACACCATTTCCACTCAAATTTCATATTTGGCATTTCTTTTACCTATATTTCACCTTTAGCTCACTAATTTAGAAATTCGTGAGCTTTTAAGTAGATTTGGAAAGCCAACTTGCCACCTAGGGGGGATGGGCAGTTTTAGAAAGTCTGATGGATAGAATATTCTTTTGGTATCTTTATCCATTTGAATTACTGCTGTAATGTTATTTAATAACATCCTACAACATTTAGATGTTGGCTGATGTAATTATTCTTCATGAGAAGTAATACAGAAATCCATTCTTGTGCATTATTTTTGTGTCTTTTGACTAGTTGTGTGAGATTTTTCATATGAGAGAGTGTAATTTATTGGAGAGTTCTTGGATGTGATATGATTTTCACATTGTATAAGATCCATCAAGCTATTTATTTCATCTATTTATTGTCTTGCAGGATCCAACAATCTCAGGAAGGGCGCATTGATCAATTCACCGAGTGAATTCTATTCTCTGCAGGGCGCATTTTGGAATCCGAAAGTGTTCTAATTTCAGTCCAAAATTTATATCAGTTGTAGCAATGGATCATAAATAGCATATCATATTCACTCCCTCCAATTATTTTGATTGGAAAGCACAGATGGAGATTCTACTAAGGAGCAAAGTGCTCTATAGGGTGACCATGGCAACAGAAGCTGAGCCAACCTTAGCAGTGGAGAAATCTAAATGGCATAATCGAACGGATGAATCCTATGGGATGTTATGTCTGACTACATCCATAGAACTCTTATTTCATATTGATGGCCTCACTTCACCCAATGAAGTATGGCTAAAACTTCAAGAATTGTTTGGTAAAACGGATGATTTGAGAGGCCACCAATTGGATAACGAGTTAGTCTCTTTGAGTTTGCAAAATTTTGATAATCTACAAGAATTCTTCTCCAAATTCAAGTCTCTTGTATTGCAGCTGAAGCAATGTGGAATAGACAAGAAATATGAGCAATTAGTTTTGGCCATTCCCTCCAAGCTTGGCCCGGACTAATCAATTTTTGTTTCCACCTTCCATTCCACCCAGAAAGCAATTAAAAATTGGAAGAACCCGTCACTTTCAGAATTCATGGAGTCATTAACTCAAGAACAAGACAAGCTGGTCCTAATGGGAGCCATTAAAAATCCATCCAAAGACCATTGTCTAAGTGTTGGAGACTCAAAGAATTCGAAAGGCAAGAAGAAAGGAAACTTCAAGAAGCCCACCAGTGAGCGGAAAGACAAGTAGAATTTTAATGGAGAGCCATCAAACTTCAAGAAGAATACGAACAAGAAGAATGAGAGGACAAAGTGCACTTATTGCAGCAAGGGATTTCATCCTAAAAGATCTTATATGAAGAAGACCATCGACCAATTAACTCAGGCATTGGAGAAAGCCAACATCCCTCTCCCAGAGAGCGCAAGAAGGAAGGATGGAGGATCAAATTCCGATGACAAAGAGAGAGTTCATGCACTGATGGCCGGCACTTCCCAATATTCATCATTCATCATTGATTCTAGTGCTTCAAGACACATGGTGTCTGCAAGTAAGTATTTTACTTCACTTGACTCTTCCAGTGGTCTGAATATTGTATTGGGAGACAATTCTGAAACTTCTAGCAAAGGAAAAGGTAGCATAGATCTCGAGTTTGGGTCATTCAATAATGTTTTATATGTCCCTGGACTTGCTGCAAACATATTTTCAGTCTATTAGATGACCCATATAGGGCTTCCCAAGAGAGTCACCTTTACCCCCAATGATGTTGAGATAGCAAAAATTTCAACAGGAAAAATTATTGCATTTGGTACTGCTGACCACTGTTCTAGAATCTACAAGTTTTCTCATTTTGTGCCAAAATCCTCACCTTCTGCTCTACTGACCCATGCCAATGAGTCCAGCAAGCTATGGCATGAAAGATTTGGCCACCTAAGCTACAAATATCTTTCCCAACTTCATGAGAAAGAGATGGTTATAGGGCTGCCCAATATCAAATTTTCCAAAGGTGTCTATCAATCCTGCATCCTAGGAAAACACCCTGAGCACAAGTATGGGAGATCTACCACTAAGAGAACCACTACACCATTGGAACTTATACACACTGATATATCAGTTCCATTTCCTCATGATTCATTGAATTCAGCAAAATACATTCTCACATTCATAGATGATTTTAGCAGGTACTGTTGGGTTTATTTCGTCAAGTTTAAATCATAAGTTTTTGGGTTTTTCAAGCTATTCAAAGCCTTAGTTGAGAATCTGTCTGGTAGGCATATTAAAGTGTTAAGGTCTGATAATAGTGGTGAGTATGTGAAATCATATTTTCAGCAATTTTGTGCTTCATTGGGCATACATATGCAACATACAGTTCCATATACACCTCAGCAGAATGGGGTTGCTGAGAGAAAGAACATATCTCTTAAGGAGATGGCCACATTCATGCTTGAGGAAAAATGTTTGTCTCCTAAGTTATGGGATGAAGAAATAAATTGTGCCACCTATATTCAGAATAGAGTGCCACACAAAGCTCTCAAAGGTATCACTCCTTTCGAGGATTGGACAGGTAAAAAACCAGATATCTCTCATTTTAGGATTTTTGGCTCAAAGGCTTGGGCTAGGATTCTGATTCAGAAGAGGAGGGCTATGCAGCCCCAAAGACAACCATGTTTTTTTGTGGGATATTTATAGGACTCCAAATCATATAAGTTGTTGAACATGACAACTCATAAAGCATTCATCGAAAGAAGTGTGCAGTTTGAGGAAGAGCCCTCTCAGAGCGCAGAAATTGGAGACTCATCTTCACCGCCGACTGAAGAAGAAGTAAGAGATGTTGTTGATATTTTTTATTCTGATATTTCTGATGATGAGAATCAATTTATTGCAGATGTAAACTCACCTACAAGGCCTAAGTGGGCTGCAAAAACTTTGCAAGCAGCAGTTGAACTAGCAGGCAACCCTCAGGACCAAAGGAGGACTAGATCACAGTTTGAGACTGCTATCAATGTGAATGATCTTTATCTTTATGAGAAGTGATATATGATGATAGATTCTGATCCACAAACATATGAGGATGCCTCACATGATCCTAGACGGAGTATTTCTATGGATGAGGAGTTTCAATCATTGTAGAAGAATGAAACTTGGGAGCTAGTCAAGCTCCCCGCAGGAAGAAAGTTTGTAAGATGCAAATGGTTTTATAAGACGAAATGTGAAGCGGATGGTACAACCATTAAGTACAAGGAAAGGCTGGTAGAAAAGGGGTATTCTCAGGTCCAAGGACTTGATTATAATGAAACATTTGCACCGATAGCTTAGAAAGACTCCATTAGACTAGTTTTGGCAGTGGCAGCTTCTAAGCGGTCAGAAGTACATCACATGGATGTGAAAAGTGCTTTCCTCCATGGGGAACTTGAAGAGGAGATATATATGCAGAAACCACAGGGGTACACATAAGATCCAAATCTTTTTTGCAGGTTGAAAAAATCTTTGTATGGATTCAAGCAAGCCCCCAGGGCTTGGTATGCGAAGACGGACAGTTTTTTGCTATCACAATCCTATGTTCGGTGTAAATCTGACCCAAATGTCTATATCAAGTTTGCTGATGGTTTTATTATGTTAATAGTGTTGTATGTTGATGATTTACTAATTATAGGTGATAGAACTGAACAAATAACATCACTTAAGACCGCAATGCACCAAGCATTCTCCATGAGTGACTTGGGAATTCTCAAGCAATTTTTGGGGCTTGAAATTTCACAAACAAAAGAAGGAACCAAGGTATGTCAGTCAAAGTATGCTTCTGAGCTGTTGAAGAAGTTTAAGATGGCTGATTGCAAGCCTTCTAAGACTCCATTACTTTTTGGAGTCAGAATGAAAGAAGCAGAATCTACATCGCTCTTTGACACTACACTCTACAGACAATTGATTTGCAGCTTACTCTACTTGACTCACACTCATCCAGATCTTGCATATGCTATGAGTGTGGCATCTACATACATGGAGAAGCCACATGAGCTACATTGGAGGGCTTCAAAAAGAATCCTTCATTATGTGCAGGGAACAAAGAGTGATGGGATTCACTATGTGGCAGATTCGAGCTTAGATCTCCTGGGTTTCACAAATTTTGATTGGGCTGGTGATAGCCTTGATAGGAAATCCACATCAGGATTTGTATTCATGCTTGGAGGTGGCCCCGTGTTAAATTTTGAGCATTAATTCACAATACTCTAGGATCTTTACTGAGAGAATAGCATGTATAGTATATCAATTCATATCAATCATAACAAGCATGTTAATCATCACAAGAAACAAAAGCATGAGAGACAAGAGACACAGAGTTTCCATGGGGAAAACCCTAAGGTGAAAAACCCCACAACTTCCTCAGAGATAGAGAGAGCAATGGCTCAACCAAAGTACAACCAAAATACACTAATATAGTCTCCTAGTAGCAGATGATCCTCGTCCTCACTAGTGCACCACTTTCTGAGTGAGAGAAGTATGAGTTTCCAAGTGATCAAATAGAGATCTCCTGATCTCTATTTATACTTAACCTGTTTTCCTAGTGACACTATGGGGCCGACTTGTCTAGATAGGTACATCCACAATATAATATATATTTCAGGGACGACCCCACACATGGTGGTCTAATAACCCATCGACAAGTACACACACTTGCGACACTTGTCAATACACATGATGACACTTTCTTATAGAGGAATAACACATCTCTTATAAGGGTACAATAAATATATATGAAATACATAGATGAAATACATTCTGAAGTTACATATACATCAACACTCCCTCTTAACTAGGAAGGTATTTCTCGACATAGATCTGCTAGTACAAGTCTTCTTCTCGGGATCATCGCAATCGATTCATTGTCATCATCATCGTCACTGCTGCTGCTATCTCAACCAATCTCTGAATCTACTCGTCATAGGAAGTTCTACAGAGCTAGTCCTTTTTCATACTAGATGTAGGCCCACCACCTGCAGGTCTTCATCATTGGCCATACTGTGGAATCCTCAAGACTTATTACGTGCGTCACAAAACCTGGCGGTAGCATCCCAGGCTGTTACAAGCACATAGCTCTACCTGTCGGATCTCCCAGGAGCACATTACATGTGACCCATCACAAAACCTGGTTGAAGCATCCCAGGCTATTACGAGCACACAGCTCTACCTGTCGGATCTCCTAGGAGCACATTACAAGTGATCTCACCACAAAACCTAGCTGAAGCATCCCAGGTTGTTACGAGCACACAGTTCTACCTATCGGATCTCCTAGGAGCACATTACATGTGGTCCACCACAAAACCTGGTTGAAGCATCTGAGGCCTTTTTCATCCTGTCCAGATCTCCCAGGAGCAAATTACATGTGGTCATGGCAAAACCTGGCTAAAGCATCTGAGGCCTTTTTCATCCTGTCCAGATCTCCCAGGAGCAAATTACATGCCATAGGGAAAAACCTCGCAAGAGCATCTCAGGATGTTACGGGTACACAACTCTGACCTAAAGATCTCCCAGGGCACAAATTACATGTCCTCCCAGAGCAATGTCTTGAAAGAGCATCCTCGGTTATTACGGGTACACAAATCCAACCTATAGGATCTCCCAGACATGCTCATCTGCACAACCTAATCCACGGCCACAAAGTATCATCCTGATACTCACCATACATCATCCTGATGTACACATGATCATCATCACTACATCGTCTTGATGCATGTCATCTAGAGAAGCTCGTCATCCACGATCATCCTGATCATACAATGCATCCACTTGGTGCATACCAAGTATCTACCTGATACATATCACCATACACAGTGTATCCACCTGATACATAGATACATGATCCACACAATGTATCCATCAACATACATGATCTACTTGATCATACCTGATATATATCAACATACATGATATACCTTATCATACAATGTATCCACCTGATACAAATACAGATACATGGTCCAAGCATTTAACATGATGCATATACAAAATACATATAAATGATCCACCTGATCATATCCAACATCCAACATGATGCATACATACACAAATGATCCAACTGATCATACAGAGCAAAAACTAGAACATCATCTTGATGCTCATCATCCAGTGCTTACATCCACAGCCATGTGAAGGATCCCCCTTCCACCATGCTAGGAATGGCTATAGAAAATGTCTCCATCACTTCTTCCTCGAAGTGTCATCGATCCAAAGAACACCAAGCCTTTCTATGAAGTATTCGAACTTCACTCTGGCTAGTGGTTTCGTCAGTACATCTGCAATCTGCTCGTCTGTCGCAACATACAAGAACTTCACTGCTCCTCTCTGCACCATATCTCTGATATAGTGATATTTGATCTCTATGTGTTTCGACCTATCATGAAACATTGGGTTCTCAGACAGCTTCACAGAACTCTGGTTATTACAGAAGATACCAGTAGCCTCCAACGGGAGATCAAATAACTCAGACAGTAGCTTCCGGAACCATACTGCCTCACAACTAGCTGAACATGCTTCAACATACTCTGCCTCAGTTGTACTCAGTGCTATGCAGGACTGCTTCCTGCTAAACCAAGAGATCACACCTGATCCCATACTGAAGTAGCACCTAGATGTGCTCTTCCTATCTGTAGCACTTCCTTCCCAATCTGAATCAACATAACCCTGCAGGTTAAACTTTTGATTTGCTTCATACTTGAGCCCATAATCAACTGTACCCTTCAGGTACCTTAGAATATGCTTTACAGCAACCAGGTGAACACTCCTTGGATCTATCAGGAACTGACTCAATGTGTTCACAACAAAGCAAATATCTAGTCTCATGTTCATCAGGTACATCAAGGACCCCATCATTTGACGATACATAGAGATATCAACTGGCTTAGATGAAGCATCACATAGAAGCTTCAGGATCGATGCAATATGTGTGGCCATGGCCTTGCAATCCATCATCCCAAATCTCTTCAGGATATCTACTGTGTACTTCCCTTGACCAAGGAAGATCCCATCTGCACTTTGCCACACCTCCATACCTAGGAAATAGTGCATCATTCCTAAGTATTTCATATCGAACTCGGCAACAAGCTTCCTCTTAGTATCTGCAATCAATCTGTCATCTCCTGTTACAAATAAGTCATCCACATACAGGAGTAGAATCACAGGATTCCCTTCCTCAACCTTGTAGTAAAGGTTGGAATCTGCTTTACTCTTGGTAAAGCCCAAACTAGATAGGAAACTATCCATCCTACCATACCAAGTTCTGGGAGCTTACTTCAAGCCATACAAGGCTTTCTTCAATCTGCATACATATGACTCCTTGTCATGTATTTCAAAATCGAGTGGCTACTCCACATACACTTCCTCTTCAACTACACCATTCAAGAAGACAGTCTTGACATCCATCTAGTGTATCTTCCATTTCATCGTTGCAACCAGGGCGAGTACTGTTCTGATGGAAGTCTACCTAGCTACATGAGCAAAAGTTTCTTCATAATTTATTCCCTATTTCTGAGAGAAGCCACGAGATACAAATCTTGCCTTGTATTTCTCTATGCTGCCATCTGCATCATGCTTGATCTTGTAGATCCACTTGGAAGTCACAACAAACTTCCCTATAGGTCTTGGGACAACATCCCAAACATCATTTTTCATTATTGATTGGTATTCTTTGACCATGGCATCCTTCCATTCTTTCTTTTTTGTTGCTTCTTCATAACTTGAAGATTCTTTATTCATGATGTCATAGAGTAAAGCAACAAAGCTGGTATGTGATCTGGTTCTCTTCTTTGCTCTGTGTTCTTCTTCTGGAATGCCAAATCTTTCTGCATCTTGAATGAGCTCTCTAGCCCATGCAGGTTTCCTCTTGTGGGAGTTATCCTCATGGGGTGGATCTATAGGTTCTTGCGGATCTTCAAACTCACGAACAACTTCCGAAATTGCTTCAGTCATGGTAGTGTCTTGAAATCTAGTTTCTTTAGGTTCTTCCTAAACTTCGATAGGTGCCTTCCTTGATTTGATGAATGCTGAGTTTTCATTAAATGTTACATCCCTACTGACATCAATCTTCTTGAACCCTAAAAAGTATATTCTGTAAGCCTTCGAGCTTTCACTGTAACCCACAAAGATACCCTTCTTTCCTGAAGGATCTAGTTTGGTCCTCTTTTCCTTTGGGACATGTGTGTATACTGGACAACCAAATATTCTGAGATGGCTGACTTTAGGTTTCTTACCAGAAAATACTTCTTCTGGTGTCTTGTTGTCCAATATCTTGTGGGGTGTTCTGTTCTGCACATATACAGCTGTTCTAGCTGCTTTTGCCCATAGATGCATAGGTAGATCCTGGTCATGTAGCATTGCTCTTGTTGCTTCCATGATTGTTATGTTCTTCCTTTCTGCAACTCCATTCTGTTATGGATTGTAAGGAGTAGTCAACTCCCTCTTAATCCCTGAATCACTGCAAATCTTCTTGAAGTCACCTGAGGTGAATTCTCCACCATTGTCGGATCTGAATGTTTTGATCTTCTTGTCAGTTTGATTCTCCATCAAGGTTTTGAAGTCCTTGAACTTATCAAACCTCTCATCTTTGTTCTTCAAGAAGTAGACCCAAGTCTTCCTGGAGAATCCATCTATGAAAGAGACAGAGTAAACATACCCACTCAGAGAACTAGATGACATAGGACCACATACATCTGAGTGGATGATTTCCAAGATATCTTTTGCCTTGCTTTCACTGCTTGGAAATTCCTTCTTATTCTTCTTTCCTTTTGCACATCCTTTGCAAACACCTTCATGCTTGGTCTTGATTTCAGGAAGACCTTCTACAGCCTTACTTGCAATTGGTAATGCCCTGTAGTGCATATGTTCAAGTCTTCTATGCCAAAGTTCACTTGGCTCCATGGAGTCATGTACCATGGCATGTTCAGGTTGTCCCTTGAATTTATACAATCCTCCCTCTTGCTCTCCAATCACTATTGCATCATCAATAGTTTTACCTTTTGGCCACATTAGGACTTGGCCATCCACAAATGCAACCCTCGTACCTTTTGCATCCAATGCGGATATGGAGAGTAGATTCTTCTTGAGCCCAGGTACATACAAAATATCTTTCATCTTCAAAGACTTCCCAAAGTCTAGATTGTAGAAGGCCTCACCACTTCCTTTGATAGGGTATTGGTTGTCATCTCCAAGTTTCACCTTATGGGGTGATTCATGTTCAGATAGATTAGCAAAGGATTCTTTAAACCCAGTCATATGTTTTGAAGCCCCACTGTCAATTAACCAATCATTACAACCATGGGAGATAGTACCTATGAGAGCAGAGATTAGAACATACTCTTCTTCACTTGATGAGTTATCATCATCACTTTTTGCTCTAGCCTTCTTCTTGGGAGGTTCATCATCCTCAACAACATGAGCATGATACCTTCTTTTGCTGCCCTTCTTATTCTTGTTGAAGTTGTTGTTGTCCTTCTTGTTCTTGGGACAATTTATCGCAATATGTCCTTTTTCATTACAGGTGAAGCATATTCTTCTTTCTTTATAGTGATGTGAATATTTCTTGGAGTGAGATGGCTCTCTCTTAGAATTCCCTTTCTTGGTGTGAGCTGTGAGAGCTTGATCTTCATTCCCCATCTTTTCTTCTCGTGCCACAAGCCTTGCTTCTTCTTGTGAGCATTCTTCCCGTAGTCTGCTGAAGGATACCAACTTCTTTCTTGCACAGATTCCTTGAATAAAGGAGTCCCATGACCTAGGTAGGCCATTTAGAGTGGTCATGACAACTTCACCATTCTCCACCATTTCATCCATTGCTTCTGGTTGTTCCTTGATCTGGGAGACCCTAGAAAAATAAGATTGAATGGATTCTCCATTCTGAAGTTTTACCCCTTTCAATTGGTTCCGCAGAGTCATCTTCTGATTTATGTTCTTCCCTTCAAATAGCTTGGATAGTGAATCAAACATCTCTTTGGGTGTCTTCATAGATGACACAGGGGGATGAGATGGTCCTTGATAGAATCAACAATGATCCTCTTTTCCTTAGCCAAGTTCTTCTTATGTAATATCTTAGCTTCTTTATCCTTGGGGATAGGGATGTCTTCTTTTACATATGAGTCTAACTCATTCTCTTCCAGGATTAACCCAATCCTATACTTCCAGGCTCGGAAGTTATCAGCACCTTCAAGCTTATCCTCAAGCTTGGTATGGTGAGACATATGAAAGAGTACTTCAAAAGGAAATAGAAAAGATTTAGGTCTTACCACTTGACTAGCTGAAAACTGGATCTGGTCTCGGATTAGGGTTTGTCGGAAAACCCCTAAAAATTCAAAATGCGAATTTCAACTTTCTGAAAGGATAGAAAGATGTGCCTTGATGAGCTAATCAACCTGGTGTATTCAGAAATTGAGATCTGCAAAGCTACACCCTTCAAAATTTCCTTTTTGTCTTCCCAGGTTCATTAGGGAGAGCCCTGAATTAGGGTTTCAGTTTCCCGGATATCTACTCAGCCAAAAATCTTGATCCAAAGCTTTAAACTTTGATTTTTGCAAGGATCTTCCAGCTATGTCTTCAGATTCTAGAAATTCCTATTTTTATGGAAACCCTAATTCTTAGGGCCAAATCTAAAAATGCTCAGAATTGAATTTTGACTGGACAGATAGATTCTCCTTAATGAGTAGAGTCAATCTACTGTACTGCTTTTCCAAAATCTGTGGCAAGAAACCCAATAAACAAGAAACCCAAGTTTCCATCACTGCACAATGTCTTCTTCTCAGGTTAGCTCTGATACCATGTTAAATTTTGAGCATTAATTCACAATACTCTAGGATATTTACTGAGAGAATAACATGTACAGTATATCAATGCATATCAATCATAACAAGCATGTCAATCATAACAAGAATCAAAAGCATGAGAGACAAGAGACACAGAGTTTCCGTGGGGAAAACCCTAAGGTGAAAAACCCCACAACTTCCTCAGAGATAGAGAGAGCAATGGCTCAACCAAAGTACAACCAAAATACATTGAGATAGTGTCCTAGTAGCAGATGATCCTCCTCCTCACTAGTGCGCCACTTTTTGAGTGAGAGAAGTATGAGTTTCCAAGTGATCAAATAGAGATCTCCCGATCTCTATTTATACTTAACCTATTTTCCCAGTGACATTATGAGGCTGACTTGTCTAGATAGGTACATCCACAATATAATATATATTTCAGGGCCAACCCCACACATGGTGGTCTAATAACCCATCAGCAAGTACACACACTTGCGACACTTGTCAATACACATGGCAACACTTCCTTACAGAGGAATAACACATCTCTTATAAAGGTACACTAAATATATATGAAATACATATATGAAATACATTCCAAAGTTACATATACATCAACACCCTATTTGCTGATCCAGCAAGAAACAGAATGCCATAGCACTATCTTGAGCAGAGGCAGAGTATAGAGGAGCAGTGAATGACGCTACAAAGTGTGTTTGGTTGCAGGGGATTTTGTCTGAGTTTGAGATTCCTTTCAGTACTCCTACTGTCATTTACTGTGACAACCAGAGTGCCATTAGAGTTTCATGTGATCCAGTGTAGAGGCAGAGGACCAAGAACATAGAGATTCATATGCACTACATCAGAGGACTAGTGCATGACCAGATCATAGATTTGCAGTATTGCCCCACACGTGAGCAAACTGCAGATATCTTCACCAAGGATTTCACAGAGAAGACATTCAACTATCTTAGATCACTGCTTGGGATGGTTGGACATGTGGTGGAGTGAAGGGTTGATCAGAAACCTTTCAATTTTGATATGTCCATATTTTGAGGGAAGGTTTTTCCCATGAGGTTTTCCTTCTATCATTGTTTTGTGGACCGACAGTATTTTGTACGGGGTGACCAAGTCTTGTTACTGGGCCTTTAGAATTTTTTATATATTCTGATATTTAGATCATTCAAGTCAGACTTAAGAAGGGGTGTTGGAATATTTAAGCCTTCCTACCATTTATTTAATTACATAAGATGCATTAATTAATCACTTGTTGGTTAATTCTATGTAATAATTGAGGAAATTGCCATTTTGTGGCCCACAAGGCAACATGGGAGGATAAGATTCCATCTGAGGTGTGTTCTAAAAGTATCCTAGTCCACTTGGGTGCATTCCTAAATATTTATGGATAATATTTAGGAAGGAGGGTGCATTTGTGAAGAAAGCTCTCGCTTTTACTGCTTTTTCCCCCAAAGGAAAGAGCTAGTCAACCTAGGAAAGTGTTTTTTACACCAAAAACTTTCCTTAACATGATTTCCACTCAAATTTCGTATTTAGAATTGCTTTTACCTATATTTCACCTTCAACTCACTAATTTAGCAATTTGTGAACTTTTGAGCAGATTTGGAAAGCCAACTTGCCACCTAGGGAGGATGGGTAGTTTTAGAAAGTCTGATGGATAGAAGATTCTTTTGGCATCTTTAGCCTTTTGAATTAGTGCTGTAATGTTATTTAATAACAGCCTACAACATTCGTATGTTGGCTGATGTAATTATTATTCATGAGAAGTAATACAGAAATCCATTCTTGTGCATTATTTTTGTGTCTTTTGACTAGTTGTGTGAGATTTTTCATATGAGAGAGTGTAATTTGTTGGAGAGTTCTTGAATGTGATCTGATTTTCACACTTATAGATTTACTATTGCAATGATATGATCCATAATATGCTACCTTAGCTTTTATTCTAGCTTTGACATTGTATGAAATTACCTTATGCAAAAAATATCCTCGTTGGTAAGGATTGGACAGGTATTAAATTTACTATTGGTGTGAACTGGTAGGTTGACAGTGTCCTGTCCAAGTATTAATGGTCCTGACCAAACTCCATAGTGGAAAGTGATGCTGTCAAACCACGTAATCCACCCACGTGAAACCTGGTTGATAATACAACTATGAATCCTAGCTGTGCATGGTTACCATATCGATTCTCCTCCAAGCTGTATATGTGTTGTCCCTTGGTATGCGATGCTGGCATCGTCGTGGTTGTTGTAATTAATGAGTTATAAATGTGATGGTTTCCCGACTTTCAACATAGCTAGTTAGCACCTTCTTGCTCGTTGATCTCAACAGATCTTGATCGTTGAAAGAGAAACCCTAAAACCCCATTGTATGTAGTGATGGAGAGTTTCCTGGTCTTCATTTTTACTTTAGAGTTGGAGTTGTGAGGCCGACAGGCTGCTAACATGTAGGGTTTGAAAGAGTATTTCTCGAAAGGTTTCGATACTGAGACCTGTGGAAAGAACCTGCTAGTTCAAGGTGTCATTAATAATGGAGAGCCGAGCCACTGGTTTTTCTTTCCTTCGAATAGTTTTCACAAGGTGATACTATCGTCGAAAATGACAGGCGTCTTTCTCTAGTAGTTTATAATACTAGTAATGTTTCCACATTAGTCTTCATCGTAGTAATGTTTTTTAAGATTTTCCTGAGATTATATCCTTGTTTAATCTCTTCAATAATTTGTGAAAGGTGCAAAAATGTCGATGAAGTTGCAGGGTTTGCATGCCTAGAGGAGAATGAATTGCTCAACCACCGGGTAATCCTCAGAGGTTCACTTCCTCGTAGGTACCCTGGGCATGATGTGGCCGAAGTTCTTTTGTTTAAAAAGAGTCTGCTACTTTCATATTGTTGGCAAGGTTTTCTTTGCCATGGTGATGATTGTTTTTAAATGATAATTTTTGTCGAGAGGATAACCCTCAGTTATTTCAGCCCTGTGAGGCCTGGCTGCATCGTTGAAATTGTGTTTGTAATGTTGTTTGTCAAGGATAAAACCCAGTGTAGTTTTGTGGAACTTGGAACTCGTTTTAAGGTTTTTGGTTGATAAGGGATAGACCCTGTGTACGGTTGGAACCTTGACAGGTCCATAATGTAAACTGTGTTATCATTTTTGAATGGGAAACCAAGAGCCGAGGGTCCACTTACGCTTATAACACCATGGCTCATTTTGCAATGAAATGTTGTGTTTTTAGAGTAATGGTTGAGAGTTGTTTATAGAACTGTTGATAGTTGTTTTGTGTACTTCTTATTGTTGTTGATATTTAGTAAATTTGGTAAAGTTTGGTGCTCGTCAGTGTTGAAATGGCAATTCCATACAGCTCGACTTTGTTTAAAGAAATGGAACCTTACTTGTAGCTTTTGTTAGCAACCTTGTTTCTTTAGAGGGGTCGAACCCATGAACTGGTCCTTAATTCGTATATATGAATGTTTTGATATTGTGTATGTTTTCTTGCTAGGATTGTGAGCTATCGTTAGACATAGATACTGAATCGTCCTTTGTTTTGCGTGATGCTTATGGTCTTGTTAATAGTCTTGATATGTTTTAAAAGATGGTATGGTTATATAAAATGTTAGTTAGGGTTTGGGAATTCATAACTATTATAACCTCATAAATAAATGTCTAATGCTGGCCATGAAAGGCTTGAGGAGAAGATATTGAACTGTGTATTAAATAAACATTTAGAGTCTACGTTCTATGATTACATAGGGTTTTTGATGCTATTGTGCAGTTATTTGAATTTCATAATTGAAATAAAATGTGATAGTTTGTGAATATGTGTGTACTTATACCAATCCTGTAGAGAACATAGTTTTGCAGCTGCTAAATTTCTTAGAATATAAATACTTGGAAATATGGAATTTATAATATTGAAAATGCATGTTATTACTACCTGATTAGATAGAGTTGAAATGAAAAGTATGAATCTATGCAGAAACAAAATGTGCTTTTCTTTTAATTAAGAAATAGATGAATGCCATGCATCTATTTATACTATACTGTAATGTTTTCGTTCGGTTTAAACATATGATTGAAATGACGGAATTTAATCAAGAACATTACTGTGTTCATCTTTTCATTCAATGGCATTCTGCCTATCACTCATCTCTATTAATTTTGCTTTTCTGTACTAGAGTACTATACGAATAATAGTATGGGAAAAATACAAAAAATAATTTAATCATTCATTTAAAATACTTAATCATTCTTGAAAACAAATCATTAGAAAATAGAATAGATTCTTCTGTATGACTATAATTAATAATTCTACCATAAATAAACATTTAATTGTAAACAAAAGTAAGAACATTAGAACCTGGTTGATTGTAGGAGAAACAAACAGCCCAAGGAACTTGTTCTAGCCAACCTATTCCTGAAGACAGCCCAGTTACTTGCCTTAGGACCCCCGAGCCTGTTCACTGAACGACTAGGAGGAAGATTTTGTAGAAGCCTTAGTACATAAACTTGCAGTAGAGTATAAATTATCCAGTCATCAAGACTCAACAGTCAAAGAGACTTGCACCAACACCTTTGGTTTTCCTTCTTAGCATAATTAGTAGACTCACAGTTGCACTCTCGCATAGCCTCCGTATTTGAATCTCTCAGTGATCACCTGATGCACTTGAGTAATATTTCTACAGAAAATATTGTAGGAGTTGCCTGCTCAATTCGAATTGCCTTATCTAGGCTACCTAAGCCTTTTAGTGGTTAACTGGTCATTAGTGAGCTGCCTGCTCTTTTCCACCCACCTGGAGTATAATGCCACAAATTTAGGGGTAGTTGTCCCATAACCAATAGCTAGTGGTGGAGTGCACATGCTGCCATCTGTCCCATGCCTTCTAACAGCTTCCATTCCTCCTAGTGGGTGAGTGAACACTCATTTAACAGTTCCCTTGGGTGTTTGTCTCCTATTTAAATTTATTAAATAATAATAATCAGTAATTACAATCATCCTTGACCAAACTTGGTCATAATTACAAAACTTTGTAATTATAATTTAACATAAAATATTTTGCAAATAAAGTAATATTCTCAAAATTTGGGTAGCCGACATGCCAACCTCCGGAAACGGTTCCAATGTGCCATCTATGGAGCTAGGGTTTTGCTCAGTGAAGGCCTTTCGAATATTGCTTAAGGAGGTCATTTCTCGTCCGAAGGCTCCCGAGAATGCGTGGCCATCGTGTACACGTCTGTAATGGCCATAGACACCTCTGAGAGCGAACGGAATCCAAGTCCGCTAGACGGTTTGGGTTACGTGCCCCGCTCGCAAATCCTCAAATTGTCCCCGAGTGGCCCCGATGTGCCAGACCAGGATTCCTGCAGCACCCAAACCATGGCTCCGGTCACAAATCCGTCGATTTCGGTGGATTCGAGGTGCCAGTTTTCAGCTAGGGGCCCCCCAACAACATGCCACCAAATCTCGTAAATGGTTCCAATGTGCCATCTCTAGAGCTAGGGTTTTGCTCATTGAAGGCCTTCCGAATATTGCTCAAGGGGGTCATTTTTCGTCTGAAGGATCCCAGGCGTGCATGGCCACTGTGGACACGTACATAATGGAAATATGAACTTGTGGGAGCCGACAAAATCGAATTCCGCTCATCGTTTTGGATTCCGTGGCCACAGAGCAATTCCTCAAAATGTCCTTGAATGGCCCCGGGGTGCCAGACCAAGATTTCCATAGCACCCAAACCGTGGCTCCGGCCATGAATCCGTCGATTATGGTGGATCCGGGGTGCCTTGTTTCAGAAACCCCCCCCCCATAGCGTCCCTCGAACCCCCAAAAATGGTGTTATTGTGCCATCTCTGAAGCTAGGGTTTTGCTCAGTGAACCCTAGCTCCTTCATTGAGCGAAACCCTAGCTCCATAGATGGCACATTGGCACCATTCCTTGGACTTCCAGGCATGTTTTGGAGGGTCCCCTAACTAAAATGCGGCGTCCCAGATCCACCAGAATCGATAGATTCCCGATCGGAGCCACGGTTTGGGTGCTACAGGCATCTTGGTCCGACACCGCGGGGACATTCGGGAACACTTTGAGGATTTGCTCTAGGGGCACGGAACCCAAATCGGTGAGTGGACTTGGGTTCCGTTCACTCCCACAGATGTGTATGGCCATTGTAGACGTGTCCACAGTGGCCATGCACTCCTAGGAACCTTCGGACAAGAAACGACCCCCTTGAGAAATATTCAAAAGGCCTTCACTAAGAAAAACCCTAGCTCCGGTGATGGCACATTGGCACCGTTTCCGGGGGTTGACGGCACGCTTTGGGGGGTCCCCTAGCGAAAACCCGGCATCCCAGATCCACCGAAATTAGGGTAATTTTTAAGGGCAAAATTTTGCCAATTGGCTATTTTTCGGGCTTTTTTTCAAAAAATAAATTCTCTGTTTGGTCATTTTTAGTGTCAAATATTGCCTATATTTACATAAAATATGTTTTTTTATCATAATATTCGCCAAAATTTACACATTTCAGTAGTAAATTGTGTGTTTCATATTTAATATTCTTCTACCTATCTATATACATGTTTTTTTCAATCCAAAATAAGCACCTAGGATACTATACTTAAGTATAATATCAGAATCCTTAAAAAATAGCCTGATTGGCATCGACGGATTCGTGATCGGAGCCAAGGTTTGGGTGCTATGGGCATCTTGGTCCGGCACATTGGCACCATTTTCAGGGGTTGGTGGTACACTGTGGGGGGTCCCCTAGATGAAACCCGGCGTCTCAGATCCACCAGAATCGATGGATTCCTAACCGGAGCCACGGTTTGGGTGCTATGGGAACCTTAGTCTGGCACCCCGGGGTCATTCGGGGACACTTTAGGATTTTCTCTGGGGGCACAGAACCCAAAGCAGCGAGCGGACTTGGGTTTCGTCTTCTCCTAGAGGTGTGTATGGCCATTGCAGACATGTCCACAGTGGCCATGCATGCCCGAGAGCCTTCAGATGAGAAATGACCCCCTTGAGCAATATTCGAAAGGACTTCATTGAACAAAACCCTAGCTATGCAGATGGCACATTGGCACCATTTCGAGGGTTGGTGGCACACTATGGGGGGTCCCCTAGATGAAACTCGGCATCTTGGATCCACCAGAATGGACAAATTCATGATCGGAACCATGGTTTGGGTGATCCTATAAGAATTTGTTTTTCAAAAGTGGTTCAAAAGCTCTTGCATCTTGGAAGTGACCAAGAGTATCTTGTAGTGTGATAAGTATGGCCTTATCCTTAGGCCTTTCACAAATTTGAGGCCAAACATAACAACAGAGGAGAAACCTGAGCCATTTCTCCATTGCCGAGGCGTTTGAGGCCGAAAAGGATCTGGTAAGCATTCATTTTTCAAAAGTGGGTTAGAGGCTCTTGCACCTTGGAAGTGACCAAGAGTATCTTGCAATGTGATAAGTATGGCCTTATCCTTAGGCCTTTCTCGAATTTGAGGCCAAACGTAACAATAGAGGAGAAACCTGAGCTGTTTCTCAATTGTTGAGGTGTTTGAGGCTGAAAAGGTTCTGGTAAGAATTTGTTTTTCAAAATTGGTTCAAAGGCTCTTGCATCTTGGAAGTGACCAAGAGTATCTTGTAGTGTGATAAGTATGGCCTTATCCTTAGGCCTTTCATGAATTTGAGGCCAAACATAATAACAAAGGAGAAACCTGAGTTGTTTCTCCATTGCTGAGGAGTTTGAGGATGAAAAGGATCTAGTAAGCATTCATTTTTCAAAAGTTGTTCAGAGGCTGTTACATCTTGGAAGTGACCAAGAGTATCTTGCAGTGTGATAAGTTTGGCCTTATCCTTAGGCCTTTCACGAATTTGAGTCCAACCGTAACAACAGAGGAGAAACCTGAGTTGTTTCTCTAGGTCGTGGGTTTGATTGTTCTAGAAATTAAAGGAATCATATTGGCATAGGATTGAAGAAAAATAATTCATCATGATTCAAGTGATTCGGGCCATGTGACTCTATTCTTTATTTTCATGTACGCTTATACTGAACTGGGTTTTTATTTTTATTTTTTTAATGACAGGTTTTACTGACAGGATTCTACTGTGAATTGTGTTTGGTGATCAAATGATCCATATTTATGTGGGAATAAAACAAAAGATAGCATATACAGAGATATATTGCAAATAACACAATGATACAGTAAAGACATATTATATTAAATAGTGGAAATAGAATATACTATAAAAATACAATAGCTAGAATGGTGGTAGCTATCTCTAAGACGAGATGTGGCCTCTATGCTCATTCATTCCAAGATGAATACAAATAGAGGTTGAAAGGGCCTATTTATCATAAGAATGAGGGAAATAATCCCAAACATCCAAAAACCTAACCCTAGAAGATGCACCGTCATAAAGTTTGCAGCCCTAAGGTGGTTAGTTGAACAATCAACTTCCCGGGGTCATAACTTTTGCATACGATCTCCATTTGGGGTGCTCGGTAGCCCGTTGGAAAGATCTATCAATCAAAGGAATGCACTGAGGAGCATAAATTGGATGGGCCTCATCGAACCAGGATTTCCCAAAAAACGTCGTTTAGGGCCTCAAAATGGCCCCAGAAGTTTGGGACTCGAAAAACTGTAGAAAAATTACTACAAAATTAGCAAAATGGGAAACTTTTTTGAGCCAGTGGAATAGGTGAGTGGCCACTAATATCCATCTGGATCATCAAGGATTTTATTTTGGATTGTGTTTGGTGAAATTTATGGCGACCCCCAAGGAACATATTGAAAATATCAGGAAAGACAAGTTCTGTGTTGGGGAAAAATAAAATCCACTTACAGAAGATTTACATCAAGCAGTTAAACAATTATCTGCTGAATTATACACCAGGGATGTGCATTTTATGATGGAGCTGATTAAGGTAATTACTGAGTTACAATTTTAGTAGTCATTTTATAATCTTATATGTTTTCTCTGTTTTCATGGTAAGATTAGTGTTTTGTTTTGGGTGCAGAATGAGGAGGACAATGACTATGAACCACATGTGGAACCTTCATTAGAATTTGTTATTACAACTGAAGATGTCGCTGGCGTAGGTGCTCCTGCGACCTTGATAGCTTTTAAAAATGATAAGAGATTTCAGAAAGAAAATATTGATTCTATATGCAGTGTGGGATGATCCACCAAAAAGAATAGTAGGGAAGGTGGTTATATTGGAGAAAAATGTATAAAACCAACAATAGAATGACGACCATGGCTCGGATTGACAAACTATTGACTCCATTGGATTCAGGGCATTGGGATAGTGCTAGGGGTTCCCCTCTCTGCCGATACCATGGCCTAGGTGTCATCTTGTAGGTCCATCTTGGAAACTAGGGTTTTTTTCAGTAAGGGAGTGTGCAATTTTTGCACACGGGGGTCAAATTTGCAAAATCATCCACCGGGAACTTATGGCTAGCGTTCCGAGCCGAAACCATCCTAGACACACTTGTAGGACTCCCCGGAACCCAGTTTTGTTTCATGGTTGGAGTTCTATGCCCCTGCTACGTATCCAGCAAGTGTTCCTGAAGGCCTTTTGGATGCGAGACAGAACGAGCCATAGAATGACGATCGCAGATCGAATACACAAATTGTGAACTCCGTTGGATTCAAGACATCGGAATAGTGCTAGGGGTGTCCCTATCCTCTCGTCCCATGGCCCAGGTGTCACCTTGTAGGTCCATTTTGGAAACTAGGGTTTTGCTTAGTAAGGGAGTGTGCAATTTCTGCACACAAGGGTCAACTTTGCAAAATCATCCACCGGGAACTTATGGCTAGCGTTCCCAGCTAGAACCTTCCTATCCACACTTGCAGGACTCCCTGGAACCTAGTTTTGTTGCACGGTTGGAGTTATATGCCCCCGGTAGGTATCCAACAGGTGTCCCTGAAGGCCTTTTGGATGCAAGATGGAACGAGCCATAGAATGACGATCGTGGCTCAGATCGATAAACTATCGACTCCATTGGATTCAGGAAATCAAGATAGTGCTAGCAGTGCCCCTCTCCTCTGGTCCCATGGCCCTGGTGTCATCTTGTAGGTCATCTTGGAAACTAGGGTTTTGCTGAGTAAGGGAGTGTGCAATTTTTGCACACAAGGGTCAAATTTGCAAAATCATCCACCGAACACTTATGGCTAGTGTTCCCAGCCAACATCTTCCTCGACACACTTGTGAGACTCCCTAGAACCAGTTTTGTTTCACGGTTGGAGTTCTATGCCCCCGGTAGGTATCTAGGAGGTGTCCCTGAATGCCTTTTGGATGAGAGACAGAACGAGCCATAGAATGACGACCGTGGCTCAAATCAACAAACCATTGGCTCTGTTCGATTTAGGGCATTAGGATAATGTTAGGGGTGCCCCTGTCCTCCGGTCCCATGGCCCAGATGTCACCTTGTAGGTCCATTTTGGAACTAGGGTTTTGCTCAGTAAGGGAGTGTGCAATTTTTGCACATGGGGGTCAAGTTTTCAAAATCATCCACCGGGCACTTATGGCTAGCATTCCTAGCCAGAACCTTCCTAGACACACTTGCAGGACTCCCCAGAACCCAGTTTTGTTGCACGGTTGGAGTTCTATGCCCCCGGCAGGTATCTAGTAGGTGTCCTTGAAGGCATTTTGGATGCGAGATGGAACAATCCATAGAATGACGACCGTGGCTCGGATCGACAAACTGTCGACTCCATTGGATTCAAGACATTGGGATAGTGTTAGAGGTGCCCCTATACTTCGGTCCCAAGGTCCAGGTGTCACCTTGTAGGTCCATTTTGGAAACTAGGGTTTTGCTCAGTAAGGGAGTGTGCAATTTTTGCACACAGGGATCGACTTTGCAAAATCATCCACTGGGCACTTATGGCTAGTGTTCCCAGTCGGAACCTTCCTAGACACACATGCACGACTCCCCGAAACTCGGTTTTATTGCACGGTTGGAGTTCTATGCCCCCAGTAGGTATCCAACAGGTGTCCTTGAAGGCCTTTTGGATGCAAGACGAAACGAGCCATAGAACGAAGACTGTGGATCGAATCGAAAAACCATCGACTCCATTGGATTCAGGACATCGGGATAGTGCTAGTGGTGCACCTCTCCTCCGGTCCCATGGCCCAAGTGTCACCTTGTAGGTCCATTTTGGAAACTAGAGTTTTGCTTAGTGTGGGAGTATGAAATTTTTGCACACCAGGGTCAACTTTGCAATATCATCCACTGAGCACTTATGGCTAGATGTTGATGAGGAACCTAGAGATGACAATGATGATGAAGATGTTGATGATGATTATGATGATGGGGATGATGATGAAGACGTTGATGATGATGGTGATAGTGATGAAGATGATGATGATGATGGAGATATTGATGAGAAACCTAGAGATGACATTGATGATGAAGATGTTGATGATGATCATGGTGATGGTGATGATGATGAATACGTTTATGATGATGGTGATGGTGTTGAAGATGATGATGATGATGATGGAGAATATGATGATGATGGATTTGTTGATGAGGAACCTAAAGATGAGAATGATGATGAAGATGTTGTTGATGATGATGATGATGGTGATTATGATGAAGACGTTGATGGTGATGGTGATGAAGATGATGAAGATGATGATGGAGAAGATGATGATGATGAGGAATCTGAAGATGATGATGGAGAAGATGATGATGATGAGCAATCTGAAGATGAAAATGATGATGAAGATGTTGATGATGATGATGATGATGGTGATGGTGATGAAGATGTTGATGATGATGGTGATGGTGATGAAGATGATGAAGACGATGATGGAGAAGATGATGATGATGGAGATGTTGATGAGGAACCTAGAGATTGCACTGATGATGAATATGTTGATGATGATGATGATGGTGGTGTTGATGATGATGATGATGATGATGATGATGATGATTATGATGGAGATGTTGATGAGGAACCTAGAGATGACAATGATGATGAAGATGTTGAGGATGATTATGATGATGGTGATGATGATGAAGACGTTGATGATGATGGTGATGGTGATGAATATGATGATGATGATGATGATGATGATGGAGAAGATGATGATGATGGAGATGTTGATGAGGAACCTAGAGATGACAATGATGATGAAGATGTTGTTGATGATGATTATGATGGTGATGATGATGAAGACGTTGATGATGATGTTGATGGTGATGAAGATGATGATGGAGATGACTAAATTTTTTTACGTTTAGAATTTTTACTTTGCACTTGACACAAAGTTTTAGTGACAAAATAACCCTTCAGCAATGAAGTTAGACATAAAAAAATATCATTTAATAATTTCTTTTATTAAAGAATAATTCGTGGAAGTTAATGTTTTGCCACATGTAATGCAACAAAACAAAACTTCCAATTTGAACACATTGCATTAATGGTGTAATTGAAATTCTGACATTTTATTCCAAATGACTTGGCTTTAAAGACTAGATAAATATAGTATGCCCTTTATAGAGGCTATTCATTAAAAATTTATTGCTATTGAGAATGTACTATGATGTTCTCCCCTTCCTTTGTCAAAAGAATATTAATAAGGTTGTTTTCCAAGGTATAGGATGTTTTGGATTTCTCAACTATTATTGCATGTGAACTTGCACATACCAAACTAGAACAAATCTTTCACGGAAGTGGATTTGTATATGTGAATAGATAAGTGAAAAGCTTTTAGCAACAAGACCTATAAATTTTAACTTGGAAGTATTGGAAATGTACAAAGTGGGATTGAGAGGCTTGATGGTGATTGTAGTAGTGCGCATGGTATTGGTGAGAATGGTGTCATGATAGTGGAATTAAACATTAAGATGGTGACCCTAGAGCTTGGATCATATCCTAGAAACATGAGAGCCTAGCCTAAAAACCCAAGTTTGTAGCGTAAACCCTAGTTTTTATTCTAATCACAATGAAACCCTATTATGTAGACTAAGATCTAGCCCTAAATTACAATACATATAAAAATTAAATCGTTTTCATTGTACATATATATTCATGTGCATACATTTGAATCCAAATCACTATACACATATATGCATAGTTTCTCATCTATATAGCAAGGGTGCATACAGCTAGAAAACCGTTGTACCTAACACTAGATACCTAATTGAGAAACCTAATGGTTTGAAATTGGTTGTACCATGAAGATTTTTATATGGTGGATATGCACACCTATGGAAACCTTCTCAATGGATGGAAAACCTAATATTATCATAACATTATTAAAGCTTATTCCAAGATGTAGTAATGCTTACATGTTCTAGTGTTGATGGTGCACTAATGGACGCACGCATCTTGATGAGGGTGTATTTGTGGCTCCATTGATGTAATGCAAGTCCTAAACGTCTTTAACAAGTGTATGAGTGTCCAATAGATGAATTAGGATGTCCTAATACCCCTCAATCCCTTCTAAACAGAATTCAAAAGAATTTGGGGTATTGGGGTAACAAGTTGGTGTGTTGAGGTGGATATGGCCTCAAAAATACACCTCATAGTAGTAATTTATTGTAATGTCAACTATATGTGTTGAAGTCAATGTGTCTACATAATATTAGATCGCTATCACATAATGATAAATTAAGGAAGTCCTAATTGTAAATGGTAGTGGATGTGATGGTCGTCGAATCAAAGGTGGATATATCTGTGAGTGAGAATTAATGAGCTAGCTATACATTGTGCTCAAGGTTGTCCTATTTGTATGGTGACAATTGATTAAGAAATGATTCCATAACTTGGTTATTAATTTGTTGCATGATCTTAAGTAGACAAAATGGTCAATATAAATACTAGTGACAACATTTCATTATGTAGAGTATGGAAATTTTGGATCTCATTATGTAGAGCTATTAAAAATCATGTTGGATCTCATTTTAACCTTTTGACAACAATGGACATTTTCTATTTTTAAGTATTCTTTTCCTAGTACTCAAGTTCCCAATATATATCTTATGTGCCATGAGGTGTGATTTTTCCATCCATTTATTCTGTTTGTTTTTAGATTAATTCTCACACATGACTTTGTTTGAGTTAGACTATGTTTATATTTTTTTCTTAACATAGATACCATTACAAGCTTTTACATGTGGAAAGATAAACCAAGCTGAACTATGATATCCAACTTCTCTTCTAAGATCTAGGTAAGCTTCAGGTTGATTCGCGTTATCAACTAATGCATGGACATCATTGGTACCAAAACTTAAGACCGCATGCCATGGATGGATAGAAGTAAAAACCAAATTTAGACAACATCACATCATGATACACACAACATGAGACAACAACATTAGACAACAAGATACTAATATAGACAACATCGATGTAAATCACATAACTCAAAATCCATGTACATCAAGGCTACAAAACTCATCAAAACATATACAATTTTTGGCAAATAGTGGAACATGGTTCCAAATGTTCATACAATGGAAACTCGTGCCCTATAGAAAATGAAACAACTCATGCCATAGATCCAACATACATGGCAACGCGTTCCATAGATACAAAGTACATGGAAACCGGTGCACAAAAGTGCCACATCGTAATTAATGTACATAACATCGTTTGTAAAGCATTGTGACCACCCCCGTCACTCCCAGGCGCATCTCCAAAGTCGATCTTCCTACTCTTCGAGCTACTGGTACCTCAAGTCTTATTCCATCTAGGAGTAGACTATCTCTCTGGGCTCTGGAAAAAATGATATAAGATACTGTCATTTTCAAGCATTTGCAACATTTACCACATTTATAAAACAAATGTAGAATTCGAATCTTAAATAAATCACCTCTGATGCGAGTGGGAAACGTGAGCTAGGTGTCCTAGATCTGCGCAGCCTCTCAGCAATTCCAGCCTACAACATTTACAACAATCCTTTCATTGAAAAGTAATAATTGCTTAAATTAATTTTTGTTAATGCATCAAAATATTTTTCATAAATTAGCTTGATTCTCACCGTGAACACCTCTGACGATGGACATGGATGGGCTTCTGGGATCGTAGGTGGAGCAGATGGCTAGAAAACCAGCTCTGATGCAGTCATGGGAGGGGGGCACAGATGTAGTTGCAGCCACTACAGGTGCAACCACTGGAGATACAGATGAGGATACTGGAAGAGTAGATGCCACAATAGTGGCAGGAAATGGGGAAGATATGGTGGGAGAAGACATGGTGGTATGGGGTGGAGGAGGATGTTGTGGAC
Organism: Larix kaempferi; assembly: GCA_027924585.1. Taxonomy (NCBI): domain Eukaryota; kingdom Viridiplantae; phylum Streptophyta; class Pinopsida; order Pinales; family Pinaceae; genus Larix; species Larix kaempferi. Next base: position 1,627,409 of record BSBM01000247.1, read on the forward strand.
GATGAACCCCTGTTGGTTGTACTATAGAGGGTATCAAACAAAAAGGGCTAGGGGGGATGTTGAGGGATGGTGCATGGGAGGGCAGTCCTGCATAGATGGAGGAGGATGGATGGAAGGGAGATTATGGATGAAGAGGGGAAGCTGGAAGGAAGGGGGGGCATTAACGAATGGGGGAGGATGGATATATAGGGGGCGTGGATAAATTAGGGAGGATTTATAAACGGGGGGCGTGGACGAGTGGGGGAGGATGGATGGAGGGGGGAGTATGGCCAGAGAGGGGAGGCTGGAAGGAAAGGAGGGGGTGGACGGAGGGAGAGGTCTAGATGGAAGCGAGGGGGGGACTCATGGGATAGGGTGGAAAGATAGGACTGAAATGGGGACCTGTAGCTGTTGGTGGCACCTACATATACATTTGTAATATCACAATTTAGTAAACAAACAATATATTAAACCGTAGTAAGTCGTAACAATTCAAATTAAAAGCCTGCTTTAAATACACATTGTACCTGTATATATGGTGATTTTTCAATCCCTGGAGGGGATGGTTGATTACCATAGTCATGGAATACATGTGGACACGAAAATGCATGCATGTTATGAACATGTTAAACAAGTCATTATTTAGGCAATCAAGATATTCAAAAACATTGTACGAACTATCAATGTGTATGCCATAAATATAAATACTTAAGTAATATAAATGCCATAAGTAATAACAATATTGTGTGAGGTACTAAAAATACCTCCGTGTGAGGTGCCACAATCCAGGTTGGGAGATCCTATGTTCTCCCATGTTGGTGTCTCAGCTCTGAATAACTGTACATTGAAATAGTAGTTTAAGTCAAACAAAAATACTTTAAAAATACTTTACAAGTTATCAAGTGATGATTGAAAACACATTAAAAAAATTGTTGATCTGATCTATATAATAACCCTCAATCGGGACAGGGCAAGTGTGCACGCAATCGGGACAAAGATGTGGCATTGTCCCAGTTGAACTGGAATTCCCAGCATGGCTACCACCAATCACGGGTCTATCCTAGACCTGTCATGAATGCCCTGCACCTGGATCTCTATCAAGGTCAACCGACCTCCCCACTGTAGGCGGTGTGTCTGAGGTGTCCATGTGCAACATTCCTCATTTCCTCCTCGATCTCATCAAGTCTGTGGGGTAACTGAGGTGGCTGGGGAGAGGGGTTGGGGTCGCGCCTAGGAGCTGGTGGCCCTCTCAGTGGTTTCCTCTTGGCAGCAAGTCGATCTTGGGCAGAGCCACGCCCAACACCCTGGAACTTGGTTATGTCAAAATAGTTGACATGTAAACCAAGCATAAACTCAGCCCACAGTTGCCAAAGGAAGTACTGTGGAACCTCCCTATTATTGCATGTACTGTGTCATTACCTTAGGTGCATGCGCGTGGTCATTTTAGTCCCACTAGTGCGTCCCCATTGCAACCGTTTCAGGGAGCAAATTTGTGCACCCGCCTTTATATGTTTAAATGATAATATTAAAGTCAATCTATATCAATTATATTTTTAAGAATAATGAATATGCATGCAACTTATTATAAAATCCTATCCATAGGAATATTCGGTGTAACATTAGATGGATTGCTGGGTGAAGTAGTAAAAATAGTTACAAACCTCATTATTTCTGGTTGGTGTCTAAGATTGGGATGCCGACGATATGACTTACCAATAATTTCCTATCTTGATGAAGGCTTTCCTACAGACTTACTAATGGAATAGGTCCAGGAAAGGTCTATACTTCAAAGTGCAAGTGTACCAAAACCACAATAAGTTAGTCGTGTAATCAATACAAATAATTTACTGAAAATAAATCAGTAATCAATATAAATAATTTAATAAAAATAATTAAATAAAAACAATATAATAAATATATTTGAAAAGGCTGCATCATAGTATGAAAAGTTTTAAATAGTTATAAGGTTTTATGTTCAAATTCCCCAACATACCCATACACCATAGTGAGATAGATGTACTTAAAACTTATATTTTATATTTTATAAAAGAATGCAATAGAAATAAAAAATTATCTATATTTAATACTAATATTAACGATCCAAAAACATATCATATAAGGAAAAAATAGAACGTTTGTGTTAATTCCAAGTAATTAAAGGGAGACTCAAATTAAGAGGGCTAGAGAAATAGCTTTATTGTATCATGGTGTACTCCAAGTCCGTTCTTTTAAGTGGTCGTTTCTTTATTTCTGTGCTCAAGTTCCAAATATTGATATGAAGAAGCTACCATCGTTTTGTGATGAATAGCACTGGAAGATAGATAGTTTGCAAGAAAATATCAATGATAGAGGGAAAATAATAATGGCATCAAGTCTCTCTAAAGTACGTGGATGACCTTATTATTTTGTTATATATTATGAAATGCAAGTTGTGTCCTTTATTTTTAGGAGTGAAACTCCTTCTTAATCTAGTTTCTATGTGAACAACCTGAATCATTCATAAGGAAATGATGGAAGATTAAATTTAATGGTATTAATCCACTAAAGGGTGTAATAAGGTCAACACATATCCATTATGCTATCTAGTAAGAATGAGTGCATTAATGAGTTGTTATTTAATTATGTGAACAATCTCAATGTATGAATCATTCATAAGGAAATCATGGAAGACTAAATTTAATGGTATTAATCCCTTTATGAATCATTCATAAGGAAATCATGGAAGACTAAATTTAATGGTATTAATCCACTAAAGGGAGTAATAAGGTCAATACATATCCATTATGCTTTCTAGTAAGAATGAGTGCATTAATGAGTTGTTATTTAATTTTTTTGCCGTGTAAGAAAGGTCACAAATAAATAAAGGAATTTTTATGCGTCATGTGTAGAAAAAATGAATAATAAGCACACCATAAAAAAAATTGTAAAATAATGGATTCACTTAGCTAAATGAAGTACCATAATGTCCTATGATAGTGTAATAGTGTGCATAACCTAGGTTATGATTACAATAGTTTCAAGGAATGGGTGAGAAAAATTAGGATGATAATAGTTTCCCATTAACCTTGTGAAGTTAACAGTAGGTGTAAATAAAATACGTCATGATTTATCTCTCATATAATTAAATGGAACACATAAGGAGTTGAATGGAAAAACAGGAGTTGAATGGAAAAAGAGGGAGCAATACATGTACATAGGCTCTTGATAAAGTGAGGTGTATACGTGATTTCAATACCAATCAGAAGCATATCGATTCTACTAAAAACGTCAAACCAAAAAATAGGATCATGGTGGTGTGGAATCATATCAAAATACATAATTATTGTCAAAAGCATGAAATTGTAATAGCATAATAATAAATGATATAATTGTAATATTGATCCATTTCATTATATATAAAACTAATCAGTACTATGTTTAATCTAATACATGTGAATTAATATTGGTGGGATGGTGTACTATGTTTAATCTAATACATGTGAATTAATATTGGTGGGATGGTGTAAGGTAATGATGTTTACTTATGATGCGTTACTTGCGATGGACTTTTGGAAAAATAGAAATATGATTATTAAAATGAATTATTAGAGGTACATGGTGTAAAAAGATGAAACATAGACAATTAGATTATCTTTTGCAATATATAACTTTGATTTATGGAAAATAGTTATAAATCACAAAAATGATCTTCTTCTAAGATTGGTATGTTATTTTTTCTCTAAAACATAATGCATATGGCCATGTTAGGCCGCGGGTTTGGTATGTAAATTGTCAAATTTTGTGAAAACAATTATGTATATGATACAGGTGGATATCGGTGGCAGCCCACCTCTTCCAACTGGCTCAAAACAGTCTTCTGGCAAGTTTGGTAAATTACTATTTTTAGCAGTTTTTCGGGTCCTCAACTTCCGGAGTCGTTTTGAGGCCCTAAACGACATTTTTTGGCAATTTGGGGGACCAAATGGTTACCAACGACATGCATTTAGGGCCACTCGAAAGTTGTAAATATCAGATAGACCTTTCCAATGGGCTACCGAGCTCCCCAAACGGAGATCGTATGCAAAAGTTATGACCCTAGGAAGTTGACTGTTCAACTAACCACCTTGGGGCCGCAAACGTTATGACGGTTCATCTTCTAGGGTTAGGTTTTGGGATGTTTGGGATTCTTTCCCTCATGCTTATGATAAATAGGCCCTTTCGGCCTCTCTTTGTATTCATCTTGGCACGAATGAGCATTGCGGCCACATCTCTTCCCAGAGATAGCTAACACCATTCTAGCTATTGTATTTTACAGTCTGTTCTATTTTCGCTATTTAATAGAATATGTGTTTACTGTATCACTGTGATGATTCTTTATATGCTATCTTTTGTTTCGTTCCCACATAAATCCAGATCGGTGGTATTAGAGCGGTTTGCTCTTTGATTGTTTGTTGGTGCATGTCCCCGACGAGGTCAGGATACAGAGAGCTGGGTCTCGAACTAGTTTCACTTGGGGAAGACCACTCTCACCGCCCCAAATGGCCTCCCATTGCAGAAGAAAAGAGAGACGACGGAGCAGTATATCCTATCAAGTAGCTGCTCGAGGAAGCCCTCGTGCGACAGAGGAAGGCCTACAAGTTAGTTTTGATATTCCTTTATTTGAAGGCCATATCGATGCCGATGCCCTAGATAAATGGTTGAATCTACTTGAAGGGTATTTCTCTGTCCACCAATTTTCCGACAGGGAAAAGATCATCTTTGCGCTCCTTAAGGCCGTCCCCCATGTCAAAAATTGGTGGAAAACTTATTGTGAGCAAAACTCATTAGACGAGTCAGGATTGTTTGAATATTCCAATCCCACTTCAACCTCTTTTATAGATGTCGTCAAGGAACAATATTACCATGTTGGAAACTATCATGACGAGTACACAAAATGAACCATTCTGCACCAAGAGAGGGACCAAATGGTGTCGAAGTACACCAACAACTTTCATACCTCGCGCACAAAGTTGGGTATCAAGGACTCCGAGCGGCACCTAGTACTGAAATATCGCAGTGGCCTACACCGGTACATACGAACAGAGATGGATTTCCTAGAAATCTCCACTTGGATCCGCCTATCGATATGCTGTCAAAATGGAGCAGAAATTTCAGCAAAAGAACAAGTGTGACTTCAGACCTGCGCAGAAGCAGGGAAAAGGAAACTCTGGCTCGCAGAACACGGTGTCGGGAAAGGACAGCCAGTCCCAACCACAAGCGAAGAAGGGTAAAGAAAAGACAAAGAATGACACTGGGAAGTGGTACGAGTTCCACAAAATCCCCTGGCACAACACTGATGAATGTCGCTCAAAACAGTCATTGGTGGCTGAGATCAAAGCTTCAGAATCAGATCCAAGTTTTGATTCTGAATAAGAACCTAATTTCACAGCTACGCAAAAAGGGAAGCAGATCATTGACGCAGAACCCAGTGCCGTTGTTGCCACCACACAGATTCAACCAGAGGAACCCGAAGAGTCCGAGGCAGAGGAGCGCCTTTTCCACTCACAAATGTGGGTGAAGGGAATTCCCCTACACTTTGTTGTGGACAGCGGTAGCCAGAAGAACCTGATATCAGCAGAAGTTATCAAGAGACTGGAGCTACCAATAACACCACACCCACAACCATACACCATTGGATGGCTAAGCCAAGGACGAGGGATCCACGTCAGTCACCAATGTCGCCTACCATATGGCATCAAGCCCTTCAAAGATGAGGTATTGTGTGATGTGGCCCCACTTGAAGAATGTGATGTTCTTTTAGGACAACCATATATGTGGAAGCGTCATGCTATATATGAATCCCGACCTCGCAGTGTCATTGTCACTTTGGGAGGACAACTCTATCGGATACCCGAGACAGTTTCACCTACCCCAACCAAGCAGGGCAGGAAGATAATCTCCCACACTGGGAAATTTTCTCTATTCGCAAATGCCACTAAAGGTGAACATCAGATCGCAGAGACATCCACAACCTCTGCATATTATCCTTCTACTCAACAGAAAGAAGAAAAACACAAAGTTAGTGCAACATCACCTATTCGGGTACCTTTACAGAGCAAGGTCATGCATTCAAGGTGCTCCTCCAAAAAGAAACCATCCACACCGGTGCATACCAAGGATACCACAACAACAAAAACTATTGAACAACTCCAACGCATCCATCAACAACAATTACAACCCTCTGAAGATGTCAAAGTAAGGCAACCTTTCCACTTCAACAAATGTCGCACCAAGAGCTCAACTCGACACACAGCTCGACATATGATAAGGGATTTAACGCAATGGAGACCGTTGCTTCCTAAGGAGGGAGGAATGATCCAGGTGGATATCGGTGGCAGCCCACCTCTTCCAACTAGCTCAAAACAGTCTTCTGGCAAGTTTGGTAAATTAATATTTTTAGCAGTTTTTTGGGTCCTGAACTTCAGGAGCCGTTTTGAGGCCCTAAATGACATTTTTTGGTGATTTGGGGGACCATATGGTTTCCAATTGCATGCATCTGGGCCCACTTGAAATTCGTAAATCTCGGATAGACCTTTCCAACGAGCTACCGAGCACCCCAAACGGAGATCGTATGCAAAAGTTATGATCCCGGGAAGTTGACTGTTCAACTAACCACCTTGGGGCCGCAAACTTTATGACGGTTCATCTTCTAAGGTTAGGTTTTTGGATGTTTGGGATTCTTTCCCTCATGCTTATGATAAATAGGCCATTTCGGCCTCTCTTTGTATTCATCTTGGCACGAATGAGCATAGTGGCCACATCTCTTCTCAGAGATAGCTACCACCATTCTAGCTATTGTATTTTACAGTCTGTTCTATTTTCGCTATTTAATAGAATATGTGTTTACTGTACCACTATGATGATTCTGTATATGCTATCTTTTGTTTCGTTCCCACATAAATCTGGATCGGTGGTATCAGAGTGGTCTGCTCTTTGATTGTTTCTCGGTGCATGTCCTCGACGAGGTTAGGGTACAGAGAGTTGGGTCTCGAACTAGTTTCACTTGGGGAAGACCACTCTAGCCGCCCCAAACGGCCTCCCATGGAGGAAGAAAAGAGAGACGACGAAGCAGTAGATCCTATCAAGATGTTGCTAGAGGAAGCCCTTGCGCGACAGAGGAACGAGATGGTGGATAATTTCACCGAGATCCTTCGACACATGCCAACAGTAGCAAATGCACCCTCAACGAGCAGCCATTTCGGAGATACGACTCCCTTCAAGGTACAAGTTAGTTTTGATATTCCTTTATTTGAAGGCCATATCGATGCCGATGCCCTAGATAAATAGTTGAATCTACTCGAAGGGTATTTCTCTGTCCACCAATTTTTCGACAGGGAAAAGATCATCTTTGCACTCTGTAAGGCCGTCCCCCATGTCAAAAATTGGTGGGAAACTTATTGTGAGCAAAACTCACCAGACGAGTTAGGATTGTTTGAATATTCCAATCCCACTTGGGCCTCTTTTATAGATGCCGTCAAGGAACAATATTACCCTATTGGAAACTATGATGACCAGTACACAAAATGGACCATTCTGCACCAAGAGAGGGACCAAACGGTGTCGGAGTACACCAACAACTTTCATACCTCGCGCACAAAGCTAGATATAAAGGACTCCGAGCGGCACCTAGTACTGAAATATCACAGTGGCCTACACTGGTACATACGAACAGAGATGGATTTCCTAGAAATCTCTTCACTCGGATCCTTCTATCGATATGCTGTCAAAATTGAGCAGAAATTTCACCAAAAGAACAAGCATGACTTCGGACCTGCGCAGAAGCAGGGCAAGGGAAACTCTGGCTCGCAGCACACGGGGGAGGGAAAGGACAGTCAGTCCCAACAACAAGCGAAGAAGGGTAAAGAAAAGACAAAGAAGGACACGGGGAAGTGGTGCAAGTTCCACAAAAGCCCCTGGCACAACACTGATGAATGTCGCTCAAAACAGTCATTGGTGGATGAGATCAAAGCTTCAGAATCAGTTCCTAGTTCCGATTCTGAATCAGAACCTAATTTCATAGTTGCGCAAAAAGGGAAGTAGATCATTGATGTAGAACCCAGTTCCATTGTTGCCACCACACAGATTCAACCAGAGGAACCCGAAGAGTCCGAGGTAGAGGAGCACCTTTTCCACTCATAGATGTGGGTGAAGAGAATTCCCCTACACTTTGTTGTGGACAATGGTAGCCAGAAGAACCTGATCTCAGTAGAAGTTATCAACAGACTGGAGCTACCAATAACACCACACCCACAACCATACACCATTAGATGGCTAAGCCAAGGATGAGGGATCCGCGTCAGTCACCAATGTCGCCTACCATATGGCATCAAGCCCTTCAAAGATGAGGTATTGTGTGATGAGGCCCCACTTGAAGTATGTGATCTTCTTTTAGGACAACCATATATGTGGAAGCGTCATGCTGTATATGAATCCCAATCTTGCAGTGTCATTGTCACTTTGGGAGGACAACTCTATCGGATACCCGAGACATTTTCACCTACGCCAACTAAGCAGGGAAGGAAGATAATCTCCCACACTGGGAAATTTTCCCTATTTGCAAATGCCACTAAAGGTGAACATCGGATTGCAGAAACATCCACAACCTCTGCAGATTTTCCTTCTACTCAGCAGAAACAAGTAAAACACAAAGTTAGTGCAACATCGCCTATTCGGGTACCTCTAAAGTGCAAGGTCACGCATTCAAGGTGCTCCTCCAAAAAGAAGCCATCCACACTGGTGCATACCAAGGATACCACAACAACCAAAACTGTTGAACAACTCCAGTGCATCCATCAACAACAATTACAACCCTCTGAAGATGTCAAAGTAAGTCAACCTTTCCACTTCAGCAAATGTCGCACCAAGAGCTCAACTCGACAGACAGCTTGACATATGATAAGGGATTTAACGGAATGGAGACCATTACTCCCTAAGGAGAGAGGATCGATCCAGGTGGATATCGGTGGCAGCCCACCTCTTCCAACTAGCTCAAAACAGTCTTCTGGCAAGTTTGGTAAATTACTATTTTTAGAAGTTTTTCGGGTCCTGAACTTCCGGAGCCGTTTTGAGGCCCTAAACGACATTTTTTGGCGATTTGGGGGACCAAATGGTTGCCAAAAGCATGCATTTGGTCCCAGTCAAAAGTTGTAAATCTCGGAAAGACCTTTCCAACGGGCTACCGAGCGCCCCAAACGGAGATTGTATGCAAACGTTATGACCCCGGGAAGTTGACTGTTCAACTAACCACCTTGGGGCTTCAAACTTTATGACAGTTCATCTTCTAGGGTTAGGTTTTTGGATGTTTGGGATTATTTCCCTCATGCTTATGATAAATAGGCCCTTTCGGCCTCTCTTTGTATTCATCTTGGCACGAATTAGCATAGCGGCCACATCTCTTCTCAGAGATAGCTACCACTATTCTAGCTATTGAATTTTACAGTCTGTTCTATTTTCGCTATTTAATGTTGAGATATTGTAACTTCAAATAATATTATATTTGTACTTTATTATTCCGTAGATGATTCATTCCTCCGTGAAGATCTTATTCTATATCCGGAGAAGTTTATTCCTCCGTTGGAATGTGGTAACTTGGGTTATTAGACTTCCCTAGTGGGGGTCGGCCCTGTATGTGTTATGTGGGTCAAAGGGTTATTAGACCACTCTAGAGGGGTCGGCCCAGTCAGTTGTAGTGGGGTATTTAACCCATTGGTTAAATACTATCCTACATGTTTTGTGTAAAAGACAAATCGAAGTAGTGTATAAATAGAGCAGGTGTATTCCTCATTTTACACACACACTCACTCACTTAATAGTGGTGCACTTGTGGAGGAGAGTTCTACTATGGAGAAGGAGGAGCTTATGCTCAGGGTTACATCTCTGTATATTGCTGGTCATCTATATTGAGGAAGCTTTACTGGGTTTTCTACCCCATGAGGGTTTCCCAGGATAAATATGTGTCTCTTGTGTTTATGCTATGCTTGTTGTTTCTTCAGTGATCCTGTATGTGCTATTATTGTGAAATGGAATGTAATGCTGCTATTTTCTATCTTAGCATATTAAATCTTAATATGGTATCAGAGCTAACCTGAAGAAAGGAAATGTATGGCACTTACGACACTTGCTTCACTTGCGACAATTTGAAGGTTTGGGTTTTACATAGCAAAAACCAGTCATCGTGGAACTTTCGCTATACATCCATTTATGCGAAGGGTCAGGATCTAAAAAGTTTACTAATCGTAGATAACATCCCCAGGTACCGTGTGTCCAAAGGGCACCCTCAGATTCGTTGTACTTTTTGATTTATGATCAGTACAAGTTAGGGTTTCTGCCTCTTCCAGATCTCAGTCAAAATCAGGTGACCTAAGAAAAAATGTCATAACTTGGGCTGGGAAGCTCCAAATGAAATTTCGTAAAAAGTGACAGGTAGTACACAGATTGTGCTATCTCAAGAAACGTTTTTAGAGGCCTAAGATGAACCAGTGACACGTGGCATGCCGTACTAGTTCGCTCTCCTGTTTTATCACATAAACCGTTCACGTTGCGACACTTGGCATAACTTAAGCTAGGAAGCTCCAAATGAAATTTCGCAAAAAGTGACAGGTAGTACACAGACTGTACTATCTAAGGAAACATTTTTAGAGGCCTAACCTGAACCAGTGACACATGGAACTCCGTACAAGTTGGCTCTCCTGTTTTATCCCATAAACAGGTCACGTTGCGACACTTGGCATAACTCTCTCTCAAAAAATCCAATTGAGGTCAGACCTATCGAGATGAAAAGATGACAGGTCAGGATACCACAAAATTTTTTTTCAGACCCTGTGGAGCAAAAAGTTCGGAGTTATAGCAGAAACAATCAGGTACATCTTTTTGTCAAAACAGAATTATTTTTGGAGCACCTTCATTCATGGCTTCCGGAATTTAGGGTTTCAGAGAAAGTTAGAATTTTTGGAATCGGAATCCACGGCTGAATGCTACTCAGGAAAATCGAAATTTAGAGACCAATATCGAATTTTTTGGTTTGGTAGAAGACTGGGCTTGATCAAACCCCAGTTCGGGATTTTGATCGGAAAGATGGAAAATTAGGGCTTTAGCAAAAGTTGGAATTTTTTGAAGTCTGTAACCACTGTTGGAAGCTCCTCAGAAAAATAAGAGTTTAGAGCCTTGGATCGAACCTTTTGATTGGACAGAAGGGTGGGCTTCATCAAACCCTAGTTCGGGTTCTTGTCTAGAAGATCCAGAAGTTTCGAAGGCAATTTTGAGGGGTCAAATTTTGGAGATTTCAAAATTGAAGTATGCTAGTTTGATAAACTCAACAAGACACATCCTTCCATCCATTCAAAAGTGTGAAAGTCAAATATTGAATTTTTAGGGTTTCTCTAGCAAACCCTAATCAAGCTCCAGATCAAGTTTTAGGGGGAGTTGAGGCTAAGGCCTTACATAAGAAGACTACAAGAAGTCTCGACAGGTATGACTTAAGGAGGTTCAGTTATGTCTTGAAATCTTAATTCTTGATTAAGTTCATAATGTGTTTGTCTTCATATTATTTATTAGTACAATCTTGATTAATGTTAGAATTGTCTTATCACCCTAGTAATGGTATGAATACATGTGAATTATCGAAGACATTCATTGATTAGGGCTATATGATTGTACTAATGCGTTATGGTGTTGTGTGAGTGTCGAGCACCCTATATGCAGATAGATTATTACCAACACACAGAGCATACGAGATTTATTGTCAACCCGAGAAAGTCTTTTTATTTCAAAGGATAAATGCACAGTCTATGCTTAAACACCAAATCACTATAATTGAATGTTGTTATACTCTAACAACTATGTTCATCCCAAGGAGCTGTGCAATCCCAGTTGCTGTCTAATTACTATTCTACCATGCATCAACAAGAAATAAAATAAGACTCAAAGACAATTGCAGATACAAAGAAATCCTATTCACATCCTACAACAAGTAACTCACTTCTTTAATCTAATCACTCTTGAAAACCATAAACAGAAACTGAATGTTAATCTAGAAATTCAATTGCAAGGGATTGAGTTCAGCTGTTCTAAGAAATTGAATTGCAGGAATGAAAATTAACAATCATACAGGAAAGATAAATTGTAAAAGGGCTCATGGGATCACAACTTAACTGTAAGATGAACAAGGCTATGTACAACTGCCAAATGAAATGCATAAAGAAAGCCCTACTCAGTCGGCTGTTACTCTACACCATTTACCAATCTCAAGGAAATATAATCTTAACTATACTGAAAATCCACATCACACTTACTACTGCTGCGTACAAGGAAAATATCATAAATAAAACATCACACAACAACAAATTCGAAATCCTATTTTAACTCAGCAATCTCTGTGGAAGACGGGCCCAGTCTTCACACAGAGACACTGGCTGAACAACGCGAATTCCTTTAACTCAGAAGTAACCCCTTATATTAATAGAAGAATGATTACACAGTTTGCCTTGGCTGTTAATACAATGAATTAATTATCTGTTGTTCAACCCCCTGGGTCGAGGAAGCTCCCCATATTTATACATACAAATCATAACATCTAATCCTGTAATCGGGCAGCCATGAAGATCTCTGATCTTCAGGCGCCCTAAATAGTACAAACAGTTACAAACGTGGCATGGAAAGGACATAGAAGAATATGAGAAGGCTGTTGATTGGACCAGGAGTGGTGATCTTTCGAGATCACACTTAACTCGAGTAGAAAATAACTAAAAGATCTCCAATTGTGGCGCATTCTGTTACAACTACCCTGTCACAGCTCTATCTAGAATGTTGCATTAAAAAACCATGTGCCTTACTTGATGATCGGAGCCCCAAGGATCCTTTCTAATCAGCGAACACCTTTCAAGACTTGTTCAGCCCCACCTTCCTGTAGTTCGCTTATCTCAACTACATTCATAAATCATAATATGTTAGCACAATTGAGAGATAAACAACCTTAATTATCACAATCATAAGCATTAATAAGATAAAACAATGATCATTGATACCTTGGCAACTTGGGGGAATAAAGTAAGGACAACAGGTCTGATTATCATGATAAATGGTGTAAGACAGGGGCAGGAAAGATGATTAAAGATGATTAAAAATGGCCAATTCCGGGATCAACATCTCCCCCCAACTACCATGTTGCATGTCCTCATGCAACAACCTGCATCATTCAGAATCTGAGTCTTGTATTGAGCTCTATCCATGGAGAGAGGAAGAATCGTAGGAAACTCAGGCACCTTATCTGTCTTTTGAAAAGCCTCTGTGAGTAACCCAATATCTTCCTTCATCATTGTTCCCCTTCCACTGCTACTTGCTGGTGTCTGGAAATGCAGTTGGTGTAGTGGGAATCTTCCTGCAGTCCCATTATGCTGTGCCTAGGGGATTGAAAGGAAATCTTTAATCTGAATCTAAATCAATGAAATTTCTAGGAGGTAGAAGCACTGGTTCTTGTGGGGCAGTGTCTTCTAGCACATCTACATTTAATAAGAGAGTTGCTGGTTCTTGTGTAATAGCAACATCCTTTAGACTCTCTTCAGCAGCTACCCTCATTTCTTTTAGAGACGTTGGTTCTTGTGTAACAATGTCTTCCTTGTCCTTATGCTGCTAAGATTGGATCTCTTTCTCATTGTGCAGCTCCTCCTCCAAGATTTCGGTGTCACCTGAGCATGGTGTCTGTACCTGTTCATCTTCAGTCCACTGTGTATCGGGAATGATATCCACTCCAGGGTTATCTTTTAAATGAAATTCAGGAGTTCCTGCTGCAGCTTCCAAGGATGTTGGTTCTTGTGTGGCAACATCTTGGCTTGACGCTTCATCCTCCTATTGTTGCAACTCTTCTCCTATGAGCTCTGTGTCATGGGAGTCCTCTGGGGTTACAACCCAGAGTTCATCATTAAAATCCAGAGTGTCCTCTATCCTAGGTTGTTCTTCCATCTGTTTGGCCGATTGGACAAGTATACTCAGGTTTACTGGTTCTTGTGTTACAGCATCCTATTCCAATTTATCAATGTCCTGCCTTTGTGGCTCTTCTCCTAATATTTCTGTGTCATGGGAGCATTCTGGGGTTACATTATAGAATTCTTCATTGGCCTCCAGAGTGTCCTCCATTCCAGGTTCTTCTCCCATCTGCTCTATAATCTCTGTATCATGGGAACATTCTGGAGTTACAGTATATTCCTTATTAAGCTCCAGAGTGTCCTCCATCCCATGTTCTTCTCCAATCTGTTCTCTAATCTCTGTGTCATGGGAAGTGTCAGCTTCAGCAAGGATATTCAAAGATGTTGGTTCTTGTGTGGCAGCACCTGCTTTTTCTGCTGCTTCCTCTATTGTGGCCGTGGGCTGTTGTGCTGAGTAAGTGCTAAGTATAATTTTATGGCCTGCTTCCTTGAATATTTCTCCACAGGTGGGACAAATTACTCGTTCATCTTCCTTTCCAGGATCAGCAGAATCTGATCCCTCCAGTTGGTCTGTAGCCTCTATCAATGTATACATTTTTCTTTCACCCTGTTTTCCGTAGGTTTCCTTCCATATTTCCAACACCCTTCTAAGTACTTGGAGGTCCTCTTTTAATATTGCGTTCTCATCCATAAGTCCTTCAATTCCGGGTTCTTCCTCCACTGGCCTTTGTGGAGCATCCATTGGTCTTGGTACAAGGATTGGGGGCTCAACCTGTGCCTTTAGGGTTGACCATCTTTTTCTGGCTGCCTCTGCTGCTGTAGTTGATCTAGTTTTTTTCTTTCTGATAGGTGAGGTTATGTTAAATTCATTGATTGCTCTCTTTCTTTTCTTTTGTGGTGTTTTCTTTTGTGGAGCTGGGACATAGGGAATCACAGCTGAGTTCGAAGGAATTTTTTCTTGCCTCTCATGCTATTCTTCTTCAATTAAAGCTCCTCCTTCCCACTCAGGTGAGGATTCAATAGTTACCAACTCAATGTTTTCTTCTATTGCCCTGGCTCATCACCTTCAGGTTCACTTGTCGCAACATTTAGTGCTGCTCCAATTTCACCTTCTGGTGTCAGAGCTAGCCTATTGTCTGGATTTTCCACAGGGTTTTTATCTACATCCTCCCCCAATGGCTCTGCCTGTGATGGGGTTTCATCCCCCAATTGTTCTTCTTCTAATGGAGTTTCATCCCCCCCAAATGGCTCTACCTGTGCCCCTAGTTGTTGTTCCTCTACTGTAGTTTCGTCCACCCCGGATGGTCCTGCTTGTGCACCTGGTTGTTGTTCTTCTACTGTAGTTTCATCCTCCCCAGAGGGTCCTGCTTGTGCCCCCGGTTGCTGTTCTTATTCCATTTCATCCCCCCCCCAAATTCAGTGGAGGGACTCCAGTCCTCCTGTTGTGGTGGGACTCGTATCTGCTGTAATGGGACAACCCGCAAGGGAACGGGTTGCTAAGCTCGAGCTAGGAATTGCTCCCAGGTTAGATGATGTTGGGAAAGGGTTCTTACAATGATTAATTTGATAAGGCCATGGTGGGTGAGGGAAGAAAGTGGGTGCTTAGCAAACAGGACAAATGCCGCCATATGACGTAAGTCATGCAGTAAATAATATGGAATGTTCAATAAAATGCCATGGCGGAGATGAGAAAGAAAGGGAAGTTCAGAATTATAAAGAGTTTGATATCTACCTTCACAAGTAATGTACTTGAGAAAAACAGCAACTTGGTCCCATGGCCACGGCAGTGAGTTCAGTGCAATCCCTCTTCTGGATGATTCAACTTGCTCCCCCTCTCGTAAAAATGCTTCCCGTGCCGTCAATGCAGGGACTCGTCGGTTAAACCATGGTTTTCCCACCAGCGGAATGGCTGTAACCTCGGATATAATGGCCTTGGAGACTTCTATGTGTAGCCCCCACACCGTGGAGTGAGTTTTGGTAAGATTCAAAGCAAATTGCAAGGCTGCGTCCCGATCGAATCCATCTAGTCGCTCAAAAAATTTGAGCCAGCCGACGGCTTGAAAGATGGCAAGAACTTGAAGATTTTTCCTGAGTTCCCATGTATTGAAAGGTTCATGACGAACTAAAATCCCCATGGTCTTGGCTGCAAGATGAAGTTGCTATTCGACAGATTACAGGA
This sequence comes from Larix kaempferi, assembly GCA_027924585.1. NCBI lineage: Eukaryota > Viridiplantae > Streptophyta > Pinopsida > Pinales > Pinaceae > Larix > Larix kaempferi. The sequence continues at coordinate 1,643,504 of BSBM01000247.1, forward strand.
TCCCAGAATGGAAGTTGCAGCACAGAGGATGCACGAATCGCTGAGCAGAGACGTTGAGAGAATGGGCAAATTTGGAAAGTTGAGCATAGAAAAACGTTTGAAATTTCCATGCCGAATTGGGGAAGGTGGCAGTTATTAGTGTTTACGTCATACGAGGGAAAGGTTTAATCAGGTATAATGGTAGTACGAGTGAAAGCACGACTGGTATTGTTTAAATGATATCAACACTTAATCACGTGATAAATAAAAGCCATACCTCATAAGACTGTGCGTCGGATAAACTGCAGAGAATGGTGGAGCATGCAGTTGATGACGTTGCAGAGCTGAACTCGTGCACAGTCAGAAGTGTGATCATGATGACCCGATAAGGCAATAATTTTTTCCGCCGGTGAAACACAAACCATCGCGTCCTTGGGGTTGGAATGATGAGTTCGTCGGCACTACTGGGATGGATCAGCGCCATAGTTAGCAGGTTTGGAGCAATTCTTTCATTAACACATGAATTACCAATGCAATTTGCCAGAAATGATATCACGACCAATTGAAAAGGATGTTGCAGCTGCCAGAAAAATTCACGGCCACCGGGAAAAGGATTTACGGGATCGGGAAAAATCACGGCTGTCGGGGAAAAGTTTTATGGCGGCGGGAAATATGTCGCAGTCGCCAGGAAATAAGTTGCAGCCACCGGAAAATAAGTTGCAGCCGCCGGAAAATGGTTCATGGTAGCCGGTAAAAAGGTTTTACGGCTATCAGGAAAAAAAGGTCACGGTGCCGATAGATATGTCGCAATTGCCGGGAAATAAGTTGCAGCCGTCGATGTTGTAGCCGCTGGAAAACAGTTCACGGCTGCCAGGAAAGAAACTTTACAAACGTCGGAAAAACAATATGGAAGCCGCTTGGGAAACAGTTCACGGCTGCCGAAATGGATGTTGCAGCTGCCAGAAAAGATTCACGGCAGCCGGGAAAAAGGATATTACGGCCGCTGGGAAATGATGTGGCAGCCACTGGGAAATGAGGTGGAAGCCCCTGGGACATGGTGTTGCAGCTGCCGGAAAAGATGTTGCAGCTGCCGGGAAAAAGGGGTTTACGACTGCCTGGAAAACGATATTGCAGCCGCTGGGAAATGATGTGGCAGTTGTTGAGAAATGATGTTGCAGCCGCTGGGACATGGTGTTGCAGCTGCCGAAAAAGATGTTGCAGTTGCTGGGGAAAAAGAGGTTTACGGCTGCCGGGAAAATGATATTGCAGCCACTGGGCAATGATGTGGCAGTTGCTGGGACATGGTGTTGCAGCTGCCGAAAAAGGTGTTGCAGCTACTAGAAAAGATTCACGGCAGCCAGGAAAAAGGATATTACGGCCGCTGGGAAATGATGTTGCAGCCGCTGTGACATGATGTTGCAGCTACTAGAAACGTTGTTCACGGCTGCTGGGAAAAAGGATTTTTACGTCTGCTGGGAAGTATATCGCGGTTGCCAGAAAAGAGATTGCGGCTGCCGGAAAAGATGTGGCAGCTGCCGGAAAAGATGTTGCAGCTACCGGAAAATATGTCGCAGCTGCCGGATTTTATTTTATTTTATTTTATTAAGGGAAAAAGGGAAATACAGCACCGGGCGACTCTATTTTGACAGGCCCAATCTGGTCGTTCTCCTGGCACTTCCCTGGAAATTTTTGAAAAACACAGCAAACGAAAAGATCAAATGCAAAGAGAAAGAAAAAAAATTATACGCTACAGCAGAAAGTTACTTATGTACAGTAAAAAAATGCGATTTTTAGTTTAAGGATTGGCAAGGGCAGGGAGAAATTCCTGCTCTGATGCCAGCTGATAATCTGGATTGGCGGCAATCTGCGAAGTGAATGCATCTTTCAAAATAGGCTTACGATACAGTCGCAGTCTGTGGCCATTGGCCAGTAATGGTATACGGTTCTCATCGATGGTCACCAGACGGACAGTGTCGTTGTCAAATACCCTGTCGACCAGATATGGACCCAGCCATCTTGTACGTAATTTACCTTTAAAATCCCTCTTGAACCTGGAATCATATAGTAGCGCTGAGTCTCCTTCACGAAAGATTTTCTTTTTAATAAATCGGTCATACCAGTTGCATCTCTGTTGCTGAAGCAACACAGTCTGGTCTACTGCAGCTAACCGTTTCTCATCCAATTCATTTAGCTGATCCAATCTTCTCTTCTGGGCTTTTGTTACATCCAGATTCATTTCAGTGGCTGTCTTCAGGGTTTTGATCTCAAACTCAATTGGAAAGATGGCACTCTTTCCATACACTAGATCATAGGGAGAGAACCCTGTGGTGTTGCGCCAAGTTGTGCGATATGCCCACAGTGCTTCCGGAAGCCTGTCAGCCCAATCCTTTCGATGGATTTTAACTGTTTTAGTAAGGATTGCTTCAATAACTTTATTAGTACTTTCCACCTTACCATTGGCCTGGGGGTGGTAAGGTGAAGGTATCCTATGCTGCACATGATACTTCCGAAGCAAGGATTCAAATTCGTGTGAGATGAATTGCGGTCCCCCATCGGTAACTACTTCCCTTGGTACCCCAAAGCGGGTAAAGATTTCACTGTACAGAAAATCAATCACCGCCTGGTCATTAGCCTTAGCCAAAGCTATAGCCTATACCCACTTGGTCATGTAATCAGTACAAACCAGAATGTAAACTTTCTGTCTGGAAGGAGGGCTGATAGGGCCAACAAAATCCAATGCCCATCTATCAAATCGTTCAACTACTACTTGGGGTTGTAAAGGCATCTGATCTGTTTTATTAGGCTGGCCCATCCTTTGGCAGCTATCACAGGACTGAACATACCTTTTAGCGTCCCTGAACAGAGTTGGCCAATAGTAGCCCATCCGCAGCGCTTTATGCCCTATTCTTTTGTCTGCAAAGTGCCCCCCACAAGGTCCATCATGACAGGCTTTTAGTATATGAAAGATCTCATCTTCCCTTACACACCTCCTAATCTCAAGATCGGGCCCTGTGTAGAAGAGATGACCATTGAACCAACAATACCTGGCACTTTGCTGGATAATTTTTCTGTTTTTTCGTTTAGACATGTGTGGCAGGAGCTTTCCTGCAACCAAATAATTAGCAACGTCTGCATACTAGGGGGAATGAGCTGAAAGTGCAAATAGATGTTCATCTGGAAAAGAATCCTCGACAGGCAAACTGTCATCACTGTTAGTAAAACGAGATAAAAATTCAGCAACAACATTTTCTTTTCCAGGTTTATCTATAATGGTAATATCAAATTCCTGCAATAATAAGAGCCACCTAGTCACTCTGGCATTGGTGATAGGTTTGTTCATTAAATATTTAATGGCAGAGTGATCAGTGTGCACAAATGTAGGATACCCAGTAATGTAATGCCGAAATTTATTAATAGAGTAAACAATAGCAAGGAATTCTTTTTCAGTAACAGTATAATTAAGTTCAGCAGGGGCTAAGTTTTTACTAACATAATAGATGGCATAAGGTACTTGACCATCCTGCTATCCTAGTACTGCTTCAATGGCGGTATCAGAAGCATCTGAAGAAATGTGGAAGGGTATGGTCCAATTAGGTCCCCTTAGGATAGGAGCTGTGGACAGCTTCTCTTTAAGCTTATCAAACGCTATCTGGCATGCTTCGTTCCACACAACCTGTGCATCCTTCATTAACAAAGAAAACAAAGGAGAAGCAAGTTTGGAGAAGTTTTCTATAAACCTCCGATAATATCCAGCATGTCCCAGAAAACTTCGCACCTCTTTCTGAGTTGAAGGAGTCGGTATATTTTTTATCACCTTAATTTTTGAAGGATCCACCTGAATGCCATGGGTAGAGATGAAATGTCCTAATACCACTCCCTCACTCATCATCATATGGCATTTTTCAGTGCTTAATGAGAGGCGATCCTGTTCACAGCGAATTAAAACCTTCTTTAAATTTTCCACTGCTTCCTCAAAATCCTTGCCATAGGGAGTAAAATCGTCCATAAAGACTTCCATACTATCATTAACTAATTCATAGAATATGCCAATTACAGCTCTTTTGAACGTTGCTGGTGCATTACATAAACCGAAGGGAAGCACTATGTGGGCAAACGTTCCCCGGGGGCAAGTTAAGGTGGTCTTATCCTGGTCCTCAGGAGCGATCTGAATTTGGTTGTACCCGCTGAACCCATCTAAGAAGGAGAAGAACTTCTTCCCTGATAGGGTATCAAGTACCTGGTCAATAAAGGGCAGAGGGAAATGATCCTTTTGCGTAGCTTTTTTCAGCTCCCTATAATCAACACAGACTCTCCATTTACCATTTTTCTTGGGCACAATTACGAGTGGGGAAAACCACTCACTATCTGAAATAGGGTATATAAATCCTGCTTCCAAAAGTTTCTGGATTTCCTCCTTTACTATATCCCTCAGATTGGGGTTCATGCGTCGTTGAGGTTGACACACAGGCCAGGAGTCATTTTTAATGTAAATATGGTGGGTGCACAGATTACAGGGGATAACCCTCATGTCTGTATACTCCCAGGCGAATGCCCCCTTATGTTCTTTCAAGAGACTGATTAGGCGCTTATGTTCCTCTAAGGAGAGACCGGAGTTGATATTCAAAGTCTTTCCAGGTTCTACCTCAATAGGAATACTTTTTGAATTTTTCAAAACTGGGATTATGTTTGTGTCACCGACTAGTGCTTCTTCCGTAAGATTTTCTTGTTCTTCCTTACCAAGGGTAATGTTCAGGACTTGATAGACCTCTTTATCTACTGAAGCAGGTTCGCTAATGAAATTACTGATAGCATCGTCTTCAGTTTCATTTTTAAAAGTTAAAGCCTTCCCTATTGTTAATAGTGGTTGAACATCCTCCTCCTCCTCCTGCTCTATCCAAAGGGAAGTTTCAGCCTCTAAACTTAGCCGAGATGGAGGATACAGGGTGAGGTTTTTAATCTCTGTACCATCAGATATAGTCATGGACCCAGATCGACAGCTGATGCAAGCATCAGTTGTGGCCAACCAAGGTCTCCCCAGGATCAATGGGTGTCCACCCAGTTGAGATTTTGGTTGCAATATCAAAAAGTCAGCAGGGTATTCCCATGAATCTACTGAGATGACAAGGTTGTCCAGAATCCCTTCAGGTCTAATGGTGGATCTGTCTACCAATTCTAAAATGGTAGGGGTTGGCCTTAAATTAGTGAGTCCAAGCTTCCTTATAGTCTCAATTGTTATGACATTGATCGCTGCTCCTAAGTTGACCAGCACGTTGGGTATCTGCGTTTGTCCTATATGTACAGTGACAGTAGGATTGCCCGGGTCGTCATACTTGGTCACAGGGGTTTTTCCTGTTATTAAAGCAGATAAATTCCCTATGACGTGAACAGTGGGAGGATCTCTAGGTTTCCTCCCTGATTTCTTAGTACACAGGTCCCGAGCGGTTTTTGCATAAATAGGCACATCTTGAAGAGCTTGCAGAAGGGGGATTTTAACATAAAGATTCTTCAACTCTCCTAGGAGGTTGAACTGAGGTTTCCCCCCTATTTTTGGTAGCATTAGTCTCTCGGGGTACGGTGGTTGCCTTATCAGCTGGGTAGGCTGCGTATTATCTGATTTCTCATTTGATGCTTGAGCCGTCCTATCTAAGGGATGCTCAGCACCTTCAGTGATAGGAACTATATCAGATGGATGCTGTGAACTCTCTCCTTCTTCATGCACAGAAGGTGGAATATCTTTTGTAATTACAGGTTCTATTATCTTCCCAGATCGTAGACGAATGCCATTACAAGGTACAGGGGAAAGAGAATAGGCCGTCATATTAACAATTTCCAATTGATGGACTGTTTTATTGTTTGGGTTAGGATTAGGTTGGGCATGCAGCTGAGGTCGTATTGGTATATTAGGGATAGGATTAATCTGCAGCTGAGGTGGGTATTGAGGATATTGAGGAAGTTGAGGAAATTGAGGGTATGGAGGAGAATATGGTGACTGTTGAGGTGGAGGTGGTTGAGGAAACTGGTTCCCAAGATGGAAGTTCCTCCATCCAGGAGACCATGACGTAGGTTGATGTGGCGGCTGTGTCCAAGGACTCCATGAGTTATAATTTTGCATTGCAGGTTGATAAGGATTCCACTGAGCATAATTTGAAGGGAATTGTGTATTCACATTTCTGCATGTTATTATTCCAATTGCTCATATTATTCAAAACTTGAAACGAGTCCAGAGGCATACCTTGATTTCGAGGCTGCCAAGGTTTCTTCTGTGCAATGAAATAGGCTGATTCCACTTCTGGAGTTGATGCCTGCAGAACAGCCTTCACTTGGGGAAGTGTGGGACATTCCTTCATGTCATGGTTCATCTCACACATCTGACATACTTGTATTTTGTCAAGAGGGCATTCTTTCAGTGGATGATTCTTTCTACATCGGCGATAGAACACACCTAGTGTGAGATCCTCCACTGCCTGTTTTTGTTTGGACTTCAGGACATCAATCTCCGAAGAGATGGAGCTCATCATTTCTGTTTTAAAATTTTCAAGGAGATTTCCTATCTCTGCACGTGTAGCTCCTCCATTGGATGACTTCTGAGTTATGTCAAAGACATCACGTTCCAGCTTATCCCGTTTATCCCGCTTATTGTTCCTGGAAGATCCCCTGGAGTATCTCTTACATAATTCCACAATCGTCTCAAAAGGTTCTTTGGAGATATCTCCCTTTCCTAACAGATTTAACATGTCTAAACAATCATCCCTGATCCCTTGAAGCAAGATTATCTTGAGCACGTCCAGCCCCATGTTTGTCTACCCGGCTCTTTGCACATTGTACAGCAGCCTTTCTACAAGATCCTCCAGACTTTCATCCTCCTTCTACACCATCTTGAATAATTCCTCTCTTTTGTCCCTGGTGTTGCAATATTCTTGATATTTCTCCAGGAATACTTGCTTCATCTTACTCCAATTAGCAACAGTTCCTCCCCCAAGGCTCATGAACCATCGTAATGCATTGTCCTTCAGGGTGGCGGGAAAAAGTTTCAGCTTTTGGGCATCTGTGACATAATCATAGCTGCGACAGAGGATATCAAATTCAAAAAGGAATTCGTCTGGATCTTCTGCCGCCCTGCCATGGAAGCGAGGCAACACCGATGGTGAGATGTTCTTCATAGGAGCTGTCCCTTCTGGCTGTTGAATTGGAAATTGTAATGTAGTCGTTGTTCCTTCTGGCAGGGAGTAATTTTCATGATGGTATTCCACCACTGCCTCTTCCTCTTCGGTCTCATGTCTGTTAATCATATTCCTTTCTGTTTCCTCTTCTTCGTGCGTTCTTGCGTTCTTTTCCTTGTTTGTAATAGTTGCGTCTTCCTCAGTTATAACAGCTGCGTATTCCTCAGTTGTAACAGCTGCGTATTCCTCAATTGTAACAATAGATTCAGTTGTAATAGCTGCGCCAGCTGTACCTTCCTTAACAGAGGTATATGATGGAGTCACGGTTGCTCCTGTATTCTCCACCGTGGATCCTGACACTGGCGCCCCAGGATCAGTAGGACTTCTTCTGATAGGAGTTTCTTGTTGACGAGTCCTTGTAGATGAATCAGTTCTGTCAACAAGATCGTCGATGAATGTCCTTCTTCCCAATGGTGGTCCTCGACCACGAACCGAACCACCCGCGCTGTTAGTATTTTGTGGGGTTTTGGGAGTTGGGAGGTGATCGCGTTTTACCCTCCTCGTATTCATGCGAAGCAGATCATTTCAGCAAAGAAGAGCCTGACTAAAAACAATTATCAGATGCAACTAATGATTAGTGTTTAATTTTTATCCTTCCCCGGCAACGGCGCCAAAATGTCGAGCACCCTATATGCAAATAGATTATTACCAACACAAAGAGCATACGAGATTTATTGTCAACCCGAGAAAGTCTTTTTATTTCAAAGGATAAATGCACAGTCTATGCTTAAACACCAAATCACTATAATTGAATGTTGTTATACTCTAACAACTATGTTCATCCCAAGGAGCTGTGCAATCCTAGTTGCTATCTAATTACTATTCTACCATGCATCAATAAGAAATAAAATAAGACTCAAAGACAATTGCAGATACAAAGAAATCCTATTCACATCCTAGAACAAGTAACTCACTTCTTTAATCAGATCACTCTTGAAAACCATAAACAGAAACTAAATGTTAATCTAGAAATTCAATTCCAAGGGATTGAGTTTAGCTGTTCTAAGAAATTGAATTGCAGGAATGAAAATTAACAATCATACAGGAAAGATAAATTGTAAAAGGGCTCATGGGATCACAACTTAACTGTAAGATGAACAAGGCTATGTACAACTTCCAAATGAAACGCATAAAGAAAGCCCTACTCAGTCGACTGTTACTCTGCACCATTTACCAATCTCAAGGAAATATAATCTTAACTATACTGAAAATCCACGTCACACTTACTACTGCTGCATACAAGGAAAATATCATAAATAAAACATCACACAACAACAAATTCGAAATCCTATTTTAACTCAGCAATCTCTGTGGAAGACGGGCCCAGTCTTCACACAGAGATGCTGGCTGAACAACGTGAATTCCTTTAACTCAGAAGTAACCCCTTATATTAACAGAATAATTATTACACAGTTTGCCTTGGCTGTTAATACAATGAATTAATTATCTGTTGTTCAACCCCCTGGGTCGAGGCAGCTCCCCATATTTATACATACAAATCATAACATCTAATCTTGTAATCGGGCAGCCATGAAGATCTCTGATCTTCAGGCACCCTAAATAGTACAAACTGTTACAAACGTGGCATGGAAAGGACATAAAAGAATATGAGAAGGCTATTGATTGGACTAGGAGTGGTGATCTTTTGAGATCGCACTTAACTTGAGCAGCAAATAACTAAAAGATCTCCAATTGTGGCGCATTCTATTATAGCTACCCTGTCACAGCTCTATCTAGAATGTTGCATTAAAAAATCATATTCCTTACTTGATGATCGGAGCCCCAAGGATCCTTTCTAAGAAGCGAACACCTTTCAAGACTTGTTCAGCCCCACCTTCCTGCAGTCTGCTTATCTCAACTACCTTCATAAATCATAATATGTTAGCACAATTGAGAGATAAACAGCCTTAATTATCACAATCATAAGCATTAATAAGATAAAACAATGATCAGTCATACCTTGGCAACTTGGGGGAATAAAGTAAGGACAACAGGTCTGATTATCATGATAAATGGTGTAAGACAGGGGCAGGAAAGATGATTAAAAAGGGCCAATTCTGGGCTCAACAGTGAGGTTGATGTTGTCTACTAACAAGATACAGGTACATCACAAAAGACAAATCAAGTTCCATGACCATGACAACATGAAGACAAAGACTCATCCATAATCTTTGTTATACTTACGAGGTATGTATGACTTTGTTATATTATGCTTAACCTATGAGACATGCAGGTTCTAGCTCAGGATCTCTAAATCATTGAAGAGATTGTTTAGGTATGTTGTACATAACTAAGCAGGTTTACTAATCCAGGTATGTTTTCCTATGTCAAGTTAGAATCTTACCTTGTGTTAGGATCCCTTATATAAGTATACTTGGTATGATTGGTTATGCTTATTCATAAAGTTAGTAATCAAGGGTTTATGCATATTATGTCTCTTATCTTGATGATTTAATTAACCAGAAGAGTACTATGATCAAACAAGAATATGCATGAGTAAAAGAAGACTTCCTTGAAACCCTGAATACTAATGATCATGACTATACATATTCAAGATTATTTAGAATTAGAATGTTTTAATAATATTGAGAATATACTAATGAATGTATGTTTGTGTATGAGATCATGATGATGACACTAGTGCACACTTGAGCATGCATAGTGGTACAAAATGAATAGAAGTTCAAGACATATAGAAGATCAAACGAGAGGCAACCACACAAACATAAAAGATAAGTATTTAAGTTGTTATTTGAAATAGTAAATGATATTGCTTGTATGCATATTTGTATTCCTAGAATATATGATGCTGAGTGTAAACATTCATAGAGCATTGAACAATATACTACTAATATGCATATGATTGGTAAGTTGGACAAACATTCCATTATTGCTTGTCTATAATGAAACCTCTTTGTTGACATGCTGAGAGCTGTGCACACTCTCGATAGTATGTTCTGGTAGAGATGGAAGGGATCTAGATAGCCACTGTATGCATACAGGATATGGGAAAGTGTTGTGCCAAAGTATTGGTCAAAATAGTTGCATAACTATGTAAATGATATCTGTATGCATAACAGGTTATCATGTCAATATGATTTGATGATTATGAAGTATTACTAATCATGTACTTAATTTTGATTTGTAGGAAAGATCATGATGAATGATGAACACTGAACAAGCGATGGATGTTCAACAAAAAGGATTTTCAAATCAAATACACTATAGAAGGCTTGTGGCTAGAATATTCTCTTAGAAAGAGGAAGAGAATCATGATGAGATGTTTGCTCCAAGTGGCTAGATAAGACCATTCTCTTAATGGTGTAATTAAAGAAGAAGTGTGAATCAGGTTCTGTATGGGTTCCCAGGATCGATAGTAAATTGATGAGAATACATGTGAGGATTGCATCATCCTTGAACACAAGTTCTAAAGTGAGCCGTAGACAAGTGTCTCTGAGAAAGAAGAGGGATTGTATCATCCTTGAACACTTATTCTAAAGAGAGCCGTAGATGTATGTCTTCGAAAATGAAGTCCTTGGTGGACATGAGAGGATTGGATCATCCCTGGACTTCAGTCCTAAAGAGAGCCATAGACATGATGTCTCCGAGAATGAAGTCCTGAATGAACAGGTAGGGGATTGCATCTTCCCCGGACCTCGGTCCCAGAATTGAGTCATAGACTGATGTCTCCAAAAATTGAAGATAGGACTGCATCGTCCCTGAACTAGGTTCAAAATGTATGTGAGGACTGCATCGTCCATGAACTGGGTTCAAAATGTACGTGAGGACTACATCGTCCATGAACTGGGTTCAAAATGTACGTGAGGACTGCATCGTCCATGAACTGGGTTCAAAATGTATGTGAGGACTGCATCGTCCATGAACTAGGTTCAAAATGTACGTGAGGACTGCATCGTCCATGAACTGGGTTCAAAATGTACGTGAGGATTGCATCGTCCATGAACTGGGTTCAAAATGTACGTGAGTACTGCATCGTCCATGAACTAGTGTTCAAAATGTACGTGATGGGATTGCATCCTCCCTAGACATGAGACTTGTCTTAAAGTGATAAGGACTAATCATCCTGTAAGTAGATTGGGATCGCATCATCCCTAGACATGGTGAGGTGTCTTAAAGTGATAAGGACTAATCATCCTATAAGTAGATTGGGATCGCATCGTCCCTAGACATGGTGAGGTGTCTTAAAGTGATAAGGACTAATCACCCTATAAGTAGATTGGGATTGCATCGTCCCTAGACATGGTGAGGTGTCTTAAAGTGATAAGGACTAATCATCCTGTAAGTAGATTGGGATTGCATCGTCCCTAGACATGGTGAGGTGTGTTAAAGTGATAAGGACTAATCATCCTATAAGTAGATTGGGATTGCATCGTCCCTAGACATGGTGAGGTGTCTTAAAGTGATAAGGACTAATCATCTTGTAAGTAGATTGGGATTGCATCGTCCCTAGACATGGTAAGGTGTCTTAAAGTGATAAGGAATAATCATCCTGTAAATAGATTGGGATTTCCTCGTCCCTAGACATGGTGAGATGTCTTAAAGTGATAAGGACTAATCATCCTATAAATAGATTGGGATTGCCTCGTCCCTAGACATGGTGAGGTGTCTTAAAGTGATAAGGACTAATCATCCTGTAAACAGATTGGGATTGCCTCGTCCCTAGACATGGTGAGGTGTATTAAAGTGATAAGGACTAATCATCCTGTAAACAGATTGGGATTGCCTCGTCCCTAGACATGGTGAGGTGTCTTAAAGTGATAAGGACTAATCATCTTGTAAACAGATTGGGATTGCCTCATCCCTAGACATGGTGAGGTGTCTTAAGTGATAAGGACTAATCATCCTGTAAACAGATTGGGATTGCATCATCCCTAGACATGGTGAGGTGTCTTAAAGTGATAAGGACTAATCATCCTGTAAGTAGATTGGGATTGCATCGTCCCTAGACATGGTGAGGTGTCTTAAAGTGATAAGGACTAATCATCATATAAGTATATTGGGATTGCATCGTCCCTAGACATGGTGAGGTGTCTTAAAGTGATAAGGACTAATCATCCTGTAAGTAGATTGGGACTACATCGTCCCTAGACATGGTGAGGTGTCTTAAAGTGATAAGGACTAATAATCCTGTAAATAGATTGGGATTGCCTCATCCCTAGACATGGTGAGATGTCTTAAAGTGATAAGGACTAATCATCCTGTAAATAGATTGGGATTTCCTCGTCCCTAGACATGGTGAGGTGTCTTAAAGTGATAAGGACTAATCATCCTGTAAATAGATTGGGATTGCATCGTCCCTAGACATGGTGAGGTGTCTTAAAGTGATAAGGACTAATCATCCTGTAAACAGATTGGGATTGCATCGTCCCTAGACATGGTGAGATGTCTTAAAGTGAGAGGGACTCATCATCCCGTAAGTGGATTAGGATTGTATCATCCTTGGACCTATGTCCTAAAGTGAGAGGAAGTGATCATCCTGTAATTGGATCATGTGTATTGCAGGGTATGCTGCTGTTGTGTATACTTGTATCAGTGTGGATACTTGTATTGATAGATGTATTAGTGAGAATACATGCTTTTGATGATAGATGTATTAGTAAGAATACATGCTTTTGATGATAGATGTATTAGTGAGAATACATGATTTTTGTATTAGTGAGAATACATGCTTTTGATGATAGATGTATTAGTGAGAATACATGCTTTTTGTATTAGTGAGAATACATGCTTTTGATGATAGATGTATTAGTGAGAATACATGCTTTTGATGATAGATGTATTAGTGAGAATACATGTTTTGATGATAGATGTATTGGTGAGAATACATACTTTTGATGATACATGTATTGATTAATGTACTTGTATGGTTGAGGATACTTATGTTGTAGATCGAGATGATCCAGATGCTGTAGATCGAGATGGTCTAGATGCTGTAGATCAAGATGATCCAGATGCTGTAGATCGAGATGATCCAGATGCTGTAGATCGAGATGATCCAGATGCTGTAGATCGAGATGATCCAGATGCTGTAGATCGTGATGAACCAGATGTTGTAGATCGAGATGATGTGACTATGCTGATCGTGTTGATCTAGACGACGATGTTGATCGTGTGATGATGATGCTGATGATTGTGTGATGACGATGCTGATGATCGTGTGATGACGATACTGATGATCGTGAGGATTCAGATATTGATGTTGCTGTAGTTGTTTGAGTGCTACATAAGATAAAGACTCAGTACTGAAGATGTTGATGTTCCAGTATTGAAGATGTTCCAGTAACTGGTTGAGTTACTGATGATGTTGAGAAAGCTTCCAATGATTTATAGATGTATCATGTATGACGTTGATGACTCCTTGCTCGTGCAGATGCTGTTATAATATCCTTCTCGTTAAGGGGGAGTGTTGAAATATTGTAACTTCAAATAATATTATATTTGTACTTTATTATTCCGGAGATGATTCATTCCTCCGTGAAGATCTTATTGTATATCCGGAGAAGTTTATTCCTCCGTCGGAATGTGGTAACTTGGGTTATTAGACTTCCCTAGTGGGGGTTGGCCCTGTATGTGTTATGTGGGTCAAAGGGTTATTAGACTACTCTAGAGGGGTCGGCCCAGTCAGTTGTAGTGGGGTATTTAACCCATTGGTTAAATACGAGCCTACATGTTTTGTGTAAAATACAAGTCAAAGTAGTGTGTAAATAGAGGAGGTGTATTCCTCATTTTATACACACACTCACTCACTTGAGAGTGGTGCACTTGTGGAGGAGAGTTCTTCTATGGAGAAGGAGGAGATTATGCTTAGGGTTACATCTCTGTATATTGCTGGTCATCTATATTGAGGAAGCTTTACTGGGTTTTCTACCCCATGAGGGTTTCCCAGGATAAATCTGTGTCTCTTGTGTTTATGCTATGATTGTTGTTTCTTCAGTGATCCTATATGTGCTATTATTGTGAAATGGAATGTAATGCTGCTATTTTCTGTCTTAGCATATTAAATCTTAACATTTAATAGAATATGTGTTTACTGTATCACTGTGATGATTCTGTATATGCTATCTTTTGTTTCGTTCCCACATAAATCCGGATCGGTGGTATCAAAGAGGTCTTCTCTTTGATTGTTTCTCGGTGCATGTCCGCGACGAGGTCAGGATACAGAGAGTTGGGTCTCGAACTAGTTTCACTTGGGGAAGACCACTCTCACCACCCCAAATGGCCTCCCATGGCGGAAGAAAAGAGAGACGACGGAGCAGTAGATCCTATCAAGTTATTGCTTGCTATATCCGTGTCCGGATATACTCAGTGATTATTCAAGCGAATAATCCTCCAATGGAAAATAACTCCATTTGATAAAATAATAATATATAATTGATAATGGATGATTTACAAAGGATATGGTTGCCTTAAATATGGCTTGGCCATCACATATTGAAGAGACACTTCTCTTCATAAACTATATTTTAATATTATTAACTACTATTAGGAATAGTTACCTATTTATTACTTTTTATTGTTGTAGCATTGCCACTCTCTTAGAGAGGCTTTGTCCTCAAAGCCTTATAATTTTGTCGCACTATTCTTTGCGATGTCGTGGCCACCGAAACATGTCAATACGAACTACTAAGTGTAGAGCATAACTTCCGATACATCGACGGATGAATCCATCCCAAATTGATTTGTTGTGGACTGATGGGATTCCCTACTGATGTGTCGTCAGGAGATTTGATCACATTAGATTTGATCACATTTGATCTTTCGACATTTCCCACTTTTTCAAATATCCATTTTTATGGTTGGGTTGTCGATAGGGAACTTTCACGATGTCACTTTCGTTTAAGAATGTTTCCTTTAGAGCATTGATCTGAGTTGGAAGTTGTATTTTCCTCTCTTGAGGATTTAAGTTTTTGTTATGTATCTTTTCAAACTTGTTTTCTAACTGCCTATTATCATTTTGAAACTTCTTAATTACTTCGACTTGCGATTTTGTGTCATCTTCAGATGTCTTAAGTTGTTCCTTAAGATCTTCATTATGACTTTTGATACAACTATTTTCTTCCTGTTTGTCTAGAAGTTTCCCTTCAATGTCGTCCATAGATTGTTCTATCTTCCGACTATTTTTCAACTTCTTAATTTTGTGACTAGTATCTTGTTATGATTTCTTAGTCTAAAAATTTCTTCAGCATTGTTAGATAATGCTTTATTACTCTTCGCGATCTCTGACTTATGTGTCTTTTTAGAGTCATCATTTTGTTGTTGAATAACTTTTATCTGTTGTCGACACTGGCCGACCTCTGATTCTTGACTTTCTAATTTATGTTGTAACTGCATTAGTTCTTCATCTTTGTCGCTAACGATTTTGTTCAAGCGTATTATTTCTGCTTCATAATTATTTATTTCCTTCTTTATATCTTGATTTTTCAATCTCTGATTGAAATCACTTTCATCTTTTAATTCCTTTATTTGCGCACATAATTTTTCTATGTGATTTTTCTGGTTCGACATTGTTTGTTCATTGAACCGTTTTTGTATCTTATGTAGTTCAATCTTTATTTCTAATTGTGTATTAATGTCTCGTAATTCTTCATTGTCTTTTCGATAGCGCTTTAACTTGGCTTCTAATTTCTCTCGCAAATCGGCTTCCATGGTTTCTGTCTTCTTCGACGGTGGAATGATCTTCTTTGATTTCTTTGATGAGTCTTTCTTAAACTTGGTCGTCCTTGTCGTTAACGTGTCTCGATTTCTTGATGAGCCTTCCTTTACTTGACTTTTTCAATGATAAATAACTGTCCTTGGCTTTGATTTCTTCGGTGATAAGTGTTCTTCGACTTCTTTGACAATAAGGAGTCTTGCTTGGACTTCTGGTTTTTGTTTTTCTTGGCTTTGTCTTAATGTCTTCTTGACGATGACAATTGGTCCTTGGCTTCCTTCAATGATAATTGATATCTTTTTTTTTCCAAAAATAATAATAATTATTATTATTTTTTTAAATAATAATTATTATTAATTAATTAATTAATAATAATATTATTAATATTTTATAAACTATATATATATATACATATATATATTTTCAAATAAAAAATATTAAACAATATAATGATACTATTATAAGGTTTAATATTTGATTTAAAAAAAAATCGAAATTTTGGGTTTGGATGATGGAATATGGATGGCGGGGAATGGGGGCGGAAGTGGTGCAAGATGGAGGTAGGGATCCGTGGGGAAGAAAGGAGGAGCAGCGATGGTGAAGACGATGGAGGGAGGTGCGATGGAAGGTAGGAGGAGTTGCGGTGGAGTGCAGAGAGGGAGGCGCAGGTGGGGTGAGGGCGTAGAAGGGCGGAGAGGGATGGATGGGAGCGGGAGCGTGTGGGGGTGGTGTGGGGCAGCAGGTGGAAGTGCTGCGCAGGAGGGAGGTGATGGAGAGTGGTGGTGGATGGCGCAGAGATGGAGATGGTCGCAGGGAGTAGTGGTGAGGGGGAAGGCAGTACGGGGGTGGAAGATGTTGGAGTGTGGAGCTGCGGAGCTAAGGGTGGGCTGCGGCCTGGAAGAGGTAAAGGGGATGGAGAGGGGAGCGTGCAGCTGACGGAGGCGGTGCTACGCGGTGGAGGAACCGGTCGATCAGGCTTGAGCAGCATGAGCTTGCTGGGCGTAGGAGTATGGAGAAGGGAGTTGAGGGCGAATGGATGCCGCAGTGGGTGAACGTGGAGAGGAGAGCAGAATGGGGAGGAGGCAGTTGTGGCGTGGGAATGGTTGATTGGGGAATGGAGTGGAGGAGAGATGAAGTGCGCGAAGGGAGGAAGGTCAAAAACCTGTAGCTCAGGGAAACCCTAAATTCCTCAAACAAGGTCTTAATTTGATGACCACCGGATCAAGCAACGAGCGCTCTGATACCAATGCTATATCCGTGTCCGGATATACTCAGTGATTACTCAAGCAAATAATACTCCATTGGAAAATAACTCCATTTGATAAAATAATAATATATAATTGATAATGGATGATTAACAAAGGATATGGTTGCCTTAAATATAGCTTGCCCATCACATATTGAAGAGACACTTCTCTTTATAATCTATATTTTAATATTATTAACTACTATTAGGAATAGTTACCTATTTATTACTTTTTATTGTTGTAGCATTCCTCGAGGAAGCCCTCGCGCGACAAAGGAATGAGATGATGGATAATTTCACCGAGATCCTTCGACACATGCCAACAGTGGCAAATGCACCGTCAATGAGCATCCATTTCGGAGATACGACTCCCTTAAAGGTACAAGTTAGTTTTGATATTCCTTTATTTGAAGGCCATATCGATGTTGATGCCCTAGATAAATGGTTGAATGTACTCGAAGGGTATTTCTCTGTCCACCAATTTTTCGACAGGGAAAATATCATCTTTGTGCTCCTTAAGGCCATCCCCCATGTCAAAAATTGGTGGGAAACTTATTGTGAGCAAAACTCATTAGACGAGTCAGGATTGTTTGAATATTCCAATCCCACTTGGGACTCTTTTATAGATGCCGTCAAGGAACAATATTACCCTGTTGGAAACTATGATGACTAGTACACAAAATGGACAATTCTGCACCAAGAGAGGGACCAAACGGTGTCGGAGTACACCAATAACTTTCATACCTCGCGCACAAAGCTGGGTATCAAGGACTCCGAGCGGCACCTAGTACTGAAATATCACAGTGGCCTACACCGGTACATACAAACAGAGATGGATTTCCTAGAAATCTCTTCACTCAGATCCGCCTATCGATATGCTGTCAAAATCGAGCAGAAATTTCAGCAAAAGAACAAGTGTGACTTAGTATCTGCACAGAAGCAGGGCAAGGGAAACTCTGGCTCGCAGAACACGAGGCAGGGAAAGGACAGCCAGTCTTAACCACAAGCGAAGAAGGGAAAAGAAAAGACAAAGAAGGACATCGGGAAGTGGTGCGAGTTCCACAAAAGCCCCTGGCACAACACTGATGAATGTCGCTCAAAACAGTCATTGGTGGCTGAGATCAAAGCTTCAGAATCAGATCCCAGTTCCGATTCTGAATCATAAACTAATTTCACAGCTGTGCAAAAAGTGAAGTAGATCATTGATGCAGAAGCCAGTGCCGTTTTTTCCACCACACAGATTCAACCAGAGGAACCAGAAGAGTCCGAGGCAGAGGAGCGCCTTTTCCACTCACAGATGTGGGTGAAGGGAATTACCCTACACTTTGTTGTGGACAGCGGTAGCAAGAAGAACCTGATCTCAGCAGAAGTTATCAAGAGACTGGAGCTACCAATAACACCACACCCACAACCATACACCATAGGATGGCTATGCCAAGGACGAGGGATCCACGTCAGTCACCAATGTCGCCTGCCATATGGCATCAAGCCCTTCAAAGATGACGTATTGTGTGATGTGGCCCCACTTGAAGTATGTGATGTTCTTTTAGGACAACCATATATGTGGAAGCGTCATGTTGTATATGAATCTCGACCTCGCAGTGTCATTGTCACTTTGGGAGGACAACTCTATTGGATACCCGAAACATTTTCACCTACCCCAACCAAGCAGGGCAGGAAGATAATATCCCACACTGGGAAATTTTTGCTATTCGCAAATGCCACTAAAGGTGAACATCAGATCGCAGAGACATCCAAAACCTCTAGATATTATCCTTCTACTCAGCAGAAACAAGAAAAACACAAAGTTAGTGCAACATCGCCTATTCGGATACCTGTACAGTGCAAGGTCATGCATTCAAGGTGCTCCTCCAAAAAGAAACCATCCACACCGGTGCATACCAAGGATACCAAAACAACCAAAACTGCTGAATAGCTCCAGCGCATCCCTCAACAACAATTACAACCCTCTGAAGATGTCAAAGTAAGGCAACCTTTCCACTTTAGCAAATGTCGCACCAAGAGCTCAACTCGACACACAACTCGACATATGATAAGGCATCTAGTGCAGTGGAGACCACTGCTTCCTAAGGAGGGAGGATTGGTCTAGGTGGATATCGGTGGCAGCCCACCTCTTCCAACTAGCTCAAAACAGTCTTCTGTAAGTTTGGAAAATTACTATTTTTAGCAGTTTTTTGGGTCCTGAAATTTCGGAGCCGTTTTGAGGCCCTAAAAGACATTTTTTGAAGATTTGGGGTCCAAATGGTTGCCAAAATCATGCATTTGGGGCCTGTTGAAACTTGTAAATCTCAGATAGACCTTTCCAACGAGCTACCGAGCACCCCAAACAGAGATCGTATGCAAAAGTTATGACCCCGGGAAGTTGACTATTCAACTAACCACCTTGGGGATGCAAACTTTATGACGGTTCATCTTCTAGGGTTAGGTTTTTGGATGTTTGGGATTCTTTCCCTGATGCTTATGATAAATAGGCCCTTTCCGCCTCTCTTTGTATTCATCTTGGCACGAATGAGCATAGCGGCCACATCTCTTCTCAGAGATAGCTACCACCATTCTAGCTATTGTATTTTACAGTCTGTTCTATTTTCGCTATTTAATAGAATATGTGTTTACTGTATCACTGTGATGATTCTGTATATGCTATATTTTGTTTCGTTCCCACATAAATCCATATTGGTGGTATCAGAGTGGTCTGCTCTTTGATTGTTTCCCGGTGCATGTCCCCGACGAGGTCAGGATACAGAGAGTTGGCTCTCGAACTAGTTTCACTTGGGAAGACCACTCTCGTCGCCCCAAACGGCCTCCCATGGCGGAAGAAAAGAGAGACGATAGAGCAGTAGATCCTATCAAGTTGTTGCTCGAGGAAGCCCTCGCGCGATAGAGAAACGAGATGATGGATAATTTAACCGAGATCCTTTGACACATGCCAACAGTGGCAAATGCACCCTCAACGAGCAGCCATTTCGGAGATACGACTCCCTTCAAGGTAAAAGTTAGTTTTGATATTCCTTTATTTGAAGGCCATATCGATGCCGATGCCCTAGATAAATGGTTGAATCTACTCGAAGGGTATTTCTCTTTCCACCAATTTTTCGACAGGGAAAAGATCATCTTTGCGCTCCTTAAGGCCATCCCCCATGTCAAAAATTGGTGGGAAACTTATTGTGAGAAAAACTCATCAGACAAGTCAGGATTGTTTGAATATTCCAATCCCACTTGGACCTCTTTTATAGATGCCGTCAAGGAACAATATTACCCTGTTGGAAACTATGATGACCAGTACACAGAATGGACCATTCTGCACCAAGAGAGGGACCAAACGGTGTCGAAGTACACCAACAACTTTCATACCTCGCGCACAAAGCAGGGTATCAAGGACTCCGAGCGGCACCTAGTATTGAAATATCGCAGTGGCCTACACCGATACATACGAATAGAGATGGATTTCCTAGAAATCTCTTCACTCGAATCCGCCTATCGATATGATGTCAAAATGGAGCAGAAATTTCAGCAAAAGAACAAGCATGACTTCAGACCTGCGCAGAAGCAGGGCAAGGGAAACTCTCACTCGCAAAACACGGGGCAGGGAAAGGACAGCAAGTCCCAACCACAAGTGAAGAAGGGTAAAGAAAAGACAAAGAAGGACACCAATAAGTGGTGTGAGTTCCACAAAAGCCCCTGGCACAACACTGATGAATGTCGCTCAAAACAGTCATTGGTGGCTGAGATCAAAGCTTCAGAATCAGATCCCAGTTCTGATTCTCAATCAAAACCTAATTCCACAGCTGCGCAAAAAGGGAAGCAGATCATTGACACTTAACCCAGTGCCGTTGTTGCCACCACACAGATTCAACTAGAGGAACCTGAAGAGTCCGAGGCAGAGGAGCGCCTTTTCCACTCATAGATGTGGGTGAAGGGAATTCGCCTACACTTTGTTGTGGACAGCGGTAGACAGAAGAACCTGATCTCACCAGAAGTTATCAAGAGACTGGAGCTACCAATAACACCACACCCACAACCATACACCATTGAATGGCTAAGCCAAGGAAGAGGGATCCGCGTCAGTCACCAATGTCGCATACCATATGGCATCAAGCCCTTCAAAGATGAGGTATTGTGTGATGTGGCCCCACTTGAAGTATGTGATGTTCTTTTAGGACAACCATATATGTGGAAGCGTCATGCTGTATATGAATCCCGGCCTCGCAGTGTCATTATCACTTTGGGAGGACAACTATCGGATACCCGAGACATTTTCACCTACCCCAACCAAGCAGGGCAAGAAGATAATCTCCCACACAGGGAAATTTTCCCTATTCGCAAATGCCACTAAAGGTGAACATCAGATCGCAGAGACATCCACGACCTCTGCAGATTATCCTTCTACTCAGCAGCAACAAGAAAAACACAAAGTTAGTGCAACATCGCCTATTTGGGTACCTCTACAGTGCAAGGTCACGCATTCAATGTGCTCCTCCAAAAAGAAACCATCCACACCGGTGCATACCAAGGATACCACAACAACCAAAACTGTTGAACAGCTCCAGCGCATCCATCAACAACAATTACAACCCTCTGAAGATGTCAAAGTAAGGCAACCTTTCCACTTTATCAAATGTCACACCAAGAGCTCAACTTGACACACAGCTCGACATATGATAAGGGATTTAACGCAATGGAGACCATTGCTTCCTAAGGAGGGACGATTGATCCAGGTGGATATCAGTGGCAGCGCACCTCTTCCAACTGGCTCAAAACAGTCTTCTGGCAACTTTGGTAAATTACTATTTTTAACAGTTTTTCGAGTTTTGAACTTCCGGAGCCGTTTTGAGGCCCTAAATGAAATTTTTTGGTGATTTGGTGGACCATATGGTTTCCATTGGCATGCATTTGGGGCCACTCGAGAGTTGTAAATCTTGTATAGACCCTTCCAATGGGCTACCGAGTGCCCCAAACGGAGATCGTATGCAAAAGTTATGACCCCGGGAAGTTGACTGTTCAACTAACCACCTTGGGGCCGCAAACATTATGACGGTTCATCTTCTAGGGTTAGGTTTTGGGATGTTTGGTATTCTTTCCCTCATGCTTGTGATAAATAGGCCCTTTCGGCCTCTCTTTGTATTCATCTTGGCACAAGTGAGCATAGCGGCCACATCTCTTCTCAGAGATAGCTACCACCATTCTAGCTATTGTATTTCATAGTCTGTTCTATTTTCGCTATTTAATAGAATATGTGTTTACT
The DNA here is from genome assembly GCA_027924585.1 of Larix kaempferi. Taxonomy (NCBI): domain Eukaryota; kingdom Viridiplantae; phylum Streptophyta; class Pinopsida; order Pinales; family Pinaceae; genus Larix; species Larix kaempferi. The sequence continues at coordinate 1,665,883 of BSBM01000247.1, forward strand.
GTATCACTGTGATGATTCTGTATATGCCATCTTTTGTTTCGTTCCGACATAAATCCGGATCGGTGGTATCAGAGCAGTCTTCTCTTTGATTGTTTCTCGGTGCATGTCCCCGGCGAGGTCAGGATACAAAGAGTTGGGTCTCGAACTAGTTTCACTTCGGGAAGATCACTCTCGCCGCCCCAAACGACCTCCCATAGCGGAAGAAAAGAGAGATGACGGAGCAGTAGATCATATCAAGTTGTTGCTCGAGGAAGCCCTTGCGCGACAGAGGAACGAGATGATGGATAATTTCACCGAGATCCTTCGACACATGCCAACAGTGGCAAATGCACCCTCAACGAGCAGCCATTTTGGAGATACGACTCCCTTTAAGGTACAAGTTAGTTTTGATATTCCTTTAATTGAAGGCCATATCGATGCCGATGCCCAAGATAAATGGATGAATCTACTCGAAGGGTATTTCTCTGTCCACCAATTTTCTGACAGGGAAAAGATCTTTGCGCTCCTTAAGGCCGTCCCCCATGTCAAAAATTGGTGGGAAACTTATTGTGAGCAAAACTCATCAGACGAGTCAGGATTGTTTGAATATTCCAATCCCACTTGGGCCTCTTTTATAGATACCGTCAAGGAACAAGATTACCCTGTTGGAAACTATGATGACCAGTACACAAACTCGACCATTCTGCACCAAGAGAGGGACCAAACGGTGTTGGAGTACACCAACAACTTTCATACCTCGTGCACAAAGCTAGGTATCAAGGACTCCGAGTGGCACCTAGTACTGAAATATCGTAGTGGCCTACACTTGTACATACAAATAGAGATGGATTTCCTAGAAATCTCTTCACTCGGATCCGCCTATCGATATGCTGCCAAAATGGAGCAGAAATTTCAGCAAAAGAACAAGCGTGACTTCGGACCTGCGCAGAAGTAGGGCAGGGGAAACTCTGGCTCGCAGAACACGGTCCAGGGAAAGGATAGCCAGTCACAACCACAAGCGAAGAAGGGTAAAGAAAAGACAAAGAAGGACAGCGGGAAGTGGTGCGAGTTCCACAAAAGCACCTGGCACAACACTGATGAATGTCGCTCAAAACAGTCATTGGTGGACGAGATCAAAGCTTCAGAATCAGATCCTAGTTCCGATTCTGAATCAAAACCTAATTTCACAGCTGCGCAAAAAGGGGAGCAGATCATTGACGCAGAACCCAGTGCCATTGTTTCCACCACACAGATTCAACCAGAGGAACCCAAAGAGTCCGAGGCAGAGGAACGCCTTTTCCACTCATAGATGTGGGTGAAGGGAATTTTCCTACACTTTGTTGTGGACAGTGGTAGCCAGAAGAACCTGATCTCAGCAGAAGTTATCAAGAGACTGGAGCTACCAATAACACCACACCCACAACCATACACCATTGGATAGCTAATCCAAGGACGAGGGATCCGCGTCAGTCACCAATGTCGCCTACCATATGGTATGAAGCCCTTCAAAGATGAGGTATTGTGTGATGTGGCTCCAGCTGAAGTATGTGATGTTCTTTTAGGACAACCATATATGTGGAAGCGTCATGCTGTATATGAATCCCAACCTCGCAGTGTCATTTTCACTTTGGGAGGACAACTCTATCAGATACCCGAGATAGTTTCAACTACCCCAACCAAGCAGGGCAGGAAGATAATCTCCCACACTGGAAAATTTTCCCTATTCGCAAATGCCACTAAAGGTGAACATCATATTGTAGAGACATCCACAACCTCTACAGATTATCCTTCTACTCAGCAGAAACAAGAAAAACACAAAGTTAGTGCAACATCGCCTATTCGAGTACCTCTACAGTGCAAGGTAACGCATTCAAGGTGCTCCTCCAAAAAGAAACCATCCACACTGGTTCATACCAAGGATACCACCAAAACCAAAACTGTTGAACAGCTCCAGCACATCTATCAACAACAATTACAACCCTCTGAAGATGTCAAAGTAAGGCAACCTTTCCACTTCAGCAAATGTCGCACCAAGAGCTCAACTCGACACACAGCTCGACATATGATAAGGGATTTAACGCAATGGAGACCATTGCTTCCTAAGGAGGGATGATTGATCCAGGTGGATATCGGTGGCAGCCCACCTCTTACAACTGGCTCAAAACAGTCTTCTGGCAAGTTTGGAAAATTACTATTTTTAGCAGTTTTTTGGGTCCTGAACTTCCAGAGCCGTTTTGAGGCCCTAAACGACATTTTTTGGCGATTTGGGGGACCAAATGGTTACCAATAGCATGCATTTGGGGGACCAAATGGTTTCCAACGGCATGCATTTGGTCCCATTCAAAAGTTGTAAATCTCGGATAGACCTTTCCAACAGGTTACCGAACGCCTCAAACGGAGATCGTATACAAAACTTATGACCCCGGGAAGTTGACTATTTAACAAACCACCTTGGGGCCGCAAACTTTATGACGGTTCATCTTCTAGGGTTAGGTTTTTGGATGTTTGGGATTCTTTCCCTGATGCTTATGATAAATAGGCCCTTTTGGCCTCTCTTTGTATTCATCTTGGCACGAATGAGCATAGCGGCCACATCTCTTCTCAGAGATAGCTACCACCATTCTAGCTATTGTATTTTACAGTCTGTTCTATTTTCGCTATTTAATAGAATATGTGTTTACTGTATCACTGTGATGATTCTGTATATGCTATCTTTTGTTTCGTTCCCAAATAAATCCAGATCGGTTGTATCAGAGTGGTCTGCTCTTTGATTGTTTCTCGGTGCATGTCCCCGACGAGGTCAGGATACAGAGAGTTGGGTCTCGAACTAGTTTCACTTGGGGAAGACCACTGTCGCCGCCCCAAACGGCCTCCCATGACGGAATAAAAGAGAGACGACGGAGCAGTAGATCCTATCAAGTTGTTTCTCGAGGAAGCCCTCACGCGACAGAGGAACGAGATGATGGATAATTTCACCGAGATCCTTCGACACATGGCAACAGTGGCAAATGCACCCTCAACGAGCAGCCATTTCAGAGATACGACTCCCTTCAAGGTAGAAGTTAGTTTTGATATTCCTTTATTTGAAGGCCATATCAATGCCGATGCCCTCGATAAATGGTTGAATCTACTCGAAGGGTATTTCTCTGTCCACCAATTTTTCGATAGGGAAAAGATCATCTTTTTGCTCCTTAAGGCCGTCCCCCATGTCAAAGATTGGTGGAAAAATTATTGTGAGAAAAACTCATCAGATGAGTCAGGATTGTTTGAATATTCCAATCCCACTTCGGCCTCTTTTATAGATCCCGTCGAGGAACAATATTACCTTGTTGGAAACTATGATGACCAGTACACAAAATGGACCATTCTACACCAAGAGAGGGACCGAACGGTGTCAGAATACACCAACAACTTTCATACCTTGCGCACAAAGCTGGGTATCAAAGACTCCGAGGGGCACCTAGTACTGAAATATCGCAGTGGCCTACACCGGTACATACGAACAGAGATGGATTTTCGAGAAATCTCTTCACTCGGATCCGCCTATCGATATGCTGTCAAAATGGAGCAGAAATTTCAGCAAAAGAACAAGCGTGACTTCGGACCTGCGCAGAAGCAGGGCAAGGGAAACTCTGCCTCGCCGAACACGTTGCAGGGAAAGGACAGCCAGTCCCAACCACAAGTGAAGAAGGGTAAAGAAAAGACAAAGAAGGACACCGAGAAGTGGTGCGAGTTCCACAAAAGCCCCTGGCACAACATTGATGAATGTCACTCAAAACAGTCATTGGTGGCTGAGATCAAAGCTTCAGAATCAGATCCCAGTTCCGATTTTGAATCAGAACCTAATTTCATAGTTGCGCAAAAAGGGAAGCAGATTATTGACGCATAACCTAGTGTCGTTGTTGCCACCACATAGATTCAACCAGAGGAACCCGAAGAGTCCGAGGCAGAGGAGCGCCTTTTCCACTCACAGATGTGGGTGAAGGGAATTCCCGTACACTTTGTTGTGGACAGCGGTGGCCAGAAGAACGTGATCTCAGTAGAATTTATCAAGAGACTGGAGCTACCAATAACACCACACCCACAACCCTACACCATTGCATGGCTAAGCCAAGGACGAGGGATCCGCGTCAGTCACCAATGTCGCCTACCATATGGCATCAAGCCCTTTAAAGATGAGGTATCGTGTGATGTGGCCCCACTTGAAGTATGTGATGTTCTTTTAGGACAACCATATATGTGGAAGCGTCATGCTATATATGAATCCCGACCTCACAGTGTCATTGTCACCTTGGGAGGACAACTCTATCGGATACCCGAGACAGTTTCACCTACCCCAACCAATCAGGGTAGGAAGATAATCTCCCACATTGGGAAATTTTCCCTATTCGCAAATGCCACTAAAGGTGAACATCAGATCACAGAGACATCCACAACCTCTGCAGATTATCCTTCTACTGAGTAGAAAGAAGAAAAACACAAAGTTAGTGCAACATCGCCTATTCGGGTACCTCTACAGTGCAAGGTCACGCATTCAAGGTGCTCCGCCAAAAAGAAACCATCCACACCGGTGCATACCAAGGATACCACAACAACCAAAACTGTTGAACAGCTCCAGCGCATCCATCAACAACAATTACAACCCTCTAAAGATGTCAAAGTAAGGCAACCTTTCCACTTCAGCAAATGTCGCACCAAGAGCTCAACTCGACACACAGCTCGACATATGATAAGGGATTTAACGCAATTGAGACCATTGCTTCCTAGGGAGAGAGGATTGATCCAGGTGGAGATCGGTGGTAGCCCACCTCTTCCAACTTGCTCAAAACAGTCTTCTGGCAAGTTTGGTAAATTACTATTTTTAGCAGTTTTTCGGGTCCTGAACTTCCAGAGCCGTTTTGAGGCCCTAAACAACATTTTTTAGCGATTTGGGGGACCAAACTATTGCCAACGACATGCAATTGGGGGCATTTGAGAGTTGTAAATCTCAGATAGACCTTTCCAGCGGGCTACCGAGCGCCCCAAATGGAGATCGTATGCAAAAGTTATGACCCCGGGAAGTTGACTGTTCAACTTACCACCTTGGGGCCGCAAACTTTATGACGGTCCATCTTCTAGGGTTAGGTTTTTGGATGTTTGGGATTCTTTCCCTCATGCTTATGATAAATAGGCCCTTTTGGCCTCTCTTTGTATTCATCTTGGCATGAATGAGCATAGCGGCCACATCTCTTCTCAGAGATAGCTACCACCATTCTAGCTATTGTATTTTACAGTTTGTTCTATTTTCGCTATTTAATAGAATATGTGTTTACTATATCACTGTGATGATTCTGTATATGCTATCTTTTGTTTCGTTCCCACAAAAATCCGGAGCAGTAGACTTGTAGATAATATGTCGTTGTTGTGTAATGATAGTTTCCAAAATTTTCAAAGTTAATTATTGCACCGAGTGAAATGAGGTGCTCTACAGCCCAGTATGGGGGAGATGTTGTAACGTGATATAACAAAATAACGTTGGTAACAAAATAATTAAAAAAATTCATGTTGGCTCATAAAATAAAAAATTATGGAAAGTATTTAAAAAAAATCCATGTGGTTCATAAAATAAAATATTATGAAAAGTAATTAAAAAATAGATGTTCGTTTATAAAATAAAAACTTAAAACTTAAACCTGGATCTATCAATCAAGAGAGATAAAATTTCTTGAGTTTAAATTTAAGAAAAGAAATACACCTCAAGAAATTTGATCCCTCTCGTTGCTTGATAGATACGGTTTTAAGATGGATCTATGCTGGTATATATATTTAAAGTAAATATGTAAGTGAATCCCTAAAATGACAAGTTCAAGCATTCGACTCCACTATCATGTCCTTAACAAAGTCAATCAACTTTGTTTTAGTGCATATGTATTCATGTATATAACTTGTGCGGGTTCTTTTCCATTTCCAAAATATGTGAGCCAATCAAAAGTTATAGCTGAAATAAATGATCTATATTTTATATAAATTTGACATGAGTGCAAATGAAAATGAATATAAAATAGAAAAAATAAGATATTAATTCAAAAAATGTATATTTTGAATCTACACACAGAGTCTATAAGCGTGTGCAGTCTCATTAGCAGTGGAAAAGTGTAGCATATATAGAATTGAGATAAAAAACATGGAGTTACAAAACATGATGTGCCTTTCTATAATGCAATCTTAGCCAAAAGGTTTGGAAACCCAAACCTAGAACCAAACTTGCCAACTCATCCAGCACCTAGGTGGAAAAAAGAAAGCACACAAAAAAAATTTGAATTCAGGAGTGCATGTGCATTCCTAGCATGTGTGTGTTCCTTATAAAACAACATGCATGCATTATTTGATCAAAAATAGTGCGCATGATTTAATTTTTCAAAAATAGCCCACACATACTATTTTATATACCCTTTTAATAGTTGATTTTCATCTCTCTCCCCCACCCTCTTGATATCTATTCGTTTATCTATATATGCCACACTCTCCTCTCTCTTTCCCTCTCTCCCTAATACCCCCTCCCTCTTACCCTAAAATCTAACCCATGTCTCTCTCCCCAGCCCCTACATATCATCTATTTTTCTCTGCAACCACCCTCTCTCTTCATTTGCACCAACCCCCCCTCTCTCCCTCTCTCCCTATCTCCCTAAACCACCATCCCTCTCTATAACTCCACCCCCATCTATCTCTCAACCACCCAACTCTCTCTATATCTCTATAACACCCCTCTCTCTCAACACACTCACGTCCCAACTCTCTCTACCACCCACCTCTCTCTTCCTCTCTTCCCAACCCTCCTCTCCTTCTCTCGCTAACCCTCCCCCCGTCTCTCTCTCCACCCCCACCTTTCCCTAACCCCCTCGCTCGCTTGAAGCCAACCTCATCTCTCTCTTCCTTTCCCTAGCCCACCCACCTCTCTCTCTCCAACCCCACATTTCCCTAACCCCATATCCATCTCTCTAACTCAACCTATCTAGTCTCTCTCTCCTTTAACTAACCCACCTCCTTCTATATAACCCCAACCCCTCTCTCTCCCTCTCAACCACCCATCTATCGCAATACCATAAATTCTAAAAATACCATCTCTCTATATACCCTCTCTGATACCCTAAACCCTAACCCCCCATCTCTCTCTTCCTCTATCCCTAACCCCCTCCTTTCTCTATCTCTCTATGATCCTCTATCACTCCCTCTGTCCTCTTTTCCTTATCTATCTCCCTCTTTGTCCCCTCGATCCATAGCCCAACATTCCCTAATCTTTATAACCCCCCTCTTTATTTGTACTCATTTCCCTAACTCACTCTCGATCTCTGCCTAACCCCCCTCTCTCAACCTTCCCATCTCTCTCTATCTCTAACTGCACCCTCTCTTTGACTCTCTATCCCTAACCACAACCCCTCTCCCTCTCAATCCCCCCTAATCATCATCTTTCTATCTCTTCTACCCAACTCTCACTTCTTCTCCACCCAACCACACTCTCTCCCAAACCCTCCTCCCATCTCTCCCTCTATCGCAATATCCTTAAACACCTCTCTCTCAACCCCCTTACATACCAACTTTATTTTCAACCCCTCTCTCCCTTCCTCTAAACCAAACCACTCTATCTCCCTAAACCTCCTCCCCTCCATCTCTTTCCCCCTTAGAATTCTCTCTCTCTCTCTCCCTCTCTCCAAACCCACATTCCTTAAAATCCATACTTCTCTATAACCGCATCCCCTTATATGCCCCTCATTTCTATTTCTATCCCTAATACCCCCTCTCTCTCAAATCCCTCACATCCCTTCTCTCTCTCTCCAGCCTCCCTCAGGATTCCTCTCCCCCTAAATCCCCTTTCTCCTTGTCTTCCTAACCATCCTCTCTCTCTCTCTCTCTCTCTCTCTCTCTCTCTCTCTCTCTCTCTCTCTCTCTCTCTCTTTGTGTGGGTGTGTTTTTCTCACCCCCCCTTCTCTCTCCATCCCTTTCTCTTCCCAATCTCTCTCTGTCTCTCTCTCTCTCTCTCACACACGCACACACACACCCGATCCCTAAAACTACCCTTCCTATATCTCTAACCCCTTTCCTCTCTCTATACTCCTTTCCCTAACCTTATCTCTATCTCACCCTCTCTCCCTATACCCCCCTCTTTCAACCTACCAATCTCTCTATCTATCCCTAACCCCCTCCTCTATATTTATCTATCCCTAGCCACCCCTCTCTATCCATCAAGTGCTCAACCCCCTCGCATCTCATTTCTCTATCTCTATAGCCCATGTATCTCTTCCTCTCCACCCAACCCCCCTCTCTCCCTAACCCTCCTCACATTATCTCTCTCTCTCTCTCGCTCTCTCTCACTTTCTCTCTCTCACTCTAGGGATATTTCCCTATATCCATAACCCTTATCTCTCTCAACCCCCTTGTCTAATACTTTATGAGAGATATAGAATCTAAGCACAAAGCAATGCAATAATCCATTGCAAGAAAGAGATGAGATAAGGGTAAAATTGCTACAAATAATAATTCTCATTGATATCTAAAAGCTCTTTCCCATTGAATAATGATCAATGAGTCAATACGTATAGCTTGCTAGAATGATATTTTGGGAAAGAAAGCAATGCAAGGAAAGCAAAAAATTCTCACCATAAAGCGTGGAATAAATCAACTAAGTTATGCTTAACTCCATGCAAGCGCAAAAACACTAAATATATATTAAGTTAATAAATCAACTACATAATCTAGAAATTGCAAAAATTAGCAAGGGTGATTATACAGTGCGCATGTACACCAACAACCCCCCTTAACCGTAAGTTAGGTGAGTATGATGCACCAAAATTTGGTTCTTGCAATTATGTAGCCATTTTAGATAATGAAGTACAAAAAATGAGTCTGGCCATTAATCCATTTTAAGTACTCATACAAAAAATAATATCCTCATAAACTAAGACTCGAGGGAAAATCTCATGGGAAAAACAAACTCTCATAAGAGGATGGAACTAAGGAACAAGAGAGCATTCTATGAAGAGCATATCCTCCTTTCTTCATGTGAATTAGAAGGTGAAAAATTTGTTGCAATCAAGTTATCACCATATCTTTGATTTTGTGTTCATTAGGTGACTTTTCAAAATTCTCAACTAGTTTTATGTCCCTGATATTATCAAAAATTTTGATATTGTGTTTCTCAAGGATACTTATTCACCTAGAAAGCTGCTTTTTCATGAATACATCCTCCCCATGTTTTGGTTTCTTACAATAAGAACATACAAATTTAACCTACTTGGGTTTTCCACTTTCAGAATCTGATGTCTCTTACATGGATGTTGAATCCTCCTCCTGAGCTTGGTACTTATTGCCTTTACGCTTGGCACCACTACTAGTTTCTTCGCACTTTTGTTGCAAGTGAATGTGAATTTGAAGCCTAGAAAGTACCTATTTGAACAATATTGTATTGCTCATGAGTGAAAGAAGATGAAATTCATCTAAACAAAACATCTTCCAAGTGGATCTTATGTTTGATCTGGTAGCAAAGAATGTAGAAACAAACACTAAATATTCGAGGCCTAGTCTTGATAGAATGGAAAGAAAAAATTAATCATCCTTCTTATCTATCCCACATACTTTGATCTACTACAAAATATATTTAAATATTGTGAAGAAATCTTGGATTCTATCAAGGTCACTTGAAGTCAATGTGATAATCTCATTCTCCAATTCATGCCCTCTTAAAACATCATGCTTTCCAAAGATTCCTTTTAGCTTGGTGTATACTTCACTTGGAGATGATGCAAATTCAATATGAAATAAGAGATCTAAAGAAATTCAAAGACATAACAAACCATATGCATCATGTAACCTGTTAAACCACTTTGCCTTTTCCACCTCTAAATTGGGTTCAACTTCTCTTCCCATTGTTATCTTGTAGATTCCTTTGCTTCTCAGTAGGAGCACTACCTTTGACTTCCATTCATGATAGTTGAATCAAGTAAGGATAATACGATGAGATTCTGCTGATCCATCTCTTATGGAGCTCTGTTTGATGTCCTTCAACTTACAAACATTTGTATACAACTACCTAGAGTCAGTCTAACTGTGATACCATGTAATAGTTTATGAGTGATCTAGACTCTAAGCATGAAGCAATACATCAATCCATTACAAGAAAGATATAAGATAAGATAAAAATTGGTGCAAATAATAATTCTTATTAATATCTAAAATCTCTTTCCCATTGAATAATGATCAATGAGTCAATACATATAGCTTTCTAGAGTGATATTTTGGGAAAGAAATCCATGCAAGGCATGCACCCAAATATCACTATAAAGAAAGGAATAAATCAGCTAACTTAATCTTAACTGCATGTAATATCAAAAGAAATAAATATATCTTAAGTTAAGAAAGAAACTAGATAAACTAGAAATGGAACAAATTAGAAAAATGTGCGTATATAGTGTGCATGTACACCAACACCTTGCATTAAATATCACTCTCCCCAATGCCCCTCTCTCTTCCTGTCCACCCAACCCCTACTCTCTCTCCCTAGCTCCTCTACTCCCCTCAACTCTCTATCTCTCTCTCATCCTCCCCTGTCTCTCCCTCCCTCCCTCCTCTTCCCCATGTATCTCTCTCTTTCTCCCCTAGATCCCTAACTCAACCCACCATATATCTATAACCCCCCTCTCTATGTACTCATTTCCATAACCCCCTCTATATATATTTCTCTCTCCCTAACCATCACCAACCCCCTCATTCTCCCCTCATATCTCTCATCCTTACCTCTCTCTATCCCTCCCTCCTCTAACACATTTATCTCTCTCTCTCTCTCTCCCCTTGATCCCTAAACCTACTAGCCATATTTCTATATAACCCCCCTCTCTCCATATCCTTTTCCCTAAAATTATCTCTAGATTTCATTATCTCGCTAACCCTCTCACCTCTCTCTACACCCTCTCTCTTTCCCTAAATCATAACCCCCAACATCTATCTCTCTTTCTATGTATCCTTATATCCCCCCCTCTCTCAACCCCCTTGGATACCATTTCTCTCTCTCTTGATCCCCCCTCTCTCTTACTCTCCACTTAACTCTCCCTATATTCCTCCCTCCCTAACCCTCCTCCCCATATATCTAGATCTATCTCCTTTCATCTCTTACTCTCTCTCCCTCTCTTAAACCCCACCTTTCCCTAACCCCCTCCCTCTCTATAAACCCACCCATAATCTCTCCCTTAACAACCCTCATTTTTCTCTATATCCCTAACCCACACACACTCTCAACACCATCACATCCCATTTCTCTCTCCCTCTCCAACCACCATCTCTTTTCCTCTTCCCTCAACCCCCCTTCTCTCCATATCTGATCCCCCCTTTCTTTCCCTCCCTCCCTCATCTCTCTCTTTATCTCTATATCCCTAACTAGCCCCTCTCTCTCTCGCCCCCCTACATATTATCTCTCTATATATTAAATTTCCCTATCTATTCCTCTCGACCCAACCCCCCTTTCTCCCAAACCATCCTCCCATATCTCTCTCTCTCTCACTCACTCTATGCTTCTCCACCTGCTCTATCTTTTTCTCTCTCAATGCCCCAACTCTCTCTCTATATCCATAACCCCCTGATCTCTCTCAACCCTTTTTATTTAAATATCACTCTTGCCAATGCCCCTCTCTCAGCTTCCGCTCCACCCAACCCCCACTCCCTCCCTCTCCCCATATCTCCATAACACCCCTCCTCCTCTTCTCCCTCTCTCTCCCTCCCTCCCTCCTCTTCCTCTTATATGTCTCTCTTTGTCCCCATGATCCCTAAACCTACTAACCATTTATATCTATAAACCCCTCTCTCCATCTCTCCTTAACCCCCCTCCCTCCCTCTATCCCTAACCCACCTCCCTTCCCCCCCCCCCTCTCTCTCCATTATCCATAACCACACCAACCATATATATCTATAGAACCCTCTAAACCCACATTCTTTCCCTAAATCCTAACCCTCTCATCACTCTCTTCCTCTCTCCCTAAATCCCCTCCTTTATTCATCTCTGTAACCCCCCCTCTCTCGCAATCTCTCTCTCTCTCTTTATCCCCATGATATTTCTCTCTTGCTCTCTCTCTATAACCACCCCTCATATATATTCATATATATATATATATATATATATATATATATATATATCTTTCCATAACCCCCCACTACCTCTCCCTAATCCCCCTCTCTCTTTCTGTAATCCCTAATACCCATCTCTCTCTCCCTAACCACCATGCCCTTCCTCTCCATATTCATCTACTCTCTCTCTCTCTCTCTCACCCACATATTTCTCTATCTCTCTCAATAACCATCTATCTTACCCTAAAGCTTAATCATCTTATATGTATCTTTCTCTTTTAACCCCCGATCAGTTTCTCTATCACTAACCCCCCTCTCTTTGAACCCATTTCATCTCATCTCTTTGTCTCTCCAACCCCACTCTCTCTTCCTCTCCTCCCATCGTCCTCCCTCTCTTTTTATCTCTCACTAACTCTTAATTTACCATAAGTAACCCCCCTTCCCTATCCAATCCACTCTATCCTTAACCCCATTTTATTTTTCTACTCCACCCCTCTCTATGCAATTAATGTTGTCAACTCTTGATGCTTAGTGGTGTTTTTATTACATAGAAACCACATGGTTTAATAGTGTGTGTGCATTATTAGCACTTGTGTGTTATTAATTTAGATTTTACTTTTCCATAATCCCCGCATCTCCATCCATCCCCTTTATCCTTAACCCCCATCTCTTTTTCCCCTCTACCCCTATGTATGCCATTATTGTTCTTAATGGTTGACATGTAACGGTCTGATCGTTACATAAGGACGCAGATGCATCAATAGCATGTGTGGGTTGTTAGCACATGCACACTCTTAACATGTACTCATTCTTATCAAATGCATGCACATGCATTTCTGTGTATGAGTAAGACAAAGCATAACTTTTCATGCACATGACTTCTTCTGCTTCTCACACATATATGTTTCAGTTTTTTGTTATAGCACACATATTGAATAAATATATTGGGAAAATTTGAACTTTCTCAGACCTGTTTGACACAAACTAGATTGGTATCTAGTGGACACATCAAAACATTAATTTTTCCTTGCAAGCAAGGAGTAATTTGAAAGGTATGGTGAAATTTATTCTACATGAGTTGCATTTTAGTGTTCATTCATAAATATGCAGAGTTCAATGCATTTGGAAATTCAATACAAACATCAAATACCTCCATTTCATGCACAAATATTTTAGTCTTCATTCACAAATGTGTAGAGTTTAATGCAAATGAAATGAAATAAAGCAATCATGAACAAAAAATTCTCACATAGATAATCCTTGAATTGAAATGAAACAATCATGAAACAAGCTTGGCCCTTAGAAATGAATAGTAAAAGGATTTAAAGAATACAAAAAAGAAGGAGCAGCAAGAGGTCGATGAATTATAAGTATTGGTGCACAATATGAAATCCATTTTAACGTTTCTGAACAAAAGAAAAAAATTTAATTATGAACACTAAATGAGGATAACAAGCAGATCAAAACCATTGTAGAAGTACTAGCCTCACAATTGATAAGTAAGAGGATAAGAAATAATAACTTCATGGATTCCAACTTTAATATTCTTATTGATATGCTTGATACCGTAATAGTATTCCCCAAAATCACAAAATAAAAAACAAAGCTACATATGGGTGTCCCTCTTGAATGGCCCTCCTTTTATTCTGCATTTTCTAGGAACATCTTGTATGTGACCTTAATTTCTATAGATTTATATTCCCAATATAAGACATAAAAAAAATTTCTTCTAGTAACAAGAATTTCCTAGGTTGATTTACCTTTTACACAAACGACATTTCTAATTTATCCTCATGGTGTTGTTGGAACCCCTATGGTGGTAACTTTGAGCCTTATAAGTCTTACCACACTATTCCAATACCTTCCTCATAGTCTATTCAAGAGCCTGATAATTCAACCTTTTTTGAAAAAGGTAGGAAAAATATAGGGATAAGAATAAGAATGCAATGCGAACTAACTCTTTGGATCTAGCAATGACTTCTTCGACCACCACACCAAAGATATAACCCATGAAACGTGTAGTGTGAGCATTGATTGCATGGTATAGTTTTCAATCTTACTTGGAGGTTGTAGGGTGAGATTGTATGTATTTGTAGGTAAGAATCTTCTCATTGAATGGAATGTTATGAGGGGTAAGGTTATATCTTTGGTTTTGTTATTATGGTGCCCATTATATTTTGTCTTGTCGATAATCGTGGCATTTTCTTGTGACTACTTAAATCTAATCTTGAGTGCCCACCCCATCCCCATATTTCCCACATTTATGACATGTGGTATAATACAAATTCAATGACTTAAATAATTACTATAATGCATTGTTATAAGACAATGCAATACCTTATTCATCCATATACCCCTCCTATTCATGTCGCTCTCTCAATCTCTCCATAGTAGCGCAACAAATCACTATGAATGAATCATCCTTTCATGTTGTGTGACAAGTTAGATCATCATTTAAACCATTGTTTTGAACTCCCTAATGTTAGAACAAAACTTACTACTAACACCTAAAATCTGTCCACCATCCATGTCATCAGCCCAGTTTTCCATATGCACCAACATTCTAGCTCCTTTTCACATCATTCTACATATTGGACATTGAAAAGATATTGAAAAGCTAAAAAATCAAAGAAAAAACCAAAAGGGGGCAATTTAATCTTAGGTCACACATTTAGCTATGAAATGAGTGACCCAAGTCTCACCAAATACCTCGAAATCAATGGCCCAATTCACACAAAATATCAAAAAAGACCAACTTGACTCCTGACATAGATTTTGGCTATTTCCTACTTTTCATAGGAAAAGAGAGGAAACCTAGGTTTGGACTCTGACTTGGCACAAATCATGGAGGGTATTTGGAATGGAAAAATAATCCTTGATCATTATCCCCAAATCCATTCACTAAGCATATAAATACACTATCAAGTTCCTCCATTCAACTATATTTCTCCATTCATGATGCAATTCGTTACTACAAAATTTCTCTCGAGATTGGAGCTCGGTTGTCTTATTCTTGTCTCTCCTTATCAGTGACATCAACTGTGATGTGTGGACGGAGGATTTCATATGACAAGGAGATAAAACAGACTCTCCCTCAAACAGCTACATAGGTCCATCCTACTAATTCTTATGAGGTAAATCTTACTACTATGTACACATTCAATACAAATACAATTCTTTGATTCATCAAATTATTTTGATGTTTGAATGTTATCTGTTAAGGGATATATCCGAAATGTTAGATTAGATTAGTTTTAATGGTATTTAGTTTAGTCCTGCTTGCATGTTAGATTAATTTCCTTTTTGCACTTTGTTCATTTTTATTTTTCTTGAAACTCTACTAAGATCATCACAACGCTTAGATCAACCTATAAAATCGGTTCCTACTCCCAATAATTTAAGCAAAGGGGTGCAATCCATTTACTATATTTGTTCCATTATTGAATTGGTGTCTTATGATTATTCCTCAAGTTCATCAGACATATTTGTGGGTCATGCCCTAGTTACTTTGGCAACTTCTACTTGGTCAATTGTGGAGTTTTCATCCATGTCATATATACCATCATTATTAAGTGATTCGGCTATGAGAGTCAAAGTACATGCACCTTCATAGTTGCTAAAACTAAACTTCAATCACAACTAAATTTCAACACACAACTAAATTTCAAAACACAACTAGGTAAAGTATGACTACTACAACCATCACACAGAAACCCAAGATAAAAAGAAGGGCATGAAGGAAATGAAAATTTTGGGAATATTATATTGGTTATTCTTAGATGATGGAAAAAAATGTTGATATGATGCAAATGAAAGGTTGAGCCGCATTCTTAAAAGAAGAAATTTAGGTAGTAAGCAGTAGGTAGGAAGTGATGAATAAATTAATTGAATCATGTGTGGGTAAGTTGGATAAATTAAAATATGTGGCATTGTTATGGAATTATCCTATTTCATTTTATGTTTACAATTGTACGGAATGATCCTCACTTCATAATTGAAAAATAATCTCTTATTTTTTATTTCTTTTTTAGGGGTAGTAATCTCATTTTTTAAAGAACCTTTTGGATATGGGAAACAAATGTAATGGAGGAAAAATGTATAGAAGGAAGGATATGCCCTTTTAAAAGGCCCATGATCTAAGAGAAAAGGCTAGGTTGGGAATGGAAAAACATAGACATCCACATGTCACTACCTCAGATCCACACACAACACATGACACAATGACCTTTATATCAACACCACAAGTGAAGTGGATGCATCCAATAGATCCCACTCAAATTCCAACATCAAATCATCTTCCAACCAATAATCCATCAACAAGCAATGATAAGGAACTTCAAGACATTCAAATATCGATTGATGGTGAGTATGCAGGGTTGTATGTTCAATGATTTGTTAATTTTCCATCTCCCCAAGAATAACACAGACATGTTGAGTGCACTCCCTTTCTAGACCAATGTGTCAATGAAATGCCACAATAAACCAGTCATGGGACTCATACTTCTTGTCCACCTCCCTTACTTGTAATATAAGGTGCTCGGAGAAGAAATCCTAGATATATTCATGTGGATGAAATTTTCCTAGCAATCATTCAAGGTAAGTTACCTAAAAAAATTGATTGCAATGTAGAAAAAAAATCAATGAACTTTTTTAATCCAAGAGTGATGCATCAAAATGTCAATTATTCCCACCTTTATTCAAATTGCATGGTTGATATATTGTTAAGATAATTTTAGGCATAAATATAGTTATAATTTCAAAGGATAGTATTCATGTTGTTAGAAATCTTCAAGCCTCATTTAATTTGGTTTGAAAAATGTATTGTACAAAAGATATTAATGCATCCCATCTTGTATTATCATAATCAATTGTAAACAAATCCACAAGGCATCATCGCCTTCTTTCACACACATCTCACATATTTAAAGTATACAAAAAGGCTCTTCAAAAGTATTCTTCTATTAGATAAAACCTTGACACCCTAGGTCAAAAATATTGTTGGGCCTTCGTCGGTAGGTTTGCTCATTCAGACAAGAAGCTAATTGATGTTGTTAAAGAACTAGTACATAAGTTTTGGCATGAAAATATTACACCTTAATCCAATCAAAGAGATTCGCTAAAGTTGAGAAAAGTTACTAATGAATGCAAACCCCACATCAACCACTTCCTTCACATGACATAAACAGAACTCTATGAGATATTCTATACTAAGCATACACAATTAAACCTAGTTCAAATGTCCTTTAAGAAATTCAAACCCTAGTACGTTAGAATATGCACTTACCAAAACACATGTTGTTGTAGATACCATGTAGAATTTTAATATTATTATGACACATATAAACATATCCTCTATGATTTGCATGCTAATGCAAGAATGTGCATCCATAATACCGCCAAATTTATCAAGTGAATTTATCTGTAGCAGATCATGCCTCCAAGGCCTGATGGAAAAAAAATATTATGAAGAAACATGTCTCTATGAAACATGTCCCATGTGCAGTGGATTTGAATTTTTGAGATATTTTATTTATGAAAGCGAGGAACATGAATTTGAAAACATGATAGTAGAAATGCAGAGCTTGAAATATGTAGCATATCAAGTAGAAAATGTGAAACAAAGCTAAAATATTGCATTGATGATGTCATAGGTAAATACAGAGTGTATAATTTTAGATTGTACATTCAATTTTTACCTATATATCTTTTGAAGGTCACATTATAATAATGCCCTATTTTGTGGCACTAAGTATGAATATCAAATTTCATGAAGGAATTTTACAAACAAACTAGCCAGTCTGTTCAACATGTGCATATAGCGTGATGGAAGGATGAACAATGTAGAAAATACAGGGACACCTTTCCCCTTGGCACCATATTGTTGGTTGTATATTTTTAGTATATTTTTCTAAGGACTACACCCTTCAACCATAGAATGAGATTCAAATTCAATATTACCATTCAGGCCAAGTTAGAATCATGGTATATATCACATATAGGCACACGCTAGAGACAAAACAAATAGAAGAGGATAATAGTGAAGGAGACAAACTTTTACATCAATGATGATAGGTGCCATGACCTACATTATGTGCAAAATTTATTTCAAATTTTCTATGATCAATTGAAGGAAGGATATGTATAGATGGGTCAACATTGGATATGCTCAAATGGTCGTGCAAGCCAATTCAAAATTTCTTGTGTATTTCAATAGTTGAGTATTTTGCACAAGACATACGACGTGTCGCATGTTTGGAACTATTTTGAGACTGGGAATGATAAATGAGAGCATGATAGGGCTACTGCATGCATCAAAACTACACTATGACTACGAAGGGAGGATACGAGGTTTACAACCAATCCTTATATCTAAGATGCATAATCCATAGTTCAATGGTGCTATGCAATAATTCAAATCGAACCAAATAACATTAGACATCAAGAGGGATAAGACATGTGGTAAGAAATTTCTAGCAATTGGTTGGTATAGATCGAGTATGTTCGTATAGTTGTAACATAATACAAGGAATATATGGATTCCATTCAGTTCAAAGCTCAAACAACCTTTATTTGAAATATGTAAATGAAAAATTGATTGCTTTTGTGGCCCATGTAGTAGTGATGAATGGGATGACTATGAATCAATGGACTGGTTTGATGAATGGGATCATGTATCACTTGTAGTATACCCATTTGGAGTTATTGACACAACCCAGTTAGAAGAAGGCCAATCATTTATTTCAGTTGACTATGATCATATATATAATCTTGTACATCCAAGTAAATTTTTGTGCAATTGTATCTTGGATACCTTCCTTTTTTTATTATTTAACCATGTAACCAAAACCATACACATTTGCATTTAAATGTACAATCTAGTTTTGTAGGATGTATGTCTATGCAATTTTTTCCATGAAGGACAATGAATGGGGCAAGTATTATCAGTTGACAAAATGCATCCAAGGGAAGCAAACCCTCAACACATCACTAACTGATTTATGAAGGAATTGAATTCCCCATTGGTTCGATGCTGGTTAAGGGTGAATATCTTAATTGGATGGAATGTCATGAAAGACTGATGGGTATGTATTCATGGATTACATATCATGTTCAATGATGTATCACTTTACAAACTTGATCATTGTTACAAACATTCAACTACAAACAATGTCTTGAAAGAGCTTGAACAAGGTGCACTACTTCCTACCTTATGTTGAGCACGAGGTATTGCTGGAGATAATTAGCAATAAAGAGTATCTATATAGCCTACATGAATGAGATTATGTATCTATTCAAAAAAGATATAATTATATCAAATATTTTTATGTTAAATATAAATGTATGCATAATTTTGTGTTATTTTTTCAATGCTTATATACATAGAAAACGTTGTATCGATGTATTTTCATGTGTTAGTATATTACAATGAGTACTCCAAGAGTGTGTCCCCAAAACACTCTCATGAACTCAACATTTATTATTGTTGCGACAACCATATTTTCATTTTTGTTTGAATGCCTTTGGAACAACGACATAGTATTTGTATTTTATATTGATTTATTCAAAATTTATTTTTAAAACTTCGATCCAATCAAATATCAGAAAATAAATTATATGAAAACATGGTATGGGGATATTCTATTATGTTGATTTCTATGTCATCCTTGGGAGCCATATATGAATGTTGATGTTATTTGTATTACTTAGTATATAAAGTATTCCTTAAAAAATTACCCATATGACATTACGATAATACTGTATATACATATACCTTTTGTTAATTTATTTAAAACTAGGGAAACAACAGGGACAAACCTGTTGAATAGTGGAAGATGAACCATAGGAGGGCAAATCCATGTGGAAGAGTAAAATATTAAATTCCATGTTATGGAGGGGACAAATATTTGAGTTTTGAGGAATCGAATACTCCAAGGATGAGTGAAAGGGAAGTGGCAATTATTATAATTCATGGGCATAAATCTTGGAGAGAGATGCATGCAAAGGGGAAAAGTAGATCTGGGGATTAATTAGTCCATAATTTATCCTTTTCGGGGATGAAATAAATCATGAAAACTCTTAAGTATTTTTGGGGGTCTTTGTCCCTACAATTCATTATCCAGGCTCAGGGGTGAATAAGAAAGTAACATGGATGTTAATTCTATGATTGGGAGGAATGGATTTGTTCCTATTCTTTTCCCCACTTTTCCTTCATATATGCCTTCTCACCTAACTGTGTTTTAAGATCATGATTAATATGTATTCCCTATTGCAGAATGCATGAAATGAGTAATATTCAGTTTTTGGTTTTTATAGAAGAGGCAATAATAAGTACCATATCTCTTGTTAAGTTGTAGGATAATCCATAAAGAAATGGAAAGTACAATATTCTATTTATAAATTATAAATCAGTAGAAGTGAAGGAAGAAAGTCATGGCAATTCCCTTTATAATTATCTATATTGTAAATATTAGTGTGGTTCCAGATTTATCTACAAAATCCTTGTTGCAAAATAGATATGTCTATTTGTTCCTTCTTCAATAATGTTTAATTATTTATAGAATAAATTTCCATTTTATGGTCTAAGACTTATACTAATCACTTAAATTATGGTCTAAGACTTATACTAATCACTTAAATCAATGCTAGATGGATAGTTAATTGAAATTATTAGAATAGCATTTCTCCTTTAGATCCTATAAAATATGTAGATTGGAAGCGGCTTTAGAGTAACACGAAGATCAAAATATTTTGTTATATGTTGTCAATATGGTTAATTACATATTTGAATGGTTTTGCACTACTCAGTAAAAAAATATTATTGTCCTACATTCTTCAAGATAACTACATTCTTCAAGATAATTAACTAGATGATATTACAAACATTTGGTATACTTAGGAAAAGGTAAGGGTCTTGCTATGATTCCTTTTTATCAAGACTATTAGGTATGTAAAGTTAGATATTAGGTTATGTGGGAATAAGGTAAAGATAGTGTTGCTCAACTCTAGAATATCATGGAAACTCAACCTACAAATTATATCACAAATCAACTAATTGGTTTGACTTCATGTACACATTTAAAATAGATACATTAAATAATTTCAAGCTAGGGTTAAATGGATTGGAGGAGGATAGTGTAAGGATGCAAACCATAGATTAGAATTTGTTATTAAACAGAATTGAAGGTTAGCTTAATTAATATAATGCATAGTGTAATGTAACATATCAGAACTAATATAGATATATACAAGTGTGATGTCTCATAACTGAAAAGAAGAGAGATTAACTTAAACAAGGTAAGGGACTAACCTCATTATCGCCAAGGACTTCCATATTAGCACACCATTATTAAAAATATACCAAGAATAAATAATAGAGTTGTAAATATTTCCATGAGTGCCTTCAAACCCAGATTAACATAAAACACGTAAATACCTGGCCATTAGAATCGACCGGAAACATACATACACATAGACATATACATATACACATACACATACACATACACACACACACAGACACACACACACACACACACACACACATATATATATATCTATGTTGTATGTTGGATGACATACCTAGTAATGCATTGGAGTCAAAACACATCAAAGTGAATAATGAGAGACCCGAATACATGGATAAACAATAATTTTAATGAGCATATGGGAATTTAGAGAAAAGGGATTAAAACATAGACTAAGAAACCTAATAATTCTATCAGACGATACACTTACAGTTAAGATGAGGCAAGGAAATGCAGAATGCCCTCGAATAAGAAAACATGGGTGTTGCCACAAAAAAACCTATAATGAACAATTATAGACAAAGAAGAAAATTTATTAACGTGAGTACTCTGAAATAGTGTTAATATTGGCCCTTACATTAAATAGAAATCATTCATTACAAAGTTCCTTATATATACTTGCTAACTTCTCCTTAAAATTCCTTAAGGTATAATCAGCCTAAAAACTAGAAATTGGAGTAAACACAGAAAACATATTAAGTAAGACTTCTAGCTAGCATTTGCAAAAGTGGTGAAAACAAGGTTATGTTGGTAACTAAAACACAACAATTGTGTATCCACAAAGCTCATTGGTGAAAATTCCCTATCATATTATATTTGTATTTTGGTCTTCATGCTTGGGTGAATCAGTTATATCGAAACAATATTTGAGAGGTTAGTAGTCTCTAGACTCACTATAACCATAAAGGAAAAAGAGAAACACCTTTGAAACCCTAGCTTTGTGGAAGAACTCGAGTTGTTTCAAAAGAACGAGACTAGGTGTTGGAATACTTGAGACAATAAGCATTGTAATGCACTATGATAATATAGTGTACCATAATGAACAAGTGTCTCTCACTCCAAAGGTTAATTAATAAGTGGATTGTACACATTCAACCTACCCGATTTAACAACTTGCACAAAATATCAATTTGCAAGTAGGCCAAGTGTAGAGTGATGAGTAGTGATCATGCAAACCAAGAAATAAAGATAATATTTAATCATAAAGCTGAGAAAATAGGTTTTACTTGATTAATATTCTATATGTAAGAAATCAACTGACGAACACACCTACTTAGTGTTGCGCCTCCAACTACCTTTCCCATTATTTTTCATTTAGTAAATGATTGCACCTCTCTTTGAATTTTTCTTGCTTTGAGAAACACTTATGTTTTTCATAGAGGCTTGACTAAGTGCTATCTAGGATAGATACCTCTAGAGGGGTAACACTTAAACATTTTCCCAAGTATGTTATTAGGGCTAAATTTCATGATTCTTCCCATTTCAGTAAGTTATTCTGAGTTTTCCACAATGCCAATATTTTTTTTCCACTTTGTCATCGGATTGGTGAAATTTCCTGAGTTTGTTGCAACATCGAAATGATAATCACAATCTATCGGAACTGTGGCCTAAATCAACAAATTGCACAACACAAATGATTGAATTCGGTGAGTTCCGCTGCAAAGGTGGTCTCCTTTTCTACTTCACCTTGCATTAGTCCAACTCGTTGGGATTCACCGCAATTGTAGCCTAACTGAGCCAATCATGATGCGATGATGTTGTAACTTGCTGAGACTTACTACAACAATGAAGGGTCGAGGCATAAAGATCTCATTGACCAAACTTAGGAAATTTCACCACAACGTTTTGGTGGAGTTCCCACAAATCGGTACTATGTTGTAGTGAAACTAGCCCAAAATAACCAAAACATCTAGTGTCGAAAAGGTAAGTTACCCTACTGAACATAAATTTAACTCTCCAATAGCACTAATGTATTAATGAAAAGGGGGGGGTGATGCCTAAGTGACATTATAAGTATGAAACTTCCCCTTTTCATAATGACATTCTCATCATGAAAATAACAAGGGGGTCACTAGCATACATCGAGCTCGACACTAGGAAAACAAAGTCAACCAGCAACCCATTTCTACCACCTATCCACTAGCTTGCCATGTTAGTACATCCTTCTCTTCTCATATTCGTGGTTATAGTTATAGGTGTTGTTGTTTCTAATAAATTTTCCTTTGACTATTTTAATAAAAAAATGATCCCTAATTTTCAAGCCCCTTTGGTACTTTCCCTCTATGATCTAATTGATTTTTGTTTAACTAGGGTCTTCCCTATTTTGAGATTAGAATAATTATAAACCCGATGGTTGAATTAGTAATAGTTCTCCCATGACATGAATATTATGACATGAACCTAGAATGGTTTAAAGTCTAGGGTTTCACATCAAAATGATTGAAGAAAGGCTAGACACAACATAGAAAAGAAGCCCTAGAACTCACTGTTTAGTGCCTTTGACCCCGCCTGAACCTAGATAAATAGTGAAATGATGCATATGGTTCAATAGGAAATTGAAAACCCATTATTGAAACTTAGATAAGTAGTGTGGACTTAAAAGAATTCTATGACCATTGTTTTCTTTCATGTTTCAAAAAATATGTACCCAAACAAAAGGGAAGACCAACCCACACATTAAAGGAAACCTGGGATTCTCCTAATTAATTTTAGGACTACCATTCTTCAATGCAACACTCTTCCAAATTCAATCCTGACAGTGCCAGCCAAACTACCACTTGAAATCATAACTGTCATGATGGGGTTTGCATCTTTAGAAGAACCTATTTTTAGAACTAGTCGTTCGAATATATCACCAGCATAACAAGAAATATGGGGGAATCCCTAAGACTGACTACTATTTGGAACTGCTTTCTTATTTGAATGCTAGTTCACATTTACATTTCAATACTTGTGTTTTCATAGAAAATGGTGTTTCTCTCAGTGGCTTGCAGTACCACACTATGTCTCACCATAGAAGTATACAACATAACAAGGGTGTATAGTATATGTCATCTCTCAATGAGATGGTGGGAGAAGTTCCATTATTGGATCCTTGAGTTTGAAGTGCAATGAGAAAGAAGTGGAAGAAGAGAATTCAAACAAAAAAATGTAGTGGAATAATACCAGAAGTTGCAGAAAGGAATGAAGTAGCAAAAAGTACTAGAAGTTGTGGAAGAAGGGTAACAACTGCAACCGTTTTGGACCTATTTTTACACAATGTGCAAGCATAAAAGGGAGCAGAACATGAATATAAGAGGTAGAGAGATAAGAGCATGTGCGAAAGGATCCAAACTAGGAAGACCTGAGCATTAAAAGAGTTAGATGCATACATAGATAGATAGATCTATGGCATGGGTTTTGTAATGGGATTTTTGGGTTATGTTGTATAAGTATGTATCCTGCACTAAGTAATTCCATGGTGAATGTAATTCCCGAGGATGTAATGAAGATCCATTGTTATAATGAAAGATATTTTTTTCCACCCCTTAAGTTGTTTTATTGCACATGTTACTGAGAATCGAGATGCTTCCTTTTTGTTTATAATATTGATCACATTGGATGAATCGTGAATCTACTTAAGTATTGTTGTGATATAATGAATATGGTTGAAACATTTGTTTCTATAAAACCCCAATGTAACCATACAATTAACTAATCCCTATTATATTTCGGTGTTCATTATGCTTTGAGTTAGACCATCCCCCTTAAGGGGATTGAAAATTCCAGCACAATAGAATAATGGAAAAGTTTAGGGGATAATCTTATCCCATGGCATAAATTTAGGGGCTTAAAATTTTTAATGGAATAATTTTTTATTAAGCACCCATTAGGTATTATTAGCCCACATTTTATTTACTTATTTTTAATGAATAGGAGGTTATCCCCATAGAATTTAAAAAGGGGAGCCAGGATAAAACAATTTAGCCCTTCTAAATATGGATTTAAACCTTTGTTATCCCACAAAAATCATTAGGCATATCCCATTCGCCCCCGATTTCCAGAAATGGCAGTTGCTAGGGGTTCTTTCACCTTCTATCGATCATGGAAATTGAATTCGAAGTTACATTCATCCATATTTTATCAATTGAATCTCATTTTGCAAGTTTCTTAATGTCCACACGAAAAGGGCGATTGATAATTACCATAAGGTATTATAGAGACCCATTTGCATCTAGGAGAGTTCTAAATCCCATCACCTCAAATCCAAAGTTTCCCTAATAAACATGGGGATTGTGAAGCTTGCGATCAATGATGCAGAAATAATGTTTTTGAGGGTGTTTGGGGAATCATACTTGGGGGATGGGACTTCATTTATAGCCGCATAATTGGGCATGCAGGGGGGCATGAATTTTCAAGGAGAAACCCGCTGAAACATTTGTCGAAATATTCGCCAATATTTTACAAGGTTTTATAATTTAATGAAATATTCACCAAGAATTTACAAAGTTATATAATTCAATGAGCGATTCGCAAAAAATTATATATACATAATATAACATTGAGAAAATAGCCTTCATATTTTCCTATATACCATGAGGATTCATCCATTTATTACACATATAAATGTAGGTGGGGTTCTTAAAATTTTCTTTGACTAGAATACAATGGTGCCCCATTTTTCTCCAATGCACAAGAACCCTGTGTTGGGCACCATTTTGACCTCTTTTTGTCATCTAAATATCCTCCATTTTCCTCCATTAGACCCTCATACCAATCTATAAAGTTTGTAGTTCATCACAGAATTTGTTTAAAAAGGTATTAATGTCATCGCTTGTTAACAAATTGAATTTTGAAGTTTTTAGAGCATTTAAACTAGGTTTTTTAAAAATTACAGGATGTTCTAACTTCTCGTAATATCTCCAAAGTTGAGCACTTGCAGGACAGCTAGGCATTAACTGGAAGATGGAGGAAAGATCCTCAATGTCCAAGGATGGATGAATTTCCAACGAATAGATGATGTGGCTCTTACAGATGGCAAGTCAAATTCGGTCAAAGATGACCACCTGTGCTACCACTCAGCACAAAAGCAGGGCAGTTTGGATTCTGTTGAGTTTCACGATTCTGCATGAGGATATCGATGGCTATGTTCATTAATTAGTTTGCAAGATTATAGCATTTCCAGTTTTCTTTTGAATTTGTATAAATATTTCACAAAACATTGGATTGAAAATCATGATTTTTGGGAAGAACGCAGACTGCTTCTGAACTACGTGGTTTTACTGTGTAATTGATTTTATGGTGAATACAATTAGACTCTCAGTTCTGTAAACCTACGACTGTGTGTGGAACAAGGCACTGGAGGGCCCCCATTGTTGAGTTCTCACACCATTACATTGCTAGTGTCTGCGATTTATCTGTTTGCAACGATTTAATTGATGCATGCGATTTAGATCGAACCATTGGTATGTGTTAATTCTGTAGTAGCTAGCATATCGTTGTAGAATGAGTTTAGTTAGTTTTCAATTGATTTTATTATTGGTCTGTTTTCATTTAAATAGTTCAAGTCACGATTTCGTTAATGCTATGTACCACTTACATTTCTACGAGCTCTACCTTATACTCTATTAAATGTTAAAGGAACGGTTATAACTGTGATCTTGACATGTCATATATTGCTGCTCATCTGAAGAGGAAGTGTTTTGAACAACTATCAATTACGAACAATGTCCTGTAAGGGAATTTAATGATTAATTGTTCATGCATTAGTGGATTGTTAGGGTTAGAATCATTGTTAAATTGCTTACATTATATCAGTTCTTTCATTGTTAAATTGCTTTCCTAAATACATTGCTGTGCATTTAAAGAACAGATGAAGCTATCCCTGTAAAAGGATTTTTTGTATCTTTAAAATTGCAGTACTTCTCATTAGACAGTAGGTTCAATTCACAGAAAATTAGGTTAGCTGAACAAGTCTAGCTCTAGGTCCTAAAACTTGGATATGCCTCTAAGCTTACATACCCGGATTGATATATAAATTTAAGGTTCGATCTGCATTAGTAGATTGAATCCCAACACCCTGGTCTCCATTATGTGCCAACAAATGGTTCCACTATCAGGACCTAGTCCTTAAACATGAATTTGTTAATTGTATGGTTGAATTGGTGATAACAAGTCAAATTTCGGATTGGTGGGAAAAGAAGCTTGATGATTTCGCATCCCAAGAAGTTGAACTACGAAGATGCGAAGTAACAAAGTTTAGACAATACATTTTCTATGGTGGAACACTTCTATATTAGTACAAAATGTTGTGGGTTTAGCTTCCACTAAACTTAGCAGAGTGGTTGGAGTGACTCACTGAAGCACCCATGTATTGTAATAGATAGAGGAAAATTGTTGTGTGGACTATAAAAGATATGATCTTGTTAAATAAACTAGACTCACCCCTGACTAGGGCCATTGATTTTTCAGTATAAAGCACATTGTTTGGCTATATTTAGAAATTCACGGTTGAAAAAAATCAATCCGCATTAAAATTTGAAGTTGAACTCAAGAGAGGAGCAAGAGGGAGGATACTGAGAGAGGTTCCTCTGTGGATAAGGGCCTAGTTGGTTGATTTTGGTTTTCTACCTCCATATTGGATGAGAATGGATGGGTAAACCCCTCGCACCCAGGGGAAAAAGTCGAGTTGATGCTACTACATTGTGAAAGGTAGATATATCATTAATAGATTGGATTTATAGTTTTGAAGCCAAACATAAGAGAGAAAATTGAAGGGTTTCTATTAAAGAAGATTGGTTGAGATAATAGATAAGAGAAGCACAGAGGAGAAGCATGCAACTGGAAGAAAATATAAGGAATGAGGAGTATAGTGAATAAATCCAAGAGGAATTGCATCATATGAAGAAGAGAGAGGAACTAACTAGCACCAAAATGAGAGAGCATGGGATGAACGTTCCAAATATCCTAGTAAGAGGAAGCTAGGGGGAGGGAACAAGTGGAAGGAATGAACATGAAGACAACTTGTTGTGTAACAAAGTGTTTCATCAAGCACCGAAATCAACCCTGAATGTAGAAGAGGATCATCAAGAACTATCAGAACCTACGAAAGATACAAGTAATCCAAAAAGTGGACCCCTCATTGAACAAGGAAACGTAATAAATGGAGCTACCAATCCCCTGATTGAACCCTAGCCCCCCTACAAAATCTAGTAACAAATTCTCAAAATATTGTGTTACAATTTCATTGGTATAGTAAAATGAGTAGTAGTAGCAATAATTCTCAAAGCATTTCTTTTATAAGTGGAAGTAATAGTAGTTCTCAACAAACTAGTAGCAATTTTAGTATGCAGCTAGGACCACAAGGGTTTTTTTTAGTAAATACTCCAGCTGCACCAATGGTGGGGGAGCTAGTAGGACCTCCGTTAATATTCCTAGACTGTTTCAGAAATGGAGAATATGCTGCAGCTCAACACTGGTTTCTCTATGTAGAAATGTGGAATGATAGGGAAACCCCAGTGATGTCCAAGTTGGTGGAATTTCAAACCACCCTCCAGTGAAGGGAATTGTAGTCACATACATGAGGTTGGTTGAAATACGGCTTCCAAACACGTCACACCCCACCCTTGTAGAAATTATTAATATATTTATAGATGAATTTGCATGGCCAAAATCCAAATAGTAGGGTGTTGCACAAATCAGGGAGATACAACAAATACCTAGGGAATCCGCATGAGAATATGCACCTATATTTTGAGACTCGCTAACAAATATAACATATCCAATACATGAATCCTACCATAAGGAATAGTTCATTTATGGTTTACTTCCTATGCCAAAGATACCCCTATCAGAACAAGTAATTGATTCACCCTAAACTGCTCTTGAACAAGCATTGGATATTGAATCCATTGCTAACTATCTATGATTAATGGGAATGGGAACCTGATCACTAATTGGTGAGATAGTGCAAGTACATCGTAAGTTATTAGAGATAATTGAGAGACTCTAGGACCTAAATGCAACAAAGGAACAATGAGCACAGGTATGGTGCACTAGCACCCTAATAGATGGATATCGCACCTCTGAATTCCTTTGGACGAGAGAGCAAAAAGATTCTCCTGAAGGACCATTCAACAAAGGACCTAGTGCAACAATTATGCATGCCACTATGGAAAATTCATTTCATTTCATATGACAACCATCATATTGAGAGCCACCAACTGGTTCTCTTAATGACTACTAGAAAATCTATATGTCATTCAAACATCACCCACAACTTTTTCCTCTGTTCCAAAAGTATTGAATGGTACCTAATATAGTATACTATAAAATTTGCAGATCTAATACACATAGTACTAAGAAGCATAGAGCTTTGGATGCCCTCATATAGAGGCTAGAATGATCTATATTTGAGTAGCAGATCAATTCCAAGGGACATGAGGAGAGGGATGAGGAGGGGGGTTTGGAGCTTGAAGAGGAGGAGGTTTCGGAGCTAGACAAGTAGGAGGTAGCATAGGGACACTATGATGCTGTGATGCTACAATTGTAATGAACTAGGTGCTTTGAAACTTGATTTTCCTTTTCCCTAAAGACCTTCGTGTACCTGCTGACATAGAAACACTCATACAATAGAATAATTTCCTAATCTCATTGCTAAATTGGAGGGCCGCTCAAGAAGGATAGCCAGTTTAATAAACTATGAAACCCAAGAAGGTCACACAACAACAATTTTTGTTGTCATTCAGGAAGATCCGAAATCCAGATAAAATCAAAGACGACCAAACTCCCAAGTGATGTAGAGGGAAACCCGTAAAAGGACAAATACATTTCGGTGCAACAAATGGAGATATACAGGGAAACTACATATATGTTTGGTCGAATACCAACTCCTCCATCCCAAGAGGGTACAAGATCACATCAACAGTTCGGAGAAGATAGTAATAAGTATGAGGGTAAGGAGTCACGTGCTGATCAAGCAAAAGACTCTATTTTTCTATTGTTTCAGTTGCTTAAAATTAGTTTGGCAGTTCCGAAAGCCACTTAAAAACTATAAAGTGTGATCCACATACTGATGGATGTTGTAGAAAATGATGAAGAAATCTTTGTTGTATTTCCAAAGTGGAATATCCAGTTGGGGTGACAATGATGAAGGAAGTGAATGTGAGGTAAACTATGTGCATTAATAATTCACCTTGAACATTGAATTGTGAAACCAAGAGGTTGTAAACTTATAGGTGCAAGCATAGGAAATGCAAGCCTAGAACCTACTCTAGCCTAATCTAACAACTACTACTAACAAAACTACTTCACATAATTTAATGCAACTGATGGAAGAAAATTAAATTAAAATATCAAAGCAATCTAACACCACATGCTTAGCTTGACATTGGACCATAATATCACATCTCTTGAGTTGGATCTTGGTCATCAATGGATTATTATTTTAGTGGTTACCTAAGCTACGGGAAAATGAACTCAATAATTACTAGGTGTAGATAAAGAAGTATTGAAAAGGGAAATATTGATGAGGAAACTAAAATCATTCATAAGAATGCTTAACCATGAAAGAGAACTCGTCTAAGTTCTTTTCTATGTTATATAGTTTATCAATCTTAAAATGTTCTAAACTCTATAAAAAATAAAATGCCTAGACCATATTTGATATTTGAATTTTCCGTTGTAATTTCAATATCAAGACATAACCATTCACTCTCCCTTGAGGAAGGTGTTCTTGTGCTTCCTAAGGTAAATCCCAGCTCTAATTTTTATATTGATGAGTTAATGAATGGTGAAAATAGAGTGTCTTTTCATCAACCAATAAGGATATATCTTAAAAAATTATGACTATTAAAAATGTAAGGTGCCAAACAAAATCACTAAACTAAAAAATTTCTCATAATCATATCTTTAATCCACACATATAAGCAAATTGGATTGTAAAATGCCATGGAAAGAAAATTTCTTGAATTTATAATCTTTGAAAATGAAAAATAACTGAATGTCAAGGATAGATCCAAGTGTAAACTCTGATTCTATGAAATGTAGTGTTTTACTTACTATGAAATGTTTTTACACTTTGAATAAATAAAAGCATTCTACATTCTAGTCTAATTCTAGCCTCTATGTTCAACACAAATGAAAATATAATACAAATGATATAAACATAGTACTAAATCTATGTTATTATCTAAAACTAATATCTAACCTAGAAACATAGATACTATCGTAACCATTGTTCAAAACAACTGTTATCTAATGAAAACTAGTCTAAGTCAATTTCCACTAGTTATTTCTAAACAAAATGAATAAAAACTAGAATGATATTGCTCAAATTGTTCTACATATTTTGAATCAAGAATATGGTCATTAAATTGACTAATCTATTAATGCTCTATATATCATAGAGACCATACCAAGATTTGACCACTTCAGATGTACTATCATAGGATTTGGCTCGAATGAGAAGGAGCGATTACAATTTTGTGTATATGAAATATTTGTACAAGTAATGAAATAAAAAAATATGTATGTTCTTATGATATCGAGATCCAAAGACAATGAACAGAAACATCAACATGTATCAAATGTAAGTACAAATGAACTCAATACAAGTAAAATGTGAATAAATGAAATGCAAATATGGAAATATGGAATGTGTCAAATACTAGTATAATGAAGAGGACGCTAACATGATCAAGTAAGAGGACGCTAACATGATCAAGTAAAATGTAGAGAACATTGATATGAACAGTAGAATGCGGAGAATGCTAATATAAACAAAAAGAGCATTGATATGACCAAGTGGAATGTAGATCTACAACAAAACCAACATAGTCAAAATGATTTTAACAAATATTTATAACAAGAAGTAATGAAGACATGAATTAAATCAAAAGAATAACTAGATCAAATGGAAAGGGAATAAGACTTCACAAGACCAGCATGTGGGCCCTTTCCTGTGGCTAGTGAGTATTGATTAAGCCATGCCAAATGAATGATGATAACACTACTTTAAAAAATATCATATCTCCATTAAACAACTGAGTTTAAAATAAATTCCATATCCAACATCAAAAGTGTTTAAACGAGAAACCACAAGTTCTCCTCCTTGATTTAACTCTCTCCCATATCTAATACAAGAATGGAGTATTTTCCTACCAACTTCATGATCCTCCCTAGAATTAGATCCATTCAACATATTTTCTAAGAAAAAAATGGCCTCATTAAATTATAAGTGTAACAGTTCATGTGGTTGAATTTGTGTTAAAGAACTACCCATATATCCTAAGTTGTTTTGAATTTTGAGAAATGGCATGCATATTAATCAATTTATCATATGATGTAAAAAACCCATGTCTTCATTTCTCAAGATATTGCTCCAGTTTCTTAGAAATTAAGGAGGAATTTGGTAGTTTAGGAATTCCTATGAATTAATTGAAAATATTTGACCATAAATTGAAAACCCATACATGTGAGCTGCGTGAGGTGTGATGGAAACCTCACCATCTAGAAGAATCCAGATGTCTCATCTAAGTGGAAAAATTGATTTGGAAGTGTGAGAGTATGTCATTCATGAATTCATGCTGAAATTTATACATAAACTGGCAGAAATGTGCAGAAATGAAACTCATACAATCGTCATTAGTAAAACCAAATACAATTCTCTTTAATTCATCAAAAATAAAGAAAAATATATAATGTATAACTACTTGGCATATATGGGTGTATTATGATGTTTTATGAAGAAATATGATGCTAATGGCGGGAAAATGAATGGAATGGTGAGATGACAAAAGTGGTTTGAATGGTGGAGATGATGTCAAAGTGGAGTCCCAACAACAAACATGCCTAGAATTATGTCTAAATGCACAAGTACACAGTTATGATATCAAAATTCTAATGTTGGACCTTAGTTATGTAAGCATCTTACCAAAAAAGTCATCGGAAGAAATGGGTTCCCCCAATCTTGTATATCCCCCAATTCAATTGTGAATGGAAAACCAATATTGTATCTTCCCCATTGGTCACCTAGAGAATGATGAAGTAGATTTAGGTGGTGTTAAGAAAATCTGATACTTTGAAGTTATTAAAATCATAGGGGAATATATCCTTATCCAACATTGCTCGGTATTGAATGGACATATGAAACTAAGGCATAATTGGTCTAAAGAATAAAACGTATGACCTTTGAGGTGGATGGTATGAAGCTGACCAAGCTATTTGATCAAAACCAAGGTCCACGATACACTGGTACCATCCAAGAGAACACATAATGAGATATTTTAGATGTGATCTAATATCTAACTATAGGATAGATATATGACCATGTGAATCCAACCATAGAAGGTTTGATATGTTGGAGAAGCATTTATTCCTTTGATAGTGATTCTAAGGATTCTTGGGACATCATTTGTTAATAATCAAATTAACACCCTCAACAAGGAAAGGAAGGAGCACATTTACCATTCACCCGCAACATGAAGACCAAAAATAGGGAACAATTGAGAGATTTAATCTCTCATTTGACCTCTTCTTCTGCAAAGGAAAAAGTGTGTGAATACAAAGGTTGCTCTAAAGAGGCCAAGTCTAGGACCACCTAAAGGGCCAAAACCTAGTTTCTACAACTCCTAGGGTGGAAAGAATACGTCATAGGTGTATTAATTATCCGAGAAATTATGGAAATTAATGTCAAAAGCCTGAAAATAAAGGAAAAGTGGGTTTTTGAATGAAAATAATAAAAAATCAAGAAAATGTATTATCCCACATTTAAAGTTGAATACTGAATTCTCATTTCCAAATACTATAAAAGAAAGGCATTTGGGGCATAGTAAAATACATAAAGTAAAAGTAAAGGCATGCTAGAAGATTGGAAAGTTTTGGAAAGCTTATCTTCAACAAAGTTCTTGAAGGATCAAAGGAAATGATGGAGAAGGATGGATCAAAGAAAAGGGAAGTGGATTCACCTCAAGCAAGGTTGTAAGTAAGTATCATTTCTTATTTGATGTTTATATGTAGTAATTCAAATTTCCCTTCCATTTATGATTTATGTTTTTTCCTCCAAGTTTATTTCAAATTCAAAATGGTTAAGGATATTATGAAAGTTTAGATAATTGCTTCATTTCCATCAATTGAATCTCACAATTCATAGTAAGATCGTTAATTAGAGTAGACACATCCCTACTATAATTACTATCAATAGACTGGTGACTCCACTTTGGTTTTAATTTGATTTTTTTTCAAAAATTGGTGTTCCAAGATTAAAATTCTTCCTAAAAATTAATATAATCTATCATAAGTCCTCCCAAACATCTGTAGAAAGCATATTGATTCTGGTTAGAGCCTGAATTTAGCCTAAAACACTCAATTGTTTTTCAAATTTTTGGCAGATTTCACTCGGTTCTTGATGTTATTGGATACACACTAGTCCTAGTTAACACATAGGCATGTTACACATTAGTCTTAGTGATAACAAAGGCATTTTTTTCTCAAAAATGCAGGTTGCAGTGGTAACAGTAGTGGGTACCTCTAGGATCTTGAACTTTGGGCCTAAATTGGTCCCAAATTCACCAATTCTTGTGATTTTTTTCTTTGATTGGATTAGGAATCCATTAAATTAGCTATTAGACCTTAATTACACCCCGATTGACTAATATTTGGAATTTTTTTAAGGATTTTGAATATTTTAAATTTATTTGCTTCAAAATTGCAAGAAAATGGTCAAAACTAGTTGTGAGAATTTATTTTTTTAGGAACACTTTTAGTCACAATTTTGTGTCTGCATACCTATTCATGATATTAAAAACATTTTAGGATCAATTCATAGAAAATTTGGAAAATTTTGGGAGGCTTTAATTTGAAAACTTTAAAGTTGAATTTTCCCACCAAAACCCTTAAGAATGGCTTAATTTGGCATTGTTTCCAAATTTTTTTCGTAATTTGTGTTAGATTTGATTGATTGAGGTCATATTTATCACTTATATCTATGATTTGATTAAATTATAATTGATTTCTAAAAAAAATTGATTAAATGAGTAGTTTTGCAAATGGTAAAAATTGGAAGACCGTGCAAAATTGTTTCAAGAACCTTTAGGCCTTTTCAAATTTGAATTCCACATTCTTTCCGACGTGAAACAAGAAACAAAATAACAATCAAGATACATTAAAATATCATTTGAAAAAAATATATTGGGAAATTTTCATTAAAATTCAAAAAATTGAACATTACACATTGAGAGAATTTGAAAATGTTTCCCTCCAAACCAAAGAAACAAGTTTAATTTCTAAATCTCTATTTTGGATGTACGATATTTAATTTTCCTCCTTCACAATTAGAGAAAGTTTTAGCTTTAATCTTCAGTTTCTTGAGATGATTTGTGTTCGAACCACCGTATCCTCTTCACTTGGGATTTCGGGCGATCTTGTGAATGAGAAAATGGATCTCATTTGTAATAGTTTAGGATTTGATTTTTCAGGTAATTTATTTTCAAGTCATCATATCCTCTTCACTTGGGATTTTAGGCGATCTTGTGAATGAGAAAGTGGATCTCACTTGTAACAAATTAGATTTGAAATTTTACATATAATTCTCGAGCTACCATATCCTCTTCACTTGGGCTTTTGGGCAATATTGTGAACGAGAAAGTAGGTCTCACTTGTAAATGTTTACTTTATAGTTCTTCAAAGGGATATATGTATAATATTTTATTGCACTTTTGTGTGTCCCTACAAACGAGAAAAAGATATCCCCCATGTAAGAGAGTTGGATTCATTTCAATTGATATATTTATTTGGTTTACATCGATTTTTTAAATTAATAATTAACCATATTTCAGAAGAATTGTTCCAAAAACATCAGAAAATATACTAAAAACTTTGCATCACCAAAACTTCACTAGATTTGGAAACCCATTCAAACATTTGAAAATATTTTCTATGCATGTTGTAACCATAAATTGAAACAAAGAAATCAAGTAATTTGTGACAATAAAACGTCATTTCTTTAGATTTTTTTTTCTTTCAAAATCGTAGAGATAAATCTGTTTCTGCAACTTGCATTTTTGAAAGACCTACACAAACCTTTAACTTTTCACCAATTCAGAGCATTCATCGAATAGAAAGGTAGAGTAGTGAGCATTTGTGCATTGTTTGATTATGCATTTGAGTCACAAACACCACCAGTTTAACTTACATCCCTAAAACTAAGCAAAGTACCCTTAGAATTGGTGCTTAATTCTAAACTAACCAATATTTGATTGTGATATTACCAACAAGGTTAGGCTAGGTCCCTAGATTAGGATTGGAGAGTTAACACTCCTGGGTTACAAAACTTTTGAAACTAGCATTGATTATTGAGAGTATAAATCCATTAGTAGAAAAAAATGCTTTTTGAGAAAGCGCATCTAACACATGTATCAAGTACGAGGTCAATCTAGATAAGTAAGGGTGGTACCCCCCTCTTACTTATTTAGTGGGATATGAGCTCATCACTAAACTCCATGCAAGTAACAAGTCCTCGAGGTGACATCACTTTTCTAGAGTACCTGGTTATGAGATTTGTCCTAGACTTAAAATTGTTCTTCCTTAATGTCGATTATGAAGTGGTAACCTTAGTTGTTATTCCTAGGATATCACGTTGAGTATTGTGAGTGGGGGACACTTGAGTCATACTTTGAATATTTTACTCCTTGAAAGGGTGATTGGTCAAGAATCAGTACTTGCAACTTTGGTGATTAAATTTAATTGTAATTGTTTCTCAAACCTTCACTATTAGTAATTATCTTAGGCTTGATTCCCCTCATAAACTACTAGTTTCAAAAGGCCCTCTAATCTATATTTTTAATAAGCTTCGGTTCTTTGGAAAAGTAGATTTCTTGCTTGGATTCATAGGACATTTTTAGGTTGTGTGGACACTTTTCTTTTTGTTAAGTCTAGATTTCCTTTAGGGTTGTTTTATTCTATTTTTTATTAAGAATACCAATTTAAACAAATCCTTTTATCAAAATATTCAAACTGGATACTCTCCCCATCCACCAGTCATGGTGGCAGCAAGGTTAGTCACCAGAAACTGAAGACCCCACTACACGATAGAGACAGATACAAAAGAACCAACCTTGTGACTTGGAAACTGAACAACTTCTAGCCTTCAATTAACAATAATATAGAAGAACAACATCAATCAAATACTAAAAATTCACCATTGCATAAACAATAAAACATATAAATTGTTGATAATCTTGCTCCATTTGAAATTGAAACACTAGAGAACAACAAAGCTACTCACGTAAACCCACCTTTGACAAATCGTTTAGACCTAGTTATACTTCACATCAATAATTCATTAGATTACATCAATCCTCTTTTCAGTTATTGGAATAATATGCGAAATTTAACACTTGACCCTATGGCTTCATCAAGAGCACAAGGGACGACATCACCGCAACCCCAAACAGTTTCTAGAGGTAGAAAAACGTCCACTTTGTCCTCTACATCAATCCCAATAGTTAGTATACCTGTCATTAGCACAAGTTCAACTATCACTTCAGTGCCAGTTAGTACAATTTTGGGTTCCAATCCCATAGGTACATCCACTTTGTCTGCAAGGATCCCTATTGGGAGGTGTTCCTCACCAAAAATGGGTTTTCCATATGGTTTGGATAACCACAATAAAAAAAAGGAGTAAACCAGAAGCCTCTTGGTATACCTAACATTTTTCCAAATTCTACTTCTGGGGGAAACCCTTCATGATGGAATGGTAATATTCCTGGTGGAAGCAATGGACCTTTGAAAAGTAATTCCAATTAGTGTTATCCTCCACCAATGGGTGGACACACCTCGAGGGGTCATCCTCCAACTTTTCCTAGCACAAATACAGGGGGAAATCCCATACCCCCAACGGGTAGCATGCTAGGGGGAAATACACCTATCAACCACATTCCACAATGGAGTTGGAAAGTTTCAAGAAGTAACCAATATTCTTGGGGACCACCTTCCCAAGGGGGAAATCAACCTTCGAACACTTATCAAAACCAAGGAAATAGTCAATGGAGTGATCAAATTCTGACAAGTAACCAATCTTATTGGGTCCCACCGTCGCAAAGTGGCAATCCACCCATTAATTCTATCCTACAATGGAATGGTCAAGTTCCACCAAGTAACCAATATTATTGGAACTTACCTCTGCAAGGGGGTAATCCATACATGCATCTTGTTCTGCAATGGAATGGATAACATTCATGAATTAACCAATCTTTTTTGATGCATCCTCCACAAGATGGAAATCCTCCTTGGAATGCTTTTAAATCCCAAGGACAACGCCAATCGAACCATCAAGCTTCACCTGCGTATGAATATTTTGCTACGACACCAGTCAAATCACAATTTCTATCCACAATGAATCTACCATATTTATCCCAGTTGACTAATGAACTCATTCTACATTTGAATGGGTGGCCAACCATACCAACTAAACTACCCTCAGACATACCCAAGTTCGACGAACGACCAGGGGACGTTCATTCAAATCACGTCATGACATTCCATTTGTGGTGTTCATCCAATTCCCTAGTTGATGATATTAGGTTACCATTGTTTCAACGGACCCTCATGGGAACTACTACAAAATGGTGCATTGAGTTGCCTCGCAACACATTCACGAAATTTTCCTCTTTAGCTATGGTTTTTCTGACACATTTTCATTTACCTATCCGTTATGAGATGGGTACAAAACATTTAACTTCACTTAAGCAGTCCACTTCTACTCACATATCAGATCATATCCATGAATGGAGGAGGCGTTGAAGACTTATAAAAGCTGAAATCCCAGATCAATTCTTACTAAATTGGTTCATAAAATCAATACTTCTTACTCTTTCCAAAGACGTATCCATGTTAGGAGCCATGACTGAAGAACTACTCATTCAGTGTGCTCAACAGATGAACTTGATACATTCATAATCGAGCACACTTTATAATTTAATACCTCACGTTGTAAGACCTACGTCCGATCTGAATTAGACACCAAAAGGACCTCATACCGATGGTGTGATTGGATCCATTAACCAACTTCAAAATATTATGGAAAAATGGGGACAAATGTCTATTTATACTTTGCAACCAAAAACTGGCCAGGAAACAAAGCAATCTGCAACTCCCACCCAAACTTCTGAAGTACTTACGGTTCAAACTCTGGAACCAAAGGGAAAAAAGAAGAAATATGAGAAGAAGCCCAATTCTGGGATGGGAGAAGCACCTAAGGTGAATAATCCCACTAGAGGCAATCAGGAGAACCAGAAAAACAAATACCCTTGTGATATTTTCGAAGGGGATCATCCTACTCACCTTTGTCCTCACATTACTAGTACAAAATGAGAGATAAGTGACCAGGCGACAAAAAAAATTGGTCTCCATGGTTTTTTCAAGGGATAAATGACCAAAATTGAGAAATTTTAAGTGAGCTAACTAAAAAAGACCAAGATAAATGACCAATTTGGTCACGGAATAAGAAATAAACTAAAAATGACCAAGATAAATAACCAATTTGGTCACAGGATAAAAACTAAACTAAAAGTGACCACATAACAATTGGTCATTTATTTGGTCATTTTTAGTTGTCACTCTGACAATGGAAAATTACAATTTTGACAATGAATCGGGTTATATGAATCCATCTGCAGTGTTAGAATTTAGTCAATTGTAACATTATAGATGGATTCATATAATATCTAGTTCAATGTTCTTATCATATAACAAGCAGTTTCTACATATGTGATGATTAAACATCTTTCTATGGGAATTTGAATCAGCTTGCTTGTGATGGTTAATCATCCTTCTATGTGATGGTTAATCATCCTTCTATGTGATGGTTAAACATCCTTATATGGGAATGATTATAATGGCAATGACATTGATGCCTATAGTGATAATCTTGACAATAATGATAATGATGCTGACTATAGTGATCATCATGACGATGATGACAATTCCAAGGATTATCATCACCATCATTATCGTTTAATGCATGATCCTTGTTTGCTCAAAGAAACAACATGAAAGTATTTTTTGACGAGGTGAACAACCTTTCAAAGTTTAACTAAATCTATAGAATTCATGCAAGCTGTTAACACCAAAACTGACCCCTAAGGATGAAATAGGGTAATCTCGGGTAACCACTAACCAATCTTTGGTTTACGCCTCTGATCAAACATAAACAGAGAGGGCTCTCTCTATAAGCTCATAGAATACTAGAAATCTTCAAAGGTGTCAATCAGCGAAAACATACACCAACATTCAAACACTAAAGATATTCAATTACGACAATGCACAGAAGATCAGATTTCTATTTGTGGAACAAAAATGATTTAAGAGTTACTTGGTTGAAAACACATGAATTCATTTGGGGTGATGGAGTCACATTTAACTGGTTCTGCAAAAATTATTCACAAATATTTAGCGAACGCATTCACAAGGGTAAGGTAGCAAGCATCTAGTAGTCAAAGAGCTTTAATTTGTGGAACAAAAGAGAGAAGAAACAATCCATCAATGTAAGGCATCTAACAAGGATGAATCCTACATAAACTTTAGCAGAATATATTTGGTGAAACACTTGGAATAAGCTAAGCAGAGCATAATCTCTATGAATTCTACTTAACTGTCACCTGATCCAAGCATGAAGGAAATATTACAGAATGGAATAACAAAAGATAGAAACACATTTGCACATGGGAAAAATAAAAGTACAGACTACCAGACCGATTACACAGGAATCCTTGTCAAAAAATGCAGGCCTCAAGCTCTGCAAATTCTATTAAACAGCTCCAAGAAAATGTATTACAAACTGATCATCAAAACACAAATACTTTCTCATAAGATTTTTCAAACCTTGTGTCTCTTATTACAACTGTATATATAGGTGGCCTTGAGCTCTAGACTCGGCTCCTTCTCAACAAAAATTAGTTACAACCAGTTGACACCTATCTAACAGCCAAAATGAACATCATTTGCTATTGCTATCCTTAAACAAATATCTACGGGATAGATTTTAACTACAATTTATAATTACATAGCCGCTTCTCTACATAGTCCAACTATTTTAAACAAAAGTACAAAAATACAAAAATGTAGCTGCTGCCAGTTGGATTGCTTTCATGAGCTCTTCAATTCCTAGATACATATACGCTGGACACGTTTTTGTTTCCCCTGCACGTTGTCTTTCCAAAAATGGGTTTGCAAGCCATCTGAGTATCTTCAAAACTTGGAAACCAGGAGTATACTTGTATAGCCAAGAGAACTAACTTACCGGATAGTTGGATGCAAAAGACGTAAGAGCACCGCCACCCTATTTCCGGGATTTCACTTGATCATACCAATCGAGGAAATCGCCAGCGTCGGAGGGAACATTCGTTCAAGTTTCCCTAGGTGGGGAAATAGGGGGCACCTCTTTGGTAGAGAGGATCCAGTCCTAGATTGTATCTTCATGAGAGGAGAGTTTTGGCTCCTCTTCCTCCTAGGATTTCCCTCCTTTCTGCTGTAGCAAATTCCAACACTCCTGTAGTGCCTTGGGCTCTTCTGATTCTCTAGAAGAACCTTTTTCTGCTTGGTCGGAAAACACAATAGGTGGGAGAGTATAATCCTCCATTATCTCAGACAACACATGTTCTGGTGCAACTATTATCTCGGCCTCTGGCTCTCTATGTCTGTGATACTACATGCAAAAATAACCAAACAGATGAACTCACCACCCTTTTGGATTCGACATAAGCTACAGGCCCTGAGAATCAGGCTTATAATGACCAATAGTGACGGCGTCTCCATGTGAATTACACTATCATGATTTTCTGACTTAGACCTTCCAAATGATTTATCATGATGACTGAGGATAGGACTGGCGTAATGCACGTACGACCGTTCCTTTCAGATCATACATAAAAGACCCTTGACGGCGCTGAGGTGGCTTATCCAATGTGGCCATCATTAATCTCTAGAGGAGATGCCCCTTTCTCGTGTGGGAACCAGTGATTGGATTAAGACCGCAACCCCTTTGTTTTTACTTCTGTGGATTCCCATTCTGTCACACATAGTTCTAAGTTTGACTATTGGATGGAACGTCCTTGCTGATCACGGCGATTTGAGACGCGGTTAAATCACCAGCGAGAAAAATCAGCACAGTGATCTCAGGCCTTTGATTTTCCCTTGGAGAATCTATGTCGTTGATAGTTTCACGATACATAATGTGACCGCGGCGATTTGAAACATAACATGCTTTTCATTTGTTGGATCCGCGCAAGGAATGTGCACCGTAGATCTTTCAATACGCCAATCTCCGCCGTCGATTGATTTCATCACTTGCCCACCGATTACCACCCGCATCATTATGCTCTATTGCCTACATCTTCGTTCACGCAGTGGGCTATGGACCATCGATCTTCGGGGTATTCAATATCAGCCATCATTTCCTACTTTGCTTATTTCCGGCTCGTTTAGCATGTTTGTTTACCTTATGACCTCTTAAAACCACTGGCTCCTCCCTGACTGCTTCATTCCTTGAACTGTTCCCTACCATGCTGACCTCCGATGCCTCCGTCTTAGGGGAGGTAGTCCGAGAGTCGATTATCCACTTGGGTCTTGATGTTCATGAGGTCTTTTCCACCCATGCCAAAAGCTACCATAGCATTCAGCACAATTTGAGTGCTAACACAAGCTATGACACAACACTAAAGATGTGAAAGGGTTCAACAAATATATATAGTAAAAAAGGGATCCCTAGATGGTGTGGCATATCATTTTATACTTCTAAGTTAAGTATAAACAAGTGGAAAGTCAATTATTTCATATCTAGTTGGATTTTTAATAGGTGAAGT
Source organism: Larix kaempferi (assembly GCA_027924585.1). NCBI lineage: Eukaryota > Viridiplantae > Streptophyta > Pinopsida > Pinales > Pinaceae > Larix > Larix kaempferi. Next base: position 1,709,090 of record BSBM01000247.1, read on the forward strand.
AGCTCTTCCTCATCAATTGAAGAATAGAAAAACCACATGTATTGCACTTTACAATGGATTCATAGAATGAAGGATAATTGAAATAGGTGATGCTTGAGATCTCCTTGATTGAGTGGCATACATTTTCCTCTAAAAGTTGACATAAGTCACAAAGAAGGGAGATGTGTCCAGGAAATTGAGAGTCGATAAATAATTTGGAAACATAAACCATTTATGTTTAAAATGCTATAATTCTCCCTTTTCAATACCAAATCATCAAGATTGTATTTTGATTTGAATTAGCTAGCAAACAAATTAAAAGAGATATTTTTAGCATAGAATAAGAAAAAACAATGGCAATCAAAAGACATTTTAAAAGAATAATATGTTATAATTAAAAATTTGATATTATATCTGACATGTCTCTCTATCAACGCATTAAATGTGACAAACAAAGAGGAGAGCAATGAGGATTGAGGCAAAGAGGTCTTTGTGTCTAGTTGACCTCCTCACACTATATATTTTACACAATGATAAGACACAAAGAAGTTGTGGAAAATGGCTTATAACCAGAATAGAAAGGGAGGTATCCACTAGTAACTAAAGGGTGGGAATGAACATATAGCGTTACCCTATCGAGATATCAACCCAATACCTTGCAATCACACATAGTGAAAAGTAAATGCAAGCTTGTGACATGTTACGAGATTAAATTTTCCATGTCTCTTGGGTTTGGTGTTGAATCCATGGTGGGATAAACCTTGATTAATAGATTGCAACCATATGTATAATCCCCAGACCAAGTTCCCTCACGTTGGTTGCATACACCCATGTAATTTATGGATTATTGGACAAACTTTGGCCTTCACTCAAAGATGTAAAAGTATCATGCAATGGGCAAAGGAAGTCCAAAAAGAAACCAAACAGTCCAGTTTTGCAAGCAACAAAGGATTGCAGAGTGTAGGGAACCTTCTAACACCATAAAAACCATGTATTATGCCATTGCAGAGCCAATACTTATACCTTCAAGTTTCCGGATGGCCATGCCAATGGCTTACCTGATGGCATGGTTATCTATGGAGGGGGTGCATTAACAAAAAATCCCTGACAGATGGAGAATTAGTCCATGCCCACATAACCCAAAGGGGATTCAAGATCGATATATTCTTGGGAACCAAACTCGTGACAATGTATGTGAAATCTGGGAATCAGGTAGATGCACGCAAGGTTTTCGATCAAATTACTGAATGAAATGTAGTGTCATGCACTTCCATGATTGCAAGTTATGCTCTGCATGGGATTGGTTGGAGGCCTTCGAATTTCTTTATCAGATGCAGCAGATGGGTGTCGAACCCAATCAGTTCACAATTGTCAGCATACTACCGACATGTAGCATTTTTGGGTCTCTTAAATAGGGTAACGATATCCATCAAAGGCTAACTAGGAATGGGTTTGAGTCTCATCTCTATGTGCATACTGTGCTTATGGATATGTATGCCAAATGTGGGAGTTTGAAGAATGCATGCCATGTGTTTGAGGAAATTCATCAATGAAATATGGTTACATGGACGATGATGGTTGTAGTATATCAACAGAAAGGGAATTTTGATGAGTCCCTGGACCATTTTTGAGTTCTAATGGGTTGGAGCCATCTACCAAATGGGTTGTAAGTGAAGATACAAGGATATTTAATTTCAGATAAATTTTCCACCAATAAGTATTTAAGTCCTATCTAAAGAAGTTGGTTTATTACAGTTCGCATGCATGTAATCAAGTATTTAAGCTATGAAGGCTCACACTTCCACATTCAATTTGTTTGCTTGTTTACAATCCCATGGTTATTCCAACATTCTACTCACCATAAGGTTAAACAATGTTGGTGGACTAATCCTTTTAGCATCTTGCCATTAGGTACGAATACATAGTGTAAAAAAAAAATTATTTATCTCCATCAAGGCATTTGAATGGAGTTAACCTTTTTCAAAGAAATGTATGTTTTATATTTCCAGTCACAAAGAAATCTGGTTATGAAATATCACTTAGCGAATTCACTTAGACAGAGTGAAATATGCTAAGTAGAATTTTTGTATCAATCAGTTCAACAGTGTTGGAAATGCCCGTGAGGATTAAGAAATGTGTCAGCATACACACAACTCTTCTCATTTCCAAATTCAATATCAGTTAAACGGAACATGGACTCAGTATTTTTAGGATAACTATGGATTTAGGGAAATAGTGAACCATCCCTTCAAAGGTATGCACCATTGTTCTTGATCCGTACGTGCCCAGGTGCATGACGGGGACAATAGTTCGATTGAATGAATCGGTATTGTTATGGAGAAAGCATAACAATAATAAGAAAAGAAGGAAATACACTACGCAAAGAAACATACACACACATAAAATATGCAGGAATGCAAATTGATCTTCTCTATTACTTGAACTCTACTTGTCGATCTACTTGTTAGTATATTACAATATTTTACATGCTTATATAGAGTGCTAATATGCTTCGGTGTCTTCCCGTTACGTCAGTTACAAGAGAAGTTAGAACAGTTACAAAATTTCAACTGTTATGATCAACTAGAAGACAGAGAGACATCTATCGTGGTTCGTCAGTCGCGAGTCGATGCTTTATGTCAAAGTCGTGTCGAGTTCAATGACTGGTTGCAGTCTTGAACTTGTCGAAGTCATTGTTGATGTTGGATTTGATGCTGGTATCCAACAATAATGCCAACTACTGGGTGGATCAGACCTCCTTCCTTAAGAAATAATGGTCCCCATTTTTTGCTCGTACATATGAGGAAACTTGACGGTCAGTTCAGTAGCAGAGTACCATTTTCCTTGTGCTAGGATCTGTCCATCTTTGGCCACATGAAACAAGGGAATTATGTTCATCCTTGTATGGAGTACTCGTCGTCCCACAATGGTGTCGCAAGGAAGAGGCTCTTTAAAATATGGATGGATGTCTGCGGGTTCTGCTGTCGGCAAGTCGTTCTATTCCAACAGTGTTTCCTAGTATGGTTGAAGTAGATCCACATTAAATATTGGATGCAGACCCAGGCATGAAGGAATGTCAAGCTAAAAAGCGCTTTCTCCAATCTGCTTAAGAATACGATACAGACCATATCCCAAAGGTTTCAACTTCTTATATGGACTGATGAAGCATTCCTTCTTGAGATGCAACCAGAACTTATCCCCAATTTGAAATGAATGAGGGATACAATGCTTATCCTGTCATGCCTTAGCTTTCACATTATCTCGTTGCAACATTTCAGGTGCTTGCTTCTGGATGTCACAAATTTTATCTCAAAATTTCAATGCTTGAGTCAACTTCTCACAGGTTATTGTTGGTATCGTTTGACTATGTCGAGGAACTGATCAAGTCAATAGGAATTGAGGGTTTAAAGCTATAACATATCTCAAATGGAATCTTTCCCATAGATCTATGTTGTATATGTGGAATAATTTCATCCCATGTTCGTTGATGCTTGTGGTTGTACATACAAAGCAGTTGTATGGCCAAGTGATTCACAACTTTCGTTTGTCTATTTGTCTGAGGATGGAAAGATGTCGATAAGGAGAGTCTTGTATCGAGTTTTCTCTAGAGAGTCTTCCAAAAGATGCTGACAAACCTGGCATCTTTGTCGGAAATAATGGTTTTTGGTAACCCATAGTGTTTCCAGACATGTTCAAATAAGAGTTGAGCGTTATGCTACGTTGTCGTAGTCTTCTTGCATGGAACAAGAATGGCCATCTTGGAAAATCTATCAAATACTACTAAGATCGCGTCACGCTGATGTTTGGTAGTAGGATATCCCGTCAAGTAGTCCATAGAAATAAATTCCCATGGTTGACTAGGAACTGGAAAAGGAGTGTACAATCCCTGTTGTCGATTAGACAGTTTAGTAATCCAACAAACCATGCATGATCGAATGTACTTGTTGACAACATTTTTAAGTGAAGGATAAAAGAAATTGATGCAGGGGCATCCAGGCCCAAGAGAAACAGTCGGACATGACCGACAGAGGACGCCCAGAGGACAGTCGATGACCTCGAGGACAAAGGGAGATGACAGTCGACACAAGTAGGGGAGTCGTGAGGTTTCTAGTCTAGAGGCAACTAATGTCGAACAATCGACACAATGGAGAATGGTCGAAGGTGGTACCGACCAAGGAGAGGAATGTAGTCAGGAGTTGACACCGACGGAGATGGTTAGAAGACCAGAAGGGAAGTCGACAACAGATGGTCGACAAGAATTGGTTGCGTCAGAGGCCAAGTAGGGTGACCGCAGGAGTCACATACAGAGGGCGGTTTCCTTCTGTTGAAGAAAGGGACAGTTAGTCTATATGGTCGATGAATGACCAAGAGCAGACTTCAGTCAAAGGGCCAAGTCACAGTAGAGCTGAGGCTAGTCGTAGAACTAGGAGAGTCGGAGGTGACGTCGACATGAAGAAGGCCGGCTACATCTAAGTGGTCTAGAAGGATGAAGACGGCGAAAGACCAGAAGAGATCAGATAGATCGATGGTTGAGTCACAGAGATTGTATAGAAGGCTGACCAAGAGAAATGATGTCCAGACAAGGACAAAAGACCACAGAAAGGAAGTGAAATCTGAAGCCACAGAAGAAGTGTCGAAAGTATAATCGTAGTTGGCTGACGAGAGTCGACATGCCATAGTGTAGAGATCGGTCGACACAAAACTGACTGACAGCAGAGGATGAGTCGGAGTGGACGACGACAGATCGGGCCGACATGTGAATGAACAGTCAGAGCAAGACAACTGGAATCAGGACGATAAGTTGGTGGGTTGAACCAACTAGAGAAGATCGAACAGGAGATAGTCGATATGGCCATTGGTGTGAAACGATTCAGTATTCAGTCTAGTCGAAGGGGATACCAACAGATGAACGGAGTCAGGGCCAAAGCCGAGGATTGCTGGAGGTTTGAAAGTAGTCCATTCGATGAGAATTTCAATGAATGAAGACGAGAAACCGAAGGCGTAGGCTACACAGAGTTCAGACCGATCGACGGGAATTTCGACGGATGAGTGAAGTATAATGAGCACTCTAGTCGAAGGGGATGCCGACAGGGGTGGTTGTGAAGAAACTACGGAGATTGGCAAGTTGGAGCCAGGTAGGCAGGCGGAAGCTGTCTAACTAAAATCAACAGGAAAGGTTGAGGTACAAAAGCTGACAGACAGTATGGCCAACATGACAGATTACTGTAGCCTATTAGAAAGGATGCGCAGAATTCAAGTAAAGTACTTAACAACTGTTCATTGTTGTTGAGGAAATTAATGGTAATTATGAAGGTGGTTGAAGACATGACAGATGTCTCCATGAGAGAAGGTTGTGCAGCACGTCCTAAGGGCATCGACAGCCGCAGAGTTGCAGGTCTATGTGATTAAGGAAGATCGATGGACAGAGAGGTGGAGTGTCTCGGGTGTTGGAGTGGACATCGGGATGCACAACAATAGGGTAGAAGAGTAGTACAAGGTATAGAGGAAGGGATCGGTCATCGCTCATAGCTCATTCATTCATGCATTTGACAGAAGTCTGAGAGGAGGAGAGGATCACACACAGTGAGAAGAAACACACTGAAGACAGATCATTTCTGTATATTGTAACAGGCTAAGGCCGAATTGTTTGATAGTTTACTTTGTATTTGCACATTGTAATATTCATTTAGTTTAATAGAAGAAGCCGACTTCACGGCATTTCCAGTTCACATATATTATCTGTGTGAGCCCTTTGTGTGTTTTCTTTGTGTGTTAACGAGTAAGCAAGAACCTCGTCTAGGTGCCTTGCGTCAGTTGGTATCAGAGCCCGGAGGTGAGTCCGATTGGAGAAGAAGACTATACCAACCTGACTTGCATTAATTGGTATCAGAGCCTGGAGGCGATTCTGGTTGGAGAAGAAGACTATACGAACCTAACTTGCGTTAGTTGGTATCAGAGCCCGGAGGAGAGTTCAATTGGAGAAGAAGACTATACCAACCTAACTTGTGTCAGTTGGTATCAGAGCCCGGAGGCGAGTCCGGTTGGAGAAGAAGACTATACCAACCTGACTTGCATCAGCTGGTATCAGAGCCCGGAGGTGAGTCCGGTTAGAGAAGAAGACTATACCAACCTGACTTGCGTCAGTTGGTATCAGAGCTATAGCATCCTGAGAGTCGAAGGATAGCTATACAAGAGTGGGAAGTGAGTCCTGCGTGCAGAAGAGCATCAGGTGGTATTAAGCTTGCAAGTGCGTTAAACAGCTCCAGCTGCGGTTGGGTAGAGTTGTACACGACTTGTTGAGGTCCAGTTGCGATTGGGCGAAGGAAAACAGCTCCAGCCACAGTTGGGTAGAGCTGAAGACCAGTGAAAGATTAGTGAGGGGATAACTCCGACAGGAGGTCAGGTAGAGTTTCCTGAAAAGGTTGCAGAGATAGATTGTCGAAGCACGTGAACGTTGTAGCTGCATAACTGTGGTTGTGGGTAGAGTTGCAGACGTCATGGATGGATAGGTGGATTCCTCGAGGAGGTTGTGTAGAATGGTCGGATGTGAACCGACGCAGAGATCTCAGGAAGGGACACTTCTTGAAGGGTTTGTGAAGGACCTAAGGAAACTGGTAAGGGAAGTTGGAGCCATGGAACTGGCCCAAGGGTGTGCAGAACCCATCTACCAGGACATATCTCTCAAGAAACTCCTGAAGAAAAACCACCTCACAGTCGAGGCGGTGAGAGCTATAAATGCACTGATTGAGGTGAAGGTGCAAGCACTCAAGGAAGTGCAAGGGAAGTCTTGCGTAAGAGATGTGAAGGAGTTGCACATGCGAAAAGCCGACAAGTGCAAGGAGGGTACCGCACAAAGGGATCCAGTTGAGAACTCCCAGGAGCAGTCACCTGCGGGGATTGTGGAAGAACCATCAAGCGAGAACAACGGCGATGAGTTGGAAGGACAGTCGGCTGAAAGGACTATCGAGGAGGCCACAATTTCGGTTGAAGAAACAATCGATGATGTGAAGGTAGGCGACCTTCATACGAGTGGATATGAAGCGTATGTCGAAGCTACTGACAAAGTTATCGAAGAGAATACTGACATGACTGAGGCAGGAAGCGGTAGAAGTGTTGCTGCTGATTTCAACGAAGACAGTGGAGCAGCCGCTATGGAGAAAGGTCGGACAAAAAGTCTTCCAGTGAGCCGCGTAGAGGAAAGGGCTTCGACTGACAAGTCGAAAGAATCCCTATGCGTGGGTATGGAGGAAAGGGTCGGCGAGAGTGCCATGAAGGACCTAGAGGAAGAAGCAGTTGAACATGAATGTGAGTTGACATCCATGGTCAAAAGAGGAGAGGCAAGTCAGAGATCAACTTGTTGTGGAAGGTGATTCCACAAGGGCAATAGTGAGTCTGCTACGGACATAAGAAGAACTTGCAGAGGAGATGCAAGCCACCGAGTCCGATGCGATAGGTGAAGTGGGAAGAAATTCCCAAAGATTTAGGTTAGTTGAGGAGATGCCGACAGAGTTGCTGAGGAGTAGCAAAACCCCGAACAACTCAACTCAAGCAGTGGGTCTGCGGAACGAGTTGTCACGACAGACAATTTCAACCACTGGGATGGAACAGAATGAACAAGTTCTGGAAGAATCGGACATGAGTTCGATGGAGTCGAGAGGAGATGTGTATGGACCCACTTGTTTCTGATACCAAGTCCAGCATCGAAGCCGATGCAAATGGAGGAAGGGGAAGTCTAGACGGGAGTTCAAAACTGAGGATGTAGTTCTTTTCATACCCCGAGAGTCTGATGTAGGGGCATCCAGGCCCAAGAGAAACAGTCGAACATGATCAACAAAAGACGCCTAGAGGACAGTCGATGACCTCTAGGACAAAGGGTGATGACAGTCGACACAAGTAAGGGAGTCATGAGGTTTCCGGTCTAGAGGTGACTGATTGCAAACAATCGACATAGTGGAGAATGGTCGAAGGTGGTACCGACTAAGGCGAGGAAAGAAGTCGAGAGTTGACACTGATGGAGACAGTTGGAAGACCGGATGAGAAGTCAACAACAGATGGTCGACAAGAATTGGTCGCGTCAGAGGCCAAGTAGGGTGACCGCAGGAGTCACATACAGAGGGTGGTTTCCTTCTGTTCAAGAAAGGGACAGTTAGTCCAGATGGTCGATGAATGACCAAGAGCAGACATTGGTAGGAGGTCCAAGTTGCAGTAGAGCTGAGGCTAGTTGTAGAACTAGGAGAGTCGGAGGTGACGCCGACGTGAAGAAGGTCGGCTACATCTAAGTGGTCGAGAAGGATGAAGACGACGAAAGACCAAAAGAGATCAGATGGATTGATGGTTGAGTCACAGAGCTGGTACAGAAGGCTGAGCAAGATAAATGATGTCTAGGCAAGGACAGAAGGCCAGATAAGGGAAGCGAAATAAGAAGCCACAAAAGAAGTGTCGAAAGTATAATTGACATAGTTGGCTGAGGAGAGTCGACAGGCCACAGTGTAGAGATCGGTTGACACAAAATGTACTGACAGCAGAGGATGAGTCGGAGTAGACAACGACTGATCGGGCTGACAAGTGAATGAATAGTCGGAGCAAGACAACTAGAATCAGGATGATAAGTTGCTGGGTTGAACCAACTAGAGAAGATCGACCAAGAGATAATCGTTATGGTCGTTGGTGAAAAATGATTCAGTATTCAGTCTATTCGAAGGGGATACCGACAGATGAACGGAGTCAGGGCCAAAGCCGAGGATTACTGGAGGTTTGAGAGTAGTCCGTTCGATGAGAATTTCGACAGATGAAGACGAGAAACCGAAGGCGTAGGCTGCACAAAGTTCAGACCGATCGATGGGAATTTTGACGAATGGGTGAAGTATAATGAGCACTCTAGTTGAAGGGGATGCTGACAGAGGTGGTTGTGAATAAACTGCAAAGATTGGCGAGTTGGAGCCAAGTAGGCAGGCGGAAGCTATTGAAGTAAAATCGACAGGGAAGGTCGAGGTACAGAATCTGACAGACAGTATGGCACACATGACGGATTACTGTAGGCTATCAGAAAGGACGCACAAAAGTCAAGTAAAGTACTTAACAACTGTTCGTGGTTGTTGAGGAAATTTATGGTAGTTATGAAGGTGGTTGAAGACATGCCAGATGTCACCATGAGAGAAGGTTGTGCAGCACAGCCTGAGGGCACTGACAGCCGCAGAGTTGCATGTCTGCGTGATCAGGGAAGATCAGCGAATAGAGAGGTGGAGTGTCTCAGGTGTTGGAGTGGACATCGGGATGCACAACAGTAGGGTAGAAGAGCAGTGCAAAGGCACAGAGGAAGGGATCGCTCATTGCTCATAGCTCATTCGTTCATGCATTCGGTAGAAGTCTGAGAGGAGGAGAGGATCACACATAGCGAGAAGAAACACACTGAAGACAGATCATTTCTTTATATTGTAACAGGCTAAGGCCGAATTGTTTGATAGTTTACTTTGTATTTGCACATTGTAATATTCATTCAGTTTAATAGAAGAAGCCAACTTCATGGCATTTCTAGTTAACATATATTATTTGTGTGAGCCCTTTGTGTGTTTGCTTTGTGTGTTAACGGGTAAGTAAGAACCTCGTCGACGCGCCTTGCGTCAGAAATACTTTTGGAGAACAACAAGGGTATTTGCTACTCCAAAGTGTCTTGTACTCTTGTTGTAGTGTGCGTCCCAAATGAGTTGCTGTCGATGCTCACCTGTCGCTACACAAAGCTGTCCAAGCTTGTATAGCAAGGTATATTTTAGGAAATAGTGGGAGGTCGATGACTTATCGGTCTAAAGTTATCGATAGATTGATGAAAATTCATTATCTTCTTGATACAACTGATGCCAAGTGGTGGTGTCATTACCCTGCATACTCATCATTGTAAGAAGGAGAGTAATGGGTGGTCGACTGAGGCAATTGGTAGAGGCATTGTCTTTTCCTTTCTGATACTTAATTACCAACTGGAATTGTTGCAGGTAATTAATCCACTTGAATTGTTTGTAACTTTGACTAGGACGGGGTGAACTGTAAAGGCTTGTGGTCAGTGAGAATGACCATCTCCTAGTCAAGTGTTCACACAGTTATGCTGATAGGGGTTCACTTCGCACTATTGTCAACAAACACCAACAAAAAACCCTTAAACACCGACCTAGAAAGGTTTTACCCTTTCTAGCAACACCCGCGAAGAGAGTGAAGTCTCACCCGAGATGGCTAGGGGGGCTGCAGGAACCAGGTTTCCGAAGTGGGGAAAGGACATGCATCTATTCTAATTCTATCACAAACAAAAACTAGAGATTCACATTCACATCATGCTTTTAAATTCAAACATACATTCATCATTCGCATATTCGCTCTGTAATCAACATTCGCATTAACAGGTTAAAGCTGGTGATTACATCAATCAGAAATTACAGAATAACAAAATTCAAATATAACACAGTATTCATCATTCGACATAAGCATAGATAAGAGAGACAAATCCGAACATCTTCATGCATTAACTCATCAAAAACCTGCGAGATAACCTTCACAGGGACAGTTCAAAACACCTTATTGCAGATCCATACAAACTTGCTGAAAATGGAGCAAAACATCACTCAACTCATTCGCTCGGTTATTGATAAACTTGTGTTCTCATTCTATGATTCCCTTAGGATTACATTCATATTCTTATTTATAGCCAGCTATGGCGGTTACAAAATGGTCTAAAAGACCCTTTCTCGTAACATCCCCAAATTTTCAACAAAAATTAAAATTTTTCCTGTACAGTATATAATGCTAAATCTAATTATGCGGAAGTATGTTGATGATGAATTTAATTTTTTTACTAACAAGCCAGTTATTTTTATTACGTCGAGATGTACTTATTAATGATGAATTTAATTCTTTTACTAACAAACCAGTTATTTTTATTACGTCGAGATGTACTTAATCACAAAAGTCAGCAGTTCCTTAAATGTGTTGCATCGTACAAATGCTATAATTTAATTATTCATGTCGTAACCCACTTTGAAATAAATGCATCAAATCTTTGTCATTTGAATGTTTTTCTTTAAACATATTATCGTAGATTTGACATTATTCAAGGTTTGTATAGCTTTATACAAATATATGATTGCAAATTTCTAACTATTGGATTTTTTTTTTTTTATGAAGGGGTCCTAAAGGTACCCTGACTCTTAATTATCTATTAAATAGCTAATGCAAGTTACTATTCTTATGCAGTACTGCAAGTAAGAATTCTAATGTCCAAGTCTTTAAGTTTTGACAAATCGAAGAAGTGACAAAGTGTACGTCAAACTCATTTTTAAGTTCTTATCTTAGATTTTTATGTCCTCGGTGTTTGCATGAAATGTTGGTACTAAAGCTTAGGGTTGACACATGCCCTAGCCCAGATATTACCTAGGTTTTCAAAAACATTGCTATTCTTTTTCCCTTTCAAAGGCATATGATAAATCTTGTAATACTCACCATATCATACATTATAATTGGCAATACTTAATTAGAGGTAAGTTTTTTTTATAACCGAGCTCCAATTATAGGTCAGCATTCTTTTTTGAACGTTATCGATGATGTAGTGATAAAATTATATGGTATGCCAACAAGTGAATTAAACTATGGATTAAACGTTGAAATCGCAAGGTGATAAATGTTTGGTATTGGGACAGGCTCTCGACTATAGGTAAGGGTATAAGATATAAAACGTAGTGGAATACACATTGGCAAGGTCCATGTGATGGACATAGGGTTTGGTAAAAACCCTAGGCATGCATTGAATGAATACCGTAATAATGTTTAAATCATCTCGTTTCGTTCATTTGACAATGCTTGTGGTGGAGGCCGACAACCTTCTGAAAGTTTAGGGTTTGAAAGCTTCATGCGTTTTTCAAGATTTTGATGGTGGTTTCGTGGCTTGGATTGTTGTCATGAAACGAAGGTGAGCTATCCCAAATTTACTGTGTTAGTTCGTATTTTTTAATGCTTACTTGAATCATTACTAACCACTATTCTTAATGCTTGTTTTTTTTATATTGAGTGACAGGTTTGCTCTGTGGCAAGGCTTTCCTTTGTGAGGAGTGGGAGCTCACCTGTTGATGGTGATGATGTAATAAAAAATGGCCCTGGTAAGCCTCGACGGTTCTCTTAGACACCCTTAGTCATGACTCTTGATGTGAATGGTTATGATAGGGCATTGATGCCAGTTTGTGTAACCTTGTTGAGATGCGGCTACAACTTGAATTCAATATACTATTTTGTTTGGTCATTATGTAAGCCATATGGATACTCTATAATGGAAAACCTAGGGTATAATACCCTCGAGCTATGGCTCTTGTAATACCTATTTGGAAGTATACCTTGGTCATGAAATTCAAGTTTTTGTTTAATAAATTATTTTTTCTATGTATGAACTTGATGCATTCAGGGTTGAACCCTGCAACAGTTATGTGTACCAAAAATTGGTTTCTTGGGAATAATGTCGGCCCACACAATGACCTTATGTTCTCAAATTTAAAGCATTTTCATTTTTATTTTGTTTTGGTATTAACTTTATATAAAATCAGTTATGCCCTGAGCTTAGAAGTTCCACAGATTTGTTTTCGATTTAAGCATTTTAAAATGGATTAATGTTTGGAAGTCGTAATTGGGGCAATACCCTAGCTCCACAGTAACTCTGCGTTTTGCTGCGTTATTCATTTGCTATTATGTATTTAAACGGTTTAGAGAGTAAATTTTATGGTTTCCACAATACATTGAAGGTATTGGGATGACTAGGCAAAATGCCCCAAACTTATGAATTCGACGTTTAAAAGAAAAAGGGATAGCGCCCTGTTGCTCACAAACTTGTATTAGGATGTTTTATTTTAATTCCTATTGGTTTAATTTATGGCTGGGCGAGCTCATTCATGAGACTCGAACCCTTAACCATTTTGATTTGATGCCCGCTGATTAATATGGAAATGATTACATCGAACTCTGTTTAAAGATGTGCTTGTATTACGATGAACCCTTGATATATATTTACCATGTTACTGCCATTTAATACTATGATAATCGTTGATAAATTTAAATGCCTAGTTGTAGTTGTAACTCGTTACAAGGTTATTGAAATTCCAATGTTCAACTAATTATAATTTGTGAAGCCTACAAGGTTTTGACCCTAACCACAGGATTTTATTTATAATCTATGAACTAGTTACAAGGTTTAACCCTGACTATTCTTTAAACCTAAAATGTGGTTTGTTTATGGAATTATAAAGCAACTCGAGCAGTATCAAATGATTTTTCAGTTGTTAGTTGTAAATGCATTTGTTTCATAACTCTGTTTCGAGTTGTTGGTTTATGTTGTACCTAGTTTATAGAACATGATACTTGTATAGTTCAGTTAGAAAATTCAAGAGATATTTTAATATTGTGCTTCTATCAAGAAGACATGAAACTCTGTACATTATATTGGTTTATGTTATATTTTTTATGTATAATTTGATAGAAAATATATTGCTTCTATTTACATGATTGTATAACTAGATAGCATGAATAACATAATCTTGGTTAATTTAAAGTAATTTATGTGTAAAGGTCTAAGAAGAGATAATGTGCATTTTTCAGCTAGGTTTTTAATATTGACAATTTAGTATTTATCTTGAATATTTATATATATAATGAAAACAACATTATGATATGAAAACTATTTCATTCTGAGAAAAGAACCCTACTGTATCAAAGCTTAGAAATGTATAAATACAGAGATGCATTCTAGGAATTTGAACAGTAAGCATTTTTCTAAGACAATTTATTTATCTATCACTTTATAGAGATCAATCTGAAAAAGATCTTCGAATAATTTCCAAACTATTTATATGATATCATTCAAATCTGCCTACTTAAGCAAAAATTCATGTACCAGAGTATGTCACTTAAATGTGAGTGGAAAAATATAGGAAGAATTTATTCATCATTCTATATCATCTATCCATTCATTCAATTTGTAGAATTAAATTTATCAATTTAGAAATAAATCATTCAGAGCAGCTAATAGATATCTAAGATACCAGGAAAACATATAATAACATTTACACATAATCATTCAAAAATAGGTCAACAGTAAGTAAATAAAATAACACAAGTAGAACCTGATAACTGTAGAGGGGGGGAAACACCCAAAGGAGCCCATTCCACCCAACCTTTTCCTGAAGACAACCAATGTTACATTAGGACCCCCGAGCTTGTTCACTAAACTACCAGGACGAAGATATTGTGTGGAGGCAAGCTTAACTTTTTGCAACTCAAGAGTACTCTTAAATTTCTATAATCAACAGTATAATAGTTGTACTCAGCAGTATTCTTTCAGCTACAGTCTTACTCTATCATTCACCCTAGACTTCCCCTCATCGAATCTCTTGTGAACTCCCACCTTTCTTTGATAACTCAGAATGTCACAAGGAAAATAATAGAATAATGAACAGTGAATAATGAGGCACCTGCTCAATTTGATGGATGTATAGAGCACCTAGGTCTTTGGTCAGTTTTCAATAATTATTGAGCCACCTTCTCCGTTCCACTTTCTTGGGGAACATGACCACAAAAATAGGGAAGTTTCCACCTGCAACAGCTAGAAGTGAATGAAGAAGATGCCACTTTTCCATTTGCTCTCCACCCCAGTTCATTGCTCCTAGTGGGTCAATGAACACTCCTTATCAGTTTCCTTTGGATATTTGTCTCCTCTTTTAATTATTAAATAATAAAAATATTAGAGTATTTAATTACAGTCATCCTTGACCCACTTGGTCAATAATCATAAAAAATTTACAATAAATTATAGCATAATGTTTTTCTCACAACATAAAATGTTCATATTTTGGGTATGTGACACTTTATAACTAACTAAACTAATCTTGCCTTTCCTTATTCTACGTGAATAGTCCTTTTTTCTGCGGATGGTCCTTCTTCATTATTCTCAGCTTCCACACTTTATGCGGTCTAACCATGTGCCAACAGGCTCCCAACACAAACTTGTGGCTCACCCTTGAGCCACCTCAGCTGGCTCTGCTGGAATTGTTCTCATCCTTCGATGTGCTATCCTTCTGAGGTTGTTCTCTTCGTCTGGAGCTCGTTGTCATGTACCTCTCGAACTCATCCTCTAGTCTCTTGGTCATTGTCATGTAATTCTCTAACTCATCCTCCAGTCTCTTGGAACCTTTGTCATATATCCCTTTGCGGCTGTCTGTTGCTTTTGAACGTGGCCTGCGACTGGACATAAATTTCTTGACAGCACCAATTTGTGGAGTGGGTGTAGTGGTATGACACATCTGTTTCACACATTTGATCATCCTTTGTTGGTGTCAGCATTCCTTTTCTCTTGGTACTTCTGCGGTCAGAGCGACCGCTGCTCTTATAACACTTGAAGCTTGCTTAACCATCTCGGGTAAGACCTCATCTTTGTTTTTCCTAATACGAGGTGCCTCTGCATCTACTGGTTTCTCATGAACACTTGTCATTCTTTCCCTTAGTGCACTGTGGGTGCTTCCATTGGAAACAAAATGCACCATTCCAACTATCTCACTTTCCTTTTCCCCATCTTCCTTGGAATTGCTCACTCGAATTACTAACTCTCTTCATATGACTTACTGACTCTCTTCATTCGGCTTACTGACTCTCTTCATTTGAATTGCATCCTTCAATCTCTGCACCTATATTTATTCTTGTTCTTCATGTCCTTGATGCCTGATTATCGAATCATTCGTGAAATATTTCCCATAGCCATCATATTTTCTCCTCAAGTGTGTGATCATACACCTCTGCCATCTTCTAGTGATGCTTAGCCACAATAATCATGCTCTGATTTGAATCCCACGTGCTAAACATGCTAAGCATCGATGAGCGACCCGTCTAGCCATGCCTCCAACTTTTCGTCATAATTGCTCTTTTTTTTCAATCTCAAGTGCTATGCGCTTGATCATGGAGATAGGGTTTCAACCGATTCCCATTTACTAGATTTGTCAATAATCTCCCATGTAATCGTTGTAACTGCACGACTCCTCCATCAGTAACAAAATTTATGACATAAGGACCCAACCAATGCATCTGCATCTTACGTAGATGCTTTGCATACTTACTATCGTATAGTAGAACCATATCTCCCCATTTGAAATGCTTTGTTTTGACGTGGCGGTCGTGCCAAGCCTTCTGTCGATATTTTTCTACCTTCTGATGGAATCCTGCGATGAATTGATCCTCATCGAGCAGTATCAACTACGCCAATCGTTCTTTTATTGCTTCATCATCGCTCATATCTCTAGTTGCTGCAATGCGCAGACTTGGGACGATATATTCCATTGAAATTACTGCTTCTTGTTCGTAGACTAGCTTGAATGGGGTCTATCTTGTCAGTTGTTTACAAGTTGCGTGATATGCCCAGAGTATCACTGGCATATTTAAATCCCAATGATCACGGTTTTTGTTGCACACCTTCGTGAGTGCATGCTCCAAGATTTTGTTGAATGCTTCAACTGTCCCATTAGCTTCTGGATGATATCGATTGCTCTTCCTGTGTTGAATTAGAAACTCCTCTGTCATTGTTGCGATTGTCTGATTCACAAAATGGGTACCCTGGTCACTCATTAGTACCTTTGGGCAACCAAACCTGGTGACCATGTTATCGAAGAGGAATCTTGCTGCAGTCGCAGCTGTACAATCCTTTACCAGTGCAGCTTCCGCCCATCGTATCAAATAATCTGTCACAGTAATTATGTAGTGCAGCCCTGTTCTTTTTTCTGGTGGGTTGATGGGTCCCACAAATTCAACTACCCACTTGTCGAAATCCTGTAATGTCAATTGAGGTACTAATGATATTTCATCCCTTCGTGATAGCTTCCTAGTCCTTTGACATATGTCGCATCCTTTTGCGTAGTCCACAACATCTCCATGCATGGTTGGCCGCCATAGTCCCTCTCGAAGGATCTTCCTAGCAGTGGACCGTCCTCCATAGTGTCCTCCTGTGATTCCATCGTGAGCTTCCACTAAAATCCTTTCATGTTCATGCGGAAGGACGTATCGTCGAAGTATCTCATCTGGTCCCATCTTATATAGTTTCCCTACAATCAGTTGGAAATCTGTAGCTCTGACGACTAACTACTTCTTATGGTTTGCAGTGAATTCCTTCGGCGACTTCCCTGTTGCCAAAAATTGAATAATTTTCTCGTAATGGTCATCAACCATTCAAACCCTAAACAACTAGGCATCGGGAAATCCTTCGTCAATGTTCCTTGGCTCTTGTCCGGACTCTATTCGTGACAGATGGTTTGGTCCTTCATTCACTCATCTAGGATTTACAATTATCTCGAAGTCAAATTCTTGGAAGAGTAATACCATCGACATATTCCCCCCCCCAACACAGGCTTGTTCCCCAGGTATTTGAGTGTTGAATGATCGGTGAACATTTTAAAATGACCCCCTAAGAGATAGTGTCGAAACTTATGTAAGGCGTATACCATCGCCAACCCTTCCCTTTTTGTGGTCGTATAGTTCTTCTCCGTAGTAGACAGCTTTCTACTTGCAAATGCTATTGGGTGGTCTATTGCTCCTTCTCCTGGCTGGGCCAGAATGACTCCTAGTGTGACCAATGATGCATCAACATGAACGTGGAATTCCTTCATCCAATTTGGAAATGCTAGTATGGGTGTTGCAACCATCTTTGCTTTCAATATATCGAAACACTTCTAGCACTCTGCATTCCATTCAAACTTGGCGTTTTTCTTCAACAATTTTTCCATCGGCATTGTGATTGCTGCATATCTTATGGTAAACTTCTTGTAGTATCCTGTGTGTCCCAACTTTGCTCTTAATTTCTTTACTATTGTTGGTTGTGGTAGGTCAACAATAATTGCGACCTTTGCAGGGTCAACCAACATTCCTTCCCTGCAAACAATGTGCCCCAACAAAATCCCAAACGGAGCGCAGAAGATGCACTTCTCTAGGTTCAATGAAATCTAGTGTTGTCAACATCTTTCCAGCATCAACCTCATATTCGTGATGTGATCCTTGAACAACCCGGACACTGTCCAATCATCCATGTATACTGCAAGAAATTTATGGATGCAATCCTTGAACGCCGCAACTACTAGTCTTGAAAAAATTGTTGGTGCATTCTTCACGCCAAATGGAATCACCGTATATTGAAAACATCCCCATTCAATGACGAACATTGTTTTGTGTCAATCCTCCTTTTCAATATTTATCTGGTGGTATCCGGAGAACCGTATGTGAAGGAGTATATTTCTTGACTTCCCATTCCTTCTAATACTTCATCCGTAAACCGTGTAGGGAATGGATCATGTAGGCATGCATCATTTAGCTTTCTTAAATCGACACAGATCGTGACTTTGTTGGTTTTCTTATCTTGGACCACCATCGGGATGATCTAGTATGATTCCTCTATTGGTTCTATAATTCGTGCTTCCAACATTCTCTCAATCTCATCCTTCACCCACTCCTTATACCTTGGATTCCACCTGTAATGCCTCCGCTTTATTGGATTCACATCAAGTTTCAGTGAGATTTTCATCTCGCTTAGGTCCCCCAAAATCCCTTTCATATCCGATAATTTTGTTGGAAACAAGTCCTAAAACTCGTGCAGTAGGTCATTCATCTTCGCAATGGTCGAATCATCCTAATAGTCTTTGATGCTCGCGAACTTGGGATTTTCTTCGACCCAATGTTCAATTTCTTGATTAGCAATGGTTGCTAAAACTTGTCGGAAGGCATATCTAGTGCCTCAATACTGTGACTTCCTTCTGACTCTGGGATATATGTAGCTCTTAGATCATCTTAATCGTCTGGTTCTCCTATTATGTTGTAGCATTCCATCAACATTTGGGGTGTCGGAGTCCACTGAAGTCCCATAGGTTTCTCCGTAGGAACTGCGCCGAGTACTTTTTCCCTGACCTCTTGTAATGCGCTATGGATGAAGAGGTTTTTATCGGAAAAACTAAATGTTTGGCTAAATCCAATTGTTAGTTGGTCCCATGAGGTTGTTCCATGTCGTAGTTCTGCTGCGATATACCAATTGCACAATATTTCATCCAGTGTATGAATATATGCATGGACCCATTCCTATTTGCTCGTGGTCCCCATTTGCTTTCACATTCATTCAAATGCTCCTTCCGATCTCCTCTGCCGTCGTACTTCCTTCTGCAGTAACCGGAAAAAGTCATATCAGAGTTTAACAACCTATTTGGTATTGAAGGTTTATCATTATTTTTTTTCAGGTTGAAAAAATCATAACTTGTTATTCTTGTGGAATCAAAGTTACATTAGATACATAACCACATAAAAGTGACATATGGATCATCTATCCATAACATAAAAGAGTACTACAAATACCCCGACATAGAAGGTTCATCATTCTATTAAATCTAGATTCTGTAACCTTTATTTATGGAAAAACTATCTAGTGTTGAAGGTTCACCATCCAAATCATTACAATCATAGCTTAGCTTATTATTACCATTGTAATTAAAATTAAACAAAGTAGAAATGAACAAACTAAACCGAGAACAAATTCAATAATTAAACAATATCCACTCCACTCGATTAAAGAATGAAACCTATAAAGGGAAAGGAACAAAGTAAACCAAATTCAATAATTAAACAATATCCACTCCACTCGGATTAAAGAATGAAACTTAATAAGGGAGAACACTTGAACGTAATGATATGATTGTTTAACAATCACGGAAGAGTGAAAGTGATGCAGGAGCATCCACGAGGTTTCTAAGCAATTTTTTGCATCAAGTTTCATTTATGTTTGTTGTGGGGGATTTGAAGTTTCAAGCTCAATCGGTAGATCTAGGTATCACCGGCGGATTCCTCAAGGTTGTGCAGAGTACAAATCTGGATGATTACTATATATATCAGAAGTCTCATGCTTATTGTAAATATCAGAGGTCTAAACAAGTTGAAAAGGGCCGTTGGCTCTCTGGAGGCTTGCATTTTTTATGTAAGAGGTGCGGCCATAGTCGTTGTAATGTTAGTTCATGTAACAGGTCTAAGAGTTTGGTCATTTATCAATATAGATCTAGTAGCAGAATTTAGTTAAGATGTTTCGACGCTTGAGTTGTTCAAGTATATGTTGCATATATATTTGGAATATTGCAGAATTTCAGAAATCTAGTGGTGATGTTTAATTTCTATGTTGGATTAAATACATAGTGGAGTTAAACGTATGAATGCAGTAACCAGTGATTCCAATGATGGTATCAGTTGCAAAATTGTATGATCATGGCGTTATTGGAAAGAATTTCTTTGAAATTTGTAATAAATATAAGATTAAGTTGCATTCATCGATTCCAATGATGATATCAGTTGCAAAATTGTATGATCATGGTGTTGTTGTCATTTCGCTGTGTTAACTTTGATATTGCAGGGTGCTTATGTCTCCCTGCACGAGACATAATTTATTATAAGTATAAGATTAAACTGCATGTTGTACAGACGGGACAAAAAGATATAGATCTTAGTCCCTTGTTCGAAGATTGATTACTGATCATGCAATGCAAATATTTTCAAAATCGTCACCAAAAAACTTAAAGGACTCCACAAAGGAGCATTCAACCAGCCAAACATCCTCTCCCTAAGTCAGATATGAAAACTGTTGGCGGTAGGGATATTACAGTGTGGTAACGCAACTAGTCACCTAGTGACATAATTGGCGCTCCTGGGTTGTACCCACTGGTTGGCTTGCTATTAGAGAGAATTTCTTATGATGTATAGATTGGAGAGATGTGAGAAGTTAATGGTCAAAGTATAGAGTTGCAGCAGTGAGATGATGATGATGATGACAGTGCCAGAAGAATACTTTCCTTTTTAAGACGGACTGTTAAGGAGTTTGCATCTGGAAACGTGGCTGATATCTAGCTGATTTGCAGCTGATATTTGCAGCCAAATAAGTGGGACACAGCCCCATTTTATCCCCACTCACTCCACCACTCTCACTTATGCGCCCTCCTCTCCTTGCTTTTTCTATAAATTGGAGAAGCTCTCTCCCATTTTGCTCTAGTTGAAGTTTGGGATTGAGATCTTATCATTGTATTTGCTTATTTTGTTTATGAAAATAAAGAGACTTTGGAGGTCAACCTTGATGTAGTGCTTTTGCCGAATGTAAGTGTCATGGGGTTTTCACTGAGGTAACATGTATTTGAGCTACTTGTTTTTTTTTTGCATCTAAATCTAGCTTATTGGAAGAATCTGATTTTAGGAATGTTAGATAATAATTTTATTGTTTATGAACATTTTCAATTTGATTTCTCATATATCTATATTCAACATGCAAAAACTAAAAACTTTATATTCAGCATGCAAAAACTTTTTATTATGTCCTCCTTATATCAACAAGTTGCAGAACTACTTTCTTATATATTGATTAAATTGCATAGAAAGCAAATAAAAGTATTCAATTGTTACTTACATTACAATGCATTAAAATTAGTTGTAGATTTCTGTAGAATTATTATATTTTCACATGCAGTGAATTAGTTATCAAAAAACTATGATGACATTCACAGCCAGAGACCTAGGCAGTACCCTCTTTGAGAATATATTCAGAAGAACCTCTGCAGCAGCAAGCTCAACCTGTCTCAGAGTATTGCAATACTCAGGACTCTAGAAGATCTCGCCATTAAAGTTCAGAGTGGATTTTAATCTCAAAGCGCTTCTCCAATACACCATATAATGGTAGGTTGATGCAGTTCCTCTATCATAGCTCCTTAGGTTATGGCTATGGTCCTCATACCATCTCTACACTGGTCTATCGTGATAGATAATAATGCTACATCAACAATATCAATCACGCGACTTCATATCCAATACCGGAACCTACAGAGTGTCGAGGTCGAGATCTCTTCCTGTTTACTAAGCTGAGTTTATAGGGAAGGAGAACCCAAATAAATTTCGATGAATTCAATTGTACAAAACCAATTAAGACATATAATGGTGTGCATGCGGTTCTCAGACAACTTGAAAATGCCAAAGCATTAGGTTTTTAAATGTTTGCCTCACATCACTCTAACAAGCACAAATCCCTTTCGAGTTTGTGTTATAAGGGATTCACGGAACTCAATATTTATTCATAGATCAAGATTCGACAATGCATTTTGGAGTTGCAACAATGGTCTAAGCAAACTATCGAAGTACAAAGTTAAATTACAATTGAAGGAAAGAGGAACAGGCGTTAGAATATTGGAGGCCTAAGATTGTTTATCTGTGGACAGCTTATGGCGGCAACATGGACAGGAATTTTTAATACGAAGCCACTTAGTGATACACAGGCCGTGATAAAGATGTTTGCATGGCAGTTCTTTAGCAACTTCACCAACTCTGATCATATCCCAGCAGATGGAACACGTGACATGGCCGATGGCGTCGCAGATTATACGCGGCCCTAAATTCTTTATCGCCGACTCGGATGCCGGAGGAGAGCCTCTGTTGAAATCTACATCGCCAGACATGTAGTCGTCTGCATTAATGAAACTATGAGTTTCACTGCCTTCATCTTCATTGTCACGATCACCATCATCGTAGAAATACAGCATTGTGCTATCATCGGAGCTGGAGCTGGCATCGTAGAAATGCCATGTTAAGTCCATGGAATTGGATTGGACATCGTGGAGAATTTGCTGCCAATCTAGTTGGTCGCCCAGGATATCCAGAGTTGCAACTTCTCCAAACCAAGATGTAATTCGGAGTAGAAGACTACGGGGCCTCAAGTTTATATTCCCATCTTCCTGTTCGGTGGAATTAGTAACAGTAATTGCTTCAGTTTGGTCAAAAGGGCGCCATCGCTCGAGATCGACTTTCACGCCGTTGAAATGATAATAAATGTCTGAAAATGTTCTTGGATCATCCCTTGTAGAAGCCACCCTAGCAGCCTCTTGAAGTGTTTCATAATCTTCATTGTCTCCCTCCAGCTTTGGAACCCCATTTCGTACGAAACGCATCACAAGGTCGACGAACTGTGCTTTGTAAAACTTCTTTTTCATATCGTCCGTCATAACAATAACTTCACTACATTCGCAAAGGCCACTAGTCGTGATGGCTCTATTACATCGAGAGCAATTCAAGATGTTCATATGCCTGCTTGACTGCTCCATGTAAAGTCTGTAGAATTATTCAAATAAAATATGTCAATTGTCAATCTTATTATTCTACGAAAAAATGGAATTCACAGTGAGGGACTTTGTGACTAAGTATTCTTTTAATATGTTGAAATAAATTCTTATTATAAATAATATACAAAGCCATGGGACATTATAGGCCGACCAGATTTATAATCTAAAATGATCATACTACACCATAAGACATTTTACTAGGCGACTAGATTCACATGTAGGAATTGTAAACACCAATCCAATATACCAATAGAGGATAAGCCAACACCAAGTAAAGTTGAAGAAGATCTTCAAGTCCAATGAGAGAAAAAAATAAACTTCTTGAGGAATATAGAATAAGAAATTCATCAACAAAGATTATTAATCATCTTAGCACTCTTCGAAGATAAATACCTTAAAACTTTCCCTACTACATTAAAAACATAATCCAAGTTATCAAGTACAAAAACATGTCAGTAAGAAGCTCATACATAGCCTTGGCTAATGGATCAATGAAGAATGATCCTATTGGAAATGGAGCGATTTACCATATCAAAATATGAAACATGTGAAAAGAGAGTATTTACCATATCCACACAATGAGCACCAAAACCAACATAAGGTAACATTTTAGTGATGAATTCAAATCAATCCTATCCTAAGGTTTATCAAAATTGGTTTTGAAAAATATGGAACTCTAATGGGTCTCTTTTTTCCATTCAATAGAATCCCAAACAAAATCACCATATACAAAATAAACCTTAAACAAAGCCACCATGCCCATGTCTCACAACGTGTGCAACAATTTTCTAAAACAACATGGCCAATACTTTGGCTAAGAATTTATAAGATACTTTTCTTTCTTTATCCTCATTAAACCTGGAAACTAATATATATCTTGATGTGAGTGGGATTTTATTGAGAACAACATTACAACATTAACACCATGCATCAACTACATTTTCAAATAATTTAAGAATTTGCTGAGAAAAAATATTTTAAAAGTATACTCCACACATATTCTTTATATGAGATAAATCTTCGTCTAAATAACAATCACATTTCTAAAACCAAAGCAATTTGGATGGAATTAGTAACACTGAATTCAGTTTGATCAAAAGGGCGCCATGCAATATGCCGAGTTTGACCTCATTACATAAAAATGCAAATGATGTAATATTGTTATAAAATCGTGGTGAGGAGCTCAAGCCCAAGGCCCCGCCATCGATTTAGTGATGCATATAGTTTATGTGCTAGCCAGGCACAATGGAATTGCAAATATCATGTAAATATGTGTTTTAATGAAATACCTACAACTAGCTATGCAATGCAACAAGAGATGGGGGCATGATTTTCAAAGGATTTGGGAGGGAAACATTCAAACCCTTGAGCCAATCAAGTCAAGCCAAGTGTCAATGAAAGAACCCATAAAACCCTCAACTACCCATGTTGACTTTTGTACCCAATCATTCATTTCTCCCAAGAGTTGGGTGAAATAGTTAATTCCTTGGCATATGGAGAGGTATGGCTGTCCAAAGTCGGGTATGGAAAAGCCACCCTTCATAGAAAATCGTGTTTGGATTTGTGGGCATTAAAAGATCCATGAATTTCTCCCCATGCCATTATCCATCAACCAGTTTGGCTCTCTCACGAGTTGGGAGCTTGCTAGGCATTTTACCCCATCAAAATTCTGTGTTTTCCTTCATTCTCAGCTTGGAGAAGGGCATTTTTGTGTTATATACCAATGGGGAAGAAGGGGAATCGAACTAGGGTTCCATAGAGACCGTTTTGGCTACTGAATGCTTAGATAGTTAGGGAAGAAATCGTTTTCCTCCCTGTGATTGTTTTTCCCCATCCTACAATCCGTTTTTGGATGGAAACGATTTGGGGAAAACCCATGGCCATCTTGTTTGTAAAACCCAATGTTAAAAACGTGTATCCATGCCCAATGATTGTGCTTGCCATGTGAGAATAGAGTATGTTGGGGTATGGGTTATGGGTATCTATTTCTTTGGCTTGAGCTTGAATGCAAGTATCCAGTGATGAAGAGGGTTCATATTTAGCATGATAAACCGAGTTGTGGACTGGCTTGGCTTAGATGAAATGATTAGTTGGCTATGTATGAGCTTGAGTGTCCCCTTTTCCTTGTAGAAATCATTCCCAACTCTGGGGTGGTCTCTGAGTGTTGAAATAATATAGGCTTAGCAGAGACCTATGGTTGAGTGGAATATTGCAGCGACATAGCTAGTTTCTTGGGACCATTCCATGATGAAGATGAGTATCCTCTTTATGTGTATTTACTTCTGTAATGTTTTAATTTGATGATTGTATTGATATGTTGTATACATGAGAAATGTGTGTGGATGGTGTTTTATTCTATTGTGTTTATTTGAATTATATATCTATACATGTGTTTTATTTATATGAATTTGATGAAATGGGATGACTTTTTGTAAGAGCCCCAGAATTTGGCATCATGTTCCCTTCTTCGAATTGGATCCACGGGAGGAGACGTGACATGCCATCGCTCCAAATCGAGTTTTACCCGCATTCATAAGATAATGAATATTTGAAGCCACCCTTGTAGCATCTTGGAGCTTTTAATCGTCTTCATTCTCTCCCTCCACCTTTGGAACCCCATTTCGTGTGAAACACATCAAAAGGTGAATGAAATGTGTTTTGTAAAAGTTCTTTGTTCTTTTAATGTCTCCTATCATAACAAACACTTCAATGAATTCACAATCGCCACCACTTGTGATGGATCTATTACATCAAGTGCAATCCAAGATGTTCATATGTCACCCACATGACTAATCCATGTCAAGTCTACCAAATTATTTCACTAAAATATGTCAATCTTATTATTCTTTAAAAAAATGGAATTCACACAGAGGGACTTTGTGATTAATATTGTTTTAATAAGTTGAAATAAATGCTTATTATAAGTAATATGTTATCTAATAAAATGCCATATGACATTAGAGAAAGGCGTGATTTGTAATCTAGAATGATAGTAGAGCATAACTCTACATTATACTCATCGACTTATTCATAATGTAAAATGTTTATTCTTAGAAATCATGCAAGAAATTCTATCATCAAAAGGAGAATGAGTTCAAGAACTTTGATAAGTCTAAAGTTAAATATTTCAATTGCAATAAGAAGGATCATTATGCAAGAGAATGCCGTGCAAAGCAAAGAGGAAAGTTCAAGGGTAGGTTTCATGCTTCTTTGGGCCTACATAAGATAAACCTATAAGAAAGAATTCATTTGATGATCAAGAGAGGAAGAAGGAGTACAGTATTACCTCTGCCCTTTCTGGATATATTATCACTAGTGTTGAGACATGGCTGGTAGATAGTGTCACATCCAAGCACATGACTAGATATAGGAGCACTATCACATATCTAGAGGAAAATAATTTTTCTTGTAAGGTGGAGCTTGGAGATAAGCCATAGAAGGGTTGGTCATGTCCTTTTCAAATTTCTATCTAGATTGCAGAAAATGGTGAAAGGTATGCCCATATTTAAATATGATTTTGATAGTATTTGTAGAGGTTATGGTTTTGGCAAGAACATTAAGAAGAGTTTTTCAAGTAGTACCAAAAGATCCAAAGGGATCCTTGACTTGAATCATTATGATCTATGTGGTCCTATGTATGCACCCTCCTTGAGTGGTTATTCATATTATGTGCTTTTCATAGATGACTTCTCTCGCAAGTCATGGGTTTATTTTATGAAAGCAAAGAGTGAAACTTTCAACAAGTTTCAAGAATTTAAAGCACTTGTTGAGAATCAGATTGGAAAGCATATTTATGCTTTGATATCTGATAATGGAGGAGATTTTGAGTCCCATGAATTCAATGAACTCTATCGATATGTAGGAATAAAAAGACGATTGATTATACTCTACAACCCCCCGTAGAGTTGAGTTTCTAAAAGAAAGAACAAAACAATATGTAAGGCTACAAAAGCCATGATGTGTGATCATGATCTTCCCACATCCTTATGGCCAGAAACCTTCAACACTACTATTTATATTTAGAACAGAAGTCATCATTCTATATTGGGATAAAAGACTCTCGAAGAGGTTTTCAGTGGAGAAAAACCAGATGTTGGACAGTTGAATATTTTCAGTTGTCTTATCTACATTCATGTACAAAAAGAGAAAAGGACAAAGATGGAGCCATCCGAAAAGAAAGGAACATTTGTTGGATATAATAAATCCTCCAAATATTACATAATCTATGCTCTGAGACAAAGAAACATTGAATTCAGTAGAGATGTAACGTTCCATGAAGAGGTTGCCTTCAAGCACACCAAATAAATTCAGTGTGATTTCGATATGGAGGATCATGGTAGTCCTATGATGGAGGATCTAGTTTTTTATTCTCCCATTTCAAATGTTAAGAGGGAGAAGCCAAAAGAGTTTGTAGATCCACTTGATCCTGAAGAACCAAAAGATACGATTGAAAGATCACTTGATGAACCTCTTGCTTAGAAAAGATCTGCATGGTGTCAAGACATTCTACAAGAGGAAAAAAATCATGGACCACCTCTAGTCTCATTTAGAGACTAAAAGAGACCTAAAATATTTTTATGATATGTAGCACAATTGAGTCACATCAGTGATTCAGATCCCTATACCTATGAGGAAGCCTCTAAGCATCAAGTATAGAAAGATGCCATGGTAGAACAATACAAATCTATCATGAAGAATGATGTGTGGAAAGTGGTTCCTAAACTTGATAGGAAATCATTTGTAACTTCCAAGTGGCTTTATAAAATCAAGCATGCAGATGACAAAAGTATTGAAAAGTATAAAGCAATATTTGTGGCCTAAGGTTTCTGACAGAAAGAAGGGATAGAATATGATGAGACATTCAATCCTGTGTCGAGGTACACTACTATCCAAACCATAATTTCCCTTGCTTCAATTTAGGGTTGGAAGCTTCACTAGGAAGATGTGAAGACTTCCTTCCTCGATGGTGAGGTTGAGGGAGAGGTTAACACACAACAGCTTGAGGGCTTTGTAGGTCGTGGAAAGGATACCCATGTATGAAAGCTTAAGAAATCTGTATATAGGCTTAAGCAGGCCCCAAGGGATTGGTATTCGAGGATTTACAACTATCTTTTGAGCTTGGGATTCTCCAAAAGCAAATTTGACCCCAACCTATACTTCAAGGTTGTGAAGAACCAACCTGTGATCTTAGTTCTATATGTTGACGACTTATTCCTTATTAGAGAGGAGAAATATATAGCTGAGTGAAAGAGGGAGCTCACTTCTCAGTTCGAAATGAAAGACTTAGGTCTTATGCACTATTTTCTTTGTCTAGAAGTTTAGAAAAGGAAATATGAGATTTTCCTTTCTCAAAGAAAGTATATAGTTAATGTATTGCAAAGATTTGGTATGATGGACTACAAGTCCATGTCTACTCCAATGGTGTCTATTCTAAAGAAGCCACATGATTCAGATTCATGATCGGATCTAGTGGATCCTACCATGTATAAACAACTCATTTGTTCCTTGATGTATTTGGTACATAGTAGACCAGACATATGTTATGTAGTGAGTATCTTGAGTGAGTTCATGTCTGAGCCAATACATAGACATGATGTTGCTTCCAAGCATGTGCTTAGATACCTTAAAGGTACTATTTCTTATGGAATGATATATGCTTCCAGTGGTGGAGTGATGCTACTTGGATATGGTGACTTTGACTGAGGTGGTAGTATTGTGGACTCAAATAGTACATCTAGATTTTGTTTTAGCTTGGGATCAGCTATGATCTCTTGATCCAGTAGGAAGCATGGCTCTGTAGCCTAGAGTACTAAATAAGAAAAGTATATTAGAGCTAGTATCGCCTGCTGAGAATTTGTATGGATTAGGAATCTACTTGCTGGGTTATTTGATGAGAAGCTTGAGATTACTATCATTCACTCAGACAATCAGAGTTGCATAAAGCTCTCAGAAAACCCTGTGTTTCATGACAAATCGAAACACCTTAAGATGAATTATCATTACATTAGAGACATGCTCTATAGAGGTGCTATAGGACTTCAATACATTGCTACTAACGTGCATATAGTAGATATGTTGACTAATCCTCTGCCATTCTTCAATTATAGGTACTTCTGAGCCAAGCTTGACATGGTAGAGAATGTCTCCCTTACCGAGAGGGAGTATTACAGTTACAACATCATTAGTCATTCTCCAGGTCAACATTGTGTGTCAATATTGAGCCTCGTGTGTCTAGGTAGTGCCTTATAGGAGCCTGATTTTGACTCAAGAAACTTGGAGAAGAATCTTGAGTTGGACTCAAGAAAGGTTAAACTACATGTGTTGAGGCAAGTGATGTGTATGTTAAAGTGATGAAGTTGTACAGTCTTTATAGTCAAGGCTAAAGTCTTGTGTGTCAAGACAGATCCTCATGTGTTGAGGTGGTGCCTCATCTATTAAGGTGATTCTTTGCATGTCGAAGCTTGAATGGTGTGTGATGTACTACTAACCATGGTTGAACTATTAAGTATCCTCTAGAGACTAGCCACCTCTAGAGTGAATTACTTTATCATATAACCACTTGGAGCGATAGTAGTACAATATGATCAAATCATTGGGAAAATATCCTTAGTATATTTGATATGATAATTAAGCTGGCACATGTGGACCATGCAGATAAGACAAATGATAAAGATAAGATGTGATAATATATGAGAGAATTAGAATTGCACATAAAAGGATTAATTAAGAGAGAATTCAAATTGTTAAACTTCAGTGAATACTTTAGTCAAATCAGGGGAGAACTGGAATTGATCACTACAATGATGTTAACAAGAAAAAATTATGTTAAACTAAAATACTTCACTTGAGTTGTAACACCTATATGACAACACTTAAGTTATCCACCTAACTAAGTGAGCAAGCTTTCAGTTAAGGGGCAATTTCATCATAAGAATCAGTTCAATAAGTTAATGCATTGCATGACAAGTGAGGTGTACTTCCTCATACAGGATTGATGCATCTAGATTGAGGGTGAGTTCATTCTAGAGTCAGAATATAAAAATAGAAGCTGATGCATGTAAAGAATATATAAATATGTTATACAGAATTGTTGAATTCAATGTGAAGCGAATTGTCTTCTCTCTTGAAGGCCATGCACTTCTCTTTGTGCAGGATATTATTCTAAGACTCTCTTCTTTATCTTTCTCTTGCTCTGTAATTGCACCGAGGGTGCTTGATGTAAAAGACATTTCGTGCTATCTATAGATATACTAAGGAAGGTTTTGCTTGGATTTTCTCCCTCATGTCATAGAGGGGATTCCCTAAGGTAAATTCATCTCTCGAACGTGATTGAATGTGATTGCTTATATGTATGATTGTTATTTGAATTCAAGTATTATTCCAGCTCTGAATTAGAGATAAAAAATTAACAAACTTAAATTGGTTCATAAGGGATTTGCACTCCACTTCCCATCCATGTCCCAAGTCCAACACTAAACTTACCCTATGCATGAAAACCATATTCAGTTTCATTATCATTGCTATCACTAATGTTGCAATTGCTAGAGTTGCGAGCTCATATTTTTGGTTTGAAAGTTGACACTAATAATTGTTTTTATTTTTATTTTTGGAAACCTTCATCAAAGTTCTAATTTTATTTATTTTTTTAATTTCATGTTTGTTAAAAACTTAAACATGCCCTAAACGCTACAAGGATGAATTTCAATTCTTTTAATGAACATGAGAAATTCAAAATACTAAAATAGTTTTGAACTTCTAACTTCGAAGTTAATAAATAGTTCCGAGTTGACTATTAAGAAATTGAAACAAATAAAATTTAAAAATAGAATGCCCTACCTTAACAGCGCTGGCAATCTAAGGTCTCCTTGGCCAGCATTGAGTAGTGTTGGCAATATCATCAGACTGTGGAGTAGACTCAATAGTCAACCAACAGGCTTTCCTCCAAATGGGCACTCCAACAAAGAGTATGGCCTGATCACTGCTCTCCTCCAATGGGAAGGGACTCCTCCACAAGTCCACAACGGCCCTCCAACAAAGCGCTCTCCTCCACAAGTCCACACTCCCTCTCCTGGACATTGATAACTCACAACAATGCAAAAATTGTTTAGTCTTTAGTGGCTGGTGGGCTCTTCTCAAATCATAGCTGTAGCTCTTCAATCTTCAGCAGTGGGCAGCGTGCTCTACTCATCTCTCGAGGGCTCAATGAAATGATAAAAGGTAAAGGGTAAGGTACAATTAGTTTTATTTTTAATATTTTCTTTTGTTTTTATTTCCTTTCGTTTCGACAGGAGCCCCTGGAGTGTGGGGAGTGAGGGGTGCGAACCCCCGACCTTGGGGGTGAGTCCGCATGTAACAAAGAAAAATACGTTTCTAATGAGTTTTGCAATGAAGCTATTGCATGCTCAATGTATATTTTGAACATGTCACGTACCAAAAAGTGTCAAAAATAGAGTTCTTCATGAAGCCCGAAGTGGCATAAAATCAAATGTCTTATATTTAAGGTGTTTTTGGTTGTGCGGTTTATGCAATTCTTCCTAAGCATTTAACAAAGAAATTGGATGATAGAGGTGAAAAATGCATTTTTACATGTTACAGTGAACAATCCAAAGTTATTTGTTGCATTGTATATTGCAAGTACAACCAACTTTCATGTTAAATACTCAACCACAAATCATAATTCTTTAGCTGGGTACATAGACCAGACATGAATTTGCAGGAAGCATTAATGAGGGGAAGAGTACTTTCGGTTATGTTTTTCATCTAATTTCAAGTGTAATCTTATTGGCATCTAAAAAACAACCTATTATTACAATAGCTTCAACCCAAGCAGAGTAAGTGCCAACAACATCAACATCTTGTCATGCTGGGTAGTAAAAAAAGATTTCTGAAAATTATTGAACATGAACAAAAACAAACGACTGAGATCTTCTATGATAACAACTCAACCATTGCTTTGTCCAAATATCATATATTCCATCACAAAAATAAACATAATGATACTAGATATCATTTCATTAAAGAGCATCCAAAGTGGAGAAATTTGCTTAGAACATTGTAAATATCAAGACTAACTCATCTTTACTAAGTCATTGGCATGAAAAATGTTTGTGTTTCAAAAACAAAATTTAGATAGTCATAAAATATGGGTGTAGTATAAATATTCTAGGTTTTCAACTTTTTCGACCATATTTTTCGTCTAATTTTATTATGCCTTAAATCTTTAAAAAAATTAGAATCACATATTATAGCTATAGAAATTACATAATTTGAGTTTCATGAGGGTATTTGAGGGTGTTAAATATATTTATGAATTCAAAAATACAATTTAAACAAGTAGAAATTTAGATTTTACACCAAAAAATTACCAAATTCTGACCCATTTAAAATAAAAATAAATAGACTCCTCCAAAACAAGGTGTGTAGCAAGAAGTAACTTTTCAATGTAAAAATAGTACATGCAGTGGCTCTAATAGAGTAGCCTCTATTGACATTAATAGTGTTAGGTATTGCAGTGGCTCTAATGACTCTATTGACATTAATAGTGTTAGGTATTGCAATGGCTCTAATGACTCTATTGACATTAATAGTGTTAGGTATTGCATTTATTGATGCATTCAATCTCGAGATAGTTTTCATAAAAAGAGAGAGACAAATATGTAAAAGTTATTTTTGTGAGTTAGTAAGAAGACTAGCCGTGCTCCATTCCAGCTTGAATGTTCTCTGTGTGGATAATTAATAGAGCTCTAGCTCTGTGTGTATGTTTTCTATGTGGATAATAGAGCTATAGCTCTGTGTGTATGTTCGTTTAAGCTCTTGCCTGCCAACAATAGTAATAAATAATCACTCCTATACCACCAAGAAAATATTGGTGGGCACATGCCTAATAAAGGGATCAATGACATCCTAGGAGAGAAAGTAAAGCTTCTGTATCCCTTTCTTTCAGTGTTAGTAATTTAGATATTCAGTATATCTAATTTGGCAACCTTGATCTTTGTTATTCCAACTACCGATCATTGGTTTATGTGCAGCAGTATGGTAACTTTAAATAATGATCCACAACCATTTTACAGTATGAGAAATACTGTAGATCTTAGGGTATAGCCATTTTCTATAATGCCCCTAACCCAAATAACTATTTTCTTACTTTTATTATTCTGACCAAAGACACTAAATACTTCATGGATCATCAGCCAGCCTAATTCCTACTAACATGTTATATCAATAATACTTCAAAAAAATTCTGCAATAATGAATTGCATCTGACAGTTTATATTCGTAATACTTCAAAAAAAGATTCTGAATGGTAAATCAGAAACCAATGACTAAGAAAAAAAATATTCTTTTGATGTTCATATTGTGAACATTTCAAAACAAAATCAAATAACTTCAAATCATAATAGGAAAAAAGCTATTCGTAGAAAATCGCTTACAGTTCATCGATTCATAATCCAAACTTTCGGCCCATAACTTGTACACATTCCGCTTCACGATAGAGACAGTCAAATCTTCAGATATCACTTCTTTTTCCCCACCCTATATTTTGCAAAATTAAAAAGATACTCATACAAGCATATATATAATCCTTTGCATAAACGGTCCCTGTAAAGACGGAGACAGTTGGGTGTTGAACCGATAAATATACGTTATTTACATATTATTTAATAATTAATAAATGTAATATGGCTTTTGACCATAGTTGATGTTATCTATTTAAAAGGTTTTTAATTTATTATTTATATATAATTTCAAATTTATTATTACACCTAGGTGTTTATATCTTAGGTAGTTGTCTATGTATTCTACTTATTTTAAGGTGGGTTTTGGTCCGAATCCCTTAATTTTTTTTGTAAAATTTGTGTTTAAATTGTATTTTTGAATTTATAAATAGAGGTAGCACCCTCAACTACCCTCATGACACCCAAATCATGCAATTTCCATAACTAATATATGTTATTTTATGATTTTTTAAAGATTTCCAATCGGAATACTAACAAAATTAGACGGAAAATATGCCATGAATACAACTAATCATGTAGAAAAAGTAACAAATAAATGGTTCATAGTACTCACCACAATTTAAGTAATTGTCTTAGTTAATATATCATTAATAATTGGGATAATAAATAATTATTAATTATTGAATCTAGCTAAGTGTTTTACAACATAAAATAGAAAGATAATGTAACTGTTTAATAAAAAATTATAAAGAATAAATATAAATAATTAAAACTATTTATATCTATTCATATTTTTTTTTTAAAATTAAAGTAGTTTAAACTTGGATCTATCAACGTAAGGTGCGGATCCGAGAGGGATCAAATTCTTGAAATGCCAACCATATTTGTATATTAACCAATTTTTTTATCATAATTGACATGATATGATCTTTTTAGAGGTTTAAAATCTATCTATTAATAAAGAGTGAGTAATTATTTTATTCCACAACGGACATCATTGGCTCAAAAAGGGCTCGTCTTATGTATAAAGGGTCTTATATACCAACTCAATTTTTGACTTTATTTTAAAATTATTATTATTATTAAGAAAAACAAAACATTTTACTCAAATTTTTAATTTTTGCTTTATATAATAATTTATATAAACAAGCACATGATTTTATTGATCTTGATAAAAATATGAAGGAAAACTTTGTCTAAAGTTTGGATAAAGAATAAAAAAGAATCAAACAATATGACTGAATTACTCATGATGTGTCAAGGGTCAATCCTTCTCAATGAGATGGGTATCAAGGAAGCCGTCATAATAAGAAATTCTAGAATCATAATTAAGGCTATGATCGATAGAAAACCACTATACAACACCAACTTAACCAACTTAAGGAGGACTCAAGAAAGAGTGTGGAAGAATCTAAAGCGGATGAAATAAGTGAGCTTCTTTCATGTTCTCAGATAAAACAACTATGAGGCAAGTAAGTTGGAAAACATTGCCTCAATGAAACTAGAAGGCCTTATTCAATATTCAAATGAAAAAAACAATTATGAGCCAATTTCTTAGCAAAGTAATTCAAAGGTACACCCAAGGTAGGGGATTGGGCCTAAGTGGGACGAAAGCATCGGTGAACCACATTAGAAAGGAACCTGATCAACAAACACAAAAAGGTGGTAGTTTAGAAAGCCACGTGCATTCCCCTCTCAAGTTATCATTAAGACAACTGATGTCTAGTATAACAAGGCATCATGCAAATGGGGTATTAAATATCCATAATTTTGTATTCATTCTCCCTCTTGTTGGTGTAATGGTGTAATGTCGATGGGATCTCCTTGATTAGAAAGAATGGTATGGAGGGTGAATTAATGGCCTTTCTCCCTTCCCACGAGCATAACTATATAGATGTGATCATGATGGTGCATGTGAACTCGCTTGCCAAGGGTGATGGACCTCAGAAGTATGAAATGTCAGTTTTAGCAATGATGAGGTATTTTCATTTGTGGGGATGGAGATCCAGGATGAATTATTGTGCAAAGAGGCTTCAAATGCATAAATTCATGGTGGATTGGGCATCGGGCCAACTCATGTGAATGTTGTCGATCTTTTGTAAGACCTAAGAGTCCTTTTAAGTGTGGTTCCAAGTTCAAAGGAGAGGACGTGCTATGGACCATTTTCATATTTATTGAATTCATGGACAGTGATAGATAGGTTGGCGAAAAGGGGTGTTGTGTTGGGTGGAAGGTGAGAAAGATCTTTGCGATCCACTGTTAGACTCGAAGGAAATTAAGGTTGTTGGGTCAAGAGGTGAAGAGCTGAAATAATCATTTAAATTTTTTTCTTGACGATGAAGATCGTATCTGAATAGTGGAGAGGGGCGATGTGCAATATCAACTAGCAATTCATTGGGCCAATTACAAACAACAAGAAGCCCATTCTTCTGAACTGGAGGTAAAAGTATCAGAGTTGGTGGTTATTCTAAAGTCACTCCAACTGAAGCTAAAGGAAAAGGAAATGGTGGAGGAATCCTCCTCTCAACTGCCATTTCCTAACATTGAACATGAAGTTCCATGGGACGATGTATTATTGTTTATGTGCTATCAGTATAGAAAGTTGTTAGGCCAGTATGTCAAAATCTCTAGCTATAAGTATTTCTAGGTTATATGTAGGTATAATCAGTCCTTTTTTGTTTCAAGGATAGACATAACTCATCCTTTTTTTTAATTTATGACAATAGCCTCTGTACTGGATTAAATTGTGGTATTATGATGAAATTTTGCTAAGGTTTCTCCCTCTCTTTTTAATACAAAAACTCTATATGTTCTTGTAAAAAAAAACATTTATATAAACAGACATACAACCTAATGCTTAACTCATACTATTAAAGAATCAATCCAAATAATTCAATGGATATCCAACGAACAACATAATAGTAAGTGCATGAATTTCGTGGATATTTTAGATGCAATTCATGGTCTAGACAAGAAAATCTAGAACAGTGGAACATTTGTAAAATATAGATTTAGAGAAACTCAATGCACACTATTTTATTTCTCTAAAAAGTGTGTGAATTTTGTATTCAAGGAATTTTTTTATTGTATAAGTAACACATCCAGTATCCTAGTTCAAGTATGAAACCTTTTATGAGATAAGAAGGGAAAATCCCATGATTTATGTTAGTCACATTATAGTTTCACATTTCCCTCTATATGATAGTC
Organism: Larix kaempferi; assembly: GCA_027924585.1. NCBI lineage: Eukaryota > Viridiplantae > Streptophyta > Pinopsida > Pinales > Pinaceae > Larix > Larix kaempferi. Next base: position 1,745,904 of record BSBM01000247.1, read on the forward strand.
TTTGACAGATAAACCTCCTTCTATAACATAATGTTCTTACATATTCTCCAAACAACCATTAGAACATATGGGCTTCAATAGTATTATTTACAAACATCCTGTTGAGTATGTTAGAGACTAAATATTAACCACACCACAGTTTAGGAAGTGAGAGAAGTTTCATAGAACAATGAGAAAAATTGTACATCCCTCTTCATCACTTTAGCAAAAGAAACAATTAGGGATTTGGACTTGTGTTAACACATCCTCAATCTATTAAGACATCTATTATGCCAATATTAATGATAGCTACAACTCTAATCGAATTTTATATGTACAATATTAAGAGTACAAAGAGATTCAAACATCTAATCCATTTGATTAGTGTACCATTGGAATTAAGTTGTATAAATAAGGGAAAGGGAATGTTGGCCAATAATACACAAGATCTTGGGAGCTTTGAGTGGTCAAAGTGAAGGGTAGACAGTAGACACCTTGAGTTGAGATCACTAGAAGATGAAACCATATAAGGTTGAAGAAAAATACCAATTCTCCTATGGGAAGTGTGCATGACCATGAATATGAACATTATTTTATTGTGGGTGGAAAAGTCACCCATGATGAAATATGGTTTGTGTTTCAGTTGAGTTAGAGAATATGAGATTGCAAGATTAGAAAGGTTATAGGAATTATATTGGATATTAGGCATCTATATAATATCATCAAAGGGAAGATAGTTAACATTTCCTACCATGTTCATGTTTTCCTGCTTTATGAGGAGGCATACTAAGATAAGTCTCGATCAAGGAAGGTTTATTGAAGGAAATTAGATTTTTACCTTTGCAATATCTTTTATTAGGTTTCTCTTTCTCTTCTTCTTGATCATCTAAAGGACGAAGGAAGAGGGTTTCATAAGAGAGTTATTTTTTGTATAATCCTTATTGAGAGGATGGGTCTATGTTCTATTTAGGGAAGTCTGAAGCAATAGTTCCATATTAAGTTGTGGTAGTGGAAATATTCTATGCATAATTTTCTTTGGTTTGTGATACTTGTCATTGTTATAAATTGCTTAGCAATGTTGTCTCTTTCTTATTGTGGAGGTTGCGGAAACCAATTTAGTTTTAATTAGATGAATAGTTTTACTATCATAATTACTTTTGGTTAGGTCAACTTAGTTGTTTTAAATCTATGACAAATTTCATTTATATTCAAGAATAAGAAATGTTTGAATTTGGATTTAATGATTTCTTTTTGAAATGTAGTGTCTCTTTCTATTAGAATGTATTTTGTGGAGTAATCATATAGTGAATGGTCGTTTCCATATATTTTTTCATGTTTATAGTAGTGGAGAACATTTATAGAGTAGAGAGAGCCATTGGTCATCAAAATTGGCAAGTGATGCGTGAACACATTGCTCATTTTTTGACAAATATTGAATTGTAATGCTTATTAATTTGTTTTGATTTTGAATATTGCAGTTAGATTCATGGTGTTGAAGATGTTAATAAATTTATAGGACAATTGTAATATCCTTGTTTTAAGCCTAGGAATGTATTAAATCCAATTATGCAAAATTATGTAAATATGCTAGTATAGATTCCTAGAGCATAGCTTAAGGCCAAGGATCTAGTATTGAATAAGTACAAGGCATGTATAATGCAAATATTTCTATATGGGTCATGTGATTGGCTTGTCGTGGTGATATACAACTATGTAATTATTATGGTGGAGAATAATGAAATGCTCCAAAATGCTTATAATGTGAATAAAAGTAGAGGGGATATGATTCAATAAACGATGTAAATATTATTATGGAAAATAATAAAATTATTCTAGATGGTTGTGTGAAGAGTATTAGAGGGGCTATGATGCCATTAAAGGGGAAGATGAAAAAGGACGTACAAGATATTAAATCCCCTTTTTCCCAAGTGCCCGCCTTATAACTCATCCATATTTTTTCACATGTCTGAAATGATCCATTTACTTCCTTTGACTTATCAAATCCAATTATTGAATGCATGTGTCAAGTTGGTGAGAAAGTATTCTCATGAAGTTATAAAAGCATGTTTTGAGAGATATAATTTTTATGTCAATTGTAAGAGTCCTTTATTCTATGGTTAGAAGTAATGCTAGCTATCTTTTCACCCATCCTCTCATGTCCATTGGATTTTATTGCTCATTTTGCATGTAGAGTTCATACACTATGTAGCTTAATGATGTTTTCTCCATAGCGCCCCCAAAAATAACAAATTGAGAAAATAACAAAAAATTAGCATTTTGAGGAGGAAATTGATTACATTAGAGTGAAGAGGATGGATGTAGGTAAGCATAAAGGCTATGAAAGAGATGAATGTTTACCAAATTTTTATTTTCTACTCGTGAATTCTTGAGAATCCATGAATTGATATGACAAGAGGTTCTATGAAAGCATAGCTTGTGTTGGACACTTTTTGCACACCTTGAAGAGCATTGTAAAGGCTGGGCACTATAACTGACACTTGAGAAGAGAAAAAGTCAGCTTTCATTGTATTTTGTGGGAACATGGATGAGAGTTTCATGGCAGGGATCCCTAAATCAAATTCATGTAGTGCTCAATGGTGAGTAGATTAGCTAAGCATGAGAAAAAATGGGTTGGGAACTGAGAGATTGAATTATGTAGGTGTTTTCATCTCCCTGATGGCCTCACAACTTTTCTATGGGGTGTTATCTGTAGCTTATACCTATGGTTGTGTGGGAAATTTCTCTTACACAACCAATTGCTTGAATATTCTTATGTTAAAATTTGCGCATGCATTATGTAGTTTCTTTCATACATGGAAGGCTTAAATTAGTTCTGAAATTGAATAATGGTCTCCATGGGGAAAAAGTATAAAATGAAAAATTTGTGGCTGCCCATTTAGAGGTTAGAATGATGGATGGGTATATTAAAAGAATTATTGGAAAGTCATAAATTGGACCTTTAATAGTTTGAAATATCATTTAATGGCTCATGCAACTACGCTTTTATCTCTTTATAAAAAAATGATGATTGTGGAAGTTTTCTCTATAGTTTAATTATGAAAAAAATATGTGAAATATATTCCACAAACATGTTTTACTTTAATTACAATAATAAAGCAAGGAGGTTTAGGGAAAGGTAACAACTATTTGAGACAACATTTGTTACATAAAATTGATTATTAATCTAGCATCAAATCCATTGTTGAATACCATCTATGCTTATTGGAAACCACTCCATTTATCAGTTCCCTTTTTTCAGATATTTTTCAATCATTTCACGAAGGCTAAAAATATTGCAAGATTTAATACAAAATACTAACAAGTTTGCATGTACAAACTTCCAATAATTAGCTAACAATCATAATAGTGCTTCAAGCATAAAATTTCACAATCTAATGATTTATATATAAATCATACATAGATTTCCCATGCCTATAAGAACTTTCATTACTTCCAATTATCATCCAAGTCCAAGGGGATTAGCTTGTGTTTTCTTAACATAAACACAATGCAATCTCTGCTTTGTTATGTTTGTTTGTGTTGATTACATGTAAACATGAATTGCGAAAAGCGTGCTAAGAACATTCCAATATTGATTCATTAACCAAAGTAATATATAACAAAATTTACAAAGGTAATTGAAACATTAAATTTATGCACCATGCTTACCCTATCTTTGCAAAAATATAGATGTTAAAGAATGCCAATTGAGCTTCAAATTTCAATCCTTCAAGACCTATTTTACCCTTCATAGAGGAGAACAACAATTTTCGCCAGGCAAAAAAAAATTAGTCTTGAATCGGACTTCAATAATAAAATTGACCATTATTTTGCAACTTTACAATCGAAGGGATGCTCCAATTTTTTCGTAACGAATTTTTAGATGGTTGTGAAAGGATGATAAGGAAACAACAAAGGAAAAATCCAAAGTGAACTTCCCACACATTCCATCAACATTATTGATCAAAATTTAAATCACGATGAAACTTTAAAACATTTCAAATTAAATTTAAATGTTTACCACATTCCATGTAGCTTCTTTGATCTAGTTGCTCAATACTCAACTCTTAACACATCCACAAACACCACTTAGCTTTCATTGTTCTCTATAATTTATGGACCGAAATATGATTAACTAAGATCTAAATTCATACATGGATAAATTTGTGCAACAAACTTAAGCTTCTAATAGAGTCAATAGTGAAAGCTCATTCAATTATTAACCAAACGAGACTATACAAAAAGATATGAATGGACTCTTGGCTTGAGATCGATGTATTTATAATTATTTTGTATTCAAATATAAGTTCTTTATACAAAATTAAATGAACATAACATTATTAATGTTTATTAATTTATTTCAATACTACAATAGTTGATTTTTTTGTTTCGATGTGACTTTGGAATAGGTTGTATTGATTTTACAAAATTTATTAAAACTGTAATTATGTGGTTTGGATCTCCAAGTAACTATACAATTACACTAGTAATAATTACAAATACGTAGGCTATTATTGATAAGAGGATTGATATGATATAATACTTAATTTTTTTTCTAACATGGCTTAATTTGGGAAGAAGACTGAAATTCTCGTTTCCTAGGATCATAGGATGGTTGTATTTTCATTACTACTCTTTCTTTCATAATATCATCCCCTTTATTGGATTTGCAGATAGGATTTTTCATCATTGTTGTTGTCAAGAGGACATTGAGATATTGTGCAATCCATCAAAATTCTTCTCCACCACCTTGTCTTCTTTCAAGGACTGATACTGCCAAAACCATGTTTTGTAAAGCCATGTATGGTTTATTGTGTGCAACAAGTATCACTTGTTGAATTGGACATATGCTATAATGTAAGGTTCTTGTGCTACTATCCATGGATTCACGATTTCATCAACTATGGCTAGTTCGAGAGTTTGGAGGCTTGGAGAAAAATTGAATGAGATTGTACATGAAGATATTAATGGAGGAGAATGGTACATCAAGGTTTCCAAAATATGAGAGGAGATTGTGTAACACATGGAAGTCATAGTTACATGCTCTTTTGGTATAGATCTATGTTGAAAAACTTTTTTTTTAAACTTGTACAAAATGAAAGGATTTGAATTAGAAAACTTCTCAAAATAAGGTGATTTGATAGCTCTTTCTCCTAGGTTAAATTTTATGGATAATTTGTACTATATTCACAAATGTGATCCATAAATTCCAAGAGTATATAAATTTCCTCTTTTCTACAAGTTTAAAACCATTAATCACTTTTGACAAACGATGCAACCCTAAGCGCCAAGCACACAAATAAGTTTAACCAATAAAAAATTATTAAATTTTACAATAAAAACTTTACGTGCACACACAATAAAAAATATTATGTGTACAAAATGTAATTAAAATTTTCAATGGTGAGTTTCGAAAATTAATAATAAAATATAATTTTCCAAAATAAATTAAAAGAAGTGTTCCCTTATTGTTTCTTGATTGCAAGGACACCCAAAATTGCAAGCAAAGAGGATATGTAGAGCCCTTTCAAGTACCATGAATTAAAAATTTAAAACTGATATCTAATTTAATGTTCACAAGATCGCCCAACATCCCAAGTGAAGAGGATACTCGTAGCTTGAGAACTGTATGCAAAAATCAAATCTACTCTATTACAACTTGAGTTCCACTTTCTTTTTCACAATATATCCCGAAAACCTAAGTGAAGAGGTTAATACTGGCTTGAAAATAAATTGCTTGAAAAATAAAATCCTAAACTATTACAAATGAGATCCACTTTCTCGTACACAAGATCGCCTGAAATCCCAAGTGAAGAGGATAATAGTGGCTCGAACACAACTTATCTCAAGAAAATTGAATATTAAATCTACAATTCTCTCTAATTTTGAATGAGTAAAATGAAATTTTGTAGATCCAAAATAGGAATTTACTAATTAAAGTTGTTCCTTTGGTTTTCAGAGGGAAAATTTTTCAAATTCTTTCATTGTGTAATGTTCAGATTCTTGAATTTTGACGCAATTTTATTTATGGAATGTTTTCAAATGATATTTTAATGTTTTATTGGCTATGATTTTGTGTTTTGTTTGAGGTTATCAAGCATGTAGAATTCAAAATTCAGAGGCTGAAAGGTTCTTGAAACAATATTTCATGTTTTTCCAATTTTTACCATTTGCAAACTAGTGATTTAACCAAAACTTTAAGAGATACATCCCAATTTCATCAATTAAATGTGAAATTATGGATTTAAATGAGAAATACGCTCTAAAAAATTCATATCTAAGACAATTTATGAGAAAAAATTGAAAGAAATACCAAATTAAGCCATTCTTAAGGGTTTTGGAGGGAAAATCCAACTTTAAAATTTTCAAATTAAATCCTTCCAATTTTTTCAAAATATGTCTTGAATTGATCCTAAAATGTGTCCAATATCATCTATAGGTCTACAAACATAAAAATATTTCCTAAAGAGGGCCCTATTTAAACAATGAAATTCACTTCCTATTTTTTCAATCATTTCTTGCAATTGTGAACAAAATATTTAAAATCTTATCAAATATTGGTCAATTAAGATGCAAATAGGGTATAGTAACTAATTTTTGACATTCATAAGCCAAGTATAGAAGAAAGAATCACTAAAAAATTACCAACAATGAGAAAACTAGGTCCCAAAAATCAAGTCCCCAGGTGTCGCAGGTGTAAAACAGTGTACAATGTGACACTTTAGAAGCATCACACCTTCATAACAGAGCGGGGTGAGACACTTGTGATAGTGTCGCAGGTGTATAACAGAGCAGGGTGTGACACTTGATAGTGTCGCACTGTGTTCAACAGGAAGGTTGTGACATTATTCCAGGATCAAGAAACCAAAAAAGGTGAGCCCAATTTTAAAGATTTTCAGGTTTTTAAAGGTTGATTAAGGCCAATTTTAGATTTATAAGGGTCTTTAAAACATGAATTAATGACATATTTAAGCTTATAACACCAAATTTGAGAAACAATTCAAATGAAATCCCTAGTGGAGTCGCCAATCTGTTGACATATTTTAGTGTAGGAATGCATCTACTCTTATTATCTATCTTACTATGAATTGGTGAGATTCAATTGAGAAAAATGAAGCAATTATCTCTATTTTCCTAATATATTTAACCATTTTTGAATTTGAAATAACTTGGAGGGAAAAAACTAAATTCAAATATGGGAGGAAATTTGAATTACGAACATATAACATCAAAGAAGAAATGATACTTACAGACAACCTTGCTTGATTTGAATCCATTATCATTTGCTTTGATTTATCATTCTCCATCCTTGCATTTGATCCAAGTGATTTGTGTGGAAGATGAGCTTTCCAACCTTCAAATCCTTCCAACATGCCTTTACTCTCAATTTATGTATTTTACTATGCCCCAAATGTCATTCTTTTATAGCATTGGGATTCGTGCACTCAATTGCTAAAAATTAATGTGAGATTAAACTTTTCAGGGACTTGTTATTGTTTTTATTAGAAAACTTACTTTTGCATAGTTTTCAGAATTTGAATTGATTTTTCATAAATTTTAGGACAATTCATACACATATCATGTATTATTTCTAGACCACGAGTTGTAGAAACTGGGTTTTGTCCCTTTAAGTGGTCCTAGACTTGGCCTCTTTATGGAAGACTTTGTCTTCACATACTTATTCCTTTGCGGAAGCGGTGGTCAAATGAGAGATTAAATCTCTCAATTCTTCCATATTTATGGTGTTCATGTTGCAGGCGAAGTGTAAAATGTGTTTCTGCCTTCACTTGATAAGGGTGTTAATTTGGTTGTTAACACTTATGCATTTCGTGTGGATTATGATCATAAATATTTTTTTTCTCTACAAATTATGCCATTTATCACTAAATTATTGTACGTACACACAAGCGAGTTGTTAAGTTTTCAGGAAATTTACAAGAACATACATATCATTAAATGCAATTTTTCATATTAAATCATATGTATATATATATATATATATATATATATATATATATATATATATATATATATAGGTGGAAAGAAAACATATTTCCATACAATTTTTTTTCGTTATATGTCTGAATTCACAAAGCATATATGATTGTTAAGAGCTTCGATTTAATAAAAGAGTAAAAAATCATTCACCATCACTTTTGGCCAAAAAGTGTTACCCATCTTCATGGATTCAACCCCATACAAATTGTGGTAGTAACAAGTTTGGTATTTATTTTTCAAATGCGCGTGAAAGAGAAGGCATTGCCACCCTCCAACAATTGGACCATCCTTGGTATGTACTTGGAAATTTTTCCTCTCAACTCATACAACATTTTGGATTTCATAGTAGACAAGTTTTGGGTAGTATTTATAGCATACTTTGGATCACTATAACTTTAATTTGAATGAACAAAAGAAAAGGGGTTGGTCAATTTAGGATGAAACATAGTTGTTTTGGCTTCGAACTTTTCAAAAAATGAGCTAAGGAAAGTATTTCTACATGTCTTTTCTATATCAGCTATTGGAATTTTTACTACACTAGCAGGTATTAGACCATCAATATTAGGTAGTTGATCATCAGTATAATGAGTGATTGTTACATGTCGAGGGTTTTCCTTCAATCCTTGACATTTTGCACAACCACATACTACTAGGGTGTCATAAAAGGGATCCAGCTCACATCGAACTACCATTGATGACCTAGGAGTGTGGCTAGAAGATGGCATTCTACAATTGTAGGGGAAAAGTGGATATCCATTTTCATCTACCAACTGTTTGTAGTATCTTTCTACTAATAAGAGCTTGTGACATTTTTCAACCAGTGGAATATTTTGTGCATCCAAATTGAATACATTGTTATTTAGATTCACATGGATAAATAACATGAATTCAATTAGATAATAAAAATAGAAATAAAATATCAACTTACCGGAGATGGAAAGGGAGAACTCAATGAACATTGAACAATATGGAATGAGATGGAATTTGAAGAATTGACCATTTGATATTGATAACCTTTTCTCCTTACGTATGAGCTAAATCAACAATCAACACATGTCTATAGTACTAAACAATTTTTGAGAACCATATCAAAATCTAAATTCCAATATAGTTTTGAAACCATTTTTTAAGAACAAGGTGAGTTTAAGAAGCATATGTATACTATGAAGTATTGTAATTGATGTGGTTGAATCCTAAAAGAACATCTGAAATTCATATATCATTCTAAGTTCAAAGATACATTCATAGGGATTTTTAGTTACTTGAGTGAGCCTTAATAATACATATGTATTGATGCGTCGTGTGTAAATAAACACACTAGTGCATATAAAAAACTTATGCATTGTCTTGAGACATTTGAAAAAGTGTCTTTAAATGAAAATATCCACTATATTTCACAGTAGATATTTAATTATGTATTTTTCAATATTATTAATGTTGGTGCACTTAGTATATATAAGCGCACCAGTGCAATCGTATTCTTCATATGCACTAGTGGATAAAAATTCTTATTTTTTTATTTCTTTATTGTGTGCCAATATGATGCATTATACAAAATATAGCACACTGGTGGATGCATATCTTACTCACGCACTAATTTTCATAAAATGTTGAACGGAAGTATATTTGAATTGTGCCTTATCTATTTTTATGCACTAGTGTGCTTGTATACATCAGTACACCTATGTGCGAAATATAAAAAATAAAAAAATACATCATTTTTTTCCCATAAACTCAAAATTCAGCAGGAATTTCTTTTTCAAAAAACTGATTTCATAAAGTGTTTAAAAAAAACTAGTCACTATTTCATTGTTTTGTCAAAATTTGAAGGAGAGATTTTGCAAGAGAGACTTACCCGAGAGGATTTTGGAGCAACAATATTATTATGAAGATATGAATTTGAAAGGTATGGTGAATCACACAAAACCCTGCATAGTAGAAATTTCAAGTATGTCAATTCTTACCATTGATCAAAATCCATGATTTATTTATTTTCCTATTAATATTGAAAATAAATTTAGAAAAAATAAAATATTTCAAAGTTACCTTCAATGCTGGAACCTTTGCTTATTAGTTCCTTTTATTTTATGTGGTTACAAAATTTTACATAAGGGTTTAACTCCCTCTATTATTTCACAATTAGGATTTTCCATTATGTGCGTTTTATATCTAATAGGTTCGTGGGTTTATATACAAAGCATTGGGTGTAATATGACCACTTATTGCGTTGGATCCAAAACTTTATCAGTGTTGTTAGTTTTCTCTAAAAAATCCTTTCAGAGTTTTTGGTGCCATTGTTTCTATAATAACGCATCAATGCACTTGGAATAAAAGTGCACTATTCAGAATGAGTTCTTTAGATTCAATATATCACACCAAAAAAGGAATGTGTTAGATTATTAATTTATTTCTCATTAAGAGTGCATTCAACTATGATGCATTGGTATGTAGACACATTCGGGCATTTGTATTCTTGAAGTGCACCAACATGACAAACTACTTTTTTACATGCAAGCTATATAATGTGTTTGTATAATACATTTAATGTCTTTTCTATTTAATGATCCATGTTGTTTACTAATATAAAATGTGTGATAAGAGTTCAACGAGCAATAATTATAATCGGCATGATGGGAGAACATCCAAAAATACGAAGAAAGCAAGTCCTTTATAATTTATGTATTAAATTAATATGTTTGAATTATATGCAAGTTTAACTAATATGTACTAGTTAATGTGTGTAATGTAGAGCCAAAAAATGAGGAAGCTCAATAAGATTCATTTCCATCTAAGTGCAAAATAACATAAAATCTTAATGGAAAATTTCGAGAGGGATGGGATGAATTAACTGAATCAAAAAGTAATCAATATGAAGTTTTTTCTTGAATTTTCAGTGATATTGTACTTAAGAATATTCGCTAACATGTTTCAAACAATCTATTTCACATATGTTGAATGTTCTACAAGGATTGACAACAATAGAAGTAAATGTCAAGTATAAGAAAAAACAAATTATGCAAGATGTAAATGATGAATGAATTGGTCCTTAACTCATCTAGAGTAGTGTTAAAAGTTAATAAAAGGGGGATTTTTTTATTATAAAAATATGAGGAATATGGTGTAAAGAATGCATAGACTAACTTTCCACTTGCGGCAAAAAAAAAATCCAATGATTCCAAGAAGCAAGTTATATCTAAACTATAGGACATGTTCTAGAGAAATGGTGAGTGAGACGTGACAAACTTGCAATAGAAAAAACATACAGAAACAAAAAGAATTATTCAAAAAGTAATATTCTGAAACATACTTTTATAGAATTTGTATATAATACTATACAACATTACTTTATTAATATTAATTCTTCTATATTTACATTTGATATCAATATAAAAATGGTTTAATGTGATTTTAATTTTTTAGGAATATTATGAAAATTCCAAAGGATGAATGGGGCGACATCATATTGACACCCAAAAATTTCCTTTTATTGACATTATGGGTTATCCCCAGCAAAAAGCCCCAATTGGACATAAATCCATTTGATATAGGGAACCCATCTGTATTCTGGCTTCTCGCGAGGGTACCATTCACTATTTTTGGGTTTCACTAGTTATGTCCCTTATGCTAGGTAATTAACTAGAGCGTAAATGGATTTCAATAGGGTAATGTTTATCTTAGTTAAGTAATTTCTATAAAGGATTCTTGTCTATTGACTTTCATTAGCTGGCATTAAAAGAGGTATATTGTATAAATTAAGGAAAATATACTTCAATTGTGTGAACGATTAAAGGGATAAAGAGGGAATTTCATTATTGGTAAAATGGAAGGATTTAGGAAATCCTAAGGAGGTAGGAATATGAGGCTCAAAGAATTACATTGATTTGGTTAGGATCTAGACGTAAAAATTCTATGGAAACCACAATGTCAAGAATGAATATTTCTTGAACAAATCCTATATTCTTTTTACTAATCACATACTTCTTCACTAAGTGGATTTTGAATTTCAAATCCTTAGCCGTAACTGATAGACCATCAATGCACCATAAATGGAATGCCTAAGTGTATTCTTTGTAATAAGCTTAATCATATCTTGGTTAAGAACTCAAACAATTGACCGATAGAAAAAATTAAGAGGCCCAAAATAAAAATTCTTCACTAATAGTATCCCGCATGGCATCATAAAACTCACAAGGGAACCCATCCATACTTGATGATTTATTTTGACAAAGCATATGGTTAGATTAATTAGTCTTTCATTTCTATGATATTGGCTTCTTGGGGTTTATCTCTCCATGTGTTTCCATTCTGAATACTTTGTTTAACAATTATTCATATTTTGTTTTAGTTAACATCAATTTGTCTCCTCAGATTTATGTGGATCATTCCATTCAGTAGGAGTGTCCTTTGGTGGCTTATTTATGTGTCTTCGTTGAAGATATTTACGTTATATTTTGTAGGTAACTTGTATTTATGGTTAAATTCATGGTATTCTTCTCCCATATGGATCTAATGTTGGATAAGTTGGAATCGATGTCAAACAATTGAAGAAATGTTGATCACCAGTGAAATGAGATTTTGATTATGGGAGATTCTCCAAAGCACTACGCCATTACAACTATGATATTGATTGAATCATCTGCGCGACAGAGCACTATTCCATTCATTGGACCCTTTACGTGACATGTTCCATGATCAACCATAAAGAACAAGACTGTGTTCACTAGAATTATCCCTTGCATAGGCATCATCGCATACTAAAAATTATGTTGCGATACATGAAAAAAGGTTGAAGTACTGCGTAGATTATTGTGCAAGTTATTTTGATTTGATTCCTCACAGTAATGAGTGGGTCGGCCCGTACAAATAAATGCCCCAATTTATCCATGAACAAGTGATACCAGCCAAAGAAAATCCCCTAGTTATTTTGAACAAGTCATCCCAAGCAATTCAAATTCACCACACTAAACATGAAGGCCACAAAATCCAAAGATGATCATATATAAATATAATTTAGATTAACACATTTTCTGGGTGGTGAGAAAACACCTCTTCGACGAATGAGGAAAATTCTTTCTGGGAATGAAGAATGAAGTCTAATGAAGATAGATATATGATTCAAGGAGTTTGATGCACAAGTTTTGATACTTGAAGAATAGTAAGCAATATTTCGTCAGCAAATTTATGGGTATTGGAATACGTTGTGCAATTAAATTCAAGACACTTGAGACGTCGATTCTCTGTATTTCTCTGGTGGAGCTTTAAACTGAGTTGAGATTGTGGTGCTGGAATTGACCAGAATACAAAATGCAATAGATATAAATTACAATGAATCAGTCATGAATTACTGAAGAATCTTAGGGTATATCATGAAAGTGTCAATCTAAGGACATTTTAATGTCACCCTATATCACAAAATTTTGAAGCTTTGAATGGTCAAGCAACTCTACGCCATTAATCAAGTAAACTAATGATGATCATGTATAGACAAGGGAAATGATGTATATGAGAGCATAAAGGACTAAGTTTGTATGTAAAGTTTGATGCACAATATATAGAAGATTAGTACATTGGACTAAGTTTGATCGCATAAGTAAATTGGTGGACTGATACAAAAGTCTAATGCGCAAGATACAAAATATTAATACGTTGGACTAAGTTTGTTTGCAGAAGTTTGGTGTGATAATACAAAATTCTACTGCACAAGATAAATAATATTAATACGCTGCACTAAGTTTGTTTGTAAAAATGTTGTGTGCTGATATAGAAGTTTGGTGCAGTGATACATAAGTATAGTGTCTTGAAACAAAATATTAGTGCACTTGATTGAGTTTGTTTAATGCATAGAATAGGAAATTGGAGTGTTGGATATGATGACAACATAGGAGACTAATTTCACGAGTGAGCAAGGATAAGAAATGAGCATATATAGACCAAATTCAGAAGTTAGCAGACAGAGGAGCAATGTAGAACTCACAAATGTGCAAATAGCAGGTTGGTGTCTCCTACATGTTGGTGCTTGAAAATTATAGGGGATTAGTGTCTCTACAAGTTAGTCCTTGTAAAAAACATGGCATTGGTGTCTCCTATAGGTTGGTTCACGTGACGTCTAGGGGGATAGTGTCTCCTGCAAGTTGAATCTTGTAAACACTTGTAATTAATTGTTTGGTTCCTATACATCTATTAATGAAAGTTTTCGCGGTTTTCTCTGATTTGGGTTTCCACTTTATATCTTGTGTATTGTGTTTTGAGCTTATGTGTATTTTTTGTTTCATGAATTATTTATGAATGGTTAAAATAATAAAAACAAAATTATATTTTTTTTGTAAGTAAAACATTTCATATTAACTTTCATGATACAAATACATGCCTTCAAAAAAACCAGTGAGCAGACAAACTATGCTACTTGGAAAGACTGCCCAAACTACTACCCATTATCACCACCCTTAACAAAAAAAGATACCCTACTATTATTTCCCATCCTATTCCTGAAACTATTCCCCTTACAAAATTCACGCTGCGAGAAAAAAGGTTTTGTAAAGAACCTAAAATAATTAATTAATGAAAACACACGAAATAGCAAAAATAACAGAACTCAGAATCACTTTTATATTGATCATAGGCCACTTCGAGGGGGCAAGCTCAATACAAATAACTTCACTGTCCTTCATTGGTCCCAACACAAACTTATATACTAATTCTAGGCGCCAATACCATGGGTCAATACCATGTGTCAATACAAACGATGGGCCAATACAAAATATGGATCTACAATTACTACGGGACGACTTACAAAGCATATGAGTCCAACAACAATAATACAAACTATGGATCAACAAATACTACGGGAAGACTTACAAAGCACATGCTTCCAACAACAATATACTAACAAAGTAAATAGAAGGGTTGACATGGGTTCCTAACATCCCCTCTCCCTTAGAAAAATCTTTGTGCTCAAAGCTTTAGATGTGGAAATTGATGTAGAATCTGAAGGAGTGGTTCCCCTGTAGCATCCTCGGGTTGCATTCTGGCCCACTGATGCCTTTTGAGTTTCAGGGAGTATTTCTTATAATGTTGTAGATAAAGAAGGACCATATCAGCTACGTGAAAAGTGCGCTCAGAACGGTGCTGATCAGCTTGTTGTTTTAGTCGAATTGTTTCCATGTGAAGATTGTCCTACAGAATGAGAAGAATTTGATCGTGCTTTCGAAGAACTGAGTCAATTGCCTGAACTGGGGAGCTGCTGAGCATGTATGGAAGAAGAACTGGCGGTGCCTATCCATAAACTACTTCATATGGTGTCCTTTTAGATGTGGTATTGTACCACTGGAGCGCTTCTAGGAAATCCATATAAATAACTATCCACATCTGTGTAGGGATGGGCAAGGGTTCGAGCAGTCGTGAAAGGAGTGTCGTTTCACCCTTGTTGACTTGGCAAGCATCACACTCAACCACCATCTGATGAATTTTCATTTTCAGTCCCTTCCAAAAGAAGTTTCATTGTGCCCGGTCATAGGTTTTGAGGAACCTAGAGTGCCCTGCCGATGAAGAAGCATGGAGTTCATAGAAGAGATAGCCTTGTTGAACAGATTGCAACCAATTTGGAACAAGTAGATAAATAGCTGTAAGAGAAACTGAGTCATCAAATTGGCGAGAATGAGCATCTCCCACCATATTATCCTTACCCTTCTTGTAAGTGATCGCATAGTCATAACACATGAGTTGGATAACCCATTTTCGGTGTGCTGGTGAGGAGACCCATTGTAACAGAAAATATTCCAGACTTTGGAGATTAGTCTTGATGAAGAAATAATTTCCTAATAGGGATGGCTGCCACTTCTGTACTATATGCAAAATAGCCATTATTTCCTTCCGAGATGTAGATGCGGCGAAATGTTTACCGGGAAGGTCTCTTGAAGGCGACAAACCCACTAGTGCAGCAAAGACACCTGCATATCTATCCAAGGAAGTAGTGGAGTGTCACCTACCCAAATTTTGAGACTATTTATTTTATTTGCAAAAAACATTATGTTAAATTATAATTACAAAGTTTTGTAATTATGACCAAATCTGGTCAAGGATGATTGTAATGACATATTATTATTATTTAATAAATTAAAATAGGAGACAAACACCCAAGGGAACTGTTAAATGAGTGTTCACTGACACACTATGAGGAATGGAAGCTGTTAGAAGGCATGGGATAGGTGTTAGCACTTGCACTGCACCACTAGCTATTGGTTATGGCACAACTACCCCTAAAATTGTGGCATTATCACCCAGGTGGGTGGAACAGAGTTGTTAGCTCATTAATGACCAGGTAACCCACTGAAAAGGCCTAGGAAACCTAGTGAAGGCAATTGGAATTGAGCAGGGATCTCCATTATTATTTTCTGCAAAAATAATTCCTCAAGTGGATTAGGTGATCACTGAGAGATTCGAATAGGGAGGCTAAGTGGAAGTGCATTGTGAGGCTGCTGAAATTATTCTCAGAAGGAAACCAAAGGTGTTGGTTTAGGTCTCTTGGGATGCTAAGTCTATATGACTGAATGATCTACATTGTTGCTGCAAGTTGATGACCTAAATCTTCTACAGATTCTTCTTCCTAGTGGTTCAGTGTATAGGCTCGGGGGTCCTAAGGAAAGTAATTTGGTTGTCTTCAGGAGTAGGTTGGGTGGAATAGGCTCCTTGGGCTATTTGTTTCTCCTACATTCATCAGGTTCTACTGTTCTGTCTTATTCATTTTCAGTTGAATGAATGAAGTTGTTTTATCAAACCTCTAACCCTTTTTCCTAGTTTGATAATGAAGACTTATTGACTAAAATGTTTAGCTGAATTGTTTATTCTGTTAAGTTAGGATAGGAAATAGCAATTCATAATACACGCATTTTAATATTTTCTTTTACCTAGTGTCAGAAAATAAATATTCCATTTCTGTATAAAAATCTAGGATTTACACTTTAGAACATCTCCTTCATTTCAAAATACACATAATATGCATTTTATTATCATTTCATTCAAAAGTTGTAAAGGACTATAAGAAAAAACACTTATCACAGTCTCTTAACACTTTTCATTTTCTCTTCTTATGGTAATTAGACTTTTTGAAAAATAGGTGTAATATCAACTTAGAATTTCTATGATATTTCAATGCTACAGTTTTCTACATTTATGCAGCACTTTATTTAATTAAATTTAACTTTTTCATGTATTCCAGATTCTTGTAGTAAGAATATCTTTCATGTTCAATATCAGAATGTATTATCATCTTTTTGAAACTCTAGATACTGATTATCTATTATAGAAAACATGTATCGTTCTGCTAAGACTAATTCTCAACTTTGCAAAGTTTGTAGACACTTACAGTTTTCATTTTAGAAACCCTAATGTTATCATATGGCGAGTTATGGCTACATATTGAGAAGACGTAAACATCAATTTCTTTCCCTCAGAATTTTCAAAACAGAAGCATTACTATAGTTCAACTATTTTAATATTCACGATAACTATCTACCTGTGCAAGCCAAACTCAGGTTAAAACTCTATTATCATTCGTAATGTGTATATTTAAGATATGGTTCAATACAAGCTAAGTTCCATAGCACCATTCAAACATTGGTATAAACATTGTAGCACAGAGCCTTCTTAATCACAGAAACGAGTTAGCCCATGGCTCTCGACTTTCACCAAACACAGTATTAATTACTCAAACATCGACTTAGTTAAATTTATACATCGTACAAAAACTTTTTTTTTTGAGTTTTCTTAAATACTGTATTTTTCCATTAAAATAACCAAGGGTTCATCCCTTTAGCAGATACATCTTAAACAAGTTTATATTTAAACAAACGCCACAACAGGACACTACTGGGATGATTAACAAAATAGGCTGAGGATTTATCCTCTGCTCTTGCATCATTATTCATCCAAAAACATAATAACTTTGGCTAAAACTCTTGCCAGAATTAGCATTCCCAACTCTTGTCAAACAGTAAGCATCGACCAAACCATGCCAGGAGTACCTATGAGGGTTTAGAACCACCGAGGCTTATCGGGTGGTTGAGCAGTATCCTCCCACCAATCTTCAAACATAGAAATCTTTCGATGAAGTATCACCTACCATAAAACTATTGAGAGGTTAAACGAAGAAAACACAGGGTGTAACTTTGAACAAAACAAATAACATTACTACTGCTTTTTGAAACGTTACCTTTGCGACATGCTCCTGGAGTAGAGACACCTTAAGAAAACAAGATGACAAAGCCATCTAGCAAATGCAAAGAATAAGGGTTCATAATTTGAGAAGAACAATTTGTTATGCTAGGAGAATTGAACTCTGGTCCAACATTTCAGTCAAAGAAACTAACAGAAAAAACTGGAAAACTACTTCCTAAAACATCTTCCAAGGTTGTATTGTGGCTCGGCTCTACAAGGAACACAAATCCTGGAAACATTTAAGTTCTTCCCTACAAGTCCAGGGATCGAAACTGAGGAAGGAGTCCTCCAAACAATCAACTACCAAACCCTACATTACTGCAGGCGGTCGACCTCTACACCTTACCACCACCAAGGCAAAATGAAGGCCAAGAAACCATCTCGATGCAATTCATAGTGAAGCACTAGGGTTTCATTTCAAATCCCAAGAACAAGTGAGATCAACGATGGACAAGATGCCAACCAGGCACGTCAAAGTTTGGGAAACAACCACTTTGAATGCCATATTTCTCATCACATCCACCACGATTCCAGCTCAGTAGACCAAGGGACAATGCAATGTACAGCTCGATGTAATTGTAGTATTTGGAATTACTATCACGTTAACCACAGCCTTGATGGCACCCACAAGAACTCCACTCAACACAGTGAGCAGGTTAATTTAATGATAAGATCTGTTACGAAAACCTGCCAGCACACTAGACATTCATTGCCCGATCATTATCACATCTGAGTACTAGTTTAGGGTTTGCATCATATCAATTCTTTGCATATTCAAAGTATAAAGTCGACACTTGTTTATGTAATACATTCCAAATGTATTGATCGTAGAATGCAGAGTTAATATGTTTGCATAGTTTACCAAGTGACTTCATGTCTATGTAGATCACATACATAGAAGGTAGTCAATACTTAGTGTATAGTTTAGAATTCCATAGTATGCATATCGTAACATTTGTGCACATTGCCATTTCTATTTACAAAGTTACATAACATATTATAAAGTACAAATATTAAATTAGAAAGGTCTAAATCCTATAATATTGCAAATTCACAATAGTATCATCATAATTATGATGATAATATTATAATAAACTTTGTTATATTAGTATGATTCTACATACATTATAAATTGAGAAATGTATGAGTTACTAGAGTTATATTTATGATTTCAAGTATTTAAAATAACATTTGGCTCATGTTTCTATAGTGTATAGAAACAGGTAAGTTGAAACTTTCACACATTAAACATACCTGATAATACCACTCTTTCCAAAATGGAGAAATTATGACATCATCATAATAGCATGTATACATTGTAATCGAGCACATAAATTAAGAATTCATAGTGTAAGTATCTTTTCTTTGACTATTCACTAAAGAGTCTAGTGTAGATATTACTAGCTATGACTTCTGCGACTTGTAAGTATGGTCAAAGTAACACTTACAGAAACAGGACAGAGATCCATTCCATTAATAACTCTCATGCAAGGAAGTACTTAGAGTTATCATAAAGCATTGACGGCTAACTGAAAACATAATTAAAATTACTTGTAACACTTGAATTGTCGTAATGCTCTTACCTGTGTATCTACGCAAAGAAACAGGTTCAAATGCTTTAGCTAACATAGCTAAGTAAACCTCAGGGTACCTTGTAGGATCCCTTCGTCATCATCCAAGAGCAACTGTCAGTACTTTGTCAAAAAAGCTATATCACAAGATAAACTTTATTACATCATATAAATTACAATTAACACAAGCAAAAACTAATGTCGTATTTTTGTGTTAAGAAGTATGAATTTTCATTATCATAATTTGTTATTAGTTAAAAAGGATTAGCATCTATTTTATTTCAGCATTAGCAAGTACAACATTTAATGCTACTTTAAAATTTTTAATTTTTATGAATTTTCGGGATGTTACATGTGGTATCAGAGCTCATGTTCGAACTCTCGGCCTGAAAAGGTCCAAGAACACGCAACAGAAAATGTTTATGACAACAAACATATTTACTAATTCAAGTTAAACTATTTTGTTATACAGAAAATTGTTTTCTAAATTACAGGTATGGAAGGATCAGATGAATGCATGGAGGACAGATTTCGACCAACCAATCATACCAACAATAACATGGGAGAACATTATGAAGAAGAAGTCCATGATGAATTGAATGACAATTCATCAGAATTGTTACATGCATTTCAGGAGTTGAAAGCAAAAATAACATCTGTTAAACAGGATAATGAGAGAATTCTGAAGGCACAAGAAGAACTAAACCAACTACTGTTCGACGAGTGCCCAACTGATGAACATGATAGAAGGGTTGAAAATACCTCCAAGACTAAAGACTTACCTCATCGGAACCAGGGTAAGAAAGTGAAAACTGATGATGAGAATAACAGTTCAACATCATCCGGAGCTGCCACTGAGATACATAAAAAGAAAAGTAATTATTCAAGTGATAGCAGGGAAGGGGATTACAAACCAAAAATAAATAGCCATAAACAATATGAGCAGATTTCTATGGAGTTTAAGAAGATCAAACCCCCAACCTTCAATGGTGAAACTGAGAAAGGAGAGACAGCTGAAGCATGGTTGTTTGGCATGAAGAAATACTTTCAAATTTATGATTATTCAAAATCATTGAAAGCAAAGATGGCCATACACAACCTGATCGGGAAAGCAGATATTTGGTGGCAGGACATCAAAAGAGTGAAGGGCATCAAGGACAAGGATGTGAATTGGAGCACTTTTAAAAGGTACTTCAAGAAGAAGTTCCTATCTGAACAATATTACGAAGAAAAATCCAAATAATTTTACGATTTAAGACTAGGAACCATGAACATGAAATAGTTGAACAACAAATATCTGAATTTTCTAAGGTATGTGCCATACCTTGTGGAGGAGAAACCAAAGATTCAGAGGTATCTATGTTGTCTACCTTTCAACATCAAGGACAGAATAGAGTATGACAATCCAAAGACCTTAGAAGAAGCCATGAGGAAAGCAACTTTCTACTATGATCATAACCGTAAAAGAGAAGGGATATCTAACTGGAAAAGTAATAAACCCAACAACTTTGAGCTGAAGAAGAAAAATTTCAGCTTCAATGGAAATTCTAGTTTTCAAAAGAAAAACTTTCCAAATCGAAATTTCCAAGGAAATAGTCCAAGAAATAATCAACAACATAATTTTACCTCTCTTAGAAATACACCCAATGTTACCAGAACTAATGACCAGAGGACACCTATAAAATGTTTTAAGTGTCAAGGTCCTCATTATGCTTCAAACTTTCCCAATAAGAAGCGGACATCCAATAAAATTCACTCCATACAAGCTAAACCTACGATGGGAGACTTGACAAGCGAGATGCCCAGAATTAATGCAGCTCTAGATAAGAGGCAAGTAGAGCATCAAGTCTCCATGGTAGAGATTGAAGGTGGAACAAGATGGCGATTTTCAGGTGGAACCGGATTGTATCCTCGAAAGGAAGGAAAATCTACTCCGGAATCGCACCATTGGGTAGGTAAAGGTGTAATGGAAGCACCTTAGCCCAGAAGAGGCAACCTGGGAGTTGGAGAGTAGTATGTAGTTAGCATACCCAGCTCTGTTTCAGGAATACTCAGAAAATGAATGAACAACATCGATGATGATGTTGAGACTTAAGGGGGGGTGTATGTCACCTACCCAAATTTTGAGACTATTAATTTTATTTGCAAAAAACATTATGTTAAATTATAATTACAAAGTTTTGTAATTATGACCAAATCTGGTCAAGAATGATTCTAATGACATATTATTATTATTTAATAAATTAAAATAGGAGACAAACACCAAAGGGAACTGTTAAATGAGTGTTCACTGACCCACAATGAGGAATGGAAGTTGTTAGAAAGCATGGGACAGGTGTCATCATTTTGCACTCCACCACTAGCTGTTGGTTATGGGACGACTACCCCTAAAATTGTGGCATTATTCCCCAGGTGGGTGGAACAGAGATGTTATCTCATTAATGACCAGGTTAACCACTGAAAAGGCCTAGTCAGCCTAGAGAAGGCAATTCGAAATGAGCAGGGAGCTCCATAATTATTTTCTGCATAAATAATTCCTCATGTGGAT
Source organism: Larix kaempferi (assembly GCA_027924585.1). NCBI lineage: Eukaryota > Viridiplantae > Streptophyta > Pinopsida > Pinales > Pinaceae > Larix > Larix kaempferi. Next base: position 1,768,212 of record BSBM01000247.1, read on the forward strand.
CAGGTGATCACTGAGAGATTTTATGCTATTATATTGGGCCACGGCCCCAACACCTATGATTTATTCTTTTGTAGACTGACATATTGGGCATGGACCCTCACTAAATTTCATTACTTGATTATATACTAGGAAAGGAAGCCCAAATGTTATGATTATGTTTGATGTGGGTACAGAAGCCTAATATACTGAGTTGACCTTATTTTCTTACATACTGTGCAGTGATGTGAATGACATAATTGATTTATATAGTTTGTTGAGCGTGGACTCAGAAACACACAGATTACCTACGTACTAGGCAAAAGCCCCGATGTACCTAGAGGAAATATGATGTACTGGGAGTAAGCCCTGATGTACATTGAGTGTTGGGCATAAACTCTAGAGCAATCCAAGCTTGATAAAACGAATACCGGATCCGAGGCAGCTGAAAGATTCTATATGTGCCTCACAACCACATTCTAGCACTAGTTTTGAGCAGAGGCTCTGGAATTGCAGTAGATTAATGACGATGTGGGAGTGTTGAGTTAAATGGCTCTAAAGAGCACTCGAGGTTATAGAATTTCCAAGTGTTAAGTCGAGAATATTCTGAAGAGCACCTTCATCACATTTATTTAATTGACTAAATGATTCATCTTTCTATCCATCAAGTACTGGGGGAGTTACCAGGTTGAACGAGGGAATCCAACATGCAAAGAGGGAAGTGAGAGGTACCTAGCCAAGCTTACCGAGACCATCGTAAGTTTTGGACTTGTCCCTAATAGATTAAAAAGAAGTATCACTAGTAAGATTCTTAATATCATAAAAGATATTACCGATAGTTTTTCATGACTAACCTATTTTAAAAGCCTCCAAGTTATTAGTATTATTAATATAATTATTATGATTTTTGTTAAGAGCTTTAAGTAATAAATGGTGTTATTATTTTGGAATATAATTAGAATATCTAATGCTGCATTATTAATTATATTTTAAAGAAAACAGATATGTAATAAATTAAAAAGTTAAAGATAATTTAATATAAGAATAATTATTATTATCATTATGTTTAAGAGCATAAATAAATTTGACATTTTGGTCAAACAGTTGGAAAGACTCCTAACTCAAGAGGACTAAACATTAAAGTAAAATAATATCTTTTAAATTATTTAATTATTTAATTTCAAGAAACTAATTACTTCAACAGCCTAATTCATGAATTCCCTTCTTAAGAAGGCAGATCCCAAGTTTTGAGGGGCCTATCTTTTTCATTATGATTCTCCTATGGTAATCAAAGGGAGTATTTCTACTCCAAGAAACTGAAGTAATCTGGCCCAAAAATATTCAAGAACAAACAAGTTGTAGCTTAAGGACCTTTGCCTCATTTTGCATGTTGGAATCCAGCTCGGGGGGATCCGTACAAAACCAAAAATGGTTGTAGGATCATGGTTGGGAGGAACTCGGTAATCCCAAAGTTATGCAGTCAAGGGCATTCATCCTCACAGGTTTTCCATTGATAGTTATTGAGTGTGCAGGTGAATACAAGAATCAAGTGCCAAGCAACTGGGATCTTCTATAGGAAGGGACAAAGTATTCAAGCTACAGGTACAAGTCATGTAAATGCTTCCAAATTTCTGTTATAGGAATGTTGGTCATTAGTTTCCTTATATATTACATTCAAGTTCTGCCCATGAAATAGGGGAAGCTCTAGCAGGCCTAGCTGAAGCTAACCTTTGCTAGAGCACCTGCATTTAGTTTCTATGTTGGAGATTTTTAATTTGTCCCCTTTTTAAATTAAGTTTAAATATCAGTCTGAATCATTGTCATTATAGTATAATTATTTCCTATTCAAACTATTACTCTTCTATCATGTACAGGAAGTATCTCTTAGCATGCTAAAACAATAGTATTCTTTTCCAAGAAAACCATCATCATAAACTCTTCTCATTTCTTGACTTAAAATGATAAATAGAAAACAAGTGTTGTAATCTTTCAGAACCAAGAAATACTCTTTCCCACATCAAATTCTACATACAATTGTAGACAGGTAGTTAATTTATTCACCAAACCAAAACAATGAAGTTCCTACTCAATAAAAAACCATGATTTGCTTTTCCAAGACAGCTAGAAATTGAAACAGAAACGAAACTCAAAGATCTTCTTTCCATACCAAACTCTGTATTTAAAACAGTGCACTAAGTTAATTTGCATTATCATTCTTTTTAGCTACAGGATCGAATCACACAGGGGTCGCATTTATAGACTAAAAACGATAGCTACGGGATTTCTTTCACCTATCAGTACCCAAGTATTTTGTTACCTGTAGACATTACACCAAGGGTCGATTCTCTCTACATGCTTACAGTCTAATAGAAAGAAAGAAACATAGAGGTCACATAAGCACTTTTCTTTTTAAAAGATTCAAACCCTAGAACCAGAATAGCCATGAGAACCGAAAAGAAAATCATCCACAGACAGTATTTAATGCTATTAGAATTCAACGCAGAGACAGAGGATTCACAATACATGTCTTAAATAACCATTTAAAAAAAAAGTAAGACTGTATTCCAAATCTAGGAGTATTATTACAGGACCAAATCCTCACATCCTGTGAAGAGACTATAGAAGTATCAACAAATCATGAGTGCCCTGAATAAAAACACAAGGGCCAAAACCTTATACATTACACCACAAACCATACAGATATCGTGAGCTATTACACAAGACACCACATTACTTCTATCTAGATATTTAGTTACAGTCTCTACCAAAACCTCTAGTATCGAAATAACCAATAGATACTTTCATGTAGTGGTCCAGCAAATGGCAACCCAAGGGACCAACAAAACATAGCAGGCAACTCAAATGGGAACCAGGTCCCCCATAAAATTCAAACACCAACAACACAACCCCATAGAGACGAGAGGAAGAACTCAAGTTGGTAGTAACTGGACTTACCAAGACTCCATTCGCTATCATGAAACTCTGGCCACGCAGAGAAAAAGGACCATTCCCACCTACAACCACCACGAAAATCCAAGACATGCATTAGACTCAAATTGTAGCAAAACACATACTTGGCAATTGCAAATAGTAGGAAACTCAACTCAGAAGTACTACCTGTAGGGTGGACAGTCGCCATCATCTTCCCCCCTATAGAATTGTCTCCATGAGCCTCAGATTGAGCAACAACGAAACCCTCCTCACACCCATTGCAAATAGAGAAATGAACCATGATTTTTGAAATCGTTGGTAAAAGACCCAACAATAAAACCCTGGCCACAGCTGGAAAGCTAGACTTATGATTTTCATAGAGGAGCATTAACTCCCACCACCTACCACATACTTTCATTTGAAAAACTCATGCGCCATACTTTAGGACCATTACAAAGTTGGTAAACTTTCCCATCTATTTGGTACGAAGACTTTGAACCCCACTTAGGGTTGACATATAATTACAAGGGTGCATAGAAGTGCAAATATCACTTCTCTCTCTTATTTCAACCAAGACGTATCCACAAAAAGGGTGACACTCTTCCGAGTGTGATGACCCAAGACTAAAATTTCGTCGAAGGAGTTAGAGTGGATATTTCAACAAATGTCTGATAGATATACCTGTAAACCACAAGTACGCAAGTGCATTAGCGACAATGCTAAGTCCAGAACATCCATTTCCTTCATCCTACCTCCCGGTAACTCTACCAGGGAAATCCCTTCCCCTCAAGAAACCAAGCATCTCATCTTAGACCTCAACAGTCACCAACATGGGTCCACCATACTTAAAGTATCAGTTAAATTGTTTATAATGGTATTCATAAACTATTGAAGTAAATAGAAAGGAATTGAATAGTAAACTTTCAAAGTGTTTATAATGTTGCAGTAAATTTTCACCAATATTCTGTGAATTCACTTTCGTAAACAGTAGGGACTAGTAATTATAGAAATCAAGCCTTTCACTGTCATATTTTATTTTCTAGTTTAGTGAGATGTTATTAGTACTGAAGATTAATTGCTTATTAACCAATCTTATTTAGTAAATTACAACTATAGAAAGATTTTTTTTAATTTACTATTTTTAGGGACGTTACACACAAGGACTCCACTCATCACAGTAGCCAGGTGAATTTGATGCTAAGACCTGTTACGAAAACCTACTAGCACACTAGACATTCATTGCCCGGTCATTATCACATCTCAGTGCCAGTTTAGGGTTTGCAGCATATAAATTCTTTGCATATTGAAAGTATAAAGTCGACACTTGTTTATGTAATACATTCCAAATGTATTGATTGTAGAATGCAGAGTTAATATGTTTGCATAGTTTACCAAGTGACTTCATGTCTATGTAGATCACATACATAGAAGGTATTCAATACTTAGTGTATAGTTTAGAATTCCATAGTATGCATATCGTAACATTTGTGCCCATTTCCATTTCTATTTACAAAGTTACATGGCATATTAGAAAGGTCTAAATCCTATAATATTACAAATTCACAATAGTATCATCATAATTATGATGATAATATTATAATAAACTTTGTTATATTAGTATGATTCTACATACATTATAAATTGAGAAATGTATAAGTTACTAGAGTTATGTTTATGATTTCAAGTATTTAAAATAACATTTGGCTCATGTTTCTATAGTGTAGAGCAACTTGTAAGTTGAAACTTTCACACATTAAACATACATGATAATACCACTCTTTGCAAAATGGAGAAATGATGGCAGGATCATAATAGCACGTATACATTGTAATCTAGCACGTAAATTAAGAATTCATAGTGCAAGTATCTTTCTTTGACGATTCACTAAAGAGTCTAGTGTAGATATTACTAGTTATGACTTCCACGACTTGTAAGTATGGTCAAAGTAACACTTACAGAAATAGGAAAGAGATCCATACCATTAATAACTCTCATGCAAGGATGTACTTAGAGTTATCATAAAGCACTAACGGCTAACTGAAAACATAAGTAAAATTACTTGTAACACTTGAATTGTCGTAATGCTCTTACCTGCGTATCTGCGCAAAAAAATAGTTTCAAATGCTTTAGCTAACATAGCTAAGTAAACCTTAGGGTACCTCGTAGGACCCCTTCGTCATCATCCAAGAGAAACTGTCAGTACTTTGTCAAGAAAACTATATCACAAGATAAAATTAATTACAGCATATGGATTACAATTAACACAAGCACAAACTAATGTCGTATTTTTGTGTTAAGAAGTATGAATTGTCGTTATCATAATTTGTTATTAGTTAAAAAGGATTAGCATTTATTTTATTTCTGCATTAGCAAGTACAACATTTAATGCTATTTTAAAATTTTTAATTTTTATGAATTTTTGGGATGTTACATGTGGTATCAGAGCTCATGTTCGAACTCTCGGCCTGAAAAGATCCAAAGAACACGCAACAAAAAAATTTTATGACAACAAAAATATTTATTAATTCAAGTTTAACTATTTTGTCATACAGAAAATTATTTTCTAAATTACAGGTATGGAAGGATCAGATGAACGCATGGAGGACAGATTTCGATCAACCAGTCATACCAACAATAGCACGGGACAACCTTATGAAGAAGAAGTCCATGATGAATTGAATGACAATTCATCAGAATTGTTACGTGCATTTCAGGAGTCGAAAGTAGAAATAAGATATGTTAAACAGGATAATGAGAGAATTCTAAAGGCATAAGAAGAACTGAACCAAGTATTGTTCGACCAGTGCCCATCTGATGAACAGAATAGAAGGGTTGAAAATACCTCCAATACTGAAGACTTCCCTCATCAAAACTAGGGTAAGAAAGTGAAAACTGATTATGAGAATAATAGTTCAACATCGTCCGGAGCTACCACTGAGATACGTAAAAAGAAACATAATTATTCACGTGATAGAAGCAAAGGGGATTACAAATCAAAAAGAAAAATCCATAAACAGTATGAGAAGATTTCTGGGGAGTTCAAGAAGATCAAATCCCCAACCTTCAATGGTGAAACTGAGAAAGGAGAGACTGCTGAAGCATGGTTGTCCAGCATGAAGAAATACTTTCAAATTTATGATTAGTCAAAATCATTGAAAGCAAAGATGACCATATACAACCTGATCGGGAAAGCAGACATTTGGTGGCAGGTGTAGGCTTGGTTTTGCAACCAAGCTTTGTGCAATGGGAACCTATCAATAAGTGATAGCAGTTTCAAATATTGAAAGCAAAAACAATTATTATAAATCTAAATCTAAACTAAACTAGCATGTGCATATAACAAATAAATTTTTTTGAAAACGATTCAAGAACAAGAAATAAAAAGAATGAGTATTGTATTAAGATACCTCAAATGGTGAGGATTTGTGTTGAGCAACTTCCAAGGTGAGTAGCTCCAAGCTCCAAAGGTCTCTTCTCCAAGATAGCTACAATGGTCAAAAGCTCATGAGAGATTTTGACAGCATGAGGATATGATGATGGATGGATGAAAAGTGAGGAGCCCCTACCACCTTTTTATAGTTTTTGGTGGTGGGGAATACCATTATGGTTTTGAGGAAACCAATGGTATTGACCAACATGGTTTAGGTACCTTTTCCCTCCTTTTTCCTATTTTGAATATTTTGAATATTTTTATTCCCTTTTTAATATTTTTGGGAATTTTGGACCCTTTTTTAGGGTTTTGTATGCTTTTTGAGAAAAAATATTCATTTTGAGTGGAAAAAGGGGTGTATCAAGGTCTTTTGGTGACCTTTTAATGGCTTTAGAAGCTCAAATGGTGAAAAAGTGGACAACTGGGTCATGTGAAAAAGGAAATGAGCTAGTGAGCACTTTTTGGGTGTTAACAGATTGCCCCCTGATGTGTGAGGGCAGGAGCTCATCGTATGGCCGATAGACATCATAGTTCTTTTGTCTTTTGGGGGGGTTTGGGGAAGAGAAGAGACTGATTGGAGGCTGGATCCACGGCCCTTGGAAGCTGCAAAAATAAACAATATTACATGGCCTCAATATGAATGAGGAATAATCTCTGATAATGGACGAGGCGGGCATACCCATGCTCGTATCAAGACATATACATAACAATTAGTCCCAAGAAGGGGGACCTGAAAAATACATAAAAAATCAGTTGGTACGTCATAATGGTCTAGAGGGTACATTATTTTTTGGGATGTACTCATGATCATAACATGACTGATCTCAATAACTGATACACTGGAATAAAGCGTCAACCATTCTGAAAAAGGGGTTAGAAGGGTTGATGAACTGCTGAAACTGAAGGTGTCCAACATTTGTAGGGACTCAATGACTGTGAGTCATCTCTGAGGAGTATATATAACTTAATACTCGAGGGAGCATAAAACTAGGTTACACCTGAATACGGTTGCCATGCGCAACCCGGATATCTATAGAAAAGATGTAACTGGTTGTTTCCATAGGTAGACTCTCAAATGTGGAAGAGTCAGGTGGTATCCGGGGTCTTCAACAAATAACTGAACTGACCAATACCCTATGCGAGTCTCAACGATGCGATCAAGGTGTTGAAGTCGAGCATGTGAGAAACAACCATTTGGAGAGGCACTAAGGACTCTTCTCGAAATGATTCATAGGCACTCATCATAAATTGTGATGAGTCCAAGACACATGGACCTCTAGGTTTATCCTCTGGAATAAATTTGGTTGTCGTCGACAGAGGGAGACCAACAACTAACAAGGCAGTGATGTTTCCTTGATAGGAGCGCGAGGTGTAGAACTGAAGTGTGGTAGTACTAATGGTAGGACTGACATACTTGTTGTGATGGGAAGTAACTTGGGTCATATAGTGGGTAGACTCAAACTTCCTTTGTTCAGAGCATGATGACACGGTTGACCTGGTAGCATAGGGAACTGACTTGTAGGTGCGGGGATCATAGCTTTTAAGGACTGAAGGATATGTTTTAACCGAGGGGACGAGCTGATGGGTTCTGTCGAGGGATTCTCAGGGTGACATAGTGCAGAATACTCTAGACAAAGGTGACCAAAATGGGGAAGCTGCCATATGAGTAGACGTGATCTGTTGTGGCACCAAGAAGCACCATTGGGTCCTTCTTCATAGTTTTAATGAGCTCCAAAAAGGGATAAAAGTGTGCTCTGAAATGGTACTCTCTTGTGGATTTTACAAGCCCAGGACTGTTCGTGCTCATGTGTGCTTTCATTTTTAAGGAGTCTGAAAATGATAAGAAGACTCTGCAGTGGTTGTGAGTACCATCCTGTGGGGTTTTACGAGCCCAGGATGGTGATTGCTTGTGGTCGCTTTCATGTTTAGAGAGTCTGAAAGCGGTAAGTGGACTCCATTGGTGTTCTTTTTCGTAAGTTAGTCTCCAAGGCCCGAAAAAGCATAAAATGATGCAAATGGAGAACTCTTCTAGTCGATGTGACTAGAGTATTCCTTTTTCGTAATTAGTCTACAAGGTCCAGAAAAGGGGTAAACTTATACCAGGTAGACGCCCTTTCAGATACGTTTAGAGAGCATGAAAGGAAGCAAGGTTGCTCAACGAACTTTTCATTGTTTTAGGAGTCAGAAAAGAGCTTAATAGAAACTCCCTAAGGGCCTTTTTCGTAAAAGGGTTTGCTCGGCCCGAAAAAGGGGTAAAATTATACCGAACAAAAAGGGATTGATGAGAGCAAGAAAAGGTCTCAAGCACCATCATGAGTGCGGAATACTGGATCTGGTGACATAAAGATTGTCAAAATGGGGCAATGGCCAATGTGGCATGCAAACCGAGGTGATGGGTGGGCATGGTAAAAAATGCCCAAAAAATGAGGGGGTGAGAGTGAGAAATGATCTCAAGTATCATCACGAGCGTGGAAAACTGAATCCGACGATATAACACTTGTAAAAAATGGACAATGACCGATGTGGCACGTAAACCGAGGTGACGAGGGGGCATGGTAAAAAAGGCTTAAAAATCTGGGAATGAGAGCGAGAAATGAACTCAAGTGTCATCACGAGCTCGAAAAACTGAATCCGGCGATATAAGACTCGTAAAAAATGGACGACGGTCGATGTGGCACGCAAACCGAGGCAACAAGGGGGCATGAGAAAAATGCCCAAAAAATCTGGGCGTGAGAGCGAGAAATGATCTCAAGCGTCATCATGGGCGCAAAAAACTGAGTCCGGCGATATAAGACTCATCAAAAATGGACAACGGCCGATGTGGCATGCAAACCGAGGCAATGAGGGCATGAAAAAATTGTCGAAAAATGGACCTGGTGAAAACAGGAAAAGGAAATAATTGTCATGAAGTTCTCGCTTTGCTGATTCCAACGATACCAATGGTTTGAGGAACGGACATCGTATGACACCGGAATGGTTCTTCGAAAAATGGTGGAATTTCTATAAATAGGGCATGGGGCCCATATGACGTGTCATTATTACATGTGAGTTTGGGAGAGCAATCAGAGCTCTTTCTTGATTTCTGGGAGATTTGACTGTTGGTTTTCGATTCCGCGAGTTTCAAGTAACCCTATTCACCTTAGCCTTCTCAATTATGTCTTTTTTGGTTAGCGTCGGGCCCCCGAAGGCCGTGAATTTCCATGTTGGCCTTTCGATGTGGAATATCGCGGGTTTCGTGTCTTTTGCCGCAATGGACATCGCAGGTTTGAGGATGACAGTCGTGATGTTCATCGCGATTGTCAGGCTGAAAGTCTCGATGTTCATCATGGGTATGGGGGAGATAGTCGCGATGTTCATCGTGACTGCCCGGCCAATACCCATGATGTTCATCGCGGGTTCTTGTATGGAAGCCGCAATGATCGTCGCGGCTTTTGATGGAAAAGCCACGATGGTATTTTTTGAAAAAAATTTCTCTGGTGCTAAAAGTTTCTTTGTTTTTTGGCAGGATGTTAAGGAGACCATTGGTGTCATGGAGAGAGCGAGAGATGGAGGAGGATTTGATGGTTCAGGTTCGGACTGATCAGGTGGTCCGGCAGGCTCTGGCGGTGAGTGGACTCCTGAAGTTTGCTCAGATTCCACCGATGCGTTCAGTAGGACCGCTACTAAACAAATTGGTGAGTTGGTGGGTTCCTGCAGAGGGTGCCTTTATTGTTGGGGGTGAGAGGTTGGAGATCACCCTTACTGATGTATATTTTCTTACCGAGCTACCTCGCTTAGGGGAGGTGGGGGATGTTTTGCCAAGGATCCCGGCAGGTGTGGACATGGAGGATCTCTTGGATACCTTCTGTGTTCTTGGGGCGATTGTGTAGAACAACGCTCTGATTTTGAGATCATTGCAGGAGTGGGACATGCGGGCTGTCGGGGCTTGTGTTCTGCGGGTGTTGGGTGCCGCGGCGCCACATCGTTTGTTGGGGGGACAAACGATGATGGTGGATTCTGTGGTGAGGGGGACCTACTATGCATGGGGTCAGATGTTTTTAGCTGGTGTCCGGAGAGATCTGGACAAGGTCAGTCGAGAGGGGGGAGAGTTCTGTTATGCCTCCTTTTTGTGTTGTTTTTTCTTTGAGCGGGTACCAACTTTGTGCCCACGGGTACCGGTTCGAGACGGTCTGGTGAGCGAGCCACGCATGGTGTGGTGGGGGCAGATGATGCCCTGTGGTGGTGGTGGTATCTGCGGGTTCTTTTCACAGGAGATGTATGAGTAGTGGGAGCAGATCCCCCTGCTGATTAGGGACTATCCATATGTTGGTATGGATTATCGAGGAGATCCGGAGATGCCTCGAGCCCAGGGAAAGGCCTGGGGTTTAGATGGTATGTTTTGTGTTATGTTCTCTACTATATCATTTTTTAGATGTGTTTGTTATGATTATAGTTAGATATCTATATGATTGTTCATTTGCGTGATTGTGCATATGTTGGTCCTGTACCACCGACCGACTATGTGGCTCGTAGGGGATGGGCAATGGTGGTTGTTCCACCTCCTGTAGCGGTAACGCCTCCGCATGGTCGAGGATTTGGGGCTCGCGGTCGAGGAGCAGGGATAATTTTAAGGACCCATACTTATTTAAAATTGTATAAACCTTAGCGAATCTTACCAATTCTTAAAATGTCAACTATAAAATATTTGGCGATATTTTTCTAAAATTATTTCAATTTCTAAGGATTTTATATAATTTATATAATAATTTGGTGAATTTTAGAGTGAAAAAAGTCTACCCCATCAAAATTGGGCAAAATGTGGCTTCAAAAAATGCAAATTGGCGAATCGTTTTTTGAAAAAAAACATGGAAAAATAGCCCATGGGCTAAATTTTGCCCCTAAAATTATCCTTGTCGAGGAGCTAGCCCTCGAGATGATGCTGTGGAGGGTGTCCGAGAGACACTGGATATGATTCTAGCAGGATTCCCAGAGGATGGGTGGAGGGATTTGGATCGGGACATCGTCGAGCGATGTTTCGATGCGCCTCGTGAATGGAGCTTGATCCTGCTGAGAGCAGCGTTGTTGGCAGCTGAGTGGAGGGATGGGGCTTGGCAGGATCAGGTAGGGCCGGTGGAGGGGAGGATTCGTTTATGAGATGAGCCAACGGGGCCGGCAAAGAGGAGAGTTCGGGCTCGGCATGATCCTGTGGGGCCAGCGGAGGAGGCGCCAAAGGAGCCTAGGGACCGTGATGATTAGATGATATTGTATTTGCCCCCAAATTCTGATGAGCATATGGGGAAGCACTTTTTGTACGGCTGATGTATTTTTGTATATTGGGTGCTGAGGGTACCTATGATATGTTTTGACTATATTATGATGATATATATATATATGATTTTGGTATATAGTCATATATGCACATGGATGCATTCATTGTCTTTTTGTTTGCCCGTGGAGGCATGTTTGATTTTCTGTATGCCCGTGGAGACACATGTTATGCCCATGTAGACATACATGGATGCATTATTTTGATTTTGGGATATACCCGTGGAGGCACATGTTATGCACGTGGATGCATTATTTTTATTTTGGTATATGCCCGTGGAGGCACATGTTATGCACGTGGATGCATTCTTTTTATTTATGATATGGTTTGATTGGTGTGCCAATCAAGAATGTTGTTGGCCATATGGTCTGCTACACTATTGAGATTCCTTGGGATGTGTGTAAATGAAATGGATTCAAACTGTTGAACCATTTGTTTAGTGCGTAAGAATTTTCTGAAAAGACAGGGATCACGTACCTGGTAATCATTGTTAAGCTGGGAAACGAGGAGTTGTGAGTCCAAGAAAATGTTAAGGTGACATATGCTCATTTGGAGAGCTGCGGCCAGGAGACCGGTCACGGCATCGTATTCAGCTTGGCTGTTGGTGGCGGCACCTAAACACACTCCGTCGATGTGGATCAACTCACACACTCCGTCGATGTGGATCAACTCATGTGAAGGGGAATATATTACCCAAGCTGCGGAGGCCAGATTGGGGGACCAACAGCTTGCACCATCAGCGAAACCGACGCAGTAGAGTGGAATAGGATCCATCTGTGGTCATGCAGAGAAAACAAATATTTAGGTTTTTTGAATTTTTTGTGAAAAATAAAATAATACTGTATAATAATGGACGGTGGTGTCCATCAGGTTTACTATGGGTAAAATCACTTGAGGTACAACCCGTTGCGTGGGTTGTGTAGGGGGTTTCCTTCTGAATCGGTTAGAATGTATGCTCCCTGTCCGAGGCAAGTGTGTATAATATATGGGCCTTGCCACATGGACACAAACTTTCCTTTCCCGGTTTTGTCATGAGCCTGATCGTAGGCGAGGACCAGGTCCCCTTCAGTAAAAGTTCTTGGGTGGACATGTTTGTCGATGTGATGTTCCATATATTTAAGATCGAAGCCAGGAATCTCGGTGTAAGGCGAGGTGAAGACATCACGAAACTCTTGGAAGAGTTTCTTGTATGCCTGAGTTTTCGCTTGAGTGCATGATGCGCCTAGCGAGATGAGCTCAGGTTTTCCAGGTGTGGTGGAAATGTTGATTTGTAAGGGTTGAACATGTGTGTCGAAGGGGTCAATGGAAGGGGCCGACTAGACAGAGGGGTATCCAGTGGAAATTGTGTAAATGGTGTTAATTTCTTCCGAGGAGGAAGATGGTGGGGGATGAATTTCCTCAATGAGAAGAGGGGATATCTCTAGGTCGACGTTGCTCATCTCGTAGAGAGCTGCTCTGTAATCTGGGAGATCAGGACAATGATGTGAGTAATGGCCGTAAATACCGCATATTGCACAAGGGTGGTTGGTACGCAGTGATTTATCACAAGGCTTAGGGGTTGGATCTAGTTCGACAACCGGGATGTTGGGGTCATCATCAAGCATTTCCATGTGTTCCTGTAACGTAGGTAATTGTGGACATCGATGAGTCGGATGGCCTAACTCATCACACAACGAGCATTTGGGGGGAGCACGAAACACAGGGGGGGGGTTTAAATGTCTCGGGAGGGGGTACAGCAGTGTATGGTTGTGGGCCTCTGCACCTAGTGGGCTTGATGAGAGGAGGGGGATTCGTAGATGACGAAGGGGTAGTGACACCGGGAGGTGCTTGACTAGTAGTGACAATGGGTTGCACCGGTTGTAGGACAACATTTGGTGTTGGCGGGGGAATGAGAGGCGAAATATACCACACAGGTAAGCCTAAGGTTAACCCGGGGAGGCTGAGGGTAGCCATAACCAGGGCGCTTACTACTCCCGAGGGAGGGAATAGGAAGGGGATTGTGTGGGTGGGTGTAGCACCGATGTGACTAGGTACCAATGGTGGTTTGGGTAACAAGGGCGGTTGATTGTTGGGTGTTTGTGTATTGTGGGAAAGAGTACAGAGGTTAGAGACGTGGGTCACTGGTGACGGGGGTGGAATGGATTGGAATGTAGAAGTCATCGGCATGTCGAAGTAAAGTCCGAGTCCCACGGAGGAAACAAACGAGGTAGTTGCACCACAAACAGGTTGTTCAACCATGGGGAGAACATTTTTGGGTGCAGCGCAGGCATTGGGATTGTAATAGGTGAGTTGGTCGACCTTGACCACGTGTCCGTCATAGGGGAACATCATGGTATGAAAAACGGATGAGGCAACCGCCCGCATGGCATACATGTAGCTGCGGCCAAGTAAGAGGTTATAATCAAGTTGGGCATTGATGACCTCTATGTCAATGAGCACGGTCTTACCAGCCAGCTGGACGGGGACATTAGCTAAGAGACCTTGGGGTTGAGCCGAACGGCCGTCGTAGGCTCTTAATGCAGTGGTGGACTGCTGGAGAGTAGGGGATCCCAACTTCTGCCAAACGAATGTGGACATAACGCATGTAGAGGCACCTTCATCGATAATGCACCGATGGATGACAAGATTCCGAACAGAAACAGAAACTTGGAATGCTAAAGTGGAAGGCAGGCGTGGTTCAGACTGGTCTGAATCGAATGCCATCAGTTGTGAATCATTGGGGTCAATAGCACCAATGGTAGAGAGCAAAGTCTTGCACTGTGAAGGATAGCATTTTAAGACTTCTAAAGCAGACATGGCTACGGGAGACTGAGCTAAGTCATCTACAATGCTGTAATTCGATGCAGCGCTAGCATTGGGGTTATTGTTGATGCGACGAAGTGGGAAGTGAGGTGCTTTAGAGGCGCCATCGAGTGGAGCTGGAGGTATACGTAACGTCTGATCAGTGGGATGAGCGTTAATGTTTTTTTCGGCAGGAGTGGCTTCAGGAGTGGAGCCATATTAGTTCCGATGGGTTTGGAGGTTGACATCAGCGGATGACATCATTAACAAGTGGTGGGTACCTGAGTCAAACATGGGTTGATTAGGAGCGGCATAAGTGATCTGTTGTTGTGGGGGCACGTTTCCTTGAGGGGGAGCCAACGGTTGAGTGTTCACTATGCCTTGGGTTGGTAAGGGGTTTTGTAATACCATGGGTTGAGATTGATTAAGTGGAGCTGGTTGTCCAGCGTGGCCCTGGCGTTGGGCATCGTCAACCGAAAGTTGATGTGCTTTCTCTAAGTGGGGGCAGTTATGAGTGTAGTGTCCATAGACTCTACATATAGAACATGGATGGTTTGTTCTCAGGTTATTGTTTTTGGGATGCTTGGGATGACGATCCGGATTCTGGTTGGGAGGAGCAGCATTGTTATTATTTGGAGGATTGGGAGGTGGTGGACCTTGATTATGTTGTTGGTTGTTGCCGCGGTTACGTCCTCTTCCATGGTTTTGTTGTCCACCCTGGTTGCGTTGGTTGTTTTGATGTTGGGGTTGATTGTGTTGTGTGACACTTTCCCTTGAGCAGTGGGAGTATTTTGGTTTGCCGCAGGTGCAGGAGCAGGTTGCGGTGGATAATAAGCTGCTGGGGCTGGAGGCGGTCCAGTTACCTGCTGGGGTTGTTGGTAACCCTAAGCTATTGGAGGTGTTGGGTTAGCTGTTGTAGCTTGCTGTGGGTAATACATTTGTTGTGACGGGAGCTGAATTGGGTTCTGCGTGGCTGGTTGGTTATAGTATGTGGGTGGTACATATGTCGATGGCGTTTTCCCATAGCAATGTTGTGGACAAGAGGGTCCATGAGTGTGATGAGTCTGATTTGTTGGAGTGTACGAAGTTGTCGCTCTAGAATTAGATGTAGCCCTAGAGAGGTCTGGGGCATTTATGGTGCTCACCATGCTAAAAGGTTTAATTTGCGGTGTGACTTGGATGATAATACCATCAGCGACATGTGATGCCCCCAGCGCGTCACAGCATGAAGAATCGCCTCGTGGGGTGTCTGGTATGATGGTGTAGAGATAGCCTGATTAGGCATAAATTAGGTCGAATTGCTGAGCTTTTAGGATAGCTTCTTCCTCTGACTGGGGTCGTTCGGAAGCGACGTCTTTTGCTATGAGGGATAGGAGTGATTTAAGGAACCAGTCCAAAAATATATGGTCATCCAGTTTAATCTTACAGAGGCTACGACGCTTGCGCCACTCATGGATGTGGTCCGTGATGTGGGTAGCTATGTTTTGTCTGCAAGACAATAGTATTTCAACTCCTGCATCATAACGTACAGGTAGCTGAAAAGATTGAAGGAAAGTGGAGGCGAGAGACGTAAAAGTATGGTGGGTGCCATGTGGTTGTTCGATGTACCACTTGGCTATAGAGCCAGTGAACATTCGTTGCAACAGTCTTAGACGAATGGATTCATCCACTATGGATTTAGATGAACACCATAGGTGAAAAGACATTATGTGGTTTTGAGGGTCCTCCCCAGGTTTTTCTTCAAACTTGGGTATGTCCAAGGGGAGCTTTGTAGGCATGGGTGGCCATGTAGGGTTGTGCCTGATAGGATCGTTGGTTAGCCTGGCTAAGTCTGGTAAGTTCAGACTAGCCATGTAAGGTAAACTTGTAGATCGGTGTGGCGTAGTGACTGGGAAATAACTATTCATGGTGGCATTATGTAGTGGTCCAGTAGCCCCTAAGGGTATGCTGGGTATTGAAGGTATGTGTCCTCCAATGGCTGTGGTTTGGTATGGGACAGCATTTCCAAGTGCAACATGGGTTACACTGGGATTAGGAATAGCGCCAAGAATTCCTGGGATCTGGGTTGTGGTAATGACAGGTGGTGTGATTCCTATGTTTGGCATACACATAATAGGAGGTAGTCCTATGTTGGGAATACCTAAAGGTGGAGTGTCCCCCATATTAGGCATGCCTAGAGGGTTTGTTGTTACCATGGATGGCACAATAGTAGAAGGGTTTGTGGATGTATCTCCAATAGTACTGGTAAAAAGTGGGTTGTATTGTGGTCCAGCCATGAGGTTGGTTGGTGACAATTCAGTATGGTTTTCGGATTCAGCCTCAGAATTAGATGTGAAGTGAGGCATGTCAAAATCGGATGACTGTATGTTTGGCCGATGACGTGTCGAGTCAAGGGATAAGGCTCTACGTCGGTGACGTGGAGAGCCAAGTAGACTTAACTGAGGGGGTTCACCCAGAAGGCGACGAGATCATCTTAAATTCTCAATGGTGAGAAATATGTTTTTAAAAATTTTCAGTCTAAGGTGGTGATGTAAAAAACTCGAAACCCTAATGCAATAATGAGTGCAAAAAGGGAAGTGAAAATAAAGGATCTCAGGCCAAAAATCAACCTCAAAAAGCACTTATTATAGCAACTGTGCTATAATAAGTGGAGGGATGCAACAAAATTGGTCAGAATACCAAAAGTCAAACAGTTTCTAGAAAAAAGAGGTGCTACTAGACCAAAGGTGGGTAATGTATCATGCAAACACCTAACTAGAAGTATTGTGAGTCAACAAACGATATCCTCTGCAAGGTGATGAAATCCAAGTCAGACAATATAGAGTGTTGAATCAACGGTTAGATATCCCCCTACCGGGAGGGACACCGGGTATACAATCCTAAAGAGTGGCAACTAGGATACCTTATTCATGACACGTTCGGTTGGGTGAATATGCAGTTTGGTTCTATCGCCACTGTACACCAGGGGGGTGTACACCGAGAACTTCGAAAGGTATCCTTCGATTACTGAATGGATTGTGGTATTCCACTCAGACTTCCGGAACCAGTATGGCTACTTCAACCCTCCTAAGGGAGAGGCCTTCCCGATAAATTGGTTGATAATCGTGTCAAAATTATAAAGGATTTTGGTACCGTAGAGGACAACCACTATGTCTCAAATGTAATAACTGAGGGGTGTTATTGGAACACCTATCCCCTCAATTCTACCTAACTACAAAATTCTTTTAAGTGCTCCCTAAGTGGGGTTAAAAGTTTGTTGAGTTTAAGGTAAATTTTAAGGCTCAGTTTAAATGATGTGGCAGAGTGGGTGCAAGTGTGGTATTTAAACTGAAATTGATTTGCCTCCCTTGGGCGATTTTACAAATGAAAGAAAAGACGCTTCCAGTTTTGGAAAAAATAAATGCGTTTTTGAAATGTAAATGCTTGAAAAAACTATTCAAAAATAATGGATCTTTGAAGTAATTTAAAGGGAAGCAAATAACATAAATATTTCAAGAAATAAATGGATCTCTTAAAAATTGCTTGGGCAAAGTATCGAGCAAATAAACAGTAAAACCTTGATCTAGCTAAAATGCAGAAAAATCTCTCTCTCAATTTCTGAAAATTTTGTAAAAAGACTTTTTAAAGGAGCACTCTAAATAGTAAAAGATTTATATGGCTATAAAAATGCAGAAAATTTTCATACTATAAAATATGCTAAATGGGCAGAAAATACAGAAAAAAAATAATTTTCAAAAAATTGGCCGAATTGAAAAAACTTGCATCGCGGGTTTCAGGAGAACAGTCGCGATGGGCCGCGCGGGTTTTGGCCATGAAGCCGTGATGTGCAGAACGGGTTTTCGTCACAGAGTCGCGATGTGCAGCGCGGCAGATGGTCGCGAAGTCGCGATGTGCAGCGCATAAAATGGCCATGAAGCCGCTGCGCGCCGCGCAGAAAAAGGACGCGAGGTCGCGATGAGTTATACGACTATCGGGAAAAAAACCACAAGGCGAAAGCCGAAAACAGACGTCAAAAAATGAATGCGAAAATAAAAATTTCGGGCTGTTAATGGAAATATAACGGGCCAAGATCTAGAACAGCAATGGATATGCTGTCTAGGATGGCAGATCTATGAATTAAACTGATTAAAGCTAACAAAAACTAAGATCTAAAGCAAAAAACTGAGATCTAAGAATTCGAAGCCAGCGGAGTCGCCAAAACTGTAGGCTTGGTTTTGCAACCAAGCTTTGTGCAATGGGAACCTGTCAACAAGTGATAGCAGTTTCAAATATTGAGAGCAAAAACAATTATTATAAATCTAAATCTAAACTAAACTAGCATGTGCATATAACAAATAAAATTTTCTAAAAACAATTCAAGAACAAGAAATAAAAAGAATGAGTATTGTATTAAGATACCTCAAATGGTGAGGATTTTTGTTGAGCAACTTCCAAGGTGAGTAGCTCCAAGCTCCAAAGGTCTCTTCTCCAAGATAGTTATAATGGTCAAAAGCTCATGAGATATTTTGACATCATGAGGATAAGATGATGGATGGATGGAAAGTGAGGAGCCCCTACCACCTTTTTATAGTTTTTGGTGGTGGGGAATACCATTATGGTTTTGAGGAAACCAATGGTATTGACCAACATGGTTTAGGTACCTTTTCCCTCCTTTTTCCTTTTTTGAATATTGTGAATATTTTTATTCCCTTTTTAATATTTTTGGAAATTTTGGACGCTTTTTGAGGGTTTTTTTATGCTTTTTGAGAAAAAATATTCATTTTGAGTGGAAAAAGGGGTGTATTAAGGTCTTTTGGTGACCTTTTGATGGCTTTAGAGGCTCAAATGGTGAAAAAGTGGACAAATGGGTCATGTGAATAAGGAAATGAGCTAGTGAGCACTTTTTGGGTGTTAATAGAAGGACATCAAAAGAGTGAAGGGCATCAAGTAAAAGGATGTGAATTTGAGCACTTTTAAAAGGTACTTCAAGAAGAAGTTCCGATTTGAACAATATTACAAAGAAAAATACAAGCATTTTTACGATTTAAGACTGGGAACCATGAACATGAAAGAGTTGAACAACAAATTTCTGAATTTGCTAAGGTATGTGCCATACCTTGTGGAGGAGAAACCAAATATTCAGAGGTATCTAAGTTGTCTACCTTTCAACATCAAGGACAAAATAGAGTATGACAATCCAAAGACCTTAGAAGAAGCCATGAGGAAAGCAACTTTCTGCTATGATAAGAACCGAAAAAGATAAGGGATAACTAACTGGAAAAATAATAAACCCAGCAAATTTGAGCTGAAGAAGAAAAATTTTAGGTTCAATGGAAATTCTGGTTTTCAAAAGAAAAACTTTCCAAATCGAAATTTCCAAGGAAACAATCCCAGAAATAATCAACAGCAGAATTTTACATCTCCTAGAAATACACCCAATCTTAACAGAACTAATGACCAGAGGACACCTATAAAATGCTTTGAGTGTCAAGGTCCTCATTATGCTTCAAACTGTCCCAATACGATGCGGACGACCAATAATATTCACTCCATACAAGATGAACCTACTGTGGGAGACTTGACAATAGAGATGCCCAGAATTAATGCAGCTCTAGACAAGAGGCAAGCATAGCATCAAGTCTCTATGGTAGAGATTGAAGGTGGAAGAAGACATTGATTTTCAAGTGGAACCAGATTGTATATTGAAAGGGGGGAAACTCTACTCCCGAATCGCACCATTGGGCAGGTAAAGGTGCAATGGAAGCACCTTAGCTCAGAAGAGGCAACCTGGGAGTTGGAGAGTAGTATTCGGGTAGCATACCCATCTCTATTTTAAGAATACTCAGAAACTGAATGAACAACATCAAGGACGATGTTGAGACTTAAGGGGAGGTGTATCTCACCTACAGAAATTTTGAGACTATTTATTTTATTTGCAAAAAACATTATGTTAAATTATAATTACAAAGTTTTGTAATTATGAACAAATTTGGTCAAGGATGATTGTAATGACATATTATTATTATTTAATAAATTAAAACAGGAGACAAACACCCAAGGGAACTGTTAAATGAGTGTTCACTGACCCACTAGGAGGAATGGAAGCTGTTAGAAGGCATGGGACAAGTGTCAGCATTTGCACTCCACCACTAGCTGTTGGTTATGGGACAAATATCCCTAAAATTGTGGCATTATCCCCTAGGTGGGTGGAATAGAGATGTTAGCTCATTAATGACCAGGTTAACCACTAAAAAGGCCTAAGCAGCCTAGAGAAGGCAATTCAAAATGAGCAGGGAGCTCCATAATTATTTTCTACAGAAATCATTCCTCAAGTGGATCAGGTGATCACTGAGACATTCTAATAGGGAGGCTAAGTGAAAGTGCATTGTGAGGCTGCTGAAATTATTCTCAGAAGGAAACCAGAGGCGCCGGTGCAGGTCTCTTGGACTGCTGAGTCTATATGACTGAATGATCTACATTGTTGCTGCAAGTTGATGACCTAAAGCTTCTACAGATTTTTCTTCCTAGTGGTTCAGTGTACAAGCTCGGGGGTCCTAAGGCAAGTAATTTGGCTATATTCAAGAGTAGGTTGGGTGGAACAAGATCCTTGGGTTGTTTGTTTCTCCTACATTCATTAGGTTCTACTGTCCTATCTTGTTTATTTTCAGTTGAATGAGGGAGGTTGTTTTATTAAACCTCTAACCCTTTTTCCTGGTTTGATAATGAGGACTTATTGACTAAAATGTTTAACTAAATTGTTTATTCTATTAAGTTAGGATAGGAAATAGTAATTCATAATACACACATTTTAATAGTTTCTTTTACCTACTGTCAAAACATAAATATTCAGTTTCTGTATAAAAATCTAGGATTTACACATTAGAACATCTCCTTCATTTAAAAATACACATACTATGAGTTTTATTATCGTTTCATTCAAAAGATGTAAAGGACTATAAGCAAAATACTTATCACAGTCTCTTAACACTTTTGATTTTCTCTCCTTATGGTACTTATACTTTTTGAAAAATAGTTGTAATATCAACTTAGAATTTCTATGATATTTCAATGCTACAGTTTTCTACATTTACGCAACATTTTATTTAATTAAACTTAACTTTTCCATGTATTCCAGATTCTTGTAGTAAGAATATCTTTCATGTTCATTATCAGAATGTATTATCGTCTTTTTGAAACTCTAGATACTGATTATCTTCTATAGAAAACATGTATCGTTCTGCTAAGACTAATTCTCAACTTTGCAAAGTTTATAGACACTTACAGTTTTCATTTTAGAAACCCTAATGTTATCATATGGCCACTTATTGCTAAATATTAAAAAATGTAACCATCAATTTCTTTCCCTCATAATTTTCAAAACATAAGCATTACTGTAGTTCAACTATTTTACAATTCACGATAACTATATATGTGTGCAAGCCAAATTCAGGTTAAGACTCTATTATCATTCGTAGTGTGTGTATTTAAGATATGGTTCAATACAAGCTAAGTTCCACAACACCATTCAAACATTGGTATAAAGATTGCAGCATAGAACCTTCTTTATTGCAGAAACGAGTTAGCCCATGGCTCTCGACTTTCACCGAACACGGTATCAATTACTCAAACATCGACTTAGTTAAATTTATACATCCTATAGAAACTATTTTTTTTAGTTTTCTTAAATACTGTATTTTTCCATTAAAATAACCGAGGGTTCATCCCTTTAGCAGATACATCTTAAAGAAGTTTACATTTAAGCAAACACCATAGCAGAACACTACTAGGCTGATTAGCAAAATAGGCTGAGGATTTATCCTCTACTCTTGCATCATCATTGCTCTAAAAACATCATAACTTCGGCTAAAACTCTTTCCAGAAATAGTTTTCCCAACTCTCATCAAACAATAAGCATCTACCAAACCATGCCAGGAGTACCTACAAGGGTTTAGATCCACCGAGGCTTACCGGATGGTTGAGCAGTATCCTCCCACTAAGCTTCAAACATATCTTTCGATGAAGTATCACCTACCATAAAACTATTGAGAGGTTAAACGAAGAAAACACAGGGTGTAACATTGAACGAAACAAATAACATTACAACTTCTTTTTGAAACGTTACCTTGGCAACGAAGCTCCTGGAGTAGAGACACCATAAGTAAAGAAGACGACGGAACCATCTAGAAAATGCAGAGAATAAGGGCTCAGAATTTGAGAACAACCATTTGTTATGCTAGGAGAATCGAACTCTGGTCCAACATTTCACTCAAAGAAACTAACAGAAAAACCATGAAAAATACTTCCTAAAACATCTTTGAAGGCTATATTGTGGCTCGGCTCTAAAAGGAACACAAAGCCTAGAAACATTTAAGTTCTTCCCCACAGGTCCAGGGATCGAATTTGAGGAAGGAGTCCTCCAAACAATCAACTACCAAACCCTACATTGTTGTAGGCGATTGGCCTCTCCACCTTACCACCACCAAGGCAAAATGAAGGCCAAGAAACTAACTTGATGCAATTCATAGTGAAGGACTAGGGTTTCATTTTAAAGCCTAAGAACGGGTGAGATTAACGATGGAGAAGATGCCAACCAGGCACGTCGAATTTTGGGCAACAACCACTTTGAATGCAATATTTATTATCACATCAACCATGATGCCAACTCAGTAGACCAAGGAACAAAGCAGTGTATAGCTCGCCGTATTGGTAGTATTTGGAATTACTATCACATGAACCACAGCCACGATGGCACCCACAAGGACACCACTCAACACAGTAGGTAGGTGAATTTAATGCTAAGACCTGTTATAAAAACCTGCCAGCACACTAGACATTCATTGCCCGGTCCTTATCACATCTTTGTACTAGTTTAGCATTTGCAGCATATCAATTCTTTGCATATTCAAAGTATAAAGTCGACACTTGTTTATGTAATGCATTCCAAATGTATTGATCATAGAATGCAGAGTTAATATGTTTGCATAGTTTACCAAGTGACTTCATGTCTATGTAGATCGCATACATAGAAGGTATTCAATACTTAGTGTATAGTTTAGAATTCCATAGTATGCATATCGTAACATTTGTGCACATTGCCATTTCGATTTACAAAGTTACATGGCATATTATAAAGTATAAATATTAAATTAGAAAGGTCTAAATCCTATAATATTGCAAATTCACAATAGTATCATCATAATTATGATGATAATATTATAATAAACTTTGTTGTATTAGTATGATTCTACATACATTATAAATTGAGAAATGTATAAGTGACTAGAGTTATATTTATGATTTCAAGTATTTAAAATAACATTTGGCTCATGATTCTATAGTGTAGAGCAACATGTAAGTTGAAACTTTCACACATTAAACATACACGATAATACCACTCTTTGCAAAATGGAGAAATGATGATAGGATCATAATACCACGTATACATTGTAATCTAGCACGTAAATTAAGAATTCATTGTGTAAGTATCTTTTCTTTGACGATTCACTAAAGAGTCTAGTTTAGATATTACTAGCTATGACTTCTACGACTTGTAAGTATGGTGAAAGTAAGACTTACAGAAATAGGACAGAGATCCATACCATTAATAACTCTCATGCAAGTAAGTACTTAGAGTTATCATAGAGTATTGACGGCTAACTAAAAACATAATTAAAATTACTTGTAACACTTGAATTGTCGTAATGCTCTTACCTGCGTATATGCGCAAATAAACAATTTCAAATGCTTTAGCTAACATAGCTAAGTAAACCTCAGGTTACCTCGTAGGACCCCTTCGTTATCATCCAAGAGCAACTGTGAGTACTTTGTCAAGAAAACTATATCACAAGATAAACTTAATTACAGCATATAGATTACAATTAACACAAGCAAAAACTAATGTCATATTTTTGTGTTAAGAAGTACAAATTGTCGTTATCATAATTTGTTATTAGTAAAAAAGGATTAGCATTTATTTTATTTCCGCATTAGCAAGTGCAAAATTTAATGCTACTTTAAAATTTTTAATTTTTGTGAATTTTCGGGATGTTACATGGAGACTGTTGGTATGTGCATCTGAATGGAATGGAGTTGAGCGATGACCCCATGTGAATTCTTCTTAAGGATATTTTCCAAGTGATGTGAATTGATGATGGGGAGAGACCTTGGTTGTAATCCCATAAATTTGTGTTGTGTCCCATTGACTGAAAACTGCATCCAAAGTTCAGCAAAATCCCATAAGATGGGGCCAAGTGTGCGTAACCATTGAATGCACAAAACCACATCACATCCCCCTAAGGACAAGGAAAACATGTTAGATCCCAGGTTATAATCTTCCAAAGAGATACACACATTGTGACACTTTCCCTTGCAAGGTAAGGTACCCCCATTGGCAACCATGACTTCAAAGTTGGAGCAAGGATGGACAAAACAATTAGCATGTTTGGTGATCCGAGGGTCAATGAAGTTATGAGTGCTACCAGAATCAATGGGTATTGTCAGAGGAAGATTCTTGAAGTAACCCATCACCCGCATTGTTTGGGGGGTGGTGACGCTAAATAAAGCATGGAGAGATATCTCTAGGTGATCTTCCTGAGATGGGAAGTCAATAGGAGGTTCCTAAATGTAAACCTAATCATCCGGTGTATCTGGAGCTTCTTCACCAACTTCAGAGGTGGGAGGAGAATCCACATCCAAGAGATAGAGCTTTTGTTGAACACATCTATGTCCCCAAGTGAATTTTTCATCACAATTATAACAAAGCCATTTTTCTCTGCATGCCTACATCTCTATTTTGGACAAATGCTTGATAGGAGTTGGTCGAGGAGCTGGCAGGATGGGAGGTCGTTGAGAACCCATATTTCGGAAGGGAACGAAAGTGGGTTTGGAGCATTGTTGGGCAGCAATCTTGTCTTCTGCCAACTTAGCCAACCCCAGGGCTTCCATCATTGTGTTGGGACAGAACATTTTGACCTTTGGGTGGATTTCATCCTTAGGACCAGTGATAAAACAACTCCTGTAGAAGTCATCAGACAATCCTTCTGTGTGGTTGGCTAGTTTGTCAAATTATGACTGATACTCTCTTATAGTGACAATTTGATGAAGTTTAGTGAGTGCTCCGATGAAGTCATCAAAAGCACTAGGACCTAATCGTTGCAAAAGGAGTTGGCAAAAATCTGTCCATTTTGGCTCGTCATGAGCCTTCATGTACCAATGGTACCATTGAAGGGCTTCCTGTTCCAAATGAAAGGATGCAAGTGAAAATTTTTGGACATCAAAAGTATTATGCAGACTGAAATATTGTTCTGCATGATAGATCCATCGAGTCAGATCAGTACCAGTGAAGTGAGGAAATTCAAGCTTCGGACTACAGAAAGTGCTGGAAGAAGAGAACCCATTGGCTGCAGAAGATTCTTGTTGTCGGTTATTGTTCATGGTTGAATGATGAAGATGGAGGCTGAGAAATTTTTCATCCAGATCTTGGAGTTTGGTTTGGATGGCTGCAAGTGCTTCCTCCATGGTTTTTGCTCCTGCATGGGTGACAACCATAACCAGGAGTTTTTTTTTTTTGGCGGGGGGGGGGGGGGGGGGGGCGGGAATGGATAGAAAAACACAAACAAAAGCTTATTTAGTAAGGAGAAATTTGGATTTGGGAAAAAATCAGATGGATAATTGGGGTTTGACTAGGTTTTGGAGACTTTCTGATGGACAGGGAAACAAAAAATGGGGATTTCAGAAGTGGGCTGAAAGAATGAGAAAATTTGTCAAAGAGGGACAAAGAAGCAGAAATAAGGAATGAACACGATGGCAAAATTTGGAGGCTTGTGGGTGAAAATTGAAGAAGTTATGGAAAACCCTAAAAATAGACAAATGTGAGATTTTTGGCATTGGGAAGTAGAATTTGGGATAGGATCCTCAGGAATGAAATATGTAGAATGGGATTGCAGGGGTGTCCGGGAAGTTTCAAGGGAAAATGAGTTAAAAAAAGGGAGATATGGTTGGATCTTGAACGACTGTCAAAATAGATATGAAACAGTTGGATCTGGAATGACTGGCAGAATGGATCTGAAATGGCTCAGAATGGATCTGAAACGGCTCGGAATGGATCTGAAACGGTGCGCAAGTGATCGGCAATAGTTTAGCTGAAAATAGTTCGGGCACCAATGCTGTTTGACGGCTTGCATATTGGGGCAGTACCCCTCACTCCACGGCTCAGGTAAAACTGATAACTGCTTTGCCACAAACGACAGTTCTTAGTTTACCTCATGGGTGGGAACTAGTCAATCAGGTAGGGGTCATTTCCCTTTTCACTGACAAGTCCTCTCAATGAGCCAACTACTTCGGGGTTCCTGTGGTACTCCTCACAATGAGTTTTAGGGCTTATGCCCAACTACTTCCCACAGTTAAGAGGATAGGGATTATTCCTAGATCCGAAGTTGCAACAGATGCAAAAAAAAATTTTGGCAGAAATTTCACCCAGCGAGCCCAAGAAAATGCTTTGATACCAGATGTGAAGAACCTGCAATAATTAATTAATGAAAACACACGAAAGAGCAGAAATAACAGAACTCATAATCACTTTTATATTGATCGTAGGCCACTTCGAGGGGTCAACCTCCTTTGAGTAAGATCAATACAAATAACTTCAGCGTCCTTCATTGGTCTCAACACAAACTTATATACTAATTATAGGCGCCAATACCATGGGTCAATACCATGTGTCAATACAAACCATGGGCCAATACAAAATATGGATCAACGATTACTATGGGATGACTTACAAATCATATGTGTCCAACAACAATAATACAAACTATGGATCAACAAATACTACGGGACGACTTACAAAGCATATGCGTCCAACAACAATATACTAACAAAGTAAATAGAAGAGTTGACATGGGTTCCTAATAGGTTGGCTTTTGAAGACTTTCCCCCATACCCAATTACATCTTGTAGTCCTCGATACATAATCGGATTCAACTAAGACATTAACATATATAAGAAAAAAGTAAGACAAGAACAAAAACTGACGAAGACCTCTTACACAATGTGACCACTTTGCAACATCTCGAGGCAAGGGGCAGAATTCACATCACGAGTGGTCGCTACCCCATTGGTTCCTCTTCCATCAAACCCTCGAGTCTTAGGCCCACGGGAGCTGCTACCAGGATCTGTTGTCGGCTGGTGGAGAGGATGGCACAGAGGAATACCCAACTTCATTGTTATCAAGTCAACTATATTAGGCATAGTCCGACAATCATTGTGATTCTCTCTCTAAGCCTGAACCGGTTCGGTGTCTCCCAAAGCCTTTTTTTCGTGCTCCATCAGGAGATGGGAAAGAATCCCTTTCGTCACTCAGTATGTTAAGACTATATGGTCATAGGATGTCAGGTTCACCAAAGTGGTTCCAAGGTCCTGTACCCATTCCTCCACTTCAGCACGGATGTTATCAATATTTTGGTCAGTCACTTGCTCCCATAAACCCTTTTTCAGATAGTCAATATCTTCCTGAATCTGATGAGGGATGCGGTTCTGAAAAAAGTGAGCATCTTGGAATGCCTTACACTGCTAACAATTTTCTCTCTTCATCTTCTGGGTGCGGATGCATCGGGCTCCCCTTTTCTTATTCCTAAGGTTTCTCTACTGATGGGCCATTCTCTAGAGCGGGTGGCGAGGAAAGGGAAAATTGCATTGGAATTGAAATATGAAGAAGCAAACAAGCGGGGGAGAAAATAATTGGGAGCAGTGGCAGTTCCAAATTCACAGGTACAAACATGGGAACAAACTAACCGGCGAGAGAGAGAAGACCACAAGAAATAGCATATGCTGCCTCTAGCTAGTAGTGTCCATATTTATAGTCCTCCTATTTTGAATAACCTTCATTACCATCATCATTTCTTCATACGTTTGATCTGACTGCAGTATTGAAGCATTAGAGCCACCTGATCCACCATTTTTTCCCATCATCCACATTAGTGATTTTCATTGGACGAGGACAGTCCAGACATCTATCCTCATTAATATCCACTTCAATGGTTAACCATTCCCGATGATCCAGGTACTAATGATTGTGATTTGCAGCGGTGTCATGGGTTTGGGAATTATGTCGAGAAGTGTCGATAGGACAACTTGCATGGAGCATTTCGTGGGCATCATTCCCAGCGCAGGTGTCATTATGTCGCAGGCTTAGATCCTGGGTATGTTGATTAGCTAGCTGGGTGCAAGGAGTATCCCAAGCCATTCTCCTGAAGTTTGATAGTGGTCCTTCCTTCTGCGGGTGCGGCGACTCAGTTCCGAAGTTTTCCAGGAAATCAACAACCTTATTACCCTCTCTTCTGATTTGGTTGAAAAACTACGCGTGTGGATTACATAGGTGGGCCCCCAATTCTTCCACCCTATGAGATAACCACCAACTATCAGTCACTTTCGGTGGATGTTGTCCAAGATGGAGGTTTTTGGCCATCTTGATTATCACCTTCAAGTCCCCTTTAGCTATGAGTGGTTCTCATCTATTCTGTTCTACGATCTTTAGACCCTAAAGAAGCCCTTCAATTTCTGCAGCATTGTTTGTGTCCTGTCCTATGTGGACATGAAAAATAAGCAGAATTGGACCATCACTATTATGGAAAAGCCCCCATATCCATCCATGCAAGGATTTCCTTTGGAGGCACCATCAAAGTTAATTTGGAGAGATCCTGCGGGGGGAGAGGACCAAAAATTAGGACTCGTCTACATTTGGGTTTTAAATTTCTTTCGAACCTAGACATGACCCAACTGATGATGGTTTAACTGATTCAGAATTCAGATTTCTTATTCATTGGCTTCCCAATGCTTATCCATCTAGGGGTTAATCTTAACCGTCTCCTAGATATGTTTAATAATTCTATTCCAAACCATATGAATTGGGGCTTTGATGTCTTTGAATATTCTCTGGATTCTTTCCTTCCATACTTACCAAATAAAAAAACTAGGGAACATGAGCCAGATGTAAGTAAGAATGTTGTTTCTAAAAGCCTTGGGGTCCCATTCTTTAAGAGTTTGGTCTGGGATCCCTAGTTGCATGTTCAATCTTCTGAAAAGTTATGCTCCCCAGTCCCATAAGGTGGAAGAGAATGGATAGGAATCCAGGAGATGGTTTAGAGATTCTTCGGCATTATTGCATAGGGGGCATTGGGAGGGGCCAACAATTCCTCTTTTTTCTGATGTTTTCTCCAGTAAGGATTCGATGATAAACAACCATCCACACAAAGTAGGCCACTTTTTTCCAAGGATTTGACATCCAAATATTCTTCCATAAAAACATCTAGTCCTAGGGCCTTTCCTTCTCCCATTTGCTAGAGGGCTTCCTCAACTTCTTCAAGAGTAGCTGGTTTCTTCAGGAGACCATTATGTCATTCATACATATTGGGGAGGATGATTTGGGTGATCCTAGAAATATGTTTAGATCGATTGGTTTGATCTTCCCTTAAAATGTGGTCTTAGTGCCTTGAAAGATGGGACTGGAGCTTGAGGCTCATTTATTCTAAACTGACCACTAAAAGACCTAGGCAGTCTATATATTAGCCATCAGATTATCCTGACAAGGGAACTAAACTTAAGATTTTGTTGTTTACACTCAAGAGATCTGATGAGGGGATAGGCTAGGGTTGATCATGTTGTGAGTCTTCCAAAACTCTTAGTGAGTTTAGGAGTTTGTTGCTGAGTGGAGAAGGCATTTTACAGGAGGTTGATACCGAGTGGAGAAGGTATTTTGAGTGCCTTGCTTCTAAACAGTTTTCCACCCACTTACTGGATCAGTAATTAGGCTCGGGGGTTCATTAGAAGTCAGCAGCTGAGCTACTTCTTCTGAAGCAGGTTGGGAGTAATAGGCCTCCTTGGGTGTTTGTCGGCCCTATTATCAGTTACAGGTTCTAATATCTTATCTGTTCTATTTTTTAGTTCTGTTATCTAGTTATTTTTGTATTTTACAGTATTGCTGATTATATAACTTTCATTGTTTATTTCATAAGTTATTTCGATTCCTATATAAACTAACAATTCTGTATAAATTGACTTGATTGAATAAAATAGTTTCTGTAATTTTCCCCATGCAAAAAGAAATAGCATCGTACTCCAGTACAGAAACAAATTAAGTAGATGAGAGTTGATAGGCAAAATGCCATGGTGATGAAAGTATTAATTCTTTATAAATGTTCTGTACATTAATTACTAATGTTAAAATTGTGTTTTTATTTCTTTATTTACAGTACTATTCTTGTCCATTTCTTAACATCAATAGAAAAGTGAATCAAAACTTACAGATATAACAGAAGATTATATTAGACAAGGAATTCATTTCTGATTCTGTACATTCATGTTTTCTAAATATTTATTGCCCAAGAATATCTATAGTTGTTGTTGTATTCATCGTTTTACATATAGGACAAATAGACAAACAAGTAACATCATATTATCAACTTAGGGTTTGAGACCTTACATTTAAATCCTTTAAAAAGTCCATTGTCACTTCATAATTTCTTTTATTATATGTAGAGAACTAATACACAGATAAAGCTCTTTAGCTTAAAGCTAGGGTTCAATATTTTATTTTACATCATAGTTCTTGTTCTTCATCCTTTAAGCTCATGTCAAATCTTATGACATTACCCTGAAGTTAAAATAGATTTCCACTTATTCCATTCCCTAACTCGACATAGTCAAAACTAGGTATCTTAACGATAACCAGAATTCAAAAACCAAATATTACACAGTAATTGATATGGTAGGTTAAATCTAAATAGATTTAACAGACCCCAACTCATTGCTAAGACTCTGTCAAAAAGAAACATGAAACCCTAACCCTAGCATTTTATTCACTACGACATTCATTACCATGAAATTACCTCTCATACTTATAACCACACACATATTACTATTTTATCACTTGAAAGATTGTAAACCTAGCTTTACACCACCTTTCGGTATAGCAGAGTTGAACACAGAGAATTGTGAGACAAGGTTTTTGATCTATTTTCTCTTTACAAAATGATAGCATTGAAGTTAACAAACTTTTAAAATCACCATCATTTCTTTAGTAACGATTTTTCACTAGCTTTCCAGATTGCCTAGTATTCTATTGTCTTAGAAACATTTTAAACATAAACATTACAAGCAGTTCGATGACGAGTTTTTAAACACAATAGGGTATACTGTTTAGCCAACACAAGCTTATACAGTTCCCTGGACAAAAACACAGTATCATCTAATACTTGGAACTACTCACAGGCCGAACCTTCTTTTAAAATTTTAAAACACACATTTTATTAATCGAAACACATAACAGTTACAATCTTGTAAGCTGGCATTAAGAGCCAGTTCCACAACCCTTCCAAAGGAAAACCGAAGAGAGTTCAAGTCCTCAAACATCAACTCGAAGGATTCATGCCCAGTTCACTTTTGGCTCAGACATCTCAACAAGTAACAAATACTCAAAACCAAACACGAAGTCCATATTTTTTAAGATGAAGGCCACCATTTTCTTCCAATAGAGTTACAGGGTAACCTCCGAGGCTTACCGGATGGGGTAGCCGTAGTCTTCCAATGTCTTCCTTGCCAAAGGAACCATGAACTCTAATCACCTGCACCAACCGAGGAGAGTGGTTCAAACCATTCTAAACTTTACGGGTATTCACAAAAGAAACCAAAAAAATACTTTAACACAGATCTTCGAAGTTACAGGTTGGAGTTACGAATACATTACCTTATTATGATGTAGAACCAAAGGCGCCAACCAACAAACTTAGCTCAGCACTGTAACTTAAAATTGTATGCTAAGGAAGGAGAAAACCCTAACCAAATCCTCAACTACAAACTGCGTGGGATGCTTAAGTTTTAGACTCGACTCTCGAACCAACAACAAATCAGTTGCTAAAACATTGTACAGGATACATTATCTCTGTTATGGTTGTAGTGGAAGGGTTTGCTACAGGTCACGGGTTCAAAACCCAGACTTAACATCTCCAAGCAACAAACAGAGAACCTACAAACCCTCAGCCTGTCAGCCGGGAGAAACAAAGCCACTAATGCCAAATGCCAAGGAAAACGGTATTCATAAAACACTTTACATAGTGGAGTTAGGGTTTAACATAAACCCTCGATTTTCCTATCATCCAATAGTGAAGATCAATAGACAGGTATCACATATGCCGAGCAACCTACCACATTAATTACACCATTCATTGCAACTACCACATTAGAGCTACATTGGCGCCAGCTCTTCAATTCAGAGAACCAGGAGGTCAATACTTCAGCAGAAGGTTGGTTCTTAACACAATGGTCCACGTGATCATGATCGTAGTGATATGCACCAAGGAGTCCCACTTGCACGTTAATCCATGCATTCAATACTGGAGGAAACGTATTAATGTCTACCAGCCTGGAGATATTAACAGTCAACCATACTCTTACATTAGTAATCCATTTGTTTGAAGGGTTGTATTTCGTGTCATGTTCATTACCATGCCAATAACTTTGGCATAAAACTAAGTCACACATCATTCGTATTATAATCGCATTAATACCTTGGCATTGTTAATTCTTAAGGTATCATTAGATTTTGTATGTCGTCGTTTTTGTATGGCATCATGTAGTTGTATAGTTCACTAGGGTCATAGTATCACATGAAGTCACACCTTTGCTCATAAAATATTATATGGTAAGGTCGGAGTAAGGTTGTATAGGATTTTTATATTATGCAATAATGTTAAGCCTTTTAAATATTACATAGGGTCATGTAGTGCACACAACATTAAAGATCATTAAAATAATTATAGAGTATTATTAGACTATGAGGAAGGAAGTGAATATATAAATAGTTCCATAGCAGTTAGGGTTATCAATTCTTATTTTAATACTAATTGCATCTTAGAAATTCCACTGTTGTAAGTTGCACATGGTCTGAAATTAAAATTAGCATGATTTAAAGAATACACTCTTTTCCTAGTAATGCAATCAAATGTTAAGTGCCATGAAGGTTGATGCCATCTTTCTAGAGTTTGTATTATCTAACAAATCAGCTGTAGGTTTGTAATTCTATTACAAAATTTCCATTTGGAAATATTTCATCGACGCAATTAAGAAGATCTCACCTATTAAACTTTAACATTCTAGATTTCTTAAGTGTTGAATAAAAACTTAGAAAAACAGTCTTAAACTCTTTCAGATATTGGATTACTCCTTACCTATAATCTGCGACAAAAGAACATTTCACAGACTTTAGCATGAATGCTAAGTAAGCCTCAAGGCATCCGAAGGACCCCCTTGATCAATCAAACAAATGAACATTAATCAAACAATGTTTCCTCATACATAAACAACAACAGTAGATTTTGTAGCAGCATATCTAGATTTGGTTAACATCAAGAAATAAGCTAACTTCTTTTAGTCGCATTCAATAAACAAGTATGGGATTTTAAGACAGCAAATAACATCTCATGTATCTTTTCCATTTCCGCATACACTAAATAAGCAATATTATCACGTCGAAAAAGTTTTAAATTTTTGTGATTTTCTGGGGTGTTACAATTTAGGTCTTCACTATAACCATCATTCATTCCTTCTCTTTGGATGGCTTCCATCTGTTTGCTTAGGCACTTTTTTTCTTGAGATATGTTCCCAAATTCTTCTTTGTTCCACGTGCGTATCTTGGCTTTTAAAGCTTTCATCTTTTGTTGGAATTGGTACATTCTACTCCCACATGGGAGGATGAGATCTTCCCTCCAATATTGGACCAATGATTTGAAGCCCTTGTGTTCCATCCAAAATTGTTCGAATCATAACGGATTCCCTCGACTTGATTATGTCCTATCCCAAAAGAGGCAAATTGGTCAATGATCCGAACCTGCTAATTGTATAACAGAGGTAGTCAAATCACCACCAACGGTTGCAAGTCCTTCTGAAATTAAGAACTTGTCAAGTCTGCAGGCCTTTTCACATGATGATCTCCCCCTTGTTTGTTATTCCACGTGAACCAACCATTCCCAATTTCCATATCAGCAATCTTACTGGTCTCAATGAAGTCTTTGAAATGTTCATTGGTTTGTCTGATTACTCGCCTTCCCCCTTTCTTTTCTTCAAGAGAAGTGATCATATTAAAATATCCCTCGATGATCCAGTGCATGTCCCCAACCCAGTTTGATGACCAGGAGAGGGTTTCCAGAAAGGCCATTTTTTGAATGTTCATACTTGGGCCATAGAAATTTGATATCACTCCCTTT
The DNA here is from genome assembly GCA_027924585.1 of Larix kaempferi. NCBI lineage: Eukaryota > Viridiplantae > Streptophyta > Pinopsida > Pinales > Pinaceae > Larix > Larix kaempferi. Next base: position 1,802,869 of record BSBM01000247.1, read on the forward strand.
ATCATGGAATCAAGGATTTCAAATTCTGCAGAAAGCGCAAACCGAGTTGCCCAAAAATTTGTGAGGTCAACTTCGCCTGGCTGCCAAAGGATCGCCACTCCTCCTACATAACCCCGTGCTTCAATCGCCATAGTCCTACATCCTCTCCAAACCTTGCTCCCTATTTCCCACATCTTCTCTATTCAACACTTTGTTTCTTGGAGAAAAAATATTACTTGTTTTTCCATCCCGATATTATTCTTCAAGATTTTTATTTTACGCAGGTGGTTCACTCCACGAATGTTCCATGTGATGACTTTCATTGAAAACCGTTATTCACTTCTGAGAAGGCAGCCTTAATGGTGGGGCATTGTCCCGAATTAATGAGTTTAGTGCCCACCTCCACAATCCTCTGCATGTTTGTCTTTCGTCCTCTTTTTTCACCTTCTTCCGGTTGTTTCCTTTTACATCCTTTTTTTGGTTCTTTGGTTATTCCCAAATATGGAGTAGCCTTAGCTTTAAGGATACACTCCTGTAGTAATTCAAGTTGTCGGTGCAAGACATACCCTTTTCCCTTTCTATCACATTCCTTTTATATAGTGTCAAGATCCAACTTACCCAGAGCCATGTCATCCTCCATATCAACCAGTAGTTCATCTATATTTTCTTGAGTGAAGTATCTTCCTGCACTACTTCCTTTCCTTTTTCCTGTTTCCCTAGCTCTTCCAAATTCTCCCCTACTAAGTCTAGGGTTTCAAATCTGTTTGTTGGCAGTTGTTTCTTTTTCTTGGAGTCTTCATGTTGTTGTTGGTTGCTCGATTGTCTACCTAGTTTTTTCCTCCTTACCTAGATAAAACCCTCTTCCATCATTCCTCCTTCCTTCTCCTGGTACGCCTTGGGGATGGCGAGGCCTTTTTTATTATGCGGATAGTCCTGATTAAGATGGCCATATTAATCGCATTTGTGACACCTAAAAGGGAGGTGTTCATAATCTAATAACTGGGTCCAATCTTCGTCATCCCATGTCAAGTTGATAGCTTCGAGGAGGGCTTGTGAGAGATCCATATAGACACAAATGTGGGAAAATGATGTGTATATTCTCTACAAAGTTTGCTCAAAAGATTTCACAAATTTGCCCAAGGTATTGCTAATGTCTTGTAAGATCTCTAGTTCCTAGTATTAAGATGGGACGGAATAAAGCCTGATCCATACTAGGGATATGTTTAGATCCTCCTTTTCAGGGTTAAATCCTTCTTTCCACAGACATAGATATAGTCCAGTAGAGAAGAAAAAATAAGGGCCTCCTTCCAATATTCGATCTTTGTCTTCCTTTATGAAAAACACGATTGTGAAGAAACCCTTGGCCCCTAAATGCAGATCATAGTGACCTTTAGGGTTCCAGGTGGTCTTGATACATCTTGTTAAATCCTTCTCTTTTGGCCAGATTCCAAAGAACTTCCCTATCAGGACTCTTTCTTTCCATTGCTCTACTCTTTCCTGAAGGTTCTCTGATCTGATCTGAAGGGATGGGATATCTTTTTCATTAGGAAGGAATCCTCCTTGAGTTTTCCCTGATCCAGATTTGGCCCTACTGTCATCGTTCTTCCCATTCTCATTCCCTCTTGTCTCATCCACGACATTCAGAGTTGTGTGCAGGGTAGGGCGATCCTACCAGCGTGAGGAGGAGGGCGAGCCGCCCTCTCCACAGGACTCCATCCTCTGTCAAAACCCAAAAAAAATCTAAACCCTATCTTCTTTTGTGGTTGCGCTCCTCCCTCTCCGTTCCTCTGTTCAAATTTTAAAAAAACCCATGTATACTATATTTTCCATGCGGCCTAAAAAAAAAGCTTATATTGATTCATCCCCCCTCTTAGTATAATCATAAGTCCAACATCTTATGTTAATATTGTTATCAATGATTTTGTATATGACTTTGTAAATGAGCATCTTTTTGTTATGGAGTCAGCATTGAACTTGTGCCTATGCCTTTTTGGATATATGTGGATTGGTGTTTTCGTCACCTATTTCAACAACATTAATCCTCCCACCTATATCCTTTGCTTCATTAGATGCATCCATTATCCTTTTTTAAAATTATTACACTGTATCAAAGAATTTAGAGGATAGATGGATTAATCCATTACAAGTTGTTTGGTCATATAGGATTTCTTAAAAGTTGAGAGCTTTTGCAATGCTAATGATTTATCAAGTGATTCCATCCAGTGTTATGCTAACCTATAGTAGGATTTAAGATGGCCTATGTCATATTTGTTGGTATACTATGATAGTGAAGCCCATATTTTGGGAGTTTTAGTATGAAAAATGGTGTTGGATTTTTTTTTTAGAATTAGTGTTTATGGTTCTTTAGGGCATTGTTCATTGGATTTCTATTCTAATTCGTGACTTGTACATTTAGGTCATAGTATACATGTATGGATTTGGCAATACTTGAAGTTCCTATCCTTATTTTAGTTTATGCAATATTTAATGTAAGGTAGTTTTTGCTCATGAGGTCAATTCACTATTTTTATTTTGTTGTATGTGGTGGATGGATTCCATAGGTTCGTTCAAACTCTCTTAACCCTTAGGTAAATCTATTGTATTAAAAAAAAAAAATATTGTTGACGTAGTGATTTAGGATAATAGCAATATATGGAGGCAAGGTTGGAAATCTGCTCACTAGTTAAGTGATCAAAGAGAAATGAAAAAATAATGGCATCATGGCATCAGCATATCTTTAAACTTTAAATTGAAATACATTGAAACTTTTTTTGGTCATTTTTATAAAATAATAAAATATTATAAAAAATAATATATCGGCTATTTAAAACATTTATATCATCACGATTCAACTCTTGAATTTTGAGGTGCATCAAGATTTCCTTCGGACTTTTGAATAAGCTGATGATCGTCTGTAGATGACTGGGAAACATGAGGTAAATGAGAAAGAATGCACCAACCAATCATTAAAACAACCAACACTACAAAAGGAGCAGCGATTAGAAAAATGCTCAAACGTAATATAAGCTTGCTATCGTAGCCGTCGGTTGGCTCACTTCGACGGTTCATATAATATAAAGCAGCGCCCGCAAGAAAAATAGAAACGAAAGAGACTACCGACTGCCAACGGCATAGCTTGGAAAACAACTCGCTCATATCATTCCATAGTTGCCTGAATAAAATCACGGGAAACAACTCCCTCAAATAATTCCATAGCTGCCTGAATGAAATCATGATTTTGGTTCATTCTTTTATCATTTCTTCTAGCCCCCTCGATGATTAAAAACTTAAGATCTGCTGCTCAAGCGAACAAGTTTTTGTGATGTTAACGACAGCTTCATGAATTTATAAAATAACTATGATAAAATTATATTGACTAAAATGCTGGCTCCTGCGGAACACTGTTTTCTTAGCAACAACAACAAACATTAAACACTCGTAGAGAAATTGCTCAAACAATGTTAAATGTTTTTTTAGCAACAACAATAAGTATTAACCACTGCCATGGAAAAAGATTGCTCAGTACTTACATAACAAGCACCAATTTCAATGTTTTCGGCATCTGCTAGAACAGTCAGTGATTAAATTGAGTATAAGAATTGTTGAGAAGGAATGTAAGCCTGTACTATTCCCTTACACCCTCTCTCAATCTTAGCTCTTTCGAATTCAGATCATTCTGTAGTTATAGTTCCGCAACATTAAGCCTTGACCTTTCTCATTCTTAGCTCTTAGCATTCCATGTGAGATATCATTAACATAAATGGTTTACTGAAATAAATTCTGACATTTTTATATATTTGTATATTGTGTTTCTAAACCCTTGGCATTCCATGAGAGATATCATTAACATAAACAGTTTAACATAAAAAAAAGTTCTGATATTTTAATATAATTGTTTAAGATGAATATACTGCACATTAGCTATACATATAATCCGATTGCTCTGTACATTGAATATGCATTATTTTTTAACAAAACAATTAATATGCAATATTAGTTCACCTGGCAGCTCGCATTGCCTCGTACTCACTTTGCCATTGGACGCTTCTATTTTTTTACTTGTTTTCCGAGAAGGGCTTTACTGAACCGTCCTTCCACCTCGTTACACATTGCAAGTTTTTGCAGAATCCCCATGGTATAGCTATTAGATTAGACAGAATTTGACGGTTAGCAAAAATACGATTAAATACAATGAAATGTTCAAATTACAGCCTACGGCTAAATTGAAAACTCGTTCTCATTTTTTAACAACAATATTTACTATATGAAAATATAGTTACGGTGTAAGATATAAATAAACGCTCTACAGTTTGACCCCCAAGTAGTTGAAAATGATTTTAAGCATTCAGGTTTACTAGTGCCCAAACAATGACATATGACATCAAATATCTTTGCACCCAGAGAACCCTTACCCCAAGGTAGAACTACAAGCTGCAATTGTGTAAGTCGAAGACTTAAACTTGTAGATAAATAATCGATAGCACTCGGAAGCTCTAAAATATGAAGAGGGTTCTCTCCCATATCGTTGTCCCAATAGCACACTATATGTCGGGCCAATTTCAACTTGAGCGAAAAACAAACGTTGAAAATATGTCGAAGTATGACCCAAGAAACCCATAGAGGACTGAAGCACATATATCATAATACTTATGCCCTCTCCTACTTATACTGGATCAAGAAGAACCAATGTTTAGAAATACAACGAGAACCAACTAAAACTTGCCAACCACTAATGAGCACCCGAGTATGTGTTGGAATTACTTAAAATATCCCATTTTCACAAGATATGTTTCTTCAAAATTCTGGAACCAAGAAATTGTATGAAGTCTAGATGGTGTTTAATTCATTGTCTCTTTTGGCAAGACTATCGACTTCAAGGTCTTACCCTACCCCTTTACTTTAAGAGTTAGTGAAAAGTTAGTTCATTAATGCATGCAACCATTTCTTTTTAATAACAATGAGTAGTTAGTAGTTAAGAATTAATTAATGTAAAAGGAGTTCCTCTATTATTTAAGGTCTACTAGATAGTTGGCATTCATTAATTATGGGACCAAGTCAATTAGTTAAAGAATTTTGAGGTATTAAAATCCTATGTAAGAGATAGGAGGCTCTCGATTATTTTGTAGAGAATTGTGTATTGGAATTCTACTTAACTGAAACGTTGTCCAACCTTAAAACAAAGGTCAATATTACTTTCTGAAATTATTATCATAATAAAAGGGTTGTTTCTATAACATTTGTCTCGTGTAGTGTCTTGTTATTGGTTATTCTACACTATAATTTTTTATCATAATAAAAGGGTTGTTGCTATGACATTTGTCTCATGTAGTGTCTTGTTACTGGTTATTCTACACTATAATTTTTTCATTTATTTCATCCTAAATTTGTGTATATCCTATGTTGTTCTAAGTTTGATGGTTCATACATTACATCTAGTATCGAACAACATTCCTCACCCAAGAATCCTTAAAAAAATTTGCATATTTTTTTAGGGTAGAGACATGTTTTGACATCTTGAATTAACAGAAAGATGTATCTTTCAACATGTAAAACTATAGTTAGATAAGTGTATATGTAGAGAATACAAGTGGCACTAAATCAATTTTGTTGGAAACCCTTGTAACCTCTATTGGTATCGGTTCATGTAGTACCACATCTGACAACACATATGTATAAAATTTCAATTCCACATAACCTTAAGTATATCTAAAGTCCCCTTGGAAACCTAAAAGCAACTATAGATCATCCAAGTATCCTCTTGTTTTATAGTAGCACTCAACACAACAACCATAAAGATAAATTTCTAGTGCATAGGTAGTGAGTTATATGACTAAGGGAACGATTGAGCCTCCTCAACTACCATCCTTAGAAAATGAGCCAAGTACTACTATCAAACCCTGTACATATATCAAATAGCTATAACACCTAATAACCTCTTATCCAAGTAGGACTTTGGAAACCCTATCCTCTATGACCAACTAATGAAATTATTACATGTTTACATCAAGGTGAAATTTGTAAATTATGTAAGCTAAGTAACCCTATTCTTTATGACCAACTAATAAAATTCCAATTTTTTTTCTTGTTTCTATAGTGGTAGTGAGCAAAACTGCAGAAAATATTACTTTCTAGTGCATAGGTAGTTGAGTAGTATGACTAAGAGCATAATTAAGCATCCTTAATTACCATCCTTAGAAATTGTACCTAGTTACTACTATAGGTCATATGATTATCCCATCTTCTAGCTATAGTGGTACTAAACATAACACTCAGAAAGATTACTTTCTAGTGCATAGGTAGTTGAGTAGTATGAATAAGGCTAGAACGCAGATTACATGCATTATTTTTTAACAAAACAATTAATATTCAATATTAGTTCGCATGGAAACTCACATTGCCCCGTACTCACTTTGCCACTGGACGCTTCAATTTTTTACTTGTTTTGGAGAAAGGTTTTAGTGAACCCTCCTCCCACCTCATTACACATTGCATGTTTTTGTAGAATCCCCATGATATAACTATTAATTAAACTTAGGAATAGAAATAATTTGATGGGTTATCAAAATACGATCATATTAGAGGAAATTTCGATGAAAAATGAGTTTTTCAACCCTAATTCAAATTCCATTTCATCATGTATTAGCCAATTAAAGTGCTTTAAAATTCAAAAAGGGAGCACCTCTTAAACAATTTTTTATTATATAATTTGGAGATAAGTGGACTTTTTTAATAATATAATATGTCTTGTGAGTGCCAAACCTACCCAAAATTATCTTGGATATTGATAATGAAATTAATATGCTAACGAATTTTAGGTAATAGGTGATCCATAGATAATATATAATAATAATAATAATAATTAATATTATAACTAATATATTATAATATTATTGGGCCAAATAACCTTTATTATTATCATATCTAAATATATAACATATAATAGTAACTAATACCATAACTAATATACTCATCAATCTTTTATGTAATATTTGCCCAATATATAATAGTAATAGTAATTGATATTATAACTAATATATAATAATATTATATTATAATTAATATTTTATAATAACCGTTTAAAAGTTATGTCCCAATAACTTTTAGCTAATATCATAACTAACATACCGATCAATCTTTTGGGTAATGTTCCAAATAACTTTTAAACTAAAATCATAACTAATATACCCATCCATCTTTTAGATAATAAGTGACCAATATATAATAGTAATAGTAATAATATTACAACTAATATATAATAATATTATATTATAATTAATATTTTATAATAAGCGTCAAAAGTTAGGTCTAATAATTTTTAACAAATATACCCATCCATCTTTTAGATAATACATGACCATATATAATAGTAATAGTAATTAATATTACACCTAATATATAATAATATTATATATTATAATTAATATTTTATAATAATTGTGAAAAATTCGGTCTAATAATTTTTAACTAATATACCCATCCATATTTTAGATAATACATGACCAATATGTAATATTAGTAGTAATTAATATTACTACTAATATATAATAACATTATATTATAGTTAATATTTTATAATAACAATAAAAATAATTAAATATATTAATAACTAATATCATCACTAATCTACCCATCCATATTTTAGGTAATACATGACCGATAACTTTTAAGTTGGCATTGTGTATTTAATTTAGTTTCCTTATTCTGGGTGAGAAAACACTACATTGAACTTCGTCCTCATAAATTTATTTTAATATAAAATATATATCTAAGGTAGCTTTGATAAAAGTGAAATAACCCTGGGCAGTTTCGATAAAAAGCAAAATAGTATAAAAAATTGCCTACATGGCCATTTTTTACCATTTTTCCTTAGGAGGCCAATTTTTCATCCAAATTTCCTAATAATTGTGCTCAGAGGCGGTCTATAGCCCAGTATGAGGGAGATCTTGTAATGTTAAGTGTAACGTTTGTCGATATTATGTCGGCCATAAATAATAATGTTTGAATATGATGGAGATGTTGTAACGTTTGTAGAGTATGAGGGAGATGTTGTAACGTTTGTTCGGCCATTAATAAAATGTAATAATAATAATAATAAAAGTAAAAAGTAATAAATATTTTTTCAACCATATATTAAAAGACGTGTATTATCATTTGAAAAACACGTTTTCAAATCAAGGGCTATATAATACACAAAAGGTAATACAAAAAAACAACATAAAAAATTATAAAACAAGAATTTGTGACAAAGAGAAGGGAAATCTGATCAGCAAACTAATTTTAATTTTAATTATAATTTCAACCTTTTATCAGCGATCAGTGAAGTAGCAACTCAATATTAAACTTACGTTCATTTGCTATCGAGTCCTCCCTCCGCAGCATGCATCTCCTTGTATCCATCTCTTTTCCCCTTCCTCTGTAGCGTGCAGCTCCCCGTATCCACCCTACACCTTCCCTCCACACTCTCGCGACCTCCTCGCCTCCCCTCCTCTTTTGCAACCTATCCTCCTCCTATGAAGCCCTCCTCCCCTCTGTGCAGCACTCCTGCACAAACCTCCCGAACCCCTCCTCTACAACCTCATTGCCTCCCCCTCCTCCTCCGCATACCTCCCTCTCCTCCTGCGCAACGCTCCTCCCCTCCTCTCTCCTGCGACCATCCTCGCCTTCCGCCACCTCCCCTCCCTCTTCTCTCGTTGCCCGCCTGCACCATCCTCCTCCTCCCCCCGTCAACTCTTGCTGCGTGCACCATCCTCCCGCCCACCACCTGCACCATCCGCCCACCGCATGCACTATCCACTGCCTGCACCAATTTAAATTAATTTAAAATTTAAATTTAATTTGAAATTAAAATATATTAATTTAGATTTATATTTATGTTTAAATTTAGTTTAATATATATATTAAATTTAAATTTAAATATAATTTAAATTTTATATTTAAAATTAAATTTTAAATATAAATTAAATTTTAATTTATATTTTATTTTAAATTTAAATTAAAATATAATTTAATATTTAAATTTCAAATTAATATAAATATTAAATTTAGATCCAAATCCTAAATTTAAAATATTGATTGTTACTAAATTTAAATATAAATTAAAATTAAATTTTAAATGGATCTTAAGACTCCCAATTCAAAGATATAAATATATTATATAGTTAGACTCCCCATACAACTTGGTGTATCCCATGGGTAACACATTCTGGTGTGTCATAGGTACATTACGGGGTCAAATCGTGTTGATCCACCCTTCACATATTTTCGCCAAACATATTTTCGCCAAATGCAATATTATTTAAGTTTATCTATAAGTTGTTTACTATTTATAACAAGAACTACTTGTGGTATAGTGGTAAAGGGTGTGGGGATAATGGGCGTGAGCTCCAAGGTTTGATCCTCCCAATCATCTATGTTTTTTGAAAATATAATGAATTTTGAAAATATATTGAATTTTATACTTGCATAGATTTCATTGTATGGTTTTTTATAATTGCATTAATTTCAATGTATGGTGTTTTATCATTGCATAATTTTCAGGGTAGCAGTTATTCCCTGGACGCATTGATTTCAGTGTAGATTTCATGGATGCAAAAATTTTAGTGTGGATTTCACAGATGCATTAATTTCATTTTATATGTTAATGCTTGACATTTTTGATATAGAGTCTGACGTAGAAATGGAAGATGTGGATGAAAAAGATGTTATAAGACAAATAGGAGAACAAAAAGTACAGAACGCCGAACATGAGAAAGCATATTAAGGAATAAAATATAATGAAATGAGAGCAGAAGAAGGAGAAGAACGAAAAAAAACAAACACAGAGCAACAAAAAGAATATCGAAAAAACAAGTTAGAGGAAATGACAGCAGAAGAATGAGAAGAACGAAAAAAACGAAACATAGATCGACAAAAAGAATATCGAAAAAGAAAGTTGGATGAATTGACAGCACAAGAACAAGAAGAACAAAGAAAATGAAACCTTGATCGACAAAGACCATATAGAGGGAAAGTTGAAGCAATTGCAAGAACAAGTAAATCAAAATCTTGAATGACAAAGACAATGTGCAAGCAATATACCAGTGGGGCCAACTGTGGAAGATGGTCAATGTGTAACGGTTAGAGAGCGACGTGTTGATGACATGGTCCAATTTCAAGCAATTCGAATTACTAATATGGTCCGAGATAAGGAGATTGCAATTGACGATAATATATTGGTACCATCTGAAGAAATGACATCAAAAGAACTAGAAAAAGACTTGAAACCAAAAGCAGAACAACAAAATCAATATCCAAAGAAAATGTTGGTTGAAATCACAGTAGAAGAAGGAGAATAATGAAAAAAATGAAATGTAAATCGACAAAAGAATATCGAAAAAGAAAGTTAGACGAATTGACAGCACAAGAATGAGAAAAACAAAGAAAACGAAACGTTGATCGACAAAGAGCATATCGAGAGAAAAAGTTGAAGCAATTGGAGGAACAAAGAAATCAAAATGTAGAATGACAAAGACAATATTCAACCAATATACTTGTAGAACCTAATGTGGGAGATGCTCAGGTCTACGATTTCAACTTCCATTCTCATATGATCGATATGAGAAGATGTCAAAACTACCAGGTGTGAAGATAAGAAATGATGAAGAAGATAGATTGAGAATTATTACGATGTGAACCATATTTTCATTTATTTAATCCTTACAAAATTATTGTCTCTAATTTCCAGTTTAACAATTTACTCAATCCTTACATACATTATGATAATCCTCATAATTCTATCTGTGTTTTCAACTTAACCTGTTCCTTACAATGCTGATCAAACTCCAGTTTTGTGTCACCGCCCACGACTTCAACCAACCCAAATCCTAGGCTCTATCAAGCGTTGAGAGGGATCAAATCTCTCGAGGTGCAAACCTCTTCTGAGGTATTGCACTCAAGGAGCTTTTCGAGGAGAGGTTTGCACCACGAGATATTTGATCCCTCTTGGCACTTGATAGAGCCTAGGATTGGGATCTAGGATGGTGTAAATATAATGAAATGTTGAAATTACTGCCTAAAGCTAAATTGAAAACTCTGTACTCCAAGTTATCATTTTTTAATGACAATATTTAGTGTATTAATAAAATATAGTTATGGTGTAAGAAATAAATAGATTCTCTATGTGAAATTCAAGTATAGTAGATCTATGGAACAAGAGAAACAGTTACAAGAGATGCATAAAGAATAATATGTGAAAACGGTGCAAAAGACTTGCAGTAGTGCTCTATTGATTTATTCAGAAGTAGAATAAAATACAATAATGTCACAATGACTGAATAATTCAAATTAATGAAGGAGGTCATTCGAATAGCCTGCATGGTGTAGCTGGTCTGCACTAGGAGTCCTCATCATGAGATATGTGGTAGTGTCATCAATGCACAAGTAACAGTCAACCAGGTGTCAAAGTGAGTCTAACTGAATGTAGGTAGGTGTAATTTATGCATGGAGCACTAATGTAGTGAAGGAGAATCCAAGGAAGGCACATGAGGAGCTATCAGTAGTCAGAATAGTCAAACTAGTCTCTCTGGATGTCCATTGGAGTGTTTCAGTCAGTTAACTAGTCAATCTGTCTTCAAATCAAGGAACATATCCAAAAATCATGCCACTATCTGAGTGTGTCACTGGTGGTAGGTAAGAGAGGGCGCACGCTGTCTCAGGAGATGAAAACAAGGCACATCATGGACTAGTAGGGCTGGAACTGAGCAGAAACAAGATCTCGAGGCTATTAAACTAGGGACTAGGTGCTGGGAGACTACCATATTGATGACTAGATGCATGCAAAATGCAAAATGCAAAATGTGTGCAAACATAAAGATGATGGGTAAAATATCCTAACACCCCCCACAAGCTATACTATGAGGTAGAAAATAAAGAATAGGGCCCTGGTAACTAAGACCAAAGGTCACCCCAATATAGAAAAATTATCCAAAAATGCTAGAAAAAAACTAAGTGAGGAAAGAGAGAAAACCCAGTGGGAAGAATTCCCCCCTGAAGCTGAACACTAAAGGATCTAATATGTCTCTACCATAGTAGAACTCACCCACAACAATGAACGGAGGTAAGAGAACTTATTTTCAATGAAGCTCTTGGTGAAGATGTCTGCAATTTGGTCTTTTGTAGGAAATATTGTAGTACAATGGTTCTGTCATGCACAAGCTATCGAATGTAGTGCATGTACATATCTATATGCTTGGTCCTCTGTCTCTGAAAATAGATCCATCGAGATCTTGATAGAAATCTGATTGTCACAAAAAATGACAGTAGAAGTGGTGCTACCAATATCAAACTCTGCTAGAATACCCTGCAACAAAACTGCATGAATGGAAGCATTGACCACTCCTCGATACTCTGCCTCTGCTGAAGATAAGGCAATGGCAGCCTGATTTTTGCTTGACCAACAAATAGGCCCTGTACAAATCATGAAAAAATATTCGGAAGTGGACTTCCGATCAATGCTATCACCCATACAATCTGAATCAGTGAATCCAACCAAATCTAGATTGAAATCCGCTGCATAGTGTATGCCAAAATGACTAGTACCCTGCATATAGTGCAAGATTCTTTTGGCTTCCTTCCAATGAATCTCATGGGGCTGCTGCATATACCTTGACATAGCACTAACGGAATAAGAAATGTCAGGCCTAAAGTGTGTCACGTATAGAAGACTACGAATCAATTTTCGATAAAGTGTAGAATCCACCAACGTGTAGAATCACCATCCTCAAGATTGATTCCTGAGAGGAATGGGAATGGTGCCGCTTTACAATCTCCCATATTAAATTTTATTAGAAGGTCTGAAGCATATTTTGAATGAGATATGGTGACCCCATCAAAATTTTGAGTGATCTCTAAGTGAAGAAATTGCTTCAACAAGCCTAAATCACTCATGTCGAATGCTAGATGTAGTTCAGTTTTTATATTGCCGATCAAAGCAAGAGTGCTTCCTGTAATCAAAAGGTCATCAAAATAAGGAAAATGATCAAAAAATTAACTTCATGTTTCTATAGTTACACATTTGGATCTAATTTTCATCTTGCAAAATTTTGTGATAGAAGGAAGGATCCATCTTTGCATACCAAGCTCTTGGGGCCTATTTTAAACCATACAATGATTTCTTTAGTCTGCACACTAATATCGGATCTGATATGTAGCCTTCAGGCTAATTCATGTAAATTTCTACCTTCATAGCTCCATGAGGAATGCACTCTTCACATCCATATGGTGCACTTCCTAGTGCTTAGATGTGGAAATTGCCAAAAAATAGGAGGATAGAATCCATTTTTGCAACCAGTGCAAAGGTTTCAGTGTAGTCCACACCATGAACTTGTGAGAGTCCTTTTGCCACCAACCTAGCTTTGTATTTGCAGGTTGAGCCATCTGCAGCAACCTTAGTTCGGTATACCCATTTGCATTGAACTAATTTCCTCCCAAATGGAAGAGAAACTAGCTCCCATGTAGCATTTTCCGGAAGAGAATTGTACTCTTCATCCATGGCGGTTTTCCATATCGGATCTCGGTGGCAATGATAGTATGATTTAGGATCTGAAATCATCAAAAAAAAAATTTCATATAGTGAAGGATCAGAATATGAAAGAGCCATACCTACTCTTTGAAAGTCTTCTCTAGTTCTTCTTGGATCGGCAAGATTTCCAATGTTTGAACCTGCAGATTGGAGAGTATTTTGGGCCCACTTTGGAAACTATTGGGGCTTATCTGGATCTGCATCTGAACTTGATATTTCATGTTCATCGATATCTAATAAAATATCATAAATCATCATCTTCTTCTGAATCTTCTTCTTGTGGAGGAGGCAAATCAGCAGTTTCTTCCTTGTTCTTCAAATCTTACACTTCACTTGATGAATATCCGTTTGGATCTGATATCCATGAGTTTCTATCCTTTATATTCTTCAACATATCCAATGAGGATGCACTCAGTACTTTGCAGATCCAAATATTTTCTCTTCTCAGTCGGAATTCTATCCCATGCACTGGAGTCAAAAACCCTGAGATTGGACATATCAGGCTTGTGACCAGTATAGGCTTCGAAAGGAGTAGTACATTTCACATATGAGTGTGGAAATATGTTTTGAATGTATGCAGCAACATTCTTGGCCTCATCCCAAATATTTGTAGCCAAACCCTTTGACTCAAACATATAAGTTGCCATCTCTTTCAGTGATCGGTTCTTCCTTTCCGCTACACCATTCTGTTGAGGTGTGTAGGGAACAGTGTGTTGGATCTGAATTCCATTTTCTGCACAAAGTTGCAGCAGCTATGATTTGATATATTCACCTCCATTATCATATCTAAGAGCTTTGATCTTTCTCTCGGTGGCAATCTCAATGGAAGCCTTGAAAATCTTGAATTTTTCTAGCACTTCCGACTTGATTTTGAGAAAGTAGACCCAAGTAAATCTAGAGAAGTCATCAATAAAAGTCATAACATACCTTGAGCCATTCATGGAGGTATTTGGTAGTGGATCGCTGATATCAGAATGGATCATCCCTAAAATGCAAGTAGCTCTGCTAGCTTTTCCTTGATCAAACTTGTGCTCAGGGTGCTTCCCAATGATGCAACCCTTGCATATCCCTTTTGAGGATTTGATTTTTGGAAGGCCATCAACTATGTGTTTGTTTTGAAGCAGCTGCAAATACTTATAATTTAGGTGACCAAATCTCTCATGCCAAATCCCACTAGACTCATTTCCATGAGTGAGAAGGGCACTTGGTTTTCACGTAGAAAGAAGTGAGAAAACTCATATGCTTTTGCAGCATGATTGGATTTTCCTACCGCAATGAGTTTTCCACTTGAAATACTGGAAATTTAACCTTTGTTAGGGCTGAATACAACTTCCTTTGGTGAACCAGTGTGTGTCATTTGATACACCGAAAGTAGATTCGAAGCTAAGGAGGGAACATAGATAACATTCTGGAAACTGCCATGCTCTAAATGAATAGTACCTTTTCCCTTTGAAGAAATTTGAGAGTCATCTCCCATGTGGATGGAGATGCAGCTATCAGAATCCAATTATGAGAAGGAGTCTTTTGTAGCAACCATGTGGTTCGAAGCTCCCGAATCTATGAGAAGAGTTGCAGAGTTTGAAACACTAGCCATGAGAGCATGACCTCTTTCTATATGATCATTGTTATCCTTCTTCCTTGCGCCATCAAGAATATCAATGTTGTTTTTCTCTAAGAGAAGGTCCATCTGATCTATGGTATTCTTTATGCATGAGCTTTCAGGATGAAAGCCCCCACTGCAACAAGAACATTTAGTCTTCTCTTTGCCCTTTTGTTTACCTTTCTTTGAGCTTGATGGCTCATGTGAATGATTTGTCTTCTCCTTTTTCTATGGATGATCAAGCTTTGGCTTCTGTTTCTTTTGCTTCCCTTTTCCATTCATAGCTTTGGATCCTCCAACAAAAATGGCTTGGCCTTTAGAGGTTTTGATGATCCCCATTTGAACAAGATTAGCATGCTCTTTTGTCCAGGATTCAATGAAGGCATTCAAGGTAGGCATCTTCCAATTAGGAATTGTGAGCTTTCCCGTATGGAAAGTGGAAACAAAAACTGAATAATATTTTGATAGCTTCATAAGGATGGATAGAATCAATTGCTTATCTTCCTTTTCCACTCCACATTGCTTTAATAGCATTACCAAGTGCTTAAACTTAGTGAAGAAGTCATTGATGGTCTTGAAATTCTCAGGATTGAGTGCAATCAACTCATTATCTAGCTGATAGGATTCCATTTCATCCTACTTTCCAAAGAGCTTTGCAAGTTGTTCCCACACCTCTTTCAGAGTAGTCAATCCACTAATATGGAAGAGAAAATCCTTATAAATGTTGAGACAAAGGAAACCATAGGCTTCATGAAGCTTATTGAAGTATTTTTCCTTCTCTACTGCAGATGTAGCTTCGACTTCTGGGCCCATGGTGACTCTATAGAAGCCCTTAGAGAACAATATTATCACCATATCATCCTTCCACTGATAATAGTTGAAGGGAGTGAGGAGATTCAATGAAGAAGTGTCCATCTCAAGAAGATTGAATGCAATAGGAGGAGGAGAGAACCTGCAAATCAAAAAAACAAACAAGAACCTTTTAAGTCGACAACCTGCACTTTTCAAGTTGCGTCACACTCGGCATAGGATATCAAGCAAGCTTGAATATCCAATGATCAATATCCAAGAATTATGTGGAAACTCTCGACTTCTGGTGCAAAGTTGGAATTTTGGAGCAATAGTTGGAACTGCAAAAAGTGCTGCAACTGTAGAAAAATCCTACAATGTGAGCAAACTTGCTCAATCTTCATGAATGATCCCTACATAAAATTATTCTTGTCCCTAGCATGGCTATGATACCATGTGAAATTCAAGCACATCGGATCTATGGAACAAGAGATGCACAAAGAATAATATGTGAAAATTGTGCAAAAGACTTGCAGCAGTGCTCTATTGATTTACTCAGAAGTAGAATACAATATAATAATGTCACAATGACTAAATAATTTGAATTAACCAAAGAGGTCATTCAAATAGCCTGCATGGTGTAGCTGGTCTGCACTAGAATTCCTCGACATCAGATCAATGGTAGTGTCATCAATGCACAAGTAACGGTCAACCAAGTGTCAAACTGAGTCTAACTAAATCTAGGTAGGTGTAACTGATGCATGGAGCACTAATTTAGTGAAGGAGAATCCAAGTACAGTGCACGAGGAGCTGTAAGTAGTCAAAACAATCAAACTAGTCTCTCTGGATGTCCATAAGAGTGTTTCAATCAGTTAACTAGTCAATCTGTCCTCAATCAAGGAACAGATCCACAAATCATGCAACTAACTGAGTGTATCACTGGTGGTAGGTGAGAGAGGGCACACTTTGTCTCAGGAGATGAAAACAAGGTGCATCATGGATGAGGAGGGCATGAACTGAGCAGAAACAAGCTCCCGGGGCTAGTAACTAGGGACTAGGTGCTGGGAGACTACCATACTGATGACTGGATGCATGCATGAATGCAGAATGCATGCAAACATAAAGATGATGGTGAGAACATCCTAACACACTACATTTTGGCCTCCAGGTGGTTGAAAATGCAGATACACATGGTTGGAATTGTAAAAAAAATCAATGAACCAATTTGCATGTAAATGGACATATGGCTATAAGACCTTGTAAGGAATACAAACCCTGGTTAACTCACCAAAAAATTTAGGAGATAGACCTAGGTGATAAGGGGGTGTATGCGATATCCTAAATTCAAGCTTAAAGGGAGGATCGTTAGGGTTAACCTTGAGTCGGGAATGAGTCAAAGGTGGATTAGGTCTAGCACATGGTTTCATGTAACCCATGGTATTGGCCCAAGGTATTGTATGTAAATAAATCTTTAAAAGGATTAAGGAGGCTCCATTGTAAACTGGCCTAGAAGTGAGTGGGTGAGCTCACTTGGCCCAGTTGGCTGATTTTGGCCGAGGATAATGAATATATTCATTGGTTGGTTTTTCCCCACATGGAGTTTTCTAGTGTAAAACTAATGTGTCTATGTATGGTTGCTTGTGTGTAATATTTTTTCTTTGCAAATATATTTGAATATGCTCGTTTAAATGTAACAACAACTTGTTGCTCCAATTCTTTAATTCTTTGTTTCTTTGGCCCTTGTGGACACCTTCACAAGATTGAGTTGATTCTCAATCTTATGTACCATTAATTTTAGTTTTATGACAATGGTAGAAGATTGGAGCACATAATTGCATAGCAGCTCTCCAAATTCCTTAGAAAATTCAACTCTATCAAGAAGGTTGATATCATCAAATTTGACTTTGATCTGGGTTTTTATGTGTACTCATCATATGTTTTTTTCTAGTGTGACCTTAGGCTCTAGGATTTCTATTGCTAGTGTTTTCACACTAGCTTGTGTTAAATATAACCTACTAAGGATTATGGAATTCCTAGTAGTAGTTTCAAGAATAAAAATTAAAATAATGAAAAATAAACTATCTATCTACACCAAACATGGGTTAAGCTAACATCAATTTAAAATGGTTTTAAAAGAGCAAAATCTAGGACCATAAGAAATACCTCAAAATGGGGGCCCTTGCATCCTTCTGAAGTAATATGTCCTTGTTCTCCTAGAAGCTCCACAGTCTCTAGCTACATGTCACAAGAGATGCCAAAGCTCAACATATGGGTGAAAAGGACTCAATGGAATTTCGGTAGAGTAATAGCATGGATGAGGTAGGGAATATGTGCCTTTTGAAATGGCGGGACCTTAACATGTATATATAGATATTGCGACCCATGTTTTTGTGGCCCACGGGATTGGAAAATGGTATCTAGATAAACATTATGAGTGTGTTAGATCCAACTTCCTTTCCCTCCCTTTTTATGGAATTTTTCTTATTTGTGGAAATTTCCTGTTTTGGGGGGAATTTTACTTTTTCCCATTTTTTGGAATGTGACAACTTCCCTCTTTTGTGGAAAGAGGAAGTAATAATGATGGGGAATTTGTGATTTTTTTTGCATGTGAAGATCAAAGTGGTGGAAATGGAAAGTGGACATGATGTATGATATGGTGTCGCTACTGGCTAGTCAAAGTGGACAAACTTTTGGTGTTAACAATTTCCATTTTGAAAGTACCTTCTTTGTGATCCACTGCCAGAAGCAATTTATTTTTGCACATGTCTACAAAAGCCTTAGGATATTTATCCCTCTTAATCTTATTTTTTTGTGTTTTGATGTCCATGTAGTGGGGGAATATATTTGGTTGTGGTTGGGCAGACCCCATGGATGAAGAACTTTGTTGTGGCTCAGATATGGCCAAGAGTGCATAAGAAAGGTGTTCTATTATCATCATTGGTATTTAAGCCATTGTTTGAGACTAATTAGAAGTTTCCTTTGACCCACCAAAAGTATATTGGACCTCTGTAGCATCTATCATATACCATTGGACTCCTGCTTCACCTTCCACTTTGGCCCATTTGTTTTATTTTTCTATCTTAGGCTCCTTAATTTCCATGTTAGTTTGTGTTTTTGAAGTTGTCCTCTTGGCTCATTCTTCTTATTCCTATAATGTGGGGACAAATGTAGTTTGATTTTCTATTTTATCATCATTTCCCTTTGTATATTTTTTAGTTCTAGCATTAGTCAACTAGAGCTTGTCTACCTATTCCCATGTGAATATTTTCTATGTTTTCCCATTCTACATTGGGTTGATGGCTATAAGAGGAATTTGTGTTCTCCAACCTCTTATTAGATATAACGTTATGAGGTTCATAAGTCCACTTTTCTCCTTAAGAAAAATAGTTCTACTTCAACATTTCTTCTACAGGACGTAGCTCATTCCTAGTCTCGACTAGGAAGGGACCCACTTCCTTTGACAACTACAAAGTTATAGGGTGCTTACACTTTACAAAATGTATTCGATCAAATAAGAACATTTCCCTGATGTATTCTAGTGCAAGTATTCGAGGAGGCAAGAATGCTGGCAGAAGGTATGGCTCATCTTCAAAACAATAAATCATGAGCATTGTGTAGTCCTAATAGACAAACCAATCTCCTATTCTAGTGTTTGGACTCATTGCATGAAATTCTTGTATTGTGGAAATATTATGGGAGGTGGATCACTATGTAACAATAAATAAAGAATATACATAAAGCTATCTACAAAGTCCTAGATACATTGGTTTCTAGGTTTCCCAATAACTGAGTCAGTCCACAAATAAACTAGTAATTGTCTTCCTGCTTCACCTTTTTCCCTTAGTTCCATTGAGTCAAAATATGGAGCATTATGGTATAGTACCAAGTACAAAGAATAATATGGGCATCTAAATTATGAGGGTATGGAAGTTTTCAAGTTGAACATGGATGTTATCAGCAAGGAATTAACAGAGGTCAAACTTTATGAGCATTAAGACTAAAGGTGGGGTCAAGGTTGCCAGGAATTTTAGTAGAGTGTCATATATTAACCTATCAGTATCATACCCTAAAATATGACACATCAAGGCCAAAGAGTTTCTAGAATTCTCCAAGAATATTGAGGATTTGTAGGGAGATAGTTTTGTTGGAACTGGAGACACTCGAAGCACCAAAAGGGAGGACTCAACACCCGACCCCTCTATAGAACCAAAATCAATAGAAACCCCACCATACTGAGCATACTGAGTTGGTGAAATGTCCTTCCCCATGCGACTCTCACCCTCCTGAGAAGAAAAACGACAATCATTTTCCAAGACCAAGGCCCTAGTAAGATCCGCTTTAGATAAATAGTAAAAAAAGAGGGGAATACTTATTTCAGCTTACCGAGGAAATCCGATGAGGCACATTCATAAACAGGAGAACCACGAGCTTGAACTAGATTGACCACAAGCTCAGTCCCATTGCTAGTGGAATCCGGAATAGGAGATGAATGCACATGCTCCTCCAAGTCAACACCAAGAAACTCCTCCAAATAAATCAAAGAGACTTCTTCTCCAGATTTGAAGAGCCCATAACATTTATCTCATAAGTGGTCTGTCCTTCTACATTAGAAACAACGAAAAGGAACCTTAGTTAATCCAACACGTGATGGAATACCAATTCTCCCAATTGATCACAATCTCCGTAGGCAGTCCATACGAGATATCAACCTCCACAAACACTAATGCCACACACCTGTCCATACCATACAACATCAAATCCTCCGTAGAGATGAAACATCCATCCCATGAGCTATAGCCTCTAGCATAGGACGAGTCCACAGTTAGAGTAGAAAGGGGCCACAAGTGATGCTTCGAGATTTTCTCATTTTAAGGGTTGAAGGCTATATGCCATCAATCCAACACCAAGGAACCCTTGCCAAAATCCCAAGGCCAACCTAAGATAACATCAACATTCTCATCCGCAAGAAAATGGAAGACATACCATCCATTTACCAAGCCATGGATTTTAGAGCAATAACCTAGGAGAGGCTGCCAATGTGTCTTTGCCCAATTAAGAAGCTCAGGTCAAGACATGGAGGAGCTCTCCATCCTCCCAATCAGATCCCATTTCGTCATATTTAAAGCCTATTCCAAATCAATATCCTTTCCCATAACAATTTGAATCAGATTAGACTAGGCCCTGAACGATTTGCGTCCACGACGAACCCTAGCTCGAGTACCTGTCCCGAAATTTCGACCTTTTTTTTCTGAAACGCCTCGGGAGCAGATCCACCCTGAAACGGACAACCAACATTGATAGGCCTCCCCTTTGAGCTCAGAGGTTCAGATGATACACCCACAGTAGAACCGGACGAAGCAAAAGGAGCAGCAAAGGTTGCTGGCCTACCAATCACCAAGTCACCATCAAGTACCAAAGAAGGAAGAGAGCAATTTCTCAAAGACGGAGACGGAGGACAATCGGGGGAAAAGAGGTAATCCCCAAGCTCGTGGGAGCGGGGCAGCGCTCGTCCAAAGAAAACGGCCGAGAGCGAGAAACCCCACCGGTAACCGGGGTAAGTTGAACCCGACACCGCCCCCTCATTTCCGCATATGTCCGACAGATTCTGTCCATAATCTCCGGCGTGTGATAACTGGCACTCAAATCGTTCCGTGGGGTTATGGGGGTTACGGAACATTTTTCGGCGAGGTACCGTTTCACCCTTTCTCGTTATTTTTTTGGAATTTAGATGATTTGGGTTGTCTTAAAATCAGCAAAAACCCCTAAGAACACAGTTCCATAGCATAGTTCTGCATTAAATAGAGTGGAACTACTATTCTGCACTTTTTATAACCAAATCTAAAGAACAAATGGCGAGAAAAAAGAGACGATTTAAATGCCAATTATCCCATGCCATAATCTCCTCCTACTCCGCATAATCCCATGACAAACAAAAATCCCAAGAAGTTTTCTGCTAGGAAGAGAACCAAACCCACCATCAACGGACCTCCCATTGAAACCCTAGGAGCGCCCGTCCATTCCACCTAGATGGATAACCCTAGACCGCCCCAATATTTATCAATACTATAATATATATATATATATATATGACCAATGTACCTTTATTAAAAGAATATCAAGGTGGAGGTCAGATCTCGCTTACTTGAATGAATCAAGGTAGATCCATCTTAAACCCGTATCTATCAAGCACCGAGAGGGATCCAATTTTTTGAGGTGTATTTCTTTTTTAAAATTTAAACTCAAGAAATTTGATCTCTCTTGATTGATAGATCCGGGTTTAAGTTTTAAGTTTTTATTTTATAAACGAACATTTATTTTTTAATTATTTTTCATAATATTTTATTTTATGAACTAACATGGAGTTTTTTTAAATACTTTCCAAATACTTTTTACATTTTATTAGATGGTTATAGGAATTTTTTTAAATGGTTTTTACGTTTTATTAGATGTAACGCTACATAAGCTACATAACACACATTAGAAGATCTCCCCCATACTCGGCTGTAAAGCACCTCATTTCACTCGGTGCAATGAATCAATTAAGTGATTGTTTGAGCTCAATATAATTGCATGACCACTAACAGGGTCACTTTCGACTTGAAGTTGTCCAGCTGCAACCCACGTCTCTCCACAACAATGGTTTCCTGGTGCAATCTATTGTATCAAAAGATTATTCAATTTTTATTTTGAAACCAAGACTACGGTAAGATTTGAAACTGGTGTATTAATTAAATTAAAGCAAGTTAGGCTGGTTCCCACAAAGTTTCTTCCCTTTCAAAAGCAAATTAGGCTGGTTCCCACAAAATTTCTCCCCTTTTAAAACTAGTGAGACCTTTTTGATAGCACTGAAGAGGCATTAGACACTTCCATTTTGGATTTCTCTAGCCACAAGAATATTGAGACTAGGTGTGCCTTGGAAGAAAACATTCACAATAGAAAAGAACATATCAAACATTATTTTTATGTACTACGTGATAGTGTTTGAAGCAGCTATTAACACTGAACTTTTCCATCCTATTCTATCTCTACATGCATTATTCTTGTGTTTGACTTTTTGAAGCCTTTTATCAGTGGAATGTGGGCTCTAATATTGATGTTCTTCACTACTGGGGGATTCGCGGGCTCTAATACTGATATTCTTCAATACAGGGGATTGGCGGATTATCTTTTAGAGCATAGAAAGAATCCACGTATCCAAGGGCATTCTAGTATGCACTTTTGAAGCCAGTGAGGTAACAAACAACTTTAATGGCAATGGCGTATTTGAATATCCTAATTATTAGAGAAATATAGTTATTAAAGAAAACAAATTACCATCTCTTACTTAAATAACATATTTAGTATAGCCATTTATGTTGTTTAAAAAAATTTTGAACTTGTATTGAAGTTAAATGAAAAGTGAGAATTGAATTAATTTTTAAAAAATTTATGTTTAGAATATATAAATGGTTTTGTGACCAATCTTATTAATTTTTAATTTCTAATTATAAAATGTTAGGTTATCTTTATCTAGGAAGATTAAAATTTCTAAGAATTTTAGTAAATTGGTAAAAAATTGGAAAATTTCTAAAAATTAGCCCATAAACTAAATTTGACACCTTAAATTTTCCTTGATATCAACCGAAACAATACCTTGAAAAAAAACCTAAACATCACCATAAACAACAACCTAAACAACAAATTATCTACAAACAATGTAGTATGGGAAGGTGGAGGGTGGTAAAGATGCAAGGTGGTGCACAATGCATGGTGGTAGGGTGGTGGGGGAACCTTCGACCCAAAGAGGTTGAAAAATTGTTCCAAAAAATTTATGGTTATTTCTTCGAATGGAAAGGGCCAAGGCAAACATAACTGGGTTTAATTTGTCCTTTGGTCAAAAACATTTTTATTGTAAATTCTACAATGTAATAAATTTAATTAATAAACATTCATATTCATGATTTTATTCTCAATCAAAAATAATAAATAAAATTAACAAATGCAAGGAAATATTAAAATGGTACCACAATCAACAAGAATTGAAGTTACTTTCCATGTGTCCTTTATATTATTCATTAAAGGTAGGAATAACTAGAAAAATATTCTTGAACAAGAATTGCAATTGAAAGTGATATCCTAAATGATAACTTAAAATATTAAAGATTTTACCTAAAGTAAAATGAATACAAATGAATACTAAAAGAATTATTTGTATGGGCTTTCTCGGAAGATTGAAGGAAGGAAAGGTAATTCATGGGTGCTGGCTTTGTCATAAGATTGAAGGAAGGGTAATTCATTGGTGTATTTATGCATTTTCTTAAGGGGAAGGGTTAACTTAGTTAGGTTTGTGGTATAATGGATTATTGTCTTTTTTTTTAGTTTACATTAAAAAGGTATTTTAGAGAAAATAAGAAAATTATTATTAAAAATGGTAAAAGAAAATGAAATAGATTAAGTTGTAAATTTTTTATGAAAATTTAGATAAGTTAATGGTTTTTAGTAAGTGCTTACTTATTTAGAAGGATTAAATGGTAAAATCATTTTCAATGTTAAGGAACTGTGAAGAATGGAAGAAAAAGCATAGTAAAGAGAGATAAGCATCCATGGATGGGTTGCATAGGTTCCTTTAGAATTTCTAAATACTTAATTTAAGTTAGATCTATGAAGGAAATGTATTGTATTATTGATATAATTATTTAGGATAATAGCAATATATGGAGGCAAGGGTTAATGGAAGTGGATAGTAATATTATATAGCTCAAGGGTTAATGGAAGTGGATAGTGAGATTATATAGCTCAATAGTATATGATCTAGGAGGTATATTATAAAGTTGAGTTATGAGGTAAGGATAAAAAAATAAGAGTGAGTTAAAGAGTGGTTGTAGAAGATAATATGACAATGAAGTAGTCTATTTATTCTACTTTTTTTACTTTACGATATGTCTTAGTTGGAATCGCATAATTTTTGGGGGCTAAAATCCAAATTTCTACATGTTTAAATTGTATTTTTGAATCCATAAATAGATTCAGCATCCTCAAATACCCCCATGGCACCCAATTTATGCAATTTCCATAGCAAATAGATTAATTCTATTTATTTTTAAAGATTTCCAACCCGAATAGAAAAATATTAAACTAAAAATATGCTCGAAAAAAGTTGAAAAAGTAGAATAGTTAGACTACACCTATGAAAAGTAAAGTGTCCTTGGAAAGGAAGGATCTTATCTTTTTTATGGTTGGATATATACAACAATGTGCTCACTTAGGATAATGAAGAAACAAAGATGTTGCAAGGCCTTACAAGGAAACATAAATTGTGCCAATTAGATTAAGAGAATTGATAATATTTTTATTTTTTTATGGTTAGATGTATACAACAATATGCCCACCTAGGATAACAAGGTGCATGTGCAAATTGGATTAAAAGGAAGATGTTGGCTGGTCTTACAAGGTGCATGTGCAAATTAGATTAAAAGAATTAATCATGCTTCTGGTGAGTTGTCATTTCCAAAAAAATGGATTCAAATCATTAAAATTATCTATTTCGTGCGTTGTCTTTTCCAAAAAAATTGGTCCAAATCATTAAAATTATAAAAAATGGGGTAGGGAAATTGATGTGAGACAACATTTCCAAATATTTAAAAGTATGGTTAATAAACATAGCCCTAAAAAGGCATAAATCACTTTTTGGGAATATTGTATTGGCTTTATGGTTGACAACAAATGAAATGCTATTTAGGATAAAGTGATTATGTTATTACAAGGTAATCTATATGTTTATAGAGAAAGGCTTACCTATGTGGTCCTAGATGCATTATTGTGAAATTGACATCTATCTTTTATAAAAATAATAAAATATTATAAAAATGTAACATGTATGTTGAAATTAGATTTAAAATATTTAAAAAGTTATATATACAAATGTACACAAATTAAATTAATTAAAACTATAAACATTACATTAGATATTTGATTTGAAGAGTGCAAATCTTAAAAAAAAGTTTGTAACTAGAAAAATTTTATCCATCTAAAAACTTGGTAGATCTTTTTAAAATAAAATAAATCTATGCTAATATATCGACAAATATATTTTACTTTTAAATAAGTATGTTTCTTTATGAACAAATAATAGAGTTGAGTTGAATCGTCTATGGCCGTTACTCAAACCTCAATTTATGAACAAATAATAGAGTTGAGTTGAATCGTCTATGGCCGTTACTCAAACCTCAAAATTCCATTGGACAGGGATTGGAAGAGCATGCAATTGTTGGGTATTCTAAGCTTCTAATATATTGCGTGAAAGGAAATAGTAGTTTGCATAATTTACTATTATCTTTTGTGATGGAATGAATATTTAAGATAAAGAAGAATTTGTTTTCTATGATTTCATTAAACATATGTTCAAATGGGATAGATAGGAAAGATGATCAACTTTTTAATGAAGCAATTTCTTTTCATGTTAATTGTAGTAGAGAGAGTAAATGCAAGTACTTCTCCTGTATAAGTAATCCATCTTTATTGAAGCCATGTTAATGTTCGTGAAGTATTTTCATTCCTATTTTGGAATCTATCAGGTAATTGATTAAATCTACCTCTATTGAAGCCATATTAATGAAGCCAGTAATTTCTGTTTTGACCTATTTTCAATCTTGTTTTGTTTTTCCAGCAAACAAAAAGCATATCATTGTTATTCTTATTGAATCAAATGGTACATATTCATTATTGGTTTAGGAAAGACCCATCAAAACTCTAACATAACTATCTGACAGACCAAATCAGCATTAACCGCTGAAAAACACTCAGAAAATTACAGAAAAATAAACCTTCACCAAGCTAGTACTAGTGACTACTTTTGACCTCCAAAAAGTTCTACAGACAAAAAAGACTCGGAAAAACAAGATTACTCAAAAAAAAACCTCATAGATCCCATATCGAAAAAACAAGATGACTCAAAAAACCTCATAGATCCAATATAGAAAAAAAAGATTTCTCAAAAAAGCCTCATAGATCCCATATCAACAACCTGGGAATCTAGGAATTCCTCCCATATTAAAAAGCCTTCCTCACCGCTCAGAGCCTGTTTGGACAGTGTTTTAAAAAAAGTTTTCATTGCCTTTTCTTCGATGACATTATTTCAAATATCTGTTCAAAATAGATACTATGCTAAGACCTATTTCATAGAATGTTGAAGAAGGAATATCTTTTAATTATGTTAAAAACATAAAATTGAATTTTTTTTTCTAAAAAACTTGTACAAAATCATCAGATCAGATGCAAGGTATGGATAGTATTGACAATTGCACATAAATGTAAATGACGAGCAAGTACTTCCATTTCAAAAATGCCCAAATTATTATCTTAATAATAGTTATGCAATACATCAACATAGGTTTTAAATGGTATTCAAAATAATAAGAGTAACCTTATCAATTATTTGTAGGTTGCTAACTGTAGTGACATTTCTCAACAGCGATAATCCTCCCGATTCGATTCTTGACGGTTGGGCGCAACATCATTTCGTCGCGGTGGTTGATCTTCTGCAGATGAAGGCGAAACACGAGTTGCATGAGAAAGACAGCACACAGCAATCATTACAGAAACCAGGATTAGAAACGGACAGGCCATGATAAAAATGCTGAAACGTAGCATAAACTTCTTCCCATGGCCACCGGTGAGCTCATCTTGACGATTCATATAAAATAAAGAAGCCCCCAACAGAAACGTCGAAGCCAAAGAGACTAGAGTTTCCCAACGGCATTGCGTGCCAAACGACTCTCTCAAGTCATTCCATAGTTGCGTGAATGAAGCCATGATTCTGGTAAACTCTTTTCTACTCTCTTCTGAAAACAGCGCCCTTGATGATTAAAAACCTACGATCTTCT
Organism: Larix kaempferi; assembly: GCA_027924585.1. NCBI lineage: Eukaryota > Viridiplantae > Streptophyta > Pinopsida > Pinales > Pinaceae > Larix > Larix kaempferi. The sequence goes on from BSBM01000247.1 coordinate 1,830,656, forward strand.
GCTCAAGCGAACGATTTTTTGCGCTGTTAACGACTGTTTCATGAATTTATATAAAATATTTATTCTCAATGATTGATAAAATGATACCAATTCAAATGCTTAACCCAATCTTCACATTCCGGTCCTGCGGAATCATTGCTTTCTTGGCAATAACAATAAATATTAACCACTACGGGACAGAAGATTGGTCAAACATTGCTTTCTTAGCGACAACAATAAATTTTAAGTTTATTTCGATAGCCGTTAAATTATTCCGTCTTGAAATTGAATATAGGAAATTTGGAAAAGTGATGTAAATCTGTATTCCATTAATCCCCTCTGATTCTTCGGAGAAGTCTCAAAATCAAACGGTCATTTTTTCATTCTTCGCAGAAGTCTAAAAATCAAACGGTCATTTTTTCATTCTTCGGAGAAGTCTAAAAATCAAACGGTCATTTTTTTCATGGAATAGGGTGTTTCTAATTTTGCAAAACCTAAATTTAAGCAATTTTGATGTCAGCATCTTTCAGAAGAGACACCCAAAATTGAAAATTACCACCCAATTTTTTCAAAATAGTGCTCAAAAAATGTACCTATTCCAACCGAAATTATCCAATTTTTAAACTATGCCATTTTATAGAGTATTTTTGCATAAATTTTGGTTAGAGTTGTTAGTTATTATAAATATAAGTTGAGTTTGTATTTTTTAAATAAAAAATATAATTTAAATAAATAATGTAAAATGTTAATTTGAATATATAATTACTATTTAGTTAAATATTTTAATAACAATTACAAGAAAAAGACTTATTGTCTCATTCTAAATATTGAAATGATTCTATGTTTAATATAATTAAGTTAAATGGTTGCATTAATAATATAGATCTATTGTAAATGTGGATCTATCAAATATTTAGAGGCATCCCATTTTTTTGAGGTATTATTTTTTAATGACTTTTTAAGTGGATATAAATATTACATTTTACTTTTACTACATAAAACCTCTTAACGTTATACATCTCCTCCATACTTGATTGTATTTTTGATACATAAAATGATAACGTTACACATCCCTGTACTGAATTTTAAGAACCTCGTAAATTTTGATATTTTAATATATTTATTACACAAGTGGGTCAACGACTATGGTAGATTATCCAAAGGCTGTATACATTGAATATGCATTATTTATTGACCAAACAAATAATACGCGGTATCTACTACCATTGCCCAAAACTAACATTGCCGTTGGCCTCTTACAGTTTACCTATTTACCGAGTTACAGTTTACCTATTTACGGAGTTAAGGTTTTATAAGGTGCACCGTCCTTTCACCTTAAAAGGGATGGAGAAGTTTAAATGAGGACATAACGGTGAAAATGACATAGGTTCAAATCACTAAAAGGTTCGTTTGAAATTATAACCTTGAAACTTCATGATAGATTGTGTGAATATATTGACAATCACATATTTTAGCCATTATAATTAATATTGACAATTTTTTAATTGTATATCAAATTATATTTAATTATGGAATATGTTATTCTTTGTTATCTATGTAATTTTAGTACATAAATGTATTTTATGAAATCAATTGTAAATCTCACGAATGGTTTGCATTATATAAATGTAAAAAATAAACCAATCATCATCATTTGTGAATTTATACTTAAGTTTTCGTTGTTATTTAAGAGTGTCCATTGGTTGTAGCTTGGGTGGTTGGGAGGAAAGATTGTTATCCTCCCCTCCCACGTACATGATATAATGGTAATAATGTTATAACGCGTAAAAACATAATAGTGATAGTGATAGTGAATATTATGAGAGATCGTGTAACGTGATATAACACTAGTAACGTTATAACGCGACAAAAGGCTCATAAAATAAAAAATTATGTAAAACATTTAAAAAAAATCCATGTTGGTTCGTAAAATAAAATATTATGAAAAGTAATTAAAAAATAGATGTTCATTTATAAAATAAAAACTTAAAACTTAAACCCGGATCTCTCAATCAAGAGACATCAAATTTCTTGAGTTTAAATTTAAAAAAAGAAATACACCTCAAGAAATTGGATCCCTCTCGATGCTTGATAGATGCGAGTTTAAGATGGATCTATGCTGGTAGATAGACAACGCATTTAACGAAACAAGGAAAAAAGGTAACATGTTGCAGGTAGCTGAGGCATGGAGAAGAATAGGTGATTATAACTAAGCATGGAGATATCTTCTTCATGGCACTTAACTTGTAATTAAAATGTTAGTGATTCAAATCATCATGATCGATCCTTAACTCAAATTTTTTACCCATTGGATAGTGCCTCCACATCTTCAAGGCATGCATGATGGCTACAAGCTCTATATCATGATTGTCCTAGTTATGTTTGAATGTTATTTCAACTATTTGGATTCATAAATAATCATATGACCATCTTGATTCTACACTCCACCAATTCCTTGATTACATGCATCAACGCATACTACAAAACTTCCATCAAGATCTGCAATCCTCAAAACTGGTGCACTAATAAGCATTTCTTTGAGTCTTTGAAAACTATCTTCACATTTAGAAGTCCATTTGAACTTCACACCCTTTTTCTACAAAGATGTAATGGGATGATCTATCTTTGAGAGATGTTCAATAAATATTTGGTAGTACCCTACTAACCCTATGAATGATATTAATTCTGACACATTCATTGCTATTGACCATTCCATAATAGCACTTATCTTCCCAAGATTCACTGAGATGCCTTCTTCTGATATGATCTTCCCCAAGTATTGAATTCTGCACGGATAAAAGGATCACTTACTTAGCTTGGAATACAATTCATGTTGTTGGATTACTTGCATCATCAACCTTAGATGTTCTTCATGTTCTTCTTCTATCTTGGAATAGATGAGGATGTCATCCAAGAATACAACCACAAACTTATCCAAGTACTTTTTGTAAATTTCATTCATGATACACATGAATGTTTCTGGTGCATTGGTCAATATGAAGGGTACTACTAAAAAACTCATAATGTCCATACCTTATTTTGAGTGTTGTCTTATTGATGTCTCCATCCTTGATTCTAACTTGATGATACCCTGATCTTACATCTCTCTTCGAAAACACCTTGGATCCTCTCAATTGGTTAAATAAGTCATCAATCCTTGGAAAGGGATACTTATTTTTTATTGTTTATTTGTTCAATTGTTGGTAATCTATATGTAGCTCTCATCCTGGGGGTGAACCACGTTAAATACCATGTCGTGCGATTGCTTGTGTGTTTGCATTTGTGTCTTTGCTTATGATGAATGGTTAAGTGTTGTCTATGAGTTTATGTGCTTTTCTTTTATATGTATTCGCCATAAGGATGATGATGGGAATAATATGTTAAGTAATCACATGTATGAATGAATGTCGAATGCACCAGCACTTCGCAGTTAGATGAATGCATGAACTAGTTGGATAAACACTTAGTGCAACACTGGAAGTGCGTAGTTATATCGTGTTTGTTATAGCCTATAAGGTTGCAAGGTTCCATCTACTATGCTTGTTGAATGCGTCTTATTACATTAAGTAAAATATATTAAGCTGCATAAGTTTGTAAGAGGAAGCGCAGTCTCTGTGGCGTTGTCCTGTCGTCAAGTAGTTTCCCTACATCGCACAGTCCTTGAATGCACGATAGCCTAAGTGTTCGTCATGAAGAAGTGGAACTTCGCGTTGTCTGAAGTCCACAGTGTGAGTCCCGTAGCGCGTTCCTTGCCAATCTGTTTAAACACTCATCACCTGGTTGTGGAAACCTGATTCCCCAACACCCCCATTGCTTTGCCTCGGATGAGACCTTAGTCTGTTCATAGATTGTTGCTGAAAGGGCCGGTGAAAAGGGGGTTTATTTGTTCCTCGAACAGCACAGAACCTGGGTCTTTATAGAAAACCTCAAGAATAGTTATACAAGCCAACATGTCCCATATCCTTTGAAGCTAAATCAAACTATGCAACTCCTGTAAAGAAGCTCAATCCTACCCCTAATATTGTAGAATTGTTCAAAATGGAAAGGTGTATAGCTTATGAAGAAATGCACAAGGACTCTTCCTTATCATAGATTTTAGAAAAGCTTGAGAAAGATTGCACCTCTAAAAGTCCTAATTCCTTTTGGACGAGAGAAAAATATTTTGTCTCTCTACCGTATGATCCTTTGGTTAAGTGTAGAGGCGAATGAGCCTTTGCATCCTTAACGTATCCTACAGAAAAAGATTTTTGTGCCAGTGAAATCAAAGACTTGCTTTCTAAAGGTTTCATTGAACCCTCTAGGAGCCCTTGGGCTTGTCATGCATTTATAGTAAACAAGCATTCATAAATTAAGAGAGGAAATCCCAGGTTAGTTGTAAATTATAAACCTCTTAATGCATCCCTCCAATATGTCAGATACCCTCTTCCTAATCAGTCAATCCTTTTACAAATAATTGTCGGTTCTATGATCTTTAGTAAGTTCGATCTAAAATCTTGATTTTACTAGATTGGCATTGAAGCAAAGGATCGCTTCAAAATGGATTTTGTTGTCGCACATGGTCATTAGCAATGGAAAGTTCTCTAATTTGGAATAAATAATGGTCCTTCTGAATTCTAGAAGAAAATCGAAGATATTTTGTGGGAAAATAAATGGGCACTTGTATATATTGATGATATTCTAATTTGATCTACAAATTTGCAGGAACATTTAAAGCAACTACAAGAGTTCTACCAATTGGTGTATAAACATGGCTTAGTTCTTTCCAAAAGAAAAATGGATATCACGAAGAAAGAAATTGAGTTTCTTGCTCTAAAGATCAATAAAGGCCAAGTAATCCTCCAAGAGCATGCTCTTAAGTTTGTTTATCATTTCCGGAATCAAATATTGGAGAAAGTCTAGTTGCAACGCTTCTTAGGAAGCCTAGATTATATCCAACCTTTCTATAAGGGCCAAGCTAATGACATCCATATTCTACAAAAAATATTGAATAAAAAAACTCCAAAATTGAGCAATGAAATGACCAAAGTAGTTAAAAGAATTAAAGCAAAAGTAAAACAACTTCCTCCTCTCTCCCTTCCCCAAGGTATGGGAGACCTTTTCATAGAAACAAATTCCTCCAGCAAAGCACGGGGAGGCATCCTAATAAAAAATCATGGAGATAAAAAAGAAATATGTGGATATGCTTGAAGTTCTTTTAAGAGTGCAGAATAAACTATCCCTTGAGCCACAAAGAGATTCTTGTTGTCAAAAAGGAAGTAAACCATTTCAAACTATATCTGATAATTGTAAAATTATTAATCATAACATACTTAAAGATCATGCCAAGAATTTTTAAGAATGAAAGTTTGATGGCTGAAAATAATTCTAGAATTCTTAAATGGTTTATGTGGCTTCATAATTTTGATTTTGATATTGTATATAAACCTAGTTATCTTAATAGTGTTGCCGATATGCTAACCAAAGAAGAATATCAGCTTAGTGTGAAGATGTTCAACATCGGTGCATTAGATGCTAGACCGTTAGCTAAGAGAGCAGGCATCAAGCATGATTTGGAGAAATCCAAAAGAAAAATAATTTTTTGAGACCCTATGAGTTCTCCAGAGCGCTTGGAATTTCTGGAATATGCCAGCAAAAAAGAAGAAGACAAGCAACTGGTCATCTCATTGATAAGTCAAATTCACTCTTCTCCCATGAAAATTGAAATTTTAGAAAGATGGGAGAAAACAACATTTCTAAATATCAGAAATGCATATTATAAGTTATCAGACTTAAATGATATATGTCTAGATACAACTGACTTTGATGGGAAAAAGATTTTCTTTGTTGATATAGGCCCTCGCTATTTAACATGGACAAGTTACCACCTGATTCTACAATTTTGCAGAGATCCATCCTCCTTAGTTCAACAAAAATGGTCAGGGTGGATAGAAGTATTTCTTGATAAGTTTTGCCCTAGAAAAGATTGGGTACAAAGACGAGCTAATTTTATTTTGCATCTCCAGGATGACATGATTTTAGCTCATTAGAACTATATGTGGTTCAAATTCAAATTGAAACACACTGGCGGGAAATATTTTCCCTTAGAACCACCTATCAAAATGACACAGAAGTATCTCCGATAGGATAAAGATCGAAGGATGATTATACCACTATAGCAAAGAACTTGTGCTCAATTACAAGGTGGAATCATGTTTTGAATGAGAATTTTGTTGCTCTCCCATTGAAGTTATGATGGGGTCTGATGTAGAAAGATGTTTTTCACATTGTTTATTTCCTGGTACTGAAATCTCTATCCCATCTACCTTTGACAATGATGATGAAAATAATGATGGATTTCTTAGATCTAGTTGTGTTTGTGGCATACCAGATCTTGGGGATGGAAATAAAGATGTATCTACCTAGTAGTATATGATCCCGATGAATGATGTAAAAGCGTGGTGGGCCACTATAGTAGTTCCACATTGTAAATTTTAATTCTCTTGTTAGTATGGGTATGAAAGTACTTAGATTCCTTCACATGGCTCGGATGACTTATCTGACAAAGGGTAATGTTGTGCAGGAAAATACCTTATAGTGGGGAGACGACATTACCAAATCCTGAGGTGACAGGTAAATACATTCATGTTTTGCATTTAATTACTACAAATGGAAAGAGGATAGGATTTCGAAAGTTGTACCTTTTTAACGATGGGTGGTCCTAATTTTTTTTTCAGTTTTCTTTTAAATTTTCGAAGCAAAACAAACTATGCTACTTCGAAAATAATGATAAATCTCACTACTGAGCTACCAATTTAAATTTTTGTCTTTTCTAATATTTGCAAAAGAAAAAGAACTTGGAAAGATGCAAGTAAGACCTAACGCAAAATGTGGGTAAAGAAAAACAACCTAATGGCTTAAAAAAATCAAATAAAAAAGACTTGAGAAAGACTCCACCTACCGAGTTGTTTCGATGAACAAACTCAAGGTTTGGAACAAAGTGTAAAAGAAAAAGGGAAAGAGATGCCTGAAACGGAAAGACAAACCTAGAAAGGCTGCTCCTAAGCACCAAAACCTAAGAAAACACCCACCAAATAAAGGAGTAGGTAAGCAAACCAAAAGGTAACCCTACCAACACACAGAATCAAAGGAAAAACTAACTCGAAAGCTTTAACTCACTTAGACTGATCTCAGCAGATGTTCAGAAGGAATCTAGACCAAACAACCCTTCAAAGCCACCCTAAAAACTCAAACTAGGATCAAACCCTAAAAAAAGGACAAGACACAGTAAAAGTACACAGTTGTTGCTACAGACAACAAGCGTTGAGTACGCGGGTCTGTATAACTGCAACAAGCGTTTAGGTAAAACAATGCGCAGCTGTGTCTAGAAAAGAGTAGCGCACAACATCAAAAGGTCTAAAAAAGTAGAAAAGACACCTTAAACAAGTGCTAAAGCAAGTAAAGGCAATCTATAGGACTTCAGAGAGGCAAACAAGACTCAAGAAATACAAACATGTCTTAGTACTCAGTCAAGGAAGCAAGGAAAAAACTAGAAATAGACCCATCCACTTGGAAACCAAACCCTAGTAAAAGCTTTGAACCTAAAAGAAAAGTGCACTACTGTGTGGTATAAGTACCAACGCCTGCCACAAGAAGTGCGCTATTGTGTTTGAGAGAAACCAGCACACAAGACAGAAAATAAGCGACTGTATGCACAGTAATCCGATGCACAGGGACTTAAAGCAATCAAAAAAACTTTTCTCAAACAGAGTGAGATGAATCAAGATAAAAAGGAGACTGAAAAGTGACCTATAAATAACTTCTCAGAGAACAAAAAACTGAATAAAGTGGAAGAAAACCTAGAAAGGTCCCCTAGAGCAGAAAATAATAGGTTACTCCTTAGTGGAGTCGGCAATCTGTTGTGCAGGAAAATACCTTATAGTGGAGAGACGACACTACCAACTTCTTGGGTGATAGGTAAATACATTCATGTTTTGCATTTAATTACTACAAATGGAAAGAGGATAGGATTCCGAAAGTTGTACCTTTTTAATGATGGATGGTCCTAGCTTTCGCCTAATCCTTCACTATGATGAACGTGCAAAACAAGTTAACTTTCCTCAGCGTATCTTGACTATAACAAATATGATGAAATTGGAAACAATTAAACATCAAATACAATCAGATATTCAACCAAATAAACATTCAATCAAATAAGCATTCAATCAAATAGAGATTCAATTTGGGATGGGAAGGGTATTTCCACCTTTTATTGTCCAAGAAATGAGATAAGTACAGATATACCTAATCTATCCAGACACTTCCGCAACTGAGTGCTGGGCTCCTGCTCGTCACAATGACTTAAGAATTCCTCCAGCATAACAACAATTAAATCATTCCTTCCAGGTCCCTCTCTCATGGCTCCTCCTTGTATTTATGGGACAAGGTAGGCAATTCAAATCGAGAGGTGGTTGAATTGGGAGGTTGGGGAAGTTGCAGAACCAACTTTAACTAATCCCAATTCGTAATATTAATATATTTTTTCATTTCATCTTAAGATGTGCGCAGGTTTCATACAACCAGACTAGCGCACAATATGCAACTCTTCCACTTTACAACCATCGTTTGAAACATTTTAGGGGATGTGCGCAGGTTGTCTTCAATAAGACCAGCATTCAGATTAACGCTAGATCACCGTGGCAATAGTAGCGGACATGTCATGAAAACTGTAGAAAAAAATATGTTTTTCAGTTGAAGAGTGTGATCTAAAAAATAACTCATCTAGGGTCAATCTATCTCTTCCATCCATAGTGTTTTTTTGTGTGATCAACAGGGAAATGTGATCACGGACAGAGAAGTGTAGATTTGACCTATAACAGGTAAGATTTGATCTACCGCCATAAAAGTGAATCTTAGCTTTTACTTTCATTTGCCAGTTTGGTGTCACCGGTTTACCAGATAGATTTGTATAAATAAAGCCTCCCCCACCCACTCGGGTATTCGGTGTTTGGGAGTTGAGATTTATATAAGTATTCGAGTCGAGGTCTATGTATCCTTTATGCCCATGCTTCTTCCGACCTGGCATGAGAAAAAAAAATATCTCATGGGTAAGAAGAAGTTAGTGATGTATTTTTTCCCTCTGCGCTTAGTGTGACCAACTAGGATCAAAATCTTGTTGATCTTCTAGTGTGTAGTCTATGATGATCTCAGCCATCCAAAGATGATAAGACAAAGATGTGTTTTTATTTTCTAAGGTTCAGAGTTTTGTAGTGATTGACTCTTGGGATTCTTGGTTCTGTGACTTGAAGTTATAAAGCCGAGTCGATCGTTGGAGTTTGTGTCAATTACACGTAGCATACATGTATGCCTTCATACACTTATCTATATATGATCATCATTTCATAGCATATTGACATGTATTTATAAACATATCCATCAAATAAAACAGCATAACAGTCTTTCTTATTATTGGATACCAATTACACATAGCACACATGTATGCGTTCATAATCAAATTTCTATATACACAATCTCTATATAAAAGTCAACAATTTTTTAACCATGAATATTACAGTTCATCAAAATAGACCACTTAGTAAATCCTTTCGAACTTATTAAATATATTAGATTTACCAATTTGTCACCACTCATGTCATAATACCAAAACAAAAGCAAAGTAAAGAAAAAATTCAAACTGAACATTATTGATTCATAAACATTAAAGATATACATTAAAACATTATAGGAAAAAACTCTACTTTCTAAGATGAAGCAACTAAACAAAATGCAAAGCAAATTATAAAAAAATGCTTTATTTATGCCTAAGAATTCTATCTTCTGTGCACCCATAAGTGCTGGGAGAACTAATGTTTCCATGTTGGCCATAAGTCAACAAATTGTTGTTGATTTGAGCAAAGTTCAAAGTTGTTTATGTTGCACATATGAAACCATGGGCTATAGATATAGTTGGAAACTTGACTAACTAAATACCATTTAATGTATTCCAAACATATTGATTTAACCTAGATAATTGTCACCACTGCTAAAAATAGGATATTATTACCAAAAAGTTTAGGGATAGGACATATACTCAACTTGTGTTCATCTTATGTTCATTGATGAAACTCATCTTTTAATTGATAATAGAGGACCAATGTTGGAAATCAAGACTCATGATTCGATTACTCGGATTTTCTATAACACATCCAAACTACAAACTTATGATCAATGGTGAGATTCATATTTTACATGATAATAGATGACCTTTACTTGAAAGCATTGTTTCTAGGATGGTTAGGGAAATCAATACTATTGAAGAAATTATTGAATTGTTGGAATTGGTTACAACATTTCAAAACTGCAAACTTTTGATCATTGATTCAACATTCATATTTTAAATAATAGAGGAAAAGTGATAGAAAGAATTGTATTGTTCATACAAATAGGGAAATAGAGACTCAATAAATGATTAGATTCGTGGGATTGTATACAACACTTCCAAACTACAAGATTTAGATCATTGATCATATTCATATTTTACATAATAGAGTAGCAGAGCTAGAAATCATTGTATCTATGACAATTAAGGAAATAAAGACTTCTCAAGAAATGATGAGATTGGTTGGATTGTCTACAATGCATCCAAAATACAAGCTTTAGATTATTGTTGAGATTCATATTTTACATACTAGATGACGAATGCTAGAAATGATTGTATCTAGGATAGTTGCAGAATATAAACTTCTCAAGAAATGATTACATTGGTGGGATTTTCCTCAACACTTCCAAACTACAGTAATAAGGTTAATAAATGGATAATACTATTGAATGAGTTATGTTGTATTTAAAAGGATAGTGTGGTGATATGTATGCACTATTTAGGATTATAACTAAGATATTAATAAAAGATATATGAAGGATTATGAAAATCCTGAACTATCTATGACATATTATTATTTACTTGTTATAATTGGATTAAACAACATAATACTACTAAAATATTTTAGAGAACCACTGAATTATTTTCTGCTAACCAAAACAAATATTAACCGTCATTGCCTACTTTGCTTATTTTCAGCTCGTTTAGCATGTTTGTTTACCTTATGACCCCTAAAAACTGTCGGCTCCTCCCTGACTGCTTCATTCCTTGAACGGTTCCCTACCATGCTCACCTTCGACGCCTCCATTTCAGGGGAGGTAGTCCGAGAGCCGATTATCCACTCGGGTCTTGATGTTCATGAGGTCTTTTCCACCCATGCCAAAAGCTGCCATAGCATTCAACACAATTTGAGTGCTAACACAAGCTATGACACAACACTAAAGATGTGAAAGGGTTCAACAAATATATATAGTAAAAAAGGGATCCCTAGATGGTGTGGCATATCATTTTATACTTCTAAGTTAAGTATAAACAAGTGGAAAGTCAATTATTTCATATCTAGTTGGATTTTTAATAGGTGAAGTAGATCTTCCTCATCAATTGAAGAATAGAAAAACCATATGTATTGCACTTTGCAATGGATTCATTGAATGAAGGATAATTGAAATAGGTGATGCTTGAGATCTCCTTGATTGAGTGGCATAAATTTTCCTCTAAAAGTTGACATAAGTCACAAAGAAGGGAGATGTGTCAAGGAAATTGAGAGTCGATAAATAATTTGGAAACATAAACCATTTATGTTTAAAATGCTATAATTCTCCCTTTTCAATACCAAATCATAAAGATTGTATTTTGATTTGAATTAGCTAGCAAACAAATTAAAAGAGATATTTATAGCATAGAATAAGAAAAAACAATGGCAATCAAAAGACATTTTAAAAGAATAATATGTTATAACTAAAAAGTTGATATTATATCTGACATGTCTCTCTATCAACGCATTAAATGTGACAAACAAAGATGAGAGCAATGAGGATTGAGGCAAAGACGTCTTTGTGTCTAGTTGACCTACTCACACTATATATTTTACAAAATGATGAGACACAAAGAAGTTGTGGAAAATGGCTTATAACCAGAATAGAAAGGGAGGTATCCACTAGTAACTAAAGGGTGGGAATGAACATATAGCGTTACCCTATCGATATATCAACCCAATACCTTGCAATCACACAGTGTGAAAAGTAAATGCAAGCTTGTGACATGTTATGAGATTAAATTTTCCATGCCTCTTGGGTTTGGTGTTGAATCCATGGTGGGATAAACCTTGATTAATAGATTGCAACCATATGTATAATCCCCAGACCAAGTTCCCTCGCGTTGGTTGCATACACTCATGTAATTTATGGATTATTGGATAGACTTTGGCTTTCACTCAAAGAGGGAAAAGTCTCATGCAATGGGCAAAGGAAGTCCAAAAAGAAACCAAACAGTCCAGTTTTGCAAGCAACAAAGGATTGCAGAGTGTAGGGAACCTTCTAACACCATAAAAAACCATGTATTATGCCATTGCAGAGCCAATACTTATGCCTTCAAGTTTCCGGATGGCCATGCCAATGGCTTACCTGATGGCATGGTTATCTATGGAGGGGCTGCATTAACAAAAAATCCCTGCCAGACGGAGAATTAGTCCATGCCCACATAACCCAAAGGGGATTCCAGATCGATATATTCTTGGTAACCAAACTCATGACAATGTATGTGAAATCCAGGAATCTGGTAGATGCGCACAAGGTTTTCGGTCAAATTACTGAATGAAATGTAGTGTCATGCACTTCCATGATTGCAAGTTATGCTCCGCATGGGTTTGGTTGGAGGCCTTCGAATTTATTTATCAGATGCAGCAGATGGGTGTTGAATCCAATCAGTTCACAATCATCACCGTACTACCGACATGTAGCAGTTTGGGGTCTCTTAAATAGGGTAACGATATCCATCAAAGGCTAACTAGGAATGGGTTTGAGTCTCATCTCTATGTGCATACTGTACTTATGGATATGTATGCCAAATGTGGGAGTTTGGAGAATGCGTGCCATGTGTTTGAGGAAATTCATCAATGAAATATGGTTACATGGACAATGATGGTTGTAGTATATCAACGGAAAGGGAATTTTGATGAGTCCCTGGACCATTTTTGAGTTCTAATGGGTTGGAGCCATCTACCAAATGGGTTGTAAGTGAAGATACAAGCATATTTAATTTCAGATAAATTTTCCACCAATAAGTATTTAAGTCCTATCTAAAGAAGTTGGTTTATTACAATTCGTATGCATGTAATCAAGTATTTAAGCTATGAAGGCTCAAACTTCCACATTCAATTTGTTTGCTTGTTTACAATCCCATGGTTATTCCAACATTTTACTCACCAAAAGGTTAAACAACGCCGGTGGACTAATCCTTTTAGCATCTTGCCATTAGGTAGGAATACATAGTGTAAAAAAAAAAATTTATTTATCTCCATCAAGGCATTTGAATGGAGTTAAACTCTTTCAAAGAAATGTATGTTTTATATTTCCATTCACAAAGAAATCTGGTTATGAAATATCACTTAGCGAATTCACTTAGACAGAGTGAAATATGCTAAGTAGAATTTTTGTATCAATTAGTTCAACAGTGCTGGAAATGCCCGTGAGGTTTAAGAAATGTGTGAGCATACACACAACTCTTCTCATTTCCAAATTCAATATCAGTTAAAGGGAACATGGACTCAATATTTTTAGGATAACTATGGATTTAGGGAAATAGTGAACCATCCCTTCAAAGGTATGCACCATTGTTCTTGATCCGTACGCGCCCAGGTGCATGACGTGGACAATAGTTCGATTGAATGAATCGGTAATGTTATGGAGGAAGCATAACAATAATAAGAAAAGAAGGAAATAGACTACGCAAAGAAACATACACACACATAAAATATGCAGGAATGCAAATTGATCTTCTCTATTACTTGAACTCTACTTGTCGATCTACTTGTTCGTATATTACAATATTTTACATGCTTATATAGAGTGCTAATATGCTTCAGTGTCTTCCCGTTATGTCACTTACAAGAGAAGTTAGAACAATTACAAAATTTCAACTGTTATGATAAACTAGAAGACAGAGAGACATCTATCGTGGTTCCTCTGTCGCGACTCAATGCTTTATGTCAAAGTCGTGTCGAATTCAATGACTGGTTGTAGTCTTGAACTTGTCGAAGTCCTTGTTGATGTTGGATTCGATTCGGGTATCAAACAATAATGCCAACTACTAGGTGGATCAGACCTCCTTCCTTAAGAAACAATGGTCCCCATTGTTTGCTCGTACAGATGAGGAAACTTGACGGTCAGTTCAGTAGCAGATTACCATTTTCCTTGTGCTAGGATCTGTCCATCTTTGGCCACATGAAACAAGGGAATTATGTTCGTCCTTATATGGAGTACTCGCCGTCCCACAATGGTGTCATAAGGAAGAGGCTCTTGAAAATATGGATGGATGTCTGCGGGTTCTGCTGTCGGCAAGTCGTTCTATTCCAATAGTGTTTCCTAGTATGGTTGAAGTAGATCCACATTAAATATTGGATGCAGACCGAGGCATGAAGGAACGTCGAGCTAAAAAGCGCTTTCTCCAATCTACTCAAGAATACGGTACAGACCATATCCCAAAGGTTTCAACTTCTTATATGGACCGGTGAAGCATTCCTTCTTGAGATGTAACCAGAACTTATCCCCAATTTGAAATGAATGAGGGATATGATGCTTATCTTGTCGGGCCTTAGGTTTCACATTATCTTGTTGCAACATTTCATGTGCTTGCTTCTGGATGTCACAAATTTGATCTCAAAATGTCAATTCTTGAGTCAACTTCTCACAGGTTATAGGCGGTATTGTTTGACTATGTCGAGGAACTAATCAAGTCAATAGGAATTGAGGGTTTAAATCCATAACATATCTCAAACAGAATCTTTCCCATATATCTATGTTGTATATGTGGAATAATTTCATCCCATGTTCATTGATGCTTGTGGTTGTACATATGAAGCAGTTGTATGGACAAGCGATTCACAACTTTCATTTGTCTGTTTGTTTGAGGATAGAAAGCTGTCGATAAGGAGAGTCTTGTATCGAGTTTTTTCTAGAGAGTCTTCCAAAAGATGCTGAAAAACCTGGCATCTCTGTCAGAAATAATGGTTTTTGGTAACCCATAGTGTTTCCAGACATGTTCAAAGAAGAGTTGAGCGGTATGCTGCGTTGTCGTTGTCTTCTTGCATGGAACGAGAATGGCCATCTTGGAAAATCTATCGAATACTACTTAGAACGCGTCACGTTGATGTTTGTTAGTAGGATATCCCGTCAAGTAGTCCATAGAAATAGATTCCCATGGTCGACTAGGAATTGGCAAAGGTGTGTACAATCCCTGTTGTCGATTAGGCAATTTAGCAATGGAACAAAACATGCATGATCAAATGTACTTGTTGACAACATTTTTAAGTGAAGGATAAAAGAAATTCATGCAAGGGCATCCAGGCCTAAGAGAAATAGTCGGACATGACCAACAGAAGACGCCCAGAGGACAGTCAACGACCTATAGGACAAAGGGAGATGACAGTCGACACAAGTAGGGGAGTCGTGAGGTTTCTGGTCTAGAGGCAACTGATGGCCAACAATTGACACAGTGGAGAATGGTCAAAGGTGGTACCGACCAAGGCGAGGAAAGTAGTCAGGTGTTGACACCGACGGAGATGGTTGGAAGACTCGAAGGGAATTTGACAACAGATGGTCGACAAGAATTGGTCGCGTTAGAGGCAAAGTAGGGTCACCGCAGGAGTCACATACAAAGGGTGGTTTCCTTCTATTGAAGAAAGGGACAGTTAGTCCAGATGGTTGATGAATGACCAAGAGCATACTTCGGTCGAAGGGCCAAGTCACAGTAGAGCTGAGGCTAGTCGTAGAACTAGGAGAGTCGGAGGTGATGCCGACGTGAAGAAGGCCGGCTACATCTAAGTGGTCGAGAAGGATGAAGACAATGAGAGACCAGAAGAGATCAGATGGATCGATGGTTGAGTCATAGAGTTGGTATAGAAGGCTAACCAAGAGAAATGATGTCTAGACAAGGACAGAAGGCCACAGAAAGGAAGTGAAATCTGAAGCCACATAAGAAGTGTCGAAAGTATAATCGACACAGTTGGATGAGGAGAGTCGACAGGCCACAGTGTAGAGATCGATCGACACAAAACTGACTGACAGCAGAGGATGAGGTGGAGTGGACGACGATAGATCGGGCCGACAAGTGAATGAACAGTTGGAGCAAGACAACTGGAATCAGGACGATAAGTTGGTTGGTTGAACCAACTAGAGAAGATCGACCAGGAGATAGTCGATATGGCCAATGGTGTGAAACAATTCAGTATTTAGTCTAGTTGAAGGGGATACCGACAGATGAACGGAGTCAGGGCCAAAGCCGAGGATTGCTAGAGGTTTGAGAGTAGTCCGTTCGATGAGAATTTTGATTGATGAAGACGAGAAACCGAAGGCGTAGGCTACATAGAGTTCAGATTGATCAATGGGAATTCCGACAGATAGGCAAAGTATAATGAGCACTCTAGTCGAAGGAGATGCCGACAGAGGTGGTTGTGAAGAAACTATAGAGATTAGCAAGCTGGAGCCAGGTAGGCAGGCGGAAGCTGCCGAACTAAAATCGACAGGAAAGGTCGAGGTATAGAAGCTGACAGACAGTATGGCCAACATGATGGATTACTGTAGCCTGTTAGAAAGGATGCACAAAAGTCAAGTAAAGTACTTAACAACTGTTCATGGTTGTTGAAGAAATTATTGGTAGTTATGAAGGTGGTTGAAGACATGCCAGATGTCGCCATGAGAGAAGGTTGTGCAGCACGGGCTGAGGGCGCCAACAGCCACAGAGTTGTAGGTCTACGTGATCAAGGAAGATTGGCGGATAGAGAGGTGGAGCGTCTCGAGTGTTGGAGTGGACATCGGGATGCACAATAGTAGGGTAGAAGAGCAGTGCAAGGCATAGAGGAAGGGATCGGTCATCACTCGAAGCTCATTCGTTCATGCATTCAGCGGAAGTCTAAGAGGAGGAGAGGATCACACACAGTGAGAAGAAACACACTGAAGACAAATCATTTCTGTATATTGTAACAGGCTAAGGCCGAATTGTTTGATAGTTTACTTTGTATTTGCACATTGTAATATTCATTCAGTTTAATAGAAGAAGCCGACTTCATGGCATTTCCAGTTCACACATATTATCTGTGTGAGCCCTTTGTTTGTTTGCTTTGTGTTTTAATGAGTAAGCAAGAACCTCATCTAGGCACCTTGTGTCAGTTGGTATCAGATCCCGGAAGCGAGTCTGATTGGAGAAGAAGACTATACCAAGCTGACTTGCGTCAGTTGGTATCAGAGCCCGAAGGCGATTCCAGTTGGAGAAGAAGACTATACCAACCTAACTTGCGTTAGTTGGTATGCAAGCCCGGAGGCGAGTCCGGTTGGAGAAGAAGACTATACCAACCTGACTTGTGTCAGTTGGTATCAAAGCCCGGAGGTGATTCCGGTTGGAGAAGAAGACTATACCAACCTGAATTGCATCAGTTGGTATCAGAGCCTGGAGGCGAGTCTGGTTGGAGAAAAAGAGTATACCAACCTCACTTGCGTCAGTTGGTATCAGATCTATAGCATCCTGAGAGCCGAAGGATAGCTATACAAGAGTGGGAAGTGAGACCTGCGTGCAGAAGAGCATCAGGCCGTATTAAGCTTGCAAGTGCGTTAAACAGCTCCAACTACGGTTGGGTAGAGTTGTACACGACTTGTTGAGGTCCAGTTGCGATTGGCCAAAGGAAAACAACTCTAGCTACAGTTGGGTAGAGTTGAAGACCAGTGAAAGATCAGTGAGGGGATAACTCCGACAGGATGTCAGGTAGAGTTTCCTGAAAGGGTTGAAGAGACAGATTGTCGAAGCACGTGAATGTTGTAGCTGCATAACTGTGGTTGTGGGTAGAGTTGCAAACATCATGGATGGATAGGTGGAGTCCTCCAGGAGGTTATGTAGAATGGTCGGATGTGAACCGACGCAGAGATCTCAGAAAGGGACACTTCCTGAATGGTTTGTGAAGAACCTAAGGAAACTAGTAAGAAACGTTGGAGCCATGAAACTGGCCCAAGGGTGTGCAGAACCCATCCACCAGGACATATCTCTGAAGAAACTCCTGAAGAAAAACAACCTCACAGTTGAGGCGGTGAGAGCTATAAATGCACTGATCAAGGTGAAGGTGCAAGCACTCAAGGAAGTGCAAGGGAAGTCTTGCGTAAGAGCTGCGAAGGAGTCGGACATGCGAAAAGTTGACAAGTGCGAGGAGGGTACCACACAAAGGGAGCTAGTTGAGAACTCCCAAGAGCAGTCACTTACGGGGATTGTGGAAGAACCGTCGGACGAGAACAATGCCAATGAGTTGGAAGGAAAGTCGGCTGGAAGGACTGTCAAGGAGGCCACGATTTCGTTCGAAGAAATGATCGATGAGGTGAAGGTAGGCGACCTTCACACGAGTGGATATGAAGCGGACGTCGAAGCTGCCGATGAAGCTTTCAAAGAGAATACCGACATGACTGAGGAAGGAAGCGGTAGAAGTGTTGCTGTCGATTTCAACAAAGATAGTGGAGCAATGGCTATGGAGAAAGGTCGGACGAAAATTCTTCCAGTGAGCCGCGTAGAGGAAAGGGCTTCGACTGACAAGTTGGAAGAATCCTTATGCGTGGGTACGGAGGAAAGGGTCGGCGAGAGTTCCATGAAGGACCTAGAGGAAGAAGCAGTCGACATTAATGTTAGTCGACATCCAATGTCAAAAGAGGAGAGGCAAGTCAGAGATCAACTTGCTATGGAAGGTGATTCCACCAGGGCAGTAGTGAGTCTACTGTGGACATAAGAAGAACTTGCAGAGGAGATGCAAGCCACCGAGTCTGATGCAATAGGTGACGTGGGAAGAAATTCCCAAAGATTCGGGTTAGTTGAGGAGATGCCAACAGAGTTGCTAAGGAGTAGAAACACCCTGAACAAGTCAACTCAAGGAGTGGGTCTGCGGAACGAGTTGTCACGACAAACAATTTCAACCAACGGGATGGAACAGAACAGACAAGTTCTGGAAGAATCGGACATGAGTTCGATGGAGTCGAGAGGAGATGTGTATGGACCAACTTGTTTTTGATACCAAGTCTGGCATCGAAGCCAATGCAAATGGAGGAAGGGGAAGTCCAGACGGGAGTTAAAAACTAAGGATGTAGTTCTTTTCGTACCCCAGGAGTCTAATGCAGGGGCATCCAGGCCCAAGAGAAATAGTCGGACATGACCGACAGAAGACTCCCAGAGGACAGTCGATGACCTCTAGGACAAAGGGAGATGATAGTCAACACACGTAGGGGAGTCGTGAGGTTTTCGATCCAGAGGTGACTGATGGCCAATAATCGACACAGTGGAGAATGGTCGAAGGTGGTACCAACCAAGGTGGGGAAAGCAATCGGGAGTTGACACTGACGGAGACGGTTGGAAGACTGGGTGGGAAGTCAACAATAGATGGTTGACAAGAATTGGTCACGTCAGAGGCCAAGTAGGGTGACCACAGGATTCATATACAAAGGGTGGTTTCCTTCTGTTGAAGAAAGGGACAGTTAGTCTAGATGGTCGATGAATGACCAAGAGCAGACTTCAGTAGGAGGGCCAAGTTGCAGTAGAGCTGAGGCTAGTTATAGAGCTAGGAGAGTCAGAGGTGACGTCGATGTGAAGAAGGCCGACTACATCTAAGTGGTCGAGAAGGATGAAGACGAAGAAAGACAAAAAGAGATCAGATGGATCGATGGTTGAGTCATAGAGCTGGTACAGAAGGCTGACCAAGATAAATGATGTCTAGGTAAGGACAGAAGGTTGCAGAAAGGAAGCGAATTTTGAAGCCACAGAATAAGTGTTGAAAGTATAATTGTTGCAGTTGGATGAGGAGATTCGACAATCTAGAGTGTAGAGATCGGTCGACACAAAACCGACTAACAGCAGAGGATGAGTCGGAGTCGATGACGACAGAACGGGCCGACAAGTGAATGAACAGTCGGAGCAAGACAACTAGAATCAGGACGATAAGTTGGTGGGTTGAACCAACTAGAGAAGATCAACTAGGAGATAGTCGATATGGTCGTTGCTGCAAACTGATTCAATATTTAGTCTAGTCGAAGGGGATACCGACAGATGAATGGAGTCAGGGCTAAAGCCGAGGATTGCTGGAGGTTTGAGAGTAGTCCATTCGATGAGAATTTAGACAGATGAAGAAGAGAAACCGAAGGCGTAGGTTGCACAGAGTTCAGATCGATCGACGGGAATTCCGATGGATGGGTGAAGTATAATGATCACTCTAGTCGAAGGGGATGCCGACAAAGGTGGTTGTGAAGAAACTGCGGAGATTGGCGCGTTGGAGCTAGGTAGGAAGGCGGAAGCTGTTGATCAAAATCGACAGGGAAGGTCTACGTATAGAAGCTGACAGACAGTATGGCCGACATGACAGATTACTGTAGGCTGCCAGAATGGATGCACAAAAGTCAAGTAAAGTGCTTAACAACTGTTCGTGGTTGTTGAGGAAATTAATGGTAGTTATGAAGCTGGTTGAAGACATGCCAGATGTCACCATGAGAGAAGGTTGTGCAGCATGGCGTGAGGGTACTGATAGCCGTAGAGTTGCAGGTCTGCGTGATCAGGGAAGATCAGCGGACAGAGAGGTGGAGTGTCTCAGGTGTTGGAGTGGACATCGGGATGCACAACGGTAGGTTAGAAGAGCAGTGTGAAGGCATAGAGGAAGGGATCGCTCATCACTCATAGCTCATTCATTCATGCATTCGGTAGAAGTCTGATAGGAGGAGAGGATCACACACAGCGAGAAGAAACACATTGAAGACAAATCATTTATGTATATTGTAACAGGCTAAGGCCGAATTGTTTGATAGTTTACTTTGTATTTGCACATTGTAATATTCATTCAGTTTAATAGAAGAAGCCGACTTCACGGCATTTCCAGTTCACATATATTATCTGTGTGAGCCCTTTGTGTGTTTGCTTTTTGTGTTAACGGGTAAGCAAGAACCTCGTTGAGGCGCCTTGCGTCAGAAATACTTTTGGAGAATAACAAGGGTATTTGCTACTCCAAAGTGTCTTGTACTCTTGTTGTAGTGCGCATCCCAAATGAGCTACTGTTGATGCTCAACTATCGCTACACAAAGCTGTCCAAGCTTGTATAGCAAGGTATATTTTAGGAAAGAGTCAGAGGTCGATGACTTCTTGGTCTAAATTTATCGATAGATTGATGAAAATTTGTTATCTTCTTGATACAACTGATGCCAAGTGGTGGTGTCATAACCCTGCATACTCATCACTGTAAGAAGGAGAGTAATGGGTGGTCGACTGAGGCAATCGGCAGAGGCATTGTCTTTGTGTGATGCACCTGCAACAATTAATTAATAAAAATATGTGAAATAGCAGAAATGACAGAAGTCAGAATCACTGTTATATTGATCATAGGCCACTTCGGGGGGGCAACCTCCTATGAGCAAGCTCAATACAAATAACTTCACCGTCCTTCATAGGTCTCAACACACACTTATATACTAAGTCGAGGTGCCAATACTATGGGTCAAAACCATGGGCGACTACAAACTATGGATCAACAATACTACGGGTGACTTAAAAAGCATATGCGCCAACAACAATAACATAAACTATTGATCAACAAATACTACAAGATGACTTACAAAGCATATGCGTCCAACAACAATATACTAACAAAGTAAAGACATGGGTTCCTAACACTTTGCCTTTCCGATACTTAATTACCAACTGGAACTGTGGCAGGTAATTAATCCACTTGAATTGTTTGTAACTTCGACTAGACGGGGCGAACTGTAAAGGCTTGTGGTCAGTGAGAATGACCATAGCCTTGTCAAGTATTCACACAGTTATGTCAATAGGGGTTCACTTCACACTATTGTCAACAAACACCAACAAAAAACCCTTAAGCACCGACCTATAAAGGTTTTACCCTTTCTAGCAACACCCACGAAGAGAGTGAAGTCTCAACCGAGATGGTTAGGGGGGCTGCAGGAACCAGGTTTCCGAAGTGGGGAAAGGACATGCATCTATTCTAATTCTATCGCAAACAAAAACCAGAGATTCACATTCATATCATGCTTTTAAATTCAAACATACATTCATCATTCGCATATTCACTATGTAATCAACATTCGCATTAACAGGTTAAAGCTGGTGATTGCATCAATCAGAAATTACAGAATAACAAAACTCAAATATAACACAGTATTCATCATTCGACCTAAGCATAGATAAGAGAGACAAATCCGAACATCTTCATGCATTAACTCATCAAAAACTTGTGGGATAACCTTGGCAGGAACAGTTCAAAACACCTTATCACAGATCCATACAAACTTGACGAAAATGGAGCAAAACATCACACAACTCATTCGCTTGGTTATTGATAAAATTGTGTTCTCATTCTATGATTCCCTTAGGATTACATTCATATTCTTATTTATAGCCAGCTATGGCGGTTACAAAATGGTCTAAATGACCCTTTCTTGTAACATCCCTAAATTTTCAACAAAAATTAAAAAATTTCCTGTACAGTATATAATGCTAAATCTAATTATGCGGAAGTATGTTGATGATGAATTTAATTCTTTTACTATCAAACCAGTTATTTTTATTACGTCGAGATGTACTTATTGATGATGAATTTAATTCTTTTACTAACAAACCAGTAATTTTTATTACATCGAGATGTACTTAATCACCAAAGTCAAGAGTTCCTTAAATGTGTTGCATCGTCCAAATGCTGTAATTTAATTATTCATGTCGTAACCCACTTTGAAATAAATGCATCAAATCTTTGTCGTTTGAATGTTTTTCTTTAAACATATTATCGTAGATTTGACATTATTCAAGGTCTTTATAGCTTTATACAAATATATGATTGCAAATTTCTAATCGTTGGATTTCTTTTTTTTATGAAGGGGTCCTAAAGGTGCCCTGACACTTAATTATCTATTAAATAGCTAACACAAGTTACTATTCTTATGCAGTACTGCAAGTAAGAATTCTAATGTCGAAGTCTTTAAGTTTTGACAAATCAAAGAAGTGACAAAGTGTACGTCAAACTCATTTTTAAGTTCTTATCTTAGATTTTTATGTCCTCGGTGTTTGCATGAAATGTTGGTACTAAAGCTTAGGGTTGACACATGCCCTAGCCCAGACGTTATTTACCTTAAAAGTCATGCTATAACTCTGGTCGAATTCATGAATATTACCTAGGTTTTCAAAAACATTGCTATTCTTTTTCCCTTTCAAAGGCATATGATAAATCTTGTAATACTCACCATATCATACATTATGATTGGCAATACTTAATTAGAGGTAAGTTTTTTTTATAACCAAGCTCCAATTATATGTCAACATTCCTTTTCGAACTTTCTCGATGATGTAGTGATAAAATTATATGGTATGCCAACAAGTGAATTAAACTATGGATTAAATGTTGAAATCACAAGGTGATAAATGTTTGGTATTGGGACAGGCTCTCGACTATAGGTAAGGGTATAAGATATAAAACGTAGTGGAATACACGTTGGCAGGGTCCATGTGATGGACATAGGGTTTGGTAAAAACCCTAGCCATGCATTGAATGAGTACCGTAATAATGTTTAACTCATCTCGTTTTGTTCATTTGACAATGCTGGTGGTGGAGGCCGACAACCTTCCGAATGTTTAGGGTTCGAAAGCTTCATGTGTTTTTCACAATTTTGATGGTGGTTTCATGGCTTGGATTGTTGTCATGAAACGAAGGTGAGCTATCCCGAATTTACAGTGTTAGTTCGTCTTTTTTAATGCTTACTTGAATCATTACTAACCACTATTCTTAATGCTTTTTTTTTATATTGAGTGACAGGTTTGCTCTGTGGCAAGGCTTTCCTTTGTGAGGAGTGGGAGCTCACCTGTTGATGGTGATGATGTAATAAAAATTGGCCCTGGTAAGCCTCGACGGTTCTCTTAGAAAAACCCTTAGTCATGACTCTTGATGTGAATGGTGATGATAGGGCATTGATGCCAGTTTGTGTAACCTTGCCGAGATGCGGCTACAACTTGAATTCAATATACTATTTTGTTTGGTCATTATGTAAGCCGTATGGATACTCTATAATGGAAAACCTAGGGTATAATACCCTAGAGCTATGGCTCTTGTGATCCCTATTTGGAAGTATACCTTGGTCATGAAATTCAAGTTTTTGTTTAATAAATTATTTTTTCTATGTATGAACTTGATGCATTCAGGATTGAACCCTGCAACAGTTATGTGTACCAAAAATTGGTTTCTTGGGAATAATGTCGGCCCACACAATGACCTTGTGTTCTCAAATTTAAAGCATTTTCGTTTTTATTTTGTTTTGGTATTAACTTTATATAAAATCAGTTATGCCCTGAGCTTAGAAGTTCCACATATTTGTTTTTTATTGTAAGCATTTTAAAATGGATTAATGTTTGGAAGTCGTAATCGTGGCAATACCCTAGCTCCACAGGGTAATCGGGGCAATAATCAGGGAAATGTTTGGAAGTTGTAAGCATTTTTTGCTGCGTTATTCATTCGCTATTATGTATTTAAATGGTTTAGAGAGTAAATTTTATGGTTTCCACAATACATTGAAGGTATTGGGATCACTGGGAAAAATTCCCCAAACTTATGAATTCGGCGTTTAAACGAAAAAGGGATAGCGCCCTGTTGCTCGTAGACTTGTATTAGGATGTTTTATTTTAATTCCTATTGGTTTAATTTATGGCTGGGCGAGCTCATTCATGAGACTCGAACCCTTAACCATTTTTATTTGATTCCCACTGATTAATATGGAAATGATTACATCGAACTCTGTTGAAAGATGTGCTTGTATTACGATGAACCCTTGATATATATTTACCATGTTACTGACATTTAATACTATGATAATCGTTGATAAATTTAAATGCCTAGTTGTAGTTGGAACTCGTTACAAGGTTATTGAAATTCCAATGTTCAACTAATTATAATTTGTGAAACCTACAGGGTTTTGACCCTAACCATAGGATTTTATTTATAATCTATGAACTAGTTACAAGG
This sequence comes from Larix kaempferi, assembly GCA_027924585.1. Lineage (NCBI taxonomy): Eukaryota > Viridiplantae > Streptophyta > Pinopsida > Pinales > Pinaceae > Larix > Larix kaempferi. Next base: position 1,855,732 of record BSBM01000247.1, read on the forward strand.
GTTAACCTTGACTATTCTTTAAACCTAAAATGTGGTTTTTTTATGGAATTATAAAGCAACTCGAGCAGTATCAAATGATTTTTCAGTTGTTAGTTGTAAATGCATTTGTTTCAGAACTCTGTTTTGAGTTGCTGGTTTATGTTGTACCTAGTTTATAGAACATGATACTTGTATAGTTCAATTAGAAAATTCAAGAGATATTTTAATATTGTGCTTCTATCAAGACATCAAATTCTATACATTATACTGGTTTATGTTATATTTTTTATGTATAATTTGATAGAAAATATATTGCTTCTATTTACATGATTGTATAACTAGATAACATTAATAATAGAATCTTGGTTAATTTAAAGTAATTTATGTGTAAAGGTCTAAGAAGAGATAATGTGCATTTTTCAGCTAGGTTTTTAATATTGATAGTTTAGTATTTATCCTGAATATTTATATATATAATGAAAACAACGTTATGATATGAAAACTATTTCATCCTCAGAAAAGAACCCTACTGTATCAAAGCTTAGAAATGCATAAATACAGAGATGCATTCTAGGAAATTGAACAGTAAGCATTCTTCTAAGACAATTTATTTATCTATCATTTTATAAAGATCAATCTGAAAAAGCTCTTTGAATCATTTCCAAACTATTTATATGATATCATTCAAATCTGCCTACTTAAGCAAAAATTCATGTACTAGAGTATGTCACTTAAATGTGAGTGGAAAAATACAGGAAAAATTTATTCATCATTCTATATCATCTATCCATTCATTCAATTTGTAGAATTAAATTTATCAGTTCAGAAATAAATCATTCAGAGCAGTTAACGGATATCTAAGATACCAGGAAAACATATAATAACATTTACACACAGTCATTCAGAAATAGGTCAACCGTAAGTAAATAAAATAACACAAGTAGAACCCGATAACTGTAGAGGGGGGAAAACACCCAAAGGAGCCCATTCCACCCAACCTTTTCTTGAAGACAACCAATGTTACATGCCTTAGGACCCCCGAGCTTGTTCACTAAAATACCAGGACGAAGATATTGTGTGGAGGCAAGCTTAACTTTTTGCAACTCAAGAGTACTCTTAAATTTCTATAATCAGCAGTATAATAGTTGTACTCAGCAGTATTCTTTCAGCTACAGTCTTACTCTATCATTCACCCTAGACTTCCCCTAATCGAATCTCTTGTGCACTCCCACCTTTCTTTGATAACTCAGAATGTCACAAGGAAAATAATAGAATAATGAATAGTGAATAATGAGGCACCTACTCAATTTGATGGATGTATAGAGAACCTAGGTCTTTGGTCAATTTTCAATAACTATTGAGCCACCTTCTCTGTTCCACTTTCTTGGGGAACATGACCACAAAAATAGGGAATTTTCCACCTGCAACAACTAGAAGTGAATAAAGAAGATGCCACTTTTCCATTTGCTCTCCACCCCATTTCATTGCTCCTAGTGGGTCATTGAACACTCCTTAACAGTCTCCTTTCGATATTTGTCTTCTCTTCTAATTATTAAATAATAAAAATATTAGAGTATTTAATTACAGTCATCCTTGACCCCACTTGGTCAATAATCATAAAAAATTTGCAAGAAATTATAGCATAATGTTTTTTTCACAACATAAAATGTTCATATTTTGGGTATGTGACACTTTCTAACTAACTAAACTAATCTTGTGCTTCCTTATTCTACGTGAATAGTCCTTTTTTCTGTGGATGGTCCTTCTTTGTTGTTCTCGGCTTCCACACTTTATGCGGTCTAACCATGTACCAACAAGCCCCCAACACAAACTTGTGGCTCGCTCTTGAGCCATCTCGGATGGCTCTGCTGGAATTGTTCTTGTCCTTCGATGTGCTATCCTTCTGAGGCTGTTCTCTTCGTATGGAGCTCGTTGTCATGTACTTGTCGAACTCATCCTCCAGTCTCTTGGTCATTGTAATGTAATTCTCGAACTCATCCTCCAGTCTCCTGCAACCTTCGTCATCTATTCCTTCGCGGCTATCTATTACTTTTTAACGTGGTTTGCGACTGGACATAAATTTCTTGACAACACCAACTTGTGGAGTGGGTGTAGTGGTACGACACATCTCTTTCACACATTTGATCATCCTTTGTTGGTGTCAGCGTTCCTTTTCTCTTGGTACTTCTATGGTCAGAGCGACTGCTGCTCTTATAACACTTGAAACTTGCTTAACCATCTTGGGTAAGACCTCATCTTTGTTTTTCCTAATATGAGGTGCCTCTGCATCTGCTGGTTTCTCGTGAACACTTTTCATTATTTCCCTTAGTGCACTGTGGGTGCTTCCATTGGAAACAAAATGCACCATTCCAACTATCTCACTTTCCTTTTCCCCATCTTCCTTGGAATTGCTCACTCGAATTACTAACTCTCTTCATATGACTTACTGAATCTCTTCATTTGGCTTACTGACTGTCTTCATTTGAATTGCATCCTTCAATCTCTACACCTATATTTATTCTTGTTCTTCGTGTCCTTGATGCCTGATTATCGAATCATTCGCGAAATATTTCACATAGCCATCATATTTTGTCCTCAAGTGTGTCATCATACACCTCCGCCATCTTCCAGTGATGCTTAGCCACAGTAATCATGCTCTGATTTGACTCCCATGTGCTAAACATGCTAAGCATCAATGAGCGACCCGTCTAGCGATGCCTCCAACTTTTCGTCATAATTGCTCTTTTTTTTTTCAATCTCAAGTGCTATGCGCTTGATCATGGAGATAGGGTTTCAACCGATTCCCATTCACTAGATTTGTCAATAATCTCCCATGTAATCGTTGTAACTACACGACTCCTCCATCAGTAATAAAATTTATGACATAAGGACCCAACCAATGCATCTGCATCTTACCTAGATGTTTTGCATACTTACTATCGTATAGTAGAACCATATCTCCCTGTTTGAAATTCTTTATTTCGACGTGGCGGTCATGCCAAGACTTCTATCGATATTTTTCTACCTTCTGATAGAATCGTGTGATGAATCGATCCTCATCGAGCAGTATCAACTCCGCCAATCGTTCTTCTATTGCTCCATCGTCGCTCATATCTGTAGTTGCTGCAATGCGTAGACTTGGGATGATATATTCCATTGAAATTACTGCTTCTTGTTCGTAGACTAGCTTGAATGGGGTCTGTCTTGTCAGTCGTTTACAAGTTGCGTGATACGCCCAGAGTATCGCTAGAATCTTTAAATCCCAATCGTCACAGTTTTTGTTGCACACCTTCGTGAGTGCATACTCCAATATTTTGTTGAATGCTTCAACTATCCCGTTAGCTTCTTGATGATATCGATTGCTCTTCCTGTGTTGAATTAGAAACTCCTCTGTCATTGTTGCGATTGTCTGATTCACAAAATGGGTACCCTGGTTACTCATTAGTACCTTTGGGCACCCAAACCTGGTGACCACGTTATCGAAGAGGAATCTTGCTGCAGTCGCAGCTGTACAATCCTTTACCAGTGCATCTTCCGCCCATCGCATCAAATAATCTGTCACAGTAATTATGTAGCGCGGCCCTGTTCTTTTTCCTGGTGGGTTGATGGGTCCCACAAATTCAACTACCCACTTGTCGAAATCGTGTAATGTCAATTGAGGTACTAATGATATTTCATCCCTTCGTGACGGCTTCCTAGTCCTTTGAAATATGTTGCATCTTTTTGTGTAGTCCGCAGCATCTCCATGCATGGTTGGCAGCCATAGTCCCTCTCGAAGGATCTTCCTAGCAGTGGAGTGTCCTCCATAGTGTCCTCCTGCGATTCCATCATGAGTTTCCACTAAAATCCTTTCATGTTCATGTGGAAGGACGTATCGTCGAAGTATCTCATCTGGTCCCATCTTATATAGTTTCCCTACAATCAGTTGGAAATCTATAGCTCTGACGATTGACTGCTTCTTATGGTTTGCAGTGAATTCCTTAGGTGCCTTCCCTGTTGCGAAAAATTGAATAATTTTCTCGTAATGGTCATCAACCATTCAAACCCTAAACAACTAGGCATCAAGAAATCCTTCGTCAATGTTCCTTGCCTCTTCTCCAGACTCTATCCATGATAGATGGTTTGGTCCTTCATTCACTCGTCTAGGATTTACAATTATCTCGAAGTCAAATTCTTGGAAGAGTAACAGCCATCGACATATTTCCCCCCCAACACAGGCTTGTTCCACAGGTATTTGAGTGTTGAATGATCGATGAACATTTTAAAATGACCCCCTAAGAGATAGTGTCGAAACTTATGTAAGGCATATACCATCGCAAACCCTTCGCTTTTCGTGGTCGTATAGTTCTTCTCCATAGTAGACAGCTTTCTACTTGCGAATGCTATTGGGTGGTCTATTGCTCCTTCTCCTGGCTGGGCCAAAATTACTCCTAGTGCGACCAATGATGCATCAACATGAACGTGGAATTCCTTCATCCAATTTGGAAATGCTAGTATGGGTGTTGCAATCATCTTTGCTTTCAATATATCCAGACACTTCTAGCACTCTACATTCCATTCAAACTTGGCGTCTTTCTTCAACAATTTTTCCATCGGCGTTGTGATTGCAGCATATCCTATGATAAAATTCCTGTAGTATCCTGTGTGTCCCAACTTTGCTCTTAATTGCTTTACTATTGTTGGTGGTGGTAGGTCAACAATAATTGCGACCTTTACAGGGTCAACTAGCATTCCTTCCCTGCAAACAATGTGCCCCAACAAAATCCCAAACGGAGCACAGAAGATGCACTTCTCTAGGTTCAATGAAATCTAGTGTTGTCAACATCTTTCTAGCATCAAACTCATATTCGTGATGTGATCCTTGAACAACCCGGACACTATCCAATCATCCATGTATACTGCAAGAAATTTATGCCCCATTCGATGATGAACGTTGTTTTGTGTCAATCCTCCTCTTCAATATTTATCTGGTTAGAGAATCCGTATGTGAAGGAGTATATTTCTTGACTTCCCATTCCTTCTAATACTTCATCCATAAATGGTGTAGGGAATGGATCATGTAGGCATGCATCATTCAGCTTTCTTAAATTGACACAGATCCTAACTTTTCCGGTTTTCTTATCTTCGACCCCCATCGGGATGATTCAGTCTGATTCCTCTATTGGTTCTATAATTCCTGCTTCCAAGATTCTCTGAATCTCATCCTTCACCCGCTCCTTATACCTTGGATTCCACCTGTAACGCCTCCGCTTTATTGGCTTCGCACCAAGTTTCAGTGGGATTTTCATCTCGCCTAGGTGCCCCGAAATCCCTTTCATCTCCTATAATTTTGTTGGAAACAAGTCCTGAAACTCATGCAGTAGGTCATTCATCTTCGCAATGGTCGAATCATCTTAGTAGTCTTTGATGCTCACGAACTTGGGATTTTCTTCGACCCAATGTTCAATTTCTTGATTCGCAATGGCTACTGAAACTTGTCAGAAGGCATATCTCACGCCTCAATACTGCGACTTCCTTCTGACTCTGGGATATACATAGCTCTGAGATCATCCTCATTGTCTGGTTCTCCTATTATGTTGTAGCATTCCATCAACATTTGGGGTGTTGCAGTCCACTGAATTCCCATAGGTTTCTCTATAGGAACTGGGCCGAGTACTTTCTCCCTGACCTCTTGTAATGCGCTATGGATGAAGAGGTTTTTATCGGAAAAACTGAACGTTTGGCTAAATCCAATTGTTAGTTGGTCCCATGAGGTTGTTCCATGTCGTAGTTCTACTACGATATACCAACTGCACGATACTTCATCGAGTGTACGAATAAATGCATGGACCCATTCCTATTTTTCTCGTGGTCCCCATTTGCTTTCACATTCATTCAAATGCTCCTTCCGATCTCCTCTGCCATCATACTTCCTTCCGTAGTAACCGGAACAAGTCATATCAGAGTTTAACAACCTATTTGGTATTGAAGGTTCATCATTCTTTTTTTTCATGCCGAAAAAATGATAACTTGTTATTCTTGTGGAATCAAAGTTACATCAGATACATAACCACATAAAAGTGACATATGGATCATCTATCCATAACAGAAAAGAATACTACAAATACCCCGACATAGAAGGTTCATCATTCTATTAAATCTAGATTCTATAACCTTTATTTATGGAAAAACTATCTAGTGCTGAAGGTTCACCATCCAAATCATTACAATAATAGCTTAGCTTATTATTACCATTGTAATTAAAATTAAACAAAGTAGAAATGAACAAACTTAACCGAGAACAAATTCAATATTTAAACAATATCCACTCCACTCGATTAAAGAATGAAACCTATAAAGGGAAAGGAACAAAGTAAACCAAATTCAATAATTAAACAATATCCACTCCACTCGGATTTAAGAATGAAACTTAATAAGGGAGAACACTTGAACGTAATGATATGATAGTTTAACAATCACGGAAGAGTGAAAGTGATGCAGGAGCATCCACGAGGTTTCTAAGCAATTTTTTGCATCAAGTTTCATTTATGTTTGTTGTGGGGGATTTGAAGTTTCACGCTCAATCGGTAGACCTAGGTATCACCGGCGGATTCGTCAAGGTTGTGCAGAGTACAAATCTGGATGCTTACTATATATATCAGAAGTGTCATGCTTATTGTAAATATCAGAGGTCTAAACAAGTTGAAAAGGGCCGTTGGCTCTCTGGAGGCTTGCATTTTTTATTTAAGAGGTGCGTAGTCATTGTAATGTTAGTTCATGTAACAGGTCTAAGAGTTTGGTCATTTATCAATATAGATCTAGCAGCAGAATTTAGTTGAGATGTTTCGACGCTTGAGTTGTTCAAGTATATGTTGCATATATATTTGGAATATTGCAGAATTTCAGAAATCTAGTGGTGATGTTCAATTTCTATGTTGGATTAAATACATAGTGGAGTTAAATGTATGAATGCAGTAACGAGTGATTCCAATGATGATATCAGTTGCAACATTGTATGATCATGGCGTTATTGTCATTTGGCTGTGTTAACTTTGATATTGCAGGACGCTTATGTTTCCCTGCACCAGAAATAATTTCTTTGAAATTTGTAATAAATATAAGATTAAGTTGTATTCATCGATTCCAATGATGATATCAGTTGCAAAATTGTATGATCATGGTGTTGTTGTCATTTCGTTGTGTTAACTTTGATATTGTTAAAAATATGGTCAGAGACATAAACAAAAGAGTTTCAAGCACGAATGGCTGAACTACATATCTCGTATTATACATTAGTATATATATGTTACATAACTTGACGGTTTAAGGAAACACTCACTAACCGACACCGACTAACCGATTGTAGAACTCTTTAACGGAATGTAATTAACACACTTAACTAATGAGATTACTATTTCTAACACTCCCTCTTAATCTCAAGGGTTACATTCTTAATAAACACAACACTCCATAGTAATTATGATACTCTAAAACATCTAAAATGCAAATCTCATAAATGCAAATGCTTGCTGGTCTATGTCTCAGCCAAGCTTACAAACACTTAACAAAAATTTCATAAAACTAAATTAGCTTAAGATTAGGCTGCCTAGGCCTATTTCTTTCATCTTCATCTTCCAATATAGAATGTTCACCTGGATCCCAAATTTGATGTTGTAGTCTTCCTCTTGCCTTGCTTTCAATAGTATCTTTAGTCAAATTATCTTTGTAGTTGACTATATTCTTTGTCAAACACTTCCATAATTCTTCTATCTTAATGTTCAACTCTATTCCTTGCAAGTGCATGTTGCTTAACTTCATTTCCTCCTCAATGTTCAACTCTATTCCTTGCAAGTGCATGTTGCTTAACTTCATTTCCTGGGGGATTTTCTGATTCTTGAATAATGATTTTAGATTCTTCATCTGCTACTGTCTTTTTATCAATGTCTTCACAAATCCTTGGATTTTCTATCCACTCTTCTAGCATTCTCAACTCTTCATCATAATCTGTTAACACATCTAAGTGATGTTCTTCTTTCATAGTACATGCATAATCTACAAACACAAACAAATTTTCAATTCCAAAAACATGAGATTCTTTGTTCTCGATTGATGCGTCAAACATCTTTCCCTTGTGTAGGAATGGACTCTCCAAACACTCTACAAAATCTTCTTCTTGTTTCTCATCAAATACTGCTACATGGGCAGTTTTATCTTCAATCGAATTGTCAACAACAAACTTTGTTCGCTTCACTAAGTTAATGTCATCAGCAATATCTATTGCTGGATTCACCAAAGTTTCTTCATTATCAAAGGTTGCTACAATGGCAACTTTATCATCCACTTAATCATTCACTAAAGTTTCTTCATCATCAAAGGGCAACTTTATCATCCACTGGTGTATCTACGCAGTGGGATTCACCTTCCTCTTCATGCTCTGTGGCAAACACAAGGTCTTCAATATTCTTCTCCTCTACTTTATCAAGGATTTCTTCAATATTATTTTCTTCATCTTCTTTCTTTGCTTCAGACACAAAAGCTTATTCTAATGTACCAATATGCTGCAAAGTATTTATGTTTCTTCTCTTTTTACTGTACCTCATCTCTAAAGCATCCCAAAAAGCTTTTGCACTAAGAACTTGACGAAGTTCATAGAAAACACTATAAAAAACGTTTTCATCCACTGCTGATAAAATAAGAAGTCTTGCTACTGCATTTTTTCTGTTATGAGGATGTTCAAAATCTTTTTGAACAAAATGCCACAAATTTACTGAATTCTGATCTAGATCTTCATTGATCTGCTCCATGATTAGAAATACTCTATATTTCTCCTCAATTTTTTCTCAAAAATTCTTCATATCAAAAAGGAATTATTTTCTTTCTCAATATCAATTGATACTGATCAATATAAAGCTGTTTGTTTTTGTAAATATATGTGCTAAAATATTAACACTTAAAATACTTCACAAAGCTTTCTCTTTACCCTAGACCACATACATTGATGGGCTGCAAAAACTTACGCTGAGTGGGCTCTTCAATAATTTCTTTTACCCAAACTCTTTTATACAAACTGAATGAGTGATATGGTGAGACTCAATGCATTCTCTAATGCTCTTTTCTTTTCACTCATGAGATCTTTTTTATAAAACTTATTTTCACCCACACAAAAATCTTACGTTCTAAATCTTTGAGAATACCGTAAAATCTTCTTTCACATAGTTTTCTTTTCTTTTAGCCAATACAAAAACAAATATATGCCTTTCTCTTAACTTGGCATGTTAAATGTGTGCTAACGCTCTCAAATTCAACTTTAAATGAACTCGTTCTTTTTTAATGTGTGTGGTTTTGTGACTTACTTTCACAGCTATAAAAGTTCCCGTGAAGATTCTTTACGGATACAAAAATCTTTCAAATATATCTAGACAAAATTTATGATCACAATCACAGTACCTTTAATATTCTTTTAACAATGAATCAGCGGCTTGAAATAGGATCTCCTTTGGCGGATCTTTAACCGACACGGTGCAGAATGACGCAACTACCCTACTGTTCTCAAGTAAATTCGATTCTCTACTCCACGTATGGGCAGTTCTTTCTTAAAAGATGAAGTTCCAACGCAACAATATTCTTTTCCTCAACAAAACGCTTTCTTACAGCGAACTATTGTTGCTGGATGGCACTGTCCAACGGTTGACTCAACCGGATCAACAAACTTCAGCAATAGCACCAGCTTCTACGAAAGCAGACCACTTTCCTCTGCCTGTGCAGCAACGCTCAACAAAACCTGAGGGATCAACAAAACCTAACTTCTCAACCAACTGGCTTCAACAACTCTGCCTGCACAGGCTTCAACGAACTGGTGGCTCCAACAAACTTTTAATAGCTGACTTGCTTCTGCATTCAACACCAGTCTTCAACAAATGTTTACTGAATAGCAAACCTTTCAAAACCTTCAACCAAGAAGCTCTCTAAACCGTCACCAATGGATTAACCAAACGCTCTGATACCATGTTAAAGATATGGGTAGAGACATAAACAAAAGAGTTTCAAGCACGAATGGCTGAACTACATATCTCATATTATACATTAGTATATATATGTTACATAACTTGACGGTTTAAGGAAACACGAACTAACCGATTGTAGAACTGAATAACGTAATGTAACTAACACACTTAACTAATGAGATTACTATTTCTAACAGATATTGCAGGGTGCTTATGTCTCCCTGCAGGAGACATAATTTATTATAAGTATAAGATTAAACTGCATGTTGTACAGACGGGACAAAAAGATATAGATCTTAGTCCCTCGTTCGAAGATTGATTACTGATCATGCAATGCAAATATTTTCAAAATCGTCACCAAAAACCTTAAAGGACTCCACAAAGGAGCATTCAACCAGCCAAACATCCTCTCCCTAAGTCAGATATGAAAACTGTTGGAGGTAGGGATATTACAGTGTGGTAACGCAACTAGTCACCTAGTGACATAATTGGTGCTCCTGGGTTGTACCCACTGGTTGGCTTGCTCATAGAGAGAATTTCTTATGATGTATAGATTGGAGAGATGTGAGAAGTCAATGGTCAAAGTATAGAGTTGCAGCACTGAGATGATGATGATGATGACAGTGCCAGAAGAATACTTTCCTTTTTAAGAGGGACTGTTAAGGAGTTTGCATCTAGAAACGTGGCTGATATCTAGCTGATTTGCAGCTGATATTTGCAGCCAAATAGGTGGGAGACAGCCCCATTTTATCCCCACTCACTCCACCACTCTCACTTATGTGCCCTCCTCTCCTTGCTTTTTCTATAAATTGGAGAAGCTCTCTCCCATTTTGCTCTAGTTGAAGTTTGGGATTGAGATCTTATCATTGTATTTGCTTATTTTGTTTATGAAAATAAAGAGATTTTGGAGGTCAACCTTGGTGTAGTGCTTTTGCTAAATGTAAGTGTTATGGAGTTTTCATTGAGGTAACATGTATTTGAGCTACTTGTTTTATTTTTTTTGCATCTAAATCTAGCTTATTGGAAGGATCTGATTTTAAGAATGTTAGACAATAATTTTGTTGTTTATGACCATTTTCAATTTGATTTCGCATATATCTATATTCAACATGCAAAAACTGAAAAATTTATATTCAGCGTGCAAAAACTTTTTATTATTTCCTCCTTATATCAACAAGTTGCAGAACTACTTTCTTATATATTGATTAAATTGCATAGAAAGCCAATAAAAGTATTCAATTTTTACTTACATTACAATGCATTAAAATTAGTTGTAGATTTCTGTAGAATTATTATATTTTCACATGCAGTGAATTAGTTATCAAAAAACTATGATGACATTCACAGCCAGAGACCTAGGCAGTCCCCTCTTTGAGAATATATTCAGAAGAACCTCTGCAGCAGCAAGCTCAACCTGTCTCAGAGTATTGCAATACTCAGGACTCCAGAAGATCTCGCCATTAAAGTTCAGAGTGGATTTTAATCTCAAAGCGCTTCTCCAATACACCATATAATGGTAGGTTGATGCAGTTCCTCTATCATAGCTCCTTAGGTTATGGCTATGGTCCTCATACCATCTCTACACTGGTCTATCGTGATAGATAATAATGCTACATCAACAATATCAATCACACGACTTCATATCCAATACCGGAACCTACAGAGTGTCGAGGTCGAGATATCTTCCTGTCTACTAAGCTGACTTTATAGGGAAGGAGAACCCAAATAAATTTCGATGAATTCAATTGTACAAAACCAATTAAGACATATAATGGTGTGCATGTGGTTCTCAGACAACTTGAAAATGCCAAAGCATTAGGTTTTTAAATGTTTACCTCACATCACCCTAACAAACACAAATCCCTTCCGAGTTTGTGTGATAAGGGATTCACGGAACTCAATATTTATTCATAGATCAAGATTCGACAATGCATTTTGGAGTTGCAACAATGGTCTAAGCAAACTATCGAAGAACAAAGTTAAATTACAATTGAAGGAGAGAGGAACAGGCGTTACAATATTGGAGGCCTAAGATTGTTTATCTGTGGACAGCTTATGGCGGCAACATGGACAGGAATTTTTAATACGAAGCCACTTAGTGATACATAGCCCGTGATAAAGATGTTTACATGGCAATTCTTTAGCAACTTCACCAACTCTGATCATATCCCAGCAGATGGAACACGTGACATGGCCGATGGCGTCGCAGATTATACGCGACCCTAAATTCTTTATCGCCGACTCGGATGCCGGAGGAGAGCCTCTGTTGAAATCTACATCGCCAGACATGTAGTCGCCTGCATTAATGAAACTATGAGTTTCACTGCCTTCATCTTCATTGTCACGATCACCATCATCGTAGAAATACAGCATTGTGCGATCATCGGAGCTGGAGCTGGCATCGTAGAAATGCCATGTTAAGTCCATAGAATTTGATTGGACATCGTGGAGAATTTGCTGCCAATCTAGTTGGTCGCCCAAGATATCCAGAGTTGCAACTTCTCCAAACCAAGATGTAATTCGGAGTAGAAGACTACGGGGCCTCAAATTTATATTCCCATCTTCCTGTTCGGTGGAATTAGTAACACTAATTGCTTCAGTTTGGTCAAAAGGGCGCCATCGCTCGAGATCGACTTTCACGCCGTTGAAATGATAATAAATGTCTGAAAATGTTCTTGGATCATCCCTTGTAGAAGCAACCCTAGCAGCCTCTTGAAGTATTTCATAATCTTCATTGTCTCCCTCCAGCTTTGGAACCCCATTTCGTAAGAAACGCATCACAAGGTCGACGAACTGTGCTTTGTAAAACTTCTTTTTCATATCGTCCGTCATAACAATAACTTCACTACATTCGCAAAGGCCACTAGTCGTGATGGCTCTATTACATCGAGAGCAATTCAAGATGTTCATATGCCTGCTTGACTGCTCCATGTCAAGTCTGTAGAATTATTCAAATAAAATATGTCAATTGTCAATCTTATTATTCTACGAAAAAATGGAATTCACAGTCAGGGACTGTGTGACTAAGTATTCTTTTAATATGTTGAAATAAATTCTTATTATAAATAATATACAAAGCCATGGGACATTATAGGCCGACCAGATTTATAATCTAAAATGATCATACTACACCATACGATATTCTACTAGGCGACTTGATTCACATGTAGGAATTGTAAACACGAATCCAATATACCAATAGAGGATAAGCCAACACCAAGTAAAGTAGAAGAAGATCTTCAAGTCCAATGAGAGAAAAAAATAAACTTCTTTAAGAATATAGAATAAGAAATTAATCAACAAAGATTATTAATCATCTTAGCACTCTCGGAAGATAAATACCTTAAAACTTTTCCTACTACGTTAAAAACATAACCCAAGTTATCAACTACAAAAACATGTCAGTAAGAAGCTCATACATAGCCTTGGCTAATGGATCAATGAAGAATGATCCTATTAGAAATGGAGCCATTTACCATATCAAAATATGAAGCATGTGAAAAGAGAGTATTTACCATATCACACAATGAGCAACAAAACCAACATAAGGTAACATTTTAGTGATGGAATTCAAATCAATAGTATCTTAAGGTTTATCAAAATTGGTTTTGAAAAATATGGAACTCTAATGGGTCTCTTTTTTCCATTCAATAGAATCCCAAACAAAATCACCATATACAAAATAAACCTTCAACAAAGCCACTATGCTCATGTCTCACAACGTGTGCAACAATTTTCTAAAACAACATGGCCAATACTTTGGCTAAGGATTTATAAGATACTTTTCTTTCTTTATCATCATTAAACCTGGAAACTAATATATATCTTGATGTGAGTGGGATCTTATTGAGAACAACATTACAACATTAACACCATGCATCAACTACATTTTCAAATAATTTAACAATTTGCCGAGAAAAAATATTTTAAAAGTATAGTCCACACATATTCTTTATATGAGATAAATCTTCATCTAAATAACAATCACATTTCCAAAACCAAAGCAATTTGGATGGAATTAGTAACACTGAATTCGGTTTGATCAAAAGGGCGCCATGCAATATCCCGAGTTTGACCTCATTGCATAAAAATGCAAATTATGTAATATTGTTATAAAATCGTGGTGAGGAGCTCAAGCCCAAGGCCCCGCGATCGATTTAGTGATGCATATAGTTTATGTGCTAGCGAGGCACAATGGAATTGAAAATATCATGTAAATATGTGTTTTAATGAAATACCCACAACTAGCTATGCAATGCAACAAGAGATGGGGGCATGATTTTCAAAGGAATTGGGAGGGAAACATTCAAACCTTTGAGCCAATCAAGTCAAGCCAAGTGTCAATGAAAGAACTCATAAAACCCTCAACTACCCATGTTAACTTTTGTACCCAATCATTCATTTCTCCCAAGAGTTCGGTGAAATAGTTAATGCCTTGGCATATGGAGAGGTATGGCTGTCCAAAGTCGGGTATGGACAAACCACCCTTCATAGAAAATTGTGTTTGGCTTTCTGGGCATTAAAAGAGCCATGAATTGCTCCCCATGCCATTATCCATCAACCAGTTTGGCTCTCTCACGAGTTGGGAGCTTGCTGGACGTTTTTCCCCATCGAAATTCTATGTTTTCCTTCATTCTCAGCTGGGAGAAAGGCATTTTTGTGTTATATACCAATGGAGAAGAAGGGGAATTGAACTAGGGTTCCATAGAGACCGTTTTGGCTGCTGAATGCTTAGATAGTTAGGGAAGAAATCGTTTTCCTCCCTGTGATTTTTTTTCCCCATCCTACAATCCATTTTTGGCTGGAAACAATTTGGGGAAAAGCCATGGCCATCTTGTTTGTAAAACCCAATGTTAAAAACATGTATCCATGCCCAATGATTGTGCTTGCCATGTGAGAATAGAGTATGTTGGGGTATGGGTTATGGGTATCTATTTCTTTGGCTTGAGCTTGAATGCAAGTATCCAGTGATGAAGAGGGTTCAAATTTAGCATGATAAACCCAGCTGTGGACTCGCTTGGCTTAGATGCAATGATTAGTTGGCTATGTATGAGCTTGAGTGTCCCCTTTTCCTTGTAGAAATCATTCCCAAATTGGGGGTGGTCTCTGAGTGTTGGAATAATACAGGCTCGGTAGAGACCTATGGTTGGGTGGAATATTGTAGTGACATAGCTAGTTTCTTGGGACCATTCCATAATGAAGACGAGTATCCTCTTTATGTGTATTTACTTCTGTAATGTTTTAATTTGATGATTGTATTGATATGTTGTATACATGAGAAATGTGTGTGGATGGTGTTTTATTCTACTATGTTTATTTGAATTATACACCTGCACATGTGTTTTATTTATATGAATTTGATGAAATGGGATGAGTTTTTGTAAGAGCCCCAGAATTTGGCATCATGTTCCCTTCCTCGAATTGGATCCACGGGAGGGGACGTGACACACCATCACTCCAAATCGACTTTTACCCGCATTCATAAGATAATAAATATTTGAAGCCACCCTTGTAGCATCTTGGAGCTTTTAATCGTCTTCATTCTCTCCCTCCACCTTTGGAACCCCATTTCGTGTGAAACACATCAAAAGGTGAATGAAATGTGTTTTGTAAAAGTTGTTTGTTCTTTTGTCGTCTCTGATCATAACAAACACTTCAATGCATCCACAATTGCCACCACTTGTGATGGATCTATTACATCAAGCGCAATCCAAGATGTTCATATGTCACCCACATGACTACTCCATGTCAAGTCTACCAAATTATTTCACTAAAATATGTCAATCTTATTATTATTTAAAAAAATGGAATTCACACCGAGGGACTTTGTGACTAATATTGTTTTAATAAGTTGAAATCAATGCTTATTATAAGTAATATGTTATCTAATAAAATGCCATATGACATTAGAGAAAGGTGCGATTTGTAATCTAGAATGATAGTAGAGCATAACTCTACATTATACTCATCGACTTATTCACAATGTAAAATGTTTATTCTTAGAAATCACGCAAGAAATTCTCTCACCAAAAGGAGAATGAGTTCAAGAACGTTGACAAGTCTAAAGTTAAATGTTTCAATTGCAATAAGAAGGATCATTATGCAAGAGAATGTCGTGCAAAGCAAAGAGGAAAGTTCAAGGGTAAGTTTCATGCTTCTTTGGGCCTACATAAGATGAACCTATAAGAAAGAATTCATTTGATGATCAAGAGAGGAAGGAGGAGTACAATATTACCTCTTCCCTTTCTGGATATATTATCACTAGTGCTGAGACATGGCTGGTATATAGTGTCACATCCAAGCACATGACTAGATATAGGAGCACTATCACATATCTAGAGGAAAATAATTTTTCTTGTAAGGTGGAGCTTGGAGATAAGCCATAGAAGGGTTGGTCATGTCCTACCTAGATTGCAGAAAATGGTGAAAGGTATGCCCATATTTAAATATGATTTTGATAGTATTTGTAGAGGTTGCGGTTTTGGCAAGAACATTAAGAAGTGTTTTTCAAGTAGTACCAAAAGATCCAAAGGGATATTTGACTTGAATCATTATGATCTATGTGGTCTTATGTATGCACCCTCCTTGAGTGGTTATTCATATTATGTGTTTTTCATAGATGACTTCTCTCGCAAGTCATGGGTTTATTTTCTGAAAGCAAAGAGTGAAACTTTCAACAAGTTTCAAGAATTTAAAGCACTTGTTGAGAATCAGATTGGAAAGCATATTTATGCTTTGATATCTGATAATGGAGGAGATTTTGAGTCCCATCACTTCAATGAAATCTATCGATATGCAGGAATAAAAAGACGATTGATTATACTCTACAACCCCCCGTAGAGTTGGGTTTCTAAAAGAAAGAACAAAACAATATGTGAGGCTACAAAATCCATGATGTGTGATCATGATCTTCCCACATCCTTATGGCGAGAAACCTTCAACACTACTATTTATATTTAGAACAGAAGTCATCATTCTATCTTTGGATAAAAGACTCTCGAAGAGGTTTTCACTGGTGAAAAACCAGATGTTGGACACTTGAATACTTTCAGTTGTCTTATCTACATTCATGTACGAAAAGAGAAGAGGACAAAGATGGAGCCATCCGAAAAGAAAGGAACATTTGTTGGATATAATAAATATTCCAAATCTTACATAATCTATGTTCTGAGACAAAGAAACATTGAATTCAGTAGAGATGTAAAGTTCCATGAAGAGGTTGCCTTCAAGCACTCCAAAGAAATTCATTGTGATTCAGATATGGAGGATCATGATACTCCTATGATGGAGGATCTAGTTTTTGATTCTCCCATTTCAAATGTTAAGAGGGAGAAGCCAAAAGAGTTCGTAGATCCACTTGATCCTAATGATATGATTGAAAGATCACTTAATGAACTTCCATCTTAGAAAAGATCTGCATGGTGTCAAGACATTCTATAAGAGGAAAAAAATCATGGACCACCTCTAGTCTCATTTAGAGACTAAAAGAGACCCGAAATATTTTTATGATATGTAGCATAAATGAGTCAGATCAATGATTCAGATCCCTATACCTATGAGGAAGCCTCTAACCATCAAGTACAGAAAGATGCCATGGTAGAAGAATACAAATCTATCATGAAGAATGATGTGTGGAAAGTGGTTCCTAAACCTAATAGGAAATCATTTGTAACTTCCAAGTGGCTTTATAAAATCAAGCATGCAGATGACAAAAGTATTGAAAAGTATAAAGCAATATTTGTGGCCTAAGGTTTCTGATGGAAAGAAGGGATAGAATGTGATGAGACATTCAATCCTATGGCCATGTACACTACTATCCAAACCATAATTTTCCTTGCTTCAATTTAGGGTTGGAAGCTTCACTAGGCGGATGTGAAGACTTCCTTCCTCGATGGTGAGGTTGAGGGAGAGGTTAACAAACAACAGCTTGAGGGATTTGTAGGTCATGGAAAGGATACCCATGTATGAAAGCTTAAGAAATCTATATATAGGCTTAAGCAGGCCCCGAGGGATTGGTATTGGAGGATTTACAACTATCCTTTGAGCTTGGGATTCTCCAAAAGCAAAGCTGACCCCAACCTATACTTCAAGGTTGTGAAGAACCAACCTGTGATCTTAGTTCTATATGTTGACGACTTATTCCTTACTAGAGAAGAGAAATATATAGCTGAGTGAAAGAGGGATCTCACTTCTCAGTTCGAAATGAAAGACTTAGGTCTTATGCACTATTTTCTTTGTCTAGAAGTTTGGAAAAGGAAATATGAGATTTTCCTTTCTCAAAGAAAGTACATAGTTAAGGTATTGCGGAGATTTGATATGATGGACTGCAAGTCCATGTCTACTCCAATGGTGTCTATTCTAAAGAAGCCACATGATTCAGATTCATGATCGGATCTAGTGGATCCTACCATGTATAAACAACTCATTTGTTCCTTGATGTATTTGGTACATAGTAGACGAGACATATGTTATGTAGTGAGTATCTTGAGTGAGTTCATGTCTGATCCAATACATAGACATGATGTTGCTTCCAAGCATGTGCATAGATACCTTAAAGGTACTATTTCTTATGGAATGATATATGCTTCCAGTGGTGGAGTGATGCTACATGGATATGCCGACTTTGACTGAGGTGGTAGTATTGTGGACTCAAATAGTACATCTAGATTTTGTTTTAGCTTGGGATCAGCTATGATCTCTTGGTCCAGTAGGAAGCATGGCTCTATAGCCTAGAGTACTAAATAAGAAAAGTATATTAGAGCCAGTATCGCCTGCTGAGAATTTGTATGGATTAGGAATCTACTTGCTGGGTTATTCGATGAGAAGCTTGAGATTACTATCATTCACTTAGACAATCAGAGTTGCATAAAGCTCTCATAAAACCCTGTGTTTCATGACAAATCGAAACACCTTAAGATGAATTATCACTACATTAGAGACATGCTCTATAGAGGTGTCGTAAGACTTTAGTACATTGCTACTAACGTGCATATAGTAGATATGTTGACTAATCCTTTGCCAGTCTTGAATTATAGGTACTTCTGAAACAAGCTTGACATGGCAGAGAATGTCTCCCTTGCCGAGAGGGAGTATTACAGTTACAACATCATTAGTCATTCTCCAGGTCAATGTTGTGTGTCAATATTAAGCCTCGTGTGTCTAGGTAGTGCCTTATAAGAGCCTGATTTTGACTCAAGAAACTTGGAGAAGAATCTTGAGTTGGACTCAAGAAAGGTTAAACTACATGTGTTGAGGCAAGCGATGTGTATGTTAAATTGATGAAGTTGTACAATCTTTATAGTCAAGGCTAAGGTCTTGTGTGTCAAGACAGATCCTCATGTGTTGAGGTGGTGCCTGATCTGTTAAGGTGATGCTTTGCATGTCGAATCTTGAATGGTGTGTGATGTACTACTAACCATGGTTGAACTATTAAGTACCCTCTAGAGACTGGCCACCTCTAGAGTGAATTACTTTATCATATAACCACTTGGAGCGATAGTAGAAAAATATGATCAAATCATTGGAAAAATATCCTTACTATATTTGATATGATAATTAAGCTGGCACATGTGGACCATGCGGATAAGACAAAAGATAAAGATAAGATGTGATAAGATATGAGAGAATTAGAATTGCACATAAAAGGATTAATTAAGAGAGAATTCAAATTGCTAAACTTCAGTGAAGACTTTTGTCAAATCAGGGGAGAACTTGAATTGATCACTGCAATGATGTTAACAAGAAAGAATTATGTTAAACTAAAATACTTCACTTGAGTTGTAACACCTCTATGACAACACTTAAGTTATCCACCTAACTAAGTGAGCAAGCTTTCAATTAAGGGGCAATTTCATCATAAGAATCAGTTCAATAAGTTAATGCATTGCATGAGAAGTGAGGTGTACTTCCTCATACAGGATTGATGCATCTAGATTGAGGGTGAGTTCATCCTAAAGTCAGAAGATAAAAATAGAAGCTGATGCATGTTAAGAATATATAAATATGTTATACAGAATTGTTGAATTCAATGTGAAGTGAATTGTCTTCTCTCTTGAAGGCCATGCACTTCTCTTTGTGCAGGATATTATTCTAAGACTCTCTTCTTTATCTTTCTCTTCCTCTGTAATTTCACCGAGGGTGCTTGATGTGAAAGACATTTCCTGCTATCTATGGATATACTAAGGAAGGTTTTGCTTGGATTTTCTCCCTCATGTCATAGAGGGGATTCCCCACGGTAAATTCATCTCTCGAATGTGATTGCTTATATGTATGATTATTATTTGAATTCAAGTATTATTCCAACTCCGAATTAGAGATAAAAAATTAACAAACTTAAATTGGTTCATAAGGGATTTGCACTCCACTTCCCATCCATGTCCCAAGTCCAACACTAAACTTACCGTATGCATGAAAACCATATTCAGTTTCATTGTCATTGCTATCACTAATGTTGCAATTGCTAGAGTTGCGAGCTCATATTGTTGGTTTGAAAGTTGACACTATTAATTGTTCTTATTTTTATTTTTGGAAACCTTCATCAAAGTTCTAATTTTTTTTTTTTTTTTTAATTTCATGTTTGTTAAAAACCTAAACATGCCCTAAACGCTACAAGGATGAATTTCAATTTTTTTAATGGACACTTTAATCAGTGAGAAATTCAAAATACTAAAATAGTTTTGAACTTCTAACTTCGAAGTTAATAAATAGTTCTGAGTTTACTATTAAGAAATTGAAACAAATAAAATTTAAAAATAGAATGCCCTACCTTAACAGCGCTGGCAATCTTCGGTCTCCTTGGTCAGCATTGAGTAGTGTTGGCAATATCATCAGACTGTGGTGTAGACTCAATAGTCAACCAACAGGCTTTCCTCCAAATGGGCACTCCAACAAATAGTATGGCCTGATCACTGCTCTCCTCCAATGGGAAGGCACTCCTCCACAAGTCCACAACGGCCCTCCAACAAAGCGCTCTCCTCCACAAGTCCACACTCCCTCTCCTGGACATTGATAACTCACAACAATGCAAAAATTGTTTAGTCTTTAGTGGCTGGTGGGCTCTTCTCAAATCATAGCAGTAGCTCTTCAATCTTCAGCAGTGGGCAGCGTGCTCTACTCATCTCTCGAGGGCTCAACGAAATGATAAAAGGTAAAGGGTAGGGTACAATTAGTTTTATTTTTAATATTTTCTTTTGTTTTTATTTCCTTTCATTTCGACAGGAGCCCCTAGGGTGTGGGGAGTGAGGGGTGCGAACCCCCGACCTTGGGGGTGAGTCCGCATGTAACAAAGAAAAATACGTTTCTAATGAGTTTTGCAATGAAGCTATTGCATGCTCAATGTATATTTTGAACATGTCACGTACCAAAAAGTGTCAAAAATAGAGTTCTTCATGAAGCCCGAAGTGGCATAAAATCAAATGTCTTACATTTAAGGTGTTTTGGTTGTGTGGTTTATGCAAATCTTCCTAAGCATTTAAGAAAGAAATTGGATGATAGAAGTGAAAAATGCATTTTTACATGGTACAGTGAACAATCCAAAGTTATTTGTTGCATTGGATATTGCAAGTACAACCAACTTTTGTGTTAAATACTCAACGGCAAATCATAATTCTCTAGCTGGATACATAGACCAGACATGAATTTGCAGGAAGCATTGATTAGGGGAAGAGTACTTTCGGTTATGTTTTTCATCAAATTTCAACTGTAATCTTATTGACACCTAAAAAACAACCTATTGTTACAATAGCTTCAACCCAAGCAGAGTAAGTGCCAACAACATCAACATCTTGTCACGCTCCGTAGTAAAAAAAAATTTCTGAAAATTATTGAACACTAACAAAAACAAAGAACTGAGATCTTCTATGATAACAACTCAACCATTGCTTTGTCCAAATATCATATATTCCATCACAAAAATAAACATAATGATACTAGATATCATTTCATTAAAGAGCATCCAAAGTGGAGAAATTTGCTTAGAACATTGTAAATCTGAAGACTAACTCATCTTTACTAAGTTATTGGCATGAGAAATGTTTGTGTTTCAAAAACAAAATTTAGACAGTCATAAAATATGGGTGTAGTTTAAATATCATAGGTTTTCAATTTTTCCTGCCATATTTTCCGTCTAATTTTATTATGCCTTAAATCTTAAAAAAAATTAGAATCACATATTATAGCTATAGAAATTATATAATTTGGGTTTTATGAGGGTATTTTAGGGTGTTAAATATATTTATGAATTCAAAAATACAATTTAAACAGGTAGAAATTTAGATTTTACCCCCCAAAATTACTAGATTCTAACTCATTTAAAGTAAAAATAAATAGACTCCTCCAAAACAAGATGTGTAGCAAGAAATAACTTTTCAACTGACTTACCTTTTCTCAAACAGTGCTTGCTTAGTTAATTCCCGGAGAACAAAAAACAACCGCTAGAGACCTTGCTTGGATACTTGCCTGAGAATCACAACTGCTTACTGGAGTTATGCAGGGACCCTACCCCGAAGCCTTGATACGACCGGACGGAGGAACAGAGGAGCTTACCTTTATTACCCCTTCGGAATTATTGACTTTATAAGACTTCGCGAATGATATATAATTTATGCCCGGCCTGAACAAAACAACTATGTAAAAATAGTACATGTAGTGGCTCTAATAGAGTAGACTCTATTGACATTAATAGTGTTAGGTATTGCAGTGGCTCTAATGACGCTATTGACATTAATAGTGTTAGGTATTGCATTTACTGATGCATTTAATCTCGAGATAGTTTTCATAAAAAGAAAGAAAGACAAATATGTAAAAGTTATTTTTGTGAGTTAGTAAGAAGACTACCCATGCTCCATTTCAGCTTGAATGGTCTCTGTGTGGATAATTAATAGAGCTTTAGCTCTGTGTGTATGTTCTCTATGTGGATAATAGAGCTATAGCTCTGTCTGTATGTTCGTTCGTTTAAGCTCTTGCCTGCCAGCAATAGTAATAAATAATCACTCCTATACCACCAAGAAAATATTGGTGGGCACATGCCTAATAAAGGGATCAATGTCATCCTAGGAGAGAAAGTAAAGCTTCTGTACCCCTTTCTTTCAGTGTTCGTAATTTAGATATTCAGTATATCTAATTTGGCAACCTTGATCTTTGTTATTCTAACTACCGATCATTGGTTTATGTGCAGCAGTATGGTAATTTTAAATAATGATCCACAACCATTTTACAGTATGAGAAATACCGTAGATCTTAGGGTATAGCCATTTTTTATAATGCCCCTAACCCAAATAACTATTTTCTTACTTTTATTATTCTGACCAAAGACACTAAATACTTCATGGATCATCAACCAGCCTAATTCCTACTAACATGTTATATCAATCATACTTCAAAAAAATTCTGAAATAATGAATTGCATCCGACAGTTTATCTTCGTAATACTTCAAAAAAAAATTCTGAATGGTAAATCAGAAACCAATGACGAAGAAAAAAAGTATTCTTTTGATCTTCATATTGTGAACATTTCAAAACAAAATCAAATAACTTCAAATCATAATAGGAAAAAAGCTATTCGTAGAAAATCACTTACAGTTGATCGATTCATAATCCAAACTTGTAAACATTCCGCTTCACGATAGAGACAGTCAAATCTTCAGATATCACTTGTTTTTTCCCCACCCTATATTTTGCAAAATTAAAAAGATACTCACACAAGCATATATATAATCCTTTGCATAAACGGTCCCTGTAAAGACGGAGACAGTTGGGTGTTGAACCGATAAATATACATTAAATACATATTATCTAATAATTAATAAATGTAATATGGCTTTTGACCATAGTTGATGTTATCTATTTAAAAGGTTTTTAATTTATTATTTATATATAATTTCAAATTTATTATTACACTTAGGTGTTTATATCTTAGGGAGTTGTCTATGTATTCTACTTATTTTAAGGTGGGTTTTGGTCCGAATCCGTTAATTTTTTTTGTAAAATTTGTGTTTAAATTCTACCTTTGAATTTATAAATAGAGTTAGCACCCTCAACTACCATCATGACACCCAAATCATGCAATTTCCATAACTAATATATGTTATTTTATGATTTTTTAAACACCCAAATCATGCAATTTCCATAACTAATATATGTTATTTTATGATTTTTTAAAGATTTCCAATCAGAATACTAACAAAATTAGACGGAAAATATGCCATGGATACAACTAATCATGTAGAAAAAGTAAGAAATAAATGATTCATAGTACTCACCACAATTTAAGTAATTGTCTTAGTTAATATATCATTAATAATTGGGATAATAAATAATTATTAATTATTGAATCTAGCTAAGTGTTTTACAACATAAAATAGAAAGATAGTGTAATGGTTTAATAAGAAATTATAAGGAATAAATATAAATAATTAAAACTATTTATATCTATTCATAATTTTTTTTTTTAAAATTAAAGTAGTTTAAACTTGGATCTATCAAGGTAAGGTGTGGATCCGAGAAGGATCAAATTCTTGAAATGCCAACTATATTTGTATATTAACCAATTTTTTTATCATAATTGACATGATATGATCTTTTTAGAGGTTTAAAATCTATCTATTAATAAAGAGTGAGTAATTATTTTATTCCACAACGGGCATCTTTGGCTCAAAAAGGGCTCGTCTTATGTATAAAGGGTCTCATATACCAATTCTATTTTTGACTTTATTTTAAAATTATTATTATTATTAAGAAAAACAAAACATTTTACTCAAATTTTTAATTTTTGCTTTATATAATAATTTATATAAACAAGCACATGTTTTTATTGATCTTGATAAAAATATGAAGGAAAACTTCGTCTAAAGTTTGGATAAAGAATAAAAAAGAATCAAACAATATGGTGAATTACTCATGCTGTGTCAAGGGTCAATTCTTCTCAATGAGATGGGTATCAAGGAAGCCATCATAATAAGAAATTCGAGAATCATAATTAAGGCTATGATCGATAGAAAACCACTATATAACACCAACTTAACCAACTTAAGCATGACTTAGGAAAGAGTGTGAAAAATCTAAAGCGGATGAAATAAGTGAGCTTCTTTCATGTTCTCACATAAAACAACTATGAGGCAAGTAAGTTGGAAAACATTGCCTCAATGAAACTAGAAGGCCTTATTCAATATTCAAATGAAAAAAACAATTATGAGCCAATTTCTTAGCAAAGTAATTCAAAGGTACACCCAAGGCAGGGGATTGGGCCTAAGCGGGACCAAAGCATCGGTGAACCACATTAGAAAGGGACCTAATCAACAAACACAGAAAGGTGGTAGTTTAGAAAGCCACGTGAATTCCCCTCTCAAGTTATCATTAAGACAACTGATGTCTAGTATAACAAGGCATCATGCAAATGGGGTATTAAATATCCATAATTTTGTATTCATTCTCCCTCTTGCTGGTGTAATGGTGTAATGTCGATGGGATCTCCTTGATTAGAAAGAATGGTATGTAGGGTGAATTAATGGCCTTTTTCGGTTCCCACGAGCATAACTATATAGATGTGATCATGATGGTGCATGTGAACTTGCTTGCCAAGGGTGATGGACCTCAGAAGTATGAAATGTCAGTTTTAGCAATGATGAGGTATTTTCATTTGTGGGGATGGAGATCTAGGAAGAATTATTGTGCGAAGAGGCTTCAAATGCATAAATTCACGGTGGATTGGGCATCGGGTCAACTCATGTGAATGTTGTCGATCTTTTGTAAGACCTAAGAGCCCTTTTAAGTGTGGTTCCAAGTTCAAAGGAGAGGACATGCTATGGACCATTTCCATATTTATTGAATTCATGGATAGTTATAGATAGGTTGGAGAAAAGGGGTGTTCTATTGGGTGGAAGGTGAGAAAGATCTTTGCGATCCACTGTTAGATTCGAAGGAAATTAAGGTTGTTGGGTCAAGCGGTGAAGAGCTGAAATAATCATTTAAAAATTTTTCTTGACGATGAAGATCGTATCTGAATAGTGGAGAGGGGCGATGTGCAATATCAACTAGCAATTCATTGGGCCAATTACAAACAACAAGAATCCCATTCCTCTGAATTGGAGGTGAAAATATCAGAGTTGGAGTTTATTCTGAAGTCACTCCAACTAAAGCTAAAGGAAAAGGAAATGATGGAGGAATCCTCCTCTCAACTGCCATTACCTAACATTGAACATCAATTTCCATGGCACTATGTATTATTGTTTATGTGCTATCAATATAGAAAGTTGCTAGTCGAGTATGTTAGAATCTCTAGCTATAAGTATTTCCAGGTTATATGTAGGTATAATTAGTCCTTTTTTGCTTCAAGCATAGACATAACTCATATTTTTTTTTAATTTTATGCCACTAGCCTCTGTACTGGATTAAATTGTGGTATTATGATGAAATTTTGCTAAGGTTTCTCCCTCTCTTTTTAATACAAAAACTATATATGTTCTTGTAAAAAAAAACATTTATATAAACAGACATACAACCTAATGCTTAACTCATACTATTAGAGAATCAATCCAAATAATTCAATGGATATCCAACGAACAACATAATAGTAAGTGCATGAATTTCGTGGATATTTTAGATGCAATTCATGGTCTAAACAGGAAAATCTAGAACACTGGGACATTTGTAAAATATAGATTTAGAGAAACTCAAAGCACAATATTTTATTTCTCTAAAAAGTGTGTGAATTTTGTATTCAAGGAATTTTTTATTGTATAAGTAACACATCCAGTATCCTAGTTCAAGTATGAAACCTTTTATGAGATAAGGAGGGAAGCTCCCATGATTTATGTTAGTCACATTATAGTTTCACATTTCCCTCTATATTATAGTCTTTGACAGATAAACCTCCTTCTATAACATAGTGTTCTTACATATGCTCCAAACAACCATTAGAACATATGGGCTTCAATAGTATTATTTACAAACATCCTCTTGACTATGTTAGACACTAAATATTAACCACACCACAGTTTAGGAAGTGAGAGAAGTTTCATAGAACAATGAGAAAAATTGTACATCCCTCTTCATCACTTTAGCAAAAGAAACAATTAGGGATTTGGCCTTGTGTTAACACATCCTCAATCTATTAAGACATCTATTATGCAAATATTAATGATAGCTACAACTCAAATCGAATTTTATATGTACAATATTAAGAGTACAAAGAGATTCAAACATCTAATCCATTTGATTAGTGTACCATTGGAATTAAGTTGTATAAATAAGGGAAAGGGAATGCTGGCCAATAATACACAAGATCTTGGGAGCTTTGAGCGGTCGAAGTGAAGGGTAGACACTAGACACCTTGAGTTGAGATCACTAGAGGATGAAACCATATAAGGTTGAAGAAAAATACCAATTCTCCTATGGGAAGTGTGCATGACCATGAATATGAACATTATTTTATTCTGGGTGGAAAAGTCACCCATGATGAAATATGGTTTGTGTTTCAGTTGAGTTAGAGAATATGAGATTGCAGGATTAAAAAGGTTATAGGAATTATATTGGATATTAGGCATCTATATAATATCATCAAAGGGAAGATAGTTAACATTTCCTACCATGTTCATGTTTTCCTTCCCTTTATGAGGAGGCATACTAATACAAGTCTGGATGAAGGAAGGTTTATTGAAGGAAATTAGATTTTTACCTTTGCAATATTTTTGATTAGGTTTCTCTTTCTCTTCTTCTTGATCATCTAAAGGACGAAGGAAGAGGGTTTCATAAGAGAGTTAGTTTTTGTATAATCCTTATTGAGAGAATGGGTCTATGTTCTATTTAGGGAAGTTTGAAGCAATAGTTCCATATTAAGTGGTTGTAGTAGAAATATTCTATGCATAATTTTCTTTTGGTTTGTGATACTTGTCATTGTTATAAATTGCTTAGCAATGTTGTCGCTTTCTTATTGTGGAGGTCCCGGAATCCAATTTAGTTTTAATTAGATGAATAGTTTTACTGTCATAATTACTTTTGGTTAGGTCAACTTAGTTGTTTTAACTCTATGACAAGTTTCATTTATATTCAATAATAAGAGATGTTTGAATTTGGATTTAATGATTTCTTTTTGAAATATAGTGTCTCTTTCTATTAGAATGTAATTTGTGGAGTAATCATATAGTGAATTGTCTTTTCCATATATTTTTTCATGTTTATAGTAGTGGAGAACATTTATAGAGTAGAGAGAGCCATTGGTCATCCAAATTGGCAAGTGATGCATGAACACATTGCTCATTTTTTGACAAATATTGAATTGTAATGCTTATTAATTTGTTTTGATTTTGAATATTGCAGTTAGATTCATCGTGTTGAAGATGTTAATAAATTTATAGGACAATTGTAATATCCTAGTTTTAACCCTAGGAATGTATTAAATCCAATTATGCAAAATTATGTAAATATGTTAGTATAGATTCCTAGAGCATAGCTTAAGGCCAAGGATCTAATAGTGAATAAGTACAAGGCATGTATAATGCAAATATTTCTATATGGGTCATGTGATTGGCTTGTCGTGGTGATATACAACTATGTAATTATTATGGTGGAGAATAATGAAATGCTCCAAAATGCTTATAATGTGAATAAAAGTAGAGGGGCTATGATTCAATAAACGATGTAAATATTATTGTGGAAAATAATAAAATTATTCTAGATGGTTGTGTGAAGAGTAGTAGAGGGGCCGTGATCCCATTAAAGGGGAAGAGGAAAAGGGACGTACAAGATATTAAATCCCCTTTTTTCCAAGTGTCAGCCTTATAACTCATCCATATTTTTTCACATGTCTAAAATGATCCATTTACTTCCTTTGAATTATCAAATCCAATTATTGAATGCATGTGTGAAGTTGGTGAGAAAGTATTCTCATGAAGTTATAAAAGCATGGTATGAGAGATATAATTTTATGGTCAATTGTAAGCGTCCTTTATTCTAAGGTTAGAAGTAATGCTAGCTATCTTTTCACCCATCCTCTCATGTCCATTGGATTTTATTGCTCATTTTGCATGTAGAGTTCATACACTATGTAGCTTAATGACGTTTTCTCCATAGCCCCCCAAAAAATAACAAATTGAGAAAATAACAAAAAATTAGCATTTTGAGGAGGAAATTGATTACATTAGAGTGAAGAGGATGGATGTAGGTAAGCATCGAGGCTGTGAAAGAGATCAACATTTACCAAATTTTTATTTTCTACTCGTGAATTCCTGAGAATCCATGAATAGATTTTACAAGATGTTCTATGAAAGCATAGCTTGTGTTGGACACTTTTTGCACACCTTGAAGAGCATTCTAAAGGTTGGGTACTATAAGTGACACTTGGGAAGAGAAAGAGTCAGCTTTCATTGTATTTTGTGGGAACATGGATGAGAGTTTCATGGCAGGGATCCCTAAATCAAATGCATGGAGTGCTAAATGGTGAGTAGATTAGCTAAGCATGAGAAAAAATGGGTTGGGAACTAACAGATTGAATTATGTAGGTGTTTTCATCTCCCTGATGGCCTCACAACTTTTCTCTGGGGTGGTATCTATAGCTTATACCTATGGTTGTGTGGGAAATTTCTCTTACACAACCAATTGCTTGATTATTCTTATGTTAAAATTTGCACATGCATTATGTAGTTTCTTTCATATATGGAAGGCTTAAATTAGTTCTGAAATTGAATAATGGTGTCCATGGGGAAAAACTATAAAATGGAAAATTTGTGACTGCCCATTTAGAGGTTAGAATGATGGATGGGTATATTAAAAGAATTATTGGAAAGTCATAAATTGGACCTTTAATAGTTTGAAATATCATTTAATGGCTCCTGCAACTACACTTTTATCTCTTTATAAAAAAATGATGATTGTGCAAGTTTTCTCTATAGTTTAATTATGAAAAAAATATGTGAAATATATTCCACAAACATGTTTTACTTTAATTACAATAATAAAGTAAGGAGGTTTAGGGAAAAGTAACAACTATTTGAGACAACATTTTTCACATAAAATTGATTATTAATCTAGCATCAAATCCATTGTTAAATACCATCTATGCTTATTGGAAACCACTCCATTTATCAGTTCCCTTTTTCAGATATTTGTCGATCATTGCACGAAGGATAAAAATATTGCAAGATTTAATACAATATACTAACAAGTTTGCATGTACAGACTTCCACTAATTAGCTAACAATCATAATAGTGCTTCAAGCATAAAATTTCACAATCTAATGATTTATATATAAATCATACATAGATTCCTCATGCCTATAAGAACTTTCATTACTTCCAATTATCATCCAAGTCCAAGGGAATTATCTTGTGTTTTCTTAACATAAACACAATGCAATCTCTGCTTTGTTAGGTTTGTTTGTGTTGATTACATGTAAACATGAATTGGGAAAAGCATGCTAAGAACATTCCAATATTGATTCGTTAACCAAAGTAATATATAACAAAATTTACAAAGGTAATTGAAACATTAAATTTATGCACCATGCTTATCCTATCTTTGCAAAAATATAGATGTTAAAGAATGCCAATTGAGCTTCAAATTTCAATCCTTCAAGACCTCTTTTACCCTTCATAGAAGGGAACAACAATTTTCGCCAGACAAAAAAAAATTAGTCTTGTATCGGGCTCTTCAATAATAAAATTGACCATTATTTTGCAACTTTGCAATCGAAGGGATGCTCCAATTTTTTCGTAACGAATTTTTAGATGGCTGTGAAAGTATGATAAGGAAACAACAAAGGAAAAATCCAAACTGAACTTCCCACACATTCCATCAACATTATTGATCAAAATTTAAATCACGATGGAACTTTAAAACATTTCAAATTAAATTTAAATGTTATTACCACATTCCATGTAGCTTCTTCGATCTAGTTGCTCAATGCTCAACTCTTAACACATCCACAAAAACCACTTAGCTTTCATTGTTCTCTATAATTTATGGACCCAGATATGATTAACTCAGATCTAAATTCATACGTTGATAAATTTGTGCAACAAACTTAAGCTTCTAATAGAGTCAATAGTGAAAGCTCATTCAATTATTAACCAAACGAGACTATACAAAAAGATATGAATGGACTCTTGGCTTGAGATCGATGTATTTATAATTATTTTGTATTCAAATATAAGTTCTTTATACAAAATTAAATGAAAATAACATTATTAATGTTTATTAATTTCTTTCAATACTACAATAGTTGATTTTTTTGTTTCGATGTGACTTTGGAATAGGTTGTATTGGTTTTACAAAATTTATTAAAACTGTAATTATGTGGTTTGGATCTCCAAGTAACTATACAATTACACTAGTAGTAATTACAAATACATAGGCTATTATTGATAAGAGGATTTATATGATATAATACTTAATATTTTTTTTCTAACATGGCTTAATTTGGGAAGAAGACTGAAATTCTCATTTCCTAGGATCATAGGATGGTTGTATTTTCATTACTACTCTTTCTTTCATAATATCATCCCCTTTATTGGATTTGTATACAGGATTTTTCATCATTGTTGTAGTCAAGAGGACATTGAGATATTGTGCAATCCATCAAAATTCTTCTCCACCACCTTGTCTTCTTTCAAGGATTGATACCGCCAAAACCATGTTTTGTAAAGCCATGTATGGTTTATTGTGTGCAACATTTATCACTTGTTGAATTGGACATATGCTATAATGTAAGGTTCTTGTGCTACTATCCATGGATTCACGATTTCATCAACTATGGCTAGTTCGAGAGTTTGGAGGCTTGGAGAAAAATTGAATGAGATTGTATATGAAGATATTAATGGAGGAGAATGGTACATCAAGGTTGCCAAAATATGAGAGGAGAGTGTGTAACACATGGAAGTCATAGTTACACGCTCTTTTGGTATAGATCTATGTTGCAAATTGTTTTTTAAAAACTTGTGCAAAATGAAAGGATTTGAATTAGAAAACTTCTCAAAATAAGGTGATTTGATAGCTCTTTCTCCCAGGTTAAATTTTATGGATAATTTGTACTATATTCACAAATGTGATCCATAAATTCCAAGAGCATATAAATTTCCTCTTTTCTACAAGTTTAAAACCATTAATCACCTTTGACGAACGATGCAACCCTAAGCGCCAAGCACACACATAAGTTTAACCAATAAAAATTTATTAAATTTTACAATAAAAACTTTACGTGCACACACAATAAAAAATATTATGTGTACAAAATGTAATTAAAATTTTCAATGGCTAGTTTCGAAAATTAATAATAAAATATAATTTTCCAAAATAAATTAAAATAAGTGTTCCCTTACTGTTTCTTGATTGCAAGGACACCCAAAATTGCAAGCAAAGAGGATATGTAGAGCCCTTTGAAGTACTATGAATTCAACATTTAAAAGTGATACCTAATTTAATGTTCACAAGATCGCCCGAAATCCCAAGTGAAGAGGATACGCGTAGTTTGAGAACTGTATGCAAAAATCAAATCTACTCTATTACAACTTGAGGTCCACTTTCTCGTTCACAATATATCTCGAAAACCTAAGTGAAGAGGTTAATAGTGGCTTGAAAATAAATTGCATGAAAAATAAAATCCTAAACTGTTACAAATGAGATCCACTTTCTTGTACACTAGATCGCTTGAATTCCCAAGTGAAGAGGATAATAGTGGCTCGAACACAACTTATCTCAAGAAAAAAATGAATATTAAATCTACAATTCTCTCTAATTGTGAATGAGAAAAATGAAATTTTGTAGATCCAAAATAGGAATTTACTAATTAAAGTTGTTCCTTTGGTTTTCAAAGGGAAAAAATTTCAAATTCTTTCATTGTGTAATGTTCAGATTCTTGAATTTTGACGCAATTTTATTTATAGAATGTTTTCAAATGATATTTTAATGTTTTCTTGGCTATGATTTTTTGTTTTGTTTGAGGTTATCAAGCATGTAGAATTCAGAATTCAAAGGCCTAAAGGTTCTTCAAACAATATTTCATGTTTTTCCAATTTTTACCATTTGCAAACTAGTGATTTAACCAAAATTTTAAGACATCAATCCCAATTTCATCAATTAAATGTGAAATTATGGATTTAAATCAGAAGTACGCTCTAAAAAATTCATATCTAAGACAAATTATGAGAAAAAATTGAAAGAAATACCAAATTGAGCCATTCTTAAGGGTTTTGGAGGGAAAATACAACTTTAAAATTTTCATATTAAATCCTTCAATTTTTTTCAAAATATGCCATGAATTGATCCTAAAATGTGTCCAGTATCACCTATAGGTCTACAAACATAAAAATATTTCCTAAAGAGGGCCCTATTTAAACAATGAAATTCACTTCCTATTTTTTCAATCATTTCTTGCAATTGTGAACAAAAATATTTAAAATCTTATCAAATATTGGTCAATTAAGATGCAAATAGGGTATAGTAACTAAGTTTTGACATTCATAAGCCAAGTATAGAAGAAAGAATCACTAAAAAATTACCAACAATGAGAAAACTAGGTCCCAAAAATCAAGTCCTCGGGTGTCGCAGGTGCAAAACAGTGTACAATTTGACACTTTAGAAGCATCACACATTCATAACAGAGCGGGGTGAGACACTTGTGACAACATCGTAGGTGCATAACAGAGCAGGGTGTGACACTTGAGACTGTCGCACTGTGTTCAACAGGAAGGTTGCGACATTATTCCAAGATCAAGAAACCAAAAAAGGTGAGCCCAATTTTAAAGATTTTCAGGTTATTAAAGGTTGATTAAGGCCGATTTTAGATTTCTAAGGGTCTTTAAACATGAATTAATGACATATTTAAGCTTATAACCTAAAATTTGAGAAACAATTCAAATGAAATCCCGAATGGAGTCGCCAATCTATTGACAGATTTTAGTGTAGGAATGCATCTACTCTTATTATCTATCTTACTATGAATTGGTGAGATTCAATTGACAAAAATGAAGCAATTATCTCTATTTTCCTAATATATTTAACCATTTTTGAATTTCAAATAACTTGGAGGGAAAAAACTAAATTCAAATATGGGAGGAAATTTGAATTACGAACATATAACATCAAAGAAGAAATGATACTTATAGACAACCTTGCTTGAGGTGAATCCATTATCCTTTGCTTTGAGTTATCATTCTCCATCCTTGCATTTGATCCAAGTGATTTGTGTGGAAGATGAGCTTTCCAACCTTCAAATCCTTCCAACATGCCTTTACTCTCAATTTATGTATTTTACTATGCCCCAAATGTCATTCTTTTATAGCATTGGGATTTGTGCACTCAATTGCTAAAAATTAATGTGGGATGAAACTTTTCAGTGACTTGTTATTGCTTTTATTAGACAACCCACTTTTGCATAGTTTTCAGAATTTGAATTGATTTTTCATAAATTTTAGGACAATTCATACACATATCATGTATTATTTCTAGACCAGGAGTTATAGAAACTGGGTTTTGTCCCTTTAAGTGGTCCTAGACTTGGCCTCTTTATGGAAGACTTTGTCTTCACATACTTATTCCTTTGCGGAAGCGGTGGTAAAATGAGAGATTAAATCTCTCAATTCTTCCATATTTATGGTCTTCATGTTGCAGGCAAAGTGTAAAATGTGTTTATGCCTTCACTTGATAAGGGTATTAATTTGGTTGTTAACACTTATGTATTTCGCGTGGATTATGTTCATAAATATTTTTTTTCTCTACAAAGTATGCCATTTATCACTAAATTATTGTACGTACACACATTATGTTCATAAATATTTTTTTTCTCTACAAAGTATGCCATTTATCACTTAATTATTGTACGTACACACAAGCCAGTTGTTAAGTTTTCAGGAAATTTACAGGAACATACATATCACTAAATGCAATTTTTTCATATTAAATCATATATATATATATATAGGTGGAAAGAAAACATATTTCCATACAATTTTTTTTTCGAATTCACAAAGCATATATGATTGTTAAGAGCTTCGATTTAATAAAAAAGTAAAAAATCATTCACCATCACTTTTGGCCAAAAAGTGTTACCCATCTTCATGGATTCAACCACATACAAATTGTGTTAGTAACAAGTTTGGCATTTATTTTTCAAATGCGCGTGAAAGAGAAGGCATTGCCACCCTCCAACAATTGGACCGACCTTGCTATGTACTTGGAAATTTTTTCTCTCAACTCATACAACATTTTGGATTTCATAGTAGACAAGTTTTGGGTGGTATTTATAGCATACTTTGGATCACTATAACTTTAATTTGAATGAACAAAAGCAGAGGGGTTGGCCAATTTAGGATGAACATAGTTGTTTTAGCTTCCAACTTTTCAAAAAATGAGCTAACGAAAGTATTTCTACGTGTCTTTTCTATATCAGCTATTGGAATTTTTACTACATTAGCAGGTATTAGACCATCAACATTAGGTAGTTGATCATCAGTATAATGAGTGATTGTTACATCTCGAGGGTTTTCCTTCAACCCTTGACATTTTGAACAACCACATACTACTAGGCTGTCATAAAAGGGATCCAGCTCACATCGAACTACCATTGATGACCTAGGAGTGTGGCTAGAAGATGGCATTCTACAATTGTAGGGGAAAAGTGGATATCCATTTTCATCTACCAACTGTTTGCAGTATCTTTCTACTAATAAGAGCTTGTGACATTTTTCAACCAATGGAATATTTTGTGCATCCAAATTTGATCTTGAATCAGGGTCCAACAAAATTGAATACATTGTTATTTATATTCACATGGATAAATAACATGAATTCAATTAGATAATAAAAATATAAATAAAATATCAACTTACCGGAGATGGAAAGGGAGAACTCAATGAACATTGAACAATATGGAATGAGATGGAATTTGAAGAATGGACCATTTGATATTGATAACCTTTTCTCCTTATGTATGAGCTAATTCAACAATCAACACATGTCTATAATACTAAACAATTTTTGAGAACCATATCAAAATCTAAATTCCAATATAGTTTTGAAACCATTTTTTAAGAACAAGGTGAGTTTAAGAAGCATATGTATTACTTGAGTGAGCTTAATAATATATATGTATTGATGCATCTTGTGTAAATAAACACACTAGTGCATATAAAAAACTTATGTATTGTCTTGAGACATCTGAAAAAGTGTCTTTAAACAAAAATATCCACTATATTTCACAGTAGATGTTTAATTATGTATTTTTCAATGTTATTAATGTTGGTGCACTTAGTATATATAAGTGCATTGGTGCAATCATATTCTTCATATGTACTAGTGGATAAAAATTCTTTTTTTTTATTTCTCTATTGTGTGCCAATATGACGCATTATACAAAATATAGCATAGTGGTGCATGCATATCTTACGCACGCACTAATTTTCATAAAATGTTGAACGAAAGTATATTTGAATTGTGCCTTATCTATTTTTATGCACTAGTGTGCTTGTATACATAACTACACCTATGTGCGAAATATAAAAAATAAAAAATAAGTCATTTTTTTCCCATGAACTCAAAATGGAGTAGGAATTTATTTTTCAAAAAAATGATTTCATAAAGTGTTTAAAAAAAACTAGTCACTATTTCATTGTTTTGTCAAAATTTGAAGGGGAGATTTTGGAAGAGAGACTTACCCGGGAGGATTTTGAAGCGACAATATTATTATGAAGAAATGAATTTGAAAGGTATGGTGAATCACACAAAACCCTGGATAGTAGAAATTTCAAGTATGTCAATTCTTACCATTAATCAAAATCCATGATTTATTTATTTTCCTATTAATATTGAAAATAAATTTAGAAAAAATAATAGTTCCTTTTATTTTATGCGGTTACAAAATTTAACATAAAGGTTTAACTCCCTCTATTATTTCACAAATAGGATTTTCCATTATGTGCATTTTATATCTAATAGGTTCGTGGGTTTATATACAAAGCATTGGGTGTAATATGACCACTTATTGGGTTGGATCCAAAACTTTATCAGTGTTCTTAGTTTTCTCTAAAAAATGCTTTCACAGTTTTTGGTGCCATTGTTTCTATAATAACGCATCAATGCACTTGGAATAAAAGTGCACTATTCAAAATCAATTCTTTAGATTCAATATATCACACCAAAAAGGGAATGTGTTAGATTATTAATTTATTTCTCATTAAGAGTGCATTCAACTATGATGCACTGGTATGTAGACACATTGGGGCATTTGTATTCTTGAAGCGCACCAAGATGACAAACTACTTTTTTACATGCAAGTTATATAATTTATTTGTATAATACATTTAATATCTTCTCTATTTAATGATCCATGTTGTTTACTGATATAAAATGTGTGATAAGAGTTCAATGAGCAATAATTATAATTGACATGATGGGAACACATCCAAAAATACGAAGAAAGCAAGTCCTTTGTAATTTATGTATTAAATTAATATGTTTGAATTATATGTAAGTTTAACTAATATGTATTAGTTAATGTGTGTAATGTAGAGCCAAAAAATGAGGAAGCTCAATAAGATTCATTTCCATCTAAGTGCAAAAGAACATAAAAACTTAATGGAAAATTTCCAGAGGGATTAATTAACTAAATCAAAAAGTAATCAATATGAAGTTTTTTCTTGAATTTTCAGTGATATTGTACTTAAGAATATTCGCTAACATGTTTCAAACAATCTATTTCACATATGTTGAATGCTCTACAAGGATTGACAACAATAGAAGTAAATGTCAAGTATAAGAAAAAACAAACTATGCAAGATGTAAGTGATGAATGAATTGGTCCTTAACTCATCTAGAGTAGTGTTAAAAGTTAATAAAAGGGGGATTTTTTTTTATAAAAATATGAGGAATATAGTGTAAAGAATCCATAGACTAACTTTCCACTTGCGGCAAAAAAAAATCCAATGATTCCAAGAAGCAGGTTATATCTAAACTATAGGACATGTTCTAGAGCAATGGTGAGTGAGACGTGACAAACTTGCAATAGAAAAAACATACAAAAACAAAAAGAATTATTCAAAAAGTAATATTCCGAAACATGCTTCTATAGAATCTGTATATAATACTATACAACATTCCTTTATTAATATTAATTCTTCTATATTCACATTTGATATCAATATAAAAATGGTTTAATGTGATTTTAATTTTTTAGGAATATTATGAAAATTCCAAAGGATGAATGAGGCGACATCATATTGACACTCAAAAATTTCCTTTTGTTGACAGTATGGGTTATCCCCACCAAAAAGTCCCAATTGGACATAAATCCATTTGCTATAGGGAACCCATCTAATGGATTTTAATAGGGTAATGTTTATCTTAGTTAAGTAATTTCTATAAAGGATTCTTGTCTATTGACTTTCATTAGCTCGCATTAAAAGAGGTATATTGGATAAATTGAGGAAAATATAATTCAATTGTGTGAACGATTAAAGGGATAAGGAGGGAATTTCATTATTAGTAAAATGGAAAGATTTAGGAAATCCTAAGGAGGTAGGAATACGAGGCTCAAAGAATTACATTGATTTGGTTAGGATCTAGATGTAAAAATTCTATGGAAACCACAATGTCAAGAATGAATATTTCTTGAACAAATCCTATATTCTTTTTACTAATCACATACTTCTTCACTAAGTGGATTTTGAATTTCAAATCCTTAGCCGTAATTGATAGACCATCAATACACCATAAATGGAATCCCTAAGTGTATTCTTTGTAATAAGCTTAATCATATCTTGGTTAAGAACTCAAACAATTGACCGATAGAAAAAATTTAAGAGGCCCAAAATAAAAATTCTTCACTAATAGTATCCCGCATGTATCCCGCATGGCATTATAAAACTCACAAGGGAACCCATCCATACTTGATGATAGTATGATTTATTTTGACAAAGCATATGGTTAGATTAATCAGTCTTTCATTTCTATGATATTGGCTTCTTGGGGTTTATCTCTCCATGTGTTTCCATTCTGAATACTTTGTTTAACAATTATTCATATTTTGTTTTAGTTAACATCAATTTGTCTCCTCAGATTTATGTGGATCATTCCATTCAGTAGGAGTGTCCTTTGGTAGCTTATTTATGTGTCTTCGTTGAAGATACTTACGTTATTTTTTGTAGGTAACTTGTATTTATGGTTAGATTCATGGTATTCTTCTCCCAAATGGATCTAATGTTGGATAAGTTGGAGTTGATGTCAAACAATTGAAGAAATGTTGATCACCAGTGAAATGAGATGTTGATTATGGGAGATTCTCCAAAGCACTACGCCATTACAACTATGATATTGATTGAATCATCTGCGCGACAGAGCACTATTCCATTCATTGGACCCTTTACGTGACATGTTCCATGATCAACCATAAAGAACAAGACTGTGTTCACTAGAATTATCCCTTGCATAGGCATCATCGCATATTAAAAATTATGTTGCGCTACATGAAACAGGTTGAAGTACTGCGTGATTTATTGTGCAAGTTATTTTGACTTGATTCCTCACATTGATGAGTGGGTCGGCCCGTACAAATAAATGCCCCAATTTATCCTTGAACAAGTGATACCAGCCAAAGAAAATCCCCTAGTTATTTTGAACAAGTCATCCCAAGCAATTCAAGTTCACCACACTA
This sequence comes from Larix kaempferi, assembly GCA_027924585.1. NCBI lineage: Eukaryota > Viridiplantae > Streptophyta > Pinopsida > Pinales > Pinaceae > Larix > Larix kaempferi. The sequence goes on from BSBM01000247.1 coordinate 1,895,327, forward strand.
AACATGAAGGCCACAAAATCCAAAGATGAATCATATATAAATATAATTTAGATTAACACATTTTCTGGGTGGTGAGAAAACACCTCTTCGAGGAATGAGGAAAATTCTTTCTGGGAATGAAGAATGAAGTCTAATGAAGATAGATATATGATTCAAGGAGTTTGATGCACAAGTTTTGATACTTGAAGAATAGTAAGCAATATTTAGTCAGCAAATTTATGGGTATTGGAATACGTTGTGCTTCAAATACTGAATTTTCTGTGAGTAAAAAGGATAAGAAATAAATTAAATTCAAGACACTTGAGACGTTGATTCTTTGTATTTCTCTGGTGGAGCTCTAAACTGAGTTGAGATTGTGGTGCTGGAATTGACCAGAATACCAAATGCAATAGATGTAAATTACAATGAATCAGTCATGAATTACTGAATAATCTTAGGGTATATCATGAAAGTGCCAATCTATGGACATTTTAATGTCACCCTATATCACAAAATTTTGAAGCTTTGAATGGTGAAGCAACTCTACGCCATTAATCAAGTAAACTAATGATGATCCTGTATAGACAAGGGAAATGATGTATATGAGAGCATAAAGGACTAAGTTTGTATGTAAAGTTTGATGCACAATTTATAGAAGATTAGTACATTGGACTAAGTTTGATCGCATAAGTAAATTGGTGGACTGATACAAAAGTCTAATGCGCAAGATACAAAATATTAATACGTTGGACTAAGTTTGTTCGCAGAAGTTTGGTGTGATAATACAATATTCTACTGCACAAGATAAATAATATTAATACGCTGCACTAAGTTTGTTTGCAAAAATGTTGTGTGTTGATATAGAAGTTTGGTGCAGTGATACATAAGTATAGTGTCTTGAAACAAAATATTAGTGCACTTGATTGAGTTTGTTTAATGCATAGAATATAGGAAATCGGAGTGTTGGATATGATGACAACATAGGAGACTAATTTCATGAGTGAGCAAGGATAAGAAATGAGCATATATAGACCAAATTCAGAAGTTAGCAGACAGAGGAGCAATGTAGAACTCACAAATGTGCAAATAGCAGGTTGGTGTCTCCTACATGTTGATGCTTGAAAATTATAGCGGATTAGTGTCTCTACAAGTTAGTCCTTGTAAAAAACATGGCATTGGTGTCTCCTATAGGTTGGTTCATGTGACGTCTAGGGGGATAGTGTCTCCTGCAAGTTGAATCTTGTAAACACTTGTAATTAATTGTTTGGTTCCTATACATCTATTAATGAAAGTTTTTGCGGTTTTCTCCGATTTGGGCTTCCACTTTATATCTCGTGTATTGTGTTTTGAGCTTATGTGTAATTTTTGTTTCATGAATTATTTATGAATGGTTAAAATAATAAAAACAAAATTATATTTTTTTTGTAAGTAAAACATTTCATACTAACTTTCCTGATACAAATACATGCCTTCAAAACAACTAGTGAGCACACAAACTATGCTACTTGGAAAGACTGCCCAAACTACTACCCATTATCACCACCCTTAACAAAAAAAGATACCCTACTATTATTTCCCATCCTATTCGTGAAACTATTCCCCTTACAAAATTCACACTGCGAGAAAAAAGGTTGTGTAAAGAACCTGAAATAATTAATTAATGAAAACACACAAAATAGCAAAAATAACAAAACTCATAATCACTTTTATATTGATTCCTAGGCCACTTCGAGGGGGCAACCTCCTTTGAGCAAGCTCAATACAAATAACTTCACTGTCCTTCATTGGTCTCAACACAAACTTATATACTAATTCTAGGCGCCAATACCATGGGTCAATACCATGTGTCAATACAAATGATGGGCCAATACAAAATATGGATCAACAATTACTACGTGACGACTTACAAAGCATATGCGTCCAACAACAATAATACAAACTATGGATCAACAAATACTACGGGATGACTTACAAAGCACATGCGTCCAACAACAATATACTAACAAAGTAAATAAAGGGTTGACATGGGTTCCTAACATCCCCTCTCCATTAGAAAAAGCTATGTGCTCAAAGCTTTAGATGTGGAAATTGATGCAGAATGTGAAGGAGTGGTTCCCCTGTAGCATCCTCGGGTTGCATTCCGGCCCACTGACGCCTTTTGAGTTTTAGGGAGGATTTCTTAGAATGATGTAGATGAAGAAGAACCATATGAGCTACGTGAAAAGTGCGCTCAGAACGTTGTTGATCAGCTTGTTGTTTCAGTCGAATTCTTTCCATGTGAATATTGTCCTATAGAATGAGAAGAATTTGATCGCGGTTTCGAAGAATCGAGTCAATTTCCTGAACTGGGGAGCTACTGAGCGTGTATGGAAGAAGAACTAGCGGTGCCTATCCATAAACTGCTTCATATGGTGTCCTTTTAGATGTGGTATTGTACCACTGGAGCGCTTCTAGGAAATCCATAGAAATAACTATCCACATCTGTGTAGGGATGGGAAAGGGTTCGAGGAGTCATGAAAGGAGTGTCATTTCACCCTTGTTGACTTGGCAAGTATCACACTCAACCACCATCTGGTGAATTTTCATTTTCAATCCCTTCCAAAAGAAGTTACATTGTTCCTGGTCATAGGTTTTGAGGAACCTAGAGTGCCCTGCCGATGAAGAAGCATGGAGTTCATAAAAGAGATAGCCTTGTTGAACAGATTTCAACCAATTTGGAATAAGTAGATAAATAGTTGTAAGAGAAACTGGGTCATCAAATTGGCAAGAATGAGCATCTGCCACCATATTATCCTTACCCTTCTTGTAAGTGATCGAATAGTCATAAACCATGAGTTGGATAACCCATTTTCGGTGTGCTAGTGAGGAGACCTGTTGTAACAGAAAATGTTCCAGAATCTGGAGATCAGTCTTGATGAAGAAATAATTTTCTAATAGGGATTGCTGCCACTTCTCTACTACATGCAAAATAGCCATTATTTCCTGCTTAGATGTAGATGCGGCGAAATGCTTACCGGAAAGGTCTCTTGAAGGCGACAAGCCCACTAGTGCAACAAAGACACTTGCATATCTATCCAAGAAAGTAGTGGAGTGTCACCTACCCAAATTTTGAGACTATTTATTTTATTTGCAAAAAACATTATGTTAAATTATAATTACAAAGTTTTGTAATTATGACCAAATCTCGTCAAGGATGATTGTAATGACATATTATTATTATTTAATAAATTAAAATAGCATACAAATACCCAAGGGAACTGTTAAATGAGTGTTCACTGACCCACTCGGACAAATGGAAGCTGTGAGAAGGCATGGGATAGGTGTTAGCACTTGCACTCCACCACTAGCTGTTGGTTATGGAACAACTACCCCTAAAATTGTGGCATTATCACCGAGGTGGGTGGAACAAAGTTGTTAGCTCATTAATGACCAGGTTAACCACTAAAAAGTCCTAGTCAGCCTAGAGAAGGCAATTCAAAATGAGCAAGGAGATCCATAATTATTTTCTGCATAAATAATTCCTTAAGTGAATCAGGTGATCACTCAGAGATTCGAATAGGGAGGCTAAGTGGAAGTGCATTGTGGGGCTGCTGAAATTATTCTCAGAAGGAAACCAGAGGTGTTGGTGTAGGTCTCTTGGACTGCTAAGTCTATATGACTAAATTTATCTACATTGTTGCTACAAGTTGATGACCTAAAGCTTCTAGAGATTCTTCTCCCTAGTGGTTCAGTGTACAGACTCGGGGGTCCTAGGGAAAGTAATTTGGTTGTCTTCAGGAGTAGGTTGGGTGGAACAAGCTCCTTGGGTTGATTGTTTCTCCTACATTCATCAAGTTCTACTCTTTTGTCTTGTTCATTTTAAGTTGAATGAATGAAGTTGTTTTATTAAACCCCTAACCATTTTTCCTGGTTTGATAATGAAGACTTATTGACTAAAATGTTTAGCTGAATTGTTTATTCGGTTAAGTTAGGATAGGAAATAGCAATTCATAATACATGCATTTTAATATTTTCTTTTACCTACTATGAGAAAATAAATATTCCATTTCTGTATAAAAATCTAGGATTTACACTTTAGAACATCTCCTTCATTTCAAAATACACATACTATGCATTTTATTATCATTTCATTCAAAAGTTGTAAAGGATTATAAGCAAAAAAACTTATCACGGTCTCTTAGCACTTTTCATTTTCTCTTCTTACGGTAATTAGACTTTTTGAAAAATAGGTGTAATATCAACTTAGAATTTCTATGATATTTCAATGCTATAGGTTTCTACATTTATGCAGCATTTTATTTAATTAAATTTAACTTTTCCATGTATTCTAGATCCTTGTAGTAAGAATATCTTTCATGTTCAGTATCAGAATGTATTATCATCTTTTTGAAACTCTAGATACTGATTATCTTCTATAGAAAACACGTATCATTCTACTAAGACTAATTCTCAACTTTGCAAAGCTTGTAGACACTTACAGCTTTCATTTTAGAAACCCTAATGTTATCATATGGCCAGTTATGGCTACATATTTAGAAGACGTAAACATCAATTTCTTTTGCTTAGAATTTTCAAAACAGAAGCATTACTATAGTTCAACTATTTTAATATTCATGATAACTATCTACCTGTGCAAGCCAAACTCAGGTTAAAACTCTATTATTATTCGTAATGTGTATATTTAAGATATGGTTCAATACAAGCTAAGTTCCATAGCACCATTCAAACATTGGTATAAACATTGTAGCACAGAACCTTCTTTATCGCAGAAATGAGTTAGCCCATGGCTCTCGACTTTCACCAAACACAGTATTAATTACTCAAACATCGACTTAGTTAAATTTATACATCGTACAAAAACTTTTTTTTTTGAGTTTTCTTAAATACTGTATTTTTCCATTAAAATAATTGAGGGTTCATCCCTTTAGCAGATACATCTTAAACAGGTTTATATTTAAACAAACGCCACAGCAGAACACTACTGGGATGATTAACAAAATAGGCTAAGGATTTATCCTCTACTCTTGCATCATTATTGATCCAAAAACATCATAACTTTGGCTAAAACGCTTGCCAGAATTAGTTTTCCCAACTCTCGTCAAACAGTAAGCATCGACCAAACCATGCCAGGAGTACCTACGAGGGTTTAGACTCCTCGAGGCTTATTGGGTGGTTGAGGAATATCCTCCCACCAATCTTCAAACATAGAAATCTTTCGATGAAGTATCACCTGCCATAAAACTATTGGAGGTTAAACAAAGAAAACGCAGGGTGTAACATTGAATGAAACAAATCACATTACTACTTCTTTTTGAAACGTTACCTTTGCAACATGCTCCTAGAGTAGAGACACCTTAAGCAAACAAGATGACGAAGCCATCTAGCAAATGCAAAGAATAAGGGTTCATAATTTGAGAAGAACAATTTCTTATGCTAGGAGAATTGAACTCTGGTCCAACATTTCACTCAAAGAAACTAACAGCAAAAACTTGAAAACTAATTCCTAAAACATCTTCCAAGGCTATATTGTGGCTAGGCTCTACAAGGAACACAAATCATGGAAACATTTAAGTTCTTCCCTACAGCTCCGGGGATCAAAACTGAGGAAGGAGTCCTCCAAACAATCAACTACCAAACCCTACATTACTGCAGGTGGTTGGTCTCTCCACCTTACCACCACCAAGGAAAAATGAAGGCCAAGAAACCATCTCGATGCAATTCATAGTGAAGCACTAGGGTTTCATTTCAAAGCCCGAGAACAAGTGAGATCAATGATGGACAAGATGCCAACCAGGCACGTTGAAGTTTGGGAAACAACCACTTTGAATGCCATATTTCTTATCACATCCACCATGATTCAAGATAAGTAGACCAAGGGACAATGAAATGTACAGCTCGACGTAATTGTAGTATTTGGAATTACTATCATGTGAACCATAGCCTCGATGGCGCCCACAAGGACTCCACTCAACACCATAGGCAGGTTAATTTAATGATAGATCTGTTACGAAAACCTGCTAGCACACTAGACATTCATTGCCTGATCATTATCACATCTCAGTACCAGTTCAGGGTTTGCATCATATCAATTCTTTGCATATTCAAAGTATAAAGTCGACACTTGTTTATGTAATACAGTCCAAATGTATTGATCATAGAATGCAAAGTTAATATGTTTGCATAGTTTACCAAGTGACTTCATGTCTATGTAGATCGCATAGATAGAAGGTACTCAATACTTAGTGTATAGTTTAGAATTTCATAGTATGCATATCGTAACATTTGTCCACATTGCCATTTCTATTTACAAAGTTAGATAGCATATTATAAAGTACAAATATTAAATTAGAAAGGTCTAAATCCTATAATATTGCAAATTCACAATAGTATCATCATAATTATGATGATAATATTATAATAAACTTTGTTATATTAGTATGATTCTACATACATTATAAATTGAGAAATGTATAAGTTACTAGAGTTATATTTATGATTTCAAGTAGTTAAAATAACATTTGGCGCATGTTTCTATAGTGTAGAGCAACAGGTAAGTTGAAACTTTCACACATTAAACATACCTGATAATACCACTCTTTCCAAAATAGAGAAAGGATGACAGCATCATAATAGCATGTATACGTTGTATTCTAACACGTAAATTAAGAATTCATAGTGTAAGTATCTTTTCTTTTACTATTCACTAAAGAGTCTAGTGTAGATATTACTAGCTATGACTTCTGCGACTTGTAAGTATGGTCAAAGTAACACTTACATAAATAGGACAGAGATCCACTCCATTAATAAATCTCATGCAAGGAAGTACTTAGAGTTATCATAAAGCATTGACGGCTAACTGAAAACATAATTAAAATTACTTGTAACACTTGAGTTGTCGTAATGCTCTTACCTGCGTATCTGCGCAAAGAAACAGGTTCAAATGCTTTAGCTAACATAGCTAAGTAAACCTTAGGGTACCTCGTAGGACCCCTTCGTCATCATCCAAAAGAAACTATTAGTACTTTGTCAAAAAAACTATATCACAAGATAAACTTAATTACATCATATAAATTACAATTAACACAAGCAAAAACTAATGTCTTATTTTTGTGTTAAGAAGTATGAATTGTCGTTATCATAATTTGTTATTAGTTAAAAAGGATTAGCATCTATTTTATTTCTGCATTAGCAAGTACAACATTTAATGCTACTTTAAAATTTTTAATTTTTGTGAATTTTGGGGATTTTACATGTGGTATCCGAGCTCATATTCGAACTCTCGGCCTGAAATGGTCCAAAGAACACACAACAGAAAATGTTTATGACAAAAAAAATATTTACTAATTCAATTTAAACTATTTTGTTATATAGAAAATTGTTTTCTAAATTACAGGTATGGAAGGATCAGATGAACGCATGGAGGACAGATTTCGACCAACTAGTCATACCGACAATAGGATGGGACAACATTATGAGGAAGAAGTCCATGATGAATTGAATGACAATTCATCATAATTGTTATGTGCATTTCAGGAGTTGAAAGCAGAAATAAGATCTGTTAAACAGGATAATGATAGAATTCTGAAGGCACAAGAAGAGCTTAACCAAGTACTGTTCAACGAGTGCCCAACTGATGAACATGATAAAAGGGTTGAAAATACCTCCAAGACTAAAGACTTACCTGATCGGAACCAGGGTAAGAAAGTGAAAACTGATGATGAGAATAACAGTTCAACATCATCCGGAGCTGCCACTGAGATACGTAAAAAGAAAAGTAATTATTCAAGTGATTGCAGGGAAGGGAATAACAAACCAAAAAGAAATAGCCATAAACAGTATGAGCAGATTTCTATGGAGTTCAAGAAGATCAAACCCCCAACCTTCAATGGTGAAACTGATAAAGGAGAGACAGCAGAAGCATGGTTGTCCGACATGAAGATATACTTTCAAATTTATGATTATTCAGAATCATTGAAAGCAAAGATGGCCATATACAACTTGATCGAGAAAGCAGACATTTCGTGGCAAGACATCAAAAGAGTGAAGGGCATCAAGGAGAAGGATGGGAATTGGAGCACTTTTAAAAGGTACTTCAAGAAGAAGTTCCTATCTGAACAATATTATGAAGCAAAATCCAAATAATTTTACGATTTAAGACTGGGAACCATGAACATGAAAGAGATGAACAACAAATTTCTAAATTTTCTAAGGTATGTGCCATACCTTGTGGAGGAGACACCAAAGATTCAGAGGTATCTAAGTTGTCTACCTTTCAACATCAAGGACATAATAGAGTATGACAATCCAAAGACCTTAGAAGAAGCCATGAGGAAAGCAACTTTCTGCTATGATCATAATCATAAAAGAGAAGGGATATCTAACTGGAAAAATAATAAACCCAACAACTTTGAGATGAAGAAGAAAAATTTCAGCATCAATGGAAATTCTGGTTTTCAAAAGAAAAACTTTCCAAATCAAAATTTCCAAGGAAAGAGTCCCATAAATAATCAACAGCAGAATTTTACACCTCCTAGAAATACACCCAATGCTACCAGAACTAATGAATAGAGGACACCTATAAAATGTTTTGAGTGTCAAGGTCCTCATTATGCTTCAAACTTTCCCAATAGGAACAGACATCAAATAATATTCACTCCATACAAGCTGAACCTACTATGGGAGACTTGACAAGAGAGATGCCCAAAATTAATGCAGCTCTAGACAAGAGGCAAGCGGAGCATCAAGTCTCTATGGTAGAGATTGAAGGTGGAACAAGATGGAGATTTTCAGGTGGAATCGGATTGTATCTTCGAAAGGAAGAAAAATCTACTCTGGAATCGCACCATTGGGCAAGTAAAGGTGCAATGGAAGCACCTTCGCCCAGAAGAGGCAACCTGGGAGTTGGAGAGTAGTATGTAGTTAGCATAACCAGCTGTGTTTTAGGAATACTCAGAAAATGAATGAACAACATTGAAGACGATGTTGAGACTTAAGGGGGGGTGTATGTCACCTACCCAAATTTTGAGACTATTAATTGTATTTGCAAAAAACATTATGTTAAATTATAATTACAAAGTTTTGTAATTATGACCAAATCTGGTCAAGGATGATTCTAATGACATATTATTATTATTTAATAAATTAAAATAGGAGACAAACACCAAAGGGAACTGTTAAATGAGTGTTCACTGACCCACTAGGAGGAATGGAAGCTATTAGAAAGCATGGGACTGGTGTCAACATTTTGCACTCCACCACTAGCTGTTGGTTATGGGACGACTACCCCTAAAATTGTGGCATTATTCCCTAGGTGGGTGGAGCAGAGATGTTAGCTCATCAATGACCAGGTTAACCACTAAAAAGGCCTAGTCAGCCTAGAGAAGGCAATTCAAAATGAGCAGGGAGATCCATAATTATTTTCTGCATAAATAATTCTTCAAGTGGATCAGGTGGTCACTGAGAGATTCGAATAGGGAGGCTAAGTGGAAGTGCATTCTGAGACTGCTGAAATTATTCTCAGAAAGAAACCAGAGGTGTTGGTGTAGGTTTCTTGGACTGCTAAGTCTATAGGACTGAATGATCTACATTGTTGTTGCAAGTTGATGACCTGAAGTTTCTACACATTCTTCTTCCTAGTGGTAGAGTGTACAAGCTCGGGGATCCTAAGGCAAGTAATTTGGATGTCTTCAGGAGTATTTTGGGTGGAACATCCTCCTTGGGTTGTTTGTTTCTCCCACATTCATCAAGTTCTACTGTTCTGTCTTATTTATTTTAAGTTGAATGAATGAAGTTGTTTTATTAAACCTCTAACCCTTTTTCCTGGTTTGATAGTGAAGACTTATTGACTAAAATGTTTAGCTGAATTGTTTATTCTATTAAGTTAGGATAGGAAATAGCAATTCATAATACAGGCATTTTAATATTTTCTTTTACCTACTGTTAGAAAATAAATATTCCATTTCTGTATAAAAATCTAGGATTTACACTTTAGAACATCTCCTTCATTTCAAAATACACATACTATGCATTTTATTATCATTTCATTCAAAAGTTGTAAAGGACTATAAGCAAAAACACTTATCACAGTCTCTTAACACTTTTCATTTTCTCTCCTTACGGTACTTAGACTTTTCGAAAAATTGTTGTAATATCAACTTAGAATTTCTATGATATTTCAATGCCATAGTTTTCTACATTTACACAACATTTTATTTAATTTAATTTAATTTTTCCATGTATTCCAAATTCTTGTAGTAAGAATATCTTTCATGTTCAGTATCAGAATGTATTATTGTCTTTTTGAAACTCTAGATACTCATTATCTTCTATAGAAAACATTTACGTTCTGCTAAGACTAATTCTCAACTTTGAAAAGTTTGTAGACACTTATAGTTTTCATTTTAGAAACCCTAATGTTATCATATGGCGAGTTATGGCTAAATATCTAGAAAATGTAAACATCAAGTTCTTTTCCTCAGAATTTTCAAAACAGAAGCATTACTATAGTTCAACTATTTTACAATTCATGATAACTATCTACTTGTGCAAGCCAAACTCAGGTTAAAACTCTATTATCATTCGTAATGTTTATATTTAAGATATGGTTCAATACAATCTAAGTTCCATAGCACCATTCAAACATTGGTATAAACGTTGTAGCACATAACCTTCTTTATCATAGAAATGAGTTGGCCCATGGCTCTCAACTTTCTCCAAACACAATATTAATTACTCAAACCTCGACTTAGTTAAATTTATACATTGTACATAAACTATTTTTTTTTAGTTTTCTTAAATATTGTTTTTTTCCATTAAAATAACCGAGTGTTCATCCCTTTAGTAGATACACCTTAAACAAGTTTACATTTAAGCAAACGCCAGAGCAGAACACTACTGGGCTGATTAGAAAAATAGGCTGAGGATTTATCCTCTGCTCTTGCATACTTATAGATCTAAAAACATCATAACTTCGGCTAAAACTCTTTCCAGAAATAGTTTTCCCAACTCTCATCAAACAGTAAGCATCGGCCAAACCATGCCAGGAGTACCTATGAGAGTTTAGAACCACCGAGGCTTACCGGGTGGTTGAGCAGTATCCACCAACCGAGCTTCAAACATAGAAATCTTTTGATGAAGTATCACCTACCATAAAACTATTGAGAGGTTAAACGAAGGAAACATAGGGTGTAACTTTGAATGAAACAAATAACATTACTAATTCTTTTTGAAACATTACCTTGGCGATGAAGCTCCTAGAGTAGAGACACCTTAAGCAAACAAGACGATGGAGCCATCTAGCAAATGCAGAGAATAAGGGTTAAGAATTTGAGAACAACCATTTGTTATGCTAGGTGAATCGAACGCTAGTCCAACATTTCACTCAAAGAGACTAACAGAAAAAACCTAAAAAATACTTCCTAAAACATCTTCTAAGGCTATATTGTGGCCCGACTCTACAAGGAACACAAAGCCTGGAAAGATTTAAGTTCTTCTCTACAGGTCCATGGATCGAAACTGAGCAAGGAGTCCTCCAAACAATCAACTACCAAACCCTACATTACTGCAGGCGGTCGGCCTCTCAACCTTACCACCACCAAGGCAAAATGAAGGCCAAGAAACCATCTTGATGCATTTCATAGCAAAGGACTAGGGTTTCATTTCAAAGCCCAAGAAAAGGTGAGATCAACGATGGAGAAGATTCCAACCATTCACATTGAAGTTCGGGAAACAAGAACTTTGAATGCCATATTTATTATCACATCCACCACGATGCCAGCTCAGTAGACCAAGGGACAAAGCAGTGTATAGCTTGACATATTGGTAGTATTTGGAATTACTATCACGTGAACCACAACCACGATGGCACCCACAACGTAATATCCCAAATTTATGACTAATTGTTTTATGATGTTATATTGAGCCACGGCCCCAACAGCTATGATTTATTCTTTTGTAGACTCACATATTGGGCATGGACCGTGACTGAATTTCATTATTTGATTATATACTAGGCAACAAAGCCCAAATGTTATGATTATATTTGATGTGGGTACAGAACCCTAATATACTGAGTTGACCTTATTTTCTTACATACTGTGCAGTGATGTGAATGACATAAATGATTTATATAGTTTGTTGAGCATGGACTCAGAAACACACAGATTACCTACGTATTGGGAAAAGGCCTCGATGTACCTAGAGGAAATATGATGTACTGGGAGTAAGCTCTGATGTACATTGAGTGTTGATCATAAACTCTCGAGCAATCCAAGCTTGATAAAACGAATACCGGATCCGAGGCAACTAAAAGATTTTATATGTGCCTCACAACCACATTCTAGCACTAGTTTTGAGCAGAGGCTCTGGAATTGCACTAGAGTAATGCCGATGTGGGAGTGTTGAGTTAAATGGATCTGAAGAGCACTCGAGGTTATGGAATTTCCAAGTGTTGATTCGAGAAGATTCTGAAGAGCACCTTCATCACATTTATTTAATTGACTAAATTATTCATCTTTCTATCCATCAAGTACTGCGGGAATTACCAGGTTGAACGAGGGAATCCAACATGCAAAGAGGGAGATGAGAGGTACCTAGCCAAGCTTACCGAGACCATCCTAAGTTTTGGACTTGTCCCTAATAGATTAAAAAGAGTATCATTAGTAAGATTCTTAATCTCATAAAAGATATTACCAATAGTTTTTCATGACTAACCTATTTTAAAAGCCTCCAAGTTATTAGTATTATTAGTATAATTATTATGATTTTTGTTAAGAGCTTTAAGTAATAAATGGTGTTATTATTTTGGAATATAATTAGAATATCTAATGTTGCATTATTAATTATATTTTAAAGAAAACAGATATGTAATGAATTAAAAGGTTAAAGATAATTTAATATAAGAATAATTATTATTATCATTATGTTTAAGAGCATAAATAAATTTGACATTTTGGTCAAACAGTTGGAAAGAGTCCTAACTCAAGAGGACTAAACATTAAAGTAAAATAATATCTTCTAAATTATTTAATTATTTAATTTCAAGAAACTAATTACTTCAATAGACTAATTCAAGAATTCCCTACTTAAGAAGGCAGATCCCAAGTTTTGAGGGGCCTATCTTTTTCATTATCATTCTCTTATGGTAATCAAACGGAGTTTTTCTGCTCCAAGAAACTGAAGTAATCTGGCCCAAAAATATTCCAGAACAAACAAGTTGTAGTTTAAGGACCTTTGCCTCATTTTGCATGTTGGAATACAGCTCGGGGGGATCTGTACAGAACCAGAAATGGTAGTAGGATCATGGTTGGAGGAACTCAGTAATCCCAAAGTTATCCAGTCAAGGGCATTCGTCCTCACATGTTTTTCATTAATAGTTATTGAGTGTGCAGGTGAATACAAGAATCAAGTGACAAGCAACTAGGATCTTCTACAGGAAGGGACAAAGTATTCAAGCTACAGGTACAAGTAATTTAAATGCTTCCAAATTTTTGTTATAGGAATGTTGGTCATTAGTTTCCTCATATATTACATTCAAGTTCTGCCCATGAAATAGGGGAAGCTCTAGCAGGCCTAGCTGAAGCTAACCTTTGCTAGAGCACCTGCGTTTAGTTTCTATGTTGGAGATTTTTAATTTGTCCCCTTTTTAAATTAAGTTTAAATATCAGTCTGAATCATTGTCATTATAGTATAATTATTTCCTATTCAAACTATTACTCTTTTATCATGTAGAGGAAGTATCTCTTAGCATGCTAAAAGAATAATATTATTTTCCAAGAAAACGATTATCATAAACTATTCTCATTTCTTGACTTAAAACGCTAAATAGAAAACAAGCATTGTAATCTTTTAGAACCGGGAAATACTCTTTCCCACATCAAACTCTACATACAATTGCAGACAGGTAGTTTTTATTTTTTACCAAACCAAAACAAAGAAGTTCCTGCTCAATATAAAACCACGATTTGCTTTTCCAAGACAGCTAGAAATTGAAACATAAACGAATCTCAAAGATCTTCTTTCCATACCAAACTCTGTATTTAAAATAGTGCGCTAAGTTAATTTCCATTATCATTCCTTTTGGCTACAGGGGTCGTATTTATAGACTAAAAACGATAGCTACAGGAATTCTTTCACCTATTAGTACCCAGGTATTTTGTTACCTATAGATATTACACCAAGGGTCGATTCTCTCTACATGCTTATAGTCTAATAGAAAGAAAGAAACGCAGAGGTAACATAATCACTTTTCTTTTTAAAAGATTCAAACCCTAGAACCACAATAGCCATGAGAACCGAAAAGAAAATCATCCACATACAGTATTTAACGCTACTAGAATTCAATGCAGAGACAGAGGATTCACAATACATGTCTTAAATAACCATTTAAAAAAAAGTAAGACTATATTCCAAATCTAGGAGTATTATTACAAGACCAAATCCTCACAACCCGTGAAGAGACTATAGAAGTATCAACAAACCATGAGTGCCCTGAATAAAAACGCAAGGGCCAAAACCTTATACATTACACCACAAACCATATAGATATCGTGAGCTATTACACAAGACACCACATTACCCTGTCTAGAGATTTAATTACAGTCTCTACCAAAACCTCTAGTATCGAAATAACCAATAGATACTTTCATGTAGTGGTCTAGCCAATGGCGACCCAAGGGACCAACAAAACATAGCAGGCAACTCAAATGGGCACTAGGTCCCCCATAAACTTCAAACACCAACAACAAAACCCCACAGAGACTAGAGGAATAACTCAAGTTGGTAGTAACTGGACTTACCAAGACTCGATTCACTATCATGAAACTCTGGCCACACAGAGAAGAAGGACCATTCCCACCTACAACCACCACGAAATCCAAGACAGGCATTAGACTCAAATCGTAGAAAAACACATACTTGGCAATTGCAAATAGTAAGAAACTCAACTCAGAAGTTCTACCTATAGGGTGGACAGTCGCCATCATCTTTCCCCTCTAGAATTGTCTCCATGACCCTCAGATTGAGCAACAATGAAACCCTCTTCACACCCATTGCAAACAGAGAAATGAACCACGATTTTGGAAATCGTTGGTAAGAGACCCAATCGTAAAACCCTGGACACAGCTGGCAAGCGAGACTTATGATTTTGATAGAGGAGCATTAACTCCCACCACCTACCACATACTTTCATTTGAAAAACTCATGCGCCATAGTTTAGGACCATTACAAAGCTGGTAAACTTCCCCATCTATTTGGTACGAAGACTTTGAACCCCACTTAGGGTTGACATATAATTACAAGGGTGCATATAAGTGCAAATGTCACTTCTCTCTCTTATTTCAACCAAGACGTATCCACAAAAAGGGTGACACTCTTCCGAGTGTGATGACCCAAGACTGAAATTTCGTCAAAGGAGTTAGAGTGGATATTTCAACAAATGTTGATAGATAAACCTGCAAACCACAAGTACGCAAGTGCATTAGCGACAATGCTAAGTAAGTCCAGAACCTCCATTTCCTTCATCCTCCCTCCCGGTAACTCTACCATGGAAATCCCTTCCCCTCAAGAAACCAAGCATCTCATCTTAGACCTTAACAGTCACCAACATGGGTCCACCATACCTAAAGTATCAGTTAAATTGTTTATAATGGTATTCATAAACTATTGAAGTAAATAGAAAGGAATTGAATAGTAAAATTTCAAAGTGTTTATAATGCTACAGTAAATTTTCACCAATATTCTGTGAATTCACTTTCGTAAACAATAGGGACTGGTAATTACAGAAATCAAGCCTTTGATTGTCACATTTTATTTTCTAGTTTACTGAGATGTTATCAATACTGAAGATTAATTGCTTATTAACTGTTCTTATTTAGTAAATTACAACTATAGAAAGATTTTTTTTATTTTACTACTTTTAGGGACGTTACACACAAGGACTCCACTCATCACAGTAGGAAGGTGAATTTGATGCTAAGACGTGTTACGAAAACCTCCTAGCACACTAGACATTCATTTCCCGGTCATTATCACATCTCAGTACCAGTTTAGGGTTAGCAGCATATCAATTCTTTACATATTCAAAGTATAAAGTCGACACTTGTTTATGTAATACATTCCAAATGTATTGATTGTACAATGCAGAGTTAATATGTTTGCATAGTTTACCGAGTGACTTCAAGTCTATGTAGATCGCATACATAGAAGGTATTCAATACTTAGTGTATAGTTTAGAATTCCATAGTATGCATATTGTAACATTTGTGCACATTGCCATTTCTATTTACAAAGTTACATGGCATATTATAAAGTATAAATATTAAATTAGAAAGGTCTAAATCCTATAATATTGCAAATTCACAATAGTATCATCATAATTATGATGATAATATTAAAATAAACTTTGTTATATTAGTACGATTCTACATACATTATAAATTGAGAAATGTATAAGTTACTAGAGTTATATTTATGATTTCAAGTATTTAAAATAACATTTGGCTCATGTTTCTATAGTGTAGAGCAACATGTAAGTTGAAACTTTCACACATTAAACATATATGATAATACCACTCTTTGTAAAATGGAGAAATGATGGCAGGATCATAATAGCACGTATACATTGTAATCTAGCACGTAAATTAAGAATTCATAGTGCAAGTATCTTTTCCTTGACGATTCACTAAAAAATCTAGTGTAGATATTACTAGTTACGACTTCTGCGACTTGTAAGTATGGTCAAAGTAATACTTACCAAAATAGGATAGAGATCCATACCATTAATAGCTCTCATGCAAGGAAGTACTTAGAGTTATCATAAATCACTAACGGCTAACTCAAAACATAATTAAAATTACTTGTAACACTTGAATTGTAATGCTCTTACTTGCGTATCTGCGCAAAGAAATAGTTTCAAATGCTTTAGCTAACATAGCTAAGTAAACCTCAGGGTACCTCGTAGGACCCCTTCGTCATCATCCAAGAGCAACACTCAGTACTTTGTCAAGAAAACTATATCACAAGATAAAATTAATTACAACATATAGATTACAATTAACACAAGCAAAAACTAATGTCGTATTTTTGTGTTAAGAAGTATGATTTGTCGCTATCATAATTTGTTATTGGTTAAAAAGGATTAGCATTTATTTTATTTCTGCATTAGTAAGTACAACATTTAATGCTACTTTAAAATTTTTAATTATTGTGAATTTTGGGGATGTTACATGTGGTATCAGAGATGTTCGAACTCTTGGCCTGAAAAGATCCAAAGAACACGCAACAGAAAATTTTTATGATAGCAAAAATATTTATTAATTCAAGTTAAACTATTTTGTTATACAGAAAATTCTTTTCTAAATTACAAGTATGGAAGGATCAGATGAACACATGGAGGACAGATTTTGACCAAACAGTCATACAAACAATAGCACGGGACAACCTTATGAAGAAGAAGTCCATGATGAATTGAATGACAATTCATCAAAATTGTTACGTGCATTTTAGGAGTTGAAAGAAGAAATAAGATCTGTTAAACAGGATAATGGGAGAATTCTAAAGGCACAAGAAGAACTGAACCAAGTACTGTTCAACCAGTGCCCAACTGATGAAATAAATAGGAGGGTTAAAAATACCTCCAATACTGAAGACTTCCCTCATCGGAACTAGGGTAAGAAAGTGAAAACTGATTATGAGAATAATAGTTGAACATCGTCTGGATCTGCCACTGAGATACATAAAAAGAAACGTAATTATTCACGTGATAGCAGCAAAGGGGATTACAAACTAGAAAGAAAAATCCATAAACAATATGAGCAGATTTATAGGGAGTTCAAGAATATCAAATCCCCAACCTTCAATGGTGAAACTGAGAAAGGAGAGACTACTGAAGCATGGTTGTCCAGCATGAAGAAATACTTTCAACTTTATGATTAGTCAAAATCATTGAAAGCAAAGATGACCATATACAACCTGATCAGGAAAGCAGACATTTGGCGGCAGGACATCAAAAGAGTGAAGGGCATCAAGGAAAAGGATGTGAATTGGAGCACTTTTAAAAGGTACTTCAAGAAGAAGTTCCTATCTGAACAATATTACGAAGAAAAATACAAATAATTTTACGATTTAAGACTGGGAACCATGAACATGAAAGAGCTGAACAACAAATTTCTGAATTTTCTAAGGTATGTGCCATACCTTGTGGAGGAGAAACCAAATATTCAGAGGTATCTGAGTTGTCTACCTTTCAACATCAAGGACAAAATAGAGTATGACAATCCAAAGACCTTAGAAGAAGCCATGAGGAAAGCAACTTTCTGCTATGATAAGAACCGAAAAAGAGAAGGGATAACTAACTGGAAAAATAATAAACCCAACAACTCTGAGCTAAAGAATAAAAATTTCAAGTTCAATGGAAATTCTGGTTTTCAAAAGAAAAACTTTCCAAATTGAAATTTCCAAGGAAACAATCCCATAAATAATCAACAACAGAATTTTACATCTCCTAGAAATACACACAATGTTAACGGAACTAATGACCAGAGGACACCTATAAAATGTTTTGAGTGTCAAGGTCCTCATTATGCTTCAAACTGTCCCAATAAGAAGTGGACAACCAATAATATTCACTCCATACAAGTTGAACCTACTGTGGGAGACTTGACAATAGAGATGCCCAGAATTAATGCATCTCTAGACAAGAGGCAAGCGGAGCATCAAGTCTCTATGGTAGAGATTAAAGGTGGAACAAGACGTTGATTTTCAAGTGGAACCAGACTGTATCCTCGAAAGGAGGGAAACTCTACTCCGGAATCGCACCATTGGGTAGGTAAAGGTGCAATGGAAGCACCTTATCCCAGAAGAGGCAACCTGGGAGTTAGAGAGTAGTATGCGGGTAGCATACCCAGCTCTGTTTCAGGAATACTTAGAAAATGAATGAACAACATCGAGGACGATGTTGAGACTTAAGGGGAGGTGTATATCACCTACCCAAATTTTGAGACTATTTATTTTATTTGCAAAAAACATTATGTTAAATTATAATTACAAATTTTTGTAATTATGAACAAATTTGGTCAAGGATGATTGCAATGACATATTATTATTATTTAATAAGTTAAAATATGAGACAAACACCGAAGGGAACTGTTAAATGAGTGTTCACTGACCCACTAGGAGGAATGGAAGCTGTTAGAAGGCATGGGACAAGTGTCAGCATTTGCACTCCACCACTAGCTGTTGGTTATGGGACAGATACCCCTAAAATTGTGGTATTATCCCCCGGGTGGGTGGAATAGAGATGTTATCTCATTAATGACCAGGTTAACAACTAAAAAGGCCTAGGCAGCCTAGAGAAGGCAATTCGAAATGAGCAGGGAGCTCCATAATTATTTTCTGCAGAAATCATTCCTCAAGTGGATCAGGTGATCACTGAGACATTCTAATAGGGAGGCTAAGTGGAAGTGCATTGTGAGTCAGCTGTAATTATTCTCAGAAGGAAACCAGAGGTGCTGGTGCAAGTCTGTTGGATTGCTAAGTCTATATGACTGAATGATCTACATTGTTGCTGCAAGTTGATGACCTAAAGCTTCGACAGATTCTTCTTCCTATTGGTTCAGTGTACAAGCTCAGGGGTCCTAAGGCAAGTAATTTGGATGCATTCAAGAGTAGGTTGGGTGGAACAGGCTCCTTGGGTTGTCTGTTTCTCCTACATTCATCAGGTTCTACTGTCTTGTCTTGTTTATTTTCAGTTGAATGAAAGAAGTTGTTTTATTAAACCTCTAACCCTTTTTCCTGGTTTGATAATGAAGACTTATTGACTAAAATGTTTAACTGTATTGTTTATTCTATTAAGTTAGGATAGGAAATAGCAATTCATAATACACACATTTTAATATTTTCTTTTACCTACTGTTAGAAAATAAATATTCCATTTCTGTATAAAAATTTAGGATTTACACATTAGAACATCTCCTTCATTTCAAAATACACATACTATGCATTTTATTATCATTTCATTCAAAAGATGTAAAGGACTATAAGCAAAAACACTTATCATAGTCTCTTAACACTTTTGATTTTCTCTCCTTACGGTACTTAGACTTTTTTAAAAATAGTTGTAATATCAACTTAGAATTTCTATGATATTTCAATGCTATATTTTTCTACATTTACGCAACATTTTATTTAATTAAACTTAACTTTTCCATGTATTCTAGATTCTTGTAGTAAGAATATCTTTTATATTCAATATCAGAATGTATTATCGTCTGTTTGAAACTCTAGATACTGATTATCTTCTATAGAAAACATGTATCGTTCTGCTAAGACTAATTCTCAACTTTGCAAAGTTTGTAGACACTTACAGTTTTCGTTTTAGAAACCCTAATGTTATCATATGGCCAGTTATTTCTAAATATTTAGAAAATGTAACCATCAATTTCTTTCCCTCAGAATTTTCAAAACAAAAGCATTACTATAGTTCAACTATTTTACAATTCATGATGACTATCTATGTGTGCAAGCCAAATTCAGGTTAAAACTCTATTATCACTCGTAATGTGTATATTTAAGATATGGTTCAATACAAGCTAAGTTCCACAACACCATTCAAACATTGGTATAAAGATTGTAGCATAGAACCTTCTTTATTGCATAAATGAGTTAGCCCATGGCACTTGAATTTCCCCAAACACAGTATCAATTACTCAAACATCGACTTAGTTAAATTTATACATCGTATAAAAACTATTTTTTTTAGTTTTCTAAAATACTATATTTTTCCATTAAAATAACCAAGGGTTCATGCCTTTAGTAGATACATCTTAAAGAAGTTTACATTTAAGCAAACGCCACAGCAGAACACTACTAAGATGATTAGCAAAATAGGCTGAGGATTTATCCTCTGCTCTTGCATCATCATTGCTCTAAAAACATGATAGCTTCGGCTAAAACTCTTTCCAGAAATAGTTTTCCCAACTCTCATCAAACAATAAGCATTGGCCAAACCATGCCATGAGTACCTACAAGGGTTTAGATCCACTGAGGATTACCGGGTGGCTGAGCAGTATCTTCCCACTAAGCTTCAAACGTATCTTTCGATGAAGTATCACCTTCCATAAAACTATTGAGAGGTTAAACGAAGAAAATGCAGGGTGTAACATTGAACGAAACAAATAACATTACTACTTCTTTTTTAAACGTTACCTTGGCAACAGAGCTCCTGGAGTAGAGACACCTTAAGTAAACAAGACGACGGAGCCATCTAGAAAATGCAGAGAATAAGGGTTCAGAATTTGAGAACAACCATTTGTTATGCTAGGAGAATTGAACTTTGGTCCAACATTTTACTCAAAGAAAATAATAGAAAAACCATGAAAAATACTTCCTAAAACATCTTTGAAGGATATATTGTGGCTCGGCTCTAAAAGGAACACAAAGGCTGGAAACATTTAAGTTCTTCCCTATAGGTCCAGGGATCGAATTTGAGGAAGGAGTCCTCCAAACAATCAACTACCAAACCCTACATTACTGCAGGCAATCGGCCTCTCCAACTTACCACCACCAAGGCAAAATGAAGGCCAAGAAACCAACTTGATGCAATTCATAGCGAAGGACTAGGGTTTCATTTCAAGGCCTAAGAACGAGTAAGATTAATGATGGAGAAGATTCCAACGAGGCACGTCGAATTTCGGGCAATAGCCACTTTGAATGCAATATTTAATATCACATCAACCACGATGTCAGCTCAGTAGACCAAGGGACAAAGCAGTGTATTGCTCGCCATATTAGTAGTATTTGGAATTACTATCACGTGAACCACAACCACAATGGCACCCACAAAGACTCCACTCAACACAGTAGGTAGGTGAATTTAATGCTAAGACCTGTCACGAAAAAATGCCAGCACACTAGACATTCATTGCCCAGTCCGTATCACATCTCAGTACCAGTTTAGGGTTTGCAGCATATCAATTCTTTGCATATTCAAAGTATAAAGTCGACACTTGTTTATGTAATGCATTCCAAATGTATTGATCGTAGAATGCAGAGTTAATATGTTTGCATAGTTTACCAAGTGACTTCATGTCTATGTAGATCGCATACATAGAAGGTCTTCAATACTTAGTGTATAGTTTAGAATTCCATAGTATGCATATCGTAACATTTGTGCACATTGCCATTTCTATTCACAAAGTTACATGGCATATTATAAAGTATAAATATTAAATTAGAAGGGTCTAAATCCTATAATATTGCAAATTCACAATAGTATCATCATAATTATGATGATAATATTATAATAAACTTTGTTGTATTAGTATGATTCTACATACATTATAAATTTAGAAATGTATAAGTTACTAGAGTTATATTTATGATTTCAAGTATTTAAAATAACATTTGGCTCATGATTCTATAGTGTAGAGAAACATGTAAGTTTAAACTTTCACACATTAAACATACATGATAATACGACTCTTTGCAAAATGGAGAAATGATGACAGGATCATAATACCACGTATACATTGTAATCCAACACGTAAATTAAGAATTCATAGTGTAAGTATCTTTTCTTTGACGATTCACTAAAGAGTCTAGTTTAGATATTACTAGCTATGATTTCTACGACTTGTAAGTATGGTCAAAGTAACACTTACAGAAATAGGACAGAGATCCATACCATTAATAACTCTCATGCAAGTAAGTACTTAGAGTTATCATAGAGTATTGACGGCTAATTTAAAACATAATTAAAATTACTTGTAACACTTGAATTGTCGTAATGCTCTTACCTGCGTATCTGTGCAAAGAAACAGTTTCAAATGCTTTAGCTAACATAGCTAAGTAAACCTCAGGGTACCTCGTAGGACCCCTTCATCATCATCCAAGAGCAACTGTCAGTACTTTGTCAAGAAAACTATATCACAAGATAAAACTTAATTACAACATATAGATTACAATTAACACAAGCAAAAACTAATGTCATATTTTTGTGTTAAGAAGTATGGATTGCCATTATGATAATTTGTTATTAGTAAAAAAGGATTAGCATTTATTTTATTTCCGCATTAGCAAGTGAAAAATTTAATGCTACTTTAAAGTTTTTAATTTTTGTGAATTTTCGGGATGTTACATGGAGACCGTTGGTGGGTGCATCTGAATGGAATGGAGTTGAGCGATGACCCCATGTGAATTCTTCTTAAGGATCTTTTCCAGTTGATGTGAACTGATGATGCAGAGAGACCTTGGTTGCAATCCCATAAATTTTTGTTGTGTCCCATTGATTGAAAACTGCATCACAATTTCATCAAAATCCCATAAGATGGGGCCAAGTGTGCATAACCATTGAATGCACAAAACCACATCACATCCCCCTAAGGACAAGAAAAACATGTTAGAGCCCAAATTATAATATTCCAAAGAGAAACGCACATTGTGACACTTTCCATTGCAAGGTAAGGTACCCCCATTGGCAACCATGACTTCAAAGTTGGAGCAAGGATGGACAAAACAATCAGCATGTTTGGCGATCTGAGGGTCAATGAAGTTATGAGTGCTTCCAGAATCAATGAGTATTGTCAGAGGAAGCTTCTTGAAGTAACCCGTGACCCGCATTGTTTTGGGGGTGGTGACGCCAAATAAATCATGGAGAGATATCTCTAGGTGATCTTCCTGAGATGGGAAGTCAATAGGAGGCTCCTCAATGTCGACCTGATGATCCGGTGTATCTGGAGCTTCTTCACCAACTTCAGAGGCGGGCGGAGAATCCACATCAAAGAGATAGAGCTTTTGTTGAACACATCTATGTCCCCGAGTGAACTTTTCATCACAATTATAACAAATCCCTTTTTCTCTGCGTGCCTGCATCTATGTTTTGGACAAATGCTTGATAGGAGTTGGTCGAGGAGCTGGCGGGATGGGAGGTCGTTGAGAACCCATACTTGGGAAGGGAACAAAAGTGGGTTTGGAGCATTTTTGGGCGGCAATCTTGTCTTCTGCCAACTTGGCCAACCCTAGGGCTTCCATCACTGTGTTGGAACAGAACATTTTGACCTCTGGGTGGATTTCATACTTAAGACCAGTGATAAAACAACTCCTGTAGAAGTCATCAGAGAATCCTTCTGTGTGGTTGGATAGTTTCTCAAATTATGTCTGATACTCTCTTACAGTGACAATTTGATGAACTTTAGTGAGTGCTCTAGTGAATTCATCAAAAGCACTAGGACCAAATCGTTGCAAAAGGAGTTGGCAAAAATCTGTCCATTTTGGCTCGTCATGAGCCTTCATGTACCAACGGTACCATTGAAGGGCTTCCTGTTCCAAATGAAAGGATGCAAGTGAAACTTTGTGGACATCAAAAGTATTATGCAAACTGAAATATTGTTTTGCATGATAGATCCATCGAGTCGGATCAGTACCAGTGAAGTGAGGAAATTCAAGCTTCGGACTACGGAAAGTGCTGGAAGAAGAGAACCCATTGGTTGCAGAAGATTCTTGCTATCGGTTATTGTTCATGGCTGAATGATGAAGATGGAGGATGAGAAATTTTTCATCCAGATCTTGGAGTTTGGTTTGGATGGCTGCAAGTGCTTCCTCCATGGTTTTTGCTCCTGCGTGGGTGACAACCATAACCAAGAATTTTTTTTTTGGTGGGGGGGGGGTGAATGGATAGAAAAACACAAACACAAACTTATTTAGTAAAGAGAAATTTGGATTTGGGAAAAAATTGGATGGATAATTGGGGTTTGACTAGGTTTTGGAGACTTTCTGATGGACAGGGAAACAAAAAATGGGGATTTCAGAATCGGGGTGAAAGAATGAGAAAATTTGTCAAAGAGGGACAAAGAAGCAGAAATAGGGAATGGACATGGTGGCAAAATTTGGAGGCTTGTGGGTTAAAATTGAAGCTATGGAAAACCCTAAAAATAGACAAATGTGAGATTTCTGGCTTTGGGAAGTAGAATTTGGGATAGGCTCCTCAGGAATGAAATATGCAGAATGGGATTGCAGGGGTGTCCGGGAAATTTCAAGGGAAAATGAGTTAAAAAAAGGGAGATATGGCTGGATCTTGAACAACTATTAGAATAGATCTGAAATAGCTGGATCTGGAATGACTGTCAGAATGGATCTGAAATGGATGGATCTGAAATGGCTCGGAATGGATCTGAAACAGCTCGGAATGGATTTGAAACGGCGCGGAAGTGATTGACAACAATTCAGCTGAAAATAGAGATGGACCCCAGGTATGTGCGGCTTCCTATCGGTTCATGGGATTCACTCGGCCAACAATACTGTTTGATAGCTTGCGTATTGGGGCATTACCCCTCACTCCACGGCTCAGGTAAAACTTATAACTGCTTTTCCATAAATGACAGTTCTTGGTTTACCTCATAGGTGCGAATTAGTCAATCAGGTAGGGGTCGTTTCCCTTTTCGCTAGCAAGTCCTCTCAATGAGCCAGCTACTTCGGGGTTCCTGTGGTACTCCTCACAATGAATTTTAGGGCTTATTCCCAAGTACTTCTCAAAGTTAAGCAGATAGGGATTATTCCTAGATCCGAAGCTGCAAGAGATGCGAAAAAAAATTTGGCAGAAATTTCACCCAGCGAGCCCAAGAAAGTGCTCTGATGCCAGATGTGAAGAACATGCAATAATTAATTAATGAAAACACATGAAATAGAAGAAATAACATAACTCAGAATCACTTTTATATTGATCATAGGCCAGTTCGAGGAGGTAACCTCCTTTGAGCAAGCTAAATACAAATAACTTCATCGTCCTTCACTCGTCTCAAAACAAACTTATATACTAATTCTAGGTGCCAATAACATGGGTCAATACCATGTGTCAATACAAACCATGGGCCAATACAAAATATGGATCAACAATTACTACGGGACAAATTATAAAGCATATGCATCCAAAAACAATAATACAAATTATGGATCAACAAATACTATGGGACGACTTACAAAGCATATGTGTCCAACAACAATATACTAACAAAGTAAATAGAAGAGTTGACATGGGTTCCTAACAGGTTGGCTTTTGAAGACTTTCTCCCATACCCAATTAAATCTTGTAGTCCTCGATACATAATTGGATTCGACTAAGACATTAACATATATAAGAAAAAAGTAAGACAAGAATGAAAACTGATGAAGACCTCTTACACGATGTGACCACTTTGCAACATCTCGAGGCAGGGGGCGGAATTCACACCAGGAGTGGTCGCTACCCCATTGGTTCCTCTTCCATCAAAACCTCAAGTCTTAGGCCCATGGGAGCTGCTACCAGGACCTGTTGTCTGCTAGTGGAGAGGATGGTATAGAGGAATACCCAACTTCATTGTTATCAGGTAAACTATATTAGGCATAATCCGACAATCATTGTGATGCTCTCTCTAAGCTTGAACCGGTTTGATGTCTCCCAAAGCCTTTTTTTCGTGCTCCATCAGGAGATGGGAAATCATCCCTTTGGTCACCCAGTAAGTTAAGACTATATGCTCATCGGATGTCAGGTGCCCCACAGTGGTTCCAAGGTCCTGCACCCATTCCTCCACTTCAGCACAGATGTTCTCAGTATTTTGGTCAGTCACTTACTCCCATAAACCCTTTTTCAGACGCTCAATATCTTCCTGAATCTGATGAGGGATGCAGTTCTGAAAAAAGTGAGCATCTTGGAATGCCTTACACTACTCACAATTTTCTCTCTTCATCTTCTAGGTGCGAATGCATTAGGCTCCCCCTTTTCTTATACCTAAGGTTTCTCTGCATATCGTCCATTCTTTGGAGCGGGTGGTGAGGAAAGGGAAAATTGCACTGGAATTGAAATATGAAGAAGCAAACAAGCGGGGGAGAAAATAATTGGGAGCGGGGGCAGTTCCAAATGCATAGGTACAAACATAGCAACAAACTAACCGGCGAGAGAGAGAAGACCACAGGAAATAGCATATGTCACCTCTCGCTAGTAGTGTCCATATTTATAGTCCTCCTATTTTGACTAACCTTCATTACCATCATCATGTCTTCATATGTTTGATCTGACTATAGTATTGAAGCGTTAGATCTGCTTGATCCACCATTTTTTCCCATCATCCACATTAGTGATTTTCATTGGACTAGGACAGTCCAGACATCTATCCTCATTAATATCCACTTCAATGGTTAACCATTCCCGATGATCCAAGTACTCATGATTGTGATTTGCAGTGGTGTCATGGGTTTGGGAATTATGTCGAGAAGTGTCGACAGGACAACTCGCATGGAGCGTTTCATGGGCATCATTCCCAGCGCAGGTGTCATTATGTCTCGAGCTTAGAGCCTTGGTATGTTGATTAGCTAGCTGGGTGCAAGGAGTATCCCAAGCCATTCTCCTGAAGTTTGATAGAGGTCCTTACTTCTGCCGGTGTGGTGAGTCAGTTCTGAAGTTTTCCAGGCAATCAATGACCTTATTACCCTCTCTTCTGATGTGGTCGAAAAACTACGCGTGTGGATTATGTAGGTGGGCCCCCAATTCTTCCACCCTATGAGATAACCACCAACTATGAGTCACTTTCGGTGGATGTTGTCCAAGATGGAGGTTTTTGGCCATCTTGATTATCACCTTTAAGTCCCCTTTAGCTATGAGTGGTTCCCATCTATTCTGTTCTACGATCTTTAGACCCTGAAGAAGCCCTTCGATTTCTACAACGTTGTTTGTGTCCTTTCCTATGTGGATGTGAAAAATAAGCGGAATTGGACCATCACTATTACAGAGAAGCCCCCATATCCATCCATGCAAGGATTTCCTTTGGAGGCACCATCAAAGTTAATTTGGAGAGATCCTGCGAGGGGAGAGGACCAAAAATTAGGACTCGTCTACATTGGGGTTTTAAATTTCTTTCGAACCTAGACTTTACCCGACTAATGATGGTTTAACTGATTTAGAATTTAGAGTTCTTAGTCATTGGCTTCCCAATCCTTATCCAAACCATCTGAATTGGGGCTCTGATGTCTTTGAATATTCTCTGTATTCTTTCCTTCCATACTTACCAAATCAAAAAACCAGGGAACATGAGCTAGATGTAAGTAACGATGTTGTTTTTAAAAGCCTTGGGGTCCCATTCTTTAAGAGTTTGGTATGGGATCCCTAGTTGCATGTTCGATCTTCTGAAAAGTTATTCTCCCCAGTCCCATAAGGTGGAAGAGAATGGATAGGAATCCACGAGATGGGTTAGATATTCTTTGGCATTATTGCATAGGGGGCATTGGGAGGGGGCCAACAATTCCTCTTTTTTCTGATGTTTTCTCCAGTAAGGATTCAATGATAAACAACCATCCACACAAAGTAGGCCACTTTTTTCCAAGGATTTGACATCCAAATATTCTTCCATAAAACATCTAGTCCTAGGGCCTTTCCTTCTCCCATTTGCTGGAGGGCTTCCTCAACTTCTTCAAGAGTAACTGGTTTCTTCAAGAGATCATTATGTTCTGCATACATATTGGGGGGGGATGATTTGGGTGATCCTAGAAATATGTTTAGATCGATTGGTTTGATCTGCCCTAATCATATTCTCAAAATATTGCGTAAGTTAAACTTACATCTCTTCTCTAGTATTCACATATTGTCAAGATTCCTTTTTAACTGAATTGATCCTTTAATTTTTCCTATTCTCGATAACTGAGAGATGA
Source organism: Larix kaempferi (assembly GCA_027924585.1). Classification (NCBI taxonomy): domain Eukaryota; kingdom Viridiplantae; phylum Streptophyta; class Pinopsida; order Pinales; family Pinaceae; genus Larix; species Larix kaempferi. The sequence continues at coordinate 1,923,974 of BSBM01000247.1, forward strand.
AAGAATTTGGTATTTATTTCCCCTTCTTGAAGCCATTGATTCCTGGATTTATATTTCCAAATTATCTCCTCCTATCTCTCTCGATCTTGCAGTTGTTCTAGAATTAATTGTTCTTGCTTATTTATGTCATGTACCCTAATTGCTGAAAATATTTTATGCTGAAAACTTTGTGTTAACTTTTATTTTAAAGTTTTATATTTTGGACAAATGTCCAAGGATGACTGTAATTTGCACAATATTTTATTATTTAATAAATTAAATAGGAGTCAAACACGTAAGGGGACTGTTGAAAGAGTAGTTACTGATCCACTAGGTGGAATGGAATCTGGGGTAGAAGGCAATGGACAAGTGGCAGCATCATGATGCAACTAACTAGTTGTTGGTATGGGACAACTCCCTTAAAATGTGGTCTTAGTGCCTTGAAAGATGGGACTGGAGCTTGAAGCTCATTTATTCTAAACTGACCACTAAAAGACCTAGGCAGTCTATATATTAGCCATCAGATTATGAACTGAGGTTCATCACTTTTCCTGACAAGGAAACTTACCTTGAGGTTTTGCTGTTTGCACTCAAGAGATCTGATAAGGTGATAGGATAGGGTTGATCATGTTGTGAGTCTTCCAAAACTCTTAGTGAGTTCAGGAGTTTGTTGCTGAGTGGAGAAGGCATTTTACAGGAGGTTGATACTGAGTGGAGAAGGTATTTTGAGTGCCTTGCTTCTACACAGTTTTCACCAACTTACTGGATCAGTAATCAGGCTCGGGGGGTTCATTAGAAGTCAACAGTTGACCTGCTTCTTCTGAAGTAGGTTGGGAGGAATAGGCCTCCTTGGGTGTTTGTCGGCCCTATTATCAGTTATAGGTTCTAATATCTTATCTGTTTTATTTTTAAGTTCTGTTATCTAGTTATTTTTGTATTTTACAGTACTGGTGATTATATAACTTTCATTGTTTATTTCATAAGTTATTTCGATTCCTATATAAACTAACAATTTTGTATAAATTGACTTGATTGAATAAAACAGTTTCTGTATTTTTCCCCATGCAAAAAGCAATAGCATCGTACTCCAGTACAGGAACAAATTAAGTAGATGAGAGCTGATAGGAAAAATGCCATGGTGATGAAAGTATTAATTCTTTAGAAATGTTCTATACATTAATTACTAATGTTAGAATTGTGTTTTTATTTCTTTATTTATAGTACTATGCTTGTCCATTTCTTAACATCAATAGAAAAGTGAATAAAAACTTACAAATATAACAGAAGATTATATTAGACAAGGAATTCATTTCTGATTCTATACATTCATGTTTTCTAATATTTATTGCCCAAGAATATCTATAGTTGTTGTTGTATTCATCGTTTTACATATAGGACAAATAGACAAACAAGAAACATCATATTATCAACTTAGGGTTTGAGACCTTACATTTGAATCCTTTAAAAAGTCCACTGTCACTTCAAAATTTCTTTTATTATATGTACAGAACCGATAAGCAGAGAAAGCTCTTTATCTTAAATCTAGGGTTCAATGTTTTCTTTTACATCATAGTTCTCATTCTTCATCTTTTAAGCTCATGTCAAATCTTATGACATTACCCTTAAGTTAAAATAGATTTCCACTTATTCCATTCCCTAACTCGACATAGTCAAAACTAGGTATCTTAATGATAACGAGATTTCAAAAACCAAATATTACAGAGTAATTGATACGGCAGGTTAAATCTAAATAGATTTAACAGACCCCAACTCATTGCTAAGACTCTGTCAAAAAGAAACATCAAACCCTAACCCTAGCATTTTATTCACTACAGCATTCATTACCATGAAATTACCTCTCATACTTATAACCACACACATATTACTATTTTATCACTTGAAAGATTGAAAACCTAGTTTTACACCACCTTTTGGTACAGCAGAGTTGAACACAGAGAATTGTAAGACAAGGTTTTTGATCTATCTTCTCTTTACAAAACGATAGCATTGAAGTTAACAAACTTTTAAAATCACCATCGTTTCTTTAGTAACGATTTTTCAGTAGCTTTCCAAATTGCCTAGTATTCTATTGTCTTAGAAACATTTTAAACATAAACACTGCAAACAGTTCGATGACCAGTTTTTAAACACAATAGGGTATACAGTTTAGCCAACACAAGCTTATACAGTTCCCTGGACAAAAAACACAGTATCATTTAATACTTGGAAACTACTCACAAGTCGAACCTTCTTTTAAAATTTCAAAACACACATTTTATTCATTGAAACACATAACAGTTACAATCTTGCAAGTCAGCATTAAGAGCCAGTTCTACAACCCTTCCAAAGGAAAACCGAAGAGAGTTCAAGTCCTCAAACATCAACTCGAAGGATTCATGCCCAGTTCACTTTTGTCCCAGACATCTCAACAATTAACAAATACTCAAAACCAAACACGAAGTCCAGATTTTTTAACATGAAGGCCACCATTTTCTTCCAACAGAGTTACAGGGTAACCTTCAAGGCTTACCGGATGGGGTAGCCATAGTCTTCCAATGTCTTCCTTGCCAAAGGAACCGTGAAATCTAATCACCTGCAGCAGCCAAGGAGAGTGGTTAAACCCATTCTAAACTTTACCGGTATCCACAAAAGAAACCAAAAAAAAAACTTTAACACGAATCTTCGAAGTTAGAGGTTGGAGTTACGAATACATTACGTTATTGTGACATAGAACCAAAGACGCCAACCAACAAACTTAGCTTGGCACTATAACTTAAAATCCTATGATGAGGAAGGAGAAAACCCTAAACCAAATCCTCAACTGCAAAACTGCGTGGGATGCTTAAGTTTTAGACTCAATTCTCGAACCAGCAACAAATCATTTGCTAAAACATTATACAGGATACATTATCTCTGTTATGGCTGCAGTGGAAGAGTTTGCTACAGGTCACAGGTTCAAAACCCAGACTTAACATCTCCAAGCAACAAACAGAGAACCTACAAACCCTTAGCCTATCGGACCGAGAGAAACAAAGCCACTAATGCCAAATGCTAAGGAAAACGGTAGTCATAAAACACTTTACATAATGGAGTTAGGGTTTAACATAAACCCTCGATTTTCCTATCATCCAACGGTGAAGATCAATAGACAGGTATCATGTATGCTGAGCAACCTACCACATTAATTACACCATTCATTGCAACTGCCACATTAGAGTTACGTTGGAGCCAGCTCTTCAATTCAGAGAACCAGGAGGTCGACACTTCAATAGAAGGTTGGTTCTTAACACAATGGGCCACGTGATCATGATCATAGTGCTATCCACAAAGGAATCCCACTTGCACGTTAATCCATGCATTCAATACTGGAGGCAACGTATTAATGTCTGTCAGCCTGGAGATATTAACAATCAACCATACTCTTACATTAGTAATCCATTTGTTTGAAGGGTTGTATTTCGTGTCATGTTCATTACCATGCTAATAACTTTGGCATAAAACTAAGTCACACATCATTCGTATTATAATCACATTAATACCTTGGCATTGGTAATTCTTAAGGTATCATTAGATTTTGTATGTCATCATTTTTGTATGGCATCATGTAGTTGTATAGTTCACTAGGGTCATAGTATCACATGAAGTCACACCTTTGCTCATAAAATATTATATGGTAAGGTCGGAGTAAGGTTGTATAGGATTTTTATATTATGCAATAGTGTTAAGCCTTTTAAATATTACATAGGGTCATGTAGTGCACACAACATTAAAGATCATTAAAATAATTAAAGAGTATTATTAGACTATCAGGAAGGAAGTGAATATATATAAATAGTTCAATAGTAGTTAGGGTTATCAATTCTCAGTTTAATACTAATTGCATCTTAGAAATTCCACTGTTGTAAGTTGCACATGGTCTTAAATTAAAATTAGCATGATTTAAAGAATACACTCTTTTTCCTAGTAATGCAATCAAATGTTAAGTGCCATGAAGGTTGATGCCATCTTTCTAGAGTTTGTATTATCTAACAAATCAGCTGCAGGTTTGTAATTCTATTACAACATTTCCATTTGGAAATATTTCATCGACGTGGTTAAGAAGATCTCATCTGTTAAAATTTAACATTCTAGATTTCTTAAGTGTTGAATAAAAACTTAGAAAAACAAACTTAAACTCTTTCAGATATTGGATTACTCCTTACCTGTAATCTGCAACAAAAGAACATTTCCTAGACTTTAGCACGAATGCTAAGTAAGCCTCGGGGCATCCGAAGGACCCCCTTCATCAATGAAACAAATGAACATTAATCAAACGATGTTTCCTCATACATAAACAACAACAGTAGATTTTGTAGCAGCATATCTAGATTTGGTTAACATCAAGAAATAAGCTCAACTTCTTTTAGTCGCATTCAATAAACAAGTATGGGATTTTAAGACAGCAAATAACATCTCATGTATCTTTTCTATTTCCGCATACACTAAATAAGCAATATTATCACATAGAAAAAGTTTTAAATTTTTGTGATTTTCTGCGGTGTTGCAATTTAGGTCTTCACTATAACCATCATTCATACCTTCTCTTTGGACGGCTTCCATCCATTCGCTTAGGCACTTTTTTTCTTGAGATATGTTGCCAAATTCTTCTTTGTTCCACGTGCGTATCTTGCCTTTTAAAGCTTTCATCTTTTGTTGGAATTGGTACATTCTACTCCCACTTGGGGGGATGAGATCTTCCCTCCAATATTGGACCAATGATTTGAAGTCCTTGTGTTCCATCTAAAATTGTTCGAATCATAACGGATTCCCTCCACTTGATTATGTCCTATCCCAAAAGAGGCAAATTGGTTAGTGATCCGAACCTGCTAACTGTATAACAGAGGTAGTCAAATCATCACTAGCAGTTGCAAGTCCTTCTGAAATTAAGAACCTGTCAAGTCTGCAGGCCTTTCCACATGATGATCTCCCCCTCGTTTGTTATTCCACATGAACCAACCATTCCTAGTTTCCATATTAGCAAGCTTACTGGTCTCAATGAAGTCTTTGAAATGTTCATTGGTTTATCTGATTACTCGCCTTCCCCCTTTCTTTTCTTCAAGAGAAGTGATCATATTAAAATATCCCTCAATGATCCAGTGCATGTCCCCAACCCAGTTTGCTGACCAGGAGAGGGTTTCCAAAAAGGCCATTTTTTGAATGTTGATACTTGGGACACAGAAATTCGATATCACTCCCTTTATCCTGGAACCAAGGATTTCAAATTCTGCAGAAAGTACAAACCGAGTTGCCCAAAAATTTGTGAGGTCAACTTTGTCTGGCTGCCAAAGGATTGCCACTCCTACTACAAAACCCCGTTCTTCAATCGCCATAGTCCTACTTCCTCTCCAAACCTTGCTCCCTATTTCCCACATCTTCTCTATTCAACACTTTGATTCTTGGAGAAAAAATATTACTTGTTTTTCCATCCAGATCTTATTCTTCAAGCTTTTTATTTTACGCAGGTGGTTCACTCCACAAATGTTCCATGTGATGACTTTCATTGAAAAACTTTATTCACTTTTGAGAAGGAAACCTTAATGGTTGGGCACTGTCCCGACTTAATGAGTTTAGTGCCCACCTCCACAATCCTCTGCATGTTTGTCTTTCGTCCTCTTTTTTCACCTTCTTCCGGTTGTTTCCTTTTACATCCTTTTTTTTGTTATTTGGCTATTCCCAAATATGGATTAGCGTTAGCTTTAAGGATACACTCCTGCAGTAATTGAAGTTGTCGGTGCAAGACATACCCTTTTCCCTTTTTATCACATTCCTTTTATATAGTGTCGAGATCCAACTCACCCAAAGCCATGTCATCCTCCATATCAATCGATAGTTCATCTAGATTTCCTTGGGTGAAGTATCTTCCTGCATTGCTTCCTTTCCTTTTTCTTGTTTCCCTAGCTCTTCCAAATTCTCCCCTGTAAAATTAGTCACAGCAGATCTAATGAGCAAGTAAATCAATCACAATAGATGAAACTCAGAAAAATGGTGTAAAACTGTGCAAAACATGCATCAGTGCTCAATATCCCAGTGAGGGTGAATGATTACAATAGAATACAGTTACAATGACTAAGCAATTCGAATTGCCTAAGGAGGTCATTCGAATCACTAAATTGAGTAGCTTGACTCAAACTAGGAGTCATCATCATCAATCGGTGGTGGTCATCAATGCACAAGAACCAGTCATCCAGGTGTCAATCTGAGTCTAACTGAGTGTAACAAGTGAAACTGAAGTCTGTGGCACTGATTAAAGGAAGGAGGCCTAGTGAAGGGCGCATGGGAGGCTAACTGAAGTCAGAACAAGTCATCTAGTCAATCTGGAGGTCCAACGGAAGTGAAATAGTCAGTCGGGAGTGAAACTAGCCTCAAATCAGGGAGATTCAGAGCTAACTGAGTGTAACTGAAGTGGAACTACAATGGTAGGTGAAGAAGTGCACCCTTCTCTTACAGTAGGTGAGAAGTGGGGTGCCTTCTTGACTAGGGGGGCTAAAACTCTGAAGTAAGTGGCTCCCGGTTCTAGAATAAGGTGGCTAAGGTGCTGGAGGCATCAACGTGGTGACTGGGATGCATGAAAAGTGCATGCAAACCCTAGAATTTGCATGCAAACCCTAATTGCATGCAAGATCCTGAGAAAGATGATGTGGATATCCAAACACCCCCCCTCAAGCTAGACTATGATGTGCAAAAAATAATGTGGGGCCCTCGTAACTAAGACCAAAGGTCACCCCAATACAATAATCCAAAAAATGCTGAAAAATAAACTAAGTGAGGAAAGAGGGAAAACCTAGAGGGAAGAAAGCCCCCCCTCAAGCTAAAGCATAATAATGGATAAATATGTCTCCACCATGATGGAACTCACCCCCAACAGTGAACGGAGGTAAGAGAACTTCTTCTCAGTGAAGCTTCTTGGTGAAGATGTCTACAATTTGCTCATCAGTAGGGCAATATTGCAGAATGATGGTGTGATCATGCATCAACTGTCGAATGTGATGCACATGAATCTTAATGTGTTTGGACCTCTGCCATTGAACTGGATCTGTGGAGATCTTGATAGCACTTTGATTGTCACAAAATAGGACAGTCGAAGTAGTGCCACCAAAACCAACTTGGAAAGAATACCCTGCAACCAAACTGCCTGAATGCAGGCATTGGCTGCCCCTCGATACTCTGCCTCTGTTGAAGAAAGTGCAATGGCTACTTGCTTTTTTCTGGACCAGCAAATAGCACCATGACCAATCATGAAAACATAAGCGGAAGTGGACTTCCGATCAATGCTATCACCTACCCAATCTGAATCAGTAAAACCAATGAAATCAAGCTCAGAATCTGCAGCATAATGTATGCCAAACTGTCTCATACCTTGCACATACTGCAAGATCCGCTTGGGCTGCTCGCTAATGAAGCTCATGTGGCTGCTGCATATACCTTGACACGGCACTCACGGAATATGAAATATCAGGCCTTGAGTGTGTCAAATAAAGTAGTGAACCAATCAACTGTCGATACATATTGCAATCTGCAAGCGGTGTAGAATCTCCCTCCTCAAGACTGATTCCTGAGAGGAATGGGAATGGGTCTGCCTTACATTCAGCCATATTAAACTTCAATAACAGGTCGGAAGCATATTTTTTCTGAGATATAGTGATCCCATCAAAATTTTGAGCTATCTCCAAGCCCAAAAAGTGACTCAGCAAGCCCAAATCGCTCATGTCAAAAGCTAGATTTAAGGCAGTTTTCAGCTTGTTTATTGAAGTAAGAGTGCTACTAGTAATGAGAAGATCATCAACATAAAGTACAATAACCAACAAATTACCTTTAACTCGCTGAAGATACACATTCGGATCAAATTTGCATCTTTAGAAATTCTGAGAAAGAAGGAAGGAGTCCATCTTTGCGAACCAAGCTTTTGGGGCCTGTTTTAACCCATACAAAGATTTCTTCAATCTGCAAACTAATGATGGATCTGATGTGTAGCCCTCTGGCTGATGCATATATAACTCTTCAGCAAGGTCTCCATGTAGAAATGCACTCTTCACATCCATGTGGTGCACTTCCCAGTGCTTGGATGCGGAAATAGCCAAAACAAGGCGGATGGAATCCATCTTTGCAATCGGTGCAAAGGTCTCAGTGTAGTCCACTCCTTGGACTTGGGAGAAACCTTTTGCCACCAACCTTGCTTTGTATTTGCTGATAGAGCCATCAGCAGCAACTTTCGTGCAGTAGACCCATTTACACTTTACCAATTTTCTTCCAGGTGGAAGAGAAACTAGCTCCCATGTGTTGTTCTTTTGAAGAGAATTGTACTCTTCATCCATGGCACTTTGCCATGTCGGATCTCAGTGGGGAGAATAGTATGATGTGGGATCTGAACCAGCCATCAAATAAAAAATCTCAGGAAGCAATGGATCAGCAATAGAAAGAGCCATACCTGCTCTTGAAAGTCTGCTCTTGTTCATCTCGGATCAGCAGGATTTTCAAGGTTCGAACCAGCAGATTGAAGAGTGTTTTGGGCCCACTTTAGTAACTGAGGAGGATCATAATGATTAGATTCCGAACCTAATATGTCATGATCATCATATGCTGCTAAAATATCAGAAATATCAGAACTCATACCTTCATTATCGCTGCACGGATCTTCTTCTGGTGAAGGCGGTGAATCAGCAGTCTCTTCCTCGACTAGTTGCAATTCTTGAAGCCGTTCTTCAAATTGCACATTGCGCTCTATGAATATCTTTTGAGATCTGATATCCATGAGTTTATATGCTTTTGATTCTTCCCCATATCCTATCAGTATGCACTCAATACTTTGTGGATCCAAAGTTCGTCTCTTCTTGGAAGGAATTCTAGCCCATGCAATAGAGCCAAAAACTCTCAAATTTGACACATCCGGTTTGTGACCAAAGAATGCTTCGAAAGGAGTCATACCTTTCACGGATGAATGTGGAACACGGTTCTGTATGTATGCAGCAACATTGATTGCTTCAGCCCAAAGAATTTGCATCCAAACCTTTTGATTCAATCATGCATGTAGCCATATCTTTCAGTGACCGATTTTTCCTTTCCGCTACACCATTCTGCTGGGGTGTGTAGGGAACTGTATGTTGGATCTGAATTCTGCTTTGGGCACAGAGTTGCAGCAACTCGGCCTTGAGATATTCTCCACCATTATCAGATCTAAGAGCTTTAATCTTGCTCTCAGTGGAGGTCTCAACAGAAGCATTAAAATCCTTGAATTTTTCAAGCACTTCTAACTTGTTTTTTGAGAAAGAATACCCATGTAAAGCGGAAAAAATCATCAATAAATGTCAAAACATACCTTGAACCATTTAATGACGTATGGGGCAGCAGACCACTAATATCAAAATGTATCAACCCCAAAACTGTAGAAGCTCTGCTAGCTTTTCCGCGGTCGAATCTGTGCTCCGGGTGCTTCCCAATGATGCAACCAGTGCATATTCCCTTCGAGGAATGGAGTTGTGGAAGACCATCTACCATGTATTTGTTTGATAGCAGCCGCAAATACTTATAATTAAGATGTCCAAATCTTTCATTCCAAATCCTACTAACCTCATTACCATGTGTGCGAAGAGCAGTGGGATTTGCAAGCGGAATAAAGTGTGAAAACTCATAGCATTTTGTAATGTCCCTTGTTAGGAATTTTATTAAAATTGCAATTTTCCACTTTTTTTCCCTAGTTCGACCTTTGACTAGTTTTGATCTCTAAGTCCCAAATTTGCACCAAATGATCTCAACTCTTCTGAGAAGGTATATGAATGATATTAGAACATAAATATGTGTTTCAGGGATTCCTTTGGACCTTTAAAATACTTCTGCAAATCCTCTTTCAATTCTGATCAATGTAGGTAACTTTACTAGTGATTTTCCTTTGACTAGTATTGGTCTCTAGGTCTCAAATTGACTCCAAATGCCTTCAAATATTCAAGGAAGGTGTATGAATGATATTAGAACTTGAATATGATGTTTATGGATGACATATGTCCACCAAAATACCTCTGCAAACTCGCTTAAGATTCTGGACCAATTATGCAATTTTACTAGTGATTTGGGGTTCAAATCCCCCTGGGGTAAGTACTGAAAATGGCTTCCCAAATGCCTCCAAACCCACTCAAATTTATGAACAGAGGTATGTAATGTATTAAGTATTTTATTAAAGTCTCATATGCACCATTAATGGATTATTACAACTGTTCTCACCCTCTCCCATTCAACTGCAAAAATCACCAATTCGACCCTTGGAGAAATGGCACTATTTCACCTCCCAATACAACTAAACTGAGTAAAAATGCTTCAAATGCTCAAGTACAGTACATGAAACTTGTGTAATACATCCATGGAAGTATATTGATCACAAATATATCAGATAATCATCCATTCATTCGAAATCATCATCAATACATTGGCTCACAACAAGGTAGTGGGGAAATGGCATTGTTCTTCCATTAAAAATGAGATTTATACATTTGTACTTGGAATTTCGACCTGAAACTGTTTGGATATGAAAAAAAAAAGTAATTAATTCATATTACAAAAATAAATCGGGCATTAAAAGCTTCCCCAAAGAGTACAATAGCTCACCAAAAATGCCCTCCCTCAAGGATCAAGAATATGCCATCAAAACTGGAAATGGTTGAAGGAGTGAGCTGCAATAGAAGAAACCATGAGCTGCCCTGTAGATTACACCTACAAATAAAGACTCCATTAAAGCTCCAAATGAAATTTCTGAATGGCCTTTCCAATTACCAACTTGGATGGGAATCTTTCACCCTCGAAATTGGCTAAGGCAACAAACTAGTCATCCACCAGCTCTCCCTTTTCACGAATGCAATTGCAAATTCTACAAATGATCAAAAGCTGGTTTCATTCTTTGTTATTGACATTTATAAACTTCTAATGTCCTCCATGGGTCGAATTCATTCCAAGAGATTCATGCCATTTGAAGTTGGGAAGAGATTCCAAAGAATGCACTTGTACAACAATTTCTAGTCTCCCACTTCCACCAAATCACATCTGGAAGCATCTTAGCTGCCCTAACACCCTTGAGCGCCCTCTTGGAGTCTAGTTTTAGCCCTAACATGTCATATATTTCATATGTCAGCCTTCAGGTCTGATTTGTGTCATAGGTGTCATAGCATCTTCATCATTGTTTTCATAGAGCTAGGGAATCTAGGCCCAAGTGTCTCACTAGCTCCAAATTGCCTCTTCCTCTTCCATGGGAGTTACTCTTCCTCTATATTTCGACCTTGGATGAGTCATGCAATGCATAATTCCTTTTGGAATCCCCCAAGTATGTTACCATTCACCTTGAATTCGAATTGGTGAGAGAATGATGCCAAGTGTAGTGGGGAAATCTAGCCATATGTGGGTCCCACTTCCTCCACGTGTCTTCATGATGAAATGCCACTTTTATTTTCACTTGTATTTATTTATTTATCTCCTTTATTAAATATTTATGCCATTCTAATGTTCAAACATCATTTATTATCCTCATTATTCCAAATCCCAAAGCTTCCACCCCCAAACCTAGGAAACTACTAATTTTCCTCCTTGGCAATTATTTGACCTTTAGCATCAATTTGACAAAATATAATGAATAGGGCCAATGTGATTAGGCCATTGTGACCCAATACCAAATTTGGGACATGACAAATTTTGCAGTGTGGTTTGCCTTTCCGACTGCAACAAGTCTTCCACTTTTGATATCAGAAATTTCAACTATATTAGGGCTGAATGTAACTTGCTTCGGTTCACCAGTGTTTGTCATTTGATACACAGAAAGAAGATTTCAAGCCAACGAAGGCACATAGAGAACATTCTGAAAGCTTCCATGATCTACATGAATCATACTTTTGCCCTTTGAAGAAATTTTTGAGTCATCTCCCAAATGGATGGGGATGGAGCTGTTTGGATCGAATGAAGAAAAAGAATCAATATTTGCAGCCATATGATTCGATGCACCCGAATCTATCAAGAGATTAGTGGGCTTCGAAACATTTTCCATGAGTGCTTGTCCTCTTTCATGATCATCATTCCTATCCTTCTTCTTTGCACCGTCAGGAAGAGTTATGTTGTTCTTCTCCAAAAGGAGGGCCATTTGATCTATAGTCTTCTTCATATATGAACTTTCAGGATGAAAGCCACGGTTGCAATAAGTACATTTAGATTTTTGGTTACCTTCTTTGCCCTTTTTCTTGAACTTTGAACTGGATGGTGCATCCGTCTGTTTGCCTTTCTCTCTTTGCTTGTGAGGCTCGAATTTGGGCTTCTCCTTCTTTTGCTTTCCTTTACCATTCGAGATCTTGGGTCCTTGAACATATAGGGCTGAATCTTTGGAGCTTATGGACCCCATTTGAATCAACTTGTCATGCTCTTTTGTGACAGACTCAATGAAGGCATTCAAGCTAGGCATCTTCCAATTCGAGGTAGTTAGCCGACCGGAATTGAAAGTAGAGACAAATACCGAATAATCTTTACCAAGCTTGCTGAGAATGGAAAGAATCAATTGTTTATCCTCTTTGATAACTCCACTATTCTTCAACTGCAAGTTCAAGTTCTTGAATTTTGCGAAGAATTCATTAATGGTCTCGAAATTCTCAGGACTAAGGGAAATCAATTCATTCTCTAATTGAAAAGCCCTAAGCTCGTCCTGCTTTCCAAATAGTGTTTCAAGTTGCTCCCATATAGCTTTTGGAGTCTTCGATCCGTTGAGATGGAAGTGAATATCTTTGGAGATGGAGAGACAAAGAAGACCATAAGCTTCATCAAGCTTGTTGTAGTGTTTGGTTCTATCTAACAAGTTGTTTGGCTCCAATTCAAGACCAAGAGTGACTCAGTAGTAACCTTTTGAACGTAATATGATCTCCATATCATCTTTCCAATCAAAATAATTGAATGGGGTGAGGATAAACTTTGAAGAAGAGTATTCCATTGCTAGGAGTGAGTGCACACTGATGTAGAGGAGCCTGCAAGGGAAGAGTAGCGAATGCAAATGATGGAGACAATAACCTCCAAATCACAATAAACCAAGAACAATGAGGTCGAACAATCCACCCTTTTAGAGTTGCATCACACCTGGGATTGCAGATCAAACAATGTTGAATGGGTCCAATGTATCAGATCGAGGAATTATGTGGAAACTCAAACTTCTGGAGTGGTATTGGATGTATTTTCAAGCTTTGCATGCACAGGAGCGAATGCCCTTGAGATCTTTCATGCCAAAACTTTTTGCAATTTTTGAGCAATTCACTCAAATCTTCTTGTAGAAACACCTGTAGAAAAGAGATCTTGTCCCTGCAATGGCTCTGATACCATGTAAAATTAGTCACAGCAGATCTAATGAACAAGTGAATCAATCACAATAGATGAAACTCAGAAAAATGGTGTAAAACTATGCAAAACATGCATCAATGCTCAATATCCCAGTAAGGGGGAATGATTACAATAGAATACAGTTACAATGACTGAGCAATTCGAATTGCCAAAGGAGGTCATTCGAATCACTAAATGGAGTAGCTTGACTCCAACTAGGAGTCCTCATCATCAATCGGTGGTGGTAATCAATGCACAAGAACCAGTCATCCAGGTGTCAATCTGAGTCTAACTGAGTGTAACAAGTGTAACTAAAGTGTGTAGCACTAATTAAGGGAAGGAGGCTCAGTGGAGGGTGCATGGGAGGCTAACTGAAGTCAGAACAAGTCATCTAGTCAATCTGGAGGTCCAACGGAAGTGAAACAGTCAGTCGGGAGTGAAACTAGCCTCAAATCAGGGAGATTAGGAGCTAACTGAGTGTAACTGAAGTGGAACTAGAGTGTTAGGTGAAGAAGTGCACCCTTCTCTGGCCGTAGGTGAGAAGTGGGTGCCTTCCTGACTAGGGGGGCTAAAACTCTGAAGTAAGTGGCTCCCGGGTGCTAGAATAAGGTGGCTAAGGTGTTGGAGGCATCAACCTGGTGACTGGGATGCATGCAAAGTGCATGCAAACCCTAATTGCATGCAAGATCCTGAAAACGATGATGTGGATATCCAAACATCACCTACTAAGTTTAGGGTTTCAAATCTGCTTGTTGGAAGTTGTTTCTTTTTCTTGGAGTCTTCGTGCTATTGTTGGTTGCTCGATCGTCTACCCAGTTTTTTCCTCCTTACCTGGATAAAATCCTCTTCCATTGTTCCTCCTTCCTTCTCCTGGTACGCCGCCGGGGTGGAGAGGTCTTTTTTATTGTGCGGACAGTCCTGATTAAGATGGCCATATTAATGGCATTTGTGACACCTAAAAGGGAGGTGTTCATAATCTAATAACTTGGTCCAATCTTTGTCATCCCATGTCAAGTTGATATCTTCGGGGAGGGCTTGTGAGAGATCCATATAGACACAAATGTGGGAAAATGAGTTGTATATTCTCTACAAAGTTTGCTCAAAGGATTTCATAAATTTTCCCAAGGTATTGCTAATGTCTTGTAAGATCTTTGGTTACCAGTATTAGACGGGACGGAATAAATCCTGATCCATACTAGGGATATGTTTAGATCCTCCTTGTCAGGGTTAAATCATTCATTCCATAGAAATAGATACAGTCCAGCAAAGAAGAAAAAATAAGGTCCTCCTTCCAATATTCGATCTTTGTCTTACTTTATGAAAAACACGATTGTGAAGAAAACCTTGGCCCCTAAATGCAGATCATAGTGACCTTTAGGGTTCCAGGTGGTCTTGATACATCTTGTTAAGTCCTTCTCTTTTGTCCAGATTCCAATGAACTTCCCTATCAGGGCTCTTTCTTTCCATTGCTCTACTCTTTCCCGAAGGTTCTCTCATCTGATCTGAAGGGATGGAATATCTTTTTCTTTAGGAAGGAATCCTCTTTGAGTTTTCCTTGATCCATATTTGGCCCTACTGCCATCGTTCTTCCCATTCTCATTCTCTCTTGTCTCATCCACGGCATTCAAGGTTGTGTGTAGGGTAGGGCGATCCTACCAGCCTGAGGAGGAGGGTGAGCCTCCCCCTCCACAGGACTCCATCCTCTGTCAAAACCCCAAAAAATCTAAACCTTATCTTCTTTTGTGGTTACGCTCCTCCCTCTCCGTTCGTCTGTTCAAATTTTAAAAACACCCATGTATACTATATTTTCCATGCGGCCCGAAAAAAAATCTTATATTGATTCATCCCCCCCTCTTAGTATAATCATAAGTCCAACATCTTATGTTAATATTGTTATCAATGACTTTGTATATGACTTTGTAAATTAGCATCTTTTTGTTATGGAGTCAGCATTGAACTTGTGCCTATGCCTTTTTGGATAGATGTGGATTGGTGTTATGGTCACCTATTTCAACAACATTAATCCTCCCACCTATATCCTTTGCTTCATTAGATGCATCCATTATCCTTTTTTAAAATTATTACTCTGTATCAAAGAATTAAGAGGATAGATGGATTAATCCATTACAAGTTGTTTGGTCATATAGGATTTCTTATAAGTTGAGAGCTTTTGCAATGCTAATGATTTATCAGGTGATTCCATCCAGTGATATGCTAACCTATAGTAGGATTTAAGATGGCCTATGTCATATTTGTTGGTATCCTATGATAGTGAAGCACATATTTTGGGAGTTTTAGTATGAAAAATGGCGTTGGATTTTTTTTATAGAATTAGTGTTTATGGTTCTTTAGGGCATTGTTCATTGGAATTCTATTCTAATTTGTGACTGGTACATTTAGGTCATAGTATACATGTATGGATTTGGCAATACTTGAAGATCATATCCTTATTTTAGTTTATGCAATATTTAATGTAAGGTAGTTTTTGCTCATGAGGTGAGTTCACTATTTTTATTTTGTTGTATGTGGTGAATGAAGTTCTTCATCAATTTTTTCCCTAAAGATATCTATACATAAAATATCCACATTATTTGTATTAAATTAAGTAGTACTTGTTGCTATAATGAAGAAGATATGATCTCATTTATATATACCCTTCAACCCTTTCATTTACATTTTTTTTTAATATATTTTGTTTAAATATAAGACCTATCGAGTATCAAAATAGAAAAATATGGACACTAAAGAAAAAATGATGGTGTTTTTTGGAATATTGTGAATGCTTAACACATTGCTCCATGGTCAATGTTTCACTTATTTGGATATTTTTGTTGAAAGCATTTCCATTTTTAAGGAAGTGGCTAGTGTTGTGCAATGGGGGAGGAAAAAATGTAAGGATAGGAAAGGATCCATGTATGGGCTGCATAGGTTCTCAATTATCTAGAAATATTTGGTGAAAGCATTTCCATTGTTAAAGAAGTGGCTAGTGTTGAACAAAGAGACATGAAACAAGGTAAGTATAGGCAAGGATTAATGGATGGATTCCATAGGTTCCTTCAAACTCTCTTAACCCTTAGGTAAGTCCATTGTATTAAAAAAAAAAATTATTGTTGACGTAGTGATTTAGGATAATAGCAATATATGGAGGCAAGGTTGGAAATCTGCTCACTAGTTAAGTGATTAAAGAGAAATGAAAAAATAATGGCATCATGGCATCAGCATATCTTTAAACTTTAAATTGAAATACAGTGGAACCTTTTTTAGTCATTTTTATAAAATAATAAGATATTATAAAAAATAAGATGTTGGCTATTTAAAACATTTATATCATCACGATTCAACTCTTGAATTTTGAGGTGCATCAAGATTTCCTTGGGGCTGTTGGATGACTGGGAAACATGATCAAGATTTCCTTGGGGCTGTTGAATAAGCTGATGATCGTCTGTAGATGACTGGGAAACATGAGGTAAATGAGAAAGAATGCACCAACCAATCATTAAAACAACCAACACTACTAAAGGAGCAGTCATTAGAAAAATGCTCAAACGTAATATAAGCTTGCTATCGTAGATGTCGGTTGGCTCACTTCGACGGTTCATATAATATAAAGCAGCGCCCGCAAGAAAAATAGAAACGAAAGAGACTACCGATTGCCAACGGCATAGCTTGGAAAACAACTCGCTCATATCATTCCATAGTTGCCTGAATAAAATCACAGGAAACAACTCCCTAAAATAATTCCATAGCTGCCTGAATGAAATCATGATTTAGGTTAATTCTTTTATACTTTCTTCTAGCCCCCTCGATGATTAAAAACTTAAGATCTGCTGCTCAAGCGAACAAGTTTTTGTGATGTTAACGACAGCTTCATGAATTTATAAAATAACTATGATAAAATTATATTGACTCAAATGCTGGCTCCTGCGGAACACTGTTTTCTTAGCAACAACAACAAACATTAAACACCCGTAGAGAAATTGTTCAAACAATGTTAACTGTTTTGTTAGCAACAACAATAAGTATTAACCACTGCCATGGAAAAAGATTGCTCATTACTTACATAACAAGCACCAATTTCAATGTTTTTGGCATCGGCTAGAACAGTCAGTGATTAAATTGAGTATAAGAATTGTTCAGAAGGAATGTAAGCCTGTACTATTCCCTTACACCCTCTCTCAATCTTAGCTCTTTCGAATTCAGATCATTCTGTAGTTATAGTTCCTCAACATTGAGCCTTGACCTTTCTCATTCTTAGCTCTTAGCATTCCATGTGAGATATCATTAGCATAAATTGTTTACTGAAATAAATTCTGACATTTTTATATATTTGTATATTGTGTTTCTAAACCCTTGGCATTCCATCAGAGATATCATTAACATAAACAGTTTAACATAAAAAAAAGTTCTGATATTTTAATATAATTGTTTAAGATGAATATCCTGCACATTAGCTATACATATAATCCGATTGCTCTGTACATTGAATATGCATTATTTTTTAACAAAACAATTAATATGCAATATTAATTCACCTGGCAGCTCGCATTGCCCCGTACTCACTTCGCCATTGGACGCTTCGATTTTTTACTTGTTTTCCGAGAAGGGCTTTACTGAACCGTCCTTCCACCTCGTTACACATTGCAAGTTTTTGCAGAATCCCCATGGTATAGCTATTAATTAACCTTAGGATTAGACAGAATTTGACGGTTAGCAGAAATACGATTAAATACAATGAAATGTTCAAATTACAGCCTACAGCTAAATTGAAAACTTGTTCTCATTTTTTAACAACAATATTTACTATATTAAAATATAGTTACGGTGTAAGATATAAGTAAACGCTCTACATTTTGACCCTCAAGTAGTTGAAAGTGATTTTAAGCATTTAGGTTTATTAGTGCCCAAACAATGACATATGACATCAAATATCTTTGCACCCAGAGAACCCTTACCCCAAGGTAGAACTACAAGCTGCAATTGTGTAAGTCGAAGACTTAAACTTGTAGATAAATAATCGATAGCACTCGGAAGCTCTAAAATATGAAGAGGGTTCTATCCCATATAGTTGCCTCATTAGCACACCATATGTCGGTCCAATTTCAACTTGAGCGAAAAACAAAAGTTGAAAACATGTCGAAGTATGACCCAAGAAACCCATAGAGGACTGAAGCACATATGTCATAATACTTATGCCCTCTCCAACTTATACTGGATCAAGAAGAACCAATGTTTAGAAATACAACGAGAACCAACTAAAACTTACCAACCACTAATGAGCACCCGAGTGTGTGTTGGAATTACTTAAAATATCCCATTTTCACAAGATATGTTTCTTCAAAATTCTGGAACCAAGAAATTGTATGAAGTCTAGATGGTGTTTAATTCATTGTCTCTTTTGGCAAGACTATAGACTTCAAGGTCTTACCCTACCCCTTTACTTTAAAACTTAGTGAAAAGTTAGTTCAGTAATGCATGCAACCATTTCTTTTTAATAACAATGAGTAGTTAGTAGTTAAGAATTAATTAATGTAAAAGGAGTTCCTCTATTATTTAAGGCCTACTAGATAGTTGGTATTCATTAATTATGGGACCAAGTCAAGTAGTTAGGATAAGTAATGCATGTATCCATATTTTTTGAATAATAATAAGTAGCTAGTAATGAACAATTAATCAATGTAAAAAAAGGTTCTATGTTAATTGAGGACCACTAGGTAGTTGGTACTAATTAATTATGGGATCAAGTCAATTAGTTAAAAAGTTTTGAGGTATTAAAATCCTATGTAAGAGATAGGAGGCCCTCTATTATTTTGTAGAGAATTGTGTATTGGAATTCTACTTAAGTGAAACGTTGTCCAACATTAAAACAAAGGTCAATATTGCTTTCTGAAATTATTATCATAATAAAAGGGTTGTTTCTATAACATTTGTCTCGTGTAGTGTCTTGTTATTGGTTATTCTACACTATAATTTTTTATCATAATACAAGGGTTGTTGCTATGACATTTGTCTCATGTAGTGTCTTGTTATTGGTTATTCTACACTATAATTTTTTCGTTTATTTCATTCTAAATTTGTGTATATCCTATGTTGTTCTAAGTTTGATGGTTGATACATTACATCTAGTATCAAAAAACATTCCTCACCCAAGAATCCTTAAAAAAATTTGCATATTTTTTTAAACTAGAGACATGTTTTGCCATCTTGAATTAACAGAAAGATGTATCTTTCAACATGTAAAACTATAGTTAGGTAAGTGTATATGTAGAGAATACAAGTGGCACTAAATCAATTTTGTTGGAAAACCTTGTAACCTCTATTGGTATCGGTTCATGTAGTACCACATCTGACAGCACATATGTATAAAATTTCAATTTCACATAACCTTAAGTATATCTAAAGTCCCTTTGGAAACCTAAAACCAACTATAGATCATCGAAGTATCCTCTTGTTTTATAGTAGCACTCAACACAACAACCATAAAGATAAACTTCTAGTGCATAGGTAGTGAGTTATATGACTAGGGGAACGATTGAGCCTCCTCAGCTACCATCCTTAGAAAATGAGCCAAGTACTACTATAAAACCCTGTACATATATCAAATAGCTATAACACCTAATAACCCCTTATCCAAGTAGGACTTTGGAAACCCTATCCTCTATGACCAACTAATGAAATTCTTACATGTTTACATCAAGATGAAATTTGTAAATTATGTAAGCTAAGTAACCCTATTCTTTATGACCAACTAATAAAATTCCAATTATTTTTCTTGTTTCTATAGTGGCAGTGAGCAAAACTGCAGAAAATATTACTTTCTAGTGCATAGATAATTGAGTAGTATGACTAAAATCATAATTAAACATCCTTAGTTACCATCCTTAAAAATTGTACCTAATACTACAATAGGTCATATGATTATCCATCTTCTAGCTATAGTGGTACTAAACATAATACTCAGAAAGATTACTTTCTAGTCCATAGGTAGTCGATTAGTATGAATGAGGCTAGAACGCATATTACATGCATTATTTTTTAACAAAACAATTAATATGCAATATTAGTTCGCATGGAAACTCACATTCCCCGTACTCACTTCGCCATTGGACACTTCGATTTTTTACTTGTTTTGGAGAAAGGTTTTAGTGAACATAACTATTAATTAATGGGATTGGACACTTCGATTGTACACTTCGATTGTAGAATCCCCTTGTAGAATCCCCATGATATAACTATTAATTAAACTTAGGAATAGAAATAATTTGATGGTTATTAAAA
Source organism: Larix kaempferi (assembly GCA_027924585.1). Classification (NCBI taxonomy): domain Eukaryota; kingdom Viridiplantae; phylum Streptophyta; class Pinopsida; order Pinales; family Pinaceae; genus Larix; species Larix kaempferi. The sequence continues at coordinate 1,944,590 of BSBM01000247.1, forward strand.
TACCATCATATTAGAGGAAATTTCCATGAAAAATGAATTTTTCAATCTTAATTCAAATTTCATGTCATTATGTATTAGCCAATCAAAGTGCTTTAAAATTAAAAAAGGGAACACCTCTTATAACAATTTTTCATTATATAATTTGGAAATAAGTGGACTTTTTTAATAATATAATATGTATACCCAAAATTATCTTGGATATTGATAATGAAATTAATATGCTAACAAATTTTAGGTAATATGTGATCCATAGATAATATATAATAATAATAATAATTAATATTATAACTAATATATTATAATATTATTGGGTCAAATAACCTTTATTATTATCATATCTAATATATAACATATAATAGTAACTACTACCATAACTAATATACTCATCAATCTTTTTTTTAATATTTGCCCAATATATAATAGTAGTAGTAATTAACATTATAACTAATATATAATAATATTATATTATAATTAATATTTTATAATAACTGTAAAAAGTTATGTCCAATAACTTTTAACTAATATCATAACTCACATACCCATCAATCTTTTGGGTAATATTCCAATAATTTTTAACTAAAATCGTAACTAATATACCCATCAATCTTTTAGATAATAAGTGACCAATATATAATAGTAATAGTAATAATATTACAACTAATATATAATAATATTATATTATAATTAATATTTTATAATAACCGTCAAAAGTTGGGTCTAATAATTTGTAACAAATATATCCATCCATCTTTTAGATAATACGCGACCAATATATAATAGTAATAGTAATTAATATTACAACTAATATATAATAATATTATATTATAATTAATTTTTTTACTAACCGTCCAATAACTTTTAACTAGTATCATAACTGATATACCCATCCATCTTTTAGATACTACATGACCATATATAATAGTAATAGTAATTAATATTACAACTAATATATAATAATATTATATATTATAATTAATATTTTATAATAACTGTGAAAAATTGGGTCTAATAATTTTTTACTAATATCATAACTAATATACCCATCCATATTTTATATAATACATGACCAATATGTAATATTAGTAGTAATTAATATTACTACTAATATATATAACATTATATTATAATTAATATTTTATAATAACAATAAAAATAATTAATATAATAATAACTAATATCATCACTAATCTACTCATCCATATTTTAGGTAATACATGACCCGATAACTTTTAAGTCAGAATTGTGTATTTAATTTAGTTTCCTTATTTTGGGTGAAAACACTACATTGAACTTCGTCCTCATAAATTTATTTTAATATAAAATATATATCTAAGGTAGCTTTGATAAAAGTTAAATAACCCTGGGAAGCTTCGATAAAAGAGAAATAGTATAATAAATTGCCTACGCGGCTTTTTTTACCATTTTCTTTAGGAGGCCAATTTTTCATCCAAATTTCCTATAATTGCGCCGAGAGGCGCTCTACAGCCCAGTATGAGGGAGATCTTGTAATGTTAGGTGTAATGTTTGTCGATATTATGTCGGCCATAAATAATAATGTTGAATATGATGGAGATGTTGTAACGTTTGCCGAGTATGAGGGAGATGTTGTAACGTTTGTTCGGCCATTAATAAAATGTAATAATAATAATAATAAAAGTAAAAAGTAATAACTATTTTGTCAGCCATTAATTAAAAGATGTGTATTTTCGTTTGAAAAACACGTTTGAAATCAAGGGCTATATAGTACACCAAAGGCAATACAAAAAACAACATAAAAAATTATAAAACAAGAATCTGTGACAAAGAGAAGAGAAATCTGATCAACCAATAAGTAATCTAATTTTAATTTTAATTATAACTTCAACCTTTTATCAGCAATCAGCGAAGTAGCAACTCAACATGAAATTTACATTCATTTGCTATCGAGTCCTCCCTCCGCAGCATGCATCTCCCGGTATCCATCTCTTCTCCCCTCCCTCCGTAGCCTGCAGCTCCCCCTATCCACCTTGCACCTTCCCTCCACACTCCCGCGACCTCCTCGTCTCCCCTCCTCATCTGCAGCCCTACCCTCCTCCTGCGAAGCCCTCCTCCCCTCCTATGCAGCACTCCTCCACAAACCTCCCGACGCCTCCTTTGCAACCTCATCGCCTCCCCTCCTCCTCCGCAGACCTCCCCTCCTCCTGCGCAACACTCCTCCCCTCCTCTCTCCTGCAACCTCCTTGCCTCCCGCCACCTCCCCTCCTCTTCTCTCGTCGCCGCCTGCACCATCCTCCTCCTCCCCCATCAGCTCTCGTTGCCTACACCATCCTCTGCCATCCTCCCGCCGCCAACTGCACCATCCGCCCACCGCCTGCACCATCTGTTGCGCGCACCAATTTAAATTAATTTAGAATTTAAATTTAATTTGAAATTAAAATATATTAATTTAGATTTATATTTATGTTTAAATTTAGTTTAATATATATATTAAATTTAAATTTAAATATAATTTATATTTATATTTAAAATTAAATTTAAATATAATTTATATTTATATTTAAAATTAAATTTAAATATAAATATAATTTATATTTATATTTAATTTTAAATTTAAATTAAAATATAATTTAATATTTAAATTTCAAATTAATATAAATATTAAATTTAGATCCAAATCCTAAATTTAAAATATTGATTGTTATTAAATTTAAATATAAATTAAAATTAAATTTTAAATGGATCTTAAGACTCCCAATTCAAAGATATAAATATATTATATAGTTAGGCTCCCAGACAACTTGGTGTATCCCATTGGTAACACATTGTGGTGGTCATAGGTACATTACGGGGTCAAATCGTGTTGATCCACCCTTCACATATTTTCGCCAAATGCAATATTTTTCAAGTTTATCTATAAGTTGTTTACTATTTATAACAAGAACTACTTGTGGTATAGTGGTAAGGGTGTGGGGATAATGGGTGTGAGGTCCAAGTTTTGATCCTCCCAATCACCTATGTTTTTTGAAAATATAATGAATTTTATACTTGCATAGATTTCATTGTATGGTTTTTTATAATTGCATTAATTTCAGTGTATGGTGTTTTATCATTGCATAATTTTCAGGGTAGCAGTTATTCCTTGGATGCATTGATTTCAGTGTAGATTTCATGGATGCAAAAATTTCATTGTGGATTTCACAGATGCATTAATTTCATGTTATATGTTAATGCTTGACATTTTTGATATAGAGTCTGACGTAGAAATGGAAGATGTGCATGAAAAAGATGCTATGAGACAAACAGGAGAACAAAAAGTACAGAACGCCGAACGTGAGAAAGCATATTAAGGAAGAAAATATAACGAAATGAGAGTAGAAGAAGGAGAAGAACGAAAAAAAAGAAACACAGAGCAACAAAAAGAATATCGAAAAAAAAGTTGGATGAAATGACAGCAGAAGAATGAGAAGAACGAAAAAAATGAAACAGAGATCAACAAAAAGAATATCGAAAAAAAAGTTGGATGAATTGACAGCACAAGAATAAGAAGAACAAAGAAAATGAAACCTTGATCGACAAAGACCATATAGAGAGAAAGTTGAAGCAATTGCAAGAACAAATAAATCAAAATCTCGAACAACAAAGACAATATTCAAGCAATATACCAGTGGGGCCAACTGTGGAAGATGGTCAACGTGTAACGGTCAGAGAGCGATGTGTTGATGACATGGTCCAATTTCAAGCAGTTCGAATTACTAATATGGTCCAAGATAAGGAGATTGCAATTGACGGTAATATATTGGTACCATCTGAAGAAATGACATCAAAAGAACTAGAAAAAGACTTGAAACGAAAAGCAGAACAACAAAATCAATATCCAAAGAAAATGTTGGACAAAATCACAGTAGAAGAAGGAGAATAATGAAAAAAATGAAACGTAGATCAACAAAAAGAATATCGAAAAAGAAAGTCAGACGAATTGACAGCACAAGAATGAGAAAAACAAAGAAAATGAAATGTTGATCGACAAAGAGCATATCGAGAGAAAAAGTTTTGAAGCAATTGGAGGAATAAAGAAATCAAAATGTAGAATGACAAAGACAATATTCAACCAATATACTAGTAGAAGATGCTCAGGTCTACGATTTCAACCTCCGTTCTCATATGATCAATATGAGAAGATGTCAAAACTACCAACTGTGAAGATAAGAAAAGATGAAGAAGATAGATTGAGAATTATTACGATGTGAACCATATTTTCATTTATTTAATCCTTACAAAATTATTGTCTCTATTTTCCAATTTAACAATTTACTCAATCCTTACTTACATTATGATAATCCTCATAATTCTATCTGTGTTTTCAACTTAACTTGTTCCTTACAATGCTGATCAAACTCCAGTTTTGTGTCACTGCCCACGACTGCAACCAACCCAAATCCTAGGCTCTATCAAGCGTTGAGAGGGATCAAATCTCCTGAGGTACAAACCTCTTATGAGGTATTTCACTCAAGGAGCTTTTTCAGGAGAGGTTTGCACCTCGAGATATTTGATCCCTCTCAGCACTTGATAGAGCCTAGGATTTGGATCTAGGATGGTGTAAATACAATGAAATGTTGAAATGACTGCCTAAAGCTAAATTGAAAACTCTATACTCCAAGTTATCATTTTTTAATGACAATATTTAGTGTATTATTAAAATATAGTTATGGTGTAAGAAATAAATAAATGCTCTATGTGAAATTCAAGCATAGCAGATCTATGGAACAAGAGAAACAGTTACAAGAGATGCATAAAGAATAATATGTGAAAACGGTGCAAAAGACTTGCAGTACTGCTCTATTGATTTATTAAGAAGTAGAATAAAATACAATAATGTCACAATGATTGAATAATTTGAATTAACAAAGGAGGTCATTCGAATAGCCTGCATGGTGTAGCTGGTCTACACTAGGAGTCCTCATCATCAGATAAGTGGTAGTGTAATTAATGCACAAGTAACAGTCAACCAGGTGTCAAACTGAGCGTAACAGAATGTAGGTAGGTGTAATTTATGCAAGCAGCACTAATGTAGTGAAGGAGAATCCAAGGAGGGCGTATGAGGCGCTGTCACTAGTCAAAATAGTCAAACTAGTCTCTATGGATGTCCATCGGAGTGTTTCAGTCAGTTAACTAGTCAAATTGTCTTCAAATCAAGGAAGAGATCCAAAAATCATGCCACTATCTGAGTGTTTCACTGGTGGTAGGTAAGAGAGGGCGCAATCTATCTCAGGAGATGAAAACAAGGTGCATGATGGACTAGTAGGGCTGGAACTGAGCAGAAACAAGCTCCCGGGGCTAGTAAACTAGGGACTTGGTGTTGGGAGACTACCATATTGATGACTAGATGCATGCAAACATAAAGATGATGGTGAAAATATCCTAACACCCCCGACAAGCTATACTATGAGGTAGAAAATAAAGGATAGGGCCTTGGTAATTGAGACCAAAGGTCACCCCAGTATAGAAAAATTATCCAAAAATGCTAGAAAAAAACTAAGTGAGGAAAGAGAGAAAAACCAGTGGGAAGAAAGTCCCCCTCAAGTTGAACATTGAAGGATCTAATATGTCTCTACCATAGTAGAACTCACCCACAATAGTGAACCCACAATAGTGAACGGAGGTAAGAGAACTTCTTTTCAGTGAAGCTCTTGGTGAAGATGTCTGCAATTTGCTCTTTTGTAGGGCAATATTGTAGTACAATGGTTCTGTCATGCACAAGCTCTCGAATGTAGTGCATGTGGATATCTATATGCTTGGTCCTCTGTCTCTAAAATGGATCCGTAAAGATCTTGATAGAACTCTGATTGTCACAAAAAATGACAGTAGAAGTGGTGTTGCCAATATCAAACTCTGCTAAAATACCCTGCAACAAAACTACATGAATGGAAGCATTGACCGCTCCTCGATACTCTACCTCTGCTAAAGATAAGGCAATGGCAGCCTGATTTTTGCTTGACCAACAAATAGGCCCTGTGAAAATCATGAAAAAATATCCAGAAGTGGAATTCCGATCAATGCTATCACCCGCCCAATTTGAATCAGTGAATCCAACCAAATATAGATCGGAATCCGCTGTATAGTGTATGCCAAAATGACTAGTACCTTGCACATAGTGCAAGATTCTTTTGGCTGCCTTCCAATGAATCTCATGGGGCTGCTGCATATACCTTGACATAGCACTAACAGCATAATAAATATTAGGCCTAAAGTGTGTCAAGTATAGAAGACTACCAATCAATGTTCGATAAAGTGTAGAATCCACCAACGGTGTAGAATCACCATCCTCAAGACTGATTCATGAGAGGAATGGGAATGGTGCCACTTTACAATCTCCCATATTAAATTCTTTTAGAAGGTCTGAAGCATATTTTGAATGAGATATGGTGACCCCATCAAAATTTTGAGTGATCTCTAAGCGAAGAAATTGCTTCAACAAGCCTAAATCACTCATGTCGAATGCTAGATGTAGTGCAGTTTTTATATTGTCGATCAAAGCAAGAGTGCTTCCTATAATCAAAAGGTCATCAAAATAAAGGAAAATGATCAAAACATTACCTTCATGTTGCTGTAGTTACACATTTGGATCTGATTTTCATCTTGCGAAATTTTGTGATAGAAGGAAGGAATCCATCTTTGGATACCAAGCTCTTGGGGCCTATTTTAAACCATACAATGATTTCTTCAGTCTGCACACTAATACTGGATCTGATATGTAGCCTTCAGGTTTCTTCATGTAAATCTCTACCTTCATATCTCCATGAAGGAACATACTCTTCACATCCATATGGTGCACTTCCTAGTGCTTAGATGTGGAAATTGCCAAAACTAGGCAGATAGAATCCATTTTTGCAACTAGTGCAAAGATTTCAGTGTAGTCCACACCCACTTGTGAGAGTCCTTTTGCCACCAACCTGGATTTGTATTTACAAGCTGAGCCATATGTAGAAACCTTAATTTGGTATACCCATTTTCATTGAACTAATTTCCTCCCAAATGGAAGAGAAACTAGCTCCCATGTAGCATTTTTCTGAAGAGAACTATACTCTTCATCCATGGCAGTTTTCCATATCGGATCTCGGTGGGAATGATTGTATGATTTAGGATCTGAACCTATCATCAAAAAAAAAATTTCATATAGTGAAGGATCATAATATGAAAGAGCCATACCTGCTCTTTGAAAGTCTTCTCTAGTTATTCTTGGATCGGCAAGATTTCCAATGTTTGAGCTAGTAGATTGGAGAGTATTTTGGGCCCACTTTGGCAATTGTTGGGGATTATCTCGATCTGCATCTGAACCTGATATTTCATGTTCATCGATATCTGATAAAATATCAGAAATATCATAAATCATCATCTTCTTCTGAATCTTCTTCTTGTGGAGGAGGCAAATTAGCAGTTTCTTCTTTGACTAGCTTTAGATCTTGAAGCAGTTCTTCAAATCTTACACTTCACTCGATGAATATCCATGTGGATCTGATATCCATGAGTTTGTATCCTTTATATTCTTTAGCATATCCAATCAGGATGCACTCAGTACTTTGCGGATCCAAATATTTTCTCTTCTCAGTCGAAATTCTATCCCATGCAGTGGAGTCAAAAACCCTGAGATTGGACATATCAGGATTGTGACCAGTATACGCTTTGAAAGGAGTAGTACATTTCACATATGAGTGTGGAAATATTTTTTGAATGTATGCAGCAACATTCTTGGCCTTAGCCCAAATATTTGCAGCCAAACCCTTTGACTCAAAGATACAAGTTGCCATCTCTTTCAGTGATCGGTTCTTCCTTTCCGCTACACTGTTATGTTGAGGTGTGTAGGGAACAGTGTGCTGGATATGAATTCCATTTTCTGCACAAAGTTGCAGCAGCTCTGATTTGATATATTCACCTCCATTATCATACCTAAGAGCTTTGATCTTTCTCTCAGTGGCAGTCTCAACGGAAGCCTTGAAAATATTGAATTTTTCTAGCACTTCCGACTTGTTTTTTAGAAAGTAGACCCAAGTAAATCTAGAGAAGTCATCAATAAAATTCATAACATACCTTGAGCCACTCATGGACGTATTTGGGAGTGGACCGTTTATATAAGAATGGATCATCCCTAAAATGTAAGTAGCTCTGCTAGCTTTTTCTCAATCAAACTTGTGCTCGGGGTGTTTCCCAATGATGCAACCCTTGCATATCCCTTTCGAGGATTTGATTTTTGGAAGGCCATCAACTATGTGTTTGTTTTGCAGCAGCTGCAAATACTTATAATTTAGGTGACCAAATCTCTCATGCCAAATCCCACTAGACTCATTTCCATGAGTGAGAAGGGCACTTGGTTTTCACGTGGAAAGAAGTGAGAAAACTCATATGCTTTTGCACCATGATTGGTTTTTCCTACCGCAATGAGTTTTCGACTTGAAATACCAAAAATTTAACCTTTGTTAGGGCTCAATACAACTTCCTTTGGAGAACCAGTGTGAGTCATTTGATACACTGAAAGTAGATTCGAAGCTAAGGAGGGAACATAGAGAACATTCTGGAAACTGCTATGCTCTAAATGAATAGCACATTTTCCCTTTGAAGAACTTTGAGAGTCATCTCCCATGTGGATGGAAATGCAGCTATCGGAATCCAATTATGAGAAGGAGTCTTTTGTAGAAACCATGTGGTTCGAAGCTCCCGAATCTATGAGAAGAGTTGCAGAGTTTGAAACATTATCCATGAGAGCATGACCTCTTTCTATATGATCATTGTTATCCATCTTCCTTGCGCCATCAAGAAGATCAATGTTGTTTTTCTCTAAGAGAAGGTCCATCTGATCTATGGTATTCTTCATGCATGAGCTTTTAGGATGAAAGCCCCTGCTCCAACAAGAAAATTTAGTCTTCTCTTTTTCCTTTCTTTGAGAGGGATGGTTCATGTGAATGATTTGTCTTCTCCTTTTTCTATGGATGATCAAGCTTTGGCTTCTGTTTCTTTTGCTTCCCTTTTCAATTCGTAGCTTTGGATGCTCCAACAAAAACGGCCTGGCCTTTAGAGGTTTTGATGGTGTTAGGAACCCATGTCTTTACTTTGTTAGTATAGTGTTGTTGGATGCATATGCTTTGTAAGTCATCCTGTAGTATTTGTTGATCCATAGTTTATATTAGTCCATAGTATTGACCCATAGTATTTGATGCATGTGCTTTGTAAGTCGTCCGATAGTATTATATGTCCCATGGTTTTGACTCATAGTATTGGTGCCTAGACTTAGCCCATGGTTTGTATTGACACATAGTATTGACCCATGGTATTGGCACCTAGACTTAGTATATAAGTGTGTTGAGGACAATGAAGGCACCGTGAAGTTAGATGTATTGAGCTTTCTCAAAGGAGTTTGCGCCCTCGAAGTGGCCCGTGATCAATATAAAAGTAATTATGAGTTCTATTATTTCTGATATCTCGTGTATTTGCATTAATTAATTATTGCAGGTTCATCACATCTGGTATCAGAGCACTTTCTTGGGCTCGGTGGGTGGAATTTCTCCCAATTTTTTTTCACATCTGTTGTAGCTTCGGATTTGGGAATAATCCCTATCCGCTTAACCGTGGGAAGTACTTGGGCATAAGATCTAAAACTCATTGTGAGGAGTACCACAGGAACCCCAAAGTAGTTGGCCCATTGAGAGGACCTGCCAGAGAAAATGGCAACGACCCCTACCTGATTGATTAGTGCCCACCCGTGAGGTAAACCAATATCTATCGTTTGTGGAAAAGCGGTTATTAGTTTTACTTGAGCCGTGGAGTGAGGGGTACTGCCCCAATATGCAAGCCATCAGACAACATTGGTGGTCGAGGGAAACACCTTAATTGTTAGGAAGACATACATACCTGGGGTCCATATCTATTTTCAGTTGAACTGTTGCCGATCACTTCCGCTCCAGATCCTGCTGTTTTAGATCTATTCTAAATGTCATTCTATATCCATTTTTGTTTCAGATCCAGTTGTTTTCGATCTCTTCCGTGTCGTTGCAGATCCATCTGTTGCGGATCCCTTCTGCGCCGCTATTACCGATCCATTTCTGATAATAAAAAAAAATAAAAAAAATAAAAAATCTATTTTTCGGCCATATCTCCCTTGTTTCAACTCTGTTTTCCCTGAAACTTCACTGACATCCCTGCAATCCCATTCTGCATATTTCATTCCTAAAGACCCTATCCCAAATTCCACTTCCCAAGACCAGAAATCCCACATTTGTCTATTTTTAGGGTTTGCCATAACTTCAATTTTCACCCGATTGCCTTCAAATTTTAACATAGAGTTCCCGCTTCTGAAATCCCTGTTTTTTTGCTTCCCTATCCCTTAGAAAGTGTCAAAAACCTAGTTAAACCCTAATTACCCCTCTGAGTTTTTTCCAAATACAAATTTCCCCTTACTAAATAAGCTTATGTTTGTGTTTTTCTATCCATTCCCCCCCCACAAAAAATAAAAAAATAAAAAAATTACTGGTTATGGTTGTCACTCGCACAGGAGCAAATACCATGGAGGAAGCACTTGCAGCCATCCAAACCAAACTCCAAGATCTGGATGAAAAATTTCTCAGCCTCCATGTTCAGCATTCAGCCATGAACAATAACCGACAACTAGAATCTTTTGCAGCCACTGGGTTCTCTTCTTCCAACAATTTTTGTGGGAAGCTTAATTTTCCTCGCTTCAATGGTACTGATCCGACTGGATGGATATACCGAGTAGAACAATATTTCAGTCTGCATAATACTTTTATGTCCAGAAAGTTCCACTTGCAGCCTTTCATTTGGAACAAGAAGCCCTTCAATGGTATCATTAGTACATCAAAGCTCATCCCGAGCCAAACTGGACAGATTTTTGCCAACTCCTTTTGCCGCGATTTGGTCCTAGTGCTTTTGACGACTTCACAGGAGCACTCACTAAACTTCACCAAACTGGCACAGTGAGAGTATCAGACGGAATTTGAGAAACTAGCCAATCACACAGAAGGATTGTCTAATGAATTCTACATGAGTTGTTTTATCAGTGGTATCAAGGATGAAATCCGCTTAGAGGTCAAAATATTTTATCCCAACACAATGATGGAATTCCTAGGGTTGGCTAAGTTGTCCGAGGACAAGATCGCAGCTCAAAAATGCTCAAAACCCACCTTTGTTCCCTTCAGAAATACGGGTTCCCAACGACCTCCCATCATGCCTATTCCTCAACCAACTCCTATCAAGCAATTGTCTAAAACAGAGATGCAGGCATGCCGAGAAAAAGGGCTTTCTTATAATTGTGATGAGAAATTCACTCGGGGACATAGATGTGTTCAACAAAAGCTCTATCTCTTGGATGTGGATTCACTGCCTACCTCAGAACTTGATGAAGAAGCTCCAGATATAGTAGATGATCAGGTCGACATTCAACACCCGCCTACTGACACCCCATCTCATGGTGACCCACCCGAGCTCTCTCTCCATGCTGTAACCGGCGTCACCACCCCACAAACAATGCGAGTCAGGGGATACTTCAAGAAGCTCCCCCTTACCATACTCATTGATTCTTGTAGCACTCATAATTTCATTGATCCTCGGATTGCCAAACATACCGATTGTTTAGTCCATCCTTGCTCCAACTTTGAAGTCATGGTTGCCAATGGGGCACCTTTCCTTGCAAGGGGAAGTGTCACAATGTTCATATCTCTATGGAAGATTATAACATGCGCTCTCACATGTTTGCCTTGTCCTTAGGTGGATGTGATGTGGTTTTGGGCATTGAATGGTTACGCACACTTGGCCCCATCTTATAGGATTTCGCTGAACTTTGGATGCAATTTTCAATCAATGGTGCACAACACAGATTTATGGGCTTACAACCAGGGTCTTTCTGCATCATTAGTTCACATCGCCTAGAAAAAATACTTAAGAAGAATTCACATGGTGTCATCGCTCAGCTCCATTCAATTTAGATGGACCCATCAACAGTCTCCACTAATTCCTTGGATAGATATGCAGGTGTCTTTGCTGAACCAATGAGCTTGTTTCCTTCAAGAGACCTTTCCGATAAGAATTTATCCGCATCTACCTCTTAGCAGGAAATTATGACTATTTTGCATACAATACAGAAGTGGCAGCCATCCCTATTAGGGAATTGTTTTTGCATCACGACTGGTCTCCAGAGTCTGGAAACTTTCTTGGAACAACGGGTCTCCTCCGCAACACACCTAAAATGGGTTATCCAACTCATGGGTTATGACTATGATACCACTTACCAGAAGGGTAAGGACAATATGGTGGAAGATGCTCCTCCTCGCACATTTGATGACCCAGTTTCTCTTACAGCTATTTCTCTGCTTGTTCCAAATTGGTTGCAATATGTTTAATGGGGCTATCTCTTCTATGAACTCCATGCTTCTTCATCATTAGGGCACTCTGGGTTTCTCAAAACGTATGACCAGGAACAATGTAACTTCTTTTGGCAGGGACTCAAAAGGACAATTCAATGGATGGTGGTTGACTGTGTACTTTTCAGGTCGACAAGGGTGAAATGACCCTCCTTTCGGGACTACTCAAACCCTTGCCCATCCCTCCACAGATTTGGACAACTATTTCTATGAATTTCCTAGAAGTGCTCTAGTGGTATAGTACCACATCTCAAAGGACACCATATGAAGCAGTCTTTGGACAGGAACCACCAGTTCTTCTTCCATATACCTTCAGCAGCTCCCCAGTTCAGGAAATTGACTCAATTCTTCGAAACCGTGATCAGCTTCTTCTTATTCTGTAGGACAATTTTCACATGGCAAGAATTCGACTGAAACAACAAGCCGATCAGCACCATTCTAAGTGCACTTTTCACATCACTGATATGGTTCTTCTTCGTCTACAGCCTTCCATGCAATCCTCCCTGAAAGTCCAAAGGCTCGGAATGCAACCCGAGGATGCTACAAGGGACCCACTCCTTCATATTCTGCATCAATTTCCACATCTAAAGCTTCGAGGACAAAGCTTTTTCTAAGGGAAAGGGGATGTTAGGAACCCATGTCTTTACTTTTTTAGTATATTGTTGTTGGACGCATATGCTTTGTAAGTCATCGCGTAGTATTTGTTGATCCATAGTTTATATTAGCCCATCGTATTGGATGCATATGCTTTGTAAGTCGTCCCATAGTATTATATGTCCCATGGTTTTGACTCATAGTATTGGCACCTAGACTTAGCCCATGGTTTGTATTGACACATAGTATTGACCCATGGTATTGGCGCCTAGACTTAGTATATAAGTGTGTGTTGAGGACTATGAAGGCACCATGAAGTTAATTGTATTGAGCTTGCTCAAAGGAGGTTGCCCCCTCGAAGTGGCCCGTGATCAATATAAAAGTGATTCTGAGTTCTATTATTTCTGATATCTCATGTATTTGCATTAATTAATTATTGCAGGTTCATCACAGATGGTCCCCATTTGAACAAGCTTAGCATGCTATTTTGTCCAGGATTCAATGAAGGCATTCAAGGTAGGCATCTTCCAATTAGGAATTGTGAGCTTTCCCGTATGGAAAGTGGAAACAAAAACTGAATAATATTTTGCTAGCTTCGTAAGGATGGATAGAATCAATTGTGTATCTTCCTTTTCCACCCCACATTGCTTTAATAGCATTACCAAGTGCTTAAACTTAGTGAAGAAGTCATTGATGGTCTCGAAATTCTCAGGATTGAGTGCAATCAACTCATTCTCTAGCTGATAGGATCCCATTTCATCCTACTTTCCAAAGAGCTTTGCAAGTTGTTCCCACAACTCTTTCGGAGTAGTCAATCCACTAATATCGAAGAGAAAATCCTTAGAAATGTTGAGACAAAGGAAACCATAGGCTTCATCAAGCTTATTGAAGTATTTTTCCTTCTCTACTGCAGATGTAGCTTCGACTTCTGGGCCCATGGTGACTGTATAGAAGCCCTTAGATCAGAATATTATCTCCATATCATCCTTCCACTGATAATAGTTGAAGGGAGTGAGGAGATTCAATGAAGAAGTGTCCATCTCAAGAAGATTGAATGCAATAGGAGGAGAGGAGAACTTGCAAGTCAAAAAAACAAAAAAGAACCTTTTAAGTCGAAAACCTGCACTTTTCAAGTTGAATCACACCCGGCATAGGAGATCAAGCAAGCTTGAATAACCAATGATCAATAACCAAGAATTATGTGGAAACTCTCGGCTTTTGGTGCAGAGTTGAAATTTTGGAGCAATAGTTGCAACTGCAGAAAGTGCTGCAACTGTAGAAAACTCCTACAATGTGAGCAAACTTGCTCAATCTTCATGAACGATCCCTACATAAAAGTATTCTTGTCCCTGGCATGGCTATGATAGCATGTGAAATTCAAGCACAGCGGATCTATGGAAGAAGAGAAATAGTTACAAGAGATGCACAAAGAATAATATGTGAAAACTGTGCAAAAAACTTGTAGCAGTGCTCTATTGATTTACTCAGAAGTAGAATACAATACAATAATGTCACAATGACTGAATAATTCGAATTAATCAAGGAGTTCATTCGAATAGCGTGCATGGTGTAGCTGGTCTGCACTAGAAGTCCTCGTCATCAGATCAATGGTAGTGTCATCAATGCACAAGTAATGGTTAACCAGGTGTCAAACTGAGTCAAACTAAATGTAGGTAGGTGTAACTGATGCACGGAGCACTAATTTAGTGAAGGAGAATCCAAGTGCAGTGCATGAGGAGCTGTAAGTAGTCAGAACAATCAAATTAGTCTCTCTGGATGTCCATCGAAGTGTTTAAGTCAGTTAACTAGTCAATCTGACCTCAAATCAAGGAACAGATCCACAAATCATGCAACTAACTGAGTGTATCACTGGTGGTAGGTAAGCGAGGGCGCACTTTGTCTCAGGAGATGAAAACAAGGTGCATCATGGATGAGGAGGGTAGGAACTGAGCAGAAACAAGCTCCCGGGGCTAGTAAACTAGGGACTAGGTGCTGGGAGACTACCATACCGATGACTGGATGCATGCATGAATGCAAAATGCATGCAAACATAAAGATGATGGTGAGAATATCCTAACACTCTACATTTTGGCCTCCAGGTGGTTGAAAATGCAGACACACATGGTTGGAATTGTAAAAAAAATCAACGGACCAGTTTGCATGTAAATGGACATATGGCTATAATACCTTGTAAGGAATACATACCCCGGTTAACTCACCAAAAAATTTAGGAGATAGACCTATGTGATAAGGGGGTGTATGTGATATCCTGAATTCAATATTAAAGGGAGGATCGTTAGGGTTAACCTTGACTCGGGAATGAGTCAAAGGTGGATCAGGTCTAGCACATGGTTTCATCTAACCCATGGTATTGGTCCAAGGTATTGTATGTAAATAAATCTTTAAAAGGATTAAGGAGGCTCCATTGTAAAGTGGCCTAGAAGCGAGTGGGTGAGCTCACTTGGCGCAGTTGGCCGATTTTGGCAGAGGATAATGAATATATTCATTGGTTGGTTTTTCCCCACATGGAGTTTTCTAGTGTAAAACTAATGTGTCTATGTATGGTTGCTTGTGTGTAATATTTTTCCTTTGAAAATATATTTGAATATGCGCGTTTAAATGTAACAACTTGTTGTTCCAATTCTTTAATTCTTTGTTTCTTTGGCCCTTGTGGACACCTTCACAAGATTGAGTTGATTCTCAATCTTATATACCATTAATTTCATTTTTGTGACAATGGTAGAAGATTGGAGCACATACTTGCATAGTAGCTCTCCAAATTCCTTATAAAATTCAACTATATCAAGAAGGTTGATATCATCAAATTTGACTTTGATCTGGTTTTTTATGTGTACTCATCATATGTTTTCTCTAGTGGGACCTTAGGCTCTAGGATTTCTATTGCTAGTGTTTTCACATTAGCTTGTGTTAAATATAACCTACTAAGGATTATGGAATTCCTAGTAGTAGTTTCAAGAATAAAAATGGAAATAATGAAAAATAAACTATCTATCTACACCAAACATGGGTTAAGCTAACATCAATTTAAAATGGTTTTAAAAGAGCAAAATCTAGGACCATAAGAAATACCTCAAAATGGGGGCCCTTGCATCGTTCTGAAGTAATATGTCCTTGTTCTCCTAGAAGCTCCACAGTCTCTAGCCACATGTCACAAGAGATGCCAAAGCTCAACATATGGGTAAAAAGGACTCAATGGAATTTCGGTAGAGTAATAGCATGCATGAGGTAGGGAATATGTGCCTTTTGAAATGGCGGGACCTTCACATGTATATATAGATATTGCGGCCCATGTTTTTGTGGCCCATGGGATTGGAAAATGGTATCTAGATAAACATTATGAGTGAGTTAGATCCAACTTCCTTTCCCTCCATTTTTATGGAATTTTTCTTATTTGTGGAAATTTCCTATTTTGGGGGGAATTTTACTTTTTCCCATTTTTTAGGAATGTGACAACTTTCCTCTTTTGTGGAAAAAGAAAGTAATAATGATGGGGAATTTGTGATTTTTTTTGCATGTGAAGATCAAAGTGGTGGAAATGGAAAGTGGACATGACGTATGATATGGTGTGGCTACTCGCTAGGAAAAGTGGACAAACTTTTGGTGTTAACAATTTCCATTTTGAAACTACCTTCTTTGTGATCCACTGCCAGAAGCAATTTATTTTTGCACATGTCTACAAAATCCTTAGGATATTTATCCCTCATAATGTTCTTTTTTTGTGTTTTGATGTCCATGTAGTGGGGGAATATATTTGGTTGCGGTTGGGCATACCCCGTGGATGAAGAACTTTGTTGTGGCTCAGATATGGCCAAGGGTGGATAAGAAAGGTGTTCTATTATAATGATTGGTATTTAATCCATTGTTTGAGACTAATTAGAAGTTTCCTTTAACCCACTAGAAGTATATTGGACCTCTGTAACATCTACCATATACCATTGGACTCCTGCTTCACCTTCCACTTTGGCCCATTTGTTTTATTTTTCTATCTTAGGCTCCTTAATTTCCATGTTAGTTTGTGTTTTTGAAGCTGTCCTCTTGGCTCATTCTTCTTGTTCCTATAATGTGGGGACAAATGTAGTTTGATTTTCTATTTTATCATCATTTCCCTTTGTATATTTTTTCAGTACTAGCATTAGTCAACTAGAGCTTGTCTACCTATTCCTATGTGAATATTTTCTATGTTTTCCCATTCTACATTGGATTGATGGGTATAAGAGGAATTTGTGTTCTCCAACCTCTTATTAGATATAACGTTATGAGGTTCATAAGTCCACTTTTCTCCTTAAGAAAAATAGATCTACTTCAACATTTCTTCTACAGGACCTAGCACATTCCTAGTCTCGACTAGGAAGGGACCCACTTCCTTTGACAACTACAAAGTTATAGGGTGCTTACACTTTACAAAATGTATTCGATCAAATAAGAACATTTCCCTGATGTATTCTAGTGCAAGTATTCGAGGAGTCAAGAATGTTGGTAGAAGGTATGGCTCATCTTCAAAACAATAAATCATGAGCACTGTGTAGTCCTAATAGACAAACCAATCTCCTATTCTAGTGTTTGGACTCATTGCATGAAATTCTTGTATTGTGAAAATATTATGGGAGGTGGATCACTATGTAACAATAAATAAATAATATACATAAAGCTATCTACAAAGTCCTAGATACATTGGTTTCTAGGTTTCCTAATAACTGAGTCAGTCCACAAATAAACTAGTAATTGTACTCCTGCTTCACCTTTTTCCCTTAGTTCCCTAGAGTCAAAATATGGATAATTATGGTATAGTACCAAGTATAAAGAATAATATGGGAATCTAAATTATATGAGGGTATGGAAGTTTTGAAGTTGAACATGGATGTTATCAGCAAGGAATTAACAGAGGTCAAAATTTGTGAGCATTAGGACTAAAGGTGGGGTCAAGGTTGCTAGGAATTTTAGTAGAGTGTCATATATTAACCTATCAGTATCATACCCTAAAATATGACACATCAGGGCCAAAGAGTTTCTAGAATTCTCCAAGAATATTGGGGATTTGTAAGGAGATGGTTTTGTTGGAACTGGAGACACTCCAAGCGCCGAAAGGGAGGACTCAACACCCGACCCCTCTACAAAACCAAAATCAACAGAAACCCCACCATACCGAGCATACTGAGTTGGTGAAATGTCCTTCCCCATGCGACCCTCCCCCTCCCGAGAAGAAAAACGACAATCATTTTCCAAGACCAAGGCCCTAGTAAGATCCGCTTTAGATAAAGAGTAAAAAAAGAGGGGAATACTTCTTTCAACTTACCGAGGAAATCCGATGAGGCACATTCATAAATAGGAGAACCACGAGCTTGAACTGGATCGACCTCAAGCTTAGTCCCATTGCTAGTGGAATCCAGAATAGGAGATGAATGCACATGCTCCACCAAGTCAACACCAAGAAACTCCTCCAAATAAATCAAAGAGACTTCTCCAGATTTGGAGAGCCCATAACATTTATCTCATAAGTGGTCTGTCCTTCTACATTAGAAACAATGAAAAGGAACCTTTAGTTAATCCAACACGTGATGGAATACCAATTCCCCCAATTGATCACAATCTCCGTAGGCAGTCCATACGAGATATCAACCTCCACAAACACTAATGCCACACACCTGTCCATACCATACAACATCAAATCCTCCGTAGAGATGAAACATCCATCCCATGAGCTATAGCCTCTAGCATAGGACGAGTCCACACTTGGAGTAGAAAGGGGCCACAAGTGACGCTTCGAGATTTTCTCATTTTAAGGGTTGAAGGCTATATGCCATCAATCCAACACCAAGGAACCCTTGCCAAAATCCCAAGGCCAACCTAAGATAGCATCAACATTCTCATCCGCAAGAAAATGGAAGACATACCATCCATTTACCAAGCCATGGATTTTAGAGCAATAACCTATGAGAGGCTGCCAATGTGTCTTTGCCCAATTAAGAAGCTCAGGTCAAGACATGGAGGAGCTCTCCATCCTCCCAATCAGATCCCATTTCGTCATATTTAAAGCCTATTCCAAATCAATATCCTTTCCCACAACAATTTGAATCAGATTAGACTAGGCCCTCAACGATTTGCGTCCACGACGAACCCTAGCTCGAGCACCTGTCCCGAAATTTGAACCTTCTTTTTTTTGAAACCCCTCGCGCGCAGATCCACCATTAAACGGACAACCAACGTCGATAGGCCTCCCCTTTGAGCTCAGAGGTTCAGATGATACACCCACAGTAAAACCGGACGAAGCAAAAGGAGCGGCAAAGGTTGCTGGCCTACCAATCACCAAGTCACCATCAAGTACCAAAGAAGGAAGAGAGCAATTTCTCAAAGAGGGAGACGGAGTACAATCGGGGGAAAAGAGGTAATCCCCAAGCTCGTGGGAGCGGGGCAGCGCTCGTCCAAAGAAAACGGCCGAGAGCGAGAAACCCCACCGGTAACCGGAAGTTGAACCCGAGACCGCCCCCTCATTTCCGCATATGTCCGACAGATTCTGTCCATAATCTCCGGCTTGTAATAATTGGCACTCAAATCGCCATTGTCGGCTACGGAACATTTTCCAGCGAGGCACCGTTTCACTCTTTCTCGTTTATTTTTTGGAATTTCGATGATTTGGGTTGCCTTAAAATGGGCCAAAACCTCGAAGGACACACTTCCATAACATAGTTCCGCAGTAAATAGAGTGGAACTACGATTCTACATTTTTTATAACCATATCTAAGGAACAAATCTCCAAAAAAACAAGGCGATTTGAATGCCAGTTATCCCACGCCATAATCTCCTCCTACTCTACATAATCCCACGACAAACAAAAATCCCAAGAAGTCCATTGAAACCCTAGGAGCGCTCCTCCATTCCACCCAGATGGATAACCCTAGACCGCCCCAATATTTATCTATACTATTATATAATATATATATATATATATATATATATGACCAATGTTCATCTTGAGCTACTGTATGTGTCTTCATCAAAAGAATATCAAAGTGGAGGTTACAGTAGATAAAAGGAACAATTATATCTCGCTCACTTGAATGAATCAGGGTAGATCCATCTTAAACCCGTATCTATCAAGCACTGAGAGGGATCCAATTTCTTGAGGTGTATTTCTTTTTTTAAATTTAAACTCAAGAAATTTGATCTCTCTTGATTGATAGATCCGGGTTTAAGTTTTAAGTTTTTATTTTATAAACAAACATCTATTTTTTAATTATTTTTCATAATATTTTATTTTATGAACCAACATGGATTTTTTTTAAATACTTTTTACGTTTTATTAGATGGTTATAGGATTTTTTTAAATGCTTTTCTACGTTTTATTAGATGTAATGCTACATAACGCTACATCAAACATGTTAGAAGATCTCCCCCATACTCGGCTGTAGAGCACCTCGTTTCACTCAGTGCAATGAATCAATTAAGTCGTTGTTTGAGCTCAATATAATTGCATAGCCACTAGTGGGGTCACTTTCGACTTGAAGTTATTCAGCTGCAACCCACCTCTCTCCACAACAATGGTTGCATGGTGCAATCTGTTGTATCAAAAGATTATTCAATTTTTATTCTGAAACCAAGACTAAGGTAAGATTTGAAACTGGTGTATTAATGAAATTAAAGCAAGTTAGGCTGGTTCCCACAAAATTTCTTCCCTTTTAAAAGCAAATTAGGCTGGTTCCCACAAAATTTGTCCCCTTTTAAAACTAGTGAGACCTTTTTGATAGCACTGAAGAGGCATTATACACTTCCATTTTGGATTTCTCTAGCCACAAGAATATTGAGACTAGGTGTGCCTTGGAAGAAAACATTCACAATAGAAAAGAACATATCAAACATTATTTTTAGGTACTACGTGATAGTGTTTGAAGCAGCTATTAACACTGAACTTTTCCATCCTATTCTATCTCTACATGCATTATTCTTGTGTTTGACTTTTTGAAGCCTTTTATCAGTGGAATGTGGGCTCTAATAGATGTTCTTCACTACTGGGGATTCGCGGGCTCTAATACTGATATTCTTCAATACAGGGGATTGGCGGATTATCTTTTAGAGCATAGAAAGAATCCACATATCCAAGGGCATTCTGGTATGCACTTTTGAAGCCAGTGAGGTAAGAAACAACTTTAATGGCAATGGCTTATTTGAATATCCTAATTATTAGAAATATAGTTATTAAAGAAAACAAATTACCATCTCTTACTTAAATAACATATTTAGTATAGCTATCTATGTTGTTTAAAAAACATTTGAACTTGTATTGAAGTTAAATGAAAAGTGAGAATTGAATTAATCTTTAAAAAATTTATGTTTAGAATATACAAATGGTTTTGTGACCAATCTTATTAATTTTTAAATTTCCAATCATAAAATGTTAGGTTATTTTTATCTAACAAGATTCAAATTTCTAAGAATTTTAGTAAATTGGTAAAAAAATTGGAATTTTTTTAAAAATTAACCCATGAACTAAATTTGACACCTTAAATTTTCCTTGATATCAACCCAAACAATACCGTAAAAAAAAACCCAAACATCACCATAAACAACAACCTAAACAACAAATTATACAGATTTGGGAATATGCAAAGTAGAGAAGATGGAAGGTGGCTAGTAACCCAAACAAAAAAGTGAAAACCACAAACAATGTAGTATGGGAAGATGGAGGGTGGTAAAGATGCAAGGTGGTGCACAATGCATGGTGGTTGGGTGGTGGAGGAACCTTCGACCCAAAGATTGTTTGGTTGAAAAGTTGTTCCAGAAAATTTATGGTCATTTCCTCGAATGGAAAGGGATAAGGCAAACATAACTGGGTTTAATTTCTCCTTTGGTCAAAAACATTTTTATTGTGAATTCTGCAATATAATGAATTCAATTAATAGACATTCATATTCATTATTTTATTTTCAATTAAAAATAATAAATAAAATTAACACATACAAGGAAATATTAAAATGTTACCATAATGAACAAGAATTTAAGTTACTTTCCATGTGTCCTTTATATTATTCATTAAAGGTAGGAATAACTAGAAAAATATTCTTGAACAAAAATTGCAATTTAAAGTGATATCTTCTTGAATGATAACTTAAAATATTAAGGATTTTACCTAAAGTCAAATGAATACTAAAAGAATTATTTGTATGGGCTTTATCGGAAGATTGAAGGAAGGAAAGGTAATTCATGGGTGTTGGCTTTGTCATAAGATTGAAGGAAGGGTAATTCATTGGTGTAGAGAGGCATTTTCATAAGGGGAAGGGTTAACTTAGTTAGATTTGTCGTATAATGGATTATTGTTTATTTTTTTTAGTTTACATTAAAAAGGTATTTTAAAGAAAATAAGAAAATTATCATTAAAAATGGTAAAAGAAAATGAAATAGAATAAGTTGTAATTTTTTTATGAAAATTTAGATAAGTTAATGGTTTTTAGTAAGTTGCTTATTTATATATAAGGATTAAATGGTGAAATCATTTTCAATGTTAAGGATCTGTGAAGAATGGAAGAAAAAGCATAGTAAAGAGAGATAAGCATCTATGGATGGGTTGCATAGGTTCTTTTAGAATCTCTAAATACTTAATTTAAGTTAGATCTATCAAGGAAATGTATTGTATTATTGATATAATTATTTAGGATAATGGATAATAGCAATATATGGAGGCAAGGGTTAATGGAAGTGGATAGTAAGATTATATAGCTCAAGGGTTAATGGAAGTGGATGGTGAGATTATATAACTCAAAAGTATATGCTCAGTATATGCTCTAGGAGGTATATTATAAAGTTGAGTTATGAGGTAAGGATAAAAAAATAAGAGTGAGTTAAAGAGTGGTTGTAGAAGGTAATATGAAAACGAAGTAATCTATTTATTCTATTTTTTTTACTTTAGGGTATGTCTTAGTTGGAATCGCCTAATTTTTTAGGGGTAAAATCCAAATTTCTACATGTTTAAATTGTATTTTTGAATTCATAAATAGATTCAACACCCTCAAATACCCCTATGGCACCCAAATTATGCAATTTCCATAGCTAATATATATAATTCTATTTTTTTTAAAGATTTCCAACCCTAATAGAAAAATATTAGACTAAAAATATGCTAGGAAAAAATTGAAAAAGTAGAATAGTTAGACTACACCTATGAAAAGTAAAGTGTCCTTGGAAAGGAAGGATCTTATCTTTTTTATGGTTGGATATATACAACAATGTGCTCACTTAGGATAATGAAGAAACAAAGATGTTGCAAGGCCTTACAAGGAACATAAATTGTGCCAATTAGATTAAGAGAATTGATAATATTTTTATTTTTTTATGGTTAGATGTATACAACAATATCCCACCTAGGATAACAAGGTGCATGTGCAAATTAGATTAAAAGGAAGATGTTGGGTGGTCTTACAAGGTGCATGTGCAAATTAGATTAAAAGAATTAATCATGCTTCTCGTAAGTTGTCATTTCCAAAAAAAATGGATTCAAATCATTAAAATTATTACAAGATAGATATGAGAATTAATAATCTATTTGGTGAGTTGTCTTTTCCAAAAAAAATTGGTCCAAATCATTAAAATTATAAAAAATGGGTTAGGGAAATTGATGTGAGACAACATTTCTAAATATTTAAAAGTATTTAATAAATATAGCCCTAAAAAGACATAAATCACATTTTGGGAATATTGTATTGGCTTTACGGTTGACAACAAATGAAATGCTATTTAGGATAAAGTGATTATGTTATTACAAGGTAATATATATGTTTATAGAGAAAGGCTTACCTATATGGTCCTAGATGGATTATTGTGAAGAAGAGCCTCATTCTACAATATAGTAGGGGATGTGTAACTTCTTCCATGTTCATTGTGGAATTGACATCTATCTTTTATAAAAATAATAAAATATTATAAAAAAGTAACATGTATGTTGAAATTAGATTTAAAATATTTAGAAAACTATATATACAAATGTACACAAATTAAATTAATTAAAACTATAAACATTATATTACATATTTGATGTGAAGAGTGTAAATCTTTAAAAAAAAAGTTTGCAGTTAGAAAATTTTTATCCTCATAGATCCTTTTAAAATAAAATAAATCTATGCTAATATATAAACAAATATATTTTACTTTTAAATAAGCATGTTTTTTATGAACAAATAATAGAGTTGAGTTGAATCGTCTATGGCCGTTACTCAAGCTTCCATTGGACAGGAATTGGAAGAGCATGCAATTGTTGGGTATTCTAAGCTTCTAATATATTGCGTGAAAGGAAATACTTGTTTGCATAATTTACTGTTATCTTTTGTGATGGAATGAATAATTAAGATAAAGAAGAATTTGTTCTCCATAGTTTCATTAAACATATATTCAAATGGGATAGATAGGAAAGATGATCAACTTTTTAATGAAGCAATTTCTTTTCATGTTAATTGTAGTAGAGAGAGTAAATGCAAGTACTTCTCCTGCATAAGTAATCCATCTTTATTGAAGCCATGTTAATGTTTGTGAAGTATTTTCATTCTTATTTTAGAATCTATCAAGCAATTGATTCAATTCACCTTTATTGAATCCATATTAATGAAGCCAGTAATTTTTGTTTTGACCTATTTTCAGTTTTGTTTTATTTTTCCAGCAGAAAAAAAGCATATCATTGTTATTCTTATTGAATCAAATGGTACATATTCGTCATTGTCTTAAGAAAGACCCATCAAAACTCTAACATAACTATCTGACAGACCAAATCAGCATTAACTGCTAAAAAACACTCAGAAAATTACAGAAAAATAAACCTTCACCAAGCTAGTACTAGTGTCTACTTTTGACCTCCAAAAAGTTCTACATCTAAACAAAAAAGACTGGGAAAAGCAAGATTACTCAAAAAAACCTCATAGATCCCATTTCAAAAAAACAAGATGACTCAAAAAGCCTGATAAATCCCATATCAAAAAAACAAGATTACTCAAAAAAAACCTCATAGTTCCCATATCAACAACCTGGGAATCTAGGAATTCCTCCCATATTAAAAAGCCTTCCTCACCGCTCAGATTGTCTTTTCTTCGATGACATTATTTCAAATATCTGTTCAAAATAGATACTATGCTAAGACCTATTTCATAGAATGTTGAAGAAGGAATATCTTTTAATTATGTTAAAAACATAAAATTGAATTTTTTTTTCCAAAAAACTTGTACAAAAAAATCAGATCAGATGCAAGGTATGTATAGTATTGACAATTGCACATAAATGTAAAAGACGAGCAAGTACTTCCATTTCAAAAATGCCCAAATTATTATCTTAATAATAGTTATGCAATACATCAACATAGGTTTTAAATGGTATTCAAAATAATAAGAGTAACCTTATCAATTATTTGTAGGTTGCTAACTGTAGTGACATTTCTCAACAGCGATAATCCTCCCGATTCGATTCTTGACGGTTGGGCGCAACATCATTTCGTTGCGGTGGTTGATCTTCTGCAGATGAAGGCGAAACACGAGTTGCATGGGAAAGACAGCACACAGCAATCATTACAGAAACCAGGATTAGAAACGGACAGGCCATGATAAAAATGCTGAAACGTAGCATAAACTTCTTCCCATGGCCACCGGTGAGCTCATCTTGACGATTCATATAAAATAAAGAAGCCCCTAACAGAAACGTCGAACCGAAAGAGACTAGAGTTTCCCAACGGCATTGCGTGCCGAACGACTCTCTCAAGTCATTCCATAGTTGCGTGAATGAAGCCATGATTCTGGTAAACTCTTTTCTACTCTCTTCTGAAAACAGCGCGCTTGATGATTAAAAACCTACGATCTTCTGCTCAAGCGAACGATTTTTTGCGCTGTTAACGACTGTTTCATGAATTTATATAAAATATTTATTCTCAATGGTTGATAAAATGATACCAATTCAAATGCTTAACCCAATCTTCACATTCCGGTCTTGCGGAATCATTGCTTTCTTGGCAATAACAATAAATATTAACCACTACGGTACAGAAGATTGGTCAAACATTGCTTTCTTAGCGACAACAATAAATTTTAAGTTTATTTCGATAGCCGTTAAATTATTCCGTCTTGAAATTGAATGTAGGAAATTTGGAAAAGTGATGTAAATCTGTATTCCATTAATCCCCTCTGATTCTTCGGAGAAATCTAAAAATCAAACGGTCATTTTTTCATTCTTCGTAGAAGTCTAAAAATCAAACGGTCATTTTTTCATTCTTCGGAGAAGTCTAAAAATCAAACGGTCATTTTTCTCCTGGAATAGGGTGTTTCTAATTTTGCAAAACCTAAACTTAAGCAATTTTGATGTCAGCATCCTTCAGAAGAGACACCAAAAATTGAAAAATTACCACCCAATTTTTCCAAAATAGTGCTGAAAAAATGTACCTATTCCAACCGAAATTATCCAATTTTTTAACTATGCCATTTTATAGAGTATTTTTGCATAAATTTTCGTTAGAGTTGTTAGTTATTATAAATATAAGTTGAGTTTGTATTTTTTAAATAAAAAATATAATTTAAATAAATAATGAAAAATGTTAATTTGAATATATACTTACTATTTGGTCAAATATTTCAATAAGAATTACAAGAAAAAGACTTATTTTCTCATTCTAAATATTGAAATGTTCTATGTTTAATATAATTAATTTAAATGGTTGCATTACTAATATAGATCTATGGGGATCTATCAAGCATTTAGAAATATCCCATTTTTTTGAAGTGTTATTTTTTAATGACATTTTAAGTGGATATAAATATTACATTTTACTTTTAGTACATAAAACCTGTTAACATTACACATCTCCTCCATACTTTATTATATTTTTGGTACATAAAATGATAATATTTTTGGTACATAAAATGATGATGTTACACATCCTCCGTACTGAATTTTAAGCACCTCGTAAATTTTCATATTTTAATATATTTATTACACAAGTGGGTCAACGACTATGGTAGATTATCCAAAGGCTGTATACATTGAATATGCATTATTTATTGACCAAACTAATAATAGGCGGTATCTACTACCATTGCCCAAAACTAACATTGCCGTTGGCCTCTTGCAGTTTACCTATTTACGGAGTTAGGGTTTTATAAGGTGCACCGTCCTTTCACCTTAGAAAGGATGGAGAAGTTTAAATGAGGACATAACGGTGAAAATGACATAGGTTCAAATCACTAAAAGGTTCGTTTGAAATTGCAACCTTGAAACTTCATGCTAGATTGTGTGAATATATTGACAAATACATATTTTGGCCATTATAATTATAATATTGACAATTTTTTAATTGTATATTAAATTCTATTTAATTATGGAATATGTTCTTATTTGTTATCTATGTAATTTTAGTACATAAATGTATTCTATGAAATCAATTGTAAATCTCACGAATGGTTTGTATTACATAAATGTAAAAAATAAAGCAATTATCATTATTTGTGAATTTATACTTAAGTTTTTATTGTTATTCAAGAGTGTCAATTGGTTGTAGCTTGGGTGGTTGGGAGGAAAGATTGTTAGCCTCCCCTCCCACGTTTAATTCTTGTAGATTTTATAGTCGATTTTGATTAAAGAATATGATAAATATTTTTTGTTCAATGCAATCCACCCCATTCCAATGGGAATTTATATGTAGGTTTTCATATTGAGTGTTAGTAAATTATTTCATCCATTAACTAAATTTAGTTGAATCAATATATAATTTCAATTTATGCTTTTCCTAGATTGAAGGAGGATGAGACAAGTGT
Organism: Larix kaempferi; assembly: GCA_027924585.1. Lineage (NCBI taxonomy): Eukaryota > Viridiplantae > Streptophyta > Pinopsida > Pinales > Pinaceae > Larix > Larix kaempferi. Next base: position 1,972,371 of record BSBM01000247.1, read on the forward strand.
ACTCTCAATATTGATTTTATGGGTTTTGTTCAAAATTCCAAATAAACAATTATAAAATACATACATACACACATACATATACATACATACATATACATATACATACATACATATATATATATATATATATATATATATATATATATATATATATATATATATGTGGTAGTTGCTGCAATAACTCGTAGCTCATGAGTGGATAATTGCACCGAGTGAAAGAGGTGCTCTAAAGCCCAGTATGGGAGAGATACTGACTTGATATAAGGGTAATAATGTTATAACGCGTAAAAACATAATAGCGATAGTGATAGTGAATATTATGAGAGATCCTGTAATGTGATATAACAGTAGTAACGTTATAACACGACAAAAGGCTCATAAAATAAAAAATTATGGAAAACATTTAAAAAAAATCCATGTTGGTTCATAAAATAAAATATTATGAAAAGTAATTAAAAAATAGATGTTCGTTTATAAAATAAAAACTTAAAACTTAAACCTAGATCTATCAATCAAGGGACATCAAATTTCTTGAGTTTAGATTTAAAAAAAGAAATACACCTCAAGAAATTGGATCCCTCTCGGTGCTTGATAGATACGGGTTAAAGATGGATCTATGCTGGTAGATAGACACCGCATTTAACTAAACAAGGAAAAAAGGTAACATGTAGCAAGTAGCTGAGGCGTGGAGAAGAATAAGTGATTATAACTAAGCATGGAGATATATTATTCATGGCTCTTAACTTGTAATTAAAATGTTAGTGATTCAAATCATCATGATCGATCCTTAAATCAAATTTTTTACCCATTGGATAGTGCCTCCACATCTTCAAGGCATGCATGATGGCTACAAGCTCTACATTATGATTGTCCTAGTTATGTTTGAATGTTATTTCAACTTTTTGGATTCATAAATAATCATATGACCATATTGATTCTACACTCCACCAATTCCTTGATTACATGCATCAACACATACTACAAAACTTCCATCAAGATCTGCAATCCTCAAAACTGGTGCACTAATAAGCATTTCTTTGAGTCTTTGAAAACTATGTTCACATTTAGAAGTCCATTGAACTTCACACCCTTTTTATACAAAGATGTAATGGGATGATCTATCTTTGAGAAACGCTCAATAAATATTTGGTAGTACCCTACTAACCCTATGAACGATATTAATTCTGACACATTCATTGCTGTTGACCATTCCATAATAGCACTTATCTTCCCAAGATTCACTAAGATGCCTTCTTCTGATATGATCTTCCCCAAGTATTGAATTCTACATGGATAAAAGGATCACTTACTTAGCTTGGCATACAATTGATGTTGTTGGATTACTTGCATCACCAACCTTAGATGTTCTTCATTTTCTTCTTATGTCTTGGAATAGATGAGGATGTCATCCAAGAATACAACCACAAACTTATCCAAGTACTTTTTGTAAATTTCATTCATCATACACATGAATGTTTCTGGTGCATTGGTCAATCTGAAGGGTACTACTGAAGAACTCATAATGTCCATACCTTATTCTGAGTGTTGTCTTATTGATGTATCCATCCTTTATTCTAACTTGATGATACCCTGATCTTATATCTCTCTTGGAAAACACCTTGAATCCTCTCAATTGGTCAAATAAGTCATCTATCCTTGGAAAGGGATACTTATTTTTTACTGTTTATTTTTTCAACTGTCGGTAATCAATATGTAGCTCCCATCCTGGGGTGAACCACGTTAAATATGGTGTCGTGCGATTGCTTGTGTCTTTGCATTTGTGTCTTTGCTTATGATGAATGGTTAAGTGTTGTCTATGAGTTTATGTGCTTTGATTTTATATGTATTCGCCATAAGGATGATGATGGGAATAATATGTTAAGTAATCACATGTATGAATGAATTTCGAATGCACCAACACTTCGCAGTTAGATGAATGCATGAACTAGTTGGATAAACACTTAGTGCAGCATTGGAAGTGCGCAGTGATATCGTGTTTGTTATAGTTTATAAGGTTGCAAGGTTCTGTCTACCATGCTTTTTGAATGTGTCTTGTTACATTAAGTAAAATATATTAAGCTCCATAAGTTTTTAAGAGGAAGCACAGTCTCTGTGGTGTTGTCCTGTTTTCAAGCAGTTTCCCCGTATCGCACAGTCCTTGAATACGTAATAGCCTAAGTGTTCATTGTGAAGAAGTGGAACTTCACAATGTCTGAAGTCCGCAGCGCGAGTCTCGTAGCGCGTTGCTTGCCAATCTGTTTAAACACTCATCACCTGGTTGTGGAAACCTGATTCTGCAACCCCCCCATTGCTTTGCCTCAGGTGAGACCTTAGTATGTTCGTAGATTGTTGCCAAAAGGCCGGTGAAAAGGGTTTTTTTGGTTCCTCTAACAGCGCAGAACCTGGGTCTTTATAGAAAACCTAAAGAACAGTTATACAAGCCAACATGTCCCATATCCTTTGAAGCTAAATCGAACTACGCAACTCCTGTAAAGAAGCTCAATCCTACCCCTAATATTGCATAATTGTTCAAAATGGAAAGGTGTATAGATTAAGCAGAAATGTACAAGGACTCTTCCTTATCATAGATTTCAGAAAAGCTTGAGAAAGATTGCACCTCTAAAAGTCCTAATGCCTTTTGGACGAGAGAAAAATATTTTGTCTTTCTACCGTATGATCCTTTGGTTAAGCGTAGAGCCGAATGAGCCTTTGCATTCTTAACGTCTCCTACAGAAAAAGAGTTTTGTGCCAGTGACATCAAAGACTTGCTTTCTAAAGGTTTCATTGAACCCTCTAGGAGCCCTTGGGCTTGTCATGCATTTATAGTAAACAAGCATTCATAAATTAAGAGAGGAAATCCCAGGTTAGTTGTAAATTATAAACCTCTTAATGCATCCCTCCAATATGCCAGATACCCTCTTCCTGATAAGTCAATCCTTTTACAAATAATTGTCAGTTATACGATATTTAGTAAGTTTGATCTAAAATCTTGATTTTACTAGATTGGCATTGAAGCAAAGGATCGCTTCAAAATGGATTTTGTTGTCGCACATGGTCAGTATCAATGGAAAGTTCTCTAATTTGGAATACATAATGGTCCTTTTGAATTCTAGAAGAAAATCGAAGATATTTTCAGTGAAAATAAATGGACACTTGTATATATTGATGATATCCTAATTTGCTCTAAAAATTTGCAGGAACATTTAAAGCAACTACAAGAGTTCTACCAGCTAGTGTATAAACTTGGCTTAGTTCTTTCCAAAAGAAAAATGGATATCAGGAAGAAAGAAATTGAGTTTCTTGCTCTAAAGATCAATAAAGGCCAAGTAATCCTCCAAGAGCATGCTCTTAAGTTTTTTTATCATTTCCCGAATCAAATATTGGAGAAATTCTAGTTTCAACGCTTCTTAGGAATCCTGGATTATATCCAACCTTTCTATAAGGGCCAAGCTAATGACATCCATATTCTACAAAAAATATTGAATAAAAAAACTCCAAAATTGAGCAATGAAATGACCACAATAGTTAAAAGAATTAAAGCAAAAGTAAAACAACTTCCTGCTCTCTCCCTTCCCCAAGGTATGGGAAATCTTTTCATAGAAACAAATTCCTCCAGCAAAGCATGGGGAGGCATCCTGGTAGAAAATCATGGAGATAAAGAAGAAATATGTGGATATGTCTCAAGTTCTTTTAAGAGTGCAGAATAAACTACCCGCCGACCCACAAAGAGATTCTTGTTGTCAAAAAGGAAGTAAACCATTTCAAACTATATCTGATAATTGTAAAATTATTAATCATAACATACTTAAATATCATGCCAAGAATTTTTAAGAATGAAATTTTGATGGCTGGAAATAATTCTAGAATTCTTAAATGGTTTATGTGGCTTCAGAATTTTGATTTTGATATTGTATATAAACCTAGTTATCTTAACAGTGTTGCCGATATGCTAACCAAAGAAGAATATCATCTTAGTCTTAAGATGTTCAACATCGGTGCATTAGATGCTAGACCGTTAGCTAAGAGAGCAGGCATCAAGCATGATCTAGAGAAATCCAAAAGAAAAATATTTTTTTGAGACCCCATGAGTTCTCCGGAGCGCCTGGAATTTCTGGAATATGCCAGCAAAAAAGAAGAAGACAAGCAACTGGTCATCTCATTGATAAGTCAGATTCACTCTTCTCCCATGAAAATTGAAATTTTAGAAAGATGGGAGAAATCAACATTTCTAAATATCAGAAATGCATATTATAAGTTATCAGACTTAAATGATATCTGTCTAGATACGACTCAGTTTGATGGGAAAAAGATTTTCTTTGTTGATATAGGCCCTCGCTATTTAGCATGGACAAGTTATCATCTGATTCTACAATTTTGCAGAGAACAAGGAGAGATCATAATTCGCAGAGATCCATCCTCCTTAGTTCAACAAAAATGGTCAGGATGGATAGAAGTATTTCTTGCTAAGTTTTGTCCTAGAAAAGATTGGGTACAAAGACTAGCTAATTTTATTTTGCATCTCCAGGATGACATGATTTTAGCTCATTGGAACTATATGTGGTTCAAATTCAAATTGAAACACCCTAGCGGGAAATATTTCCCCTTAGAACCACCTATCAAAATGACATAGAAGTTTCTCCAATAGGATAAAGATCGAAGGATGATTAGACCGATGTACCAAAGAACTCGTGCTCAATTACAAAGTGGAATCATGTTTTGAATGAGAATTTTGTTGCTCTCCCATTGAAGTTATGATGGGGTCTGATGTAGAAAGATGTTTTTCACATTGTTTATTTCGTGGTACTGAAATCTCTATCCCATATACCTCTGACAATGATGATGAAAATAATGATGGATTTCTTAGATTTGGTTGTGTTTGTGGCATACCAGATGTTGGGGATGGAAAATAAAGATGTATTTTCCCAGTAGTATATGATCCCGATGACTGATGTAAAAGTATGGTGGGCCGCTATAGTAGTTCCACATTGTAAATTTTAATTCTCTTGTTAGTATGGGTACGAAAGTACTTAGATTCCTTCACATGGCTCGGATGACTTATCCGACAAAGGGTAATGTTGTGCAGGAAAATACCTTATATGGGGAGATGACCCTACCAACTTCTGAGGTGACAGGTAAATACATTCATGTTTTGCATTTAATTACTAGAAATGGGAAGAGGATAGGATTCCGAAAGTTGTGCCTTTTATGGCTGGTCCTAAATTTGTTTTCAATTTTCTTTTAAATTTTCAAAGCAAGACAAACAATGCTACTTCAAAAAAAATGATAAATCTCACTACTGAGCTACGAATTTAAATTTTTGTCTTTTCTAATATTTGAAAAAGAAAAAGAACTTGGAAAGGAGCAAGTAAGACCTTGTTCGGGTACACAGGGTACTACCAAAGGACCGAACAACAAGAGCAACCACTTCACACAAACAGATCACAGATCAACACACCGATGTTTTGACGTGGTTTAAACCCTCTTGAGGGAAACACTCCACGGCCTCGGCCAAATAGCTTCTACGGGACAATTTATTATGCAAAGAAAGAAAGTTACAAATGAGCTTCTCATAATCGATCAACTAAACAATGACCCTCCATGCTCTTTAAATAGAGATCATGGACCAATCGGGTGTTAAGCCACGGATCAAGGTTAGGTTTGATCTAAGAGAATTTGAGCCGTCGGATCACTTTATGTCGGAAACATATCGTGACCGTCGGATTAAGTATTTGTAAATGCATACTAATGCATACTAAAGAAACACACTATCCCTAACGGATATATTACACAAGTTGATCTTAACTAACTCCTAAGTGTCTAAATATCCTAACATCCACCCTTAAGAACAACTTGGGATAGAATTGAAGGATTTACAAAAGTTACACTATTAGGAGAAGGAAGGAGGCATTAGAGCCTATCCCCCCTTAATGACAAGTTCTTGAACTCCTAACATAGATCGAAGTTTAGAAAACTTCGCTTCTGTAAGAGACTTGGTGAAGATGTCTGCAACTTGATCATCTGTAGGGCAAAAGAGCACTTCCAGAACACGATCATGAACAAGATTTTTGATGAAGTGCATATGTAGCTCAATGTGTTTGCTACGTTGATGTAGAACTGGATCTTTGGCAAGCTTGATGGCACTTTGATTGTCGCACCAAAGTGGAGTAGGTTGCTGCTGCTCGAATCCAAACTCTGAAAGGATCTGTCAAAGCCATAAAGCTTCCTGACTTGCATTAACTGCTGCTCGATATTCTGCCTCTGCTGAAGAAAGAGCAAGAGCTTGTTGTTTCTTACAAGCCCAAGTAATAGGTCCAGATTCCAAACTGAAAACATAACCTGCAGTAGACTTTCGATCATCAGGATCGCCGGCCCAATCTGAATCAGTGAAACCAACCAACAAAGGTTCCCCCCCTGTACTGTAATGAATCCCAGACTGAACTGTACCTCGAATATATCGAAGTATTCTTTTAGCTGCTTTCCAGTGACTTTCATGAGGTGTCTGCATATAACGGGCAACTCGACCAACGGCAAAGGAAAGGTCAGGACGGGAATGAGTCAAGTATAAAAGACTACCAACAAGCTGACGATACAAGGTCGCATCTACTTCAGTTGAAGTACAAGTGGCAGAAAGTTTGACTCCAGACTGGAAGGGAGAAGGGGCTGGTGTACAATATTCCATGTGAAAGCGACGAAGAAGGTCACAAGCATACTTAGATTGAGAAAGAAAGATTCCTTCTTTGGTTTGCAGAACTTGGAGGCCAAGAAAATAATGCAAATGTCCTAAGTCTGACATTTCAAAAGTTTGTTTAAGACTGGATTTCACATGGGTTATAAGATTAGGGTCACTACCAGTAAGAATAAGGTCATCAACATATAGAACAAGTATGATGAGATGGTTTCCTACTTTCTTGGTATAGACATTGGGGTCAGAATGACATCTAGAAAAACCAGTGTCAAGGAGAAAGTTATCCATTTTGGCATACCAAGCTCTAGAAGCTTGCTTAAGGCCATATAAGGATTTCTTAAGGCAGCAGACAAGGTTAGAGTTATTCTGAACATAGCCAGGAGGTTGTTCCATGTAAATTTCCTCCTGTAAATCACCATGTAAGAAGGCAGACTTGACATCCATTTGATGGACTTCCCAATTGTGTAAGGCTGCAAGGGAAAGAACAAGGCGGATGGAGCTCATTTTGGCGACGGGAGCAAAGGTTTCATTGTAGTCAATCCCTTCAACTTGGAAAAAACATTTAGCAACTAACCTTGCCTTAAGTCTTTCAACACTTCCATCTGATGCATACTTAGTTCTATAGACCCATTTACATCTGACAAGTTTTCTTCCTTTTGGAAGAGGTACAAGATCCCAAGTATCGTTCGCCATTAAGGAATGATATTCTTCATCCATGGCTGTATCCCAATCTGGATTCCCTGATGCTTCTGTAAAAGTTTCTGGATCATGATTCTCGGAAACTTGAGCCAAAGGAGAAGAGGCTCGCTGAAACTGAGAACATGTTCGACGTTGATCTCTAGGATCACCGACAAGATCACCAGCTGCTTCACATGTTGAACGGACACATCGAGGAAGCACTTGTGCTGGTGCAACTGGAGGAACATGAGCAGGCGGAGGTGGATTTTTATCCTCACTGTCATCATCAGAAATTGAAGTTGGAAACCTCTCAAGGAAGTTGGAAGAAGAAGAAGAAGAAGGCACAAACGCCAAATCAGGCTCGCAAGCCAAAGATGGCACACTCGCCGAGTTAGGCTCGCAGGCCAAGATATTTTCATCAAATTTAACATCTCTTCTAATGATTATAGCATGAGAATGTGGTTGAAGAAGTCTATAACCTTTTACATCTTTAGAATATCCAACAAATATGCACTTTTCACTTTTAGGTTGCAATGCTTTCCGTTTTTCATCCGGAATGTGAGCCCATGCTTCACTACCAAACACACGAAAGTGACTTACATCAGGTTTAATTTTACTCCATGCTTCTTCTGGTGTTATACCTTGTAATGCTTTTGTGGGGGTGCGATTAACTATGTAATTTGCACAATTTATGGCTTCAGCCCAAAATTGAAGACTTAGTCCCTTAGATTGGATCATACAATTAGCCATTTCTTTTAAAGTGCGGTTCTTCCGCTCAGCTACACCATTTTGTTGTGGTGTATATGGAACAGTGTGCTGTTGTTGGATACCTTGTTCAGTGCAGAAAGTAGTGAACTGTTTGTTAACATATTCTCCTCCATTGTCAGATCTTAACTTAATAATTTGATGACCAGATTGTTTTTCAACAAGGGCCTTGTAGGCCAAGAACATGTTAAATACTTCGCTCTTAAGTTTTAGGAAATAAACCCAAGTGCATCTGGTGTAATCGTCAATGAAAGTTAAGAAATACTTGAAACCAGAAAAGGAAGCAGATGGAAGAGGGCCACACAAGTCACTATGCACAAGCTCCAAGGGAACCGAGGCGTGCCAAGAGGCACGTTTGTCAAAACTGTCCCGATGATGTTTTCCAAGTACACAACCGGAACAAACACCATCTCTGCAAGATACCATCGGAAGACCTATCACCATATTTTCTTTACATAGTTGTTGGAATGAGCGATAATTTAAGTGACCAAATCGCTCATGCCAAAGTTTGCTCAAGTTATCACTATGAACAACAAAAACTGAAGGGAAAGGTGATGACCCAAAGTTGTTAAACTTGTACAACCTGGTAATATCATCAACAATTCCGGTAGCTAGAACCTGTTGAGGATCTTGAAAATCCTTGATTACAACTTGGTGAGGTGTAAAGGTCACAGTTTTACCTTCACCAGAATGAGTGATCTGATAGACTGAAAACAAATTGCAGGAAATTCTTGGAACACATAGTACATCACTAAAATGACCATTATCTACTGGAACTGTTCCAGCTCCTACAACACTTAGAGATCTATCATCACCAACAAATATTTGTTTGTTGTTACATTCATGCATAGTAGAAAATATGGCTTGATCCTTAGCCATATGATAAGATGCTCCAAAATCAATGAGCCATTCATTTGAAGTAGAAGCAGAAGATGCATTATAAGAATAACCAGAAGCACAAAGTGCATGTCCATGAGAGGTAGATTCTGATGGCGAATCTAGGCTGATGTGGTGCTTCTTCATTGCTGCTTCCAAGGCTGCCATCTTCTTGAAACACTTTGATTCATCATGATTATCTTTCCCGCAATAGTTGCAATGCTGCTCAGTCTTCTTGCCTTTTGGCTTGGATCCTTTGTCATTTTTTAAAGAAGGAGCTGACTGAGAGGGTTTGGGACCCTTGTTTGACTTATTATTGCAAAAAATTTGTTTCTTATGAGGCTTGGACTTTTCTTTCTGTTGGGACAATAAGGCTTTCCTAGATGTATCTGCATTGTTGATTATTCCAAGATGAATGAGTTTATCTTGTTCTCTAATCAAGTAATCACAAAAGGATTCAAGACTAGGCTCTTGATAGCTAGCTGCATTCAAGGATGCTTTCATGGAGTAAAATGTAGATACAAAAACAGAATATGCAGGTCCAAGTTTGGAAAGAATATGATAAATGCACTGTTTGTCTTCCCTCTCAATCTTACATTCTGCACATAAAAGCTTGAGAGTTTTGTACTTAGATAAATAATCTTGAATGCATGAAAAGTCACTTGGATTTAAAGAAATCAACTCATTTTCGAGTTGGTGACCTCGAATTTCATTGTGTTTACCAAACACAGTTTCCAACTTGTCCCAAGTAGTATTAGGTTCATCAATTCCAGATATGTGGAATCACAAATCAGTAGAGATTGACATCCCAATCAATCTACGAGCTTCATCACATCTATTTGCCCATTTTATTTTCTTATCATCATCAGTGGGTTCTTTTTCTTTCCCTATGGTAATTCTGAAAAGTCCCCTACTTCGTAGAACATCCTCCATACGAGATTTCCATGAGAAATAGTTGGAACTGTTAAGTAGAATATCACAATGGACGGCCATATTTGTAAAGTAATAGATATAAAAGCAGAAACCAATAGTCCGGATGTGAAGAGCTCGAAAAAATAGGCGTTTTCAAAAAAAACGGCACTGAAAACTGACTCTGTATGATAAAGTTATGCTTGAACAAAGAAACTGTTGAAGACGTCCCCAATAGTGACGTGGCAGCTAGAGAATGTCGAGCAAAAAAAGAACCCCCCTCTTCCCAAGATGAACCTTTTGACAATCACTTTAAAAAAGTTGTTTTAAGTGAATCACTTTTGTAAAATAAGTGATTTCACTTTTACAATGATATTACTTTTTAAATAGTGCAACAATAAATAAAAAACTTAAGTGACTCACTTGTATTTTTATTTTTTATTATTTAAGTGAGATGCACTTTTACAATAAAGTAACTTGAAAATAGAAATTGCATGCATTTTTCCTTTTAAAAGTAACTTCCCAAGACTTGAACTCAAGACCTATTAAGGAATAAAGCAACTTTGAACCAAGTGAGCTAGATTAAAAGGTATGTAAAATATGGGAATGAGGAAGGGGGCTTCTTTTTTTTTTTTTTTTTACTCTTCTTGCTCGGTTTGCATGCTTGCCCTTTTTCCTGGAAAACAGACCACAAAACGAAACAAAAAAAACTTTTCCACACTTGTGGAGTTAGATCTTGTTAGCTTGCCCGGAAAGTCTACATTTTCTCTCTATTTCTGATTTGCCGAGATCGCGCACAGGTGCACGGCAAAGATCATACGCGGCCGAGAAAAACTCTTTCCCTTTCTGTTTCTGATTTGCCGAGATCGCTCAAGGTGCATGGCAAAGAGCATACGCAGACGGGAAAGCAACAATCCAAACCCAAAAAAAAATCTAACAGTAAAAAAAATGAAATATGAGATTTTTTTCTTATTAAAAAACGAAATAAAAAAACGCGTCACTATAACATTATACCTTCACATCTGATGAAATACGCGTTTCTGGAGCAACTGGGAACCGTTTTCGATCAAACGAAAACTATTTCCCAATGGAAACGACGCTCCGGACGCAATGGAACACCTCCCACAGCCCAAAAATGCACAGAAATACTAGAACTAGAAACCCTTTCGAGTTTCGGCAACAACAGTTCAAGATCTAGATCATAACTGGAAGTGGCACTTCATAAAAGCTCTGATACCATGTTCGGGTACACAAGGTACTACCAAAGGACCGAACACCAAGAGAAACCACTTCACGCAAACAGATCACAGATCAACACACCGATGTTTTGACGTGGTTTAAACCCTCTTGAGGGAAACACTCCACGGCCCCGGCCAAATAGCTTCTACAGGACAATTTATTATGCAAAGAAAGAAAGTTACAAATGAGCTTCTCATAATCGATCAACTAAACAATGACCCTCCATGCTCTTTAAATAGAGATCATGGACCAATCGGGTGTTAAGCCACGGATCAAGGTTAGGTTTGATCTAAGAGAAGTTGAGCCGTCGGATCACTATATGTCGGAAACATATCGTGACCGTCGGATTAAGTATTTACAAATGCATACTAATGCATACTAAAGAAACACACTATCCCTAACGGATATATTACACAAGTTGATCTTAATTAACTCTTAAGTGTCTAAATATCCTAACAGACCTAACACAAAGTGTGGGTAAAGAAAAACATCCTAATGGCTTAAAACAATCAAATAAAAAAGACTTGAGAAAGACTCCACCTACCGAGTTGTTTCGATGAACAAACTCAAGGTTTGGAACAAAGTGTAAAAGAAAAAGGGAAAGAGATGCCTACAACGGAAAGACAAGCCTAGAAAGGTTTCTCCTAAGCACCAAAACCTAAGAAAACACTCGCCAAACAAAGGAGTAAGTAAGCAAACCAAAAGGTAACCCTATCAACACATAGACTCAAAGGAAAAGCTAACTAGAAAGCTTTAACTCACTGAAACTTATCTAAGCAGATGTTCGGAAGGTATCTAGACCAAACAACCCTTCAAAGCCACCCTAAAAACTCAAACTAGGATCAAACCCTAAAAAAAAGGACAAGACACAGTAAAAGTACACAGTTGTTGCTACAGACAACAAGCATTGAGTGCGCGGGTCTATATAACTACAACAACCGTTTAGGGCAAACAATGCGCAGCTGTGTCTAGTAGAGAGTAGAGCACAACATCAAAAGGTCTAAAAAAGCAGGAAAAGACACCTTAAACAAGTGCTAAAGAAAGTAAAGGCAATCTACAGGACTTCAGAGAGGCAAACAAGACTCAAGAAAGACAAACATGTCTCAGTACTCAGTCAAGGAAGCAAGGAAAAAACTAGACATAGACCCATTCACTTGGAAACCAAACCCTAGTAAAAGGTTTGAACCTAAAAGAAAAGTGCACTACTGTGTGGTATAAGTACCAGCGCCTGCCACAAGAAGTGTGTTACTGTGTTTGAGAGAAACCAGCACACAAGACAGAAAATGAGTGACTATATGCACAGTAATCCAGCGCACAGCGACTTAAAGCAATCAAAATTGTTTTTCTCAAACAGATTGAGATGAATCAAGATAAAAAGGAGACTAGAAAGTGACCTATAAATAACTTCTCAAAGAACAAAAAACTGAATAAACTGGAAGAAAACCTAGAAAGGTCCCCTAGAGAAGAAAACAACCGGTTACTCCTAAGTGGAGTCGGCAATCTGTTGTGTAGGAAAATACCTTATAGTGGAGAGATGACACTACCAACTTCTCGGGTGACAGGTAAATACATTCATGTTTTGCATTTAATTACTACAAATGGAAAGAGGATAGGATGCCGAATGTTGTACCTTTTTAATGGTGGATGGTCCTGGCTTTTGCCTAATCCTTCGCTATGATGAACCTGCAAAACAAGTTAACTTTCCGCAACGTATCTTGACTGTAACAAATATGATGAAATTGGAAACAATTAAACATCAAATACAATCAAATATTCACCCAAATAAGCATTCAATCAAATAAGCATTCAATCAAATAGAGATTCAATTTGGGATGGGAAGGGTATTTCCACCTTTTTATTGTCAAAGAAATGAGATAAGTACAGATATACCTGATCTATCTAGACACTTCCGTAACCGAGTCATGGGCTCTTACTCCTCACAATGACTTAAGAATTCCTCTAGCGCAACAAAAGTTAAATCATTCCTTCTAGGTCCCCTCTCTCATGGCTCCTCCTTGTATTTATGGGACAAGGTAGGTAGTTCAAATCGAGAGGTGGTTGAATTGGGAGTTTGGAGAAGTTGCAGAACCAACTTCAACTAATCCCAATTCGTAATATTAATATATTTTTTCATTTCATCTTAAGATGTGCGCAGGTTTCATACAACCAGACTAGCGCACAGTATGCAACTCTTTCATTTTACAACCATCCTTTGAAACATTTTAGGGGATGTGCACAGGTTGCCTTCAATAAGACCAGCATTCAGATTAACGCTAGATCACTGTGGCAATAGTAGTAGACATGTCATGAAAACTGTAGAAAAAAAATGTTTTTCAGTTGAAGAGTGCGATCTCAGAAATAACTCATCTAAGGTCAATCTATCTCTTCCATCCATAGTGTTTTTTTGTGTGATCAACAAGGAAATGTGATCATGGACGGAGAAGTGTAGAATTGACCTATAACACGTAAGATTTGATCCACCGCCATAAAAGTGAATCTTAGCTTTTACTTTCATTTGCGAGTTTGGTGTCACCGGTTTACTAGATAAATTTGTATAAATAAAGCCTCCCCCACCCACTCGGGTATTCGGTGTTTGGGAGTTGAGAGTTATATAAGTATTCAAGTCGAGGTCTATGTATCCTTTATGCCCGCGCTTCTTGCGACCTTGCATGAGAAAAACAAATATCTCAAGTGTAAGAAGAAGTCAGTGGTGTATTTTTTCCCTCTGCGCTTAATGTGACCAACTGGGATCAAAATCTTGTTGATCTTCTAGTGTGTAGTCTGTGCTGATATTAGCCATCCAAAGATGATAAGACAAAGATGTGTTTTTATTTTCTAAGGTTCAGAGTTTTGTAGTGATTGACTTTTGGGATTCTTGGTTCTGTGACTGGGAGTTATAAAGCCAAGTCGGTCCTTGGAGTTTGTGTCAATTACAGGTAGCATACATGTATGCCTTCATACACTTATCCATATATGAACATCATTTCATAGCATATGGACATGTATTTATAAACATATCAATCAAATAAAACATCATAACAGTCTTTTCTTATTATTCGATACCAATTACACATAGCACACATGTATGCATTCATCATCACATTTCGATATACACAATCTCTATATAAAAGTCATTAATTTTTGAACCATGAATAATACAGTTCATCAAAATAGACCACTTAGTAAATCCTTTCCAACTTATTAAATATATTAGATTTACCAATTTGTCACCACTCATGTCATAATACTAAAACCAAAGCAAAGTAAAGAAAAAATTCAAAATGAACATTATTGATTCATAAACATTAAAGATATGCATTAAAACATTATAGGAAAAAACTCTACTTTCTATGATGAAGCAACTAAACAAAATGCAAAGCAAATTATAAAAAAATGCTTTATTTATGCCTAAGAATTCTATCTTATGTGCACCCATAAGTGCTGGGAGAACTAATGTTTCCATGTTGGCCATAAGTCAACAAATTGATGTTGATTTGAGAAAATTTCAAAGTTGTTTATGTTGCACATATGAAAGCATGGGCTATAGAGATAGTTGGAAACTTGACTAACTAAATACCATTTAATGTATTCCAAACATATTGATTTAACCCAAATAATTGTCACCACTGCTAAAAATAGGATATTATTACTAAAAAGTTTAGGGATAGGACATATACTCAACTTGTGTTCATCTTATGTTAATTGATGAAACTCATCTTTTAATTGATAATAGAGGACAAATGTTGGAAATCAAGACTCATGATTTGATTAGTCGGATTTTCTATAACACATCCAAACTACAAACTTATGATCAATGGTGAGATTCATATTTTACATGATAATAGATGACCTTTACTTGAAAGCATTGTTTCTAGGATGGTTAGGGAAATCAATACTATTGAAGAAATTATTCAATTGTTGGAATTGGTTACAACACTTCAAAACTGCAAACTTTTTATCATTGATTCAACATTCATATTTTACATAATAGAGGAAAAGTGATAGAACGAATTGTATTGAATACAAATAGGGAAATAGAGACCCAATAAATGATTAGATTCGTGGGATTGTATACAACACTTCGAAACTACAAGATTTAGATCATTGATCATATTCATCTTTTACATAATAGAGTAGCAGAGCTAGAAATCATTGTATCTATGACAATTAAGGAAATAGAGACTTCTCAAGAAATGATGAGATTGGTTGGATTGTCTACAACTCATCCAAAATACAAGCTTTAGATTATTGTTGAGATTCATATTTTACATACTAGATGACCAATGCTAGAAATGATTGTATCTAGGATAGTTGCAGAATATAAACTTCTGAAGAAATGATTACATTGGTGGGATTTTCCTCAACACTTCCAAACTTCAGTAATAAGGTTAATAAATGGATAATACGCTTGAATGAGTTATGTTGTATTTAAAAGGATAGTGTGGTGATATGTGTGCACTATTTAGGATTATAACTAAGATATTAATAAAAGATATATGAAGGATTATGAAAATCCTGAACTATCTATGACATATTATTATTTATTTGTTATAATTGGATTAAACAACATAATACTACTAAAATATTTTAGAGAACCACTGAATTATTTTCTGCTAACTAAAACAAATATTAACCAAAATAGAGATGTTAGATATATTTTATTATGAGTTAGGAATAAGAAATACTTTAGATAGCATAAAATATATAACTATACTTATAAATACTAAATACATTCATAGCATATTTATAAACTATAACATATATAAGTAACTGTAAAATAGGAAAAGAACACATGGTGAACAATGCTTAGCTAGTTTAGAATAGTTGTACAACAATAGTATAGAAGGCCAAGTACCTCCCAACCATAGACTTTGAGTAACTAACTTACTTGCTCATGGCACCCCCATGCATGCACTATGATTCCATAAGGGCAAAATATTCTCCCAATGGAGTGCACAACCCCATAATCCCATTTATCGAGAGGGTCTATCTCATCCAAGAACTCAATTTCCTCAACACAATATTCAACACGGTTATAGTCTAGAACTCTCATAGAAGTCTACTAACACATAAAAGTGCTCACACAACAATCTCAGCATACTTGGAAACATCTTTTCTCCTCTCATATGCTCATATATAGAATAGTTTCCTAGATCTTATGTCCAAAGGCTTTCCCTTCTCTTGGGAAATTTCCAACTTTGGATTCACTCCTATATTTTTAGGTGTTAGTTTCATATTTTTGTCTCTTCACAATTGGAAAATCTCTCTAGGGGTAATAGGATTATGTTCCCCACCTATTGAGTCATAGTCATCTCTATTCATGGCTTCCTGGATAATTTATTTGTCATTAAATTAAATATAAAGTGTCTCTTACATCAATCCTTACCGAATTAATTATAAAGTGTCAAGATTAATCTTGCACACTTTTCAGTTAACACATAATGTAAAAAAATTTACTCAAAAGCATAATCTGAATTTAAGTAAGTAACATCATTTAAGAAAATTGGGGAATATTACATCAACTTCCCTTTGAATTTGTTGCAAATCAGTAAATGATCAACCAATTCTTCTAGATCTGCAAATATAAGCATCAATACATGTAGAAGCAGCTAAATCTAAGCACCAATACATGTATAAGCAACTAAACTCCTTCCAAATTGTATGTAAGATCAAGAAATTAGAGAAATGTCATTGTCTATAGTCCAATCAATTTATTGAAAATATTTTCATACATTTTTAAATTAGACTCGTTAATGTTTCTCAAATTCATGCATCACCTTTCCTTTCCATCTTTATAAGTCTTATTGTATGGAAATGCCTATGATTATCTTTTGTGAATAAGAGATTGTTATTTTAACAGCAAATTTTTTCTATCATAAATGTGCGGAGAAGAGATTCATTCCTATCGTCTATCTTCATATGTAACATGTGTTACATGTGATTATATAATATAGTTACTATCCTATGTGGGAATTATTTATCCCATTGTATGAGTTTTGGGATTTCATAATCATGATACTACATCGAGAGCTATATTTTAGAATTGTGATCCGTTAAAACGCCAAGCTAATTACATCATTCGCTGCTCCAGAGCACAACGTGCTACCATTTATTCCCTCCCACGCTCCTTCCGCCCAACCCGCAGCATTCCCATCTCCCCCAGCATTCTCTCCCCATGCGCATTTACTCCACCTTCACGCTAAACAACCGCAAGATCTAAACCTAGCGGCATCCCCTTCCTGCCATCTCCTGCACGCTCCTCCACTCCTACGCTCTACCCTCAGCCAACAAAGCTGCGCCCTAACCTCTCCCCCAGCATTCCTTTACGCTCCATCTGCACCATTCAACGCATTCACCCCCTATCGCCTCCATCTTTGCTGCCCATCTTACCACTAAATTTTTCCACGCCATCCCCATCTCCTACGCAGCACCATCCACCCCAACCCATTTCCTTCATTGCTGCTATCTGCTGTGCGCTTGCTCCTCCATTCCAGATTCCCACGCTGCCCAGCTCGTGCGCTGGCTCCTCGTTTCCCATTCACGCCCAGCTTTTCACTTGCTGCTCCTTCCTGCCATCTGCACCTTTCACTCTCCCACTGCATACACGCTGCCCCCCCCTACACGCTCTCACGCCTTCTCTCGAACCCCGATGAGATCAGTATTTTTCACAATATTAATGTTCTGTATTGGGTTCTGCATGGTTTGAACATGAATACGCTGAGATTGCATCCATTTTCATCTCATGTCAGCCCCTGGAATACCTTAATTGCCAACAACAGTTTATACTGACAGTCGTGGTTGTCTGGACGTTGAGAATACACCTGATAATCTCTGGACAGACCTAATTCTACGGCTTTCGCCGCCTTCTATGTGATTTGAAGTCGCGGCTCACCGGGACGCTTGGATTTGCGTTGCCTTTCAATTTGTGTTAGCTTTCGTGATTGTTGGGAGCAGTCATGGCTTTGGTTGTGAAGGTAAAATATGACACTTCTCTGAGGAGATTCAGTGAGTATTCAAGGGAAGACGGCAGTCTGGACCTCTCCTTGTCTGGGCTAAGATCTAAAATCTGCGATCTTTGCTCTTCTCGTAACATAACCCTATTTACGACCTTCATACAAGGAGCAAGGGTGGGTATTTAGTGCAGAAACAACAGAGGGAACCAAGTCATGAACAAAAGCATGTATGCAAGGCCGAGTTGAGGAGCAGCCGTGATACAAATTGCAATACTGCCAAGAAAAGAGCATCTCCTTTGCTAATGGCAGTGGCTTTGAGCACACTATGGCATTGGCCTTCCACCCTATCTATTTCACACTCACACTCCCATTTTCAACATGGCATATTCAACACTATCCAGCATTGCATTTCACATTCACCAACAAGCCATCTTCAACATAGTTCAGAAGTTCATTTGGCATTTGCCAAAGCCATCTTCAACATGGCTTTCATTTCTTTACTTTGCAGAAGTATTAGTTCTCTTCCAATATTAGTTCTCTCTGGCTTCCATCTTTGTTATTTCCTCCATCAGTAGTCTACAGCACTTCACACAGTTTTGTTTGCAGAAAAGGCCTTCAGAAGTTTTCGAGGTTGCTTCAAGCTTTTGTATCAAATTACACCCTTGTCAGGGTCAGTATCAGTTCATTTGTCGGTGGTACACAGATCTACAACATAGATCTACACCACGTAGAGAGGAGGTACACAGGTCTACACATAGATCTCTCCCTCTAGTTTATTTTCATACCATGATGGACAGTAGTTGCATGGGCACCCCACCTGCTCACATCTTACACCAACTCCACATCCCACCGAGACAGGAGGTACACAGACTTACACACAGATCTCTCCTTCAAGTTTATTTTCACAAGATGTTCAGTAGCACTTGCATGGGCACCCCACCTACATCTTTTACACATCATCAGGATCTTCATCAAGTTGCAACGACACCTCTTCGACATGTGGTTTCTCTTCTTTGCAAACATGGCTTCAAACTTTCCACTTAAACCAGGAGGAATGATCTATATCGGAGGCCCACACCCCGCTTCATGTATTAGGCACTATTTGGATTCTATTCCCACGAATGTATTAGTTGAATTAGATTATTAGAGATATATTAGTATTAAATAATTAGCAGCATTTATTGTGCTCCTTTTGTAATTGTTATAAAAAGGCATCCTGCCTCATAATACAATCAGTCTTGTTTGTGCAAAGCTTATCTTTCTTTCATTTTGTTTGTGCTAGTAGCTGGTTAGAGTTATGAGTTTTTATTGTTTCTTAACTTGAGAGGTGAGGCTCTCCTAGCCTCACCTTCCATTTTAGTAGTCAGATTTAGTTTTGTATTTCAAATGTGCCTTCCTCTTAAACACCACGGATCAAATTGATTTTTATAATCAATTACACTTGTTTGTGCATCACTAATTCTAATGCACTCCACCTAAATTGTTATTTACTTTCCTATGTTGACTCCATAATGTATCGAGATAACATGACAATGTCCTCAATACCTCCATTAGCTCAATAAATGGAAACTTAATGACATGTCATCTAAGTATGGGAAACTTTTGTTTCATATCTAATAACTCTAAATAGACTTCCGTCTAATTATACCCCATCTACTTACCAAGCCCTCAAATATATTGATTCTCTAGGATGCCGCCAAAGGTGCATGAGCCTTGAAGTGAAACTAGCCTTGAAACAACATTCTTGGGAATAATGTATTGTGTATCACTTGTAATGAGTGTATGTTAGGGAATGCCATGGAGTTGTATAAATGCAATAATTCAATAATTCATGTAATTACATGGTTTGGTGAGTTAATTATCTTTTGAAAATGAAGTTGTTCACATTATTTGACTTCTAGCTAACATAGAAAATAACCATCAGTGAATATAGAAAATAATCATTAATACATATAATAATGAAATATATACCATAATGACACTATTTTTTTGAGTTCATGAGTTAGTTGTATTATCTTTTCTTCTCATATTAAAGGTGATGTCATCAAGGAAAAGTCAACCAATTTGATTTTTAAATGTCTTAAACTATTAAAATTTGAAAAAAAACACCACTACCTTATATATATATTGAATCATTCAAATAGTATCTAAATAATTCAATTACATCGTTAGCGAGCAATTTGCAAATCCTATTGTTATTGGTAGGTAACAATTTTCTAATTCTAGGTTGTGGCATGAATACAAGTTTCATCAATTTTCTTTTATTTAAATATCAGTTTTGATTTTCAAATCCTAATGTTATTTCTACGTATAATTATTTGAATTCTATGGCTGTTGCATTATTATTAGTTTCACTAATTCTCTTTTATTTCAGTGGGAATCAGAACAACATGAAATTTCAATGAAAACATTATTAATAATTGTCTTTAACTATAAAATTTATGAAATCTCAATATAAAATATCGAAATGTATATTTCAATATTTATAACAAGTATAGAATGATATGGAAATGATTTTGATGATTATTTTAAGATTCATTTTGTAGTATATGGGTGGTTTTGTTAATCAAATCCAATGTTCTCTTTGACTTGTAAGTACAAAACATATATTCGTTGTGAAAGCCTCACAAATATTCACTAGTTTAGTTAATTTTCTTTCTAAATGTTTCTCTTTAGTTTAGTTTTGCTAATACTTTTACAACAAGAAAACTGATAGATAAACACAACATTTCAACTTACAGTCCATAAATTCTTTGTATTTTGACATAAAATGCAGAAAATTCTTAGTTCCTCTAGTATGCATTCTAATATGCACTTTTGAAGCCAGTATTCTAATATGCACTTTTGAAGCCAGTATGGTAAGAAACAACTTTAATGGCAATGCCTTATTTGAATATCCTAATTATTACAACTATATTTATCACATAAAATTATATAAGAAAACAAATTACCATCTCTTACTTAAATAACATATTCAATATAGTCATTTATGTTGTTTAAAAAACATTTGAATTTGTATTCAAGTCATATGAAAAGTGTGAATTGAATTAACCAGCATCATAACTAAAACACGGTGTAAAGTCTTGTCAAATTTTATTAATTCTTAAATTTCCAACTATAAAATGTTGGGTGAAATTTTTCAGATTCAAATTTTAAAGGTTTTATATAATTTATTGTCAATTTTAGTTATTTTTAGAGTAAAAAATCTATCCCACAAAATTTGGGAGAATCAATCTAGAAAAAATAAAAATGGATAAATCTTTTTTTAAATTAAATTTAACCGCACAATAAAGACTATAAAAGATGAAAAATATGCAAGATGGTGAATAATGCATGGTTACCCGGTGGTGGGGGACACTTCAAAAGGGGGGACACTTCAAAAGAATTGTAAAATGTGAAACACTTATAGCTACAATCAGTCGACCAATCTTTCGACTGAATTTTTTTGGCCAAACAACTTTTCTAGGAAAACCTTGTTTGACCGAAAAAGCTTTTCGGCCCGAAGATTGCTCGGCTGAAAAGTTATTCCAAAAAATTTATGGTCGGACACTTTCCCGGAATGGAAAGGGTCGAGGAAAACATAACACGAACATCGTTAACTTTATTGTAAATTATTGTAAATTCTGCAATGTGATTTTCACTGAATAAATACCCATATTCATGATTGGACCTGATTTGACCTTCAAGAAAGAATAATAAATAAATTTGACAAATACAAAGAAATATTGCAATGGTACAAGGAACAAGCATGGAATTTAATGTCCATGTGTCTTATATATTATTCACTAGAGATTGGAAGAACTAGAAAGATATTTTGAAAAAAATTTAATGGAAAGTGACATCTTGAATGATAGTTTGAAATATTAAGGTTTTTACTCAGTTAAATGAATACTGAAAGAATTATTTGTATTGGTTATATCAAAATATTGAAGGAAGGGTAATTAATTGATGTATAGATGTTTTTGAATAAATATCCATATTCATGATTTTACCTTCCAGAAAGAATATTAAATAAAATCGACAAATACAAGGAATTATCGGAACTGTACTTGAGGAACAAGCATGGAAGTTAATGTCCATGTGTCCTATATATTAAGGTTGGAAGAACTAGAAAGATATTCTGAAAAAAATTATAAATGAAAGTGGCATCTTGAATGATAGTTTGAAATATTAAAGTTTTTATTTAGTCAAATGAATATTAAAATAATTATTTGTATTGGTTATATCAAAAGATTGAAGGAAGGGTAATTAATTGGTGTATAGATACTTTGAAGGGTTGGCTTAGTTATGTTTGTCTTAGAATGGATTATTGTCTATTGATTTTCATTAGCTCACATTAAAAAGGTATCTTATAGAAAATATGAAAAATATATAATTAAAAATTATAAAGGAAGCATTCCATTTTTTTTTGGGAAATGGAATAATTTGTGGAAATTCTATGGAAGCTTACACAATTTAACGGTCTTTAAGGAAAGATAATGAATATTAAATACATTTTTCAAAGGATGTTGCTAAATTACTTGGAAGGATTTAGTGAAATCATTTCGAGTGTTAAGGAAGTGCCTATCATTGAAGAATGGAAGACAGAACATAGTAAAGAGAGACACCCATCCATGGATGGGTTGCGTCTATTCACTTAGAATCTCTAAGTACTTAATTTTAGTCATCTACATTAAGGATATGTATTATATTATTGATGTAACTATTAGGATAATAGCAATATATGAAGGCAATGGTGCACATTTTTTCACTAGTTAAAAGTTCAAAGGGATATGGAAAAATAATGACATCAATACATCTTTAAATAGAAACATAATAGAATTAGGTTAATGGAAGTGGATGATGAGATTATATAGCTCAAAAGTATATAAGGTAAGGACGGTATTCTATAAAGTTGGGTTATAAGGTAAGGATGGAAAAATAAGAGTGATTTAAAGAGTGGTTGTAGAAGATAATATGAAAACTAAAGTGCCCTCAAAATGTAAGGATCATGTCTTTTTTATATAGTTGGATTTATACAACAATGTGCCCACCTAGCATTATGAAGAAAGGAATATGTTGTAAGGCCCTACAAGGTGCATAAATTGTGCAAGTTAGCTTAAGAGAATGGATAATCTTTTTATCTTTTTTTATGGTTGGATTTATACAACAATGTGCCCACCTAGGATAACTAACAAAGGAAAATGTTGTAAGGACTTAAAAGGTGCATAAATTGTGTAAATTATATTAAGAGAATTGATAATCTTTTTGGTGAGTTGTCCTTTCCAAAAAAAGTTCCAAATCATTAAAATTATTACAAAAAAAGTCCAAATCATTAAAATTATTACAAATTAGATATGAGAATTGATAATCTTTTTCTTAAGTTGTCCTTTTCAAAAATATTGATCCACATCATTAAAATTATAAAAAAATGGGGTAAGGAAATGGATGTGAGACAACATTTCTAAAATTTAAAAGCCAAAAACCATAAATCACTTCTTGGGATTATTATATTGGCTTTATGGTTGACAACAAATGAAATGCTGGAAATAAGTATTTATCTCTCATTCGAGTGTAAAGAAAAGAGTGAGATTCTTGTCCTCCTCTGGATGAACCTGCTTAAGAGTTTCGAAACTTGTCTAAATGAAAAATTATCACTGCAGATTTCCTCTCACCTGTAATAAATGAAATGCTATTTAAAATAAAGTGATTATGTAACTACAAGGTAATATATGTTTATAGAGAAAGGCTTACTTAATAAGTGTGGCCCTACATTAATTATATATTTAGAAAAAATCATTTTATTTTTAAATTAGCAAACAATATAGTTGAGTTGAATGGTCTATGGTTTTAAGTCAAACTCCTATTGGACAGAGATGAAAAGAGCACGCAATTATTGGGTATTTCAAGCTTGTAATAGATTGGGTAAAGGGAAATAGTAGTTTACATAATTTACTATTATCTTTTGTGATTGAATGGATAATTCAGATAAAAGAAGAATTTGTTTTCCATAGTTTCATTCAAACATGTGTTCAAAGGGAAGGGTACGAAAATTATTAACTTTCTAATAATGAAGCAATATCTTTTCATAAAGGTATGCTAATTGTAGTCGAGAGAGTAGATGCAAAAACTTCTCAGGTATAAGTAATCCATCTCTATTGAAGTCCTATTAATGATTGTGATATATCTTCATCTCTATTTTGAAATCTATCATGTAATTGATTTAATCCATCTCTATTGAGGCCGTATTAATGAAGCGAGTAGTTTCTGTTTTGACCTATCTTCAGCCTTATTTTGGTAGTTGTTTTACAGAAAAGTTTGCATTGCCTTTTTCTTGGATGACATTATTTCAAATCTCTGTTCAAAATAAATACTATGCTAAGATCTATTTCATAGAATGTTTAAGAAGGCACATAACTATGAATATATCTTTTAATTACTGTTATTATTATTATTATTATTTTCTAAAAAGCTTGTAACAAAATCATCAGATCGGATTAGCATGCAAGATGCAAGGTATGGATAGTCAAATTGCACATAAATGTAAATGACAAGCAAGTACTTCCATTTCAAAAATGCCGAAATTATTATCTTTAATACCTATGCAATCCATTAACATAGGTTTTAAATGGTATTCAAAATAATAAGAGTTACCCTATCAATTATTTGTAGGTTGCTAACTGTAGTGACATTTCTGAACAGCAATAATACCCGCAATTCGATTCTTCAGTGTTGGGGCGCATCGTCATTTCGTTGCGGTCGTTGATCTTCTGTAGTTGACGGGTAAACACGAGTTGCATGAGAAAGACAGCAGACAGCAATCATTACAGAAACCAGGATTACAAACGGAGAGGCCATGATCAAAATGCTGAAACGTAGCATAAACTTCTTCCCAAGGCCACTGGTGCCCTCATCTTGACGATTGATATAAAATAAAGAAGCCCCCAACAGAAACATCGAAGCGAAAGAGACTAGGGTTTCCCAACGGCATAGCATGCGAGACGACTCCCTCAAGTCATTCCACAGTTGCGTGAATGAAACCATGATTCTGGTTAACTCTTTTCTACTATCTCCTGAGAACAGCCCCCTCGATGATTAAAAACCTCTGATCTTCTGCTGCTCAAGCGAACGATTTTTTGTGGCGTTAACGACTGTTCCATGAATTTATAAAAAATAATTATTCTCAATGCTTGGTAAAATGATACCAATCATTCCGGTATTGCGGAATCATTGTTTTGTTACAAAGAACAATAAATATTAACCACTACAGTATAAAAAATTGGTCAAACATTGCTTTCTTAGCAATAGGATTAAATTTTAACCACTACCGGAGAGAAAGATTGGTCGTCACTGATATAATCACAAGCGCTAATTTTAAGTTTATTTCCACAGCCGTTAAATTATTCCGTTTTGAAATTGAATATAGGATATTTTGGAAGGGGATGTTAACAGGTATTCCCTTAACCGCCTCATTATTCAAACCGTTGCGTAGTTATAGTTACGGTAATAAAACAGAATAGTTTTATATAGTATGTTTGCTTAAATTTTGGTTGGAGTTGTTAGGTATTATAAATGTAAGTTGTTAGACGTTGCTTTTTAATAATAAAAAATATAATTTAATTAATGAAAAATAATAATTTGAAGAACTAAAAATTACATATTTACTATTTAGTTAAATATCTTTTTAATGAGATCTTTGAACTCCTTGAATTTACTGAAAACCTAAGATTTCCTTTTTAAGAAATAAAACTATTTATTCTTCGAGAAATCATCTGTAATTGACACATAGTATACTTATCCTCCTAGCATTGGAGCCTTTTCCCTTGTAGTACTAGAAGGGAATCTCACTTGATTTTACTTCCCATATAAACAATGCTCAAAGAAATCGAAAACTAGTTTGCGATTAGACATACCTACAACCATACTTTCACTATGTAATGCTTGAAGGCCCTTCTCTCCAATATGTACCAATATGTACCAACCATTGATGCCACAACATCGTATCTCATCTAAAGACATTAAGATATTTTCTTTCTTTTTATTCTTAGGAGCAATAGAGATATTACATCCATTAGTGATGGCGCTTCCCAACAACTTGTACAACATTCCACTCTAAACTCCCCTCGTTAAAATCATTGATCCTAAAACCATTTTACATATAGCTTTCTTGAATGCAGTATTCACACCTGCATCGCTCATTGTGCTAACAAATATTAGGTTTCTTTCCATATATGGAATGCACAAAATGCTAGGAACGGTTCTCATCCTTCCATCCTTTACTAGTAATTTCACTTTTCCATGATGTATGAGTTTTGCTAGCGAATCATCTCGTAGGAGTATATCCCCTCCATTATACCTTTCATACTCACAGAACCACTCCCTTTTAGGAGTCATATGAAAATATGCACCTCAGTCAATCGACCAATCATCACTTCCTTCCTATGTACTTGTAGAAGCGAAGTATACATCCCCTCCTTCATCTACGGAATAATTTATTTTTGTGGATGGAGTATGCTTTGAGCCTTTACCTCTTTCAATACCTTTTTAATCTATAGTTCTTATAATGCCCAACCTTACAACATTTGCAACATGATTTCTTCAAATATTCTCCTGAAGATTTAGACCCCCCCATATGTTTAGATCTCCCCCTTATAGATCTATTTTTCTGGTCTTTGGGATGACCTCTCACTGATAAGGCATTAGTGCTATGATTTTCTATGGATTTTCTCCTCATTTCCTCTGATAATAGGGATGAAACTACATCCTCATACTTCAATGTAGACTAAGTATCACTACCTATTACTACAATGAGATTATCCCAATAATCTAGTAGATAATACAACAAAGCAATACACTTCTCTTCTTCCTCCATCTTAATATCACCCAAGGTTAGTTGACTTAGTAGGGTATTGAACAAATTTAGATGCTTTGTCATAGAGACACCATCTTCCATCCCAAGATGATAAAATTTCTTTTCTAGAAATGATTTATTTACGATGGACTTTACCTCATACAGATTGCCTAACTTTTCCCACAACTTCTTTATAGTGTATTCTCTAGAGACATTCAATAGTACCGAACTTGAGAGACAAAGACGGATTGTAATCCTCACCTTTCTATCCAAATTATCACAATATTATTTTGACATAGTAGTAGGTTATGTACCTAGACCTACGTCCGCACACTATTCCTTCTCTACTATACGATCACTCATCTTGAGCTTTACACTCTAGAATAGCTCACCATTCTTTTAGCAAAATAATCACCCCTATAGAGCTCCCACTAAAAGCCGGTTTATTATAGACCGAGTAACCAAGCTAAACCCTTAGCAACACAGAAGCCCCCTTAAATCCCAATATTGATCTAATACCAACTAAAATTTCTAAACCAATTCAAGTGTAACAATGCATAAAATTTTTAAGAAAATAAAAAAGTAAACAATGGCATTCATAGAAAGTACATAGAAATTTAACCTACAAACCCTAAAGGGACAAACAAGCTTAAATTAGAGCTTCACATCTCTCTTTGTTTCTTTTTTCATTGTATCAATTTAATCCTTTACAATACACTATATAGGAATATGTCAACCTCCAAATCCCTAATTCCTAAATCGAAATCAGATTAAAATGGGACAAAAACCATTAGTTGCAAAACAACCAAAAATGGGAAAAAAAAGAATAAACAAGGAAAAAACAACCTAAAAAACCCTCTCACCCACTTCATTTGGGGGCTATCCCCAGAACCCCTACCAGAGGGTGGGTATTCATGTAGAGAATATAACACATACTCAACAAAAGAAACGAACTCTTAGATTCAAATATTGTATTTGGGAACTGAGAATTTTGAGAAGCCTTTGAAGCTCCTTGCCTAAATTTGGAGGATGTAAACATGATTCAAGAGCTAGAGACTTTATTGTCGAAGGTAGATCCAGAGACCCTTCCTACCAAAGGTAGATGCTATCATTATGGTGATAAGGGGGAATGAATAAGGCCTTGACAAGGCTATGCTAGCTAGTTTTTTAGAAGATAAAAATGTTTGTCAATAACAACCATGCAGACACTTTAGGTAAACATCTTGTGGATGTGATCCCGTTATGTTTTTATTCTCCCTTTGATATTAGTTTTGGGAAGTTAAAGGATTTTTCCCCTTGTATCATGGGGGAGGTGGATGATTATTTGGTGGGAATTGAAGGATTTTATTCATATAAAAAAAATATGATTATAGATGGGCCTTGGATGGAAACCCATCTAAGAATTGGTTCAATGGATAGACCTTTTAGTGTCTCTATAGGTAATAACTTAGTCCCATTTATGGAACTAGAGGAGGAATTTTATAGGTATAATCTTTAGTCTTGAAAGGGAGATATGGAGGATTCAATATTGGATGGATCTAAGGGATTAGGGATGAATACAGGTGGAACAAAAATGAAAGAATAGGTTGGAAGTCATAGCACAAGAGAAGGTTTGTTGGGATGTGGTAGTAGGAACATAGAAATAAATTGATGGGGTGCTTAGAGTAGAAAATACCTTTAAAGTGGTTAAAAAATAGTATTTTGTTATTTGAATTATAAAGGGTTGGCTAGCTCCTCATAGAAGCTGGTGGTTTGGAATCTACTTGAATCTTTGAAACCCTATGCTTTATTTCTATAGGAGTTAATGAGCAAGGGTGACAGGATTGCGAAGGAGATAGGAAAGCTATTAGGATCTCAAAAATTTGTTTTGATAATTCCGAAGGTTGTTCAGGAAAAATGATTTCGGGATGGAGAAATCATAATATGTTGTTGTTGGTTGTAGTCTATCAGACCCAGGGTTCGACTTGTGTGACCAGAAATAACCCCATACGAATCAAAATCTTTCAATACTCTATGAACAAAGTACAGTCTCACATGGGATGCACACAGGAATTGCAAAGAGAATTGAACCAAGGCTGTGTAAGAAGGACTAAGTTTTATTTACTTAGAATTCTGACAGTTCATTTCAATACATTCATCATATTGATGCGCCACATAAACTCATCAATCACATAATTCATAGTCATAAATTCATGAAGACAATGCGCAAGAGAGTATATAGAAACACATACTTCATTCTATTAATTGGAAAAATTAAGGTATCACCATGAAAAAAACAAATCAACCAAACAACTTATGAATCCCCATACATCATGACCCTCATATTCTTTATGAACACATAGATACATCCAAAAAATCTCCATTATTAGCACAAAGTTGTACTACCAGTAGAACCAAAACAACTATTACATCTCAAAACCATCACACTATAGAGTTATGAGATTGTTCAACATAGTGCTAACAATAGTAGAACAATAACCCTAACACTAATGAATTGAACCAACCCCAACTCTTTACAAACGTAAGACTTATATAGGTTGGAATATCCAAAACTAGAAGTTCTTATTGGTGCGTGCAACTGCTAACTTTTTTGTTTGTTTGGAGCAACTGATTTTGATTTTGAGTGGCTTGGTGTGTAGTAACTGATCAAAACTTCGGCACCAATAGTAACACTAATATGTGTCTCATCCAAAGCAATGTATATCATGGTTCCAGTGCTGCTACAAATGGAAGAGGCATGCACAGGTCATTGATGAAGTCCTAGAATTTTTTTTGAATTGGATTGAACTCATTGGGATGTCTCTAAGCCGCAAACTGAATGCATCAACATCGTCATCTTTACTTTTCCCACTTTTGGTTTTTCTTTCTTTTCTATAGGGAGAGATTCAGTATCCTTTGCTTGGAGCGTTGGATAGTGGAAGTGTGATTCCTCTTTTGAGTGTCCTCAGCATGCTATGATTTCTGAGTCTCTCACTTCCACTTTTCTGACAAGCGTGGAGATTTCCTACACCGGTTAGAACTCCAAGATTCTCCCTTCCGGGTCTTCTTTTTTACGCTGAATTCCTCGATGATCTCAATGTTAGACACAGTGCTCACTGAGAGGGGGGGTGAATCAGTGAGCCTATACTTTATTCAATTTCAACTTTAATTACCAATTCCTATATCAGCATATCATATTCATCAATGAACTAACTATAAATTGATATCTCATCCATCCAAAAAGCACATCATCATTAACACTTTGCATAAGAGAGACACGATATGATTGTAATGTTTTTGTACGATTCAATGGCTACAACCATGAGGCAATTCAGCACCAACTAATACAATGAGCACCAACTCATCATCTAGGACCCAACCTAGTCTTTCTTAGACCGAGCTAAGAAAATGATACAAGACCCTGCTTGTATATGGAAGTACATCTCAGTACAAGACCCTGCTTGTATTACATGCAAACACTTGTCACATCACATTTCATCAATCTTCCCTTACTATCACATCAACCACTGTCATATGTATTCACTTCGTCACTATCATCACTGTCACATCCTGTCCAGTCATCAACTCAATCATGTCATCAACTGTAGCACTTATGTCTTCTCCATATTCATAATGCCACCAGCATTGATCATCATGCCCAAATTCTCATCATTCAGAATGTCCAATAAGTCTTCAACATCTCAGCATACTATCATATCAACACCATCACATGTCTCTGTCTCAGAATATCACCATAAATGGTTATCCAAGTATTTCTGACTGCCCTAGTATCATACAAATTAACATGTCATCAACATTGCCAAATATGTCATCACCGTCCTCATGCTCCAGCCAACATTCTATACACAACTTAATCATTTAACTGTCCACCATCATATCATCAACATTGTTCACCATCAAAATAGTCCAGCATCATGTTATGAAAATAGTTCAGCATTGACTATTCTTCATAGCATCACTCCATCAACAATCAACATGTTTATATCATGCATGTAATCATCAAGCATCATATCCCCATCAATGTTCAACAAATTGTTCAAACCCCAAACATAACTTAAGTATGTTTTCAGGAGTATGCCAAGCAGTCATCGAAATCACCAAAGAAGAGGTAAATAAAAAGATGGCATGTTGCTACTCACACCACCGAATTTCTTTACCATCAACGGTATGTCTTTATTCTGCCCTAGCCCATCTTTCAATTCAACATCTTCTCATTCTTTGTCCATGCATATTATGCTGTCCTAAATCAACTTTCCGTGCATCATATGCATCCCCAATCAAACCCAAGGATGAAATTCTTGCTACTATGGAGTCTTCATCTATCATCCAACTCAAATATAAAGATAAACAAAGATTATTTCAGTGCTATTGATATTGCTCCATCTGCTAACTGTCCTTCTGAACCATACGAACTGCTTCTCCACTACTCCACTGAGATTCTTCCACAATTTTTTCAAAACAACAAACTCATCTTCTATTTATACATGTTCCAGCATAGAAAATTAATCTGGGCCGACTTGTATTTTTTATTTTATCTTTTAATTTTAGTTTTTATTTTTTTTTGTTTGGTCGGCTGACCCAAAAGATGGGGTATGGACACCAAACCAACTTAAAAAATTCATATATTTTCAACCGTGAGGAGCCACATGACATGCCATCTATCGTTGGAAACGACATGACGAGGGCTATCATCTTATGGCGGGCTTATGTGCAAATACATGATCTGTCATTTTTAAAATATTTAATTTGTATAGGACGTCAAAGACCCTACACATAATGGTCTCAAAGTGGCATCACTTCTTAGGATTTGTAAGTGACAATACCTTCATTCCATCATCAATTTTGTCCACCACAATATCAACCCATAACATGCAAGCAAGTGTCCAAGTGTCATCACATGTGTGTGGGTGCCTTCATCATGCCATCATGCAAGCAATGGGCTTCATGACCTTTGTCATTAATGGCTTGTCATCAATGACAACCATAAACAGCCATATTCATCAATCTCCCCCTTTTTTATTGATGGCAACCATCCAAATTCTTCTTCTCCCCTTTGAAATTAATGACAAAGGGCCAATGGGACACTAAAGGCTTCACAATGCCCAAAAATTAAATTCTTTGCTCATCATTTTCCATGAGTGATTCTCCATTACTTTCCATCTCCAAGTTTTTCATAAGTACAAACTCCCCCTATCATGTAGACTTCTATTTTCCATATTCATAAAAAGTTTACTGCTGGTTTGGATGATTTTGGATGATCAATCATCTTTTCTAATATATTCCATAACTATTTTTAAACAAGATTTTCAGTCATGTGAATTTGCAACATAAAGTGACTGTTATTAGTCATTTTCTTCAAGTTTAACAATCAACTTATTTACATCTGCTTGAGTAATCTTTCAACAGTCCTTAAGTGTTCTAGCAATGCTCTGCAAGGTAAATTATTGACAGCATGACAACCCACATTCTTGTCACCAAGGTGCTTCTTTAAGCCTATCAAAGATATGCTCCAGGTTCGTCCTCGACCAGTCTCCAGTTAGCCCTTCATTTGTTGATCTGACCGGTTTTAAATAAGTGCTCCCAATTTTAAATAGGCTACTTTAACTACTGAGTTTTCTGCTCCCATTATTTGTCATCTTCACATAAGTATAGACACTCCCCCTATCTGAAATGCTGCTTCAAACTTCATCGGAGTTCTTTCTATTTTCAATCTTTCACTAACTCATCAACTTCAACTGACTTATAACTTCAAATGATGTATTAGAATAAGATTGTTCAAAGTATTCATGTATCTTCAAATATCTTCACATGGTTTGATAAGGATGTTGCTTTGACTTCATTTGCTTCAACTACTCCTTCTGAGCTTATATTCAAATCTTCAAACTTCATGCACCATCATCAAGACTTCAGACTGTTCTGACTGTGTATTTTTACAAACTTGAACTAGTGCTCGGGGTTGCTTCAACACTTCTTCTTCATACCTGAATTGATGTTTATGCATGCATCTTAGTCATCATTTTCTTCAACTTAGTTTAAGACTAGTCAGGATCTTCATAACACGTGGAATTGTATCCACCACAGCTGCATTATCCTTAACCATCATCTGTTGTAGTAGCCTTTTTAAGCTGTAGGTTCATACGGAATTTCTTCATGCACCTGGAGGGCATATTCATCCAATCAAATGTGGACATATCACTTCTGAAAAGTGCAGGATTCCTCCATAAAAACTTCTATAGGCGGGAAGTTCTTCCTTCATGATGCGTGCATTCAACTTCTTGCAGACATTTTTATCTACACACGCGGGCAGTTCTTCCTTCATGATGCATGCATTCAACTTCTTGCAGACATTTTTATCTACACAGGTGCGCATTTCATTCAAGTTGCATGGAAAATGTATTTTCCCAAACTGATGCGAGCATTTGTTCATTTCATTCAACCTCTGAATGTTGTGGTGGGCATTTTCAGTGTGTGGTGGGTATTTTAACCATGCTGTAACCACTTCATCATAGTCAAAACGCTCAGTAGACATTTTTGATGCAGACATTATCATTGCCTGCTTTCCAAGTGGGTGTATTTCTTTCATACTGTCTAGTTTTGATGAGGTGCTGCGTGCAAATTAGATATGTCAACGGGCATTTTATTCTCATAAGCAGGCATGTTGATGGATAATAGCACAATTGGCAAGCATTTTAAGAGTCCTGTGCGCATGTCTTCTCAATAGGTGGGCATTGTATTCATATCAGTATAGACATTTTTAAATATGAAGACTATCTTGCTGTATGCATCTTTTAACTTTCATAATAACCTCTGTGATCATCTCCCATATCTTCAAACAGTCATCTCCCATATCCGCCTCAGTGCTGGAAAACTTGTCCTCAACTGCAGCTGTTTTCTTCATCGAAAATCCCAGAGTTGTCTATCCACATGTTCAGAGGATATACCCAAAAATCTCAGACTTTTGTGGTGGCTGAACTCAAAGATATTCTCCATGAATTCTCCTCCTTACACATGGATATATTAATTTCTTCTATAGATTTCTTGCTCATCATACCTAGATCTAGAAGGATTCATTGATATACTTTTATTCTTCCTAGCTGCCATACACTATTATCCAATGTCTCGAGGAATACTCATGCCATTAGGTCCATAACTTCTTACACATTTGAGCGACACTTGAAACTACATTGCTGCTCACCATCCTTATTCTGAATTAACATTAATAGTCTTTGACACCACTACTAACTGTTATGTAGGTTTGCATCAGCTCTTAGGTTCCTGTACTTTGCACTCAGGCTGAAATTATTTTGTCATTTGGGCTTTCCTGTAGGTTCCACTCATTATGACAATACTGCTAGTGAGTTTTGTTTGCACATATTCACATACTGTAGATGGTGTTAGTATGTCTTCATTTCCATGTTATCCTTGACAATTGATTTCTGATCTATGTCATCTGAGCTCTTACTCATCATATAATCTGCTGCTTTGAAAGCATGTGGCTGTACAACTGCAATAATTTCTTTTGGCGGGACAAATCCAGCTTGAACAGTTTCTTCGTTTGGAAATCTCTTGTCTACATCAAATTTAAGGACCTCATCTATACACAATATATCAATAAATGAAGGAGTCTTCAACCATTCAAGATCCTTACCATTATAATCATGCCACGATCTTTGGACCTGATATGCTTGGAGTGGTCATTATCATTCTGTGAGTTCATCCTCCAATTCCATGGACTCAAGGTATACTAAAGTCTTTTGAAAGACTTCAAGTATGGCTTGCCATATGGCAGCCATCTCCACTTGTGCATTTATTATCTACTTCATTTAGATCAATCAAAATATTTTTCTTCACCCACATCATAGAATGTCCTTGGCTGTGTGAACTTGTCTTCATATCTTCAATTCTTTTTGCACTGTTTCCTTTCCATGAATCATTGGATCTTCTTGCTGATGTGTATGAAGAACTCCTCCTAGTTTGACTCCTTTGACTTGGTCATTATTGGGCTTTGTGACCAAAGCCACTATAGGTGTAGCACCTCATTGTGTGACGGTTAGTACCCACATGTCCAATATGATTGCAGTACCAACACCTAACTTTCCCATTAGTGCTTCCAGCACTTCTTCTTCCATAGGATCTACAATCTAAAGCCTTATGACCATACTTAGAGAAAGAAAAACAATAACCACTGAACTTGTTTTCATACCTTGGACGTTGATTCCAACATGGAGT
Source organism: Larix kaempferi (assembly GCA_027924585.1). Taxonomy (NCBI): domain Eukaryota; kingdom Viridiplantae; phylum Streptophyta; class Pinopsida; order Pinales; family Pinaceae; genus Larix; species Larix kaempferi. The sequence continues at coordinate 2,007,535 of BSBM01000247.1, forward strand.
TGTCTCTTTGCTTTGAGGATTGGGCCTATCAGCGTGCCTTGGTTTGCAGGTTCAATGGTTTTTGCCTGAAGCTTGCAGATCTTCATTCTTGGGTCTTGTCCGCTTGGGATCCTATTCTGAGCTCTAATGCTCTTATTTGCCCTTGTGTTAGAGGGTTTTTTGTTGTCATTTTTGGATCTCCTGAAGATAGGGACCAGATCTGCAAATATGGACCTTGGTTTTGGGGCAGATCTGGACTGTCCTTACAGCCTTGGACTCCTTCCTTTGATGCCTCTACTAAAGACATCTCCTCAGCACTAGTTTGGGTCCGTTTGCCAAATCTTCCCCTCCACTTTTGGTGACCTGAATCCCTGCAATCCATTGGAAATGCTCTTGGGAAATTTCACAGCAGAAGTCCTGAAACAAAAACAGCTTTTACAACCTTTGCTCGTATCTGCGTTGAGATGGACTTCACCAAAGGATTCCCTGCTCAAATCATTCTTAAAGGTAAAGACATATCTTGGACTGTGAAGTTAGACTACGAACAGATATATTTCAGATGCGGAGTATGTTTTGATAGAGGGCATATAGCTGCTAACTGCAAAAATTCAGAAAAAAAGAAATTAGCTAAATCTTGTCGGAAGCCAACTTGGTGGGAAGGGGCGATCCTAGCTAACCAAAGTATTTCAAAGGATCCAGACTCAGAAAAAAACCCGGGTGATCCAGCAGAACAGACCCAGAAAAAACCCCGGGTGACCCAGCAGAACGACCCGATTCCCACAACGTCTTCAGCAGGCCCAAGCTGGGTTGATCTAGCAGAAGAAGCTCTCTTGGATGCCGAACCAAATCAGTCCATGGAATCGACGAAAGTAATAAAAAAGAAAAAGACTCCTTTTTCCAGGCATCCAGTGTTGACGCGTAGTCAAACTCGATCTTTGAAATAATTTGTTTGAACTTCAACAAGTTTTGTTTGCCTGAAGTTGATGCGTTGCAGACTTAGTGCGTCTCTTGTTACTTTAGAAGAAGTAGTTCTAGTCTTATTTGTGATGAAGAATGTTGGTTTTCAGACAGAATTCTAAGGTGTATCTTTTGGATGGCTCAGCCATAGTTTTATTAATATAAAACCTTCTCGTTTTTGTAAAAAAAAAACTATTACAATTCCAATTATTTTTCTTGTTTCTATAGTGGCAGTGAGCAAAACTGCAGAAAATATTACTTTCTTGTGCATAGGTAGTTGAGTAGTATGAATGAGGCTAGAAGGCAGATTATATGCATTATTTTTTAACAAAACAATTAGTATGCAATATTAGTTCGCATGGAAACTCACATTGCCCCATACTCACTTCGCCATTGGACGCTTCAATTTTTTACTTGATTTGGAGAAAGGTTTTAGTGAACCCTCCTCCCACCTCATTACACATTGCATGTTTTTGTAGAATCCCCATGATATAACTATTAATTAAATTTAGGAATAGAAATAATTTGATGGTTATCAAAATACGATCATATTAGAGAAAATTTCGATGAAAAATGAGTTTTTCAACCCTAATTCAAATTCTATGTCATCATGTATTATCCAATCAAAGTGCTTTAAAATTAAAAAATGGAGCACTTCTTAAACAATTTTTTATTATATAATTTGGAGATAAGTGAACTTTTTTAATAATATAATGTGTCTTCTAAGTGCCCAACCTACCCAAAATTATCTTGGATATTGATAATGATATTAATATGCTAACAAATTTTAGGAAATAGGTGATCCATAGATAATATATAATAATATATAATAATTAATATTATAACTAATATATTATAATATTATTGGGTCAAATAACTTTTATTATTATCATATATAATATATAACATATAATAGTAACTAATACCATAACTAATATACTCATCAATCTTTTATGTAATATTTGGCCAATATATAATAGTAATAGTAATTAATATTATAACTAATATATAATAATATTATATTATAATTAATATTTTCTAATAACCGTAAAAAGTTATATCCAATAACTTTTAAATAATATCATAACTAACATACCCATCAATCTTTTGGGTAATGTTCCAATAACTTTTAACTAAAATCATAACTAATATACCCATCCATCTTTTAGATAATAAGTGACCAATATATAATAGTAATAGTAATAATAGTAAAACTAATATATAATAATATTATATTATAATTAATATTTTATAATAACCGTCAAAAATTGGGTCTAATAATTTTTAACAAATATACCCATCCATCTTTTAGATAATAAGCCACCAATATATAATAGTAATAGTAATTAATATTACAACTAATATATAATAATATTATATATTATAATTAATATTTTATAATAAATGTCAAAAATTGGGTGTAATAACTTTTAACTAATATACCCATCCATATTTTAGATAATACATGACCAATATGTAATATTAGTAGTAATTAATATTACTATTAATATATAATAACATTATATTATAATTAATATTTTATAATAACAATAAAAATAATTAAATATAATAATAACTAATATCATCACTAATCTACCCATCCATATTTTAGGTAATACATGACCTGATAACTTTTAAGTTGGCATTGTGTATTTAATTTAGTTTCCTTATTTTGGGTGAAAACACTACATTGAACTTCGTCCTCATAAATTTATTTTAATATAAAATATATATCTAAGGTAGCTTTGATGAAAGTGAAATAACCCTGGGCAATTTCGATAAAAGCGAAATAGTATAAAAAATTGCCTACGCGGCTTTTTTTACCATTTTCCTTAGGAGGCCAATTTTCATCCAAATTTCCTATAATTGCACCGAGAGGCACTCTACAACCGAGTATGAGGGAGATCTTGTAATGTTAGGTGTAACATTTTTCGATATTATGTCAGCCATAAATAATAATGTTGAATATGATGGAGATGTTGTAACATTTGTTGAGTATGAGGGAGATGTTGTAACGTTTGTTCGGCCATTAATAAAATGTAATAATAATAATAATAAAAGTAAAAAGTAATAAATATTTTGTCGGCCATTAATTAAAAGATGTGTATTTTCATTTGAAAAACACTTTTGAAATCAAGGGCTATATAATACACCAAAGGTAATACAAAAAACAACATAAAAAATTATAAAACAAGAATCTGTGACAAAGAGAGGGGAAATTTGATCAGCCAATAGGTAATCTAATTTTAATTATAATTATAATTTCAACCTTTTATCAGCGATCAATGAAGTAGCAACTCAATATTAAACTTACGTTCATTTGCTATCGAGTCATTCCTTCGCAGCATGCATCTCCCCATATCCATCTCTTCTCCCCTCCCTCCGTAGCGTGCAGCTCCCCATATCCACCCTACACATTCCCTCCACACTCTCACGACCTCCTCGCCTCCCCTCCTCATCTGCAGCCCTACCCTCCTTCCGCAAAGCCCTCCTCGCCTCCTGTGCAGCACTCCTCCACAAACCTCCCGACCCCTCCTCTGCAACCTCATCCCCTCCCCTCCTCCTCCGCAGACCTCCCCTCCTCCTGCGCAACGCTCCTCCCCTCCTCTCTCCAATGACCTTCTCGCCTCCTGCCACCTCCCCTCCTCTTCTCCCGTCGCCACCTGCACCATCCTCCTCCTCCCCCATCAGCTCTCGCCGTCTGCACAATCCTCCCGCCGCCACCTGCACCATCCACCCGCCGCATGTACCATTCGCTGCCTGCACCAATTTAAATTAATTTAAAATTTAAATTTAATTTGAAATTAAAATATATTAATTTAGATTTATATTTATGTTTAAATTTAGTTATATATATATATATTAAATTTAAATTTAAATATAATTTATATCTATATTTAAAATTAAATTTAAATATAAATTTAATTTTAATTTATATTTTATTTTAACTTTAAATTAAAATATAATTTGATATTTAAATTTCAAATTAATATAAATATTAAATTTAGATCCAAGTCCTAAATTTAAAATATTGATTGTTATTAAATTTAAATATAAATTAAAATTAACTTTTAAATGGATATTAAGACTCTCAATTCAAAGATATAAATATATTATATAGTTAGACTCCAAGACAAATTGGTGTATCCCATTGGTAACACATTGTGGTGGTTATAGGTACATTACGGGGTCAAATCGTGTTGATCCACCCTTCACATATTTTCGCCAAATGGAATATTATTCAAGTTTATCTATAAGTTGTTTACTATTTATAACAAGAACTACTTGTGGTATAGTGGTAAGGGTGTGGGGATAATGGGTGTAAGGTCCAAGGTTTGATCCTCCCAATCACCTATGTTTTTTGAAAATATAATGAATTTTGAAAATAAATTGAATTTTATACTTGCATAGATTTCATTGTATGGTTTTTTATAGTTGCATTAATTTCAGTGTATGGTGTTTTATCCGTGCATAATTTTCAGGGTAGCATTTATTCCTTGGATGCATTGATTTCAGTGTAGATTTCATGGATGCAAAAATTTCAGTGTGGATTTCACAGATGCATTAATTTCATTTTATATGTTAATGCTTGACATTTTTGATGTAGAGTCTAACATTGAAATGGAATATTTGCATGAAAAAGATGTTATGAGACAAACACGAGAACAAAAAGTACAGAATGCCGAACGTGAGAAAGCATATTAAGGAAGAAAATATAACGAAATGAGAGCAGAAGAAGGAGAAGAACAAAAAAAAAGAAACACAGAGCAACAAAAAGAATATCGAAAAAAAAAGTTGGATGAAATGACAGTAGAAGAATGAGAAGAACGAAAAGAACGAAACACAGATCGACAAAAAGAATATTGGAAAAGAAAGTTGGATGAATTGACAGCACACAAACAAGAAGAACAAAGACAATGAAACCTTAATCGACAAAGACCATATAGAGAGAAAGTTCAAGCAATTGCAAGAACAAATAAATCAAAATCTCGAATGACAAAGACAATATTCAAGCAATATACCAGCTATGGAAGATGGTCAACGTGTAACGGTCAGAGAGCAATGTGTTGATGACATGGTCCAATTTCAAGCAGTTCAAATTACTAATATTGTCCAAGATAAAGAGATTGCAATTAACGATAATATATTGGTACCATCTGAAGAAATGACATCAAAAGAACTAGAAAAAGACTTGAAACAAAAAGAAGAACAACAAAATCAATATCCAAAGAAAATGTTAGACGAAATCAAAGTAGAAGAAGGAGAATAACGAAAAAAACAAAATGTAGATCGACAAAAAGAATATCAAAAAATAAAGTTATACGAATTGACAGCACAAGAATGAGAAAAACAAAGAAACCGAAACATTGATCGACAAAGAGCATATCGAGAGAAAAAGTTGAAGCAATTGGAGGAACAAAGAAATCAAAATGTAGAACGACAAAGACATTATTCAACCAATATATTAGTAGAACCTACTGTGGGAGATGCTCAGGTCTACGATTTCAACCTCCATTCTCATATGATCGATATGAGAAGATGTCAAAACTACCAGGAGTGAAGATAAGAAAAGATGAATAAGATAGATTGAGAATTATTACGATGTGAACCATCTTTTCATTTATTTAATACTTACAAAATTATTGTCTCTATTTTCCAGTTTAATAACTTACTCAATCCTTACTTACATTATGATAATCCTCATAATTCTATCTGTGTTTTCAACTTAACTTGTTCCTTACAATGCTGATCAAACTCCAGTTTTGTGTCACCGCCCACGACAGCAACCAGCCCAAATCCTAGGCTCTATCAAGCGTTGAGAGGGATCAAATCTCCCGAGGTGGAAACCACTTCTGAGGTATTGCACCCAAGGAGCTTTTCGAGGAGAGGTTTGCACCTCGAGATATTTGATCCCTCTCGGCACTTGATAGAGCCTAGGATTTGGATCTAGGATGGTGTAAATACAATGAAATGTTGAAATTACTGCCTAAAGCTAAATTGAAAACTCTGTACTCCAAGTTATCATTTTTTAATGACAATATTTAGTGTATTATTAAAATATAGTTACGGTGTAAGAAATAATTAAACGCTCTATGTGAAATTCAAGCATAGCAGATCTATGGAACAAGAGAAACAGTTACAAGAGATGCATAAAGAATAATATGTGAAAACGGTGCAAAAGACTTGCAGTAGTGCTCTATTGATTTATTCGGAAGTAGAATAAAATACAATAATGTCACAATGACTGAATAATTCGAATTAACGAAGGAGGTCATTAGAATAGCCTACATGGCGTAGTTGGTCTGCACTAGGAGTCCTCATCATCAGATAAGTGGTAGTGTCATCAATGCACAAGTAACAATCAAACAGGTGTCAAACTGAGTCTAACAGAATGTAGGTAGGTGTAATTTATGCATGGAGCACTAATGTAGTGAAGGAGAATCCAAGGAGGGCGCATGAGGAGCTGTTAGTAGTCAGAACAGTCAAATTAGTCTCTCTAGATGTCCATCGGAGTGTTTCAGTCAGTTAACTAGTCAATCTGTCTTCAAATCAAGGAATAGATCAAAAAATCATGCCACTATCTGAGTGTGTCACTCGTGGTAGTTAAGAGAGGGCATACGCTGTCTCAGGAGATGAAAACAGGGTGCATCATGGACTAGTAGGACTGGAACTGAGCATAAACCAGCTCCTGGGGCTAGTAAACTAGGGACTAGGTGCTGGGAGACTATAATATTGATGACTAGATGCATGCAAAATGCGTGCAAACATAAAGATGATGGTGAAAATATCCTAACACACCCCACAAGCTATACTATGAGGTAGAAAATAGAGGATAGGGACCTGGTAACTCAGACCAAAGGTCACCCCAATACATAAAATTATCCAAAAATGCTAGAAACAAACTAAGTGAAAAAAGAGAGAAAACCCAGTGGGAAGAAATCCCCCCTCAAGTTGAACACTGAAGGATCTAATATGTCTCTACCATAGTAGAACTCACCCACAACAGTGAACGGAGGTAAGAGAACTTCTTTTCAGTGAATCTCTTGGTGAAGATGTTTGCAATTTGCTCTTTTGTAGGGAAATATTGTAGTACAATGGTTCTGTCATGCAAAAGCTCTCGAATGTAGTGCATGTGGATATCTATATGCTTGGTCCTTTGTCTCTAAAATGGATCCGTTGAGATCTTGATAGAACGCTGATTGTCACAAAAAATGATAGTAGAAGTGGTGCTACCAATATCAAACTCTGTTAGAATACCCTGCAACAAAACTGCATGAATGGAAGCATTGACCGATCCTTGATACTCTGCCTCTGCTAAAGATAAGGAAATGGTAACCTGATTTTTGCTTGACAAACAAATAGGCCCTGTGCAAATCGTGAAAAAATATCCAGAAGTGGACTTCCGATCAATGCTATCACCCGCCCAATTTGAATCAGTGAATCCAACCAAATCTAGATCAGAATCCACATCATAGTGTATGCCAAAATGACTAGTACCCTGCACATAGTGCAAGATTCTATTGGCTGCCTTCTAATGAATCTCATGGGGTTGCTGCATATACCTTGACATAGCACTAACGGCATAAGAAATATCAGGCCTAAAGTGTGTCAAGTATAGAAGACTACCAATCAATTTTCGATAAAGTGTAGAATCCACCAACGGTGTAGAATCACCATCCTCAAGACTGATTCCTGAGGATGGGAATGGTGCTGCTTTACAATCTCCCATATTAAATTTTTTTAGAATGTCGGAAGCATATTTTGAATGATATATGGTGACCCTATCAAAATTTTGAGTGATCTCTAAGCGAAGAAATTGCTTCAACAAGCCTAAATCACTCATGTCGAATGCTAAATGTAGTGCAGTTTTTATATTGCCGATCAAAGCAAGAGTGCTTCCTGTAATCAAAAGGTCATCAAAATAAAGGAAAATGATATAAAAATTACCTTCATGTTGTTTTAGTTACACATTTGGATCTGATTTTCATCTTGCAAAATTTTGTGATAGAAGGAAGGAATCCATCTTTGCATACCAAGCTCTTGGGGCCTGTTTTAAACCATGCAATGATTTCTTCAGTCTGCACACTAATATCGGATCTGATATGTAGCCTTTAGGATGCTTCATGTTAATATATACCTTCATATCTCCATGAAGGAATGCACTCTTCACATCCATATGGTGCACATCCTAGTGCTTAGATGCGGAAATTGCCAAAACTAGGCTGATATAATCCATTTTTGCAACCAGTACAAAGGTTTCAGTGTAGTCCACACCATGAACTTGTGAGAGTCCTTTTGCCACCAACCTGGCTTTGTATTTGCAGGTTGAGCCATCTGCAGCAACCTTAGTTCGGTATACCCATTTGCATTGAACTAATTTCCTCCCAAATGAAAGAGAAACTAGCTCCCATGTAGCATTTTTTGGAAGAGAACTGTACTCTTCATCCATGGCGGTTTTCCATATCGAATCTCGATGGGAATGATAGTATGATATAGTATCTGAACCTATCATCAAAAAACATTTTTCATATAGTGAAGGATCAAAATATGAAAGAGCCATACCTGCTCTTTGAAAGTCTTCTCTAGTTCTTCTTGGATCGGCAAGATTTCCAATGTTTGAACCAACAAATTGGAGAGTATTTTGGGCCCACTTTGGCAACTATTGGGGCTTATCTGGATCTGCATCTGAACTTGATATTTCATGTTCATCGATATCTGATAAAATATCATAAATATCATAAATCATCATCTTCTTCTGAATCTTCTTCTTGTGCAGGAGTCAAATCAACATTTTCTTCCTTGACTAGCTTTAGATCTTGAAGTGGTTCTTCAAATCTTACACTTCACTCGATGAATATCCGTTTGGATCTGATATCCATGAGTTTGTATCCTTTCTATTCTTCAACATATCCAATGAGGATGCACTCAGTACTTTGCGGATCCAAATATTTTCTCTTCTCAGTCGGAATTCTATCCCATGCAATGGAGTTAAAAACCCTGAGATTGGACATATCAGGCTTGTGACTAGTATAGGCTTCGAAAGGAGTAGTACATTTCACATATGAGTGTGGAAATATGTTTTGAATGTATGCAGAAACATTCTTGGCCTCAGCCCAAATATTTGTAGCCAAACCCTTTGACTCAAACATATAAGTTTCCATCTCTTTCAATGATTGGTTCTTCCTTTCCGCTACACTGTTCTGTTGAGGTGTGTAGGGAACAGTGTGCTGGATCTGAATTCCATTTTCTGCAAAAAGTTGCATAAGATCTGATTTGATATATTCACCTCCATTATCATATCTAAGAGCTTTGATCTTTCTCTTGGTGGCAGTCTCAATAGAAGCCTTGAAAATATTGAATTTTTCTAGCACTTTCGACTTGTTTTTGAGAAAGTAGACCCAAGTAAATCTAGAGAAGTCATCAATAAAAGTCATAACATACCTTGAGCCATTTATGGAGGTATTTGGCAGTGGACCTTTTATATAAGAATGGATCATCCCTAAAATGCAAGTAGCTCTTCTAGCTTTTCCTCGATCAAACTTGTGCTCGGGGTGCTTCCCAATGATGCAACCCTTGCATATCCCTTTCGAGGATTTGATTTTTGGAAGTCCATCAACTATGTGTTTGTTTTGCAGCAGCTTCAAATACTTATAATTTAGGTGACTAAATCTCTCATGCCAAATCCCACTAGACTCATTTCCATGAGTGAGAAGGCACTTGGTTTTCACGTGGAAAGAAGTGAGAAAAATCATATGCTTTTGCAGCATGATTGGTTTTTCCTAATGCAATGAGTTTTCCACTTGAAATACCATAAATTTAACCTTTGTTAGGGCTGAATACAACTTCCTTTGGTGAACCAGTGTGTGTCATTTGATACACCGAAAGTAGATTCGAAGCTAAGGAGGGAACATAGAGAACATTCTGGAAACTGCCATGCTCTAAATGAATAGTACCTTTTCCCTTTGAATAAATTTGAGAGTCATCTCCCATGTGGATGGAGATGCAGCTATCAGAATCCAATTATGAGAAGGAGTCTTTTGTAGCAACCATGTGGTTCGAAGCTCCCGAATCTATGAGAAGAGTTGCAGAGTTTGAAACACTAGCCATGAGAGCATGACCTCTTTCTGTATGATCATTGTTATCCTTCTTCCTTGCACCATCAAGAAGATCAATGCTGTTTTTCTCTAAGAGAAGGTCCATCTGATCTATAGTATTCTTCATGCATGAGCTTTCAGGATGAAATCCCCTACTGCAACAAGAACATTTAGTCTTCTCTTTTCCCTTTTGTTTTCCTTTCTTTGAGCTGGATGGCTCATGTGAATGATTTGTCTTCTCCTTTTTCTATGGATGATCAAGCTTTGGCTTCTGTGTCTTTTGCTTCCCTTTTCCATTCGTAAATTTGGATCCTCCAACAAAAACGGCTTGGCCTTTAGAGGTTTTTATGGTCCCCATTTGAACAAGCTTAGCATGCTCTTTTGTCAAGGATTCAATGAAGGCATTCAAGGTAGGCATCTTACAATTAGGAATTGTGAGCTTTCCCGTATGGAAAGTGGAAACAAAAACTGATTAATATTTTGCTAGCTTCGTAAGGATGGATAGAATCAATTTCTTATCTTCCTTTTCCACTCCACATTGCTTTAATAGCATTACCAAGTGCTTAAACTTAGTGAAGAAGTCATTGATGGTCTCGAAATTCTCAGGATTGAGTGCAATCAACTCATTCTCTAGCTGATAGGATCCCATTTCATCCTACTTTCCAAAGATCTTTGCAAGTTCTTCCCACACCTCTTTCAGAGTAGTCAATCCACTAATATGGAAGAGAAAATCCTTAGAAATGTTGAGACAAAGGAAACCATAGGCTTCATCAAGCTTATTGAAGTATTTTTCCTTCTCTACTGCAGATGTAGCTTCGACTTCTGGGCCCATGGTGACTCTATAGAAGCCCTAAGAGCATAATATTATCTCCATATCATCCTTCCACTGCTAATAGTTGAAGGGAGTGAGGAGATTCAGTGAAGAAGTGTCCATCTCAAGAAGATTGAATGCAATAGGAGGAGGAGAGAACCTGCAAATCAAAAAAACAAAGAAGAACCTTTTAAGTTGGCAACCTGCACTTTTCAAGTTGCATCACACCCGACATAGGAGATCAAGCAAGCTTGAATATCCAATGATCAATATCCAAGAATTATGTGGAAACTCTCGGCTTCTGGTGCAGAGTTGGAATTTTGGAGCAATAGTTGCAACTGCAGAAAGTGTTGCAACTGTAGAAAACTCCTACAATGTGAGAAAACTTTCTCAATCTTCATGAATGATCCCTACATAAAAGTATTCTTGTCCCTGGCATGGCTATGACACCATGTGAAATTCAATCATAATAGATCTACGGAATAAGAGAAATAGTTACAAGAGATGCACAAAGAATAATATGTGAAAACTATGCAAAAGACTTGCAGCAGTGCTCTATTGATTTACTCAGAAGTAGAATACAATACAATAATGTCACAATGAATGAATAATTTGAATTAACCAAGGAGTTCATTCGAATAGTCTGCATGGTGTAGCTGGTCTGCACTAGAATTCCTCGTCATCAGATCAATGGTAGTGTCATCAATGCACAAGTAACGGTCAACCATGTGTCAAACTGAGTCTAACTAAATGTAGGTAGGTGTAACTGATGCATGGAGCACTAATTTAGTGAAGGAGAATCCAAGTGGAGTGCATGAGGAGCTGTAAGTAGTCAGAACAATCAAACTAGTCTCTCTGGATGTCCATCGGAGTGTTTCAGTCAGTTAACTAGTCAATCTGTCCTCAAATCAAGGAACATATCCACAAATCATGCAACAAACTAAGTTTATCGCTGGTGGTAGGTAAGAGAGGGCACACTTTGTCTCAGAAGATGAAAACAAGGTGCATCATGGATGAGGAGGGCAGGAACTGAGCAGAAACAAGCTCCCGGGGCAAGTAAACTAGGGACTAGGTGCTGGGAGACTACCATACTGATGACTGGATGCATGCATGAATGCATAATGCATGCAAACATAAAGATGATGGTGAGAATATCCTAACACTCTACATTTTGGCCTCCAGGTGGATGAAAATGCAGATACACATGGTTGGAATCGTAAAAAAAATCAACAGACTAGTTTGCATGTAAATGGACATATGGCTATAAGACCTTGTAAGGAATACATACCCCAATTAACTCCCCAAAAAATTTAGGAGATAGACCTAGGTGATAAGGGGGTGTATGTGATATCCTGAATTCAAGCTTAAAGGGAAGATCATTAGGGTTAACCATGACTCGAGAATGAGTCAAAGGTGGATTGGGTCTAGCACATGGTTTCATGTAACCCATGGTATTGGCCCAAGGTATTGTATGTAAATAAATCTTTTAAAAGGATTAAGGAGGCTCCATTGTAAAGTGTCGTAGAAGTGAGTGGGTGAGCTCACTTGGCCCAATTGGCCAATTTTGGCCGAGGATAATGAATATATTCATTGGTTGGTTTTTCCCCACATGGAGTTTTCTAGTGTAAAACTAATGTGTCTATGTATGGTTGCTTGTGTGTAATATTTTTCCTTTGCAAATATATTTGAATATGCTCGTTTAAATGTAACAACTTGTTGCTCCAATTCTTTAATTCTTTGTTTCTTTGGCCCTTGTGGACACCTTCACAAGATTGAGTTGATTCTCAATCTTATGTACCATTAATTTCATTTTTATGACAATGGTAGAAGATTGGAGCACATACTTGCATAGCAGCTCTCCAAATTCCATATAAAATTCAACTCTATCAAGAAGGTTGATATCATCAAATTTGACTTTGATCTAGGTTTTTATGTGTACTAATCATATGTTTTTTCTAGTGTGACCTTAGGCTCTAGGATTTCTATTGCTAGTGTTTTCACACTAGCTTGTGTTAAATATAACCTACTAAGGATTATGGAATTCCTGGTAGTAGTTTCAAGAATAAAAATGGAAATAATGAAAAATAAACTATCTATCTACACCAAACATGGGTTAAGCTAACATCAATTTAAAATGGCTTTAAAAGAGAAAAATCTAGGACCATAAGAAATACCTCAAAATGGGGGCCCTTGCATCCTTTTGAAGTAGTATGTCCTTGTTCTCCTAGAAGCTCCATAGTCTCTAGCTACATGTCACAAGAGATGCCAAAGCTCAACATATGGGTAAAAAGGACTCAATGGAATTTCGGTAGAGTAATAACATGCATGAGGTAGCGAATATGTGCCTTTTGAAATGGCGGGGCCTTCACATGTATATATAGATATTGTGACCCATGTTTTTGTGGCCCATGGGATTGGAAAATGGTATCTAGATAAACATTATGAGTGGGTTAGATCCAACTTCCTTTCCCTCCCTTTTTATGGAAATTTCCTATTTTGGGGGGAATTTTACTTTTTCCCATTTTTTAGGAATGTGACAACTTCCCTCTTTTGTGGAAAGAGGAAGTAATAATGATGGGGAATTTGTGATTTTTTTTGCATGTGAAGATAAAAGTGGTGGAAATGGAAAGTGGACATGATGTATGATATGGTGTGGCTACTTGCTAGGCAAAGTGGACAAACTTTTGGTGTTAACAATTTCCATTTTGAAAGTACCTTCTTTGTGATCCACTGCTAGAAGCAATTTATTTTTGCACATGTCTACAATATCCTTAGGATATTTATCCCTCATAATGTTATTTTTTTGTGTTTTGATGTCCATGTAGTGGGGGAATATATTTGGTTGCGGTTGGGTAGACCCCGTGGATGAAGAACTTTGTTGTGGCTCGGATATGGCCAAGAGTGCATAAGAAAGGTGTTCTATTATCATCACTGGTATTTAAGCCATTGTTTGAGACTAATTAGAAGTTTCCTTTGACCCACCAGAACTATATTGGACCTCTGTAACATCTACCATATACCACTGGATTCCTGCTTCACCTTCCACTTTGGCCCATTTGTTTTATTTTTCTATCTTAGGCTCCTTAATTTCCATGTTAGTTTGTGTTTTTCAAGTTGTCCTCTTGGCTCATTCTTCTTGTTCCTATAATGCGGGGACAAATGTAGTTTGATTTTCTATTTTATCATCATTTCCCTTTGTATATTTTTTAGTACTAGCATTAGTCAACTAGAGCTTGTGTACATATTCCCATGTGAATATTTTCTATGTTTTCCCATTCTACATTGGGTTGATGGCTATAAGAGGAATTTGTGTTCTCCAACCTCTTATTAGATATAACGTTATGAGGTTCATAAGTCCACTTTTCTCCTTAAGAAAAATAGATCTACTTCAACATTTCTTCTACAGGACCTAGCACATTCCTAGTCTCGACTAGGAAGGGACCTACTTCGTTTGACAACTACAAAGTTATAGGGTGCTTACACTTTACAAAATGTATTCGATCAAATAAGATCATTTCCCTTATGTATTCTAGTGCAAGTATTCGAGGAGTCAAGAATGCTGGTAGAAGGTATGGCTCATCTTCAAAACAATAAATCGTGAGCACTGTGTAGTCCTAATAGACAAACCAATCTCCTATTCTAGTGTTTGGACTCATTGCATGAAATTCTTGTATTGTGGAAATATTATGGGAGGTGGATCACTGTGTAACAATAAATAAAGAATATACATAAAGCTATCTACAAAGTCCTAGATACATTGGTTTCTAGGTTTCCCAATAACTGAGTGAGTCCACAAATAAACTAGTAATTGTACTCCTCCTTCACCTTTTTCCCTTAGTTCCATTGAGTCAAAATATGGAGCATTATGGTATAGTACCAAGTAAAAAGAATAATATGGGCATCTAAATTATATGAGGGTATGGAAGTTTTCAAGTTGAACATGGATGTTATCAACAAGGAATTAACAGAGGTCAAACTTTGTGAGCATTACGACTAAAGGTGGGGTCAAGGTTGCTAGGAATTTTAGTAGAGTGTCATATATTAACCTATCAGTATCATACCCTAAAATATGACACATCAGGGCCAAAGAGTTTCTAGAATTCTCCAAGAATATTGAGGATTTTTAAGGAGATGGTTTCGTTGGAACTCGAGACACTCCAAGCACCAAAAGGGAGGACTCAACACCCAACCCCTCTACAAAACCAAAATCAACAAAAACCCCACCATACTTAGCATTCTGAGTTGGTGAAATGTCCTTCGCCATGCGACCCTCCCCCTCCCGAGAAGAAAAACAACAATCATTTTCCAAGACCAAGGCCCTAGTAAGATCCGCTTTAGATAAAGAGTAAAAAAAGAGGGGAATACTTCTTTCAACTTAACGAGGAAATCCGATGAGGCACATTCATAAACAGGAGAACCACGAGCTTGAACTGGATCAACCACAAGCTCAGTCCCATTGCAAGTGGAATCCGGAATAGGAGATGAATGCACATGCTCCACCAAGTCAACACCAAGAAACTCCAAATAAATCAAAGAGACTTCTTCTCCAGATTTGAAGAGCCCAAAACATTTATCTCATAAGTGGTCTATCCTTCTACATTAGAAACAACGAAAAGGAACCTTTAGTTAATCCAACACGTGATGGAATACCAATTCCCCTAGTTGATCACAATCTCCGTAGGCAGTCCATACGAGATATCAACCTCAACAAACACTAATGCCACACACCTGTCCATACCATACAACATCAAATCCTCCGTAGAGATGAAACATCCATCCCATGAGCTATAGCCTCTAGCATAGGATGAGTCCACAGTTGGAGTAGAAAAGGGCCACAAGTGAAGCTTGAAGATTTTCTCATTTTAAGGGTTGAAGGCTATATATCATCAATCCAACACCAAGGAACCCTTGCCAAAATCCCAAGGCCAACCTAAGATAGCATCAACATTCTCATCCGCAAGAAAATGGAAGACATACCATCCATTTACCAAGCCATGGATTTTAGAGCAATAACCTATGAGAGGCTGCCAATGTGTCTTTGCGCAATTAAGAAGCTCAGGTCAAGACATGGATGAGCTCTCCATCCTCCCAATCAGATCCCGTTTCGTCATATTTACGGCCTATTCCAAATCAATATCCTTTCCCACAACAATTTGAATCAGATTAGACTAGGCCCTGAACGATTTGCGTCCACGACGAACCCTAGCTCGAGCACCTGTCCCAAAATTTCGACCTTATTTTTTCTGAAACCCCTCGCGCGCAGATCCACCCTTAAACGGACAACCAACATCGATAGGCCTCCCCTTTGAGCTCAGAGGTTCAGATGATACACCCACAGTAGAACCGGACGAAGCAAAAGGAGCAGCAAAGGTTGCTGGCCTACCAATCACCAAGTCACCATCAAGTACCAAAGAAGGAAGAGAGCAATTTCTCACAGGGAGACGGAGGACAATCGGGGAAAAGCGGTAATCCCCAAGCTCATGGGAGCGGGGCAGCGCTCGTCCAAAGAAAACGGTCGAGAGTGAGAAACCCCACCGGTAACCGGGGTAAGTTGAACCCGACACCGCCCCCTCATTTCTGCATATGTCCGACAGATTCTGTCCATAATCTCCGGCGTGTGATAACTGGCACTTAAATTGCTCCTTGTCGGCTATGTCGGTTATGGAACATTTTCCAGGAGGCACCGTTTCACCCTTTCTCATTATTTTTTTGGAATTTCGATGATTTGCGTTGTCTTAAAATGGGCCAAAACCCCGAAGGACACAGTTTCATAGCATAGTTCCTCAATAAATAGAGTGGAACTACGATTCTGCATTTTTTATAATGAGATCTAAGGAACAAATCGCGAGAAAAACGAGACGATTTGAATGCCAGTTAGACCGCCCCAATATTTATCTATACTATAATATATATATATATATATATGACCAATGTTCGTCTTGAGCTACTGTATGTGCCTTCATCAAAAGAATATCAAAGTGGAGGTCACACTAGATAAAAGGAACTGTTATATCTCGCTCACTTGAATGAATCAGGGTAGATCCATCTTAAACCTGTATCTATCAAGCACCTAGAGGGATCCAATTTCTTGAGGTGTATTTCTTTTTTAAAATTTAAACTCAAGAAATTTGATCTCTCTTGATTGATAGATCCGGGTTTAAGTTTTAAGTTTTTATTTTATAAACGAACATCTATTTTTTAATTATTTTTCATAATATTTTATTTTATGAACCAACATGGATTTTTTTTAAATACTTTCCAAATACTTTTTACGTTTTATTAGATGGTTATAGGATTTTTTTAAATGCTTTTTACGTTTTATTAGATGTAACGCTACATAACGCTACGTCACACACGTTAGAAGATCTCCCCCATACTGGACTGTAGAGCACCTCGTTTCACTTGGTGCAATGAATCAATTAAGTGGTTGTTTGAGCTCAATATAATTGCATGGTCACTAGCGGGGTCACTTTCGACTTAAAGTTGTCTAGTTGCAACCCACCTCTCTCCACAACAATGGTTGCGTGGTGCAATCTGTTGTATCAAAAGATTATTCAATTTTTATTCTGAAACCAACACTAAGGTAAGATTTGAAACTGGTGTATTAATTAAATTAAAGCAAGTTAGGCTGGTTCCCACAAAATTTCTTCCCTTTTAAAAGCAAATTAGGCTGGTTACCACAAAATTTCTCCCCTTTTAAAACTAGTGAGACCTTTTTGATAGGAGTGAAGAGGCATTATACACTTCCATTTTGGATTTTTTGGATTTCTCTAGCCACAAGAATATTGAGACTAGGTGTGCCTTAGAAAAAAACATTCACAATAGAAAAGAACATATCAAACATTATTTTTAGGTACTACGTGATAGTGTTTGAAGCAGCTATTCCTATTCTATCTCTACATGCATTATTCTTGTGTTTGACTTTTTGAAGCCTTTTATGAGTGGAATGTGGGCTCTAATAGTGATGTTCTTCACTAGTGGGGGATTTGCGGGCTCTAATACTGATATTCTTCAATACAGGGGATTGGCGGATTATCTTTTAGAGTATAGAAAGAATCCACTTATCCCAAGGCATTCTAGTATGCACTTTTGAAGCCACTGAGGTAAGAAACAACTTTAATGGCAATGGCGTATTTGAATATCTTAATTATTAGAAATACAGTTATTAAAGAAAACAAATTACCTTCTTTTACTTAAATAACATATTTAGTATAGCCATCTATGTTGTTTAAAAATCATTTGAATTTGTATTGAAGTTAAATGAAAAGTGAGAATTGAATTAATCTTTAAAAAATTTATGTTCAAAATATACCAATGGCTTTGTGACCAATCTTATTAATTTTTAAATTTCCAATCATAAAATGTTAGGTTATCTTTATCTAACAAGATTCAAATTTCTAAGAATTTTAGTAAATTAGTAAAAAAATTGGAAAAATTTTAAAAATTAGTCCATGAACTAAATTTGACACCTTAAATTTTCCTTGATATCAACCTAAACAATACGGTGAAAAAAAACCCAAACATCACCATAAACAACAACCTAAACAACAAATTATACATATTTGGGAATATGCAAAGTAGAGAATATGGAGGGTGGCTAGCAACCCGAACAAAAAAGTGAAAACCACAAACAATGTAGTATGGGAAGATGGAGGGTGGTAAAGATGCAAGGTGGTGTACAATGCATGGTGGTAGGGTGGTGGGGGAGCCTTCGACCCAAAGATTGTTTGGTTGAAAAGTTGTTACAGAAAATTTATGGTCATTTCCTCGAATGAGAAGGGCTAAGGTAAACATAACTGGGTTTAATTTGTCCTTCGGTCAAGAACATTTTTATTGTGAATTATGCAATATAATGAATTCAATTAATAGACATTCATATTCATGATTTTATTCTCAATAAAAAATAATAAATAAAATTAACAAATACAAGAAAATATTAAAATGGTACCACAATCAACATGAATTGAAGTTACTTTCCATGTGTCCTTTATATTATTCATTAAAGATAGGAATAACTAGAAAAATATTTTTGAACAAAAATTGCAATTTAAATTGATATCTTGAAAGATAACTTAAAATATTAAGGATTTTACCTAAATTCAAATGAATACTAAAAGAATTATTTGTACGGGCTTTATCGGAAAATTGAAGGAAGGGTAATTCATTGGTGTAGAGATGCATTTTCATAAGGGGAAGGGTTAACTTAGTTAGGTTTGTCGTATAATGGATTATTGTCTATTATTTTTTTTAGTTTACATTAAAAAGGTATTTTAGAGAAAATAAGAAAATTATCATAAAAAATGGTAAAAGAAAATGAAATAGATTAAATTGTAAATTTTTTATGAAAATTTAGATAAGTTAATGGTTTTTTGTAAGTTGCTTACTTATTTAGAAGGATTAAATGGTGAAATCATTTTGAATGTTAAGGAACTGTGAAGAATGGAAAAAAAAGCATAGTAAAGAGAGATAAGCATCCATGGATGGGTTGCATAGGTTCCTTTAGAATCTCTAAATACTTAATTTAAGTTAGATCTATCAAGGAAATGTATTATTGTAATACTGATATAATTATTTAGGATAATAGCAATATATGGAGGCAAGGGTTAATGGAAGTGGATAGTAAGATTATATAGCTCAAGGGTTAATGGAAGTGGATGGTGAGATTAAATTTCTCAATAGTATATGCTCTAGGAGGTATATTATAAAGTTGAGTTATGAGGTAAGGATAAAAAAATAAGAGTGAGTTAAAGAGTGGTTGTAGAAGATAATATGAAAATGAGGTAGTCTATTTATTCTACTTTTTTTACTTTACGGTATGTCTTAGTTGGAATCGCCTAATTTTTTGGGGGTAAAATCCAAATTTCTACATGTTTAAATTGTATTTTTGAATCCATAAATAGATTCAGCAGCCTCAAATACCCCCATGGCACCCAAATTATGCAATTTCCATAGCTAATATATGTAATTCTATTTTTTTTTAAGATTTCCAACCCAATAAAAAAATATTTGACTAAAAATATGGTCGGAAAAAATTGAAAAAGTAGAATAGTTAGACTACACCTATGAAAAGTAAAGTGTCCTTGGAAAGGAAGAATCTTATCTTTTTTATGGTTGGATATATACAACAATGTGCTCACTTAGGATAATGAAGAAACAAAGATGTTGCAAGGCCTTACAAGGAACATAAATTGTGCCAATTAGATTAAGAGAATTGATAATATTTTTATTTTTTTATGGTTAGATATATACAATAATATGTCCACCTAGGATAAAAAGGTGCATGTGCAAATTAGATTAAAAGGAAGATGTTGGGTGGTCTTACAAGGTGTATGTGCAAATTAGATTAAAAGAATTAATCATGCTTCTGGTGAGTTGTCATTTCCAAAAAAATGGATTCAAATCATTAAAATTATTACAAGATAGATATGAGAATTAATAATTTATTTGGTGAGTCGTCTTTTCCAAAAATAATTGGTCCAAATCATTAAAATTATAAAAAATGGGGTAGGGAAATTGATGTGAGACAACATTTCTAAATATTTAAAAGTATGGTTAATAAACATAGTTTATAAAGGCATAAATCACTTTTTGGGAATATTGTATTGGCTTTATGGTTGACAACAAATGAAATGCTATTTAGGATAAAGTGATTATGTTATTACAAGGTAATATATATGTTTATAGAGAAAGGCTTACTTATGTGGTCCTCGATGCATTATTGTGAAGAAGAGTCTCATTCTACAATATAGTATGGGATGTGTAACTCCTTCCATGTTCATTGTGGAATTGTGGAATTGACATCTATCTTTTATAAAAATAATAAAATATTATAAAAAAGTAATATGTATTTTGAAATTAGATTTAAAATATTTAAAAAGATATATATACAAATGTACACAAATTAAATTAATTAAAATTATAAACATTATATTAGATATTTGATTTGAAGAGTGCAAATCTTAAAAAAAGTTTGCAACTAGAAAAATCTTATCCATCTAAAAAATTTTTTATCCGTCTAAAAACTTGGTAGATCCTTTTAAAATAAAATAAATCTATGCTAATATATAGACAAATATATTTTACTTTTAAATAAGCATGTATTTTATGAACAAATAATAGAGTTGAGTTGAATCGTCTATGGCCGTTACTCAAACTTCCATTGGACAGGGATTGGAAGAGCATGCAATTGTTGGGTATTCTAAGATTCTAATATATTGCTTGAAAGGAAATAGTAGTTTGCATAATTTACTATTATCTTTTGTGATGGAATGAATAATTAAGATAAAGAAGAATTTGTTTTGCATGGTTACATTAAACATATGTTCAAATGGGATAGATAGGAAGGATGCCCAATTTTTAATGAAGGAATTTCTTTTCATGTTAATTGTAGTAGAGAGAGTAAATGCAAGTACTTCTCCTGCATAAGTAATCCATCTTTATTGAAGCCATGTTAATGTTTGTGAAGTATTTTCATTCCTATTTTGGAATCTATCAAGTAATTGATTAAATCTACCTCTATTGAAATTATATTAAGGAAGCCAGTAATTTCTGTTTTGACCTATTTTCAATTTTGTTTTGTTTTTCCAGCAGGAAAAAAGCATACCATTGTTATTCTTATTGAATCAAATCATACATATTAGTCATTGTCTTAGGAAAGACCTATCAAAACTCTAACATAACTATCTGACAGACCAAATCAGCATTAACCGCTGAAAAACACTCAAAAAATTACAGAAAAATAAACCTTCACCAAGCTAGTACTAAGCTAGTACTAGTGTCTACTTTTGACCTCCAAAAAGTTCTAGACTCCGAAAAACAAGATTACTCAAAAAAAAACCTCATAAATCCCATATCAAAAAAACAAGATGACTCAAAAAATCTCATAGATCCTATATAAAAAAAACAAGATTACTCAAAAAAGCCTCATAGATCCCATATCAACAACTTGGGAATCTAGGAATTCCTCTCATATTAAAAAGCCTTCCTCAACGCTCAGAGCGTGTTTGGATAGTGTTTTAAAAAAAGTTTTCATTGCCTTTTCTTCGATGACATTATTTCAAATATCTGTTCAAAATAGATACTATGCTAAGACCTATTTCATAGAATGTTGAAGAAGGAATATCTTTTAATTATGTTAAAAACATAAAATTGAATTTTTTTTTCCAAAAAACTTGTACAAAATCATCAGATCAGATGCAAGGTATGGATAGTATTGACAATTGCACATAAATGTAAATGACGAGCAAGTACTTCCATTTCAAAAATGCCCAAATTATTATCTTAATACTAGTTATGCAATACATCAACATAGGTTTTAAACGGTATTCAAAATAATAAGAGTAACCTTATCAATTATTTGTAGGGTGCTAACTGTAGTGACATTTCTCAACAGCGATAATCCTCCCGATTCGATTCTTGACGGTTGGGCGCAACATCATTTCGTTGCGGTGGTTGATCTTCTGCAGATGAAGGCGAAACACGAGTTGCATGAGAAAGACAGCACACAGCAATCATTACAGAAACCAGGATTAGAAACGGACAGGCCATGATAAAAATGCTGAAACGTAGCATAAACTTCTTCCCATGGCCACCGGTGAGCTCATCTTGACGATTCATATAAAATAAAGAAGCCCCCAACAGAAACGTCGAAGCGAAAGAGACTAGAGTTTCCCAACGGCATTGCGTGCCAAACGACTCTCTCAAGTCATTCCATAGTTGCGTGAATGAAGCCATGATTCTGGTAAACTCTTTTCTACTCTCTTCTGAAAACAGCGCCCTTGATGATTAAAAACCTACGATCTTCTGCTCAAGCGAACGATTTTTTGCGCTGTTAACGACTGTTTCATGAATTTATATAAAATATTTATTCTGAATGGTTGATAAAATGATACCAATTCAAATGCTAAACCCAATCTTCACATTCCGGTCTTGTGGAATCATTGCTTTCTTGGCAATAACAATAAATATTAACCACTATGGTACAGAAGATTGGTCAAACATTGCTTTCTTAGCGACAACAATAAATTTTAAGTTTATTTCGATAGCCGTTAAATTATTCCGTCTTGAAATTGAATATAGGAAATTTGGAAAAGTGATGTAAATCTGTATTCCATTAATCCCCTCTGATTCTTCGGAGAAGTATAAAAATCAAACGGTCATTTTTTCATTCTTCGCAGAAGTCTAAAAATCAAACGGTCATTTTTTCATTCTTCGGAGAAGTCTAAAAATCAAACGGTCATTTTTTTCCTGGAATAGGGTGTTTCTAATTTTGCAAAACCTAAATTTAAGCAATTTTGATGTCAGCATCCTTAGAAGAGACACCCAAAATTGAAAAATTACCACCCAATTTTTTCAAAATAGTGCTGAAAAAATGTACCTATTCCAACCGAAATTATCCAATTTTTAAACTATGTCATTTTATAGAGTATTTTTGCATAAATTTTGGTTAGAGTTGTTAGTTAATATAAATATAAGTTGACTTTGTATTTTTTAAATAAAAATATATAATTTAAATAAATAATTAAAATTGTTAATTTGAATATATAATTACTATTTGGTCAAATATTTCAATAACAATTAAAAAAAAAGACTTATTGTTTTATTTTAAATATTGAAATGATTTTATGTTTAATATAATTAAGTTAAATGGTTGCATTAATAATATAGATTTATTGTAAATGCTGATCTATCAAGCACTTAGAGGCATCCCATTTTTTTGAGGTGTTATTTTTTAATGATGTTTTAAGTGAATATGAATATTACATTTTATTTTTGATACATAAAACCTGTTAACGTTACACATCTCCTCCATACTTGATTGTATTTTTGGTACATAAAACGATAACCTTACACATCCCCATACTGAATTTTAAGCACTTGGTAAATTTTGATATTTCAATATATTTATTACACAAGTGGGTCAACGACTATGGTAGATTATCCAAAGGCTGTATACATTGAATATGCATTATTTATTGACCAAACAAATAATACGCGGTATCTACTACCATTGCCCAAAACTAACATTGCCGTTGGCCTCTTGCAGTTTACCTATTTACGGAGTTACAGTTTACCTATTTACAGATTTAGGGTTTTATAAGGTGCACCGTCCTTTCACCTTAAAAAGGATGGAGAAGTTTAAATGAGAACATAACGGTGAAATGATATAGGTTCAAATCACTAAAAGGTTCGTTTGAAATTGTAACCTGGAAACTTTATGCTAGATTGTGTGAATATATTGACAATCACATATTTTGGCCATTATAATTAATATTGACAATTTTTTAATTGTATATTAAATTATATTTAATTATGGAATATGTTATTATTTGTTATCTATGTAATTTTAGTACATAAATGTATTCTATGAAATCAATTGTAAATCTCACAAATGGTTTGCATTACATAAATGTAAAAAATAAAGCAATCATTATCATTTGTGAATTTATACTTAAGTTTTTGTTATTATTCAAGAGTGTCCATTGGTTGTAGTTTGGGTGGTTCCCTGGAAAGGTTGTTATCCTCCCCTCCCACGTTCAATTCTTGTAGATTTTATAGTCCATTTTGATTAAAGAATATGATAAATATTTTTTGTTTAATGCAATCCATGCCATTCCAATGTGAATTTATATGTACGTTTTCATATTGACTGTTGGTAGATTATTTCACCGATTAAGTAAATTTAGTTGAATCAATATATAATTTCCATTTATGTTTTTTCTAGATGGAAGGAGGATGAGACAAGTGTACTCTCAATATTGATTTTATGGTTTTTGTTCAAAATTCTAAATAAACAATTATAAAATACATACATACATACATACATACATACATACATATATATATATATAAGTGGTAGTTGATGTGATAACTGGTAGCTCATGAGTGGATAATTGTACCGAGTGAAAGAGGTGCTCTACAGCCCAGTATGGGAGAGATCCTTTAACGTGATATAACGGTAATAATGTTATAATGCGTAAAAACATAATAGTGATAGTGATAGTGAATATTATGAGAGATCATAACAGTAGTAACCTAAAAATTATGGAAAACATTTAAAAAAATCCATGTTGGTTCATAAAATAAAATATTGTGAAAAGTAATTAAAAAATAGATGTTCGTTTATAAAATAAAAACTTAAAACTTAAACCCGGATCTATCAATCAAGAGACATCAAACTTCTTGAGTTTAAATTTAAAAAAAGAAATACACCTCAAGAAATTGGATCCCTCTCTGTGCTTGATAGATACGGGTTTAAGATGGATCTATGCTGGTAGATAGACAACGCATTTAACTAAACAAGGAAAAAAGGTAACATGTAGTAGGTAGTTGAGGCATGGAGAAGAATAGGTGATTATAACTAAGCATGGAGATATCTTCTTCATGGCACTTGTAATTAAAATGTTAGTGATTCAAATCATCATGATCGATCCTTAACTCAAATTTTGTACCCATTGGATAGTGCCTCCACATATTCAAGGCATGCATGATGGATACAAGCTCTACATCATGACTGTCCTAGTTATGTTTGAATGTTATTTCAACTTTTTGGATTCATAAATAATCATATGACCATCTTGATTCTACACTCCACCAATTCCTTGATTACATGCATCAACGCATACTACAAAGCTTCCATCAAGATCTGTAATCCTCAAAACTGGTACACTAATAAGCATTTCTTTGAGTCTTTGAAAACTATCTTCACATTTAGAAGTCCATTTGAACTTCACACCCTTTTTCTACAAAGATGTAATGGGATGATCTATCTTTGAGAAACGTTCAATAAATATTTGTTAGTTCCCTACTAACCCTATGAACAATATTAATTCTGACACATTCATTGCTGTTGACCATTCCATAATAGCACTTATCTTCCCAAGATTCACTGAGATGCCTTCTTCTGATATGATCTTCCCCAAGTATTGAATTCTACACCGATAAAAGGATCACTTACTTAGCTTGGCATACAATTGATGTTGTTCGATTACTTGCATCACCAACCTTAGATGTTCTTCATGTTCTTCTTCTGTCTTGGAATAGATGAGGATGTCATCCAAGAATACAACCACAAACTTATCCAAGTACTTTTTGTAAATTTCATTCATCATACACATGAATGTTTCTGGTGCATTGGTCAATCTGAAGGGTACTATTGAAAAAATCATAATGTCCATACCTTATTCTGAGTGTTGTCTTATTGATGTCTCCATCCTTGATTCTAACTTGATGATACCCTGATCTTATATCTCTCTTGGAAAACACCTTGGATCCTCTCAATTGGTCAAATAAGTCATCAATCCTTGGAAAGGGATACTTATTTTTTATTGTTTATTTGTTCAACTATCAGTAATCTATATGTAGCTCCCATCCTGGGGGTGAACCATGTTAAATACCATTTCGTGCGATTGCTTGTGTGTTTGCATTTGTGTCTTTGCTTATGATGAATGGTTAAGTGTTGTCTATGAGTTTATGTGCTTTGCTTTTATATGTATTCGCCATAAGGATGATGATGGTAATAATATGTTAAGTAATCACATGTATGAATGAATGTCGAATGCACCAGCACTTCGCAGTTAGATGAATGCATGAACTAGTTGGATAAACACTTAGTGCAGCACTGGAAGTGCGTAGTGATATCGTGTTTGTTATAGTCTATAAGGTTGCAAGGTTCCATCTACTATGCTTGTTGAATGCGTCTTGTTAAATTAAGTAAAATATATTAAGCAACCTAAGTTTGTAAGAGGAAGCACAGTCTTTGTGGCGTTGTCCTGTCGTCAAGTAGTTTCCCCACATCGCACAGTCCTTGAATGCACGATAGCTTGTGTTCGTCGTGAAGAAGTGGAACTTCGCGTTGTCTGAATTCCGCAGCACGAGTCCCGTAGCGTGTTGCTTGCCAATCTGTTTAAACACTCATCACCTGGTTGTGGAAACTTGATTCCGCAACCCCCCCCATTGCTTTGCCTTGGGTGAGACCTTAGTCTGTTCGCAGATTGTTGCCGAAAGGGCCGGTGAAAAGGGGTTTTTTTTCGTTCCTTGAACAACGCAGAACCTGGATATTTATAGAAATCCTCAAGAACAGTTATACAAGGAAACATGTCCCATATCCTTTGAAGCTAAATTGAACTGCGCAACTCCTGTAAAGAAGCTCAATCCTACCCCTAATATTGTAGAATTGTTCAAAATGGAAAGGTGTATAGCTTATGAAGAAATGCACAAGGACTCTTCCTTATCACAGATTTCAAAAAAGCTTGAGAAAGATTGCACCTCTAAAAGTCCTAATGCCTTTTGGAGGAGAGAAAAATATTTTGTCTCTCTACCGTATGATCCTTTGGTTAAGCGTAGAGCCGAATGAGCCTTTGCATCCTTAACATCTCCTATAGAAAAAGAGTTTTGTGCTACTGAAATCAAAGACTTGCTTTCTAAAGGTTTCATTGAACCCTCTAGAAGCCCTTGGGCTTATCATCCCTTTTCAGTAAACAAGCATTCATAAATTAAGAGAGGAAATCCCAGGTTAGTTGTAAATTATAAACCTCTTAATGCATACCTCCAATATGTCAGATACCTTCTTCCTGATAAGTCAAGCCTTTACAAATAATTGTCGGTTCTACGATCTTTAGTAAGTTTGATCTAAAATCTTCATTTTACTAGCTTGGCATCGAAGCAAAGGATTGCTTCAAAACGGATTTTGTTGTCGTACATGGTTAGTATCAATGGAAAGTTCTCTAATTTGGAATAAATAATGGTCCTTCTGAATTCCAAAAGAAAATCGAAGATATTTTCAGGGAAAATAAATGGGCACTTGTATATATTGATGATGTCCTAATTTGCTCTAAAAATTTGCAGGAACATTTAAAGCAACTACAAGAGTTCTACTAGCTGGTGTATAAACATGGCTTAGTTCTTTCCAAAAGAGAAATGGATATGAGGAAGAAAGAAATTGAGTTTCTTGCTCTAAACATCAATAAAGGCCAAGTAATCCTCCAAGAGCATGCTCTTAATTTTTTTTATCATTTCCCGAATGAAATATTGGAGAAAGTCTAGTTGCAATGCTTCTTAGGAAGCCTGGATTATATCCAACCTTTCTATAAGGGCCAAGCTAATCACATCCATATTCTACAAAAAATATTGAGTAAAAAAACTCCAAAATTGAGCAATGAAATGACCAAAGTATTTAAAAGAATTAAAGCAAAAGTAAAACAACTTCCTCCTCTCTCCATTCCCCAAGGTATGGGAGACCTTTTCATAGAAACAAATTCCTCCAGCAAAGCATGGGAAGGAATCCTGATAGAAAATCATGGAGATAAAGAAGAAATATGTGGATATGCCTCAAGTTCTTTTAAGAGTGCAGAATAAAGTACCCCTCGAGCCACAAAGAGATTCTTGTTTTCAAAAAGGAATTAAACCATTTCAAACTATATCTGATAATTGTAAAATTATTAATCATAACATACTTAAAGATCATAAAATAAAAGTTTGATTGCTGAAAAGAATTCTAGAATTCTTAAATGGTTTATGTGGCTTCAGAATTTTGATTTTGATATTGTATATAAACCTAGTTATCTTAATAGTGTTGTCGATATGCTAGCCAGAGAAGAATATCAGCTTAGTCTCAAGATGTTCAACATCGGTGCATTAGATGCTAGAAATCCAAAAGAAAAATAATTTTTTGAGACCCCATGAGTTCTCCGAAGTTCCTGGAATTTCTAGAATATGCTAGCAAAAAAGAAGAAGACAAGCAACTAGTCATCTCATTGATAAGTCAGATTCACTCTTCTCCCATGAAAATTGAAATTTTAGAAAGATGGGAGAAAACAACATTTCTAAATATCATAAATGCATATTATAAGTTATCAGACTTAAATGATATCTGTCTAGATACGACTGAGTTTGATGGGAAAAAGATTTTCTTTGTTGATATAGGCCCTCGCTATTTAACATGGACAAGTTGCCATCTGATTCTACAATTTTGCAAAGAACAAGGAGAGATCATAATTTGTAGAGATCCATCCTCCTTAGTTCAACAAAAATGGTAAGGATGGATAGAAGTATTTCTTGATAAGTTTTGTCCTAGAAAAGATTGGGTACAAAGACGAGCTAATTTTATTTTGCATCTCTAGGATGACATGATTTTAGCTCATTAGAACTATATGTAGTTCAAATTCAAATTGAAACACACTGGCGAAAAATATTTTCCCTTAGAACCACTATCAAAATGACACAGAAGTTTCTCCAATAGGATAAAGATCGAAGGATGATTAGACCGCTATACCAAAGAACTTGTGCTCACTTACAAAGTGGAATCATGTTTTGAATGAGAATTTTGTTGCTTTGCCATTGAAGTTATGATGGGGTCTAATGTAGAAAGATGTTTTTCACATTGTTTATTTCCTGGTACTGAAATCTCTATCCCATCTACCTCTGAATATGATGATGAAAATAATGATGGATTTCTTAGATCTGGTTGTGTTTGTGGCATACCAGATCTTGGGGATGGAAAATAAAGATGTATCTGCCTAGTAGTATATGATCCCGATGACTGATGTAAAAGCGTGGTGGGACACTATAGTAGTTCCACATTGTAAATTTTAATTCTCTTGTTAGTATGGGTACGAAAGTACTTAGATTCCTTCACATGACTCAGATGACTTATCTCACAAAGGGTAATGTTGTGCAGGAAAATACCTTATAGTGGGGAGACGACACTACCAACTTCTGAGGTGACAAGTAAATACATTCATGTTTTGCATTTAATTACTACAAATGGAAAGAGGATAGGATTCCGAAAGTTGTACCTATGTAACAATGGCTGGTCGTAAATTTTTTTTCAATTTTCTTTTAAATTTTCAAAGCAAGACAAACTATGCTACGTCGAAAATAATGATAAATCTCACTACTGAGCTACCAATTTAAATTTTTGTCTTGTCTAATATTTGCAAAAGAAAAAGAACTTGGAAAGGAGCAAGTAAGACCTAACGCAAAGTGTGGGTAAAGAAAAACAACCTAATGGCTTAAAACAATCAAATCAAAAAGACTTGAGAAAAACTCCACCCTTTGAGTTGTTTTGATGAAAAAAATCAAGGTTTGGAACAAAGTGTAAAAGAAAAAGGGAAAGAGATGCCTGCAACGGAAAGACAAACCTAGAAAGGCTGCTCCTAAGCACCAAAACCTAAGAAAACACCCGCCAAACAAAGGAGTAGGTAAGCAAACGAAAAGGTAACCCTACCAACACACAGACTCAAAGGAAAAGCTAACTAGAAAGCTTTAACTCACTCAGACTGATCTAAGCAGATGTTCAGAAGGTATCTAGACCAAACAACCCTTCAAAGCCACCCTAATAACTCAAACTGGGATCAAACCCTAAAAAAAAAGACAAGACACAGTAAAAGTACACAGTTGTTGCTACAGACAACAAGCGTTGAGTGCGCGGGTCTGTATAACTACAACAAGTGTTTAAGGAAAACAATGTGCAGCTATGTCTAGTAGAGAGTAGTGCACAGCATCAAAAGGTCTAAAAAAGCAGAAAAGAAACCTTAAACAAGTGCTAAAGCAAGTAAAGGAAATCTACAAGACTTTAGAGAGGCAAACAAGACTCAAGTAAGACAAACATGTCTCAGTACTCAGTCAAGGAAGCAAGGAAAAAACTAGACATAGACCCATCCACTTGGAAACCAAACCCTAGTAAAAGGTTTGAACCTAAAAGAAAAGTGCACTACTTTGTGGTATAAGTACCAGCATCTGCCACAAGAAGTACGCTATTGTGTTTGAGAGAAACTAGTGCACAAGACAGAAAATGAGCGACTGTATGCACAGTAATCCGGCGCACAGGGACTTAAAACAATGAAAAAAGAATTTCTCAAACAGACTGAGATGAATCAAGATAAAAGCGAGACTCGAAAGTGACCTATAAATAACTTCTCAGAGAACATAAAATTGAATAAACTAGAAGAAAACCTAGAAAGGTCCCCTAGAGCAGAAAACAACCGGTTACTCCTGAGTGGAGTCGGCAGTATGTTGTGCAGGAAAATACCTTAAAGTGGAGAGACGAGACTACCAACTTCTGGGGTGACAGGTAAATACATTCATGTTTTGTATTTAATTACTAAAAATGGAAAGAGGATAGGATTCTGAAAGTTGTACCTTTTTAATGATGGATGGTCCTAGCTTTCGCCTAATCTTTCTCTATGATGAACCTGCAAAACAAGTTAACTTTCCTCAGCGTATCTTGACTGTAACAAATATGATGAAATTGGAAACAATTAAACATCAAATACAATCAGATATTCAACCAAATAAACATTCAATCAAATAAGCATTCAATCAAATAAGCATTCAATCAAATAGAGATTCAATTTGGGATGGGAAGGGTATTTCCACCTTTTATTGTCAAAGAAATGAGATAAGTATAGATATACCTGATCTATCCAGACACTTCCGCAACCGAGTCCTGGGCTCCTGCTCCTCACAATGACTTAAGAATTCCTCCAGCGTAACAACAGTTAAATCATTCCTTCCAGGTCCCTCTCTCATGGCTCATCCTTGTATTTATCAAGGTAGGCAGTTCAAATTGAGAGGTTGTTGAATTGGGAGGTTGGGGAAGTTACATAACCAACTTCAACTAATCCCAATTTGTAATATTAATATATTTTTTCATTGCATCTTAAGATGTGCGCAGGTTTCATACAACCAGACTAGCGCACAGTATGCAACTCTTGCACTTTACAACCATCGTTTGAAACATTTTAGGGGATGTGCATAGGTTGTCTTCAATAAGACCAACATTCATATTAACGCTATATCACCGTGGCAATAGTAGCGGACATGTCATGAAAACTGTAGAAAAAAATATGTTTTTCAGTTGAACAGTGTGATCTCAGAAATAACTCATCTAGGGTCAATCTATCTCTTCCATCCATAGTGTTTTTTTGTGTGATCAACAGGGAAATTCACGGACGAAGAAGTGCATATTTGACCTATAACACGTAAAATTTGATCTACCGCCATAAAAGTGAATCTTAGCTTTTACTTTCATTTGCTAGTTTGGTGTCACCGGTTTACTAGATAAATTTGTATAAATAAAGCCTCCCCCACCCACTCGGGTAATCGGTGTTTGGGAGTTGAGATTTATATAAGTATTCGAGTCGAGGTCTATGTATCCTTTATGCCCGCGCTTCTTGCGACCTGGCATGAGAAAAACAAATATCTCAAGTGTAAGAAGAAGTTAGTGGTGTATTTTTTCCCTCTGCGCTTAGTGCGACCAACTGGGATCAAAATCTTGTTGATCTTCTAGTGTGTAGTCTGTGATGATCTTAGCCATCCAAAGATGATAAGACAAAGATGTGTTTTTATTTTCTAAGGTTGAGAGTTTTGTAGTGATTAACTCTTGGGATTCTTGGTTTTGTGACTGGGAGTTATAAATCAGAGTCGGTCCTTGGAGTTTGTGTCAATTACACGTAGCATACATGTATGCCTTCATACACTTATCTATATATGAACATCATTTCATAGCATATTGACATGTATTTATAAACATATCAATCAAATAAAACATCATAACAATCTTTCTTATTATTGGATACCAATTACACATAGCACACATTTATGCGTTCAGCATTACATTTCTATATACACAATCTCTATATAAAAGTCATCAATTTTTGAACCATGAATAATACAGTTCATCAAAATAGACCACTTAGTAAATCCTTTCAAACTTATTAAATATATTAGATTTACCAATTTGTCACCACTCATGTCATAATAGCAAAACCAAAGCAAAGTAAAGAAAAAATTTGAAGTGAACATTATTGATTCATAAACATTAAAGATATGCATTAAAATATTATAGGAAAAAACTCTACTTTCTAAGATGAAGCAACTAAACAAAATGCAAAGCAAATTATAAAAAAATGCTTTATTTATCCCTAAGAATTCTATCTTCTGTGCACCCATAAGTGCTGCGAGAACTAATGTTTCCATGTTGGCCATAAGTCAACAAATTGTTGTTGATTTGAGCAAAGTTCAAAGTTGTTTATGTTGCACATATGAAAGCATGGACTATAGAGATAGTTGGAAACTTGACTAACTAAATACCATTTAATGTATTATTCCAAACATATTGATTTAACCCAGATAATTGTCACCACTGCTAAAAATAGGATATTATTACTAAAAAGTTTAGGGATAGGACATATACTCAACTTGTGTTCATCTTATGTTCATTGATGAAACTCATCTTTTAATTGATAATAGAGGACCAATGTTGGAAATCAAGACTCATGATTCGATTAGTCGGATTTTCTATAACACATCCAAACTACAAACTTATGATCAATGGTGAGATTCATATATTAGATGATAATAGATGACCTTTACTTGAAAGCATTGTTTCTAGGATGGTTAGGGAAATCAATACTATTGAAGAAATTATTCAATTGTTGGAATTGGTTACAACACGTCAAAACTTCAAACTTTTGATCATTGATTCAATTTTCATATTTTACATAATAGAGGAAAAGTGATAGAAAGAATTGTATTGAAGACAAATAGGGAAATAGAGACTCAATAAATGATTAGATTCGTGGGATTGTATACAACACTTCCAAACTACAAGATTTAGATCATTGATCATATTCATCTTTTACATAATAGAGTAGCAGAGCTAGAAATCATTGTATCTATGATAATTAAGGAAATAAAGACTTCTCAAGAAATGATGAGATTGGTTGGATTGTCTACAACGCATCCAAAATACAAGCTTTAGATTATTGTTGAGATTCATATTTTAAGTAATGACCAATCCTAGAAATGATTGTATCTAGGATAGTTGCAAATTATAAACTTCTCAAAAAATGATTACATTTGTGGGATTTTCCTCAACACTTCCAAACTACAGTAATAAGGTTAATAAATGGATAATACACTTCAATGAGTTATGTTGTAGTTAAAAGGATATTGTGGTGATATGTGTGCACTATTTAGGATTATAACTAAGATATTAATAAAAGATATATGAAGGATTATGAAAATCCTAAACTATCTATGACATATTATTATTTACTTTTTATAATTGGATTAAGCAACATAATACTACTAAAATATTTTAGAGAACTACTGAATTATTTTTTGCTAACCAAAACAAATATTAACCAAAATAGAGATATTAGATATATTTTATTATGAGTTAGGAATAAGAAATACTTTAGATAGCATAAAATCTATAACTATACTTATAAATACTAAATACATTCATAGCATATTTATAAACTATAACATATACAAGTAATTGTAAAATAGGAAAAGAACACATGGTGAACAATGCTTAGCTAGTCTAGAATAGTTGCATAACAATAGTTTAGAAGGCCAAGTACCTCCCCACCATAGACTATGAGTAACTAACTTACTTGCTCATGTGACCCCCATGCATGCACTATGACTCCATAAGGGCAAAATATTCTCCCAATGGAGTCCACAACCCCATAATCCCATTTATTGAGAGGGTCTATCTCATCCAAAAACTCAATTTCCTCAACACTATTATAGTGTCGAACTCTCATAGAAGTCTCCTAACACATAAAAGTGCTCACACAACAATCTCATCATACTTGGAAACATATTTTCTCCTCTCATATGCTCATATATAGAATAGTTTCCTAGGTTTTATGTCCAAAGGCTTTCCCTTCTCTTGGGAAATTTCCAACTTTGGATTCACTCCTATATTTTTAGGTGTTAGTTTCATATTTTTGTCTTTTCACAATTGGAAAATCTCTCGAGGGGTAATAGGATTATGTTCCCCACCCATTGAGTCATAGTCATCTCTATTCATGGCTTCCTTGATATTTTATTTGTCATTAAATTAATTATAAAGTGTCTCTTACATCAATCCTTTCCGAATTAATTATAAAGTGTCAAGCTTAATCTTGCACACTTTTCAATTAACACATAATGTAAAAAAATTTGCTCAAAAGCATAATCTGAATTTAAGTAAGTAACATCATTTAAGAAAATTGGGGAATATTACATCAACTTCCCTTTAAATTTGTTGCAAATAAGTAAATGATCAACCAATTCTTCTAGATCTGCAAATATAAGCACAGATACATGTAGAAGCAGCTAAATCTAAGCACCAATACATGTATAAGCAACTAAATTCCTTCCAAATTGTATGTAAGATCAAGAAATTAGAGAAATGTCATTTTCTATAGTCCAATCAATTTATTGAAAATATTTTCATACATTTTTAAATTAGACTCGTCAATGTTTCTCAAATTCATGCATCACCTTTCCTTTCCATCTTTATAAGTCTTATTGTATGGAAATGCCTATGATTATCTTTTGTGAATAAGAGATTGTTATTTTAACTGCAATTTTTTCTATCATAAATGTGCGGAGAAGAGATTCATTCCTATGGTCTATCTTCATATGAAACATGTGTTACATGTGATTATATAATATAGTTACTATCCTATGTGGGAATTATTTATCCCATTGTATGAGTTTTGGGATTTCATAATCATGATACTACATCGAGGGCTATATTTTACAATTGTGATCCGTTAAAACGCCAAGCTAATTACTTCATTCGCTGCTCCAGAGCACCACGTGCTACCATTTATTCCCTCCCACGCTCCTTCCGCCCAACCCGCAGCATTCCCATCTCCCCCAGCATTCTCTCCCCATGCGCATTTACTCCACCTTCACGCTACACAACCGCAAGACCTAAACCTAGCGGCATCCCCCTCCTGCCATCTCCTGCACGCTCCTCCACTCCTACGCTCTACCCTCAGCCAACAAAGCTGCGCCCTAACCTCTCCCCCAGCATTCCTTTACGCTCCATCTGCACCATTCAACGCATTCACTCCCTAACGCCTCTATCTTTGCTGCCCATCTTACCACTAAATTTTTCCACGCCATCTCCATCTCCTACGCAGCACCATCCACCCCAACCCATTTCCTTCATTGCTGCTATCTGCTGTGCGCTTGCTCCTCCATTCCAGATTCCCACGCTGCCCAGCTCGTGCGCTGGCTCCTCGTTTCTCATTCACGCCCAGCTTCTTCATTTGCTGCTCCTTCCTGCCATCTGCACCTTTCACTCTCCCACAGCATACACGCTGCCCCCCCTTACACGCTCTCACGCCTTCCCTCGAACCCCGATGAGATCAGTATTTTTCACAATAGTCATGTTCTGTATTGGGTTCTGCGTGGTTTGAACCTGAATACGCTGAGATTGCATCCATTTTCATCCCATGTCAGCCCCTGGAATACCTTAATTGCCAACAACACTTTATACTGACAGTCGCTGGCTGTCTGGACGTTGAGAATACACCTGATAGTCTCTGGACAGAGCTAATTCTACGGCTTTCGCTGCCTTCTATGTGATTTGAACTCGCGGCTCACCGGGACGCTTGGATTTGCGTTGCTTGTGAATTTGTGTTAGCTTTCGTGATTGTTGGGAGCAGTCATGGCTTTGGTTGTGAAGGTAAAATATGACACTTCTCTGAGGAGATTCAATGAGTAATCAAGGGAAGACGGCAGTCTGGACCTCTCTTTGTCTGGGCTAAGATCTAAAATATGCGATCTTTTCTCTTCTGGTAACATAACCCTATTTACGACCTTCATACAACGAGCAAGGGTGGGTATTCAGTGCAGAAACAGCAGAGGCAACCAAGTCATGAACAAAAGCATGTATGCAAGGCCGAGTTGAGGAGCAGCCGTGATACAAATTGCAATATGACCACAGAAAAGAGCATCTCCTTTGTTAATGGCAGTGGCTTTGAGCACAATATGGCATTGGCCTTCCACCCTGTCTATTTCACGCTCACACTCCCATTTTCAACATGGCATCTTCAACACTATCCAGCAGTGCATTTCACATTCACCAACAAGCCATCTTCAACATAGTTCAGAAGTTCATTTGGCCTTTGCCAACGCCATCTTCAACATGGCTTTCATTTCCTTTGGCTTTAGCAGCCTTTTCATAGGGACCCAGTCCCTATCTGAGTCCAAGCTCACAGCTGGGCTCACATTTTTGGTTCAGTTTTACTTTGTAGAAGTATTAGTTCTCTTTGGGTTCCATTTTTGCTATTTCCTCCCATAGTAGTCTACAACACTTTACACAGTTTTGTTTGCAGAAAAGGTCTTCAGAAGTTTTCGAGATTGCTTCAAGCTTTTGTATCAAATCACACCCTTGTCAGGATCACTATCAGTTCATTTGTTGGTGGTACATAGATCTACAACACAGATCTACACCACGTAGAGAGGAGGTACACAGATCTACACACAGATCTCTCCCTCTAGTTTATTTTCATAGGATGATGCATAGCAGCTCCATGGGCACCCCACCTGCTCACATCTTACACCAACTCCACATCCCACCCAAAGAGGAGGTACACAGATCTACACATAGATCTCTCCCTCAAGTTTATTTTCACAAGATGTTCAGTAGCAGTTGTATGGGCACCCCACCTGCTCGCATCTTTTACACATCATCACGATCTTCATCAAGTTGCAACAACGGCACCTCTTCTACATGTGGTTTCTCTTCTTTGCAAACATGGCTGTGAACTTAGACCGGGAGGAAGCAAAGCAGGGAGGGTTTCCACTTAGACCGGGGGTAGGCCCACACCTCCCCTTCATGTATTAGGCACTATTTGGGTTATATTCCCACGAATGTATTACTTGAATGTATTAGTTGATTTAGATTATTAGAGATATCTTAGTATTAAATAATTAGCAACATTTATTGTGCTCCTTTTGTAATTGTTATAAAAGGGCATCCAGCCTCATAATACTATCAGTCTTGTTTGTGCAAAGCTGGTCTCTCTTTCATTTTATTTGTGCTAGTAGCTGGTTAGAGTTCTGAGTTCTTATTGTTTCTTAGCCTGAGAGGTGAGGCTCTCCTAGCCTCACCTTCCATTTTAGTAGTTAGATTTAGTTTTGTATTTCAGATCTGACTTCTTATCAAATTGATTTTTATAATCAATTACACTTGTTTATGCATCACTAATTCTAATGCACTCCACCTAAATTGTTATTTACTTTCCTACGTCGACTCCATAATGTATCGAGATAACATGATAATATCCTCAATACCTCCATTAACTCAATAAATGGAGACTTAATGACATGTCATCTAAGTATGAGAAACTTTTGTTTCATATCTAATAACTCTAAATAGACTTCCGTCTAATTATACCCCATCTACTTACCAGGCCCTCAAATATATTGATTCTCTAGGATGCCGCCAAAGGTGCATGAGCCTTGAAGTGAAATTAGCCTTGAAACAATATTCTTGGGAATAATGTATTGTGTATCACTTGTAATGAGTCTATGTTAGGCAATGCCATGGAGTTGTATAAATGCAATAATTCATGTAATTAAATTGTTTGGTGAATTAATTATCTTTAGAAGTTGTTTACATTATTTGACTTATAGTTGTATTATCTTTTCTTCTCATATTAAAAGTGATGTCACCGACGAAAACTCAACCAATTTGATTTTTAAATGTCTTAAACTATTAAAATTTGAAAAAAAACACCACTAACTTATATATATATTGAATCATTCAAATAGTATCTAAATAATTCAATTACATGGTTATAAGTAGATTGCAATTTGCAAATCCTATTGTTATTGCTAGGTAACATTTTTCGAATTCTAGGTTGTGCCATGAATACAAGTTTCATCAATTTTCTTTTATTTAAATATCAGTTTTGATTTTCAAAT
Source organism: Larix kaempferi (assembly GCA_027924585.1). Taxonomy (NCBI): domain Eukaryota; kingdom Viridiplantae; phylum Streptophyta; class Pinopsida; order Pinales; family Pinaceae; genus Larix; species Larix kaempferi. The sequence continues at coordinate 2,046,100 of BSBM01000247.1, forward strand.
CCTAATGTTAGTTTTAGGTATAATTATTTGAACTCTATGGTTGTTGCATTATTATTAGTTTCATTAATTCTATTTTATTTGAGTGGGAATCATAACTACATGAAATCTCAACGAAAACGTTATTAATAATTGTCTTTAACTTATAAAATTTATGAAATCTCAATATAAAATATCGGAATGTATATTTAAAAATTTATAACAAGTATAGAATGATATGGAAATGATTTTGATGATTATTTTAAGATTCATTTTGTAGTATATGATGGTTTTGCTAAACAAATCCAATGTTCTCTTTGACTTCCAAGTACAAAACATATATTAGTTGTGAAAGCCTCACAAATATTCACTAGTTTAGTTAATTTTCTTTCTAAATGTTTCTCTTTAGTTTAGTTTCCCTAATACTTTTACAACAAGAAAACTGATAGATAAACACAACATTTCAGCTTACAGTCCATAAATTCTTTGTATTTTGACATAAAATGCAGAAAATTCATAGTTTCTCTAGTATGCATTTTAATATGCATTTTTGAAGCCAGTATGGCAAGAAACAACTTTAATGGGAATGCCTTATTTGAATATCGTAATTATTAGAAGTATATTTATCACATAAAATTATATAAGAAAACAAATTACCATCTCTTACTTAAATAACATATTCAATATAGTCATTTATGTTGTTTAAAAAACATTTGAATTTGTATTCAAGCTACATGAAAAGTGTGAATTGAATTAACCAGCATCATAACTAAAACATGGTGTAAAGTCTTCTCAAATTTTATTAATTCTTAAATTTTCAACTATAAAATATTGGGTGAAATTTTTCAAATTCAAAATTTTAAAGGTTTTATATAATTTATTGTCAATTTTAGTTATTTTTAGAGTAAAAAATCTATCCCACAAAATTTAGGCGAATCAATTTAGAAAAAAATAAAAATTAATAAATCTTTTTTTTGAATTAAATTTAACCCATAAAATTAACACAATAAAACACAATAAAGAATATAAAGAACGGAAAATATGCAAAATGGTGCATAATGCATAGTTACCCGGTGGTGGGGGACACTTCAAAAGAATTATAAATTGTGAAACACTTATAACTACAATCAGTCGACCAATCTTTCGAATGAATTTTTTTGGCCAAACAACTTTTCTAGGAAAACCTTGTTTGACCGAAAAAGCTTTTCGGCCCGAAGATTGCTCAGCTGAAAAGTTATTCCAAAAAATTTATGGTCGGACAATTTCCCGGAATGGAAAGCGCCGGGGAAAACATAACACGAACATAGTTAACTTTAACTTTTGGTAAAATATAAATTATTGTAAATTCTGCAATGTGATTTTCACTGAATAAATACCCATATTCATGATTTGACCTTCAAGAAAAAATAATAAATAAATTTGACAAATACAAGGAAATATTGGAATGGTACAAGGAACAAGCATGGAATTTAATGTCTATGTGTCTTATATATTATTCACAAGGAACAAGCATGGAATTTAATGTCATGTGTCCTATATATTATTCACTAGAGATTGGAAGAATTGGAAAGATATTTTGAAAAAAATTGTAATGGAAAGTGGCATCTTGAATGATAGTTTGAAATATTAAGGTTTTTACTTAGTTAAATGAATACTGAAAAAATTATTGGTATTGGTTATATCAAAATATTGAAGGAAGGGTAATTAATTGATGTATAGATGTTTTTGAATAAATATCCATATTCATAATTTTATCTTCGAGAAAGAATAATAAATAAAATCAACAAATACAGGGAATTATTGGAATGGTACTTGAGGAACAAGCATGGAAGAACTAGAAAGATATTCTGAAAAAAATTATAAATGAAAGTGGCATCTTGAATGATAGTTTGAAATATTAAAGTTTTTACTTAGTCAAATAAATATTAAAATAATTATTTCTATTGGTTATATTAAAAGATTGAAGGAAGGGTAATTAATTGGTGTATAGATGTTTTGAAGGGTTGACTTAGTTATGTTTGTCTTAGAATCGATTATTGTCTATTGATTTTCATTAGCTCACATTAAAAAGGTATCTTATAAAAAATATGAAAAATATACACTTATAAATCATAAAGGAAGCATTCCATTTTTTTGGGGGAAATGGAATAAGTTGTGGAAATTCTATGGAAGCTTAGACAATTTAACGGTCTTTAAGGAAAGATAATGAATATTAAATACATTTTTCAAAGGATGTTGCTAAATTATTTGGAAGGATTTGGTGAAATCATTTCGAGTGTTAAGGAAGTGCCTACCATTGAAGAATGGAAGAGGGAACATAGAAAAGAGAGATACCCATCCATGGATGGGTTGCATCTATTCATTTATAATCTCTAAGTACTTAATTTTAGTCATCTACATTAAGGAAATGTATTATATTATTGATGTAACTATTAGGATAATAGCAATATATGGAGGAAATGGTGCACATTTTTTCTACTAGTTAAAAGTTCAAAAGGATATGGAAAAATAATGACATCAACACATCTTTAAATCGAAACATAATAGAATTAGGTTAATGGAAGTGGATGATGAGATTATATAGCTCAAAAGTATATTCTCTAGGAGGTGTACTATAAAGTTGGGTTATGAGGTAAGGACAATATTCTATAAAGTTGGGTTATAAGGTAGGGATGGAAAAATAAGAGCGAGTTAAAGAGTGGTTGTAGAAGATAATATGAAAACTAAAGTGCCCTCAAAATCTAAGGATCGTGTCTTTTTTATATAGTTGGATTTATACAACAATGTGCGCACCTAGCATAATGAAGAAAGGAATATGTTGTAAGGCTCTACAAGGTGCATAAATTGTACAAGTTAGCTTAAGAGAATGGATTATCTTTTTATATTTTTTTATGGTTGGATTTATACAACAATGTGCCCAGCTAGGATAACGAATAAAGGAAAATGTTGTAAGGACTTAAAAGGTGCATAAATTGTGTAAATTATATTAAGAGAATTGATAACCTTTTCGGTGAGTTGTCCTTTCCAAAAAAAGGTCCAAATCATTAAAATTATTACAAATTAGATATGAGAATTGATAATCTTTTTCTTAAGTTGTCTTTTTAAAAAAATTGATTCACATTATTAAAATTATAAAAAAATGGGGTAAGGAAATGGATGTGAGACAACATTTCTAAAATTTAAAAGACAAAAAGCATAAATCACTTCTTGGGATTATTCTATTGGCTTTACCGTTGACAACAAATGAAATGTTGGAAATAAGTATTTATCCCTCATTCGAGTGCAAAAATGAACCTGCTTAAGAGATTTGAAACTTGTCTAATTAAAAAATTATCACTGCAGATTTCCTCTCACCTGTAATAAATGAAATGCTATTTAAAATAAAGTGATTATGTGACTACAAGGTAATATATGCTTATAAAGAAAAGCTTACTTAGTAAGTGTGGCCCTACCTTCATTATATATTTAGAAAAAATCTTTTTATTTTTAAATTAGGAAACAATATAGATGAGTTGAATGGTCTATGGTTGTAACTCAAACTCCTATTGGACAGAGATGAAAAGAGCACGCAATTGTTGGGTATTTCAAGCTTGTAATAGATTGGGTAAAGGGAAATAGTAGTTTACATCATTTACTATTATCTTCAGCCTTATTTTGGTAGTTGTTTTACAGAAAAGTTTGCATTGCCTTTTTCTTGGATGACATTATTTCAAATCTCTGTTCAAAATAAATACTATGCTAAGATCTATTTCATAGAATGTTGAAAGAAGGCATATAACTAAGAATATATCTTTTAATTACTGTTATTATTCTTATTATTATTTTCCAAAAAGCTTGTAACAAATCATCAGATCGGATTCGGATGCAAGATGCAAGGTATGGATAGTCAAATTGCACATAAATGTAAATGACAAGCAAGTACTTCCATTTCAAAAATGCCGAAATTATTATCTTTAATATCTATGCAATCCATTAACATAGGTTTCAAATGGTATTCAAAATAATAAGAGTAACCCTATCAATTATTTGTAGGTTGCTAACTGTAGTGACATTTCTGAACAGCAATAATCCCCCCAATTCGATTCTTCAGTGTTGGGGCGCATCGTCACTTCGTTGCGGTCGTTGATCTTCTGTAGTTGACGGGTAAACACGAGTTGCATGAGAAAGACAGCAGACAGCAATCATTACAGAAACCAGGATTAGAAACGGAGAGGCCATGATAAAAATGCTGAAACGTAGCATAAACTTCTTCCCATGGCCACTGGTGCCCTCATCTTGACGATTGATATAAAATAAAGAAGCCCCCAACAGAAACATCGAAGCGAAAGAGAGTAGGGTTTCCCAACGGCATAGCATGCGAGACGACTCCCTCAAGTCATTCCACAGTTGCGTGAATGAAACCATGATTCTGGTTAACTGTTTTCTACTATCTCCTGAGAACAGCCCCCTCGATGATTAAAAACCTCTGATCTTCTGCTCAAGCGAACGATTTTTTGTGGTGTTAACGACTGTTTCATGAATTTATATAAAATAATTATTCTCAATGCTTGATAAAATGATACCAATCATTGCGGTATTGCGGAATCATTGTTTTGTTACTAAGAACAATAAATATTAACCACTACAGTATAAAAAATTGGTCAAACATTGCTTTCTTAGCAATAGCATTAAATTTTAACCACTACCGGAGAGAAAGATTGGTCGTCAATGATATAATCACAAGCGCTAATTTTAAGTTTATTTCCACAGCCGTTAAATTTGAAATTGAATATAGGATATTTTGGAAGGGGATGTTAACCGGTATTCCCTTAACCCCCTCATTATTCAAACTGTTGCGTAGTTATAGTAACGGTAATAAAACAGAATAGTTTTATATACTATGTTTGCTTAAATTTTGGTTGGAGTTGTTAGGTATTATAAATGTAAGTTGTTGACGTTGCTTTTTAATAATAAAAAATATAATTTAATTAATGAAAAATAATAATTTGAAGAACTAAAAATTACATATTTACTATTTAGTTAAATTTTTTTTAATGAGATCTTTGAACTCCTTGAATTTACTGAAAACAGAAGATTTCCTTTTTTAAGAAATAAAACCATTTATTCTTTGAGAAATCATTTGTAATTGACACATAGTGTACATATCCTCCTAGCTTTGGAGCCTTTTTCCTTGTAGTACTAGAAGGGAATCTCACTTGATTCTACTTCCCATATAAACAATGTTCAAAGAAATCGAAAACTAGTTTGCAATTAGACATACCTACAACCATACCTTTACTATGTAATGCTTGAAGGCCCTTCTCTCCAATATGTACCAACCATTAATGCCACAACATCATATCTCCTCCAAAGACATTAGGATATTTTCTTTCTTTTTATTCTTAGGAGCAATAGATATATTACATCCATTAGTGACGGCGCTTCTCAACAACTTGTACAACATTCCACACTAAACTCCCATCATTAAAATCATTGATCCTAAAACCATTTCACATATATCTTTCTTGAATGCAGTATTCACACCTGCATCGCTCATTGTGCTAACAAATATTAGGTTTCTTTCCATATATGGAATGCACAAAATGCTAGGAACGGTTCTAATCCTTCCATCCTTTACTAGTAATTTCACTTTTCCATGATGTATGAGTTTTGCTAGCGAATCATCTCATAGGAGGATATCCCCTCCATTATACCTTTCATACTCACAGAACCACTCCCTTTTAGGAGTCATATGAAAATACGCACCTAAGTCAATTGACCAATCATCACTTCCTTCCTATGTACTTGTAGAAGTGAAGTATACATCCCTTCCTTCATCTAAGGAATAATTTATTTTTATGGATGGAGTATGCTTTGAGCCTTTACCTCTTTCAATACTTCTTTAATCTATAGTTCTTATAATGCCCAACCTCACAACATTTGCAACATGATTTCTTCAAATATTCTCCTGAAGATTTAGACCCTCCCATATGTTTAGATCTCCCCCTTGTAGATCTATTTTTCTGGTCTTTGGGGTGACCTCGCACTGATAAGGCATTAGTGCTATGATTTTCTATGGATTTTCTCCTCATTTGCTCTGATAATAGGGATGAAACTACGTCCTCAAACTTCAATGTAGACTAAGTATCACTACCTATTACTACAACGAGATTATCCCAATAGTCTAGTAGATAATACAACAAAGCAATCCACTTCTCTTGTTCCTCCATCTTATTATCACCCAAGGTTAGTTGACTTACTAGGGTATTGAACAAATTTAGATGCTTTGTCATAGAGACACCATCTTCCATCTCGAGATGATAAAATTTCTTTTGTAGAAATGATTTATTTACGATGGACTTTACCTCATACAGATTGCCTAACTTTTCCCACAACTTCTTTATAGTGTATTCTCTAGAGACATTCAATAGTACCGAACTTGAGAGACAAAGACGGATTGTAATCCTCACCTTTCTATCCAAATTATCACAATATTATTTCGACATAGTAGTAGGTTATGTACCTAGACCTACGTCCGCACACTATTCCTTCTCTACTATACGATCACCCATCTTGAGCTTTACACTCTAGAATACCTCACCATTCTTTTAGCAAAATAATCACCGCTGTAGAGCTCCCACTAAAACCCGGTTTATTATAGACCGAGTAACCAAGCTAAACCCTCAGCAACACAAAAGTCCCCTTAAATCCCAATATTGATCTAATACCAACTAAAATTTCTAAACCTATTCAAATGTAGCAATGCATACAATTCTTAAGAAAATAAAAAAGTAAACAATGGCATTCATAGAAAGTACATAGAAATTTAACCTAGAGACCCTAAAGGGACAAACCAGCTTAACTTAGAGCTTCACATCTCTCTTTGTTTCTTTTTTCATTGTATCAATTTAATCCTTGATAATACACTATATAGGAATATGTCAACCTCCATCCCTAATTCCTAAATCGGAATCAGATTAAAATGGGACAAAAACCATTAGTTGAAAAACAACCAAAAATGGGAAAAAAAAGAATAAAGAAGGCAAAAACAACCGAAAAAACTCTTTGACCCACTTCATTTGGGGGCTATCCGCATAACCCCTACCAGAGGGTGGGTATTCATGTAGAGAATATAACACATACTCAACAAAAGAAATGAACTCTTAGATTCAAATGTTGTAGTTGGGAATTGAGAATTTTGAGAAGCCTTTGAAGCTCCTTGCCTAAATTTGGAGGATGTAAACATGATTCAAGAGCAAGAGACTTTACTGTCGAAGGTAGATCCAGAGACCTTCCTACCAAAGGTAGATGCTATCATTATGGTGATAAGGGGGAATGAATAAGGCATTGACAAGGCTATGCTAGCTAGTTTTTCAGAAGATAAAAATGTTTGTTAGTAACAACCATGTAGACACTTTAGGTAAACATCTTGTGGATGTGATCCCTTTATGTTTTTATTCTCCCTTTGATATTAGTTTTGGGAAGTTAAAGGATTTTTCCCCTTGTATCATGGGGGACGTGGATGATTCTTTGGTGGGCATTGAAGGATTTTATTCGTATAAAAAAATATGATTATAGATGGACCTTGGATGGAAACCCATCTAAAAATTGGTTCAATGGATAGGCGTTTTAGTGTCTCTATAGGTAATAACTTAGTCCCATTTATGGAACTAGAGGAGGAATTTTATAGGTATAATCTTTAGTCTTGAAAGGGAGATATGGAGGATTCAATATTGGATAGATCTAAATGATTAGGGATGAATATGGGTGGAAGAAAAATGAAAGAATAGGTTGGAAGTCATAGCACAAGAGAAGGCTTGTTGGGATGTGGTAGTAGGAACATAGAAATAAATTGATGGGGTGCTTATAGTAGAAAATACCTTTAAAGTGGTTAAAAAATATTCTTTTGTTATTTGAATTATAGAGGGTTGGCTAGCTCCTCAAAGAAGCTGGTGGTTTGGAATCTGGTTGAATCTTTGAAACCTGATGCTTTATTTCTATAGGAGATAATGAGCAAGGGTGACAAGATTGCGAAGGAGATAGGAAAGCTATTAGGATATCAAAAATTTGTTTTGTTAATTCCAAAGGTTGTTCAGGAAAAATAATTTCGGGATGGAGAAATCATAATATGTTGTTGTTGGTTGTAGTCTGTCAAACCCAGGGTTCGACTTGTGTGACCAAAAATAACCCCATATGAATCGAAATCTTTCAATACTCTGTGAACAAAGTACAGTCTCACATGTGATGCACACAGGAATTGCAAAGAGAATTGAACCAAGGTTGTGTAAGAAGGACTAAGTTTTATTTACATAGAATTCTAACAGTTCATTTCAATACATTCATCAAATTGATGCGCCACATAAACTCATCAATCACATAATTCATAATCATAAATTCATGAAGACAATGCGCAAGAGAGTATATAGAAACACATACTTCATTATATTAATTGGAAACATTAAGGTATCACCATGAAAACAACAAATCAACTAAACAACTTATGAATCCCCATACATCATGACCCTCATATTCTTTATGAACACATAGATACATCCAAAAAATCTCCATTATTAGCACAAAGTTGTACTACCAGTAGAACCAAAACAACTATTACATCTCAGAACCATCACACTATAGAGTTATGATATTGTTCAACATAGTACTAACAATAGTAGAACAATAACCCTAACACTAATGAATTGAACCAGCCCCAACCCTTTACAAACGTAAGACCTATATAGGTTGGAATATCCAAAACTAGAAGTTCTTATTGGTGCGTGCAATTGCTAACTTTTTTGTTTGTTTGGCGCAACTGATTTTGATTTTGAGTGGCTTGGTGTACAGTAATTGATCAAAAATTCCGCACCAATAGTAACACTAATATGTGTCTCATCCAAAGCAATGTAGATCATGGCTCCAGTGCTGCTACGGATGGAAGATGCATGCACAGGTCATTGATGAAGTCCTAGAAATTTTTTGGAATTGGATTGAACTCATTGTGATGTCTCTAAGTTGCAAAGTGAATGCATCAACATCGTCATCTTTATTTTTTCCCACTTTTGGTTTTTCTTTCTTTTCTATAGGGATAGATTTAGTATCCTTTGCTTGGAGCGGTGGATAGGGGAAGTGTGATTCCTCTTTTGAGTGTCCTCGGCATGCTATGATTTCTGAGTCTCTCACTTCCACTTTTCTAACAGGCGTGAAGATTTCCTACGCCGGTTAGAACTGCAAGATTCTCCCTTCTGGGTCTTCTTTTGTATGCCGAATTCCTCGAGGATCTCAATGTTAGACACAATGCTCACTGAGAGGGGGGGATGAATCAGTGAGCCTATACTTTATTCAATTTCAACTTCAATTACCAATTCTTATATCAGCATATCATATTCATCAATGAAATAACTATAAATCCATATTTCATTCATAAAAAAAAGCACATCATCATTAACACTTTGCACAAGAGAGACATGATATAATTGTAATGTTTTTGTATGAGTCAACGGCTACAACCGTGAGGCAATTCAGCACCAATTGATACAATGAGCACCAACTCATCATCTAGAACCCAACCTAGTCTTTCTTAGACCCACCTAAGAAAATGATACAAGACCCTGCTTGTATATGGAAGTACATATCAGTACAAGACCCTGCTTGTATTACATGCAAACACTTGTCACATCACATTTCATCAATCTGCCCTTAGTATCACATCAACCACTGTTATATGTATTCACTTCGTCACTGTCATCACTGTCACATCCTGTCCAGTCATTAACTCAGTCATGTCATCAACTGCAACATTTGTGTCTTCTTCATATTCATAATGTCACCAGCATTGATCATCATGCCCAAATTCTCATCATTCAGAATGTCCAATAAGTCTTCAAAATCTCAGAATACTGTCATATCAACACCATCACATGTCTCTGTCTTAGAATATCACCATAAATGGTTATCCATGTATTTCTGACTGCCCTAGTATCAAACAAATTAACATGTCATCATCATTGCCAAATATGTCATCACTATCCTCATGCTCCAGCCAGCATTATGTACACAACTTAATCATTTAACTGTCTACCATCATATCATGAACATTGTTCACCATCAAATTAGTCCACCATCGTGTTATGAAAATAGTTCAGCATTGATTGTTCTTCATAGCATCACTCCATCAACAATCAACATGTTTATATCATACATGTCATCATCAAGCATCATGTCCCCATCAATGTTCAACGAATTGTTCAAACCCCAAACATAACTTAAGTATGTTTTCAGCAGTATGCCAAGCAGTCATCGAAATCACAAAAGAAGAGGTAAATAAAAAGATGTCATGCTGTTGCTCACACCACCGAATTTCTTCACCATCAATGGTATGCCTTTATTCTGCCCTAGCCCATCATTCAATTTAGCATCTTCTCATTCTTTGTCCATGCATATTATGCTGTCCTAAATCAGCTTTCTGTGCATCATATGCAGCCCCAATCAAACCCAAGGATGAAAGTCTTGCTGCTATTGAGTCTTCATCTATCATCCAACTCAGATATAAAGATAAACAAAGATTATTTCGGTGTTGTTAATACTGCTCCATCTGCTGATTGTCCTTCTAAACCATACGAACTGCTCCTCCACTACTCCACCAAGATTCTTGCACAAATTTTTCAAAACAACAAACTCATCTTCTATTTATACATGTTCCAACGTAGAAAATTAATCTAGGCCGACTTGTATTTTTTATTTTATCTTTTAATTTTGGTTTTTACTTTTATTTGTTTGGTGAGTTGACCCAAAAGATGGGGTATGTACACCAAACCAACTTCAAAAATTCATATCTTTTCAATCATGAGGAGCCACGTGATGTGCCACCTATCATATGAAGAGGGATATCATCTTATGGCATGATTATTTGCAAATAAATGATCCGTCATTTTTAAAATCTTCAATTTGTATAGGACGTCAAAGACCCCACACATAATGGTGTCAAAGTGGCATCACTTAGGATTTGCAAGTGACAATACTTTCATTCCATCATCAAGTGTGTCCACCAAAATATCAACCCATAACATGCAAGCAAGTGTCCAAGTGTCATCACATGTGTGTGGGTGCCTTCATCATGACATCATGCAAGCAATGGGCTTCATGACCTTTGTCATTAATGGCTTGTCATCAATGACAACCATAAACAACCATATTCATCAATCTCCCTCTTTGTCATTGATGGAAACCATCCAACTTCTTCTTCTCCCCTTTGACATTAATGACAAAGGGCCAATGATACACTAAAGGCTTCACAATGCCCAAAAATTAAATTCTTTGCTCATCATTTGCCATGAGTGATTCTCCATCACTTGCCATCTCCAAGTTTTTCATAAGTACAAACTCCCCCTATCATGTAGACTTCTATTTTCCATATTCATCAAAAGTTTACTGCTGGTTTGGATGTTTTTGGCTAATCAATCATCTTTTCTAATATATTCCATAACTTTTTTTCAACAAGATTTTCAGTCATGTGAATATGCAACATAAAATGACTGTTATTAGTCATTTTCTTCAAGTTCAGCAATCAACTTATTTAGATCTGCTTAAGTAATCTTTCAATAGTCCTTAAGCGTTCTAGCAATGCTCTGCAAGGTAAATTGTCGACAGCATGACACCCCACGTTCTTTTCACCAAGGTGCTTCTTTAAGCCTATCAAAGATATGCTCCAGGTCCGTCCTCGACCAGTCTCCATTCAGCCCTTCATTTGTTGATCTGACCAGTTTTAAATAAGTGCTCCCAGTTTTAAATAGGCTACTTTAACTGCTGAGTTTTCTGCTCCCATTATTTGTCATTCACATAAGTATAGACACTTCCCCTATCTGATATGCTACTTCAAACTTCATTGGATTTTTGTCTATTTTCAATCTTTCACTAACTCATCAACTTCAACTGACTTATTACTTCAAATGATGCATCAGAATAACATTGTTCAAAGTATTCATGTATCTTCAAATATCTTCACAAGGTTTGATAAGGATGTTTCTTTGACTTCATTTGCTTCAACTACTCCTCCTAAGCTTATATTCAAATATTCAAACTTCATGCACCATCATCAAGACTTCAGACTGTTCTGACTGTGTATTTTTACAAACTTGAACTAGTGCTCGGGGTTGCTTCAACACTTCTTCTTCATACCTAAATTGATGTTTATGCATGCATATCAGTCATCATTTTCTTCAACTCAGTGTAAGACTAGTCAGGATCTTCATATCACATGGAATTATACCCACCACAACTACATTATCCTCAACCATCATCTGCTGTAGCAGCCTTTTTATGTTGTAGGTGCATATGGAATTTCTTCATGCACCTAGCGGGCATATTCATCCAATCAAATGTGGACATATCACTTCTGAAAAGTGCAGGATTCCTTCATAAAAAATTCTATAGGCGGGCAGTTCTTCCTTCATGATGCGTGCATTCAACTTCTTGCAAGCATTTTTATCTACACAGGCGGGCATTTCATTCAAGTTACATGGAAAATGTATTTTCCCAAGCTAATGCGGGCATTTGTTCATTTCATTCAACCTCTGAATATTGTGGCAGGCATTTTCAGTGTGTGGCGGGTATTTTAACCATGCTGTAACCACTTCATCATAGTCAAAATGCTTAGTAGACATTTTTTATGCAGACATTATCATTGCTTGCTTGCCAGGCGGGTGTATTTCTTTCATACTGTCTACTTTTGATGAGGTGCTGCATGCAAATTAGATATCTCAGCGACCATTTTATTCTCATAAGCAGGCATGTTGATGGATAATAGCACAATTGGAAGGCATTTTAAGAGTCCTGTGCGCATGTCTTCTCAATAGGCGGGCATTGTATTCATATCAGTACAGACATTTTTAAATATGAAGACTATCTTGCTGTATGCATTTCTTAACTTTCATAATAACCTCTGCGAGCATCTCCCATATCTTCAAACAGTCATTTCCCATATCCGCCTCAGTGATGGAAAACTTGTCCTCAACTGCAGCTGTTTTCTTCATCGAAAATCCCAGAGTTATCTGTCCACATGTTCAGAGGATGTACCTGAAAATCTCAGACTTTTGTGGTGGATGAACTCAAAGCTCTTCTCTACGAATTCTCCTCCTTACATATGCATATCTTAATTTCTTCAATAGATTTCTTGCTCATCATACCTAGATCTAGGAGTCATTGATATACTTTTATTCTTCCTAGCTGTCATACACTATTATCCGATGTCTGGAGGAATACTCATGCCATTAGGTCCATAACTTCTTACACATTCGAGCGACACTTGAAACTACATTTCTGCTCACCATCCTTATTCTGAAATAACATTAATAGTCTTTGACACCACTACTAACTATTATGTAGATTTGCATCAGCTCTTAGGTTCCTGTACTTTGCACTCAGACTGAAATTATTTTGTCATTTTGGCTTCCGTGTAGGTTCCACTCATTATGACAATACTGCTAGTGAGTTTTGATTGCACAGATTCACATACTGTAGATGTTGTTAGTATGTCTTCATTTCCATGTTATCCTTGACAATTGATTTCTGATCTATGTCATGTGAGCTCTTACTCATCATATAATCTGCTGCTTTGAAAGCATGTGGCCGTACAACTGCAATAATTTCTTTTGGCAGGACAAATCTAGCTTGAACAGTTTCTCCGTTGGGAAATCTCTTGTCTACATCAAATTTAAGGACCTGATCTGTACACAGTATATCAATAAATGAAGGAGTCTTCAACCGTTCAAGATCGTTACAATTATAATCATGCCACGATCCTTGGACCTGATTTGCTTGGAGTGGTCATTATCATTCCTTGAGTTCATCCTCCAATTCCATGGACTCAAGGTATACTCAATGTCTTTTGAAAGACTTCAAGTATGGATTGCCATATGGCATCCATCTCCACTTGTGCATTTATTATCTACTTCATTTAGATCAATCAAAATGTTTTTATTCACCCACATCTTGGAATGTCCTTGGCTGTGTGAACTTGTCGTCATATCTTCAATTCTTTTTGCACTCTTTCCTTTCCATGAATCATTGGATCTTCTTGCTGATGTGTATGAAGAACTCCTCCTAGGTTGACTCCTTTGACTTGGGAATTCTTGGGCTTTGTGACCAAAGCCACTACAGGAGTAGCACCTCATTGTGTGATAGTTAGTTGTCCAATATGATTGCAGTCCCAACACCTAACTTTCCCATTAGTGCTTCCAGCACTTCTTCTTCCATAGGATCTACAATCTAAAGCCTCATGACCATAATTAGAGCAAGAAAAACAATAACCATTGAACTTGTTTTCATACCTTGGACTTTGATTCCAACATGGAGTTGTCTCTTTGCTTTGAGGATTGGGCCTAGCTCCTTGATATGTCCTTGAACAATCAACATCTTTGTTGTCATGAGATGCATCCTTGGTCATTGATGGACCAGCTTCTGGAGTCTTTGGAGACCACTTATCTTCTTCTAGATTGTCTTCTACCTTTCTATACCCAATGCCAGTTTTGTCATGGGGAGACCTTTGGCAATCCAATAATTTATCCAACATGATCAAGCTATTGTTGAACTTCTCATGATAGTCTGATTTTTCAATTTTCTTCTTGATTCCAACAACTTCCATCTCAATCTCTTCATTTCTCTTCTCCTTTTCATCCAAGTGACTCCTCAATACTTCTTCTCTTCTTTTAGCCTCCTCCAACTGAAATTTCAGATCAAGGTTAACCCATCTTGTCTCTTCAAGTTCTCTAAGATCCACATCAATCTTTTCTTGTTCATTTCCTAGTTGATCCTTCAACCTTTTGACCTCAAGATCTTTATCTTCCAACTCACCTTGCAAATCATTGTTCTTGACCTTCACGCTCATGAAGAAAGCTTTTGTCTCCTCTTGGTATTTTGCAAATGCCCCCATAATATTCTTCTTAAGCCTTATATTGGTTATGACATCCTTACCCAATAGACTTTTTGCAAATGCCTCTTTGAGTTTTAACAACTCATCTTCTTCAACCTTCACCAGAGCAACATCATTGATTTCCGAATTATTGCAAATAGAAGAGTTTGTGCTTGATACTTGAGCCTTCTTCTCCACTTGATTTTCATCTTCAGATGTCTTGAATTTCTTTTCTTTGTCAATGTTTTGAACCTTCCTTTTGTGCTCTCTTTCAGGTGTGCTCCAGAGTTCATTGGCTGAGGTGTACTTTCCAACATCTAGTCTTTCCTTCTCTGATTGAGACAAGGCCATCAAGATTAAGCTTAATCCATTTTCATTGCTTTCAAGTGGCTTCTTAACTACTTCCCCTTCAATTGATTTCTAGATGTCATAGCCCTTTGCCACTGCGTGATGCTTCATTCTGATGATCCAAGACTCATAATTTGATTCATTGAGTAATGGAACTCCATCTTCCGAATAATCCTTCATTTCTTCTTGCTTTGAAAATCCTTCCATATTGTGTCTACTGATTTCCTTCAAGCTTGTTAGGATTATGCTGAAGGCCTACTCTGATATCAATTGTTAGACACAGTGCTCACTGAGAGGGGGGTTGAATTAGTGAGCCTATACTCTATTCAATTTCAACTTCAATTACCAATTCTTATATCAGCATATCATATTCATCAATGAACTAACTATAAATCCATATCTCATTCATAAAAAAAGCACATCATCATTAACACTTTGCACAAGAGACGCGATATAATTGTAATGTTTTTGTATGAGTTAATGGCTACAACCGTGAGGCAATTCAGCACCAACTGATACAATGAGAACCAACTCATCATCTAGGACCCAGCCTAGTCTTTCTTAGACCCAGCTAAGAAAATGATACAAGACCCTGCTTGTATATGGAAGTACATCTCAGTACAAGAACCTCCTTGTATTACATGCAAACACTTGTCACATCACATTTCATCAATTTGTCCTTACTATAACATCAACCACTGTCATATGTATTAACGTTGTCACTATCATCACTGTCACATCCTGTCCAGTCATCAACTCAGTAATGTCATCAATTGCAACACTTGTCTCTTCTCCATATGCATAATGTCACCAACATTGATCATCATGCCCAAATTCTCATTATTCAAAATGTCCAATAAGTTGTCAACATCTCAGCATACTGTCATATCAACACCATCACATGTCTCTGTCTCAGAATATCACCATAAATGGTTATCCATGTATTTCTGACTGCCCTAGTATCAAACAAATTAACATGTCATCAACATTGTCAAATATGTCATCACTGTCCTCATGCTATAGCCAGCATTCTGTACACAACTTAATCATTTAACTGTCCACCATCATATCATGAACATTGTTCACCATCAAAATAGTCCAGCATCGTGTTATGAAAATAGTTCAGCATTGACTGTTCTTCATAGCATCACTCCATCAACAGTCAGCATGTTTATATCATACATGTCATCATCAACCATCATGTCTCCATCAATGTTCAGCAAATTGTTCAAACCCCAAACATAACTTAAGTATGTTTTCAGCAGTATGCCAAGCACTCATCGAAATCACAAAAGAAGAGGTAAATAAAAAGATGCCATGCTGCTGCTCACACCACCGAATTTCTTCACCATCAATGGTATGTCTTTATTCTTCCCTAGCCCATCATTCAATTCAACATCTTCTCATTCTTTGTCCATGCATATTATGCTGTCCTAAATCAACTTTCTGTGCATCATATGCAACCCCAATCAAACCCAAGGATGAAATTCTTGCTGCTATGGAATCTTCATCTATCATCCAACTCAGATATAAAGATAAAAAAAGATTATTTCAGTGTTGTTGATACTGCTCCATCTGCTGACTGTCCTTCTAAACCATACGAACTACTCCTCCACTACTCCACCGAGATTCTTCCACAATTTTTTCAAAACAACAAACTCATCTTCTATTTATACATGTTCTAGCATAGAAAATTAATCTGCACCGACTTGTATTTTTTATTTTATCTTTTAATTTTAGTTTTTATTTTTATTTGTTTGGTCGGCTGACCCAAAAGATGGGGTATGGACACCAAACCAACTTCAAAAATTCATATCTTTTCAACCGTGAGGAGCCACATGACGTGCCACCTATCGTTGGAAACGGCATGATGAGGGCTATCATCTTATGGTGGGATTATATGCAAATACATGATCCGTCATTTTTAAAATATTCAATTTGTATAGGACGTCAAAGACCCCACACATAATGGTGTCAAAGTGGCATAACTTCTTAGGATTTGTAAGTGACAATACCTTCATTCCATCATCAAGTGTGTCCACCACAATATCAACCCATAACATGCAAGCAAGTATCCAAGTGTCATGACATGTGTGTGGGTGCCTTCATCATGCCATCATGCAAGCAATGGGCTTCATGACCTTTGTCATTAATGGCTTGTCATCAATGACAACCATAGACAACCATATTCATCACTCAATATGTGAATCTGATAGAAACTATAAGTGAAATAGACACTATCGAGATGCATCCTTGACATCATTGATGGTGATGCAGAATGGTAGCACATAATCTATCTTCGCTTCAGCACACAACAGAATCAAGACATTGTTGGGATTGACCTCAAAGATTACCTAGTTACTAAATCTATCCTTAATGTGCTCGAGAACACGAAATGACTCAACTGTGGCATTGAGCATTCTTGTGTACCACATATGGAATGTGGTCTCTACATCAACCTGATACTCCATATCCGGATGTCAATGGAACACCAATAACTTAGGAAAAACAAATTCCTCCGGTGTGTGCTATTCATAACTGCAGTGTGTTGGGGGTTCCCAAACCACCATCACAATTAACAAGAGTACCCAAAATCAATGAAATATGTTTCCCTTTTCCTAAATTTCTAAGTAATATTGAAAGAACTCCAGGAGCAGGTATGGTCCCCATGCCAATTGCTTTCCCATGGTGCACATTTCGGCTGTTACAACAATGCCTACTGGGCAGTCATCCTTGAGGAAATTTTGCAATAGTTTTCACACCAAGATCTACTTTGCAAACTGGACTTGATGCTCTGATATTTGTGAAATGACACACCCTCTTCCCCCTCGACGAGTCTTGTATATTCGACATATCTCTTCTGTGAATGCATGTGCCATCACATATGTAGGATCTTTTCCTTCGCATGAGAGATTGGAGACCAACTGGATCACTATTTACATGATCTCATACTTCTTATCTAGCCATAAATAACCTGCTGGCATGTGACTCAAGAGCAACCAAGTGTAGGAACTGATATGTTCTCTTCTACAAAAATGTAGGAGATTACCCCCGACTAGCAAAGTAGGCATGCACATGCTTGTGGTTCCACCGTCTATGTTCTGTATTGATTTGTATTTTCTTCCATGTATTGGGTTAATGATACTTCGAGTATTTACTTCTTGTCTAGCATGTTGAAATCTTAGTAACTTAGGAATGGTGCCTGACCCAACACTTGACCTTTGACTGAAACCTCTACGCGGAGTGGAACCTTCGGCATGGAGTATGATTTAGGGGACAATGTATTTGTGAGACTCTTCTTTTCTCTAGGGGTAGTAGCCATCTCTGCACTCTTACCCTATCAACCAACTGATACTCTGCACAACTCAACTCTGTTGTCCGAAATTCACTCTGAACTACTCACATGGCTCAATACTTAGCAAATTTGTGCATTCATCTTCCCTCTCAACATATCTTATAGCTAGATCTTCTAGATTGAACTTTCCTAACTCCTTAAATTATTTCCCTCCCCCACATATCTATTCCTAACTATTGTATGGGATGGAATATGTACCAAAATATTCTTGATCTTGGCACACCCCTCACAATGAATGATGGACATGATGGCCAACTCATCACATGCTCTCTCTTTCACTATTTGTTTCCTTCTCCATTCATGCAATTTACCTCTCTTTCTATGTAGGATGTCTGTTTTATCCTGACAATGACTCTTATGTCCTTAATGTTAAATTTTTTAGTCATCCTTAATTGAAGTACCTTCTCTTTATGACATCATCCTTTGGTAATCTTTCCATATCAAGAAAAAATGGTTGTTATTGACACAAACACTGACTGTTAGGTGGGATACTGCTAGCATCCTAATAACTAATGAATGGAGTGCGATGATTAGATGATTGGAGAATGTATAGTGATGACTCTTATTTAATGATTTGTATGATGGGGTGGCGAATTGATGACTCAAGATACATCATGAATCTACATTGACCATCTTTACTGATGGCTTGACCCACATTCAATATTGACACTAGCCCGTACATGGATTTTAACACATGACACTTGACATTTTTCACTGAATTCGCCAGTGACTTGACTATGACAGACCCTACTACCTCATGACTGACACAAGTGATGGAAAAATAATGCTTCTAATTTTTTTCATCACTTTTCTTATGGGTTTTACTACCCATGCAAGCCATAGTAGGATTTAAGGAAATTTCCATTAATTAATCCCTTCGTTGGTTCTCATGCTAAGGTGTAAAGATTTACTATTCCTGCTTTGGTGATAACTAGGATCCTGAATGATCCGAAAATCACAGGAATTACTAATGCTTGAATTGCAAATAAACTCTTGAATAGTTAACTTGTAAAGAAGATGGCATTAAATATCAAGCTTATGAAAAGGCTTAAAGAACAGAAAACATGAAAATGCAAGAAATGCAAACCTTAAATCTAAGAAACCAAGTGATAATGGAGTTCCTCCAATGTGGACTATGTCTTTGGGTCTAGCTTCAATGAGGGCCGATCATAGTATTCTTCAAAAAAATCTTGCACAGGTACAAAATGCCTTCATCCTTCTTGCTTCTTCAAAAAGAGACTTAGGCTTTCAATCATAAAGCCCCTCACTCTCAACCTTTCAAGAGTGACTAAAAAGCCTCTTACAAAAATAAGCAACTCACAATCCTTACAAAGGAATAATGACATAATTACCATTCACTCTCCAAAAACCTTCAACGTTTTCACATGAAAAACACCTCAATTCAAATATCCAAAGGTTCATACCCAAATCCAAATGTAAGGGGATTTAAAAATATTTGATCCCAATTAATGGGATAAAGGATATGGTAAGTTAACCATATAGTACATTTTTTGGAACCCAAATAAATTAGAAACAACCGTATAATATTTTTTTTTAATAAAATATATGATGGAATCCCCAAATATATACTAGTCAAACCATATAATATAAGTATAATAAATTGATTTTAAACCTATGGATAGAGCACGCCCCTTTTTGTGGGTTATAATCCAACCAAACAAAAATTAAAAGAATATTTTTCCATATCACGTAAAAAACCAGCGCCTTATACGTATTGAATGAGTCGTGAGCATGGTTAGGAGGAGGTTGCGGGATAAAATCCCATCGGCCTTCTTTTCCATCGTTATGCTTGGAAAAATTACTATAAAAAAAATATTTGTTATATAATATTTAACAAAATATGCATGTAGCTCATTGGTGAGGCCGTTGGATTGTTAGCCGATAGTTTCAAAGTTTAATTCCCATGCTCAACACTTATGGATTTGATAAGTCCCCTTTTCAGCTAATCTAGTCTGCCACGTGGCAGCCACTGATTGGCCCGCGTGGTAGCCACATCACCTGCCAATTTGGATGCTAACACAATTGTCAACACCTGCACTTACCACATCATCTACTGGTGCTCAATGAGTGTGCCACATCAACATTGTACAATCCATGTGGCACCCTTCTAGTTGTGCCACGTGGCACCCCCTTTTGTCACTTTTACTAGTTTTGCCGAAAATTCAAAACATGGTATCTTGGCCGCTAGGACTTCATTTGAGACCAAACGAACGTCCACGGAAAGGTCTCGATGATTCTTACACAAGTGTGTGGTTCTATTTAATATTTCAAGATTGTGATTTTGATAGGTTGGGAAGATCCTCCTAGATCAAACCTCCCCATTGGAAATCTTTTGGACCACCAAAAGCCTAGATCATTCAGAAAATAAGTAAGGGCATGAGAACCTCACTTTTCTGGTATCTTTCACCTGTCATGTTTGACAAATGACAATCTGTGCCATCACCACAAAGGAAAATAGAGAAAAAGCATTTTTAATTAAAGTAAAAATTCCCTCAATGCCATAAATATCTACATCCATTGCTAATTTTACAAACCATAACCCACTGATCAATAACAAAATGAGCAACATAACTGAACATATAGATGTAAAGGAAATTGAATCAACAATGTACTTGTCTTTCTTGACAAGACAATTAATAATCAAATGATCATTCATAGGATGCAAACTTAGATCCTGGGTGTTCTTATGTGGCAATTCTTCATTCCGTAACACTTCATTAGCTTTAGAATCATGATTTAAAGAAATGAAAGACAAAATTTTCCTTGCATTCACAAGTCTCTTCATTTGTGCTATGGAAACCATGGACAAATTAGTCTTAAATTTATGAGACCTCACTATGTATTTATTCTCATGCTTGAAGAGATGATATTGATTATGCTCCCTATAAAATATAGCGTTCCATTCAAAAATATATGGAATACCTAACACCACACCACAAATATCAAGGGGTATTACATCCAAGTCTACTTCATCAATAAAATTAGCATTAATGGCAAATCTAGTCCTATACTACTTAGTAACCTGTAATTGTGCAGTCTTACATACCCACCTTGGCAAGTGGATATGGGTTAGGATGTAATGTAGTTTTCAAACCAAGTTTCTGAACAATTCCTTTGGATATAAGGTTTTCTTGAGATCCACTATCTACAAGTGTGCCAATTTTACTGTGTTTACAAATAACCCTTAAATGAAAAAATTCTTCCCTCTTCTTTTCATCAGTCATCAAATGAGAAGAAGTACATGTGTTAGACGTTATACCTTTCATACAAACAACTGATACTTTGGTTTCATCTTCATATTTTGATCCAAGATCATACTGAACAGTAGTAGCGGTCTTCTTCTTAACTCTCTGATGCTTATTCGATTTTGGTTTCAAATCTGGATGTAGCTTCCAACAATTTTCTTCATCATGCCCATCTCTCTGGAAATGAGAACATGAAAGGTTTGTATCCCCCTTCTTTACTGTAGTAGATCGATTAATCCTCTCTTTTATTTTGTCCTTGCTTTCCTTCAGTTCACTGGATTGAACTGAGAAGGTACCATAGATATTCCTTCTACCTATTTCCAAATGAATGGCTTGCACACTAACTTTGTCAATGTTAGTGGGATTGAAATTAAGAATGGTATGCTTCAGATAATCATGTAATCCACCTATGTATTTCAAGAGGGTATCCTGTGTATATAAAGAAACACCGAAATTCATTTCTCTTTTTTGAAGCTCTTGTGTATACTCTTGTACATTTTGGTCCTTACCTTGACTGAAAATTTGCCAATCCATGACTTTCCATTTCATGTAACTCAGTGGATAAAACTATTACTTCAATGTAGATGTAAATTGAAACTAGGAAGTAATTACTTAACCTTAAGTTCATAGATCATACTGGGTCTTACTCTCCCACCATATTAAGGTTGTTCCACCCATATGGAGAGTATCAGGCTAGACTTTTGTGGACTCATCCATAATGTTTTGGATCCTACAGTAAAATTCAATCTGCTTAATCCGGTTATCCATCTTCTCTGCATCTATTTCACCATTATACATCGGAAGATCAAATTTGATATTGAATTTTAATAAAGGCAATGTAGATTTATCTTTCATGTATATTCTTTCTTCTATGAAGTAGAAACTAAGCTTGAACTGGAAGAAGAAGAAAATGAATAGGATAAAGGAATTTTAGGAGGTTCACCACCACTTCTTGCTCCTTTACCTTTACCATTTGCTTATGTTGTTCCTTCTTCTTTAACTTTTCTTTGTTCTGCATACAATTCTTCTACCATGGCTTTCATTGCCATAAAATTTTTAATAAATTCTTCGTTAGTTGATGGAGGATGACCTCCTGTGCCTTTCGGTGAAGTCATATTTTTCCTTGATCTCGATCCAATTTCTGGATTGAATTCCTCAAGTTCTCCTTCAACTCGCTTAAGCCTAATCCTTGATAACATTCACACTTATACGATTCCTTGGTTAGCCTTCTCTGATACCAAACATGATCCAAAAATCAAAGGATCTACTAACACTTGAATTGCAAATAAACTCTTCAATAGTTAACTTGTAAAGAAAATGAATTTAAATATCAAGCTTAAATGAAAATGATTCCAATAATTGAAAACATGAAAATACAAGAAATGCAAACCATAAATATGAGACACCATGTGATAACAGAGTTCCTCCAATGTGGAATACATCTATGGGTGTAGTTTCAATGAGGATCGATTGTATTACTCTTTAGAAAATGCTTGCACAGTTACAAAATACCTTCATCCTTCATGTTGCTTAAAAAAGAGACTCACGCTTTCAATCCTAAAGCCTCTCACTCTCAACATCTCAAGAGTGGCTAAAAATCCTCTTACAAAAATAAGCAACTTACAAGCCTTACAAAGGCATAATCGCATAATTACCATTCAATCTCCAAAATCCTTCCATGTCTTCACATGAAAAACACCTTGATTTATATACCCAAAGGTTCATACCCAACTCCAAATGTAAGGGGATTTACAAATATTTAATCCCAATTAATTGGGATAAAGGATATGGTAAGTTAACCATATAGTACCTTCTTGGCAACCTAAATATATGAAGAAAAAAATTATCATATTTTTTTTTGAATAAGATATATAGTGGAATCCCAAAATATATGGTAGTCAAACCATATAATATAAATATAATAAATTGAATTTTAACTTATGTATAGAGCGTGCCCCTTTTTGTGGGTTATAATTTGAGCAAACTAAACTTAAAACAATATTTTTACATATTTTTTCATAATTGGTGCCTTTGGCATGTTGATTGAGTCGCTGGCATGGTTGGGAGGAGGTCACGGTTTCAAATCCCATTGACCTTTTTATGCAGTTATGCTTGGAAAAATTACTTTAAATAAAATATTTGTTATAATATTTAACAAAAGATGCTTGTGGTTGGATTGTTAGCCAATAGGTTTGGAGTTTAATCCCCATGCTTATGACTTTTGGAGTTGATAAGGCCCCCTTTTTGGGATAATCCAACCTGCCACGTGGAGGTTGCGAATTGGCCCACTAGGAAACCACATCACCTACCAATTACGATGCCAAATCACTACCAAATTATCACCTGCACCTACCATGTCATCTGCAACTTACCACGTGGTGCTTTGTGAAACCCTTCAAGTGGTCCCACGTGGCACCCCTTTTGCCACTTTTACCTATTTTTTTGAAATTGCAGAACATGATATCTTGGCCGTCTGGAGTTTGTTTGAGGTGAAATGAATGTCGTCGGAAATGTCTTGATGAGCCCTACGCAACGGTGTGATTTTGTTCAGTATTTGAAAATTGTTATTGTGATTGGTCGAGAAGATTCTCCCAGATCACTCAGTTGTACCATCCATCTCATGTGCAACTTTCCTAGGTTCTTTAAAAACTTACTATCATACATCAATACTAGAGCACCAGGTTCTAGGGGCTTACTCTTAATCTTCCTATCATACCATGGTTTTTTTCGTTGCTTCTCAATGACCTGATTGAGCCCTGTAATGAACTTATCTTCTTCCCATGCCATCAGGTCTTCCAATCTACATGTAAATGATTCATCATTTGTAACATTGGTAGTGAGAGCTATGTACAGTCTAGGAACAAAAAAATCCAGTGGCATGAATGATTCCTTCCCATATACCAGTGTGAATGGGGCCTACTTTGTGAGTCTCTTATAAGTTGTCCTATATGCCCACAATACTATTGGAATGCACTAATCCCAGTCATCATGTTGAATGTTATAGGCTTTTGTAAGCGCTTGTTCTAGAATCTTGTTAAATTCTTCCATTGTACCATTCGCCTATGGATGCTGTAGTGTACTTCTCTTGTGGTGTATCATCAACTCTTTTGTTAATGCTCGGATGGTCGAGTTCAAGAAATGTGTGCCCTAATCACTCATAAGAACCTTTAGGCATCCAAATCTAGTGATAATATCCTTGAAAATATGAATCTCATAGCTTTCTTTGTAGTACAATCCTTCAGTGGTAGAACCTGTGACCATCTTGTTAGGTACTCTGTCATAGCGATGATATATGTTGCACCATTTCTACATGTTGGTCAGTTGACCAGACCCACAGAAGCTATAGCCAATTTCTCGGATGACTCAAGTGCAGTGACATGGAAGAGATACATCTCATCACTACGTGATGGCTTTCCTAGTTGCTAGCAAACATCACATTGTTTGCAATACATATTAGCTTCTTGGAACAACGTGTTGGTTGTGGAGCTTGATCTTCCTTATTCAGAGGTCAAATATGGATTGAAGTCAAATATGGATTGAAGTCAACCTTGGATTGTAATCAACATTTGATTCATGTCAACGTTGCTTAAAAATGAACTATGGATTGAAGTTAACTATGGTTTCAAGTCAACTATTGATTGAATTCAACATTGCTTAAAATTCAACTATGGATTGAAGTCAACAATGCTTAAAAGTCAACTATGGATTAAAGTCAACCATACTTAAAAGTCAATCAACCTCTTTTAAAATATGGTTGTTTATTGAAGTAAACCATGGTCCAAAGTCAACCTTGCTTCAAGTTCAACTATGGATTGAAGTCAACCTTGCTTAAAAGTCAACTACATATTGAAGTCTACTATGTTTCAAAGTCAATCAACCACTTTTAAAAATGAGGTTGTCGATTGAAGTCAACGATGATTCAATATCAACCTTTAAGTCAATCAATTTTTTTTTAATACAAATAAATATTATATAATTAAATATTTTTCATTAATATTAACATATCTTATTTATTAATTTTTTCCTTATTTAATTTTAATTTATTTATGTCTTTTATTTATTTATCTATTTTATTAAATAATATATATTAATAAATATGAATACTACGTAATAATAATAACTATTAATAATGAAATATTATTATTAAAATTATATCTAATAAATAAATATTAGATAAAAATTATTATTAAATAAATATTTATATCTAATAAATAAATTTTAATATTTGTAATGAAAATAAATCTCATATAAATAAATATTTGTTATTAATATTATTATATCCTATTTATTAATATTAATAAATATAATTATTTTGTAATAATAATAATTATTATCATAATATTAATAAATAATATTAATTTATTTATAAAATTATATCAACCACCTTTAAAAAGATTAATTGTTATTAGTGGTCGAGTTCAAGAAATGTGTTCCCTAATCACTCATAAGAACCTTTAGGCATCCAAATCTAGTGATAATATGCTTAAATATGAACCTCGTAGTTTTCTCTGTAATATAATTCTTCAGTGGTGCAGCCTGTGACCATTTCGTTAGGTACTCTATCGTAGTGACGATATATCTTGCACCAATTATACTTGTCGGTTGGTTGGTCAGACCCACAAAATCAATAGCCCATTTCTCGAATGAGTCAAGTGCAGTGACATGGAAGAGATACATCTCATCACTACGTGATTGCTTTCCCACTTGATAGCAAACATCACATTGTTTGCAATACATATTAGCTTCTTGGAACAACGTGTTGGTTGTGGAGCCTCATCTTCCTTATTCAAAGGTCAAATATGGATTGAAGTTAACTATGGTTTCATGTCAATTATGGATTGAATTCAACATTGCTTAAAATTAAACTATGGATTGAAGTCAACCATGGGTAAAACTCAACTATGGATTAAAGTGAACCATGCTTAAAAGCCAATCAACCACTTTTAAAATGTGGTTGTTGATTGAAGTAAACCATCGTCCAAAGTCAACCTTGCTTCAAATTCAAGTATGGATTGAAGTCAACCTTACTTAAACATCAACTACATGTTGAAGTCAACTATGTTTCAAAGTCAATCAACCACTTTTAAAAATAGGGTTTTCAATTGAAGTCAACATAATTCAATGCCAACCTTTAACTCAAGCAAAAGTTTTTAATACAAATAAATATTATATAATTAAATATTTTTAATTAATATTAACATATCTTATTTACAATTTTTTTCTTATTTAATTTTAATTTGTTTATGTCTTTAATTTATTTAACTATTTTATTAAATAATATATATTAATAAATATTAATAGTAAATAATAATAAAATTATTATTATTAAATTATATCTAATAAATAAATATAAGATAAAAATATATTATAAAATAAATATTTATATCTAATAAATAAATTTTAATATTTGTAATAAAAATAAATTTCATATAAATAAATATTTATTATTAATATTATTATATCCTATTTATTAATATTAATATATATTATTATTTTGTAACAGTAATAATAATTATTATAATATTAATAAATAATATTAATTTATTTATAAACTTATATTAATCACTTTTAAAAAAGTGAAATTGTTATTAGTAGTTATTTTTTTTTTTTTTTTCATCGCTGGCCTAAAGTTTTTCTTCTTCTTTAACCATACAAACTAATAACATAAAATTTTCAAGAAAACTTTAACATTAGCATATAGAAGACAATACTACATGATTTGAATGATAATATAATCAAATGGGATTATTTGGTCAATACAGTGTGGCGGTGTTTCGCTTACAGTTTCGGATATTCGAAGCTTTGCACAAAGCGAGGTAAATATAACGGTAAAGTGGGCTTCATCACATCAATTATAATATTCTTTCACGTAAAAATAGCATTCATGCGTGATACCGGATACCATTCAGGTTAGGATCATAGTTCCATCAAAAAATTACCAGCCTGTTTACCAAAGGACCATGTACTGGTTAAACTGTAAAGCCCAAAGAAAAAGGGAAGCACTACATAGGCTTAGGTTTATTTCCCCTAGCATGTCATCTAGAATGCTCTGGTTTCAAATAAAAGTTTGGATTTTTTTTTCTTTTATTCAAAAATGAAATAACATAGTATAGAAATGATAAGTATAAACTAAAGTAATGCAATTTTTTCAATATAAAACGTTCAATCACGGGAAGGCTACCCGTAAATTGAATTTATTATCAACTTCAACAATTTGACATTCCAAATTCATCTAAATTACATTCCAAAATCTAACAAAGTAGCTTGCCTAATCCAACAATCAATAACAATATTCAACCTCTAGTCTGGATTTGCAAGATCAAGAAAATACAGAGAGAAAGCAACGGCGGAAAGATGTTTAAGCATTTCAAAGAACAAGAAATAGAGAAAGCAGGTAACAGTGGCAAGGAGATAAAGCAGTAACAAAAGAACAGACGGAAAATTTATAAACAAATAAATGTTCTTTTATTGACAGCGAAATTAATAGGCATATAATTCTCGAATCCGTGTATTGCTGCATCTCAAGATCAATTAACATTAATATGTAAAGCCGAGGGTCTTGGATTCATCAAATAAGAAAATCATAATACGTTGTCGAAGCCAAAACTGGAATGATCAATAGGGGGCCGTCGCCTTGCCCGGCGATGATGAATGACGGTGTCAGCAATGACCGCGCACATGAGAATAATGCCGAAACCCAACATAAAAACGCTAAAAACCATCGTTCTGCGGTCAAGATGCCCGCGGAGGGCACGTTCATAGGTACTATGGAATGCAATAGCGCCCCATATAATTATAGGAGCTGAAGAGATAAATATCAACCAGTGGTATTCGAATTCATTGCAAATATGTGCGAATGAAGGCATGATTCTTTTGAAACCTAATTCTGAAAAGCTGTTTAAAATCAAGAGCTTAATACCTTATTCTGCGCAAGAAAACGAAATTAGGTTTAAGGACCGCCTCTTTATATAAATTGTCTGCCGTGCCAAAAATATTGGAAACTTATTCAAATGCTGACGAGCAAGCCTAAGAATAAACCGAAGCTTCCTATTGGATACTGAACATAGTTAATAATAACGACCACGACAGAGAAGGGATTTCACTACTTACATGACAAACGATTCTGCAAGTTGATGATTCAGCCGACATTTGGAAAAGAATAATATAAGAATATATCTAGAGGGAGAAAATATCCTGTAATCGTAAACCCCAGTGTCTCAATCTTTGATTTTCACAATTCAGACCTTCTGTACTTAGTCTGTCAACTTTCGCCCTCCACTTTTTGGAGTTCCATGTGATATATCTTTATTCACTGGTTTATGTCAGCTTATGTACAGCGGCACGCCCAACCAGCACACATTATAGGCGTGGGATAACTGGCACTCAAATCGCCTCGCCTCTCATTTTTTTTTAGCGATTTGTTCCCTAGATCAGGTTATAAAAATCTGTGGAATGGTAGTTCCACTTTATTTATTGTCGAATTATATTATAGAACTGTGCTTTTAAGGAATTTGACCCATTTTAAGACGACCCAAATCATCAAAATTCCCTTAAGAAAAAAAAGAAACTGTGCCTAACTAAAACATTTTCAGTTTTCGATTTCAGTGCCAATTATCACATGCCCACCTACATTATAACTTCATCTATGGATCACATCAACTTGGACAACGGCACTGCAACACTCTCCATTTAAGTAATAAATTTTTAACACAAGTGGGTTGAAATTTCACTTTATTTTTATTGGATAAACAATTTTTTTTTTCAATTTAAGTTTACAAAATAAAAATTTGCAAATTTTAGTTTTAAAAAAACTATGAATTACACCATAGAGGTAGTCACGTAGGCGAGGAAACAATGCCTTTTCATTCTTATTGTTTCTAATGAGTAGAGGGACCCTTTGCAAAGGTTGTGGGGATCCTTGCGATCTCATGTCCACCTTTAGAGGCAATTGTGAAGAGTGAAGATTTCGTAGTGTGGGAGATGATATTCTTGCAGTGCTTGGTTGAGGTCGAAGAAATTGTGGTAGGTTTATTTAGTATTTGATAGAGTTGTCCTCTCAAAGTGACGATAACACTAACTGGTCTTGACTCATATATATAACATGATACTTCTATATATATGGATTCCATAAAAGAACATCACATAATTTAAGTGAGGTCAAATGATATAGTACCACTTATTTCAAAGGAGATGTTATACAGGGGATTATGCACAATCATGAATTCTTTTAAAGAAACTTTAGTTGTCACATAAAATTGAAATAACAGGGACCTTGACTTCAAGAGGAAATTAGAAGTACGTTCATAACATATTTAAAGATGGTGTGAAAAAAAAAATATAGGAAATCAAATAAGCTTTCATAATATATAAATTTTACTTTTAGAAATTTTGTGAAGTTGTTTCTAAAATTGGTTTTTTAAATTTTCAGCACAATATAACATATATTTCTATGCACATGCAACACTATATAAAATAATTGATAGTATTTTTAAATAAAATTTTATGCATATGTAGATGACATCTTGTACTGGTGCAACACTATTTTCTAAAATTATTCATGATGTTTTCATTTTTTAATGATTTATGAAGTGAGAAAACCATGGAGAAAGGATGTTATGTGTGCTTGCAACACTTTAAGAGCATATCTTGCTGAAATTTTGATTTTTTTTATATAAGTGTATAGATCTCTCTTTCTTCTACTGCACCGTATAATTTGTTTGAGAAATGGAGAAGGCAATCAACAGTTATAGCAAAAACAATAGAGCATTGTATTTTTGAATCAAGATATCTAGTGGAAGAAGAAAGTGGACCCAACCTCATGCACCCACCAATGATAGAAGGAACTGAAGACTAACATGTATACCTTGTCCTTGGCTTAGAAACCCAATGGTGTATGGTTGCGGGTGTGGTGTTGTCATTAGCTCCAATCTCTTGATGACATCTACTAGGATTTGGTTCTTTTGGCTACCAATGTCAACAACAAAATGTAGGGGGGTTCCTTTCACCCTCATTTGTGAGTGGAAGAGAATATTTTTTCCTCTGACCCTTCTAGATTCTCTAGTATAATCTATGTATTAGTGATGGCTACAATGGGTTTTACATCAATTATCTACATCCCCTCATCTGTGACTGTGACGCTAGGTTTTCAATCAGAGTTGGAATCAGGATCTAACTTTGAAGCTTTGATCTCAGCCACCAATGATTTATTTCAGTAACATTGATTAGTGTTGTGATGGGGGTTTTTGTGGAACCCGCACCAATTTCCAATGTCCTTCTTAACCTTCCCATTATGCTTCTTGGACGGGTTTCCTTGAGGTTGACTATCCATGTGATGTCCTTTTTTTGCGAATGTGGGATTCCTTTGCTATGCTTCTGTTGCATCGGATTTGTAGGCAAAAATACCTCTTATTCGTGTGCTATGATTTATGCTCTATTTTAACAGCATACCGATAAGTGACTCTAATGAAAAGACGTTCAGGAATTCAATATTTGTTCAGATGTATCGATGTATGCCACTGCAATATTTTAGAATTAGGTGTAGCTCAAATTATTTGATACCCAATTTTATACGCAGGGTATGAATGTTGTTGGTGTGTACTACGACATTGTTTGGTCCCTCTATTGAAGTAGAATTGTCCATTTGGTGTATTCGTCATCATTGTTTCTAAAAGAGTAATATTGTTCCTTAATGACATATATAAAAGAGGCCCGACTGGAATTGAGCTCTAACATTTAAGACTCCTCTATTAAGTTTTACTCAAAATAAGTTTCCCACCAATTTTTGACATGAGAGACAGCCTTAAAGAGCATAAAGGTGATCTTTTCCTCGTTGAAAATTTGTGACAAAGAAATACCCTTCTAACAAACTACATATATGTAGGGCACCAGGATTGATTTGGCCTTGAAATAAAGGAATACCAAAATTAACTTGTATCTTGAAGAGTGTGGCTACTCCAAAGTGACTGCTTCATCATCCCTCCATTGGTGTTGGCATCCATCGAAGGATTTGAGTAAAATTGTCCACCATCTCGTTCCTTTATTGCCGGAGGGCTTCCTCAAGAAACATCTTGATAGGATCTCTTGCTCCATCTTCTCTCTTCTCCTTGACCATGGGAGGTAGTTTGGATTGTCGAGCATTGTCTTTCTCAAGCTCGACTAGTGCAAAACCCAAGAGTCTATATCATGACCTTGTCAAGGACATGCATAGAGAAATAATGAAAGAGAAAGCTCCTCTAATACCTCTAATCCATATTTATGTGTGAACGAAGCGAAATAGCATATATAGAACCGCATTAACATATATATCGCAAGGAACACACTGATATAGTCAACTAAATTCTATTAAATGAATGTAACAGATTAGACTATCAAATAAAAGTAGCTAGAATGGTGGTATTTTTATCTATGAGAAGAGATTTGGAGGCTACACTCATTCATGACAAGATGATTACAAAAGAAGGCCAAAGGGCCTTCTTATCACAAGAATGAGAGAAAAAAACCTAAACATCCAAAAACATAACACAAAGGGATGGACTGTAAAAAGCTTTGTGGGCCCCAAGTGGGTTAGTTGAGGTGTCAACTTCTCGAAGGCATAAATTTTGCAAACGATATTTGTTTAGGGAGTTTGGTAGCTTATTGGAAAGGCTTACTTGAGACAAAGACATTTTGGATGCTTAGAAATTCTCACAGATATCTTTGGATTGTTGTTTTTAAAAAAAAATGTATTTTGAGGCCTTAAAACATTCCTGAATGTTTCAAGTACAAAAAGGCATAAAAACTAGAAAACAAGAAAAACTCTTTTGAGCCAGTGGAATAGATGGATGGCTCACAATATCCATCTAGATCTGTTTGCTGACCCAAAAACCCATAAAAATTGCTAAGATGAAAAGGTTGTTTTGACCAAGTGGAAAATGTTGGAGGCCACAAATACCAATCTGGATAACTCGTCAAGTAGAGCAAAATCCTTTTGGGTTGAGCCTTAATGGAGCATGTGGTAGAAAAACAAGAATCTTCGAATACTAGTAGCAATAGTCAAGATCGCCTTGATAATATGGAGGTTATCCTCAATCGAATAACAACGACTTGAATCGAGCTCGGTGTGAAGATGAATGTTCTTTCTCATGGCACTAGTGGGAAGCTTTTAAATTTGGATTTTGAATTAGGAAAGGCAAGTGAAGCGAAAGACATTGTTGAGGAGACTCATATCATAATTTCATATGACTCTTAAGTTATGTTCTATGTCATGTTTGAGGCTTAGTTATAGGGCTTCTTGTTATGTTTTTATGATAAATCAAGATGTGAACATCACTAGAATTATTGATATTAGGCCTAGTTTCATGAGAACACCTGGTTTCTAACCCAACTCAAGTATTTCTTTTAAGTTTTTGGATCCCTCTAAGGGTTTATTTTAGTTACATCAACAGTTATTATGTTTGGAAGGATGTAATACAAATTTCTTTGTGTGGTTTTTGGGACGGGAAATGTTTTGGTGCATTTTGGAAGCAGTATGGTGTTAAAAGGTTCAATGCAAAGTGGCCTGTGAATGAGGAAACTACTCCGACAAACCTCCCAGAAGTCAAGGGCAAGTGACATCTGAATATGTCAAGGGTGGAGTTGGTTAAGTTAGTTAGGATTTTGAGTTCACTTACATTAATGAGTAACCAGTTATTCTATCAAACGAGAATTCGACAGAGTTCTTGTTTTTCTCTCTCCTAATTTTAGTAGCTATTTTTACCTCTGTTTCAAAAAGGGTTCATACCAATATCACACATTTTCATTTTGAGTCATTTTTTTTGGCCTTTGAATTATCTTTGTCCTAAAATATTCTTAATTTATATTTTCAAGTGTGTTTGTAGAAATTTAACAAAATAACATACATTTTTAAGCAACTTATAATGAAAAACATATACATTTTGCAATTTTTTCTATAAAATAAGACATTTTTATGGACAAAATAAGGCATTTTGTTTGACAAAATCATAAAAAATTCCAGAAAATAAAGACATTTAAAACCATTTTCAAAGAATTTTCAGAGATTTTTTTGTATAAAAATGATACCATTTCATATTATTTTCCGAAAAGTGACGATTCACATAAATTCAAGAAAAATTATATGATATATTTGTAAAAAACATATTAAGAACATTATATATAGAAATTTTATTTCTAAAATAAAGTATGAAAGTCAAAACATTACTAATATATCTTATCAAAAAATTGTCAAATTTAACATCAATCTAAAAAATGTCAACATCAATATTCACAATAAACTGTATTTGAAATATGTTTAAAAAAACTAGAAAATATTTTTACCCCTACCCTACCTTG
Source organism: Larix kaempferi (assembly GCA_027924585.1). NCBI lineage: Eukaryota > Viridiplantae > Streptophyta > Pinopsida > Pinales > Pinaceae > Larix > Larix kaempferi. The sequence goes on from BSBM01000247.1 coordinate 2,080,256, forward strand.
TCCCTCCTCCCCTTCTGTCATAGATAAAACTAAATAGAAAACAATTAAATACCCCCCTACCCACTAAACCCCTCACACATAAAAATAAAATATAAATTACCCCCATAACTTAGGAAATAATAAAAACTTTCAAAGCAAATTAAACCCCACCCTACACCATCATCGCCCAACCCCCCTAAACTATATTAAAAAAATATAATAATTAAAAAAAAAAGTAAATTAAAACCTACCCCCTAACTCCCCCTTAATCTATATTAATTTTTTTTATAACAAATTTCAATTTAAAATTAATTTTTTCAATTAGAAAAAACAAATAAAATACAAATTTAAAAACTTAAAAATTAAATGAAAACAAAATTAAAAAAAAATATAAATATCAATGAAAAAAAAAAATTGAAAATATATATAATAATCAAATATAAAAAAAATAAAAACAAAAACAAAAACCTAACCTTTTGCCTCCCAACCCCTCCTTTGCCTCCCGCATGGCCCCCTCCCTCCCCCTCCCTCCAGTGCCCTTCCTCTATCCCCCCCCCTTTCCTTCCGCCCCCCCTTTCCTCCTCCCGCCCCCTCCCTTACTTCCGCCCCCTCCCTTCCTCATCACATCGCCCCCTTCCCCCTCCTCCCTCCTCACGCCCCTTCCCTTCCCCCTCCTCCCCTCCCTCCCTTCCTCCCCCTCCCACCCCCTCACTTCCCCCTTCTCCCGCTTCCCATCCCTTCTTCCTCCTCCTGCTGCCCCCTTCCCACTCCTCCCCCTCCTCCTCCTCCCTTATCCCTCCATGGCGCTTTGGCGCCCAAGTGAGTGCTGCTCCGTTCACTTGGGTGCCAAAGGGCCACCCCTGATGGGCGGCCCTTTGGTGCCCAAGTGAGCGGCGCTCCGTTCACTTGGGCGCTAAAGGTCCTCCCCTCACGGGAGGCGCGATTCTCAGCATCACGCCTCCCATGAGGGGTGGCCCTTTGGCTCCCAAGTGAGCAGTGCTACTCTCACTTGGTCGTCAAAGGGCTGCCCCTCACTGACGGCCCTTTGGTGCTTAAGTGAGTGTCTGAGGGGCAGCCCTTTGGCGCCCAAGTGAGCAGCGATACACTCACTTGGGCGCTAAAGGGACGCCCTTTGGCGCCCAATTTATCGGAGCACCGCTCACTTAGGCAACAAAGGGCTGTCCCTCATGGGTGACGCAATGCTTAGCATCACACCACCTATGAGGGGAAGCCCTTTGGCTCCCAAGTGAGCGTACGAGGGGCAACCCTTTTGCGCCCAAGTGAGCGGAGCACTGCTCGCTTGGGTGGAAAAGGGCTGTAGAGGGAGAAGGGAGGAGGAGGAGGAGGAGGGGGAGGAGGGGGAAGGGGGCGGTGGGAGGAGGAGGAAGGGAGGAGTGGGAATGGAGGGGGCGGTGGGGGGAGGAAGGGAGGGCAGGGAGGAGGAGGGGGCAGGGAGGGGGAGGGATGGTTTCGTGGGGGAGGCGGAGAGGGAAGGGTGACCAAGGGTTAGGTTTTTTTTTTTTTTAATTTAAATTTTTTACATATTTTTAATTTTTTTTTATTCAATTTTATATGTATTTTTTTTAATTTTATTTTTTGTTTTATTTTTAATTTGTATTTTATTTGTTTTTTTTTTAGTTGAAAATTTTAATTTTAAATTGAAACTTGTTATAATTTGTTTTTGTTATTTTAATTTTGTTATATATATATATTTAAATTTGATTTTTAATTTGTCTTTATAAATTCTTAAATTTATTTATTTTTTGAATTTTGAATTTTGTTAAAATTTTAAGGGGGAAGGGATGGGCGGGTGAGGTTTTAATTTTGTTTTTGTTTTATATGCAAGTTTCACAAAACTTGTAATTTATCTCTTAAGAAATTTTTTTTTTCCAATTTAAGTGTTGATTTTAAAGTTTTTGTAAAGAACAGTATGGGATGTTTAGGTCATGGCTCTATTTTTTACCCTGAAAAAAAGTCGTGTATACTGGTATCAACACTTTTCTATTTGGGTGGTGTTTTTGGTGGTTTTTTTTGAAAAATCATCGATTTTATGGCTAGAGTTCTCGTTCATAGTATAAAGTTCTCATTTCATAGTATATGTGGTTGAGTGGAGTAGTTGAGTAATTGGAGCAGGTGAGTGTGCACCCTATAAATATGTAATGGGTTGGGAATCTTGGAGTTGGCTAGTTGATTAGTGGGAAAATTAGTGGTAAGAAGAGATTCACATAAGGTCGAAGAGATCTGTGAGCTGTGTGCACATATCCATTGTAAAGAAAAAGTGAGAAAGATGTATGTAGGTTATGGGCGCACACGAAAAGTGCTATATTACTTTGACTTATGAATGAATAACGCTTTTGTAATTTTCTCCCGATTTGTTTTCCACATTAAAATATTGGTGTGAAATGTGTGTGTTGATAATTTTATAGCTAATGTCACTCTACTTTTTCATCACTGTGGATTATATATATATATATATATATATATATATATATATATATATATAACCATTCATGTCTCTTTAGTTTTATTACATTTTCACTTTTGTATGACGGTGATGCCAATTTATTACCAATAAATATGACATAATTTTATAGTGATATTTCCATTTGGTTGAATTGTATGATGTCACATCTATGTGGTAATTTTATTTTATTTTTTTATAGTAACTTTGTTATTCCACATTTAAGTTTGTTTTTGAATTATTCATAAAATATTTTATAGTATTATCCTTTGTTTTTAAATATTGAAAAGTTTATTTTTACATCACATAAGTTGTAAGTAAAATGGGGTGCTAGTCAATTCTTAAAAGACCAAGGGTAAAAACGATTTGCTATTTCTACAAGTCTATGAGTGTTGAAGATGAAAGTGGCTCTCTTTTAGAGTTCCATGGGTATCCTTTTGGAGCCATGGATGGAGGAAGTAAGAAGTATTAGTGTTAGGTTCGAATTGTTTAGGTGTCATCATATTTATAGGGAAGCGAATGTGGAAGCTGATAATCTTTCAAAATTTGCACTGGGCCTGATCAATGGGTTTTTGCATTTTTGTGAAATTCTGGATGGAGATGTTGTGGATCAGGGCAACCTCAAAACTTTCTGAAGGCTGCATGCTATTTGGGTTTCCAGTTGACTCTCTTTTTGTCCCTACATCTTTCACGTTGAACGAAGAAGTTTTAGGACACAGTCTTTGTAATGCTCTGAATTAATTCCGTCTCTTGCCTCGTGCAAGTTTTTGATGTTATTTAGACAAGTCATGTTGACCGTTTCTGTCAGTGGATGAAATTCTGTAAGGGTAGTTTTATGAATCGCTTTGAATTCTCTGATGTAACCTAGTTTTTATTACTCATAATACCAAAATTACATTTTTTTTCTCTGAAAAAAAAATGGGTACACTCATATTAATTCGTAGTTTCTTAATCATTGCTCCAATACAAACCTTCCCAATTTTCTATGACAACCTAGAATCATTTGTTCCTAAGCTTTTTGAGCATAGAAATATAATTTTACAACAATCCAAATAATTTCATTTTTATGTATAAATATTAAGCAGCAACATCATCATCATTATCTTTATCATTATTAATTAGAAAAAAAATCATATATAATTATTTAAATCAGAGTTTTTTTAAATTTTTTTTTTTTATTTGTATGAATTATTTGTAAATGTTATATTATGTATAATTATTTTTAATTTTACTTAGTTTTTAATTTTTATTTATTAACATAATTGTTAAATCTAATTGAGTCATGGATCTCTTATTTGATTGATCTTTAGATTGTTACATTATTAGAAAAAAATGAATGGATATTAACTTATCATCTTTATCATAACCTTAACAAAAAGATGATTATCATTGAAGTGAACTTATATAACATGCATAGTATTCGCATACAACTCTTCAAGATATAACTGTACTTTACCATGCATGTGAAATCATGGAAGAAAACTTATATTTTGAACAGTTTCATCTTGTGAGATATTTATATTTTTTAAAATAATTTTTTAATGTATTATTAAATTGATATATATTTTCCAATCATTTTTTAGTTTATTAAGATTTTAATTTGTGGCGTCTTTATTTATATCTACTATTTATTTCTTTCAGAATTATTTCTCTTTCGTTTCTTAATTGTTTTTATTATTGTTTCCGGTGTATGAATATTATTCAAATTTCTTTAAAGGTTTTAAACAATTTTATTACTTTATTTTATTTTATTATTTTTAAATAACTTTATTACTTTATTTCATTTTCAAATACAAATTTCACTTTAATTCATTAATAATTAAAATTTGATTATTTATTTATTTTTTTAATATTAAAGTTAAAATAAATAAATAAATTATATATAATTAAAATTTAAAATTTAAAACATTCCTAACATACATTTTTTTTTAAATAAACATTAATCAAATCATATATCTCATAAAAGCTCTACTTCGAGCATGCATTTTTTCCTTTCCTTCTTATACTAAGCTCCAATTTCTAAAACCAAGCATAAACATATATGAAGAGTGCAAATCCATGACACGAAAGGTAATGCAAGTCTAAAAGGAAGGATGGGAGTCGAGATTCCATGTCCTTTTAACGAGGATCTCTTAAAATAATTCAACTTTAATTAATTAAAACTAGTATAAATTTATGTCATACCTCTATTTATGAGTATTTAGAGAAATCCAATTTTTTATGTGTAAATTTATTTTAAATTTTTTACAATTATCTAAAAAATTTAGATCCTAAAAAAATACTTTTAATCAATTTTTATTTGTTTTTAATTGGTTTTGTAACATCTCGTTATAAACGAGTTAGTATTTTGGTCAAAATTAAAATTTTCTACTAAAGGTTTTCATGATATAACTATTATGATAAGGATCAGGACCAAAAGTCTGCCAACATAGTTTTAATAGAAGACGATTAATTATAGGAATAGTTTGTTGGAGATAATTCCTCCCGCCATGTGTCTATATCCACCAACCACCGTACAAGAAGTTAATACAATTAGGTGACGAAGTAAATGTTCCTCAGATGAAGATAGGCATCCATATGTTCAATGTATTTTGGGTGTTCATTTTAGTTCTGGAATGTTGTAGAAGAGCCGTAGAGCTCCATAGAGAAGCATACCCTGTTTTGTTTTGCCTCGGTCGCATAGTCTGTTTTCAGTTATGCTCTGCCCCTCCACAGAATTTGTCATGGTATCAGAGCAATAGTGTCAAATCCTCCTTCACCAGTCATTTGAAGGATCACAGTGTTGGTCACCCAAGCCAACATGCTGCAGAGAGAGGAGTAGGAGCAGCCATCTCCAGTAAACCCCAGCCACAGTCGCTGGAAGAGCTTTTCAGAAAGCTAGCCTCAGACAAAGGCAGAGCCATTGAAGGAAGAGCCGACGCCATTGCTTGGTGGCCGGAAGATTTAGAGAGGGGTTTCATCCCTGTTGTGGAGGCCGAACCCTTGTGGTAAGGAGCCACTGGTCGTGAAGGTGGAAAAGCCGCTACTCATTAGCAGCTCTGAGTTTGTTGAAGACCAGAGCAAAAGCCTTTGTTGCTGGCAGCGATGGTTTTTGAGATCTTGTTGATGGCTATATGCTTGATGCCAGAACCCTCATGCTGCGTACTTATTGAGGTAGTCTCAAATTAAAAAAAACGCCGAGTCCGTGTGAAGAGTAGCAGATTTGAAGGATAGACGTCGTCGGGGATTGGGGAGCCACGTCATCGAGTAATATATCCTTCCGCAGAGCAATATAGATGCCCGTCAATTTGAAGGAGCCGAGCCAAAGAGTTGAAGAATTCAAGCCATCGAAATAAACTGGAATTTTGGGAGGTGAAAGCCGAGGCAGGGTTAGAAGCACAGAGGGTTCTTCGTGAAGAAAAGATGGAATTATTCCCTCTACGGAGCAGCAGCTCTCTGGAGTCTCCATCTGGTTATTATTTATGGGTTTAGATTTTATGTTGTGGTATGAGCTCAGGAGGCAACAACCGGCAAGGCCAAGGGAAAAAGACAAGAGCTGCGAGTTTGGATGCAAGATTCAGGCCTTCGCTTCTTTTCCTCTCAGGACCAGACCACGGAGGTTTGAGGGTCGATTCTCCTCCTAACAACGCACGCTTAGCAATTAATGTATTTGAATAATTGCTTCGCTGACACACAGGCCGCCCGGTGTTCGAATCCCATGCAGTAGCAGTCGTTTTCCTGGTAGTTGAGACGAAATGGACCGGGAGTGAGACTGCCTGCTTGCCTGCTTGCTTGCCTCGTATCCTCTGCCATATTCGACAGATATCTGGGAGTCACTTTCGGGGGTTTCCGTGGATTAATAGGGTTTTGCTCGATTCTTGCTCTGCAAAACCACGCTGGCCCAATCACTGAGATTGACATTGGGATGCATATATACATGGATCAGTCATGCTGCCTCTGCTTCTGCTTCCACCAGCATGTGTAAATAAAATTGCAGAGGTTCCTCCAAGCTATCATCGCTAAGATTAACAGTTGCAGTAAAAGTAGTACCAACAATGTTGCGATAATATATTGTGCAGCCGGAACTCCTCCTTCGTCTAATCGAGACATGGCTTGAAGATCAAGGAGACTCTCTGTCTATCTTGGAAACAGAGGAAATGCAATTTCTATGCACAGAAACAAAGAAAGATGTGTGGCCAGTGTTTGCGTTCACCCGTTCTCCAGTCTCCTTAGAGTCACGGTAAGAAGCTGAAGACGAGTACTACTTATAGGTTTAATTATTTTGTATCTACGGTGATAAATTGCAGAGGATGGATATTCTGGTGTGGAGGTTCATGTGACTCACATGCCGGCGTGAAGAGAAGGGGTTTCTCTTTTGAAAAAGAGAACCTGTTGAAGTCTGCTGACCACCGATTGTGTGCAACCCCCAGCGTGAATAGAAGGCTATCCTAAGAACCATTAGAAGAAGCCTCCTCGTTGACTGCTATAAGAGATTCGAATCCCTTCTTGAAGGAAAATAACAGAGTCTATGTGTAGAGAAGAGACCTGTGTAAAAGCCTTTATCTGTAGCTGCATGGACATGTTCAAAGAGAGGGTGTAATTTGTTGAGCGGAAGTGTTTCCTGGTTGAGTGTTTTGCATTAAGGGGGCGTTATTGACTGGTCTTGCAGCCAGCAAGCAGTTTTATATTTTTTTTAGGGGGCGATAGGGAAGGAGAAGCAAGTAGGAGTCTTGCAAGAAGAAGACAAGTGCCAGCACAGAACACCTGCAACAAAGTAGAGAAGAAATGGGTTACCAAAGAAGACTCAAGCAGATCAAAAGAAGAAACGCAAGGGCAGAGGCAAAGTATTTTGCACATAGATATGGAGTAGTTCCCATTGCAGAGGAGCTTATTAACACAGTTGAAGTCCAAGAAGAGAACCAGGATAATTGGAGCAGCAGAGTTCTCTTTGTACCCCCACATTTTTCAGGTAAAAATTAAGAGTTTTGGGCTATTAAGATGAGAAATTTTCTTAGAGCAGAGGATTTTTGGTGTTTAGTTCAAAATGAATGTGTGCATCCCCTAGATTTAGAGGCTTTTGAGGCCCTGCCAGAAGACCAAAAATTGCAGCAGCATGAATTAGCCTTGCATCTCATCCAACGAGCTGTGGATGAAAGTATTTTCCACAAGATTGCAGCAGGCATTAATGTTTCAATGTTTTTTTGTTGAAAGCCCATGAAGGCATTGTATGTATACTTTAGATGTTAGTAGTTTGTTTATGGTCGGAATTAAGGGGGAGTGTTGGAGATAATTCCTCCCGCCATCTATCTATATCCACCAATCACCGTACAAGAAGTTAATACAATTAGGTGAAGAAGTAAATGTGCCTCGGATGAAGAGAGACATCCATATGTTCAATGTATTTTGGGTGTTCATTTTAGTTCTGGAATGTTGTAGAAGAGCCGTAGAGCTCCATAAAGAAGCATACCCTGTTTTGTTTTGCCTCGGTCGCATACTCTGTTTTCAGTTATGCTCTGCCCCTCCACAGAATTTGTCATAGTTGACATGCATTTAAACCTCTTTCCTACAACCTGATGTTCATAAACAAAACCAACAAACCATTTAAAGCGACACTTGATAATTCAAATCTTTCCAACTGTACTTTGAACTTCTCCACGGAGTTCTTACCCATTTATGGTGAACCTTTGAATGTGTTTATGTGATCATCGTATGAGTAACAAGCATAACTAAAGATTTACTGGACAAGCAACATTTATACAAAACTATCACAATTAAGACACAATCATACATAAGTCAGAGACCAAGATACATGTGGTTCACCCAAATAATGGGCTATGTCCACTAGAATGTTACATATTTTATTCATAAAAAAAGGTTTACTACTAAAACACAATGGTTGCATTATTTCTCTTCCAGTTTTCCCAAGATCCTCGAATGACGGGCATCCAAAACTATTCGAATTCAATAGGATTTAAAACAGTATATATATACTTTTATATATATATGTATATATATATATATAGCTAATCATTGATGTTGCATACTATGGCTATATTTACGCATAAACACCACTTGATGAAATGAAGCAGAGGTTTACGATTACGTTTTCAGTCAACTATTCTGACTAAATAGCGTTAGACCCTTATATGTACATATATATAAATTCACCCATTGATTTTTCATACCATGCCTATATATACACATATATATATATTTAACAATTGATTAATGAAGCAAGGGTTCGAAATTTTGATTATAGTCCAGCATTATAAGGAATAATGCTAATAAAGGCCGAGCTCTACTTTTGCCCTCCATGCACAACATTACAACCGCAAACATTTTTATCTAACATCAAGAAAATAATGAAACTGTAATTAGAGATCTACTTTTGCATCCAGGAATAACGCACAAATGGGAATTCATGGTTTTCGTTCATCACTCTTCGCACAACACATTCATCAAGATGACCCTTATTCAAGTGTCCTATTCTTTCAACGGATTCACACAACAGAAAATATAAACCAAGGCTGAGGAAACGGTGGTATGCCTTTCAAGAGTACAAAGGCCACCACTTAACGTAGGTATTTGCTGTTCTAGAGAAGGATATTCTTCGCAGCTTCAGACTCCCAAGCCAATACAGAGATACAAGATTATTATCCAAACAAACAACAATTTAACCTAACGTAGAGTTGTTACCGAGGTATAACACTTCGTGGATTCAGAACTACAAGTCAGCACGTAATTTGATACTTTATAGGATTCTTAAAATCCAAACAACAATTTAAGACTACATAAACATACCTATAGGAATACCACACTTCCTGAACCCGCATAGATCTTATCGATCTGGGTGCTACTGATATACAGAGATCATAATTAACAAATGCATAAATATTGAAAGGAAATTTCCCTGAGTCCTAATCAGGCATAGATCTTGCCGATCTAGGCACTATATGCAGTGACCGATTTACATCAAGGCAATATGCAAGATCCTGCTATCAGATTTATTTAAACTCTAACCAACAGAATATTACCACTCTGTTCATCTAAAGTGAAACATCTTAAACTACAAACTAGTGCAGGTATAACTTCGAAGATGAAAATAAGAGGTAGGGTCATGATCCATGCATGGATCGAGGTCGCCAGGACAGAGGTTTCCAAACCTATATACATCACATAGATCGATTTACTCAATCTATACAGAGCTTACCTCTATCTCTTATGGTATGAAATGAAGGCACCGCTTAGCAACACGAGCCTGGGTCGTGGTCACACTACGGTATTAGCATTGTGATCCAACAAAATAAATATATATACCTACATCATTACTGAATAATAACGTACAGAGGTTACCTCCCTAATCACAACCAGCTAGAGATTTAGGTATAGAGAATACTTATCGGAACCCGTTCATGCCGGATTGAACAAAACTATATCAACAGGTACTCGCGGAGATCATAAACGAAAACGCAGGCATTAGAGGATGTATTAATATACATATCCGTCATCTCTCAGGTTGCAAGTAGTAGAATGGATATATATACGGAGATCCTCTATGAAAAATAGCGGCCAGTGCACCAATAGATAGTCCAAATAGAAAACACATTCTCTCTTTAGGAAACCCCCAAATCGCAATCATACATCTTTCTTTCCAAGGAAAGAGACCCCCTTCCCTATGGTGCTAACGATAATCCTCTGGAAGAGGATGCGGTTTCAATCCAGCCTTAATGCAAGACCTCCAATGCTTCCATTCCCATACCCATATGATAACAGAGATGTCTCTCCACTACGATCTCAGCCTCCGCATTTTACCATCCTCCCAATGTAAATCTACAGAGTTCTTTATAATCAAAACATAGTGTGCTTCTTTCCTCCCCCTGCTCTTCTACCAAGCTCTGTATAACTATCGACCCAATTTGTTAGCTTGCTTCAGGGAGTCCATCCAATGAAGAGAGAGCTTCCACTTGGAGTTCAAACCCGAAAGACAAGTGGTCGATCCCTTGGACATGTAGATTGGGCCATCTTAAAAGGTGTTGTCCTCACTACACGCACCGAGCTAAAGAGGAATCAACTCCTTCTTTCATGTTAATCCTAACTAGAGATACTCTGAAATGTAAGCATAGTGTAAGCATAGTGGGGGGAGTTGTTTAAAGTATTTCAAATAATAATTAATTGCAATATGTCGACCACTAGATCACACATGGATCTTACTAAGTGTTTGTCTACACCTTATTTTATATAAGAATGGAGTTAGTTAACTCGTTTAAATATATATGATTAAATATTCCCTTTGTAGCATTCATAGTTATTACAATAATGGTAAAACTTTCACACACACATATATATATATATATATAACACATATATATATATAAATAAATAACTACTCACCTTGTAGTATTCATTTATTATATTTATTGTAAAACTTTCACATATATACATAACACACACACATGTATATATATATATATATATATATAATTAATTACTCACTTTGTAGTATTCGTAGTTATTACATATATGGTAAAACTTTCAGATATATATATACATATAACTCACATACATATATAAATAATTAATTATTCACTTTGTAAGATTCATAACTTTAATCTTCATTCTTCTTCTTATGATGGTGCCCTTATTGGACTATACCTATATATGTAGATATAAGATTCCTCACCCATGGTGGGTTTTAGCATTGTCCTTCTAGGTTAGGACAACTTCTCCTATTGGGAGCTTAAACAAGTATGATAATTATGTGTGAGACATAATCCTGAGTTTGGTTGCAACCATGTAACTCATTAAAAATTTTCCTATGAAAAGAATCATCTCATCATTTAGTTTACTTAAAATCCTACTTAGGTTAATAGCATAGTCCGAGCCATGATAACCATGTCATAGCGACTCCTAGCCATCGTCAATTTAAATTTTCAAGTCTTATCTTGGCCTTACGTTCCTTCAATGTCGAGTCGTCATCGTTTTTGTTGCGGTGTTTCCTTTTGTCTTTTAAGCTCATAACTTACAACTAGGAAAAGAATAAGGATACCTTCAAGGTCCAATGGTGGGACCTTGGCCTTGAGCTCCTCACTAGTAAACAAGTACAATAAATAATTGTATTTATAAAATATTAGGGCTTAAATGAGGGATGTTACATCCTCCTACCCTTAAGAATAACACCGTCCTCGGTGTTCATGCTTCTTAGCAATTCATCTTCTCTTCTCTCGTCTTTCCTTTGGTATTCTTGATCATCTTCGAACTTTCACGATTTTTACAAGTCGTTATGGTTCGTACTACTTTCACAACTTGCACATTGCACAACCCATATAAGATCTTCCAACATTATTTAGTATAACATATTTACACTTCACAAAATTTCAAATAGTAAATGTTTAACATTTATCATTCATCCTCATTTTTTAGGAAAGTTTTGCTTACTCAAGCATTCATAACATTCACACATATAGATATCCAATAGTCTAGTTACAAGACAATCTTTAATATTTGTTATATCATAAAACAAATCTTTCAACAACACTTTGTTTATCATCAAACTCTCCCATGAGTTTGGAACTTTAGCGACCCTCTGCTGAACACAGAATTCTTCCTCAAGTTCTGTCATCAATTTCTGTGGACTTACGGGCTACACTTTTGAGGTTACTCTCCTTTTTTATTGCTAGTAAGAAAATTTTCCTCCTCAAGACATCAAATAACATCTTGTATCCAAATGTCAATCTTTGTGCCTGTGTCTTTTCCATTGATACCACAAACACTTTTGCAATTCCCCTCAAGCCTTCTTGATTGAGTCTAAGAATTTCTTTTCCACCCAGCCTCCTGCTTGAGTCCACGAAAAGTTGCTTTAGAAAAGCAGAGTTAGGTCAATTTTTGCCACCTCAAGCCTCCTGCTTAAGTCCCAGAATATTCTTTTCCCCTCAAACCTTCTCATTTGAGTCCATGAAATAACAATCATTTATTATTTATTGTAGTTTTGGTTAACCACAACATGCAACATAATCGCAACATAATCGCAACATAATATCAACATCAAATAGGTTCATCTATTTACTCATCAGTTCGAACTCATGATTGTATCATATCCCTTGATGAGTCATTGATCTTACCATATGCTTACCATGTATATTGTATCGCATCCATGTCTTTCCACAAGTTCCAAAGAATTTTTCCCATCTGACAATTCATTTGTTAGTACCACTTTATATAACATAAATCAAATTTGCAAGAAAATCTTTTCTTTAAGCATAATAATAAGAAATTCACCCTTCATATTATATTATCCATACATAATTATATGAAATGAACATCTTCTTTTGGTTCCTTATTTTCATCATTACAACATGGTTCACCAAGAGTAAGATACAAATTGAATTTTTCTTGGCACATTATTTATTAAGAAAGCATGTGCATACAATAAAACTTATAATAGATTCCTTAACTTCCTAAGACTTTAGGATAACCTCCTTTCTTACTACGCACAACTAGCTTACCAGGCTTACACAATGCCTTGAACCCGAAATAACATTCTTTCTTTGATGACCCATGGAACAATATGACCACTTAACCCCAACTTTTAGCTAGCATCCCCTTCAAATATAATTTATACAACTTCTTCTTTGTTCACCTTAACATCATGTAAGTAACAACCAATCACCTATGTATATACTTGCATACCTTTATAAAGGTAACTACCTGCCTTTATAAGGGTGCATGCATATCTCCTTATTATATGACTCTCATATGCCAAGGTACATGTTTGCTTGTGTTACCACTTTTTGGTATTACTCTATGTAACACATAAAACAATATACGAAAAATGAAACTAAACTATCAACGTATCTATAAATCTCATTCACAAAAATATAACTTTTTATAACACCTACTCATAGTATACCAACATCCATAGTAAAGAAAAAATATATATATATACGAAGTCATACCTTTTCATCATAGGCATCATTTTTAGACCACATATGAATACTAAGTAATTATAACCATTAATCTTTTGGTTGATCTTACAAGCACGGTACAAGCTTTCCCCAATGTCACACATCAATTATATTCACTTATTCTATACAGTCACATATAATCAAGGAGACTCTCACACATTATCCTCATTTTTAATCCTTACAATTTCCTAGTCATAAAGAACTTCACATCATTAAGATGTCTAAGTAAACTAATTATAATTAATTCTTTTTAAAAGAATCTAGATGCCATAGCCCATAAAAAAACTCATAATTCCTAGAATTTGTTTTTAAAGAACAAAATCTACATAAACATACTTTCTTTACTACTAAATCATAACCAATCAAGCACTTAAGAGAATTTACTATTGATGTCATCAGCATTGTAACTTTGTAAAACTTTCTCGTCGTCCAATGGATCTAATTTGTAGAGTAGGAGAATAAATTCATCGATTGATATTTATCAAATAAAAGATCATTCAAATGCATAATGAAGCATACACAATGCTCACATATAGACAATGCTAAGTCATTATAATGCATAAGTAAATGGAACATTCTTACTTGCAATTCCAATACGTCTTATCGGTTACCTCTTGTCGATCCCTTGAAATGAAATTTTCGATTGCGTCATTTATAAATGGAGTTCCCTTGCTAGTTCTACCAGCATCTATTTGCTTTTTTCGGCTAAGCCCAATTAGGCCTGAGTGTTTGCAACCTGTAGATCTGATACCATCTGTAACGTCTCCTTATAAACGAATTAGTATTTTTTTGAAAATTAAAATTTTCTAATAAAGGTCTTCATGATATAACTGTTATGATAAGGGCCAAAAGTCTACCAACATAGTTTTAATAGAAGATGATTAATTATAGGAATAGCTGACATGCATTTAAACCTCTTTCCTACAACCGGACGTTCATAAACAAAACCAACAAGCCATTTAAAGCAACAATTGATAATTCAAATCTTTCCATCTCTACTTTGAACTTCCCCACGGAGTTCCTAACCATTTACGGTGAACCTTTGAATGTGTTTATGTGATCATCGTATGAGCAACGAGCATAACTAAATATTTACTAGACAAGCAACATTTATACAAAACTATCACAATTAAGACAATCATACCTAAGTCAGAGACCAAGATACACGTGGTTCACCCAAACAATGGGCTACGTCCACCAGAATGCTGCATATTTCTGCATATTTTATTCATCAATAAGGGTCTACAACTACAACACAATGGTTGCATTATTTCTCTTCCACTTTTCCCAAGCTCCTAGAATGACGGGCATCCAAAACTATTCTAATTCAATAGCATTTAAAACGGTATATATATAAATATACTTATATATATCTATATATATATATATATATATATATATATAATCATTGATGTTGCATACTAGGCCTGTATTTACACATAAACACTTGATGAAATGAAGCAGAGGTTTATAATTACATTTTCAATCAACTATTCCGATTAAATAGCCTTAGATCCTTATATATACATATATATAAATTTACCCATTGTTTTTTCATACCATGCCTATATATACACATATATATATTTAACAATTCATTAATGAAGAATGGGTTCGAAATTTCGATTACAGTCCATCATTATAAGGAATAATGCTAATAAAGGTCAAGCTCTACTTTTGCCCTCCATGCACAACATTACAACCGCAAACATTTTTATCTAACATCAAGAAAATAATGAAAGTATAACTAGAGATCTGCTTTTGCATCCAGGAATAACGCACAAATGGGAATTCATGGTTTTCATACATCACTCTTCGCACAACGCATACATCAAGATAACCCTTATTCGAGTGTCCTATTCTTTCAACGGATCCACATAACAAAAAATATAAACCAAGGCTGAGGAAACGGTGGTATGCCTTTCCAGAGTACAGAGGCCACCACTTAACGTAGGTATT
This sequence comes from Larix kaempferi, assembly GCA_027924585.1. NCBI lineage: Eukaryota > Viridiplantae > Streptophyta > Pinopsida > Pinales > Pinaceae > Larix > Larix kaempferi. The sequence continues at coordinate 2,095,595 of BSBM01000247.1, forward strand.
TGCTGTTCTAGAGAAGGATATTCGTCGTAGCTTCAAACCCCCAAGCCAATACAGAGATACGGGATTATTATCCAAACAAACAAAAATTTAACCTAACACAGAGTCTTTATAGAGGTATAACACTTCCTGGATTCCGAACTACAAGTCAGCACGTAATTTGATACTTTACAGGATTATTACAATCCAAACAACGATTTAAGACTACAAAAACATACCTATAGGAATACCACGCTTCCTGAACTTGCATAGATCTTTTCGATCTAGGCGCTATTGATCTATAGAGATCATAATTAACAAATGCATAAATATTTAAAGGAAATTTCCCTAATTCCTGATCACGCAGAGATATTGTTGATCTGGGCGCTATATGCAGTGACTGATTTACATCAAGGAAATATGGAAGATCCCGCTATTAGATTTATTTAAACTCTAACCAACAGCATATTACCACTCTGTTCATCTAAAGTGAAACATCTTAAACTACAAACTGGTGCAAGTATAACTTCGAAGATGAAAATAAGAGGTAGGGCCGTGATCCATGCAGGGATCGAGGTCGCCAGGACAGAGGTTTCCAAACCTATATACAACAAAGGGATCGATTTACTCAATCTATGCAGAGCTTTACCTCTGTCTCTTATGCTATGAAATGAAGGCACCGCTCAGCAACACGAGCCAGGGTCATGGTCACACTACGGTATTAGCATTGCTATCCAACAAAATAAATATATATACCTACGTCAGCACTGGAATAATAATGTAGAGAGGTTACCGCCCTAATCACAAGCAGCCAGAGATTTAGCTATAGAGAATACCTATAGGTACTCGCGGTGATCATAACAAAAAATGCAGGCATTAGAGGATGTATTCATATACATATCTGTTATCTCTTAGGTCGCAAGTAGCAGAATGGATATATATGTAGAGATCCTCTATCGAAAATCGCGGCCAGTGCACCAATAGACAGTCCAAACAGAAAATGCATTCTCTCTTCAGGAAACCCCCAAATCGCAATCATACACCTTTCTTTCCAAGGAAAGAGACCCCCTTCCCTATAGTGCTTTAGTTCAGTAAATATATTGAAGAGAAACACGATCTCAGCCAAACGATAATCCTCTGGAAGAGGATGCGGTTTCAGTCCAGCTTTAATGAAAGACCTCCAATGCTTCCATTCCCATACCCATATGATAACATAGATGTCTCTCCACTGCGATCTTAGCCTCCGTGTTTTACCATCCTCCCAATGTAAATCTATAGAGACCTTCATAATCAAAACATAGTGTGCTTCTTTCCTCCCCCTTCTCTTCTACCAAGCTCCGTATAAATATCTGCCCAATGTTTTAGCTTGCTTCGGGGAGTCTGTCCAACAAAGAGAGAGCTTCCACTTTGAGTTCAAACCCAAAATACAAGTGGTCGATCCATTTGCCATGTAGATGGGGCTAGGTTAAAAGGTGGTGTCCACAATACACGCACCGAGCTAAAGAGGAATCAACTCCTTCTTTCATGTTAATCATAACTAGAGGTACTCCGAAATGTAAGCATAGTGGGCCGGGGGGAGTTGTTTAAAGTATTTGAAATAACAATTAATTGTGATACGTCGAGCACTAGATCGCACACAGATCTTGCTAAGTGTTTGTCTACACCTTATTTTATATAAGAATGGAGTTAGTTAACTCGTTTAAATATATATGATTAAATATTCCCTTTGTAGCATTCATATTTATTACAACCATGGTAAAAATTTCACATATATATATATATATAACACATATATATATATAATTAATTGCTCACTTTGTAGTATTCATAGTTATTATGACTATTGTAAAACCTATATATATAACACACATATTTATAAATAAATAACTACTCACTTTGTAGTATTCGTTTATTACATTTATTGTAAACATTTCACATATATACATAACACATATATAGACATATGTATATAAATAATTAACTACTCACTTTATAGTATTTGTAGTTATTATATTTATGGTAAAACTTTCATATATATATATATATATATAAAACTCATATATATACATATAAATAATTAACTACTCACTTTGTAGGATTCATAACTTTAATCTTCATTCTTCTTTCTCATGATGGTGCCCTTATTGGACTATACCTATATATATGTAGATATAAGATACCTCACCCATGGTGGGTTTTAGCATTGTCCTTGTAGATTAGGACAACTTCTCCTATTGGAAGCTTAAACAATTATGATAATTATGTGTGAGACATAATCCTGAGTTTGGTTGCAACCAGGTAACTTGTTAAACTTTCGTCTATGAAAAGAATCATCTCATCATTTAGTTTACTTAAAATCCTACTTAGGTTAATAGCATAGTTCAAGCCATGATAACCATGTCATAGCGACTCCTTGTCATCGTCAATTTAAATTTTCAAGTCTTTCCTTAGCCTTACCTTCCTTCAATGTCGAGTCGTCATCGTTTTTGTTGTGTCGTGTCCTTTTGTCTTTTAAGCTCATAACTTACAACTAGGATTAGAATAAGGATACCTTCAAGGTCCAGTGGTGGGGCCTTGGCCTTGAGCTCCTCGCGAGTAAACAAATACAATAAATAATTGTATTTACAAAATATTAAAGCTTAAATAAGGGATATTATAGGTTTTAATTTTTATTTTAAGAGCACGACATAAATATTTTTAATTACTTTTTTTTTTATTATAATATTTTATTTTATAAGTCCACATTAATCTTTTAATTACTTTTTATTTTTGATAAATTTAATGTTTTGAAACACCATAAAGTATGGTTTAATGTGAATATATGCAAATCAATTGAAAAAAAGTGATTTCATCCCTAAAATCCTTTGAGCTCACCCCTTTTTAAGGATAGTCCACCATTCTTTTTCTCTCCATAAATCTTAGAAATTACAAAGAAATATATTTATAATATATCAACTTTAACCCTTCCCATTTCTCCTTCCATGACGCTTGGCATTCCATGTGATATCTCGAGTTAAGTACGTTCGCACCTATCCACACACCTAATTTCGCTATTGATAAGATTGGACACTGTTATCCAATATCTACTATATGTTGGATTCATTATGTGCTTATTTCCATGGTCAAATCTAAGGTGAAATATGTAATTTGCATTGGAGTTAGGTCAGATTTACCTCTATTCAAAATGTTGAACTCTTGTTTGTATATAAGATTTACAATGAAATTTTTCTTTAACTCTTTACATATTCTCTCTTCTCGGTTCACACCTTTTCACAATGTCAATATTCCAAATTTTAATTGATTTTATGTTCATATTTAAAAATAATGAAATCAATTTAATATACATGAAATTATTTAAAGACAAATTTAAAACTTTCGTATCTCTCCAACTATAAGTAAAGAGAAGGGTGATTGTACACATTAAATGATAGTTCATATTTAAAAACTAAAAAAATGAAAAATTCAAATTATTATTAACTTTAAAAATCCCTTCTTACTCATTATTATTAACTTTAAAAATCCCTTTTTACATAATACGAATTTTTTAAAATAGAAAAATTCATAGAAAAAGTTAGTAATTTTGATTATGTTAATTTTTTTTATTTAATATTAAAATCTAATTAATTAATTATTCTAATGCTAATTATAATAGCTTTTTGGTTCTCCAAAGTCTCCCTTGGGATTTGCACCATTTACTCCCACTTGAAATAGACATGCCCCCACTATCGTCCTAATTTAGGAGATATTTTATGGCTAAACGTAACAACTGATTCCATGGAAGGAGGAGCCAAATAAACATGGGTCCAATCATGTGAAGCAAATCATAGATGATTAGACACTTGCATACAACTGATGCCATGGAAGGAGGACCCAAATAAACATGCTTCCAATCCTTTGAAGTAGATCATAGATGATTAGACACTTGCATATAAAGATGAAAATGTGGAGGCCACGAAGAAAGCTAGTTGGAAGTATGAGATGATTAGTGTAGGTTGAGTTGCTAAAAAAATCAAATAATCTCGGAACATAATTAATTCACCCATGTGAGAATGGATCAAGTAATTGAAGACAATCATCCATAAGGTTTTATTACAAATACAACCAATCAATGGTTTCTAACAAGAGGCATTCAAAAAACAATGATTCAAGAGAATCACAAGAAGAATCGCCATTGCATTGCTAAATAATTGGGTATGTAAAGTAGCTTAAATGATAACTTAATAGGATTTTGAAGTTGCATTATGTCGCTTAAACCTACTACTCATTGATGATTATTTATTTAGAGGATCCCATTAAGACAAATCAGAAAAGTTCATTGAGCTACTAAAATTATCAATACCATGTTTAGTAGGATTAGCTAAACATTTGAATTGTGCATCTTAAGATGTGAGAAAACTATCATTAAATAATTGATGAGTGAAAAAATGACGAACCCTAACATTTTGGCTTGCTTACATGAAGGAAAACACAAAAATAAAAGAGGTGTTGGATGTGTCGACTATTGTTGGATGTCTCGACTACTCATCTATAAGATTCCTCAAATATAATAAAGGTAAACCATATAGTACTTTCTGCCTTGCCTTCAAACGGAAGGGAGCTGTGGAACTTCTCCTCTTTGAATTCTCTTAAGCGAACCAAAACTTATATAATGAAAGATAGATAATATATTTCACAATGATGATCAAGAATTTTGGAAGACTCCTTATTATGTCCCCCAAGGAGATCATATATATATCGTGAAGCACCTATTAATTTAGGTCTATAAAGTAAATCTTTTTGTTTTGCTATAGTTTAACTATACTGTTAAATATATTATATTAAATTTAATTATTAAAAGTGTTTTTTCTTTCATTCTAATTGGTTGCAGAGGATGATGTCATCCTCATTTTTCCCTTCCCAAGAAGTGGCGGCTGGATGACATCACTTGTTGTGTAGTCTTGCAGAGAACAAACACCGCATGCTTTATTTTATTATTTTATGGCACCAAAGAATAGACAGACCATGCTTCCAAGTCCAACCTACCCCATTTAGCCTTTTAATAAATTTCTTATTATTACAGTCTTTCAATGTCACGAACAACTAGAGGGAACTCTTGACACTCCTCTCCTTCCTCACCATCTCTAGCCTGTGTGACAGCCAGTTTTGTTGTCATTCAGATAGATAGACCTGAAAAATTATTCCGGTGTGTATATGTATGGGGAATACTAATAATAAACCTCTATCGAGACCGGGAAGTCTTGATTTCAAGTGTGTTCAATAGGATTTCGTAATTCATGACAGTTCGCATTTGCATAGTGCTTGGTGCCGAGTGTCGACTGGCCGAGTCTATTGCTTTGGGATTCATTCCCATCGGCGTGCTAATGTAAACCTTGTACATGTTACACGTCTTGGGAAGAGTACAGTCACGCACCAAACTTAAACTTAAGGCTCCAAATCCCATCACCTAACAACAAGTTGTTCTGGAGCCTGGCACCTAGCAGCAAGAAACCATACAACTTTTGAAACCTCACTGCATGCAGTCCAAGTGGTGGAGTATTCTGACACAAATTAAAAGTCATAGGAGACCTAAAGACGGATTTATGAGTCACCCGCGGAAGAATTGCAGCGTAGCATGGTTCTTTGATAGTCTTCTTCCTTTATTTGAAAGTTGTTTGTATTATTTTTTAGGTTTTTTAAACAAGGGTTGGGAAAATGTTCGCCGAGCAAGAATGTTGTAGCATACACTTTGGGATTTAAATCCATTGCTATAATCACAGTGTTGGTTCTGTTGGTTTGTTGATCTATTCTAAGAAAATTTGATAAAGTTGAAGGCGAGCTGTACCGATATTAACAGTCACATTGCAGCAACATCTCTTTTGGAATTTCTTTCCATTTCTTTTATCTTTTCTTGGATTCTTCTCAAGCTTCCTTTAAAATTTATTATTCCTTCATAGCTCCCGAGCAAAGTTTTTTCAGAATTTTTACATTGGAGAGCTTAGTGGATTGGACAAATTGAATGCAGTGTAAGCTAGTTTGCATTCAAGGTTTTGCTTTGCAGCGGATTGCTTAGGTTGACAAATTTTTCTGAGTATTTGCTTTTGTGTCTGTATATTTATGTTAATATTTTCTTTCAATGTCTTTTGTTGGAATGAAAGTCTATTATTTCCAGAAATTTTAGGGTTTTAAGATTTCCGTGTTTTCCAAGAACCCATTGGAGATGGGTTCTTTTAATATCTACTCTCTTGCTTAAATTTCTTTTAATCAACATAATTTGTGGCATTGGGAGATCGGTTCGAAGAATATCTAATCTGGTCCGTCACAGATGAATATGTGGATTCTGAACACTAGATTTGACCATGAAGAATAAGAGCTCTCCATAGAAAGGTCTATCACTTCGAGTTTACTTTGTATGCCATATAATTTTACCCTCAAAATGAACAACTCTATGCATATTCCCATGCGGCCGTACCCTTCTGAGCAATTGAGCAATTCTCACACTGTTGACTGCACACAGTCCATATATAGAGGTATATTTCATTCTTCCACACACAACTTCCTTCCATTCACTTTACCCATCCCCAAGTTCTGTCCAACTACCTTCTGAGTTTCCAAATATGGAGAAAGATCCCTCACAAGACTTACTAAGTTCTTAGGCATTTTGGCCCATTAATATAATTAAATTAAAAGCTCAATTTTAAGATTTTGATTTATCTTTTGAAAGAGCATAGGTATAAGAGTGGAACTAAAAGCTCAATTTTAAGATTTTGATTTATCTTTTGAAAGAGCATAGGTATAAGAATGGAATTAAGCTAGTTGTTCTCATACTGAATGATCTATTCAATTTTATAAGCCTTAAACATAAGATTAAAATCTTGTGATTTGCCTTATTTTTATAATTTCTAGTATATTGAAAATAATTTAATTAAGATTTATTTATATAGGACTTAGATCATCTTTAAAGTGAATGCTTTAAAAAATTTAAAGCTTTAAAAACTTTAAAACTAGGTATCATTTTTTTTATGAAATTCTCATTTTCTAAAAAAAAATCATTTTTACACTATTTTGCTCAAATTCAATGACTCTTTTTCATGCTTATTTAAATTTAATGAAAAAAACCATCAGTCAGCCTCACTTTTATGATTGGCATGACAACAATTCTCAAATTTTTCTTAAACTTTGCTCGTGTAATGAGTAATTTTTTCTTTCAGCTTTGTGTTAATGCTGTCTCAAAAATCCATGTTAGAACTTAGATACGTTATGCAAATCTGGTGATAGGTCAATTTATTTCAAATATTATCTATCAAGGTGTCAAGCATTTATTATAACTTAGGAATGCCTTGAAGTTGTGTTTATTGATAATTATTTTTTACAATTACATACACATGCATGTCAAACCAATACGATAACATAGGTATATTCCTCGAGGCTGGAGTGCATAAATTAATCCATTACTAATTTTATACAATTGGATGTGCATGTGCTGCATATGCACATCAAACAATATATACAGTACAATATGTTCCTACAGTCAGTACAAATACTATATATCAGGTAGACTTTACTTCAATACAAATACTATATATCAAATACTATATATCACCTAGACTTTACTTCAGCCCCAACAGTCAGTACAAATACTATATATCAGGTAGACTTTACATCACCCCTAGGCATCTCAAATGTTTTATGTGCTAAATTTATTTCTGCATTAAAAAATACAATTTCACCAAATAATTTAGAGGCTTCATTCTAATCAAATTTGTGAAAAAGATACAAATGGTTTAGAGTTTAGCTTATTGTAAAAGTCCACTTTATATATATCTTTTTAATATAATTTTATAGTAATTTTTGTTTCTAAATTTAAAATTCGGAAATTTGGATTTAATTTTAATATAAAATTCTTAGCTCACTGTAGAAGTCCACTTTATATATATATATAAAATTATATATATATATATATATATATATATATATATATATATTTCCCAAAACAAAATATATATATATTTTTAATATATATATAGTAATTTTTTTTTCTAAATTTCAAATTTGGAAATTTAGATTTAATTTGCAATATAAAATTCTTCCATGAACATGATACGTAAAAATCCATTTCAAAATGATGGTTTCTCTTAACCAAATTTCATAAAATGGACGGACAAAAGAGATGTTTAATACAGGAACAGAGCATAAATGTAGGAATCGTGGATAGTGGTACAAACTCCAAAATCTGGAAAACGAAGAGATACCTACGGTACAAAGTCCATGTATTTTACCATGGAGTCGGGCTGGCTGGCAGGAGGACATGTATTATTATATTGTTTAGTATTCTGGGCGCGGGGATTTCTTCGAGGCGGCAACTGTTTTCGGCCGATCTGGTGTCTATTTCGTATTCTGTTTTATATTGGTTGGTATTTGGTAACATAGAAAGTTTGGAGTTATTTTTAAGTAGTTTTTTTATTAAATTTTAAATTAAAAAACAACTTTTTAGCTTTTTCTTAAATTAATACGTATTTAATTGAAAGTTCCAAACTTCCACTCATCAATCTTATAAATAGTTGGAATGAACAAATTCATTTTTTTTACTGGACATTCTTTTGGAAAAATAGGTAAAAGTTTGTAGGAAGTTTAATAAGGAGATTGTACAAAGTTATATTTTTAATTGAAGATGAGGATTTTGCAAAATATGAAGTTTGGAATTCATATTAATATTTTGTTTTACTATCAGCTGTTTGCTTCCTATCATATCAGATTGTATTTCGATCAGTATTCGACCAGTATTAGCAATGTGACTTGTTATAATTTAACGAGGAGACCAATTTAGATGAGACCGAGAAGACCAGGTTTCCTTATTTTCTCTGCTATTATATTTTATTGAATGGCAATTACAATTATGATGCTAGGTCTCACTCTCATCGAACACTGCCTTTGTTCTCATTACAATTATCGTTCAATCTTTCATATAAATTCTGGGTTAGTTATCCCCAAACGGTATTTAAATTTTTAGAATCCCAATCTGTTCATTCAACTATTGAAAACCAATAGGAAGTGCAAGTGTCAAGGCTTGAAATATCTCTTGTCCTTTAGGATGCATTGTTATGGGGTTTAAGTCTTTAAGATGACAACTAGTATCTACTGGCATGAAGGGCATGTCACAGCATACATAAAGTTGCTTCTCAGTATTCTAAATGATTTACTTTTGTATATATCCGAGGTGTAGAAAGGAAACAATGTGAGCATAATAATGGTGGATATTAAGTTTGAAATGGTTATGGTTATTTTGTCTAAACCTTAAACCTTAAAAATATTTATATATTTTGAAATAATTTGGTCATAGTTTTCCAAATAGAAGTGATTTGTAATTTGGTATGGATAAAATCAATTATAAATATTTTATAATAGTTTGAAGAATAATTTTTAGATTATGCAAATTATGCAAATTAGGTGATTTGTAATTTGTTATGGATAAAATCAATTATAAAGATTTTATAATAGTTTGAAGCATAATTTTTTGATTATGCAAACTATGCAAATAAAAGCATTGGCACATTAGTTACACCTCATCTATATATCCTCGATTTAAAGGTTAAAAATATGTATTTCTTCCTAATATATCATAGGTTCAAATAGTAAGGAGGTAAGGTATGTACACCTCGTCAAAGTGGCCAACAAGGTTGATAGACACCCCATCAATATATCCTCGATCTAAAGGTTAAAAACATGTATTTCTTCTTAATAGATCATAAGTTCAAATAGTAAGGAGGTAAGGTATGTAACCTCACCAAACCGGCGAACAAGGTTGATAGATTTGTAGAAAGCATAACTTGAGATATATAACTATAAATGTGATGAAATATAAATGATACAATTTTTCTTTTTACATATTCTTACATATTTTTCTTTTTACATATTTTTACATATTCTATATCGGTGGGGTTCCGGAGATTGTAATCCTCGTGGACTCTAGGCAGACATGCAACACAATCTCTCTCTCATTTTTTCTGCAAGTTCTCGTGTCTCTCTATCTCTTTTTCTATAGATAAAATGGTCATGTTGAGAAATTCTTCGAAAATAAGCATGCAAAAACATATGTTTAACCCAACAAAATCCAAGGATGTTTTTTCTTGCATTAGTTGTTCCAAGTTCGCAAAACCAACCCCATAACTAGAGGCATGCTCTTATTTTTAAAGGATGATTGTTGCTAAATTTTGTGAAGAAAAATCTGCTGATATTTTCGTAAAGATGTCGTGAAGGCACACTTTATTTGTGGCGTCCTTAATCGTATAACAACACATTATTTACCTCTTTAATTTGAAGATCTATTTATCATAAAACTATAGAACACAAAATATTGAGTACACTACATAATACAATAACATATATATTGCTTCTACAAGAGAGGTTGATCAATGGGATAAAAGTACTAAGTTCATTCATATTTCAGGGCCTTTCTCGTAGTATGCTTGCAAAGATTGATTTTTCTCCAATGCTTCTTTTAAACTTATATATTGCTCAGGACCGACAACTTCTTTATGTTGTAAATAAGTCAATGTTTTGCATGCATCTCTTACCAACAATATGTATGGAAAAATTTGATCTACAAATGATAGATGAGCTTTTCCTTCCACAACAGTGCACATAGATCGAATAAGCCTTTCAGTTATGTTGTAAACAAGTCAATTTGTTAAGGGTAGCTTTGATAGATATAAAACGAACTGAAGATAAGATTTGGCCTTTGGAAGCAAATAGATGGAGTAATATTATTGATAATGGGTGTACTATTCTAAGTGCCTCCATCCTAAATCTACATAGCTCTTTCTTTGTTCTAGGGTGAGCACATGCTTTAGAGCACATGAAAAGAGGCAGGTTGAAAACCTGTAAACTGTTCTCTTGATCTACCACCTTTCCATAGTTGTCATTTATCTCATCCTCAACTTTTTTCAATTATTTTTTCAAAGATTGATAAGCTTTGCTAAAAGCTGCAACAACCACTCCATTAATGATTCTCAAACCAATTGAAGTACACATTTGTAGTGACATGATTTGAACTCGGCAATGCTTGTTGTGTGCATATTTTTTTGGCAATTGGAGTGGCTTTGAATATATATATGGGAGAACAATTTATGTAAATAAATCAGACAAAAAGCTAAAAGTGGATAAGCAAAGACTATTATTCCTGAGCATGTCTCCATTAATAACATCACCAACTTTCTTAAAGTAATAATGGATATGCATTTCAAATTAATATTTTGTGGTAACAAGTTTTAAAAATTAATAAAATATTTGAGTGAGTCTAAATTAATGATAGGATTTAATATAAAACTTATTTAATTTATATTACAACTTTTGATATTGGACATTATATATGAAAGCTGGAATTATATATATATATATTAACGAAAAATCATTACATTTAAAATAAAAAATCATTATATTTAATATTTCCAAAAAGCAATTCAAAATATCCATTATTTTGTGTGAACTTAAATTCTATCTCATAATGGCTAGCTTCTTCCTATGTCAACATCTTAAAAATACTTAATACAATGTCCTAAAAATACATACTACAATCCTCTACTATAGTTTGTATCATAATTTTTATATCCAACTAAAATTTGACAAATATACATCAATGCACATATATACATCATAAAATGCCAATAGAAATTAACATCCAATCAAAATTATCTATTTAAATAAGATTTGAATATCAACTGTTGTACACAATAAAAACAACTAAATTTTAGATCAACAACATTGCATCTATTCATCCATTTTGGTGGACAATTTCTCATGGCCTTACAGAAGAATATATCCTATTAGCTTATAGCTTATTACCATTCTTGCAACAGCAGGTGACAATGTCATGAACATTGCCACCTCATGGCTCTTGTTTATAATAGGCTCATAAAGGTGGGTAATAATTACATTTAGTCAATTTCATATTAAAATAATCATTTAATCTTCTTTTTGTGTAAAGAAATTTAAGAAACCATAAAAAAAACCTTATCAACTAATAGCCATTACATTGAAAAATTAGCCCCCAACATTCACGCTCTATTGTGGCCGCAAATCTGCATCTTCACACTTGTAACCCTTTCTCATGAGATCATTTTTTTGGGGACTTTTGATCACAATTTTTCGATCGACGCCAATCTATGTGTTGGATATACTCTTCATTAAACCTTGAGCATAATTCACATATCCTGCATTTTTTAGGAGAGTCGCCATATAGCCTACTTATTACACATCATGGTGTTCCCAAATTATTTTCTTCTTCATTCAAATCTAACTGCATTTTTTAGGAGAGTTGCCATATAGCCTACTTATTACACATCATGGTGTTCCCAATTATTTTCTTCTTCATTCAAATCTAACTAAATATTAGAGTACATATATTTCACTAGTTTTCTCTTGAGGAGTTCCGTTAGAGGTTTCCATGGAAGCTATAGATAATGTAGTTGAGATAGTAGTGATGCTAGTGAAAGGTACACTAGAAGAAGCCTGCAATAGTGCTTATATTTTTTTGTCAATCTAAACTATCTTGATACATATATTTCACTAGTTTTCTCTTGAGGAGTTCCACTAGAGGTTTCCATGGAAGCTATAGATAATGTAGTTGAGATAGTAGTGATGCTAGTGAAAGGCACACTAGAAGAAGCCTGCAATAGTGTTTATATTTTTTTGTCAATCTAAACTATCTTGATAGGGGTAAGATTATATGGTAGGGCATTGGAGAGGGGCTTGCAAGGCATGATGTCAATAGTAGGCTTGATATGTAGTGAGGGTGGAAAATTTCTATATTCAACAAAACCATCCTGATAATGGAACAGGAGGAGGGTTTTGGGTGATGTGGGATTGGCGGAGGGCAGGGATTGGTTAATTATAGATTCCTAGATAATATATAGATGAAAAGATTTATGAATGGAAACTTGACATAAAACATCATTAATGAATACAACTTCTAAAGATAAAGAAACATATGAATGGATGTGAAAGTGTCATCCATCCTCACTAAGGGCATATATGTTGGTGAGAGAAGAAAATGTAGTATAACACTCATGGTAGTAAGGTATCCCTAAGAGTAGTAGAATGAAATATAGCCCAGAAATATCATACAACATAGTGTCACAAAATGAGGACCATGAAAAAAAGGTGATATTACATTTATTTGTCACATACAAAGACTCAACACCCTCATTCACCAAAGTGAGTTGCTAAGGATGAGGGTGGTGAGTTGCTATCAAAGGCAAGGATTTGAAAAGGGTAATGGAGAGCAAGATTCCAAGCTAAATGAACTTATTGAGATGATAATAAATTTGGTAATTTATATTAAATATCATGGGACTTCTAGGAGAGGATAAAATTATCATTAGAATGAGGTCCCAATTTGATGTCTTACTCCTATCAACACAAATGATAGTATCTAAATGGGTAGGTACAGTTTCAATGTCAAAGAATAACCTCTTGACAAAGTGTGGGTGTTCTAAAGCACACCGCTCCATTATGTTATTAAAGGATGACTTATGGAGTGTGCACTATTGATTGGTGGGGGGTGGAGGTGTGGAAACCATAGGAAAAGCAATATCTATGGGAGACATATTTCGTAAAATGGAGAACCAATATAATAAAGAAAGAAAGGGCATTGGGTTTGTATCTAGATTACTTTCAACGGGAAAAGGATGTTGAAAAGACAATGAAATACTGGGAGATATGCATGAAAGTAAGTTCATGATGGAGACAACGAAGTGAACCATAAATACATATAATTATAAGTACCTATTTATGATATAAAATGGAGTGTTAAACATATATTTTGTAAAATATTTAAATGAATTTATTAACTATCCATGTGGAAATTCAATAGATGTGAACGAAATTTTCCCATATTCTTCCGATATAATCTGGTAAATAGAGACGCTCTTGAACTACACTGTAGAATTGGGCTCAAGTATTAATATCACTAGAGAGTGGAATGACCCTCTCAGCATTGAGTTATATTAAAAGTTATTTGAGTTTTATTCAAATTGATTCCATAGTTCCCCTCATATGCTTTTCCTGGTAAGCTTCCAAATTGACATTTTTCCTGTTTGGAAGGGTGGTATGAATATGGAAATATGAAGAAAATGCTTGTATTCAAGCCTTCATCCAATCTCCATAAATTTCACTTGAAAATTGTGACAAAACTAGTTTAGAGTCCCAAAAAATATAGTTTAGCTAAGACATGGTGGTTGACATCTTCTTGTTCTATAGCTAGATAAAGTATCACTTGCATGTTCTTGGAAATAATTGTATTTTGATGATGTATATTTTTTTCTTACCTCGACATAATTGTAGTCATGCTTGTTCAAGGGAGACATCCTAGTGATTAGAATTCTTGGGAGAAGCCATGTGGTTTGTGTGGATCAGGTTATGGAAAAATGGATGCAGGGGCATCGAGGCCTAAGACAAATCATCGAAGATAGGTGATTGGAACGCCCGAAGGATAGTTGACGACCTCAAGTGAAATGGCAGAAAAGGTTGACTAGACAGATTTGAGAAATAGTTGAGAGGATACCGAACAGGAGTAGTTGACGATGATGATCGAGGACGATGATCGATAGAAAATGAATGTGCCATGAAGGTTCCGACTGATAGTGGTCAATGGTGTGCGACAAGGCAATGGAGCAGGATGGCTGAGGATGATACGAACCAAATGAAGAGAAAGGGGTCGAGAGGAAATCCAACAGCAATGATGTATGAACTGAATTTTCAACTAGGAATCTGAGGACTAGAGTCGTTGGGGAATTTGGAAGGGTGGTATGAATATGGAAATATGAAGAAAATTCTTGTATTCAAGCCTTGAACCAATCTCCATAAAATGCACTTGAAAACTGTGGCAACATCAGTTCAGAATCCCAAAAAAATATATAGGTTAGCTAAGACATGGTGCTTCACATCTTCTAGTTCTATAGCTAGATAATGTATCACTTGTGTGTTCTTAGAAATAATTTTATTTGAATGATGAATATTTTTTTCTTACCCGGACAAAATTGTAGTCGTTCTTGTTCAACGGAGGCATCCTAGTGATATCGAAAAATTGAAGTAGGAAAATAACTATACTCATTTTCTAACCTGATATCGAGATGGGGTGGATTACTCCAAAATATGAGGCCTGAACTACTGTTATAGGAAATAGTTGTTCATGGATAGATAGGGAGAGAACACCTGTTAGGCCATGGAACCAAATAGAATAAGGGAACATGTTCTCGCCAAGGGGCTTGATACATGAAGAAGAAGGGATATGTCCCTTGATAGCTTTCTGAAAGATGGCTTTCATACCAAATTGATATATAAACAGAAAAAATAGTAGGAAACTAAGACATCTATTAACCCCATAACTTCCCTCTTTATACAGTAAGAGACGTATTTATATAGATATACCTAAAATAAGGATGATTATCTTTGATAATGTCAACCCTTTTATTTAATACTAAAATATAAATAGCTATTAAATATCCCAAATCCTAGTTATTATAATCTTCCACTTATCAAAGGATCTCTCTTCGGATTTATACCAATACTTATTTTGTATCTGAATATTTTTTAAATAAATAAAATACTTTTAGATTTACTAACTACCATCTTAACTTAGATAAAACTACTAAAGAGGTCAATAATAACACAATAGAAATGCTCAATGATAAAAAAAAATAAAAGGTAAATAATAAGAAATTAATATGATAGAAACACTTCAAACATTTAGCTTGAAATATTGCATCAAAGGTGATACCTTCACTTTGTTATTTCTTCAAAGTCAATCCTTGTACTTCACAAAACCCTAAAATTAAAGAACCAAAATTATTTTTTTCGATTATACAAAACTGGAGTCATTGCACTATATTAAGAACAACATGACAAACAGCTTAATCTAAAATTGCCCAAAAATATATTAAAATTATAGTCTTTGTTACCTTCTATTTTTTAGTCCATGCTTCTATATGTTTCGCTATTTTGAATTAGTTTAAGAATACTACATTACAAAATATCAAAAACAAAATAATATTATTTTTGAATATTTTTAATTATGATTTTTCTTCATGTTCAGGATAATAACTCAAGATTTGATATTTTTTTATATCATTAGCTGGATTAACAAAAAAAAATCTAAAAAAAATTAAAAAAACCACATACCTTACCACCTTACCACTTTACAAAGTTTGAAAAATATTCATCTTAACATGTAAAAAGTTCTGCATTACCATTAAATAAACCTTTCCCTACGCAGATGGACTGACAAGTATGCATTGGCTTTCCCACCAACTCCGCATCTGTCGATGGGACTAGGGGTTTGTAAAATGATTTGATCACTGTGCAAACAAGTCTCAACTATGGATATGCCGATGTGGAGATTTCATTATTCAAAATTCAGATATTCTATAGAATTAATAGAAGGGGTCATTTTAAAACTATTCTCTTAGAAGAAACTCTACAATGTTCTAGTGGCTTGGGCTGTGTGTGTAATTTCTAATTTTGACGGTGCTAGTGGCTTGTGCTCTATGTGTAAAATCGAATCTTCTTAAAACTGTTATCTTGAAGAAATTCCACAAGGTGCTAGTGGATTGGGATTTATGAGTAATTTCCATGATCACAATGCACTCGAGATTCATCCCTCCTAACATGTTACCACGCTAGCATAGCGTCTTCCATGTCTAGAAGAAAAAGCTTTCCACCTTAATGAAATGACATGACCTAACACGAATTAATAGGGTTTCTTTTCAAGGTCATGTGTGATTTTTTTTAATATGTAAGTAGATGTTGTTAATGGAGAAAGCTTAATGGCGGTTGAGCTTAAATGCTTGTGGCGATTGCTTTACAGAGGTTCGGATTCCATCAGTATACTACTCGAAAGTTGAATCTTTTGTTGCATACTTTGTTTCGATTTTGTATAATGTAAAATTATTATTCTTTGCTTTTATATGATAGCTGAGCCTTTAATAATTATCCACTTCAAATTTTGTTTCTCTTTAGAATATTGATTGTTATGTATTGTTATTTGACATTTTAAATCGGAAATTTGCTTTTCAACAGTTTTTTCCAAGTTCTTGCAAATTTTCTTTGCAACTGTCATTTGAAAATTGTGCTGAAAGAATAGTCGTTAAATTAACATACATGGAACCTCTAAATTTTGTTGTTCTTCTTTTCATAAAGTTTCATTTATTATTTATGGCAGTTGAGCTGTATTTCCAAGTTTTCTCATATAGAAATAGCATATTATATACTTTATTTACAAATAAAATTATAAGATTGAGTAGATATGTTTTTTGCCTGCAAATTTCAAGCTCTTTGAATTAAGAATTAAACTAAAAAGTCTGAGATCATTATAAAGTAATATTAAATCTCAAGTTTTAGTATAAAGGGTACCTCGAATCTTTAAATTTTAAAATATAGACTTTTATTTTTTTACCATCATTCTGGAATTCGGAATTTCCCCTAAATATTGTTCCTTAGGTTATGGAGAGCTTTTGTTTTTTACCCATCAATCAATGGTTACGTGTCTTCCAGTTTAAACATGGAAGATGGTGACTTGGTATGTGCATAATTTTATATGATTCTTTTTAGTGCTTATCGTTTTAGTATTGTTACTTGCCTTCGCGTTGCAAGAGTATCAATGGCTTCGTCACAGATAGGATTTCCATAAGGTCAATATGTCTGCAATCTGAAATTTGGCTTTGGGTTAGGATTTTCATCAATTTGGGTTTGGTTGTTTTTTTTTTCCTTGAGATTAAAAGACAAGTTTATGAATGGTTTTATCTGTATAAGGAAAATAATTTGGAGAAATCAAAGTTACCCAGGGTAACATAGCCATAAGACGGACTTAGTTTTTCACACCGTTCAGTTTGGGTTATTTTCTATGGACTGATTTGATTTCAAAAGGTATTGATAAAGGTAAGGGGATGACTGGGAAAGGAAAAACCAACTGAAGATGTATGAAGGCCTTTTCTGTATGTTTACGTGAAACTTCAAGAAAGCATCTCAGCTATTTTTTAATTTTATTTTAACATTCACAACTTATGACCTTTTCCCATATGATACATTCATATTTTAAACTATTGATTTCAATTATTGATTTTGAATTGCAATTTTTATTTTATTTTTTATTTTCAATATATTAATAATATTTATTGGTATAATGATTTTTATTTTAATAATAATTTTTTGTTTTTATAATATTATAAAATAACATTAGTTATTTTAATGATATCTCAAACAATTTTTCTTATATTATTTTTTTCAATTATTTACCTTGAAATAAAATAGTTACAATGATCATATTGTTTAAGATATGTTTTTTATTTATTTAAAAGATACTTATCAATGAAACTCATGAAGTAGCTTTCTTAGTAAAACTCTATATAATAAATTATATTACTAAATTTTAAATGGTCATGCTCATCTCAAACATAGACGTACATATTGATGATCATCCAGAATTTTGAGTGGATGTGAAAGACAACAATTGGACTAGTTCTATCTCAACTCTAGATATGAGAATGGAGGGAATCCATGAAGGGGCAAAGGGTTCCTCAAGTTTTGCGCTCTGAAAATAGGTTTGCACCTTGAACAATCTTTTTTGACGCTTGAAAGATCCATAATTAACATGGATCTAGGATTCTATGTAATTCATTATTGAAATCCCATAAAAGTATAAGAGTTTTATTTTTATTAAATATCAAGTGATTTTGGTTATTATTTAATATGGGGTATATGTTTGTATTGAATTCAGATTGAATATCTATGTTACCAAATTCGAGTCATTTAGAATATCAAAATTTTCTAAGATTTCTGTCACTTAATAAGACAATAGCAAATTATTATATCTTAAGATCTACAAAGCTTGATTAGGTAGGTACCAAATATGCTAGCTAAAACAAGGTCCTCATGTAGCCATAAAGTATTATGGTTAGAGAATCATTACTTAAAACAACATCTTGACTAGATGTTGTTCTACTAATATTGTTTTCATTTCTTAGAATGTAAATGGCATGTTCTAAACCATTTCAAGGACAATTTTTATATAAAATGTTCTTCATATTAGTATAGTTAATGAACACAAAATAACATATTGTTATATAAATCTTCTTACTATTGATGTTTCAAACCTACATCCATATACACTAATTGAAATATCTTTCTTATAAAACTTAATATCAAAAAAATATTCTCAGTTATATAACATACTAAAATAAATCTCTTATTCCATACCCACCAAAATACAAATCCTTCTATGTATTTTTGATAAAATTTCACCAAAAGACAAATCTCTCTATCTATCTTTGGTAAATTTTCATTAGTATTGTGATGCTGAATACTACAATATTTAAGTGAGATATTAGACCCAACAAATCCCTTTATAACAACGTTTCAATAAATTATTAATAAATTATAGGAATTTAATTTATATCTCACATTAAAAATTCTTTTTAAGATGAAAGTAAAATGTAAATAATATAACTCAAATAAGAAATTCGAATTAAGTTGAACACCAAATTGTATATTATATTTTAAGAATCAAAAGATCACAACTTATCTCTTTAGTCATGCTATTCATACCATCAATGCAGAATTATTAAATACTCACAATGTTTTTTTTGGTTTATCATTAATAATTTTAGGGCATATATATAACTTTAAAAATATAAAACTAATAACTCTGCATTTTATTTTGAGAATTCAATGGTTGAAACATGAACTTAGTAAAATAGCATTCAATGCCTCCGTTTCATTTCTTCTCAAACCCTTGGTATTTTTTCAGATTTTGTACATAGCATCCTTCAGTCTCTAGACTTTGTTGTAGATGCGCGTCAGGCGCTCAGGATGCCACTCGAGCAGTGGCTGGAGATCGTGCTGGGGATTGAGTGGGTGGACAAAAGGTCCATATTCGTTATGAGCTGCAAAGAAGTCTATAACACAAAGAATAAGGATCACCAACGATAAAACTGCAACTGTAATGAGCAGCGCAATACCGATATTCAACATTACGTTCTTACAATAATAAGAACAAATTAAACTAAACAAACAGTCGACCAGATCGCAGAGCAGAGCGAATGAATTCCCTCGTTCAAGTTCTTTGAAAATATTATATGAAGTTAATCACAGCAACTTCCTGCGCCTTAATGATTTAAACCATCAATGTTCTGCGCAAGAAAACAAATTGTAGTGTTAAGGACCACTTCATGTTCATGAAGTTCTATTTAACAAAGGAAATGGTGAATGTGAATCGAACAGTTACAAATAATTAAAGACTGCCACCCGATACTTACAGAACGAGGCGCGCGAGTTGATGAATCAAAAAAAAACTCAGAGACGATGTATTTATATTATCTCAACAATAACCATTGACCTTCCTCATTCCATGCCTCTGGCCACACCTTCCCCTTCAATCAATATCGATTATTTACTTCTTTAACGCATATGTTTATTAAATTTATTCAGCTTCATTAAGTTATACATTATGGCTAAAGTCTAATATGAGTTAAGCTATCAAAACAACCAAGCTTTTTAACTAAGCTCCAAAAACACAACACTGGAAAAAGTATTCAAACATGTGGTTTTTCAATAAATGAGATTTTATCCATTCAATAGATAGGATGATTGAAAAAAAAATGCAATCTTTTGTATAAATCCATTTTAATTGTACCACCCAGAGGGATCAAATTTCTTGAAGCAAAATATTGTTTCAGAGTTTTAAATTTGGGAAAGGTTTAAAGGTGAAAAGATATATCCCTCTTCAAGCTTGATAAAGCCAAAGTTAAATGGATCTATGTTGATGAAGTAAAATAGTTGCAATTTACCTCATTAATGGTTACTAGTTATTAGAAAAAATATCTAATTCATTGTTTTATTATTAATTTAACAATGCATAATCTATTAACTAAAAAATACATAGTGGAATGTATTTTCCACTATAATTGCCTAGCACCAACTATTCCAATGTATAATCATGTTGTAAATAATAACACATAAATCCTACAAATAGGAAAAAGTTGCATTCCTTATCTAATTATGATGTAAAATAGTTATTTAATGAAAACTAATTTGTTATTCATTGTTTTATTATTAACTTAACAGTACATAATTCAATATATTTTTCATTATAAAGGTGTCAACTACAATTTAGAATAAGTTGTAAACGATAACACATAAATCCTATAAATAACCAAAACTTATATTATTAATAAATTGTAAAGTAAAATAATTATTTTTGATATACATACCATAGTTATATAAGATTTATATATATAAAATGTTATATATAAAGAAATTCAATGGATTTATATATATAAATACATTGAATTTCATTATATAACTTTCTTGTAGATTCAGTGTCTTGTAATTATTTAAAAAAAATTTTATTTAATTTTTATTAATACTTTATTTTGATATATAATATATTTTAATTAATATATTGACTCATATGAAAGGTAGAAAATACCTCTTAACACAATAATCTAAATAACAATTTATAATAATAACCTCATACCTCTTATTAAACAAACCTGCCTTGAATGTTAAATAACAACATATCCAAAGAGTTGTCAACAACTAATGAGATGCACTTCCTTTTAATACAACTCAATGGAGCGAATAACAAACCAAGTCATAATATAAATTCTTTTCATGAATAAGAAGGAAACTTATAATTATTTGCACTTTTAATCCTTATCAATTTAGAGAAGAGCCCATCCAAGTAAAATAAAAACAAAAAAAAAGAAAAAAATAAGGGGAGAAATCTCAAAGGAGAGCTAATTTTTATTTTATTTTATTATTATAATAAGATACACATTTTTTTTTATGTTTTAATAATTTGTTTTTATTTGTTATTCCATCAGGAGTAGTGAAGTTCTTTACCGTTTGGTGTAAGGAAGATGATATCATATAACCTATATTATAAAAGAATAAAATATGAACTCATAAAATTAAAAAATTCATATCAATATTACCCTTCTCAAACTAAATTTATCAAATACTAAAATCATAAATTATATAAAATTAATATTATTATATAATAATTAATATAAATATGAGCTTTCATATAATTATAAACTGAAGATCACAAATTTAAATCCCTATAAATACTTCCTTAAAAAAAATTAATGTAAATATGAATGAATATTATATATAAATAGACAATAATTATTTCCTTTTATCTTTGAAGATATTGTAAAAATATAATAAACAAATAATTACTAAATTATTAAATTATCGTGCTTAAGATAAAATACAAATTTTATCTTTCTTAACATAGGTTTTATTATTTTCATCATATCACATAGTATTTCGCTGTAAAAAAAATTTATAACAAAGAAAAATATATATATAATACAATTAAATAAAAAAACTTTAATTAATATATTAAATAAACTATTACACAATTATCATTTGTGAAGACTTATAATAAATAACTTATAAATTATTAAGTTGCGTCTAATTTATTAGGTCTATAAACATGAATATTGATATAGTTAATATGCATAAAAAAATAAAACCTTCATCACGATATAAATTAAGATATCATATTTTATGCCCAATTGGGAAGGGGTTATTTTCCTGAATCAGAATCATTTTTATATTCTTTGTATAAGTTGTGGCAAGGGGACAAACATGAGAGCATAACTGTTAGCGTTGTGGTGTGTAGCTTGTGTAGCAAATCTTTTTGGGTTGGGAAATGTCAAAATTTATGGAGACTCTCGTATTATGATTAAATGGGATAAAGAAGAATTTGATTTAAAGGTGATGAATTTAGTTTATTGGTGCAATAGAACACAGATGGAAGTGTGAGCTTTTAGTTCTTTGACTCTGGAGCACATTTATAGAGAATTCAATTCTGAAGTTGATCACTTGTCAAAGCAGGTTCTGGTGGAGCAGGAGGGTCTTCTATTTTGGGAAGAACACTGTGGTAACTTGATGCTTGACTTGGGTACTATGTTTCTTCTAGATTAGCGACTGCTGAAGTTTTCTCTGACTTTCTGTTGAGCATTATGTATGTTTTTGTATTAGAAAGGCTTCTCTGAAAACCAAGCTTTTTTGGTTCTCTGTATTACTGGTTTGTAGCCAATTATCATGTACTATTTGATTCAAAACTGAATAGAAATAGTATGTTTTTTTGCGGGAAAAAAAAAACATATCATATTTTATCAAGTATCCTTTTGTTGTAGTGTTTTAAGGCCACCTACTATTGTGTTTTTCTTTGGTAATTGTTCACTATTGATTTTAGGGAATTGGCGATTTTTTTAAAATAAAAATTAACCTATGGCTAAGTTTAAGCTCTAAAATTTTATTAGTAATTATCCCTTTAAGCCACCTATTATTTCACTCGCCTTTGTTAATTTTCCACATAATTATTCTCCACCTCATTTAGAATGGTTGTCCAAAATGTTATGTATAGTAGTATGAATGTTTTACACTTCTTATTAACAATTACATTTATTTTTCTGTCGAACTTGAGAGAAAAATAAAATTGAAGGGTGTGGGAGCATTTGCGAACTCACAACACAAAAAAACTAACACAGACCTACAATGCATAAACAAAATCACTTGGTTCTCCTTTTTCATTCTTCCTTTAAATATTACAAATTACATATATTTATACACTAACTGAAAATATTTTAGAGTGATTGGACTTTTTCGTTTGACCAAAAACTATTACAAACACAATGACATAAGCGTTGGAAAAACCATGCTCCAATTAAACCATAGGACTCAAACATCGGCATTTCATTTTGGGCCATTCATATCAACCACCGATACAAACCTATGAATTTGTGGCACATGTCACACCATGAATGGCTGATCATATTTGCCTTTCGGCCTTTCCAAATTGTTCACATATTGTCCACACTAATACAAAAGTCCGCGATCCTGATGCGTGTCCCATCGGGACTTCTCGATCGGACCTTTCCTATTATCCATTTCCTAAGAGACATCCATGAAACTTCGATAAACATACTCCGATATGCAGACACATGTTCTATCGGACTTCTCCATCTGACCTCTCCAACACAACACTGCTTCGCAAAACTGATTCCATTTCCCAATGACCAATATATGTCTTACACTTGTCACAACTTTTAGGTTCTCTATTCGAATTCCTATGGAATTATGGAACACAGCATATCATTGAGCCCAAGAATACCTTACAGTGATAGGATTAGCAAGGAAGAAGAATTACAGTGAGAATTGTAATGAATTGAGCAGTAAAATTAAGCATGCATTGAAACTCAGATGTGCACAGAAAAGTGTGTCATATTCCATTAATCAGTAAGATATGGTACAATAGAGGAATTCCAATACCAGGGGAGAATTCGAATCCATGTCAGTCTAGCATAGGAAATATTACCACTAGAGTGATCTGGAGGTTCCAAACTCAACTGATTGTCAATCAACTGAAGCTATTGTCAGTTAACTAAGCATGAAGGGTACAACAGTTAGTTTGGCATTCAAATCATGCTAGAGAGGGCACATCTGATCATAGTCAATTGCAATCGGAGCTCAAACCCCCCACTAGAGTCAGGAACTCAGGTGGATTGTACCAGATCATTGACTTAGATCCTAAAATTTAGGGAATTAACTGTGGATGTCCTAAAATCATGCATGCAAGGCATACCAAGTGGATAATGGGTTATAGATGACGTCTGCACACCACTAGGGGGCCAACAACATCATCCAATACTATGAAAAGAGAAATAGTACTAAAGTAGACAAGTTTGGAGTATTAATTATCGTAACACCCCCCCTTAATCGAAACATAGACATCCTGGGCCCTAGTTACTGAGAAAAAAGGTCGCCCATATAATCGATAATAAAAAATAACTATTCATGAAACTAAGGAAATGGGGAAAAACTCATGGGAAACCCGTCCCCCTAAAAATGGAACAGTAGGGAAC
The DNA here is from genome assembly GCA_027924585.1 of Larix kaempferi. NCBI lineage: Eukaryota > Viridiplantae > Streptophyta > Pinopsida > Pinales > Pinaceae > Larix > Larix kaempferi. Next base: position 2,120,476 of record BSBM01000247.1, read on the forward strand.
TCAACCATCCTTCACACTGAGAAGAGATATAACATAGGAAAATCTCTTCTGAGTGAAATGATTTGTAAAAATGTCTGCAATTTTCTCTTATGTAGGGCGGTAATGTAGTGTGTTGGTCCTGTTGTGCACTAGTTCCCTAGTGTGGTGTATATGAACCTTAGTTTTTCATCTTGGATCGTGGAAATCCTCTTTGAAGGATTGTGGATCAGACCCCACCATCATGTAGCACCTCTCTCGGAGAATTGGATCTGTATGACATAGTGCAAGGTTTGAAACTTGATACTGAGATCTACTTCTTATGTGCTAAGATGGATCCCCAGCTATGTTCCCAGCAGCTTCAAGGACTTTGCGAGCTCATTTTGGACTTGGCCATGGATTGGGAGCAGGTGTTGGTTATGGATCTGGATTTTCTTGTTCTTCATTCTCAACATCAAAATATGATTCAACTTGGTCCTCATTAGAAGAGACATCATTCCAATCTTCATCTTGTGCAAATGGAGTATGAAGATCACATCTACCTTGGTCTTCAACTTGTTGTAGATCTTGCAATGGATCATCATTGAACTTGACACTTCTTTCAATGAAGCATCTTGTGGTTGCAATCTCCATTAGATTGTATGCTTTTTCATCTTCTACATATCCCAGTAGAATGCATTTGCTACTTTGGGGTTGAAGATCCTTTCATTTATCAAATGCAATTCTGGCCCGTGCCTTGGATCCAAAAACCCTTAGGTTTGTGTCCCTTAAGTGATTCCAATGGGGTGAATCCATCCACAGATTTGTGGGGTACCCTATTCTGAATGTATGTGGAACATCTCACTTCCTCTGCCTAGATATATGGTGGAAGATCCATTGCTTCAAGCATACATGTAGCCATCTCTTTCAATGACCTATTATTCCTCTCAACTACACCATTTTTTCAATGTGGTTTGTATGAGATAGAATGTTTCATTTGAATGCCCTCAGAAGCACAAAAATGCTACAACTCCTTCTTGATGTATTCCCCTCCATTCTCTGATTTGAGTGCTTTAATATTCTTCCGAGCAGTGTTCTCAACCAAGGCCTTGAATACTTTGAAAGTCTCGAATACCTTAGACTTTTGCTTAAGAAAATAGACCCAACAAAACCTAGAGAAGTCATCTATGAAGGTCAAAAGGTATTTGGATCCATTCATAGAAGCTATGGGCATTGGTCCTAAGACATCACTGTGTATCAAATCAAGTGTGGAGGAAGCTCTCTTTTCCTTGCCAACATCAAACTTCCACTCTGGATGCTTCCCTACTAAGTAACCTTTACAGATTCCTTGAGAGAATTTTATTTTGAGCAATCCTTCAACCATATATTGCTTATGCAACTACTACAAGTACTTGAAATTCTGATGCTTGAATCTCTCATGCCAGAGACTGCTAGTCTCGTTGGCATGGGTCAAGAGGGAACTTTGATGTGAATATGGAAAAAAATGGGAGAAATCATATGCCTTTGAGGCATGGTTTGAAACACCTTTACGTCTTACCTTCCTAGATGATATCTTTGTAATCTCAATTGTGTCAAGTCCAAAAGCAAATTTCTTTGGTGAACTTGTGTGTGTCATCTAATAAATAGATAACAACTTTTCTACCAGAGAAGGCACATACATAACATTATTGAACTTCCCAAGCTCCATTTGTATTGTTCCCTTCCCTTCAACAAAGATATGTGAATCATATCCCATGTGAATACTAGGACCATTAGTGAGATCTAGAGAATAAAATAATTATCTGGAGGAAACCATGTGGTTGGAGGCTCTAGAATCAATGAGGGAAGCTTGTGATTGTGAGAATCCAGCCTTCAGTGTATGGAATATCTCAGGATCATTTGTATCACTTCTAGAATCAGTCTTCCTTGCGCCTTCTGGGAGGGAAATGTTATGTTGCTCAAGAAGTTCGGTCATTTGATCTATCTTCTTCTTCATGCATGAACTATTTGGAGGGATTCCTTAATTTCAATATGTACACTTGGTCTTATCAAACCTCTTTTGCTTATCCTTCTTGGAGCTGAAGACTCCCTCTGATGAATTAGGCTTATCGTTTGGCTTGGATTTAGATTGATTCTTTTCTTTTCCCTTCTGCCTTCCTTTGGCATTCACACTTTTTCACTCTACAGCCATAAGAGCTTGATTCTTGGAGGCCTTCAAGGAGCCCATTTGAATCAGTTTACCTTGTTCTTGGATGAGAGATTCATTGTATGCATCTACATAAGGCATTTTCCAATTGGGGATTGAGAATATCCCAAAGTAAAAGGTATAGACAAATATTGGAAATTTAGGACCAAGATTTCTTTGCATGGATAGAACCAACTACTCATCCTTCTTTTCAATTCCAGATTGTTTGCATTGCATAAACATGACTTGAAATTTGAAAAAAATTGTTGGATGGTTTCGAATCTTTTGGGTTGAAGATAGATTAATTCATTCTCCAAAACGTGGCGTCTTAGCTCATATTTCTTTCCAAAGAGAGTTTCAAGCTTCTTCCAAACCTCCCTTGGGGTCATCAATCCATCAAGATGGAATAGAAAATCTCTTGAGATGTGAATACACATAAAAACAAAAGCCTCATCTAACTTGTTGAGGTACTTTTTTTTCTCAACAACCGCTTGAGGTTTGACCTCCTTTCCCATTGTGACCTTGCACAGACTCTTGTTGTGCAAAACAATCTGCATATCTTTTCTCCAATCCGGATAATTAAAGGGTGGCAGGATTCCTGGTTTCAAAGGAGCACTCGAATTCTCAATCTGTAACTGCTTGAGCAAATGTAAACCGCTACTGCTGCATTGAAAACTTCTCAAAATCTTGCAAAAACACTCAAATTGAAGATAAAACATCCCTGCTAAGCTCTAATATCATGTGAAATTATGGAACACATCAGATCATTGAGTTTGAGAATACCTCATAGTGATAGGATTAGCAAGGAGGAAGAATTATAGTGAAAATTGCAATGAATTTAGTAGTAAATTTAAACATGCATTGAAACTTAGATGTGCATAGAAAAGTGTGTCATATTCCATTAATTAGTATAGTCAGTAGATATGGTAAAATAGAGAGAATTCAAATACCAAGGGAGAATTCAAATCCATGTCAGTCTAGCATAGGAAATATCACCACTACAGTGCTCCGGAGGTTCCAAACTCAACTGATTGTTAGTGAAATGAATCTACTGTCAGTTAATTGAGTATGGAGGGTGCATCAATGAGTTTTTCATGTAAATCAGGATAGCGAGGGCACATTTGACCACAGTCAGTTGCAATCAGAGCTCAAACCCCCTGCTAGTGTCAAAAAATCAGGTGGATTGAACCATATCATGAGTTATCTCCTAAACTGTAGGGAAATGGATTTGCATGGCCTAAAATCATGCGTGAAGGGAAAATCAAGTGGTCGATGGGTCCTATATGACATCTACACACCACTACGGGGACAACAACATCATCCAATACTAGGAAAAGTTAAATAATACTAAGTTAGACAAGGTTGGAGTATTATTTATTCTAACGGTTCTAACCTAACAGATAGTTTTCAAACTCCATCGGATAACCATCTATGAGCATTGTCCTTCTTCCACATGTCAACATCCAACTAGATGTTGAACCAAATGCATCATGGCTTCTCCTCAAAACTCATGCTAGAACTTTCGATATACATCATTGATGACCTCTTGACTTCACCCATGTTTTGAATCCTGATTTGTGGCTGGGATGATTTAATAGAGGATATATGCATGCTTCTCAATAGATTCAATTTTTCATTTCCTCTTCCCTCAAATATTTTCCTGTGGGATTTCTCTGCAACTCCAATGATGACAATCAATACAATAGGTGAAAAACTTTAATACTGATCTTTACTAATATGATTCCATTCCAAATTACGTCAATTCCATTTAAATGTGAGTAAATACTTTCATAAATTATGTATAAACCACAATTCTTCCTGATGTAATTGATGATTTCTCTACCATAAATTGATCTAATCCGAGCTGATCATATTTTTTGCAGACAATTACTGCAACAGCTAGATCGATTTATCAGGTACGAGGGTTGGAGAAATAATTATACACAACATTATCCCCCTTAATTATATCCAACATTCTTATCCTATTGAATGAATGTAACTCCCCCTACAATATTTATCAATACTTCCATCCCAAGCTTCCTCTTCCTTAAATTCAACATCTCTGTCGATTACACCATTCTTGGTCATGTGATTGTAGATTCTATGTGTTAGACTCATCAGTTTACCTAATGAGAATACACTTTTCACTTATGACATCAAGCTTCTACCATATTTGTTTAGGTACATGGGCATAAGCCACACACCCAAAAATTCTCAAATAAGAGATGTTGAAACTCCTACAACACCAAGATTCTTCAAAAACTCTATCATACACTCTTTGGTTGACTTATGATTAGGATATACTCTAAACATGAAATTGATTCTCCCCAATAATTATCTGATAGATGCGTCTCCTTGACCATAGCTTGAGCCAGATTCATAATGGTTTGATTCTTACTTTTAAACACTCCATTCTATTGTGGAGTATATCTATAGTGTGTTGTCTCTTGATTCCATGTTATTGTGGAGTATATCTAGTAGTGCGTTGTCTCTTTATTCCATGATAATTGAAAAATTCAATAAACTCATCCAATTTGAATTCTCCACCTATGTCTAATCTCAAAAACTTAATATACTTTCTACTTTCTTTTTCAAACATATCTTTAAACTTCTTAAATATCCTGAAAGTTTCATGTTTCTCCTTTAGGAAATAAACCCAAGTATTCTAACTATAGTCATCAATAAAAGTTAATATTTGAACTAGGGTATTAGAGTTTACACTCCTCTGATTAGTTACTCTTCCAATAATATAGAGAATATATTAATTTCTCCTACATTGTATATTTATACCAGTAGTCCCTTTCTGTCAAATACTTCCCAAGTCACCATTGTGTCATGCTCATTGTTCAAGGATATTCCTAATATGTGTCAGTCATTTCTCGATTACATTGATCTCTCATATCGTACATTCACTAATGTAAACTTTTTCTCAGCGTGTATGATCAAATTTAGTGTATGTACTTGTGCAAGTGTGGAAGGTACCCTTTGAATTTTCACTAGTGGGTCATGTCTCACTCACACCAACTCATCTGCTCTGACGCATTGACCTAGAGTCATAGCACCCTGTCACTACATTCATCATTGGTAGGTTATCTTTCACTCAAAAAATGACATACATTATTGTTCTCCAATTGACTGGTTTCCCAAATGTTCGATGCCAATATCTCTATTCACATTTTGGGGATTTGTGTTGTACCTTGGATTGCATTTTCATCATTGGTGGAAGTTCTCATTCCTATAAATAGATTTCATTATTTGTTATTACTCAAGGGGAATCTTGTTAGATCATAATAACCATATCAATAGCCTTTATCCTACCTAGGGACTTATGTTATGATCTCATGAGTGTCTTGGGCCAAATGCTATTCAATTTTATCGTTTGAGCCAACTTGGAGCTTCCTACTAAAGTCTGGGGTCCTAAAACATACTTATTTTCCTTTTCTTGGACTCTCGAAGTCCATTTTGGCATATCGAAGAAAATTCCTTCAATATGCCTTATTTTGCTTGATTTTATGGTCCCACAATGCAAGTTAGAGTTGGGGAGTCAATATGGGGAGTTTACTCCACTATTCAGAGACTCCATGCACCTCTTTTTTAGTTATTATCAGACAATAGTTCTATCCCTTAGTGTTTATAGGGATGTGAACCTCGTGCATGTTCCTTCATTCAGTTTCATGTGCCTTCTGTCTATTATAGTGAGTAGCTCCTAGCGTGTAGGAAGCTGATTCTACCTAGGGTAGTCATGGGTTTGTTAACTCGAGTCTTAGACAATGTGTGTGGCTATTGTAGATCTATTTAAGCCTAAGCAGTATCTCATGCATTGCATGAGCAATTCAAATTTCCTTCATGATGTAATTTGAATTTCGTCTTTTATATTCCATCACTCCATTGTAAATTGACATGATAAAAAATTATCTCATGTTATTGATTTCTCTATTTTTTGTAATGATTAATGTTTAGTGGATTCATTGAATGAATTTGATTGATTTTTTATCCCTTTAACAATATTGCTATGTTATTTATAATCTAGATCTTCATGGTCAAATTATACATGTTATCAAAGCTTCAAGGGTCCTAAACAATTTCGTATAATATTTTTTATGGGGATCTAGTATTATTGAAGGTTGAAGGAGCCCCAAAAGATTCGCAACATATGCCCTATGAGGACATATTCAAATCAATTGATGGGTTGAAAGAGGTCGCAAAAGCTTCAAAACATATGGCCTACAAGGATATATTCACATCCATTGAGCATTGCATAAACCATACCACAATGGGATATGCATCAATTATAATCCATCGCTTAGGTGAGGAAGACCCTTTTATAGGCCCATAAAAAAAGGTGATCAACAATTTGTTACTATCCATTGGAGAGCTTGTCCAAAATCATGTTCTCATTGAGAAATAACTCTATAATTTCTCTTCATACTCAATCTCTACAAGAGAGATTGTCGCAAATTAGGTTCTCATTGAAGAAGAGCTCCATAATGTCTCTTCATACTCCAGATCTACAACTTTTGCTCCTACAATTCACAAAGTTCCACATAGAATCTTCTAGTGGTTTCCTCCATTTGAAGTAAGGAGTTGTCAAGATCCATAATTAAAGCAATTCAAAGTGTTTGGATATTGTCACTGGTATAACATGGACCTAAAGAGAAGGATGATTCAAAAAATTTAGTAGGAATATTTGCAGATTCTTTCATTGATAAGCAGTTCAACAAGTTATGTGCTGCCTTGAAATTGAAGGCTCCTTCTAAGCAGGATCTTTACCATTCTCATTTACATTCCTTCTTATGGGGAAGGGGGTTCTGTTGGCTGCTTATATTATTCTTGAGGTTTACTAGAAAGGCCCAGGTTCTACGTTGTTCGAGGAACCAACAAAAACCCTTTTCACCATCCCTTTTGGCAACAGCCTACGAATAGATTGAGGTCTCACCCGAGGTGAAGTAATGGGGGGGTGTGGAATTAGGTTTCCACAACCAAGTGATGAGTGCTTGAATAAATATGGCAATAAGCGCACTATAGGACTCGCACTGTGAACTGCGGACTCCGCGGAATTTTTCTTCTCTGTGGTTAACACTTATTCATCAACTCATCCAGGGATTGCACAGATTAGGGTGGTTCTTTAACAATAGGACAACGCCACGGAGACTGCGCTTCCTCTTCAATGCTTATGCAACTTGAAAGACTTCTACTTAGTGTAAGTTATGCATTCAATAACACTTTAGACTGAACCTTGCAAACTTGTACACTATGACAACAGTGATGCAACTGCGCACTTCCGGTGCTATGCTATGTGTTTATCGATTAGCTTATGCATTCATCCAACCATGAAATACTTATGCAATTAACATTCATTCACATATGTGGCTACTTAACATATTATTCCCATCTCATCCTTATGGAGAATAAATATGAAAGAAAGAACACATGCATTCATAAACTGAATCCCAACCATTCACATAAACAAATACATAGATATAAATGCACACAATCAATCACATAACACAATATTTAACGTGGTTCACCCACATGATGGGAGCTATGTCCATAGGAACTGTTCTTATATTATTTATGTGAAGGGTACAATAGTTCCAGTCTGCGCACTCACCTGCAAACTCTCTTCTCTCTCGATAGGTCTTTGCGCACGCAGCTGCATAGCCTTTACAATATTCTCTTCAAATATAATCAACTATTCACAATTAGAGATTAACGATTACCATTTCCCTTACAAAATGTTCCATTTTATAGATCGTGCCCATAGGTCATGTCTTTACAATCAAGTGGGCCAAAACCATAAGGTTACCCAAAACTGGTGCGGTTACCCGCCACCCTGCCTGTCGCCGTCGACAGCTTGCTCCACTCGCTTCAGGATGCCTTGCTTGGCCATTCATGGCTCGAACACTCCTCTGCAGCCGTAGTAATCACACAAATAGTTACAACCTCATCGTGTCCCGTCGCTTTCTCTTCCTTTGGCATTCCTATCGCTGTCAAATTCGTTGCTTAGCTTCTAAGTGTTTTCCGCCACTCTCTTGACAGGTCGCTTTCATGTGACTTCACACTACTCCATACCCAAAACAGGTTGCTTCCACGGCTCGAACTTCCCTTATACTCTTCACCCAAAATGGCTTCTGCGCTGGCTATGCACATCAGCATAACTTCGCATCTATGACTATGCAATCCAAACTGCTCTCTCCAAAAAACTCTGCCATATGACTTTGCAGCCCAAACTGCTCAGTTCCCAAAACTTGTGCTTCATCAAAATTGTGCCCACTTGGACCAAGCCCAACATGCCCCTAACACTTGCTTGTGGCTTGTCCTTAAGCCACTTTGATCTAGTTGTTCCATCTGCGCATCCTTTGAAGTATCTGATTGCGCAATGAAGTGCTGAACAATTTCAATAAGCTTTGAAACTATTTCCTTTGTCTCTTTCTCACATCCTTTTACCATGTCAAGCATTTCCTCTGAAGCAAGTTCCAAAAGTTGTTCCTTGACGTGATTTTCCATTTCCCTAAGTTCTCGCAACTTCGTTTCAATTTCTTTGGTCACGGTTAGTGCTTCCTCTTGTAGCGGTTGCACTCTTGAGGAGGCTTCATCCTCCTGTTCTCTCAGAGTTTCCAGTTCCTTCTTAAGTGCCTTTCCTTCTGTGAACTTATATTGCATCTTCTGTCGTACAGGTAAGTCCTTCATAGCATCATTTTTGGAATCCAATTCCTGTTGCTTCTACTGCACTTCACCACAGATACTTTGCAATTTCGGTTCTTCTTGTAATATGGCCCAGATATTAGAAATGTCATCCAACAAGTTTTGGCATTTCACTAGTTCTACGCAGATGCTTTTTGTAGAAGCCCTCAGCATCTCTGCTCTTGCTTCTTCTTCCTGGTGCATTGTATCAGCTGGTCATTGAGCTACTAGCTCTGCCATTTCTGCTTGATCGGAAACTCATCTCTGCAATCTTAACTTTGTTGGAAATCTCTAGCCCCTTCATTTTCTCTTGCAGACTATCCACAACAACATTGATATGTAGGATAGCTTCTTCGATCTCCGGCTCCTCATAAATATCGGGTAGCTTCGCACAGATAGTTGATACTACTCCCTTTACCCCGCACTACTTTTCTCGTGCATGGTCAAGCTCCCTTGTCTTCTGTTCGCATTCCCCTTGTAATTGTCTGTAGTTTTCTTCCATTTGGTGGTGCTGGTTGTGTGAGACGATGTCTCTTTCATGTATTTCCTCAGTTGTCTGAGTATGCAGACTGTGCAATCCCTCTACAGGTAGCATTGCCACATTGATTTCCAATTGTGCAAGTCTCCTCATGTACTCAACCATCTCATCTGTTGGGTATATGATGGAGATTGGCACAATCTTAACTACATGCATCCTTTTTGTGTAGGCAGGTGGACCACGCATCTTCCCACTTGACTCACCTAAGTAGCCATTGTGGTATGGTTCCTTAGTCAAGTCTCGATGGACTTGTTCCATTCTTACGATCGGACTATTCAGTTTGTTGACGTTTTCCTTTACCTCTATTTGGGTTGTTTCTTGTTTTCTTTTAGTGACATCAAATCTTCCAGGTATGTTGATACCTGTGATGCTATCTACTCATAATCATCATCATGCAACTGTCTATCCAATGGTTGTTTTGTTGCTTTTTCCTTCTTTTTTTGCGGCTTCTCTAGTGTTTTTGTATCAAGCTCTTTTCTTTTCTCGCCTGCCCCTTGGTCAGGTCTTTGGTTTGGTGCACTTGTGGTGTCCGGATTTTTTTCCGTTTGGGACTCATCTTCGGTCTCCTCGGATGTAGTAATAAGCGGAGCTGGCGCATCTTCTTTCCATTCTTTCGAGCAGTCCTCAATCAGCAGCTCAATCATTTGTGCATTTAGTTGATATTGTCCTTCATACCATGTCTTCATTGTTAAGTGGGGCTGTATATAGATGAAATGTAGCCCACCCTTGGAAATCATCTTTGGCTTATATTGGGCTGTCACCCCTTGCGTGATTCGTGAAGTCTTCTCATTGACTGCACATAATTGCTCAAAGTATGTCAACAACTGCAAGTTTCTTACCTTCTACTTTTCTGGATTTGTGGACGCCCACATGTTCGCATATCGCACCCCATGACAGTCATCTGCTACGACTAGTAGGCCATTCTGATATTGAGGTTCCTTCCACCCCACGAAAGCAATGAGTACCAACAACCAACTGAGGTAGAATGTTGAGCCTTTATCCTGTGCTTCTTGGACATCCACTAAAAATTCATTTAGTAGATAATTCACCCAATTATATTGATGTCCATACTTAGCTTTCACAACCAAGGCTATCACTGATGCTGAAACTTCTTTCGGTATAGCCTTCCTTGTAAGTCTTCCCTCCAGCAGTTGAATTGTAAACCGCAGAGGATGGTTCATGATTGGTTCAGTTTCATACCCTCTGTGTCCTCTTACTAGGTTGAATTCGACTTTGATCTTTGCGGCCAATTCTTTATCATCTTTCTTGCGGACAAACTCTTTGGAAGGGTCATCACCCCTCTTTCTCAATCCTATGATCCTTGCTATAAGGTCAACCATAATGTTAACCTTACGATCCAGCCATATGTATCCCTAGTGCATGCATGAAAGTAGAGTGCACACCACGACATTGAGTTCATTACTTTGCTCGAAGTGTGGGATTCGTAGCAAATTCAGCAGAATAGACTGGGACAACAGCACAGCCCTGTCCATGGGAACAACCTCTTGTCTTTTTACGGCATCATCGCTCTTGCGATACATACACTTGTCTAGTTGGAAGTTTGGAAACTTCTCGTGATTCACTAAATTATGATCAGAAAATTTACATTCAGGGATCTTACCAAGCAAATCTTCTTTCACCCGCACATTTTTAACATCGGTAATAGTGGGATGTCATTCTGTGCACTCTTTTCCAAGTGCCTTTCTGGGGCTTCATTCCTTCTCAGACTAACGTATTATGGAACAAGCCATATGGGTGTCAGCATATTCCCTTGTGGAGCCAACGGCGTCGAGGTGTCTAGGGTCTTGACTTTTTATGGCCCTATAGCCAGATGTTTGTCTATCTTTTGTTGGGATGGTTGATTTTGTGGCGGGTTCTTGGACGAGCCATGCCGGTTTGGTGTAGCTTGCTTTGCAGGTGTCTTAATCACTCCACTTAGACCGGAGTAGTGGAAGGTACCTAGGATCTCTTCCAACATTTTTTCTTCGGACATAAACTTAACAAGCACTATTGATTCTTGCTCGTAAGTGATTATGGTTTTCACAGTAGGTAAAATTTGAAACTCGTGGTAAAACACATAAGTGATATTTGTTCGCTATTTATAGAGTTTCTACCTCGAGGGTGTGCTCTTCGATGATTAACTTAGAGCTTAAATGTTGTATCCATTTGAAAAATATTGAACAAATCTCCGGCTTGTGTGGCACTAAATGTGTTCAGAACGGTTAGATTAGGCATTTCGGTGGAAGGTACCTAGGATCTCTTCCAACCAGGGTAATTTTTAAGGGCGAAATTTCACCAATTGGCTATTTTTCAGGCTTTTTTAGTCTCTAATATCGCCTATATTTACATAAAAAAATGTTTTTTTATCATAATATTCGCCAAAATTTACACATTTCAGTAATAAATTGTATGTTTCATATTTAATATTCACCTATGTATCTATATACCAGCTTTTTTCAATCCAAAATAATCGCCTAAGATATTATACTTAAGAATAATATTAGAGACCTTAAAAATACCCTGCTTCCAACGTCTATTCTTCGGACATAAACTTAATGAGAACTATTGATTCTGGCTGGTAAGTGCTTATGGTTTTCACAGTAGGTAAAATTTCAAACTCATGGTAAAACACATAAGTGAGATTTGTTCGCTATTTATAGAGTTTCTACCCTGAGGGTGTGCTCTTCGACGATTAACTTAGAGCTTAAATGTTGTATCCGTTTGCAAAATCTCGGATGGATTTTCGTCCTGTGTGGTAGTAAATGTGTTCAGAATGGCTAGATTAGGCATTAAGTGCCATGCCCGCTAGATGAGATCTCGCTGGAGTGTCAATATTTCCCGCCATTAATTACGTCAAGTCGGATTAACTTTCTTTAATGCCGAGGTGTATCGGTACTCCCAGGCTGTAGGACAACCTAGTCAGGGATTAAATGCCAAGTCCGTTGGCCAGATCCCGTTAGGATCTTGGTCATTTCCTTCTTTATTATGCTTGAGCATATAAGATATTCTTTTAATGTAGGATTTTGTTGGTGCCACCATTTTGGATAACGACTCACTTAATCGGCCGATAGTTGTCATGTGTACCTTTTTCCATCATGAAACACTGGTGGTTCTGACAAAAGGCTCTCTTATGCATGTGGGCTTCTTGTCTTTAACTAAGTAGATATGCTTCTAATTCATGCCTCGCATCGCAACTTGTCGTACTTGGTAGTTGTTGTCTTTCATTTGATCTGTGCAGCTACATTTTGAGCTTCCCACTGCGTGCTTCTTTTTTCCTTTTTTTTCTTTTTTTTTATCCGCGTAGGTTGACTTCTCGACTAGTGCTGCGCGTCACATGCATCCCTTCTATCAAGCTTAGCGTATCGGTCCAAAACTGTGTACAGACTCTTTTGAACTTCTAGTGCCCAATTTCAACTATACTTGACACTTAGAAATCTCCTTCTTTTCTGATCAATGAGGGTTTTGTGAGGTAGGACTATCGCGATAGGGTTTTAGTCTACTTCCATTCACCAAACCTGGTAAGTTATCTCCAGCTAACGTGGCTAACTGAGCTGTGCCACCGTTAATAACATGCATAACTGTATATGGTCGAAGCCAATGCATTTTAAATTTTCCAGGAAATTTCATAAACTTGCTATCATACAGGAGGACAAGGTCACCTACTTGAAAGGACTTGTTCTTGATATGGCAATCATGCCATGATTTTTCTTTATCTTTCTACATTTGCTGGTGAAATTGTGCAATGAAGCGATCTTCTTCGAGTCCAACCAAGTGTAGAAGCCTTTCTTCTAATGTTTGTTCATCCTACATGCCTGTGAATCCAACAATCCTTAGGCTTGGTACAATATACTCCATCGGCATCACAACTTCCTGTCCATAGGCCAATCTGAAAGGTGCATGTCCTATCAACTTCTTGGAAGTGGTCCTATATGCCCATAACAAAGTTGAAATGCACAGATGCCAATCATACCTGTTTACGTTGCATACCGTTTTCGACACATTCTCTCGTACCTTGTTGAAACCTTTAACAATTCCATTAGCCTGAGGATGGTACAGTGTACTCCTCTAATGATAGATGTGGAATTATTTAGTAAGGGATTCGATAGTTATGTTCAAAAAGTGAGTCCCTTGGTCACTCATTAAAATCTTAGGGCATCCAAACCTGGTAAGGATGTTCTCAAATATGAACTGTGCAGCTATAGCTGCGCTACAGTCCTTCTCTGGTTTAGCCTCTTCCCATCTGGTGAGATAATCAGTCGTAGTGATAATGTATCTTGCACCAGTCCTTTTTTCCGGTGGATTAATAGGTCCCACGAAATCAATGGCCCATTTCTCAAATGGTTGAAGTGTCAACTGTGGATTCAATGGCATTTCGTCTCTTCGTGATGAGCTTCCTGTCCTTTGACAGACATCACAACTCTCGAAATGTTCCTTTGAATCTTTATGAATGGTAGGCCACCATATCCCTTCTCTCAATATATTTTGCACAATAGCTCTTCCTGCGTAGTGGCTTCCCGATACACCTGGATGTGCATATTCCAATATGAATGGCTTCTCATGCTCCAACACACATATGCATAGTACTTCATCTGCTCCCAACTTGTATAGTTTTCCTGCTATGATAGTGAAGTCTGCTGCTCTGACTACCAGTTGCTTCTTCTGTTGCATAGTGAACTTTGTGGGTGCCAATCCCGTAGTAAAAAATTCTACAATATACTTAAAATAATCATCGACAATCTATATTGCAAATAACTGCGCGTCACGCAGATTGTCTTCAATATTGGTGGGTTCTTCGCCTGATTCGATCCTTGATAGATGGTCAGTTCATAGGTTGAATCTTCCTGGCTTAACCACAATTTCAAAATCGTACTCTTGGAAGAGCAACAACCATCTGTAGATTCTCCCCCCTAACACTTGTTTATTGACCAGATACTTCAAAGTGGAATGGTCAGTAAACATTGAGAAGTATGCACCGAACAAATAGTGTTTGAATTTCTGCAATACATACACCATAGCTAGGCCTTCTCTTTCTGTGCTCGTATAGTTCTTTTCAGCTGGTGAAAGCTTTATGCTCGAGAATGCAATGGGATAGTAAATGCCTCCCTCTCCTGGATATGCTAGCAACACACCAAGTGCATTGGATGAAGCATCAACGTGTACATGGAATTTCTTGTCCCAATTTGGAAACACAAGGATCGGCACAGTTACCATCTTCTATTTCAGCGTGTCCAATCCCTTTTCACATTCTCCATTCCATATGAACTGCGCTTCTTTCTTCAACTGCTTCTCCATCGGCGCGATTATCTGCGCATAACCCTTGATGAATTTTCTATATTACCCTATATGTCCCAACATGGTGCACAGTTGTTTCACTGAATTCGGTGCTAGCATGTTCACAATAACTGTGATTTTCATAGGGTCAACCATCAAACCCTATTTACAGACAATGTGTCCCAACAAAATTCCATAGGGCACACAAAAGATACATTTCTTCAAATTCAAAGAAATATGATGCTACCTACATTTTGCTAACATCAATCTCAGGTTCTCATAGTGGTTCTTCAGTAAACCAAAGACAGTCCAATCATCAAAATAGACCTCTAGGAATTTATGGTAAAGTCCTTAAATGCATCAACCACAACTCTAAAGAATATGGCAGGTGCATTCATCAACCCAAATGGCATAACCATATACTGGTAGGAGCCCCATTCAGTTGAAAATGTTGTCTTATGTATGTCGGCTTCATCAATCCTGATCTAAGGGTACCCAGAGAATCCATCAGTAAATGATTAGGCCTCATTTCCTCCAACATTATCTAATACTTCATCTGTAAATGGAGTAGGAAATGGGTCATGAAGCAAAGCATCATTGAGCTTCCTTAGATCTACGCAGATTCTGATCTCACCTTTAGTCTTTTTATCTTGGATAACCATTGGGCTTATCCATTCTGACTCTTCAACTGGCTCAATGATCCCTGCATCAAGCATCTTGTCAATCTCTTCCTTCACTCTTTCTTTATATATGGGATTCATTCTATAAGGCCTTTGCTTAACGAGATTCACGCCTGGCTTGAGAGGTATCTTCATGACCCCCAATTTTCCCAAAATGCCTTTCATTTCAGCAAACTTCATTGGAAACAGGTCCTGATATTCATGCAAAAGGTCTACAATCTATGCAACTGTTGCATCGTCCCAGTAGTCTCTAATGGATGCAAACTTCAGTTCTTCACTTGTGTCAATGTTCACTTTTCTTTTCTTAACAGGTCCACTCATATCTGGAATTTCTAGTGGAGGTCCCTCTACATCGCACGCTCCTTCTGACTCAGGTATATTGATATTGTGCAGATCCTCCTGATCGCTCTCTTCTTGTTCTTCTTCATTTTCAACAAGATAATATCATTCAAAAGCATGTTCTATCTGTCTTTCCCATTCTCATTGTAGGTTCACAGGTACCTTTACATCTTGAAATATATTTTCTTTGAGGACATTGAATGCGTCGTTTATACTTGGGCATTATTCTCTGAATATTATTTTTTTGATAAACTACAGAGCTTCGTTTATGCTTGGAATTTCATCTTCAAAGCTAAAAGTTTTCTGGAAGTTCACAGTTAAGGTAAGGCAATATGTAGTTCCTCTGCGAAGCTGCGTGTCTATGTACCAATCTTCTGGAATCTTCTCCAATGTGTGCGTAAACAGATGAACCCATTATGTTTGTGGTCTCTTTTCCCATGCTTGTGAACAAATTTTCATGTCATCCCTCGGATCTGTTTTTCCATTATACTTTCCGAATGTAAGGGAAACTTTCTCTGGGAATATGATTTGCATCATATGTCTACACTGATCCCATGTAGTGAAAGTCTGCTTATGCGCGACCCACCATCTGGCAGGTATCTCGCGCAGTGCTATATCTAATGCTGGTATGTGATGTTCAGCTGCAACTGATATAGTATTTTCTTGAACAAATGAATAAACATTAGTCGAACCATCATAAGTGGGGACTGGACTTACCTCCATTCCATTCCAGGGCTGTGATTTGGTGATTTGCGTGCATCTTCTTGCGGATACTTCATGCATACAATTTTTCCAATTCTCCAGCCCTGCGTCGGTGTCTGATACACAAGAACTATCACATCACCAACTAAGTGCTCCATCCACCATTGGATTAATGTAGTCATCCTGATTCGCAGTCATCTTGTAAATGCGATCAAGATCCTGTGCTCTGGATTCTTTCGGAATCGGCTCAGTGTACCTTTCTCCTTGCGAAGAGTCCAAGGGTGCGATGACCCTAATGTCCTGCCCTTCGAAGATCATCTTCTTAGTCTTCAGGTTTATGATTGCAAGGTTATCCATCAACCAGTCGATACCCAATAGTGTTGGATAAGGCTGACTATCATCCACAATTTCTATAACCTTGAAGTCTGCATGACTTCGCACTCCATCGATGTCGACAATAATATTGGCTAATCTCCCAAAAGGTATGAATTCTTGTTGGTTGGCCAATCTCAACTCTATGGGTGACCATGACAATTTTGGTCTCCCCATCTGCTTCCATGTCTACTTAGTCAAGACATTTACCTTTGACCCTATGTCAAGGATGATCTCATCCATCTCGTAATATCCTATCTACGCACTGAGCCTCATTTCTTGGCCTGTTCTTTTATGGCTCTTGATGTGATGAACTGCACCCTGTGCAATATCCGTCTCACCACGTGGTTCATATTAGTTTAGTAATTTTTCCAATTCCACTACAGTATCTGCGCTCTTCAATAATTTCATGCAGCTCTGTAGGAACTGCGCAACATAAGTGCCTATCTCTATTACGGTGCACATCTTGTCATAAGCTGTTAGCATATCCTCCATATGCGGTGTTTGACTTCGCAACGGGATTCTTGGTGACATACATGCTATCTCTTTGAAGATGTCCCTTGCTTCTTCAAAGGATTCTTTTTTTTCTCCAGATTGAAAACAGGTGTTTTCCTAGTAGCTTTTCTGATCCAGACCGCTTCAGCAGGGAACTGCTTAGTTTCAAAATGTCCAGAAGTCGAAGCTTCTACTTTTTTATCTCTTCCTGTTGCAGCACCACTTCGCATCACAACATTAATATTTGGATCGTCAGTCCTTTTCTCTGTTGCGATCAACTAAATATTCAGGTTAAGTACTTCTTGCTTTCTTTTTTGCATTTCTGCTGCTAACACTAGGCATGCCTCAATGACATTATCGAAATATTTACAATAATTAAAGGTAGTACACGCGTTGGTACAATCTCTAGATAAGTGACCTGGCTAGCCACAATTATAACAGATCATCTGGCCTCTTCCTCTTCCTTGTCCTGGGCCGGTATTTCTTCCTCTCCTACGGAAACCTCCAACATGCATATGCTCTATATCTTTATTTATTTCGAGCATTAGCTCATATGCACAATAGTTGGAATCATCATGTCCAACTGATTTACAAAAAATGCATTACAAATTTTTGGGTGTTCTTACATATTTCTGTATTAAGTAACAATCTTCTGGCCGGTTTCCTCTAGTTCTACACATCTCACACCATGTCCCTTGGTTCTAGTTAAGTGGATTTGGTGCTCCACTATCAAGGTAATCTTCAAACAGGGGACATCGGTCCTTGGTGTGTCCCTCTCCTTTACATCATGTGCACCATACTTCCGTTCTGGTTTCTTTTCATTTTTTAATGTCCTGTAACTATAATGTCAAGGTAGCTAGTTGATTCTGGATCTGGACCATTCTCATGCTAGTCTCTCCTATAGGTGAAGCTTCTTATTTCATCACGATTTCTAGGGATTCTACCTGCGAAGCCACCTTCTGTTGCATCAATGACAGTCTGATATGGGGCAACAACGCGGCTATGAACCACTCCTGGTGTTGTTGTGGTGATATGACAAAACTGACCTGGTCTAAAAATGTTTTAAACTTCTGGTCAAATTCCCAGACTGTCTCATTAGTTTTTTGCTTAATCTCTTTCTGTTCTATTATAGATTTGGATTCGGACTTTGGATTCTTGTACTCTCTTAATAGGGCAGCCTTAATCCCCACTAAAGTTCTATTCTTTCCAACATAATACTTCATGAACCAGTTCAAGGCTCTATCTATGAATGTAGTCATGAGTTGCGCTTACTTCACAACATAATACTGAACTTGCTTGACATTCCACACTACTTCACATAGAGACCAATGCTGCTTAGGGTCTTCTAGACCCATCCCTTTGAATATCGACAGCTTAATATCATCAGTCATTCTTCTTCTTGGTGGGACAATGTTCTGCATAGTGTTCTGAGTTGTGTTAGGTATGTTACAGCGAGGAATGTTCTGAATCGGAATGGTCTGAGTCGGGATGGTCTAAGTACTCACTCCCACAGTGTTACTAGGATTAGGAATATTAACAATTGGAGGGTTCTGAACTGACGGGTTCTGTGCAATCGGAGGCGTAGTATTCACAACTGGTGGATTTTGTGGAGTCGAAGGTTGATAGGTGGCTGATGGAGGTGTTGTGTGGCTATCAGGTTTAGCTTCTAACTTAGTATCTACACGGAGTCCATGTTGACTAGGGTTCTTTTGAGTGGTATACTTATATCTTTTTCCGCTTCTCAAATTGTGTGTATCTTCATCAGAGTCACTATATATGATATTGACCATTATAGATTCAAAAATTTCTAGGGATTTTACTGCATTCTTAAAATCTCTTTCTTAGCTAGAAGCATTTTAATGTATAAACTCAGATTGTTGAGGTACTTACCTCTGAAACCTTTGAAAAACTCTACTTATGTTGTGTTGTAGGACTTCATCATGTCCACAGCGAACTCTGTCACGAAGCCTTCTAAAAAATTGTCAACCCAAAAGTCGACAACTCGCGAGAGTGGAATATTTAGTTCTTTAAGCCTCTGAATAAGCTCTCGATTCCACTCAGTAGGTGATCCTTCTTGGAAACAGTCCTTTCACTCTGCGAGTCTTGATATTCACCTGTGCAACTCATTTCCAAAACTTGCCCGAAAAATTTCATGAATATACTTCCACAGGTATTTGTTTAACCAATCTACGTCGGAGAGATGCAGATGTCTATTCTATTTTCTTGCAAAATCTCTCTCTATCTTGTCTACCCAGTCCCAGATTTCTTTTTTCTCACGATTCCAAGGTTCTGTACTCATCACCGAATCTTAGTGTGACAATGGAACCATTTTTTTGCTGCTTATAGTGTTCTTGAGGTTTACTAGAAAGATCCAGGTTCTGCACGGTTCGAGCAACCAACAAAACCCCTTTTCACCGGCCCTTTTGGCAACAGCCTACGAACAGACTGAGATCTCACCCAACGCGAAGTAATGGGGGGTGTGGAATTAGGTTTCCAAAACCAGGTGATGAGTGCTGTAATAAATCTAGCGAGCAGCGCACTCCAGGACTCAAGCGGCGAACTAGGGATTACGCGGAGTTTTCCTTCTCCATAGTTAACACTTATACATCAGCGCATCCAAGGATTGTGTGGCTTAGGGTGGTTCTTTAACATTAGGACAACGCCACAGAGAGTGCGCTTCCTCTTCAGTACTTATGCAACTTGAGAGAATTCTACTTAGTGTAAGTTATGTATTCAACAACACTTTAGACTGAACCTTGCAAACTTGTACACTATGACAATAGTGATGCGACTGTGCACTTCCATTGCTGCGCTAAGTGTTTACCGATTAGCTTATGAATTCATCCGACTAGGAAATAATTATGCAATTAACATTCATTCACATATGTGGTTACTTAACATATTATTCCCATATTATCCTTATGGTGAATACATATAAAATCAAAAACACATGCATTCATAAATTGAATCCCAATGATTCACATAAGAAAATACACAGATATAAATGCACACAATCAATCACATAACAGAGTGTTTAACGTGGTTCACCTCTAGGATGGGAGCTACGTCCACAGGAACTATTGTTATATTATTTATGGGAAAGGTACAACAGTTCCAGTCTGCGCACTCAACTGCAAACTCTCTTCTCTCTCGGTAGGTCTCTGTGCATGCAACTGCACAACATTTACAATATTCTCTTCAAAGATAATAAACTATTCACAATTAGAGATTAACGATTACCCTTTCCCTTACAAAATGTGCCCTTTTATAGATCATGCTCGTAGGTCACATCTTTAAAATCAAGTTGGCCCAAACCCTAAGGTTACCCAAAAATGGTGCAGTTACTCGCCACCTTGCCTGACACCGTCGACAGCTTGCTCCACTCGATTCAGGATGCCTTGCTTGGCCATTCATGGCTCGCATGCTCCTCTGGAAGCCTCGGTCATCACACAAATGGTTATAACCACATCATGGCCTATGTATTTCTGCTCCTTCGGCCTACTTGTCACTGTCGACTTTGTGGCTTAGCTTCTAACTGTTTTCTGCCACTCTCTTGATAGGTCACTTTCATCTGACTTCACACTGCTCCATATCCAAAACAGGTCGCTTCCACAACTCGAACTTCCCTTATACTCTTCACGCAAAATGGCTGTTGCACTGGCTCTACGCATCACCATAACGTCGCATCTCTTACTACGTAATCCGAACTGCGCACTCCATAAAACTGTGCCATCTGACTTCGCATCCCAATTTGCACAGTTCCCAAAACTTGTGCTTCATCAAAATTGTGCCCACTTGGGCCAAGATCAACAGGTTCCATGTTTTTTTAACCTCTTAGTTAGTTTTTAGAGAATATTTTATACCTGGGGACCTAACATGGCTATAAATTTCCACGATCCACATTTCCTTTGCATTTATTTTACCTAGTTTGTCTTATGGGGTGGTGTTAGAGCATAATAACCATCAACGTAGATTCATTCTTCTACCTAG
Source organism: Larix kaempferi (assembly GCA_027924585.1). Classification (NCBI taxonomy): domain Eukaryota; kingdom Viridiplantae; phylum Streptophyta; class Pinopsida; order Pinales; family Pinaceae; genus Larix; species Larix kaempferi. The sequence goes on from BSBM01000247.1 coordinate 2,141,687, forward strand.
GGACTTAATCCATGATATCATGAGCCTACCTGATGAAATCCCACTTTATTTGTTCCTCTAAGTCAACTTAGAGATTCCTACTAATGACTTGGGCCCTATAACATCCTTATATCCCTTTTTTTAACCCCGAATGTTTATTTTGGCACATGATGGAAAATTCCATCAAGTATGGATTATTTTCCTTGATTTTAGGCTCCCACATTGTAAGTTAGACTTTTAGAGTGAATCTTATGAGTTTACTGCACTGTTCAGTGGCTCCATGCACCTCTTTTTATCTATTATAAGATAGTGGCGCCCTCCTTGAGTGTTTTTAAGGATGAACACCTGATGCATGTACTTTCAGTTAGTTGCATGTTCCTTCTATCAATTGCAGTCAATTTATCCTACCATGTAGGGAGCTAAGTCAACTTAGGTTATTCATGGTTTAGTTAACTTGTCTTCGAGAGTGCAAATGGCTATTATCTCTCTAGTTAAGCCTAACTAGTATCTCATGCAATGCACGATAAATTTGAATTTGCTCCATGACCTAATTTGAATTTCCCCTTATATATTCCATCACTCATTCATTATAAATTGATGTAATACAAAATTCTATCATCTTATTGACTTCTCTCTTTAGTGTAATGATTAATTTTTACAACATTTATTACATGAATTTGTTAGATTGTTGAACTCTTTCACGATATTGCTATTGTTTTTAGTATCTAGACCTACATGCTCAAAATATACATCTTTTTTCTGTTCTCTTCACATTTAGGGAATGCGATAGATGTACTCAGTGGTCCATTGAAAAACTTTGTGTAAGTCTCTTTCCCAAGTAAAATCAGTCTCTCATATCTTCATGTGCTTCCAGATGGAGGAACACATGATGCTCTGGGAATGATATCTAGAGTATAGGTAGTATCTTGGGGCTTGTAGTGATTAGTGGAAAGTTCCCTTGCTATTTGGAAATGGAAGTAAATCAATGTCCCTTGCATGATTGATTCTACAAGTGTTTGAATCCAAGATATCTATTCACACTTGCTAGAATTTTCTAGGTGCATTGGTGCCCATTACCATCATTGGTGGGTTACCTTGCCTTTGTTAACAATATACATCAATGACTACTAATAAAATGGTGTCCTACATGTTAATCTTTAGACCATCTATTCAAATAGGTAGGAATCATCCCATTTAGTGTTTTGGATGGAAGACCTTAGGTTAATAGTATCATTCCCACATTTTTTTATTGCATATGTTGCAAAAGACTATACAATACATCATATGGCATTGGTACCATTAAGAGGATCATTATCACTCACTTCAGCTATAGTTTGTTCTCTTGATGTATGTTGAGACATAGATCCATTGTGTATCTATTCGCGGCTGTGATATTTTTTTTTACATGGATCCATTGTGTATCGTCTTCATGGCCATTATCCACTTTCATATACATCACATGGATCCATTGTGTACTATTTTCATGGCCATGAATTTACATGTTCTATATGTCATGGATCCGCAATGTATATGATTTGGAGGCCATGTTCGATCACACTTTGAGCATGGAATGCTCATCTAAGGGAAATGTATGTCTAATGCATATACCTCTATTTAAGGTATCTCTTTCCAGGACAATGATCAAGAACGTCAGACTTGATGGCACCTCGCTCTATTCCACTGGATATTATAATGTATTTCAGCCATCAACTCCTCTTTTCAACTCACACATTGGGGGAAATTTTGTATAGCGCAAATTGGAGCTTCCCTATTCGTGATGACAATAATGAAACCCAAGTGCACCTATCTACTCACAAAAGTAAACTTCTAAACTTGGAATAACATGCAATTTAACTCCATATGAGGGATCGCATCCTGAAGATAATATTCTAGATCTTTTTCCCTAAAAATGTCGAAGATAAATCCGTAAAGATACCATACACACCCTTTGAACTAGAAAGGCACGTGCCACATGAGTTTCTCTTGAGCAAGGCATATAGGACTTAAAAAATTGGCAGATAGAAATAAAAATTTGAAATGATGGAAAGTTATGGTAGTTTCAAGTAGTATTAATATCAGTTGTAACCTTCATAATTAATGGTAACCATCTGAATCTATCTATATCACTCATATAAGAAGATGCAATTAGAGGAAATTTGGATGAAAAATGGGCATCCTAAGGAAAATGGTAAAAAAAACCACGTAGGCAATTTTTTATAATATTTCTCTTTTATCGAAGCTGCTGAGGGTTATTTCACTTTTATCAAAGCTAACTTAGATATACATTTTATATTAAAATAAATTTACGACGACGGATTTCAATGTAGTGTTTTCACCCAAAATAAGAAAATAAAATTAAATGCACAATGCCAACTTAAAAGTTATTGGGTCATGTATTACCTAAAATATGGATGAGTATATTATATATGATATTAGTTATTATTATATTTAATTATTTTGACCGTTAATATAAAATATTAATTATAATATAATATTAATATATATTAGTTGTAATCTTAATTACTATTTATTATATATTAGTTGTAAGTTATTGGGTCATGTATTATCTAAAAGATGGTTGGGTATATTAGTTAAAAATTATTAGACTTTGATAGTTATTATAAAATATTAATTATAATATAATATTATTATATATTAGTTGCAATATTAATTACTATTACTATTATATATTGATCACTTATTATCTAAAAGATGGATGGGTATATTAGTTAAAAATTAATATAAAATATTAATTATAATATAATATTATTATATATTAGTTATAATATCAATTACTATTACTATTATATATTGGTAAAATATTACCTAAAAGATTGATGGTATATTAGTTATAATATTAGTTACTTTTATATTTTATATATTAGTTATGATAATAATAGAGGTTATTTGACCCAATAATGTTACTATATATTAGTTATAATATTAATTATTATTACTATTATATATTATCAGTTGATCACCTATTACCTAAAACTACTTAGCATATTAATTTCATTATCAGTACCCAAGATAATTTCGGGTAGTGGGAAACAAATTATATTATTAAAAGATTCCACTTATCCCCAAATTATATAATAAAAAATTATTTAAGAGGTGCTCGCTTTTTGAATTTTAAAGCATTTTGATTGGCTAATACATGATGACATGGAATTTGAATTAGGGTTCAAGTGCCCATTTTTCATCCAAATTTCCTCTAATTGAGATGGACCACCAAAGGGGGACACCCATCCATATTATCACGCTAGAGAAATCTTGCCATTAATTTTATTCATTCATTCCCTCATCCCTCATTGATCCATATCCTTGAGCATCCCTTTCATAAGTCACTCACCTTATGTGGCCCCTACCTCATACACATATGGATGAATACTTGTGTAATATCCCAAAATAGTAAAAATAAAAATAAAACTTTCTATTACTGAAATAAACCATTTAGGAGGTGATGATTTGCAAATTAACTTCAGCACTGATGTGAAACTTACTTCACCGGTACTTATTTGTGGCATTTGATTGTGTCTTAACTTATTAGTTATCAAGGTCTTACTGGTTGTGATTTCTACATCTTTACGGAAGCGATATAATGAATATAAATGAAACTATGTCGTAAGTGAACAAGTCTTTAAAGTGTAATAATACAAATCATTTTCTTATTGTTTCAAGAGTTTGTGTGCATAATTATAAAAGTCTAATTGACCATTCAGGTGGGATGGATCCCTAATGGTAGCGACTGATGACCCGTGATGAGATGCATGGTCTTTCAAGGGCTATGTAGACCGGCAGAGCTGCCGAGAGGTAAGGTGTAATAAAAGGAAACTTCTTACTTACTTAGCGAGTTTTTCTAATGCATTCGATTTGTACTTGGTTTGCAGGTGGACCTATGAGGCATCTACCAAGAATGCCTACTCCACCTTTCTAGCAATTATTTAAGTCTCAAGTGTGAGAGCTTTGAGGGTTGGCACTTTTAAAAGCATTGTTGGGGTTTGTAATACTTGTGAAATTTGCACCACTTGTTAACCTTGTAATTATCTAATGGCGTTATGTAATGTTTGGGGTCATTGTAATGTTGATGGTAGTTACAATACTTGTCGATTTTGAATGGTTCTAATAATATAGAGTTTTGGGTCAACATCGAAATACTTGGAGTGGGTGGTAGCATTGAATGTAGCTCTACGATGGCACATGGCCAACACTGCCAGCTGTGCTGAGGGTTTCGTCTAGGGTTCTACACCAACAAAGAAGTATTTTCATTGTTCATTTCTCCTACTTGTTGTGGGTGCATTGATGGTTTCGTTACTGACCTGAGCTGTGGTTGATGGTCAACACACCATATGGAGTAGAAATGGCAACTGAAACATTCAAAGGTAATTCGTCCCATGTTCATACTACATTCTTGCTATTGCATTTTGATTTATCGTGATATAAAGTGCAGAGCTCTAACTTCGTATGGCATGTTTGGTTAATAGGTGTTGGCTGGCGTTTCTCTTCTGCGTGGCCAGTACTCGATGGTGGTGATGTTTCAAAATGGTAAGTCCAGAATTCGCAATTTCTTATCTCCTCCTTTCGCCTCTATGGAGTGTACCGTTGGTGTTTTTTTGTTAGGAACTCTCTGATCCCGGTTGGGTTTTATGCCACAAGTTGTTGGGTTCATTGAGGTCATTGTTGGCTAGACCACTGCGAAATGTATCTTTTGGTTTTTATGGTACTAGAGAGTTTGGCCATTTAGCTCACTGTTGAACTTGGTAGAATTTGTAATTATAATAATGCCCAATATGAAACTGGGCTTTTTATAAAGAGTCCTTGGATGTGTGGAAACGAGTAATGGTCTTCTACATAATGCTATAGTTGATTTGTGTGTTGTCTGGTCTCTGCGTTTCTTTATGGCTAGTGTAGTTTTGATGTCTTTGTTGCTACCGTTGCCTCTACTCTAGAGGTCGATGATTGAGTATAGGATATCGTGATCTTACCATGTTTTGTGTTTATTATGAGCTGCGAATGCTTCGGTCTGTGATTTAGTCTCAGCGTTGTTTTTCTAGGAGGCTTTGAACCTGGAATTGATCTCCCCGTCTTCTCTCTATTTGAAATAGTGTTTAAGAGTTTCTCTTCAAGTGGATAACATGGATCTATATGTTGAAATAATTTGGATTCCTTAGATTTTATAATTGCTACTAGATGTATGTGTTGATAGATGGGTCTAAACCCTTTCCTAAAACTTCTTATATGTCTATCGGTTCCTCTTACTACGTTTTCTGGTAGTTTACTTTAAATGGGGAAAAGAGGAATTCGATCCCTCGCTTGTATTTTATGTTTTAAAGGATGACTATAAGCGTTTGTGTAATGGTAGTGAAAACACTTGGGTATAAGTGTAAATGTTCCTATGTGAAATTTCTATGATGTCTAGCTACTTGTATAAATTAATACGACTTTAGTGAGGGTTGATCTTGTGACCAACTCCTTTGATGATAAAACGTAATATAGTTTAAATGTTTATGGAATGCACTTGTTGGTAGTGGGACTTGATTCATGAGGAATGCATCTGTGGTTGAATTTGATATAATGTTTGTTTATTTGATTGAAGTCGTGGAGTTATTGATAATGTGGAATGATACCATAGTTTTAAAAGAACATCGATATTAATTTACTGTTTAATGTTTTAAATCCACGGTTGAATGTATAGTATGGTTAAGAGAATCGATGTCTCAAATGATACTATTGTCATTCTGTTTGATGCTTCTTAAGCATAGAAAGAATTAAAAGAAACAGAAATAAACCCTGCGGTATAAGTTGATAAGACGATTCCAACAGAGGTCACATTTACTTTCAAAAGAAAACATAATAATCCTAACTTAGAAGATAATTAGGGTGTCGTCTAGCACAGGCTAGCTTGGCTAGACCTGCAAGACCCTCCACTGGTTTCTGGGCCAAAACCACCAAGTTGATAATATTTCTGATGAGGATTTAAACAATGTTGAAGTATCAATGTTAGTCAGAAATATAACCTATGTCTACTATAACCGAAAGATGGGAGTAATTAAAATCACATACCTGGCTGCTTAGGCACCTAGTTCTTTCCTGTAGGAGTTTGGTTACTTTGGCACTTGATCCCTTCCTGTAGGAGCCTGCACACTCAAGCAATATTTAATGTAGATCTATTGTATTTAGCTAACTTGTTAGGATGATATTCTTAGCTGGTTAACCTTGGGACTAACACATTCCTCCCAACCATGATCCTACAACCGTTCCTGGTTCTGTATGGATCCCCCCGAGCTGGATTCCAACATGCAATAAGAGATAGTGGCCCTAGGTTCACTACTGGTTCAGATCTGAGAATTATTAAGTGAGGTTGCTTCAGTTTCTTAGAGCATAATACTCTTCTTGGATTACCATAAGAGAATGATAATGACCCAGAATGATAGATAATCCCCAAACTTGGGATCTGTCCTCTTTAAGTAGGGAATTCTTTTAATTATGACTGTTGAAATAATTAGTTTCTTTAAATTAAATAATTAATAATTAAAATATATTATTTAATTAAATATCTAGTCCTCTTGAACTAGGAATTTTCCAACTATTTAACTATAAGTGATTTTGATTTATGCTCTTAATAATAATTATAATAACAATAATTATAATAACAACAATTATACTAACAATAATTATACTATTGATAATTATATTTCTCTTAATTATTAATACACCATTCTATAATATAAAATAATGCATCAATCATATATACTAATTATATTCCATAATTAAATAATGGCACCATTATTATTAAAGCTCTTAATAATAATATTAGCCTTGAGGCTTTTATACATGTTAGTAATAAAAGACTACTGGTAATTATCTTTTATTTAGTTATGTGTCATCACATGACACCTCTTTTAAATTTTAAGGACAAGGTCCAATTCTTTGGATGGTCTCGGTCAGCTTGGTAGGTACCTCTAGTCTCTCTCTTGCATTTCGGATTCCCTCGTTTAACATGGTAGTTCCTGCAGTACTTGATGATAGATAAAGGATGAATCATTTAATCAAATAAGATAAGTGTGATGAAAGTAAAAGTGCTATTCAGAGTCCTTCCGACTCAACACTTTGAGATCCGGTAACCCCGAGTGCTCTTCAGAGCCTTTTAACTCAGCACTCTCCCATGGGCGTTACACTAGTGCAATTCCAGAGCCTCTACTCAACACTAGTGCTAGAATGTGGTTGTGAGGCACATCTAGAATATTTAAATTTCCTCGGATCTGGTATTCATTTATCAAGCTTAGAATGCTCCATGGCTTATGCCCAACACTCAATGTACATTGCGGCTTACTCCTAGTACATAATATTTTCTCTAGGTACATTGAGGCTTTTTCCCAGTACGTAGGTCATCCGTGTGTTCCTGATTCCACACTCAACACACCATATAAGTCAATCATGTCATTCACATCACTGCACAGTATGTAATAAAAGATCATCTCAGGATATTAGTGTTTTGTACCCACATCATATCGTAAAAACATGAATCAAAACATCGGGGCTTCCTTACCTAGTATATAATCAAATAATGAAATTCAGCCAGGGTCCATGCCCAATATGTCAGTCTACAAAAGAATAAATCATATGCAGTAGGGCTTATGCCAAATAATTAGAGTAAATCATATGTGCTGGGGCCGTGGCGCAATATAACATCATAAAATAGTCAGTCCAAAATTCGGGATATTACAACTTGGTTGGAAGTGGAATTATGAGGAATCAAGAGAAGAGTAACCCAAGTGAAGGCCCCAAAAGGATGAGCATGAAAATGTTACTATTATATATTTTTTCATTACATCATTATATATTGACATCTTTCTCTCCCCCAAACCAAGAGTGAAATGATTCATTCTTGATTGTTCAAAGTAATTTGCAATTGTTAAGAATATAATTTTATTTTATTGTTATCATATACATGTTCTTTGTAATGTACCAACTAGAATTAGTGATACAAAAAATTTCTTCTACACATAATTAATTAAAACACTGCTTGGGGAAGCTAGATTGACTGAGGTTGGATAATATCAAAATATTCGGGTAGAAGGAAGGATTTGATATTTTCTGATACCTTTGCACAAAGTACTGAGACAATTGAATTTTCAGTAGCAACAAATATGCAATCTAATTTAACGCTCCTGGGCTCCTCAGGATATGCAGACTAGTCTGGGTGTAAACTTGACTGGAGGCTAGGGATGGGTGTTTATTACTTAGATAGGATAAATTAAATTAAATTAAAAAGTAATTACAGAGTGAAATGAAATTCCAGAAATTTATACGAATTTCTGATCAAGTCTCACAAAAACACAATAACAATTTCCTATTAGGATTGCACAACTATTAATTTTCAGGAGATTCCAAACAGTTACTGAAGGCTCAGGAATTCTGAAAATAATAAATGGATGATGTAATATAACATGTTAAATAAATCCAGGAATAGAAAGAGACTCATTTGGACATCTACTCATTCATTTATTCCACATAGTTTGAAAAATAGTCAACTTCTATGCAAATCTAGAGAGGGTGGAGAAAAGTGAGAATAATTCAGACTTCTATAATTTTAATTGGAGACTCATATCATAGCTTTAAATTCACTTTAATTCCATCATATGTGGTCCATTATGCCTCTCAAAAAACTATAGAAATATATCTCTCCTTCTACACGAGAATCTAGCTCTAGAAATTCATAGGAAACCTTGAGGTTCAAACTCTGAACTGAATGATGCTTCTTATGAAATTAAAATTGGAATTGATAATCTACAATAAATCATATATAGAACAATAGGACTCTCAAAATATTATATAAATATCTCTCTTCTTCTACACAAGAATCGAGCTTTAGAAATTTATAGGAAGCCTGGAGACTCGAACTCATAAATGGATGATGCTTCTTCTGAACTTCAAATTCGAATTGATAAGCTACATGACCTACAAATAAAATAAACGATAATGGATGAATACCATCATTGTCTCACAAAAATCAAGGGCACATCTCCCATCTTGGACTAGTGGCACATCTCCCAAGTCTCTCAAGCCCAATTGCTCTCAATCAAAACATGAAACTGACAAAAGATGTGAATATGGTGCACACTGGTTTATTTATAAGATTGTATGACTTAAGGAGAAAGTATTCATAGCTAATGTTCCCTCCTTGAGTTGATGAGGAGAGCTTGCTTTCCTGCTTTTTCCTTTTTTTTTGCTTTGCTTTCCTTCATTTTTTTTTTATGATTGCCTTTCTAGTTTCTACTTTGGATTTTTCTTCTTTTTCTTCTCTTTTTCTGAAATTTCCTTCTTTTCTAAACTTTCATTCTTTTTTTACTTTCCTACTTTATGTTTATTTTCTTGATTTTATCCCGATTTGTTGCTTTTAGCATGTTTTTGACCATTTTTAGCAATTTCCATCCTCCTTGGACCACTTGGCCTCTCTAATTATCCCTCCTTAGCTTAGCTCATCATGTCTAGTCCAAATATTAGTAATTAGAAATAAAATTACTCAAACCAACTAATTAGTTATTCCAAAGTGCATATTTTGGAATTTAATTAATTAAATGCCTCCAAACAAGAATTAATCCCTTCGAATAATTTAATTATTTTCCTATTACTATTGGCATCATTAATTAAATATTTTAATGCTTATGTTCTAGTGACATAGACCTTGTCAAAATTTGGGGACATGACAGTCCTCCCTCCCAAAAACTTGATTGTCCTCAAACAAAATATCCCAAGAGGTTTATCATGGTTTTGTTGCATTACTCTCATCATAATCATCTCTCCAAACAAAATGGCCACTACATATCTCACTGAACATGCCTACTTTTATCAAAGTAAAGAAATTGGAAAGTGTTCCAATATCCCATATAAATATCAGAAATGCAAAGATACCACTACTATGAAAACTATAAGGCCATCCACATAGGTGTTCACAATGTAGGAAACTGAAACCAAGTGCAACATAGATGAACTGATGTAAAAGAGGGCTGGCTTGCTCCATCATGCCAACATGAAAACTACTGCTTCCAAGAAAAGCAATGTCAGGATCCCATTGCTTGCACGAGAATCCAATGGATCGGAATACCATCCAACAAAATATATTAGGAAAAACAATGCCTGGATCCCACTACTTCAACTGCAAGTTTCCAAGTAGCAGTGTCATGTGTGGAAAACTGTCATCCCATGGAAAACTAGGATTCCACTGATCATACTGCATCTCACCAAACCTTAGTAACAAGAAATCCTCATCATCATGTAAAATGCTAGGAAGGATGAAAACATCATACCACCATAGTGGAAAATCATCATTTCTAATGCAACCCTGAAACTTTGAGGGCCCCTCAATCAAGATATGAAACTCTCCATGGTAGGACCCAATCAAGGAAAGACTATGAACCACCAAATATGCCTCCAAAGAGTGATGCCAAACCTCATCAATTATTTCCACTCCAATAAGAAATTTCTCATGTGCCCAATGCACACAAGAATAAAAAATGACAAGGGTGGAAGTCCCTTATCCAATTATGAGAACGATAGGCATCATACAAACACCACAAATGCCTCACCAACTGGATATAAGTAAAATATGATAAATACAATGAAAATCCACAAGTGCAAGTAGAACCAATACCCTTAGGGGTATATATCTACAATGAAGTAATCTCATGGATCAAATCTACGCCACATGATCCAAAAGACAAACATTTACTATCCTAATCGCTCAACTCTCTGCCACTGGTTCCACTCAAGTTAAAACAACATGTGTTGCATACCTCCATCATGTATTTATTCACCCAATCAGTGGATGAACAAACACTCACCAAATCATGTCCAAGTAAGGAGCTTGTGGTTTCTCCAAGTGCATATCTCCAATACCTCACCAACTTCCTTTGGAAGCTTGTTTGTTTAGTTTTCTTCCACCTACCATGGGCATAAAATTTTTTGCAAGGAGACTCCATGTGGAACATGTAATATTCCACCCAATCCATATGTGGATGAATGGTATCTAATGGAAGAAATATGTACCTATGTTGTTGTCAAAGATATGGATCTAACTAAAGTAGCTTACCTATCTATGCATAACAATAACATATCACCGTAAATAAGAATAGAAAGACTTCTTGATGGACTTGCACCAGGAGATGGACTTCTTAATGCAATCCATGGGCATCCATTTTCCTGCTACTCAAGTGCCTGCGGCGGATGAGAATCCTCAAGGTCGCTTCCCAAACTTTCCTTACATTCCGCTGTAATGGATCTCTGGGATCGAGGGTTGTTTCTTTTCTGGATAGGTGGTGTTTTTCTGGTGTCTACCACTATGGTTTGTTTGTTTGTATTAAGTTTTGGGGCGTAGAAGTATTATTGCCTAGGATGTTTTGGGAATTGTAGATTAGATGAAGGTTGCTTGCCACATAAATTGTAATTCTAGTTTTATGTTATGGGTAGGACAATCATATCGAAATTCTCAATTTGTAAGGCCCGAGAGCCAAGAATCGCAAAAGATCAACAGAGCTTCGGCTTGTTTTGCATGAATGTAATCTCGCTTTTATATACATAATACAAAAACCTTATTACTTAAAAAAAATGTAGTTGATTGATAAATACAAACTACAATGCTACTATTGTAAAGACCATTTTTATCATGTAAAACAAATTTTGTAAATGTGTGTCAGGTATTATTTGATATGTCGAATATTCTCAATATTGTATGCATACAAAGTCATCATTTCTCATAATACTTGAACATCAAGTTTTATAAAATAAAGGTTAAGAAACTCCTAAGCATATGAATTATTTAATTAAAAATTAATCTAATATTCACTAATATTCAAGTGCCATTAAATTACCATACATACATACATACATACATACATACATACATACATATATATATATATATATTACGGTGGAGTAGATAGATTCCTAAGAGAATAACATTGATAAGAATTTGTTAAAGATGCATCCAAGTACAATGTGGGTCCACTTCCAATACACCATCGATACAAAGATAATATTTGTTCCCTTATTCTATAGTCTCTTGTTAAAAAATGGTATAATGCTTCTATATCAACATATGTTTTTAAATTTGTTTGATACTTGTAGTAACAAGAGATATTACATAAATAAGCTTCCAATATGTGTGATTCAAGTTTAATTAATATTTTCCATTGCAATAAGAGTTAATTAAAGTTAAAAAAAAACATTATTTGGTAAACTACCACAACTCAAGTTCATGAATCAGAAAGGAGACTGCCAATGGTAGTATTATACTTAATATGGATCAAAATTCAACATGGTTAATCCAAAATATATTCAATGTAGATTTAGTTTAGACATATTTACATTATTTGGTAAACTACCACAACTCAAGTTCATGAATCAGAAAGGAGACTACGAATGGTAGCATTATCCTTAATCTGGATCAAAATTCAGCAGGGTTAATCCAAAAGATATTCAATGCAGATTTATTTTAGACATATTTTAGTGAGAATCTTAAATTTGCAAAACTAACTTCAATATTGAGATAGACAACAATAATCCTACCTGCATTGATTTGAACGTTTATGAATTGATTTCAGTCGCTATTGCTTTGATTTCTATATATTACTTTCTTATAGTGATTCAGGTGTTTTGTGAATTGATTTCAATGTCCTCCTATAATGTAGAATTGGATGATGTACAATGGAATAAATCTATTTCAATGTTCATGCATTGGTTTCAGCTTTTGTTGCAGTGATTTCAATATATTAACTTTGTAGGTTGATTTCAATATTCCATGGATAAATGTTTTATACATGATGTCATCTCTTTGATAAAGTGTTTCGGTTATAGTGTCCTCCCATTATGAGAAAATGGATGATGTATATATTGAGAATATAACAAATCAAAACACGAGAATGTGTTAGGTGACAAAGAGAGAAGTTAGAAGAAATGATTGATGAACAAAAGAAATATCAAACAAAGAAAAAAGGGAGATTGAATGACTAGGAAATAGGTGACTTACAAGGCTTGTGTAATTATCATACAAAATGAGATTAAGCATGTAAAATATAGATGAAATGAGTTTTATCGAAAAAAATGTTAATAAAAATTGTTTCAATATAGATTAAGATTTATCACTCTCAGATGTGTTTTGTCATCCATGTTTATATTTATTCCCCTTTCTTACTATTCACATTTTTCATCATTCAACATCCTTACTTAATTACTATTCATCTTATTGCTAATGAAACTTATGAGATGGCCTTGTTGGTACTTCTCTCTATATTATAAATGATCTTTAGTAAATTTCAAATGATCATGTTGATCACAAACATATATCCATACAGAATGATGATCATATACAACTTTATGTGGATATGACCAGCTGCAAGCACACTAGATCTATCTTAGCTCCAGATCTATCGAGCACTCTGAAACGAGGTTTGCACATTGAGTGATCTAGTGCACATATTTAATCATGTTTTTCAAACTGAAAAGAGGTTTTCACCTTAAGGGACAAATCCATATTTAAAATGGATATCTGATTCTATTTAATTCATTTTTGAAATCCCTTAAAAATATATCTTTTTGTATTTTTATCAAAAATCAAGTGATGTTGGTTATTATAATTCACTGTTATAGAACATATGTGTCTATCGAAGGGTCATCAAAGGTCTATGACCTTTAATCACCCTTCGAGAGTCAAGATCATTGTCATTTAAGATATCAAAATTTACTAGGATTTGGGCCACTCATAAGACCATTGCAAATTATTAGATATTGAGAACTACAAAGCTTGATTAAGTTCGTACCAAACAAATTATGAACCAAGTTTCTTTTATATCTGTTAGTGAAAACAAGGTCATCATATAGCCATATAGGATTAGTATTGGAAGCATCGCTTAAGACAATATCTTGATTAGAAGTTGCTCTAGTATTAGTCTCCAAGCAAGAGGATATTGCTTTCATTTCTTAGACTATAATTACATGTTCTAAGCCATTACTATGACAATTTTTATCTAAATTTTTTTCCATACAAAGTATAACTAATAAACACAAAATAACATATTGCTATATAAATATTCTTAACATTGATATCTCAAATATGTAACTACATGTACCAAAGCCACCTCTACCCATTGAAATATCTTTCTTGTGAAACTTAATATAAAGACCAATGTTCTACTTCTTAAAAAAAATATTAACTAAGACAAATCCTTCCATGTATGTTTTTAAATCCATGGTCAATATTTTTGGAAATTGTTCATTATTATTGTGATGCCCAATGCAATGGTTATTAGACCTAACAAATCCTTGAAAAAGAACGTTTCGAATTATAGGAATTCATGCCCATTTACATCTCAAATAAAAAATTGCAAATAAGATGAACGTTCCATGTAAATAATATTAACAAATTATCTCTTTAATCATATTATTCATACGAGCACTGCAGAATTATTAAATACTCCAATATTTTTGTTTAGTTTATCATTCGTAATTTGAAAACATATCAGTCAATACACATATAACTTTAAAATATATAAAACTATTCTACATTTTATTTAGAGAATGCAATGTTCAATAGAGGGAAATAGCATTTTCTACCTACTATCCTTGCGGTCTTAGACTCTAGACTCTGTTCTGGGGTTGCGGCAGGCGCTCATGATGGCTCTGGATGAATTTGGGACCTGCCCATTATGAGCTCCAAAAGGTATTTTATAACACCAAAAAAAAGGATCGCCAACAATAAAACTCCAACTGTAACGAGCACCGCATTGCCGATATTGAACATTATGTTGTTACAATATAAGAGCAAACCAAACTAAACAAACCGCCGACCAGATCGAAGGGAAGCTTCGAAATCGTACAATCTAGATTCTTCTTAATCCCTCTAATTGTTTTAAAATATTATATTTGTTTGAAAATATTATATGAAGTTAAACACAGCGACTTCCTGCACCTTGATGATTTAAACCGTCGTATCCTGCGTAAGATAACAAATTGTAGTGTTAATGGTCAGTTAATGTTCATGAATTTTTATTTTATAAAGGAAATGGTGATTGTAATGCGAATAGTCCACAAAAAAATTAAACACTAATCCGTTTTCTCCAACAAACGAGAATGCGCAGATCGCTCGCTACTTACAGAACGAGGCGCATTTCAACGATTTGCGAGTTGATGAATCAGTAGAAACTCACAGATGATGTATTTATATTATCTCAGCTTTAACCATTTTGCGAGTTGATGAATCAGTAGAAACTCACAGATGATGTATTTATATTATCTCAGCTTTAACCATTGACCTTCCTCATTCTAACTCTCTTGCCACATTCCATTTTCAGCCATGTTTTTCTTTCCATTTTTAGGCATATTTTTCTTTTCTTTTTTCTTTTCCTCCTTAATTTTTTTTTGTCATTACATTCTACAGCTCAATACGGGGAGATGTGTAACTTCTTCCCTGCTCATAGTGTAGATGTAACTTCTCTTTTTAAAAAATAATAAAATATTATAAAAATAACATGTCCACTATTTAAAACATTTGCACAAGCATATATAAAACCATAAATAAATTAAAAGGTTTCTTCAATATTTGCATTCTAAAAAGGGGTTTGTACTTAGAAAAATAGGGGTTTACACTTAGTAAGATTTGATCCCTCTCGGTATTTGGTAGATCCCCTTTAAGATGGATCTATGCTCATAAATGTGTGATTATCCAAATCTCCAAATCTTTAAGTAAATTAAGTATTTTTATAATTTCTTTTTAATGAAATTGGTAATTGAGATGAAATTGGTACTCTAATGTGATACAAGGTTCATGAATCTTTCTATTTTATTAACAAAGAGTTGTTGATAATAATTTCAATTTAGTCATTTAATATATTTAATAAAAATGTCTAGTTTTAAACCTTTTTAAAAAATTATTTAATAAGGTGGACATTGGTTTGATGGATATTTTTATTTCAATGAAAATGCATATGAAGGTAGTTGTCTTTAAGTATTGACATTGATTTTGATGTGTATAATCATATTCTTTTTGCCCTTTTATGTTTGTAGCACCTCAAGATTCGACATATTGCAATGACCTTGGTAGTAATACATTTAGAGTTATTATATATTATGTTTATTGGTTGATACCATTGCGTGGAAATATTGTTTTTGGAAAGAAAATTAAATATATTGGTTTTTATTGAATCAAATGTTTTATAATGATAATTAAAGTTTAAGTAAAGAATAATAATTTAATTTTAAAATAATTTTTGACTTAACATTAATTAATATTGAGATATTGAAACAGCTTATCTAACATTATTATATTAATTATTTTAAAGGACATAATGTATAAGCTCTATCATTCGTATGCATTTTATGGATATGGATAGTCGTCATCCTTTTTATTACATGGTGTAGTAGTGGGAAATAGTTACCTAGAAATATCATACATGATATATATAATCATTGATTTGTATATTAATATGGAAATATTATACATGACATATAATATAATTGATTTGTATATTAACATGGATTATTCCCGTTAACTCTTGTTAAATCTCTCTAGTTGTTTCTTGGAGAGTTAAATACATTTTACATATCTTTTTCCTATACTAATTTTATGAATCACGCCATCTAATAAAAAAAAAATTTACTTTGGATAGTTCACATGTTTATATTGAGCACATTGCCTAATGCCATAACTACAATCATTTTTCAGGTTCAACAAGTTGGCTTAACTTTCGAGTTGATAATATTTATTTTATGACCCTTGCGTAGAATTAGCCTCTCACTTAAAAATCCAAAAGAGTTTATTTTTCCATCGTTCTCACCGAGTCCTAATAGTTGATTGCATGAGCTTCTAAATCCTAGTAAGGACCCGTACTAAACATTATGATTCATTCCATGCAAGCCATGCTTTGAAGTGGCATTAGGTAGCCAATATGCATTACATTTTTTTTAACTTGGTGGAAAGTTGTCGTTTCCAAGCACCCGTGTTGATTCTTTGGGTGGGTTCCAGATTGGGGACATCTCGATCCTGCTTGAGGTAATGGGAGGAGAGGAACGAGTTCCCAAGCCCCAAAACTGGCAGGAACTCCAATGGGGAGGAAGCCTTTCCAATGCATTCCCAAATCGGCCATAATACTCTCAATGTAGATCAAATCTAGCAAGCTGAGGGATCAGATCCAATACATGCAAGATCATGCGCATATAGGTAAATTTTTGGGAGTGCTACCTTCGGAAAAGTCCCTAGTCTTGTGGATAAACTCGACTTGGAAACTACGGGGTCATTATGATCTACAACTAGGTTCAAAAGGATTTTTTACCATCTCTTTCCTAAGCATGGAGGACAAAAACATAGTGTTGGATGGAGGCCCTTGTTTCTTCTACTCTGCATGCCTATTCTTAATACCATGGAAGGAGAATTTATTCCCAGATAAAGAGGATATGAGAGTTGCTTCGGTCTGGATCCGTCTATACTCTCTCCCAAGCGAGTACTGGGACTCATAAATTTTGGAAGATATTGGGAACAACTTGGGATCCTTCATCAAGATATCCGAGCAAACCAAGGCACATCGATATATGACCTATACGAGCATATGTGTTTACATGTATCTATCCAAATATCTACCATGAGCCATCAAAATTTCATGGGAAGACGAAGATTGGGTGCATAACCTAGATTAGAAACAAATTTCGTTCAGATGTTGCATATGCCACAAATATGGGCATTTGTTTAGATAATTCCATATGAACACTCCAAAACGACCTCCTAAGAAGGATGAGGAAAACATGGATCAAGGGTTCACTAGGGATTCTAAACGAAAAAGAGGAGGAAGAAAACATGAAAATATGGAAGGCCCCAAGAAGATTTTAACATCCAATCAATTTGAAGCACTAAGAGATCAATCGGAGGAAAACATTACTACATCACCTAACGAATACCAACAAGATCCAAACAGACAAGAAGAGAAGAACGGAAATACAAAGGAAACAACTTCTACTAGGGTAGAAAACCCTAACGAAGACCTAGAAGGGGACACGTGAGAAGAAACTAAAGATATGGCTATTGGATATATAGATCTCGATGGAATTGAACAAGCCTGCGAAGATGCATAAAAAGGATATGTCCCCTAGAAGCAAGTAGTTCTACTAAAGGAGGATGTCATCAAAGCAAGGGAAACCAACCATCTTGGTATGAACCCAGGATCCCATAAAGACTACAAGAAAAAACATGAAGAGATAATTAGGAATCTGGGAAGGAAATCTAATAGGAAGCGTATTGCGACAGTAGGTTTAAAGTTGATTGAACCAAGTGAGTAGCCTACTGTTAAAGCTACACTAGGTTTATATACATTTATATTTTTTAATGAAGATTGTATCCTCGAATGTAAGAGGTCTTAATAGTCCTCAAAAAGCAAATATCTTAAGAAAAAAGGTTCATAAGACAAATCCGGCCATTGTTTTCCTCCAAGAAACAAAGTGTTCGACAAACCAGCTACAAGAAACTGGTAAGAAGATCTGGAGAGGAAGTGAAGGACTCCATATGGATTCTAGAGGAATGGAAGGAGGCCTAGGAATTCTTTGGGTTCCCAACAAAGTAAGTTTTCTTGGCTTCTATGGAAATCATTGGTTCCTCTCAACAAAATTTGGAGTAATTGGCTTCCCGATTACTGGTCTCTTAACCAATGTTTATGGACCCCACACACCTTTTGAAAAATTGGCTTTCATTGATATCCTTAGGAGAATCCCAAACTCGACTTGGGGACAACATTGGATCATGGGAGGAGACTTCAATCCCATTACCTCTTTAGATGAAAAGAAAGGTGAAAGGGGGAAATTGAAGGATGAATGTGGTCTCTTCAGAGATACCATTGAACACCTTACGTTGGTGGACGCTATCCTGGGGAAAGGAAGATTCACTTAGAATAATAAACGAAAAAGAGATCGCCACACTGCTTCTCTCATGGATCACTTTCTTGTTTCTGAATGAGTTATGGAATCTAGAAGTGAAATATCAACATTCGTTCTCCCAATTGTTGGCTCTGACCATTGGCCAGTGGAATTGTGGTGGAGCACGTTAGGGTCACAATTCAAAAATCACTTTCGATTTGAACAATTCTGGTTAGGCCATCCATAGTTTAAAGAGAAAGTTGAACAGTGGTGGGATGATATAAGCAAGGGGGAGGGCCAAATCATGTATAAGTTCCAACATAAACTGAAAGCACTTAAAGAAAAGATAAAGAAATGGAACAAGGAGAAGTTCAGGAATATCTTTGTAGATAAAAAACCCTTGAATCCAGGCTGGAGGAAATACATAAAATGGGCATGAACACAGGGTACACAAATGAGATTTATGATGAAGAAGCAAGTGTGTGTAACATGTTGTAGGAGAGGGAACGGAAGGAGAGAATTTTGTGGCACCAAAAAGCTAGAGTTAATTTGCTAAAATATGGGGAAAGAAACACTAAATTCTTCCATAGATCAGTCATCCATAATCGGTCACAAAAAAAAACCCTTAAGATAAAAAATATCAATGGAGAAAGATTGGAAACAAGGGAGGAGATTGCGGAGGAACTTGGAAACCACTTCCAGGATATCATGATTGAAACTATCCAGGATAGAGATGACGATATCGAGCTAATAACACAATATATCCCTGCTCTTGTATCGCAAGATCAAAATGATATTTTAATGAAACTAGTGACACGACTCGAATTCGAAGAAGTAGTGAACCAAATGGTTGATGGGAAAGCTTTTAGGATGGATGGCTTCACTACCAATTTATTTCATCATTTTTGGGACCTCATCAAGATGGGAGTTTGTCAAATCGTGGAAAATTATAGACTCTGCAAGAAAATTCTCCATACTTTCAATGCTACCTTTTTATCTCTTATCCCCATGGCTAATGGGGTAGACTCCCCTGGAAAATTTCACCCCATTTCCCTCTGCAACGTAATATACAAAATTGTAACCAAGGTGATATCCAACCATGTCAAATCCATCCTTTCTTCTCTAATTTTCCCTGAGCAATCAGGATTTGTTGAAGGAAGGAAAATCATGGATGGTATTATCCTTGTTCATGAAGTTATCCATTTCCTCAAAAAAGAGAAGATCCTGGGGATGATGTTGAAACTCAACATAGCTAAAGCCTATGATAAACTCAACTGGCAATTCATGAGGGATCTGCTCGGAGCCTTTGGCTTTGTGGGTGCCTCACTCAACTAGATTATGAATCTCATCTCTATTTCCTTCTTCTCCATAATGTCCCCAAAATAACAAAAATTTAAAATTTTTCCTTGTCTGCAATATTCGTCAATTTACAGTAAAAGATTCATTCATTAATCTAACATCATTAAAACATACATGATTGCACGAAAACACTTGTTAGTCTAAGACTAATGGTTTACAAGGTCAAATCTATGTGGAAGTTTAAGATGTTGCGGAAGCGATGTGGAAATGATATGATTGCACTTATTTGTTGAAAATGTAAATGCCATAACACCTTTTTATTGTTTCTAAGAATCAATGTTTTTAATTGTGATTATCTATTGCACCTTGAGCTGCTTGTTGGCGTATGTTATCCCCTTGGCGTTTATTATAATACTCCAGGAAAGGTAATTACATACCTCAGCATGATTGACGAGAGGTATGGGCACGGTATGGGTGAGAGTAATGGTTGCTGGACTCACTTAGTACCTTGCTAACATCCTACTTTGTCTTCGTATTTTTACAGGTGAAGTACATATGCGAGTTTTACCTCTAATGTCTGGCACTCTGTTTACTACCGGTACTAAGTCCCATGCAATTGATAAGGTATTAGAGGAGGGTGGTGATCCCACTATCATGGGAAATTCTTAACATGAAATATTACCCATAATAAGGTTCACGACTATTAGCTTATGGTGTTATAAACTAAGGTGTAATATTTCAAAGGTTATGCCTATGGGCTTATTGTAAAAATCGAACCCTTTGAATTTGTTAACAGGGTTGACTACACGACTCCACTATAGACTTGCTGCCAAAAAAATTTGCCTCCACTAGGGTGAGTTTGGTGTATCATTAGTGCACTTTAATTGAGTGTGGAAGACAACTTGTCACGAGGGTTTTGAGGAAACGATTTGGGGATTTTTCCCATCACTCTAGCATTCGACTTATTCATCATTTTGGTTCTGCCCTTTGTGGATATGGTTACTATGTTGAGTACTGAACCGAGCTCTGCTCGTGGTCATTCTGTTGGTTAAATGTTAAGCTTGCATATTGCGTAATTCGACCCTACTCCACCCAGGTAATGAGTTATTTCTCCTCCACAACTGATGTTTTTATCCTTCTTCTATTGTATGAGAAACAATATGGTTGCTAACCTATTTTGTATATCACTTGTGATAGGTAGAAAGAAAATGCTTTGGTGAGGGAGCTGCTAGGATTCGAGGAGGCACAAAAATGGTGAGTCTGGCTTCTCTCTTTCGAGCCCTATCTTCTGTAGCTCTGCCATTGTGTGTATGCATTTGTCCTGGTTGTTTTCGGGTGAGACTCTTGTAAGCCATAGGCTTACTGATTTGCTTTGGGAATGTCTAATAGTCGCCTATTGGCTGGCTTAGGAAGGATGGGGTTTCAATGTAGCTAACTAGCTTAACGAGCTCCGGGACTGTGATCTAAAAGAACTAGGTAGCGCTTGAGTCTTACCTGCTACATGGATCTACGAAATTTAATGGTGAACCTGTGTATACTCTGTATTGTATAAATTAAAAGAGTTTGAACCATGGGGTTTTTCTCCCAAACTGTCTCGATGTATGATCATTTTATGAGCTGCGCCCATATTGGGTTTATTTGTTCCTTTCGGCTATGGTGAAATGTGATGTGTTGATGGGTAAGATGATGAAGACTTTAGCTTACTTCGATGCATTCTTATTTGGTAACGTAGCTACAATGTGGTTATGGGTTTTGTTCTTTGCTCCCCTTCGGAGTTTACTATGCTGTGGAATGAAGAATGTTTTCCTGTAGGTAGCTATCATATGTCTATATGTTGAAAAGAGAATAAAAGAAAGTCTCAGGCTGTCTAATGATTTAGCATAGGGTTCACGATAAAAGAGTGGTATGAAAAGAAATGGGAACAACCTGTATACGACTTCTATCTTTTGTTTTTGGTATATTTATTTAAAATCTGGTATATATGTGGTTTGATAGGGAAACTAAAATAGACCGACAGTGAATGGGCAACAGAAAACGGGTCTTGAATTTAAACCTTACTGCCTGTCGTTAAAGAATTTCTAGGTTGGATTGTTTGCTGTAGTCTTTGATTGAAAATCAAAATCCTGTAGGTGGTCTCGCTGGTATTAAATCATTGATCAATAAAGTAACTAGGGTTTCAACAATATTGTTTCCTGCTCCATGATTTTCCCTTGCTCGGTGACGTTTGATCCTGTAGGTATCTATGTGAAGATATATTGAATCGCTAAATACAAATACAAGTGTGTGTGTGTTGGTTCATGTTTTACAGAAACATCTCTTTTTCTAGACTCCTGTAGAAACTGTGTTTGGCTTAAAAGGAAAATTTATCTGAATAATGAGTTCTAAATGGTTTAAATAAAATGACTAATATTTTCTGCTAATAGAAAGTCAAGTCGATTTCGGTAGAAGATAAACGTGTTATTTCTTTAACAGAAAAACAATAATCTATCTCAAGATGAGGAAGGATATGTGTAACTAGATCTTAGTGAATTAATGCAATGCTTGATGAACCCATACTTGAAAGTTTTTAACATACGATTGCCTGTAGATTCGGGGTGAATCTTGAATTTACAACTAATATAACGGTCTATACTATTTTCTTACAATGTATTTATAAATAAAATATAATTTAATGAAAATATTTCTCTAGAAACTTGCATACCTACTAGATTCGTGTAGCCTATCCCTGTTGGTAATACCTTGCTAATAATACCCTGCACACTCAGCCAAATCGTTATTGAAAAACTACTGACTCTTAGCTTACCTGAATCTTGGAATAGATGACTTTGGGACTACCACGTTCCTCCCAACTATGATTCTACAACCGTTCTTGGTTCAGTAAGAATCCCCCTGAGCTAGTTCTGACATGCAAACCGAGAAGTGGAGGCCTTAGGTGATAGCTGCTTCAGATCTATAAAAATTATGAATAGAGTTCACTTCTGGGTAGAGAGTTCTTCTTGGCATAATAATACCAAAAGGAAAAGATGATGATCCCCCAATCTTTGGGGTCTGTCCTCCTTAAGTAGGAACATCCTGAAAGATGACAGTTGGAATTTACTTGTTTCTTTAAAACAATTTAAATTATATATAAAAGAAATATTATTTGTTCAATTAAGTACTAATTAATTTGGGACTAGGACTTCTCACTTTGTTTTTAACTAAGTGTGTTGATCTGCAATCCTTTTAATAAAATAATAATGCCATAATTATAATTCGACCTTTAAATAATAATAGATAACATTTGGTAAAAAGTGGCAGCCCACTTATGCATAAATATGTATATATGTACATAAGAATAAATAATAACCATATTATTCTTAAAAGCTCTTTAATAATAGTATTTCACTTGGGGCCTTTTAAGCACTTAGTTCACATGATACTTCTTTTAAATTCTTTTAAAGGGTAGGGTCCACTTCTTTGGACGGTTTCGGCAAGCTTGTAAGGCACCTCTAGTCTCTCCCTTTGCATGTCAAATCCCTCGTTTTAACATGGTATTTCCCACAGTAGATGATGATAATAGGATTTATTTGATCAAGTTGAAAATAATTGTGATAAGCCTCGCAAGTGCTATTCAGAGTCCTCTTCGACTCAACACTTGAGATTTAGTAACCCCGAATGCTCTTCAGAGCCTTTCAACTCAACACTCTCACATGGGCGTTACGCTAGTGAAAATCCAGAGCCTCTGCTCAACACTAGAGCTAGAATGTGGTTGTGAGGCACATCTAGGATGTTTAATTGTCCTCAGATCCGGTAATCATTTCTTTCAAGCTTGGAGTGCTCCACGGATGATGCCCAACACTCAACGTACATCGAGGCTTAGGCCCAATATGAAATCAAATTCTCTAAATACATCAAGGCTTAGGCCCAGTATATAGGTCTTTTGAGTGTTCTTGAGTCCATGCTCAATACACTAACTAATCAACCATGTAAATCATGCTCTGCACAATATAATGTAACATAAGAGGTAATCTCAGTATATCATAATTTTATAATCATTTCTCAAAATACAACATAGTTTATTCATTCGGTTTTCCTACCCCGCATATATTCAACAAGGAAATAACTCAGGGTCCATGCCCAATACATCAACCCATAAAGGAAACAAATCAAACACACTAATGCTATGTCAAACATAATAAATCACATATACTGGGGCCGTAACCCGACATGACATCATAACATAGTTAGTCAAAAAGTTGGGATATTACATCCTTCCCCACTTAGAACAACACTGTCTCGATGTTTCCTAGGGACTAGAAATGAGATCATGAAACAAGGTGGGGTATGCTTCTCTCATGGTAGCTTCATTATCCCAAGTGGCCTCATCTAGTCCAAAGTGCCTCCATTGCACTTTCAGTTGAGTAATGGTCCTCCTCCTAAGTTGGACCTCTCTCTTGTCCATAAAGTGCAGTGGTTTTGGTGTGAACTCCCCTTCGGGCTCCACCTATAATAAGGACCAATCAATGACATGTTTAGTATCATATACATATTTCTTTAATAAAGAAGGATGAAAGACATTATGAACTTTTATATGTGCTAGTAGGGATAACTCATATGCTACTAGACCCTTCTTGCCCAGTATTTCAAAAGGTCCACAAAACCTCGGTGCTAGTTTACCGCAACGTCCCAAACTTAACGAGCTTCGTTTCGCTTTTATTCTTAGGAAGACATGTTCACCGAATTGGTAGTCCTTGTCCTTTCTTTTCTTGTCTGCGTAATTCTTTTGGCGGTCTTGGGTTTTTTTTTAATTTAGTTGCACTTTGGAGACTAGTTGTTCCAAGTCTTTTAGTAAGTCTGGCCCTAGCATAAGCCTGTCCACCGGGCTATCCCAGGTGACAGGGGTTCAACACTTTCAACCGTAGAGTACCTCGAAGGGACTCATCTTGGCCGAGGTTTGATAACCATTGTTGTATGCAAACTCTGCGAGGTGTAAGTAGTCTTCCCACTTAGTGGGATTGTTGATGACATACATTCTCAGCATATCCTCCAGTATTTGGTTTACTCGTTCCGTCTGTCCATCGGTTTGGGGGTGGTATGTGGTACTAAACTGTAGTTGTGTTTCTAACCCAGAGAACAATGCTCTCCAAAAGTTACTAGTGAACTTTGTGTCTCGATCCGAGATAATTGCTTTGGGTATCCTGTGTAACCGAAAAATCTCCTTTAGGAAGATTTCCGCAATGTGAACTGCCTTGTAGGAAGATTTTACTAGTATAAAATGTGCGGATTTTGATAGCTTGTATACTACTATGAAGATGGAGTCGTTTTGTTTCTTACTCTTGGGTAGGCCTGTAATGGAATCCATACTTATTACCTCCCACTTCCATTCTGGAATGGGTAATGGTTGAAGTAGACTGGAGGGGTGTTGGTATTCTACTTTGACCAACTGACATTCCTGACACTTCGCGATGAACAATGCGATGTTGACTTTCAGTTTAGGCCAAAAGTAGTGTTTCTTTACTGTTGAAATCATCTTTTGATATCTGGGGTGTCGTGAATAAGGGCTCCGATGGAATTCGGTGAGTATGTTAGGTCTAATGTCCCCTCCCTCGGGGACATAAATTCTCTCCTTCGACCATAACAGTCCTTCATCATTTATCTTGTACTCTTTATGTTGCTGAAAAAGTTATCTTCCTGGATCTTTTTAAGGATCTCGACATAGAACCGATCATTTTGGCAAGTCGTTCTAATTCTGTTATGTAAGTCGGATTCCGTTTGACTTTCGGTTACTTCATATAACATTTGAGCTCGCCAACTTAAGGCATCGGCGATCTTGTTTTCTTTCCCCTTGATATGTTTTAGTTCAAAGTGATACTCACTAAGGAAGGCTAACCACCTAGCCTGTCTAGCATTTAGTTCTGGTTGATCGAACAGATATTTTAGACTCATGTTGTCCGTCTTTAGTAGAAATTTATTACCCATGAGGTAATTCCTCCACATCTTTAGAGCGTGGATAATGGTGGCTAACTAGAGGTCATGAGTAGGATAGTTTTTCTCATGTTCCTTTAACTTCCTTGACTCATAGCAGATGGAAAAGTAATCCTGCATAAGGAATCCACCGAGTCCTTGTTAAATTTTTAGTATTAAATTACAATACTATAGGATCTTTGCTGAGAGAATAACATCTACAGTATATCAATGCATGACAATCATAATATGACAAGCATCACAAGCATCACAAGAATCAAAAGCATAGAGACAAGAGACACAGAGTTTCCGTGGGGAAAACCCTAAGGTGAAAAACCCCAGAACTTCCTCAGAGATAGAGAGAGCAATGGCTCAACCAAAATACAACCAAATAATACAGAGATAGTCTCCTAGCAGATGATCCTCCTCCTCCTCACTAGTGCGCCACTTTTCAAAGAGAGAGATAGATACTTTTCTGAGTGACTAAAATAGAGATCTCCTATCTCTATTTATACTCACCTTTTTGCCCAGTGACCTACTGGGGCCGACTTGTCTACTTGAGTACATCCACATTATATTATATATTAATTAGGGCCGACCCCATAAGGTGGTCTAATAACCCATCGGCAAGTACACACACTTGCGACACTTGTCAATCCATATGACGACACTTCCTTATAGAGGAATAACACATCTCTTATAAGGGTACAATAAATATATATATAATAAACAGATGAAATACATTCCGAAGATACATATACATCAACACTCCCTCTTAACTAGGAAGGTATTTCTCGACACAGATCTGCTAGACAAGTCTTCTTCTCTGGATCATTGTCATCGATGCATCGTCATCATCATCGTCACTGCTGCTGCTATCTCATCCAATCTCTGTCTCTACTCGTCATAGGAAGTTCTACAGAGCCAGTCCTTTTTCATACTGGATGTAGGCCCACAACCTGCAGGTCTTCGTCATCACTGGCCATACTGTGGAATCCTTAGGACTTTTACGTGTGTCACAAAACCTCGCAAGAGCATCCCAGGCTGTTACGAGCACACAGCTCTACCTATAGGATCTCCCAGGGCAACGAATTACATGTGACCTCACCACAAAACCTCGCAAGAGCATCCCAGGCTGTTACGAGCACACAGCTCTACCTATAGGATCTCCCAGGGCAGCGAATTACATGTGGTCATGGCAAAACCTCGCAAGAGCATCCCAGGACTGATTACGGGCACACAGCCCAACCTATCGGATCTCCCAGGGAAACGAATTACATGCCATAGGACAAAACCTCCCAAGAGCATCTCCCAGATATCCCAGGGCAACGAATTACATGCCATAGGCAAAACCTCACAAGACTATCTGCAGATCTCCTAGGGCAACGAATTACATGTCCTCCCAGAGCAAAACCTCGAAAGAGCATTTCCCAGATGTCCCAGGGAAACGAATTACATGCCATAGGCAAAACCTCGCAAGACCATCTGCAAATCTCCCAGGGCAACGAATTACATGCTCATCTGCACAACCTGATCCACGGCCACAGAGTATCAACCTGATACTCACCATACATCATCCTGATGCATCCATGATCATCCTGATCATCATCACTGCAACATCCTGCTGCATGTCATCTGGAGCAACATCCTGAAGCTCGTCATCTATGATCATCCTGATCATCACTGCAACATCCTGCTGCATGTCATCTGGAGCAACATCCTGAAGCTCGTCATCTACGATCATCCTGATCATCAATGCAACATCCTGCTGCATACCAAGTACTTGATACATATCATCATACATGATCCTCCCGATCATCAATGCAACATCCTGCTGCATACCAAGTATCTACCTGATACATATCATCATACATGATCCTCCTGATCATCAATGCAACATCCTGCTGCATGCCAAGTATCTACCTGATACATATCATCATATATGATCCTCCTGATCATCAATGCAACATCCTGCTGCATGCCAAGTATCTACCTGATACATATCATCATACATGATCCTCCTGATCATCAATGTATCCACCTGATACAAATACAAAACATATGATATATATCACCATACATGATCCACCTGATCATACAATGTATCCACCTGATACATTTACAGATACATGGTCCAAGCATCCAACATGATGCATATAAAATACATACACATGATCCAACTGATCATATCCAACATCCAACATGATGCGTACATACATACATAAAATGATCCAACTGATCATATCCAGCATCCAACATGATGCGTACATACATACATAAAATGATCCAACTGATCATATCTAGCAGAAACTAGAACATCATCCTGATGTTCATCATCCAGTGCTTACATCCACAGCCATGTGAAGGATCCTCCTTCCAACATGCTTGAAATGGCTTCAGCAAATGTGTCCATCACTTCTTCCTCGAAGTGTCCTCGATATGAATAACGCCAAGCCTCTCTCTGAAGTACTCGAACTTCAACCTGGCTAGTGGCTTCGTTAGCACATCTACGATCTGCTCGTCCGTCGCAACATACAGGAGCTTCACAGCTCCTCTCTGCACCATATCCCTGATATAGTGGTATTTGATCTCTATGTGTTTCGACCTGTCATGAAACACTGGGTTCTCGGACAGCTTCACACAACTCTGGTTATCACAGAAGATACCAGTAGCTTCCAACGGGAGATCAAATAACTCAGACAGTAGCTTCCGTAGCCATACTGCCTCACAACTAGCTGAACAGGCTGCAACATACTTTGCCTCAGCTGTACTCAGTGCTACGCAGGATTGCTTCCTGCTAAACCAAGAGATCACACCTGATCCCATACTGAAGCAACAACCAGATGTGCTCTTCATATCTGCAGCACTGCTAGCCCAATCTGAATCAACATAAACCTGCAGGTTAAACTTTTGATTCGCCTCATATCTGAGCCCATAATCCACTGTACCCTTCAGGTATCTCAGAACATGCTTTACAGCAACCAGGTGAACACTCCTCGGATCCGTCAGGAACTGGCTCAATGTGTTCACAACAAAGCAAATATCTGGTCTCGTGTTCGTCAGGTACATCAAGGACCCAATAATCTGACGATACATAGAAACATCAACTGGCTCAGATGAAGCATCGCAAAGAAGCTTCAGATTCGATGCCATAGGTGTGGCCATGGATTTGCAATCCATCATCCCAAATCTCTTCAGGATATCTACTGTGTACTTCCCTTGACCAAGGAAGATCCCACCTGCATTCTGCCACACCTCCATACCTAGGAAATAGTGCATCATTCCCAAATCTTTCATATCGAATTCAGCTGCAAGCTTCCTCTTGGTATCTGCAATCATTCTGTCATCTCCTGTCACAAATAGGTCATCCACATATAGTAGTAGAATCACAGGATTCCCTTCCTCAACCTTGTAGTAAAGGTTGGAATCTGCTTTACTCTTGGTAAAGCCCAAACTAGATAGGAAACTGTCCATCCTACCATACCAGGTTCTGGGGGCTTGCTTCAAGCCATACAAGGCTTTCTTCAATCTGCATACATAAGAGTCCCTGTCATGTATTTCAAAGCCGAGTGGCTGTTCCACATATACTTCCTCTTCTACTACACCGTTCAGGAAAGCAGTCTTGACATCCATCTGGTGTATCTTCCATTTCATTGCTGCAGCCAAGGCAAGTACTGTTCTGATGGAAATATATCTGGCTACAGGTGCAAAGGTTTCTTCATAGTCTATTCCTTCCTTCTGAGAGAAACCACGAGCTACGAATCTTGCTTTATATTTTTCCACACTGCCATCTGCAGCATGCTTGATTTTGTAGATCCACTTGGAAGTCACAACAGACTTCTCTCTAGGTCTTGGGACAACATCCCAAACATCATTCTTCATAATTGATTGATATTCCTCAACCATAGCATCCTTCCATTCTTTCTTTTCTGCCGCCTCTTCATAACTGGAAGGCTCTTTGTTCATGATGTCACAGAGTAAAGCAACATAACTGGTGTGTGATCTAGTTCTCTTCTTTGCTCTGTGTTCTTCTTCTAGAATGCCAAATCTTTCTGCATCATGAATGAGCTCTCTAGCCCATACAGGTTTCCTTTTGTGAGAGTTGTCCTCACGGGGTGGATCTACAGGTTCTTGTGGATCTTCAAACTCACGAGCAGTTTCTGGAACTGCTTCAGACATGGTAGTGTCCTGAAATCTTGTTTCCTTAGGTTCTTCATAAACTTCGGTAGGTGCCTTTCTTGATTTGATGAATGCTGAATTCTCATCAAATGTTACATCCCTGCTGACATCAATCTTCTTGAACCCTGGAAAATATATTCTGTAAGCCTTCGAGCTTTCACTATAACCCACAAAGATGCCCTTCTTTCCTGAAGGATCTAGTTTAGTCCTCTTCTCCTTTGGGACATGAGTGTATACTGGACAACCAAATATTCTGAGGTGGATGACTTCAGGTTTCTTACCAGAAAAGACTTCTTCTGGTGTCTTGTTGTCCAAAATCTTGTGGGGTGTTCTATTCTGCATATATACAGCTGTTCTAGCTGCTTCTTCCCATAGATGCATAGGAAGATCCTGGTCATGCAACATTGCCCTTGCTGCTTCCATGATAGTTCTGTTCTTCCTTTCTACAACTCCATTCTGTTGAGGATTATAAGGAGTAGTCAACTCCCTCTTAATCCCGGAATCACTGCAAAGCTTCTTGAAGTCATTTGAGGTGAATTCTCCACCATTGTCAGATCTGAATGTCTTGATTTTCTTGTCAGTTTGATTCTCCATCAAGGTTTTGAATTCCTTGAATTTATCAAACACCTCATCTTTTCCCTTCAAGAAGTATACCCAAGTCTTCCTGGAGAAGTCATCAATAAATGATAAAAAAAGAAAACATACCCACTTAGGGAACTGGATGACATGGGGCAACATACATCTGAGTGGATGATTTCCAAGATGTCTTTTGCCTTGCTTTCACTGCTTGGGAAAGCCTTCTTAATGTTCTTACCTTTTGTACATCCTTTGCAAACACCTTCATGTTTGGTCTTGATTTCAGGAAGACCTTCTACAGCCTTGCTTGCAATTGGAAGTGCTCTATAGTGCATGTGAGCAAGTCTCCTATGCCAAAGTTCACTGGGCTCCATGGATTCATGTACCATGGCATGTTCAGGTTGACCCTTTAATTTATACAAGCCTCCCTCTTGCTCTCCAATCACTACTGCATCATCAATAGTCTTTCCCTTTGGCCACATTAGAACTTGGCCATCAACAAATGCAACCCTCATACCTTTTGCATCTAAAGCAGAGATGGAGAGTAAGTTTTTCTTGAGCCCAGGTACATAGAGGACTTCCTTCATCTTCAGAGATTTTCCAGAATCTAGGTTGTAAGAGGATTCACCACTTCCTTTGATTGGGTATTGATAATCATCCCCAAGTTTCACCTTATGGGGTGATTCATGTTCAGAAAGGTTCACAAAAGATTCCTTGAACCCAGTCATGTGTTTGGAAGCCCCTCTATCAATCAACCAATCATTACAACCATGGGAGATGGTACTAGTGAGTGCAGAGATCAGAACATACTCTTCTTCACTTGATGAATCATCATCACTACTACTTTCTGCCTTAGCCTTCTTCTTTGGGGGTTCATCATCTTCAGCAACATGAGCATGAAACCTTCTTTTGCTGCCCTTCTTCTTCTTACTAGGATTTTTGTTATTATCCCTTTTGTTCTTAGGACAATCTGAAGCAAAGTGACCCTTCTCATTGCATGTGAAACATCTTAGGTCTTTCCTGTTCTTCTTTTGATGGGACCTATTGAGGCGAGAGGGATCCTTCTTGATTTTGCTTCTTTTGGTGTGACATGCAAGAGCTTGATCTTCTCCTCCCATCTTTTCCTCACGAGCTATAAGTCTAGCTTCTTCTTGAGAGCATTCTTCCCGAAGTCTACTGAAGGAGATCAACTTCTTCCTTGCACAAATTCCTTGAATAAAGGAATCCCATGACCTGGGTAGGCCATTTAGAGTAGTCATCACCACCTCACCATTCTCCACCATTTCATCTACTGCTTCTAATTGTTCCTTGATCTGAGAGACCCTTGAAAAGTAAGATTGAATGGTTTCTCCATTCTGAAACTTTACTGCTTTCAATTGGTTCCGCAGGGTCATCTTCCGATTTATGTTCTTTCCTTCAAATAGCTTGGTCAAAGATTCAAACATCTCTTTGGGTGTCTTGAGAGAAGACACATGGGGTATAAGATGGTCTTTGATAGAATCAGCAATGATTCTCTTTGCCTTGACCAATTTCTTCTTGTGCAATGCCTTGGCCTCTTCATCCTTTGGGATAGGGATGTCTTCTTTCACATATGAGTCCAACTCATTCTCTTCCAGGATTAGCCCAATCCTATACTTCCAGGCTCGGAAGTTATCAGCCCCTTCAAGCTTATCCTCAAGCTTGGTGTGAAGAGACATCTTTAAGAGTACTTCAAATGGAAATAGAAAAGATTTAGAACTTACCACTTGAAGTGCTGAAAACTGGATCTGGTCCCGGATTAGGGTTTGTCAGAGAAACCCTAAAAATTCAAAATGTGAATTTCAAAATTCCGAAAGGATAGAAAGATGCGCCTTGGAGAGCTGATCAGCCTAGTACATTCAGAATTTGAGATCAGCAAAGTCTTGCCCTTCAGAATTGCCTTTTTGTCCTCCCGGGTTCACTAGGGAGAGCCCTGAATTAGGGTTTGAGTTTCCCGGAGATCTATCCAGCCAAAAAACTCGATCCAAAGCTCAAACCTTCGAGTTTTGCAAGGAGCTTCCAGCTGTACCTTCAGTTTCCAGAAATTCCTATTTTTTGGAAACCCTAATTTGTAGGGCCAAAACTTAAAATGCTCGGAACTGAAATCTGATTGGACAGAAAGATGCGCCTTGATGAGTAGATCCAATCTACTATACTGAATTTCAAAAATATGTGGAGAGAAACCCAATAAACAAGGAATACAAGCTTCCGTCAGTGCAAAATGTCTTCTTCTCAGTTAAGCTCTGATACCATGTTAAATTTGTAGTATTAAATTACAATACTATAGGATCTTTGCTGAGAGAATAACATCTATAGTATATCAATGCATGACAATCATAATATGACAAGCATCACAAGCATCACAAGAATCAAAAGCATAGAGACAAGAGACACAGAGTTTCCGTGGGGAAAACCCTAAGGTGAAAAACCCCACAACTTCCTCAGAGATAGAGAGATCAATGGCTCAACAAAAATACAACCAAATAATACAGAGATAGTCTCCTAGCAGATGATCCTCCTCCTCCTCACTAGTGCGCCACTTTTCAGAGAGAGAGATAGATACTTTTCCGAGTGAGTAAAATAGAGATCTCCTATCTCTATTTATACTCACCTTTTTGCCCAGTGACCTACTGGGGCCGACTTGTCTACTTGAGTACATCCACATTATATTATATATTAATTAGGGCCGACCCCATAAGGTGGTGTAATAACCCATCGGCAAGTACACACACTTGCGACACTTGTCAATCCATATGACGACACTTCCTTATAGAGGAATAACACATCTCTTATAAGGGTACAATAAATATATATATAATAAACAGATGAAATGCATTCCGAAGTTACATATACATCAACAGTCCTTCCTTGCTTGCGTTAGTGCAAACTACGAAGTCCCCATTGGGGTCGGCAATTCTTAGTATTGGTGCACTGATCAGAAGTTGTTTTAACTTCTTAAAACTTTCTTCACACTTGTTTGTCCAGATGAACTTACTGGTTTTCTTCTGTAAGGTGGTCATGGGGCAAGAGATCCACAAGAAGTTCTCAATGAACTTTCGATAATAATCGGCTAAACCTAGGAACGATCGTATGTCAAAGACACATGTAGGTATACTTCTTAAGCATTTCTTTGCTTGTAATGTTGATTTCTGCCATACTGATACTTCCTTAGGTATACCCTGGATGGTTCTTTGGTTTCCTTGGCTATTTGTGCATAGGATCGACTTATTTAAGCAATCCAACAACGAATGATGTCCTTCCAACCAATCCATGCCTATTAGTACGTCATAAGATCCTGGCAATAAGATGTTCAAATATATCTTAGTTAAAAAGCCGTTCAAATCTATCTCACAACTCTTAACTAGTTCGGAGACCTTCCGTTTGGTACCGGTGGCTAGTTGTACATGCCATGGTGCTTTGTGACTCTCTCGGTTTAATTTTCAAGAATCTACTATTTTAGGAGAGATGTAGCTCCGGCAAGCATCGGGGTCTATTAAAACTGAAATGATATTGTTAGATATCTTACCCTCAATTTCTACCATGGTGGCTTGATGATCTGCCTGCCGGCCATCAAGGGCGGCATAAATCCTAGGTGTCTTTGCCATGTCTCCCACTATAGGCTCTGCTTGGATATTGTGTAATGTCCCATCTGTTTTGTTGGGGTAGTCTCTATAGTAATGTGGTCACTGGAATTTCCAACAAGAAATAGTTGGTGGGACTATCTTTGCCCCTTTGTTGAAGGTTGGCCTGTTGGCTGGTGGTGGGGGTACATTAGGTCAAGCTTGAGGTCAGTTGAAACCTCTATTGGGTGGGAAACTATTGTTATGTTTTCGAAAAGGTGGGGGTCTAAAACCCGGTCTGCGGTTGTCTGAGAAAGTCTTGAATCTATCTCTATTTCTATTGATGTTGTCGTTCCTTGGCTGCCCGTGCTCATATCACAGCCTAGCTTTATGTAGGGTTCTGTCAAGGGTTTTGGGCATGTCGAATTTTATCTTATCTCTAAAGTTTGGTGGCAGCCCACCCAAGAACTGCTGGATTTTCACCTTCTCATCCTTAATATAAGGCACATAGTACATCAAGTCTAAGAATCAGTTTATGAAAGCTTCCATAGTCAGGGAACCCATTTTCAGCTCATGAAATTCTTTTATCTTCTTGTCGAAGAATCTTTCAGACATATATTTGTCTTGAAATATTCTACTGAAATTTTCCCAGCTTATGTCTCGCAACTCTTGTCCCTTAGTGTGTTTTAAGTGCTGC
The DNA here is from genome assembly GCA_027924585.1 of Larix kaempferi. Lineage (NCBI taxonomy): Eukaryota > Viridiplantae > Streptophyta > Pinopsida > Pinales > Pinaceae > Larix > Larix kaempferi. The sequence goes on from BSBM01000247.1 coordinate 2,176,829, forward strand.
CACCATCGGGCAGCTTTTCCATTTAAATTGTATATGGCTAGTCGGGCTTGCATCTCACTGGAGTAATTATGAACCTTAAAGTATTTTTTCATCCCTAACAACCATTCTTCATCCTTTTCTCCTGAGTTTACTTCCCCGTCATAAGTTGGGCTCTTATCTTTCGGAACTCCCCTTATAAGCTGTCATCGTTCTTCCTCCTTTTCTTGCAAGGAGGTGGAGAACCATTGTCATTGGAAGAGCTCTTACAGTCCTATTCCAATGGTTCTTATTTATGTTTTGCTTGACGTTCTGTTTTGTCATTTGCTGCTTTCTTGGTGTTAAGGGAGTTGACAGATAGAGTAGGATGTTCAGGGGGTTTTTCCCCTATTAGGATTTGGAGTAAGGATTCATTTATAGCCCGTTGTTCCCTTCTTTCTTGCATATTCTCATCCCTGAAACTCTAGAATTCTGCCTATAACTGCTGCATGGAATTTTCCAAATTTGAGCTGAGCTCCACCACAATTTCTTGCTCTCATGGTCGGGAATCTAAATTGCCTCGTACACTGTTGCCTTGTTCTGCATTCATTTTCTTGCTGCTGCCTATACCTGGAATGTATGTAAGTATTTGTTGCTGTTGTATTTGCAGTTGTGTTTGGTAGTGAGCCCAATAGGTCACTTAGTGTTTGTATATTGCTCTAATACCTCTTGTAATGTCTCAAAAATAGCAAAAATTTAAAAATTTTCCCTGTCTGCAATATTCGTCAATTTACAGTAAAAGATTCATTCATTAATCTAACATCATTAAAACATACATGGTTGCACGAAAACACTTGTTAGTCTAAGACTGCTGGTTTACAAGGTCAAATCTATGTGTAAGTTTAATATGGTGCGGAAGCGATGTGGAAATGATATCATTGCACTTATTTGTTGAAAATGTAAATGCCATAACACCTTTTTACTGTTTCTAAGAATCAATGTTTTTAATTGTGATTATCTATTGCACCTTGAGCTGCTTGTTGACGTATGTTATCCCCTTGGTGTTTATTATAATACTCCGGGAAAGCTAATTACATTGCTCAGCGGGATTGCCGGGAGGTATGGGTGAGAGTAATGGTTGCTAGACTCACTTAGCATCTTGCTAATGTCCTATTGTCTTCGTAGTTTACAGGTCAAGTACATATGCGAGTTTTACCTCTAATGTTTGGCACTCCGTTTACTACCGGTACTAAGTCCCATGCAATTGCTAAGGTATTAGAGGAGGGTGGTGATCCCACTATAATGGGAAATTCTTAACATGAAATATTACCCATAATAGGGTTCACGACTATTAGCTTATGGTGCTATAAACTAAGGTGTAATATTTCAAAGGTTATGCCTATGGGCTTAGTGTAAAAATCGAACCCTTTGAATTTGTTAACAGGGTTGGCTACATGACTCCACTATAGACTTGTGGCCAAAAGATTTCGCCTCCACTAGGGTGAGTTTGGTGTATCATTAATGCACTTTAATTGAGATTGGAAGACAGCTTGTCACGAGGGTTTTGGGGAAACGATTTGGGTCCTTTTCCCATCACTCCAGCATTCGACTTATTCATCATTTTGGTTCTACACTTCGTGGATATGGTTACTATGTGGAGTACTGACCCGAGCTCTGCTCGTGGTCAGTCTGTTGGTTAAATGTTAAGCTTGCATATGGCGTAATTCGATGCTACTCCACCCAGGTAATGAGTTATTTCTCCTCCACAACTGATGTTTTTATCCTTCTTCTGTTGTATGATAAACGATATGGTTGCTAACCTATTTTGTATATCGCTTATGACAGGTAGAAAGAAAATGCTTTGGTGAGGGAGCTACTAGAATTCGAGGAGGTGCAAAAATGGTGAGTCTGGCTTCTCTCTTTCGAGCCCTATCTTCTACAGCTCTGCCGTTGTGTGTATGCATTTGTCCTGGTTGTTTTTGGGTGAGACTCTCGTAAGCTATAGGCTTACTGATTCGCTTTGGGGACGTCTAATAATCTCCTATTGGCTAGCCTGTTGATGTATATGTAACTTCGGAATGTATTTCATCTATGTATTTCATATATATTTATGGTACCCTTATAAGATATGTGTTAGTCCTCTATAAGGAAGTGTCGTCATGTGGATTGACAAGTGTTGCAAGTGTGTGTACTTGCCGATGGGTTATTAGACCACCATGTGTGGGGTCAGCCCTTAAATATATATTATATTGTGGATGTATCTAGATAGACAAGTCGGCCCCATAGTGTAACTGGGAAAACAGGTTAAGTATAAATAGAGATCGGGAGATCTCTATTTGGATCATTTGGAAAGACACACTTCTCTCACTCAGAAAGTGGCGCACTAGTGAGGAGGAGGATCATTTTCTCTAGGAGACTATCTCAAGTGTATTTTTGTTGTACTTTGGTTGAGCCATTGCTCTCTCTATCTCTGAGGAATTTGTGGAGTTTTTTACCTCAGGGTTTTCCCCACGGAAACTCTGTGTCTCTTGTCCCTCATGCTTTTCATTCTTGTGATTCTTGTCATGTTTATTGTGATTTTTATGCATTGATATACTGTATATGTTATTCTCTTAGTAAAGATCCAAGAGTATTGTGAATTAATGCTCAAAATTTAACATGGGTTCAGAGCTAACCTGAGAAAAAGACATTTTGTAGTGATGGAAACTTGAGTTTCTTGTTTATTGGGTTTCTCTCCACAGTTTTTTGGAAAAGCAGTATAGTAGATTGACTCTACTCATCAAGGAGAATCTATCTGCCAAATCAGAATTCAATTCTGAGCATTTTCAGATTTGGCCCTAAAAATTAGGGTTTCCACAAAAATAGAAATTTCTGAAATCTAAAGACATAGCTGGAAGCTCCTTGCAAAAATCAAAGTTTAGAGCTTTGGATTGAGATTTTTGGCTGGGTCGATCTCCGGGAAACGCAAACCCTAATTCAAGGCTCTCCCTAGTGAACCTCAGAGGACAAAATAGCAAATCTGAAGGGTAAAGCTTTGCTGATCACAAATTCTGAATACACCAGGCTAATCAGCTCATCAAGGTGCATCTTCCTATCCTTTCAGAAAGTTGAAATGCACATTTTGAATTTTTAGGGTTTTTTCGACAAACCCTAATCCGGGACGAGATCCATTTTTCAGCATTTCAAGTGGTAAGACCTAAATCTTTTCTATTTCCATTTGAATTACTCTTTAAGATGTCTCACCACACCAAGCTTGAGGATAAGCTTCAAGGGGATGATAACTTCCAAGATTGGAAGTATAGGATTGGCTTAATCCTGGAAGAGAATGAGTTGGACTCATATATAAAAGAAGACATCCCTATCCCAGAGGATGAAGAGGATAAGGTATTGCATAAGAAGAACTTGGTCAAGGAAAAGAGAATCATTACTGATTCTATTAAAGACCATCTCATACCCCATGTGTCTTCTCTAAAGACACCCAAGGCTATGTTTGACTCTTTGACCAAGCTATTTGAAGGAAAGAATATAAATCGGAAGCTGACCCTGCGGAATCAATTGAAAGGGGTCAAGATGTCGAATGGAGAAACCATTCAATCCTATTTCTCCAAGGTCTCTTAGATCAAGGAACAACTTGAAGCTGTAGATGAAATGGTGAAATTGTTATGACTACTTTGAATGGCCTACATAGGTCATGGGACTCCTTTATCCAGGGGATCTGTGCCAGAAAGAAGTTAATCTCTTTTAGCAGATTATGGGAGGAATCTTCTCAAGAAGAAGAAAGGCTTGTGGCAAGAGAAGAGAAGATGGGAAATGAAGATCAAGCTCTCACAGCTCACACTAAGAAGGGCAAGTTCAAGAGGGAGCCATCCCATCACAAGAAAAAATCTTCTCATCATTTCCACAAAGACAAGAAAGATCTAAGGTGTTTCACTTGTAATGAGAAGGGTCACTTTGCTTCAGAATGTCCCAATAACAAAAGGGACAACCACAACAACAACAACTCCAGCAAGAAGAAGAAGGGTAACAAAAGAAGGTACCATGCTCATGCTACCGAAGATGATGAACCTCCAAAGAAGAAGGCTAGGGTAGAAAGTGATGATAGTAACGATGACTCATCAAGTGAAGAAGAGTATGTTCTAATATTTGTTTTCACGGGTACTATCTCCCATGGTTGTAATGATTGGTTAATTAACAGTGGGGCTTCCAAACACATGATTGGGTTTAAAGAATCCTTTGTAAATCTGTCTGAACATGAATCACCCCAATAAAGTGAAACTTGGGGATGATTATCAATATCCCATCAAAGGAAGTGGTGAAGCCTCCTACAACGTAGATTCTGGAAAATATTTGAAGATGAAAGAAGTCATTTATGTACCTGTGATATCCCTCCTTCTTTCCCTATTTGTTTGATAAATGTATATTAAAAATTAGATGTAAATTGTAATTGTTTCTGGCGAGGAGCTCAAGGCCAAGGCCCCGCCAGAAGAACTTGTAAGCAATGTGTTGAATACCTAAGTTGTAAGTTATAAACTTGAGTTATTAAGGGCGGTGCACTAGAGTTATTAACAGCTCGGCACTAGATTTATTAACAGCTCAGCACTAGAGTTATTAAGGGCGGTGCACTAGAGTTATTAACAGCTCGGCACTAGAGTTATTAACAGCTCGGCACTAGAGTTATTAAGGGCGGTGCACTAGAGTTATTAACAGCTCGGCACTAGAGTTATTAACAGCTCGGCACTAGAGTTGTTAAAGGTGGTGCACTAGAGTTATTAACAGCTCGGCACTAGAGTTATTAACAGCTCGGCACTAGAGTTATTAAGGGCGGTGCACTGAGTTATTAACAGCTCGGCACTAGAGTTATTAACAGCTCGGCACTAGAGTTGTAGAGTTGTTAAGGGCGGTGCACGAGAATTATTAGGAGCTCGACACTAGAGTTGTAGAGTTGTTAAGGGCGGTGCACGAGAATTATTAGGAGCTCGGCACTAGTGTTATGGATCGGGGCGTTTTACTAGAGTGGAGTTTCTACGAACGGGAGATCTAAAAGGACCTCTATGGCAGAGTTAAGGGGATTGGAGGCATGGATCCAGGTTGAGCTCTGCGACTAAAGAGAAATGATAAACTCTATGATTTAACAGCGATAACTACCAGGTATGATCCGGGCATTTATAGATGTAATTATATTATATGTAGTTTTACTTCTGTGTGAAAACATATTTTCCTCCCAACGAAAACTAAGTGGGACTTTTTGAGGATCAGTGATATCGATCCTATGCATTTTCCCAGTAAATGCTAAGCATATTGTTATGCTGCCACAACTAAACCGTGATCTACGTTTGACATACATGTCATAGGTTTAGTTACTCTGTGATCACTAGTTATTCCGTTACCAAATCTTGATCTCTGCATTAGCATATTAGGGGTGTTTTCTATGTGTGAATGGTTAGAATCGTATTTAATTATGCTCGTGAAATCATGATCTTTGTGGGAAGATTTCCCAGCTCTATTTTCTGTCATTTGGGATTATGATCTCTGGATGTGGATATCCTTGATTGAGTTCAATCGGTGAATTGTTAGAATCGTATTTAATTATGCTGGTGATGTGCTAGAGATTCAGGCTCCGTGATCTGCACAAAATATATATAAATTTATGTATAACATATAAGCTAGAGTCAACTTTTATCTCGGGAGTATTGTTGGCGAAAGAGAAACGTTCTCTGCCTGGAAGTGGTTCCTGCGATAGTAGTCGAGGGAGTCCGCTCCTCATTGGGAAAGGTTTTGTGTTAAGAGTCTAGTTACCCTGCGACTATTCTGATTTAAGTGTGGAAATTTTTCCTTTATATATATGTATATATACTTTCGCTACTGTGAGAATGATCAGATTCCCTACACCTGGATATAGTTACTATCACGAAGACGTCAATCCTGTTGTTACTCCTGCGCAGGAAGTTCTGAGTTGAATTCACTGCTAAAATTGTGATATTTAAACCTATCTTACAATATCCTGGAGCTAAGAGTTGACTGCGCTTTAGTTCTCCGTGAAAGGCTTGATTGGTTTATTTAAAGTGATGTTAGATAAAAACTAATGCTGCTCTATCTATTCTCTTGTTATATTTTATTTTCTTGTATCTGCAACTGTCAAAGTTTGACGCCCAGATTCTGGAAGTATTAACCTCTGCGTATATTTTATTTGCAATTGCAACTGAAATTATCAATCGTAATGCCTAGATCATGGCATGTTGTCCGGTTCTTCTTACTTCGTTGATACCAATGAAGAGCTGGAAATATTATTGTTATACCTACTGCGTGTTGGCTGCCACAAATTGATGTCACCGAATCCTATGTTTAGTTGCATGCTTAGGTGTTGGACTATCCGTAAAGGTCGGACTGTATCATGACATTAAGCTAATTAGATGTTATACCCTCAGTATTAATCCGTCGAGTTTAAAGTTCATACCATTAGGTGGAATCACCATTTGCAAGTGGGATGCTTTAATAAATTCTTTGACTTATAACTAGTCGCATGGATGATTGTTGCATAGAGATAGGTGCATTATAGAAAAAGAATTATGATTAAATGCTCTTTAAAATCTAAGTTAGAAGCATACCAGAATGTTGATTTTAATTGGTCGTTGGATTTCATTGAATTGATAATTCTCATAAGAGAGGTTAAAAGAAACATTGCACTTATGATTGTTTTCCTTATTTAAAGAACGAAATATTATATTAGTATATTAGCTATATTAAAGGAAGTATCATATTTATGATTTACTTGTTTAAATGAAGAATGAAAGAAGTCTCTTAGTAAAGTGACTATGGTTGTAAGAGTTATTTTTAATATATTAAGGAAGTATCATATTTATGATTGACTTGTTTAAATGAAGAATGAAAGAAATCTCTTAGTAAAGTGACTATGGTTTTTAAGAGTTATTTTTAATATATTAATTATTGTGGAAAAGAAGTATCTTATTTACAATTGATCTCTTTATTATTATTTAAAATTATATTCCTTTACATATCATATGTGAGAATTTTATGAGAATATTATTATTAAAATTCATTATGTTTAGAGAAAGAGTGGTATCTTGGACCCTAACGTAAAATTATATTCTTTTACAATTACATAAAGATAAGAATATTATGATATAGGTACTAATAACGTTATTACCGTATAATTTGATTCGGATAGAGTGTTTTTGGAATTGACTTATGACCATGACAAAATCTAACATTTTGATATGTAGTCTTACCTTTGAATTTGTGTGTAAGCTAAAAGTATATATATTTGTTTTGTAGTTTATCTTTGCTAGTTGCAACACCATAGAATATATGTAAACTATCTTTGTGTATATATATATAGGTTGTTAGTTCGGAACAATTGTGTAGATTCCTTATAAAAGAAAAGAGAAGGGTTATTGAATATAGTATGGTTATATAAGTCATAATTGTGTTCCTTTTGTAAGCAGCGGGAAAGAAAACCTTGTATTGCCCAAGATAGACCTTGGGGAAGTTTTGAATTATGTGCTCTCTATAAGAGAGACCCGAGTAAGTGGAAAGCCATCGTTATATGGAGGATTGTACCCATTGAATTTGATTAATAATAAGATATGACCCTCTTTGGTGGATGTAGCCCCTCCTGGGCGAACCACGTGAAATATCGTCTCTCTCTTGTATGATAATGATGGTTATAATGGTTGGTCGTGTCGAATGCTTCTTTGTAAAATGTTGGTTATGTACTATTGTTTTGTTTGGTTTCCTTATATTATGTTTAAACCTTGCATGAAGGTATCATGATAGAGTAGTTGATTTGTAGTCTCATGCGTTTGATTAATAAGGGTCCCCTTTATCGCGTAGTTATGATAACTTGGATTGTTTATATGTTTTGCTCCTCATGGGTCTTATATTATATAGATTGAGAGTTTTAATTGATTAAGTAGAATGTTAGAATGTCTCATAGCTAGAATTGATGATGCATGAGGAATGTTTTTCATTTAATTAATCATTGTTTTACTCATGGAAGTATGTTAAGAATTTATGTTTCTTTAAATCTACTACTTCAGTAACGCACATAATTGGGGAGATGTTACAGTACCTGGGCTCAAGAAGAACTTACTCTCCATCTCTGCATTGGATGCAAAAGGTATGAGGGTTGCATTTGTGGATGGCCAAGTCCTAATGTGGCCAAAGGGAAAGACCATAGATGATGCAGTTGTGATTGGAGAGCAAGAGGGAGGTTTGTATAAATTAAAAGGACAACTTGAACATGCCATGGTGCATGAATCCATGGATCCAAGTGAACTTTGGCATAGAATACTTGCTCTTATGCACTATAGGGCACTTCCAATTGCAAGCAAGGCTGTAGAGGGTCTTCCTGAAATCAAGACCAAACATGAAGGTGTTTGCAAAGGATGTGCAAAAGGTAAGAATATTAAGAAGGCTTTCCCAAGCATGAAAGTAAGGCAAAAGATATCCTGGAAATCATCCACTCAGATGTATGTGGTCCTATGTCATCTAGTTCTCTAAGTGGGTATGTTTACTATGTCTCATTTATTGATGAATTCTCCAAGAAGACTTGGGTATACTTCTTGAAAAACAAAGATGAAGTGTTTGATAAGTTCTTAATGGAGAATCAAACTGACAAAAAGATCAAAACATTCAGATTCGACAATGGTGGAGAATTCACCTCAGGTGACTTCAAGAAGATTTGCAGTGATTCAGGGATTAAGAGGGAGTTGACTGCTCCTTATAATCCTCAACAGAATGGAGCTGCAGAAAGGAAGAATAGAACAATCATGGAAGCAGCAAGGGCAATGATGCATGACCAGGATCTACCTATGCATCTATGGGTAGAAGAAGCTAGAACAGTTGTATATGTGCAGAACAGAACACCCCACAAGATATTGGACAACAAGACACTAGAAGAGGTCTTTTCTGGTAAGAAACCTGAAGTCAGCCATCTCAGAATATTTGGTTGTCCAGTATACACTCATGTCCCAAAGGAAAAGAGGACCAAACTAGATGCTTCAGGAAAGAAGGGTATCTTTGTGGGTTACAGTGAAAGCTCGAAGGCTTACAGAATATACTTTCCAGGGTTGAAGAAGATTGATGTCAGCAGGGACATAACATTTGATGAAAACTCAGCATTCATCAAATCAAGGAAGGCACCTATCGAAGTTTATGAAGAACCTAAGGAAACTAGATTTAAAGACACTACCATGATTGAAGCAATTCCAAAAGTTTCTCATGAGTTTGAAGATCCGCAAGAACCTCTAGATCCACCCCATGAGGATAACCCTCACAAGAGGAAACCTGCATGGGCTAGAGATCTCATTCAAGATGCAAAAAGATTTGGCATTCCAGAAGAAGAACACAGAGAAAAGAAAAGAACCAGATCACATACCAGCTATGTTTCTTTACTCTGTGACATTATGAACAAAGAACCTTCCAGTTATGAAGGAGCAACAGAAAAGAAAGAATGGAAGGATTCTATGGTTGAGGAATACCAATCAATAATGAAAAATGTTGATGTATATGTAACTTCGGAATGTATTTCACATATATGTATATTGTATTCCTATAGAGATGGTATTATTCCTCTATAAGGAAGTGTCGTCATTTATATTGTAAGTGTCGTAACTTATACTTGATGGGTTATTAGACCACCTTATTTGGGGTCGGCCCTGTATAAGTCATGTGGGTCAAAGGGTTATTAGACCACCCTATTGGGGGTCGGCCATGTGGGTCAAAGGGTTATTAGACCACCCTATTGGGGGTCGGCCCACTCAGCATTATGTTATGTGGTTAAGTTCGAGCCTACATGAGTTAGGTAAAAAGGCAAGTCAAGTCAAGTATAAATAGAGTGCGGGAGGCACTCTATTTGCTCACTCACTTCTCACACATGCTCTCAAGGAGGAGAGGCGCACTTATGGAGGAGGAGGATTGCTGCTAGGTTATTGCTATCTCTATTGGTTGGTTGTATCATTGCTCTATCTATCTCTGAGGAAGTTATTGGGGTTTTTCACCTTTATGGTTTTCCCCAAGTAAATCTTTGTGTCTCTTGTGTGCTTGCATTATTGTCTCCATGATTGATATGCTGTAGATATGCTGTACATGTTGTTCTCTCAGTTAAGATCCTAGATCATATTGAAGTAAATTCTGAAAATTTAACATGGTATCAGAGCTAGCCTGAAAGAAGGCATGATATGGCATGTATGACACTTGTTGCACTTACGATGCTAGGGCTTGATATAGGAAAAACCAGTCATCGTAGCACTTTCGCTATAAATCCATTTTGGAAACGTTTTCGGATCTGAAATTGTTACAGGCTGAAGATAAGATCTCCAGGTATCTTGTGTCCAAAGGACAACCTCTAATTCGTTGTACTTTGTGATTTATGATCTGTACAATATAGGGTTTCTGCCTCTTCCAGATCTGAGTCAAAATCAGGTGACCTTGGGAAAAAGGTCATATCTTGGGCTAGGAAGCTCCAAATGAAATTTCGTAAAAAGTGACAGGTATTATACAGTCAGTACTATCTCAGAAAAAGTTTTCAGAGGCCGAAGTTGAACCAGTGACACGTGGAACTCCGTACAAGTTCGCTCTCCTGTTTTATCCCATAAACAGGTCACGTTGCGACATTTGGCATAACTCTCTCTCAGAGAATCCAATTGAGGTCAGACCTGTCAGGATGGAAAGATAACAGGTCAGGCTATCTCAGAAAACTTTTTCAGACCCTGTGGATAAAAAATTTCGGAGTTACACCAGAAACAATCAGGTACATATTTCTGTCAAAACAGAATTATTTTTTGGTACCTTCATTCATGGCTTCCGGAATTTAGGGCTTTGAAGAAAGTTGGAATTTTTGTAATCGGAGACCACGGCTGGATGCTACTCATCAAAATAGAATTTAGAGACCAAGATCAGAATTTTTGGTTGGGAAGAAGGCCAGGTTTGATCAGACCCTAGTTCGGGACTTTGATCAGAAAAGTGGAAAATTAGGGCTTCTGTAAAAATGGGAATTTTTGAAATCTGTGAACACGGCTGGAAGCTCCTCAGAAAAATAGAAGCTTAGAGATTTGGATCAAACATTTTGATGGGGCAAAAGAGTGGGCTTCATCAAACCCCAGTTCAGGGTCACGTCCAGTGAATCCAGAAGTTTCAAAGGCAAAATTGAGGAGTGAAACTTTGCAGTTTTCAAATTCTGAATATACCAGTTTGATCAGTTCATCAAGGCGCATATTCCTATCCTATCGGAAGGTTGAAATTCAAAGTTTGAATTTTTGAGGTTTCTCTGACAAACCCATATCCAGCTCAAGGTCTAGTTCTTGCAAATCAAGTGGATTGGGTTAATCCTAGAAGAAGATGGATTGATCACCTGCATAAGTGAAAGAAGTTTCTGTCTCAGAGGGAGATGAGGATAAGGCCTTACATAAGAAGATTACAAGCGATCTCGACAGGTATGACTCATCGAGGTATGTTTCGATATTTGTCCATGATTAAGTTTATGGTATGTTTGTCTTCATGTTATTACGGTTAGTACAATTTTGATTTTAGATTTGTTGTATCACCTTAACAAAATTATGAATACATGATAGAAGATATCCATTGGTTAGGAGTATGAAACTTATGTTTGTACTAACACATTGTGATGTTGTATGAGTTTTATGCTGTCTACTAACATGAAAGGTACACCAAGAAGACAAATCATGTTCTGGTTCAAGAACATATGATCATGATGACATGAGGACAAAGATTCATCCATTGCCATGGATCTCATAAGAAATCCATTCTCGAGGTATGTATAACTTGGTTTTATAATGGTTAACTTATGAGACATGCAGGTTACTAGCACAAGTCACTAAAGAGAACCAGAAGACATTATGCGGGTATGTTAGACATAAATAGCTAGCATGCTAATCCAGGTATGTTTTTCCTATATCAAGATAGAATCCTACCTTGGGATAGAATCTTATACTATTGTTGATAATGATTATTCATGAAGTCATAGGTTTGAATAATCATGGTTGTATGCATATTATGTTTCTTACCTTAATTGATGATATGACTAACCAGAAGAATCATGAAGGTATAGGTTGAAATAATCACATGATTTTATGCATATTATATCTCTTCTCTTGATTGATGATATGACTAACCCGAAGAGTCATAGCTTTGAGTAATTACAGGTTTAGACATGTTATGTTTCTTATGATTTGACTAACCATAAGAATCCTACATAAACCTTGAATGCTAATGCTTATTATTTCTGTTTGAGATGATCATGACTATACATGCTTGAGATTATTGTGTTTTAATAGTATACTAATGAATGTATGTTTTTATATGAGATCACAAGGATAACACATTCATGATACTAATAAGCATGCATAGGGACCAAGGATGAATATGAGATTCAAGAACAGGTAATCCAGGAAGCAAAGATCAAGAGGGAGTACACTCCAGTGGTTTATGCAAGGATGCAGATATCCAGAGGGAGTTGTCCATCTCTCTACATCCCACAACAGAAAGGTGTAGAAGAAGATACTTTAGATTAGTACTCCAGCAGCTCCTGCAAGGAAGCGAAGACTCAGAGGGAGTCCACCCAACGAACAAACAAAGATAAGTATTTTAATTATCATTTCTTACATATTTGTTTGTTTAAATAAAATTGTTCAAATGATGTATATGCTCATGGTCTTAGACTTAGGATATGTATTGTGCATATTAGAATAATTACAATAATGAACAGTATACTACTAATATGCATGGGTAAGTAGCCTATGGCACTGTACAACATTCCATTGCTACTTATCTAGAATGAAACCTCTTTGCTGACATGTTGGGAGTTGTGCACACTCTTAACAATGTTCTGGTAGAGATTGGAAGGCATCTAGAAAGTTACGGGATATGGATAAATGTTGTATTGAAGCATTGGCTAAGATAATTGCATGACTGTATGACATATTTATTTATGTGTAAGAATTTGTTCTGAAAACTATGAGATGTTTTCTAATCATGCAATTTAACTTGTTGTGTAGGAAAGATCGTATGCCATCTCCTACAAAAGAAGAACTACAACATTTGTTCCAGCAACAAAGATATCTATTGAAGATATTGAAGATATTGAAGTTCCCAGGATCTGGGATGAAGAAATGAAATGCCATGATCCGTCGATCATGAAGAATGATGTTTGGGATGTAATCCCAAGACATGAAGGGAAGTTCGCTATGACTTCCAAATAGAACTATCAGATCAAGCATGTTGCAGATGGCAGCATTGAGAAATACAAAAGTGATGAAATAGATGATGCACTATTTGTTTTTGGCATGGAGGTGTGGCAGAGTGCAGATGGAATCTTCCTTGGACAAGGGAAGTATGCAGTAGAAATCTTGAAGAGGTTTGGAATGATAGATTGCAAGGCAATGGCCACACCGATGGCATCGAATCTGAAGCTTCTATGTGATGCTTCATCTGAGCCGGTTGATGTCTCTCTGTATCGTCAGATGATTGGGTCCTTGATGTACCTGACGACCAGACATTTGCTTTGCTGTGAACACATTGAGCCAGTTCCTGACGGATCCGAGGAGTGTTCACCTGGTTGCTATAAAGCATGTTCTGAGGTACCTGAAGGGTACAGTGGATTATGGGCTCAGGTATGAGGCGAATCAAAAGTTTAACCTGCAGGGTTATGTTGATTCAGACTGGGCTGGCAGTGCTGCAGACAGGAAGAGCACATCTGGGTGTTACTTCAGTATGGGATCAGGTGTGATCTCTTGGTTTAGCAGGAAGCAGTCCTGCGTAGCACTGAGTACAGCTGAGGCAGAGTATGTTGCAGCCTGTTCAGCTAGTTGTGAGGCAGTATGGCTACGGAAGCTACTGTCTGAGTTATTTGAACTCCCGTTGGAGGCTACTGGTATCTTCTGTGATAACCAGAGTTGTGTGAAGCTGTCCGAGAACCCAGTGTTTCATGACAGGTCGAAACACATAGAGATCAAATATCGCTATATCAGGGATATGGTGCAGAGAGGAGCTGTGAAGCTCCTGTATATTGCGACGGACGAGCAGATTGCAGATGTGCTGACGAAGCCACTAGCCAGGGTGAAGTTCGAGTACTTCAGAGAGAGGCTTGGCGTTATTCAGATCGAGGACACTTCGAGGAAGAAGTGACGGACACATTTGCTGAATCCATTCCAAGCATGTTGGAAGGAGGATCCTTCACATGGCTGTGGATGTAAGCGCTGGATGATGAGCATCAGGATGATGTTCTAGTTTCTGCTGGATATGATCAGTTGGATCATTTTATGTATGTATGTACGCATCATGTTGGATGCAGGATATGATCAGTTGGATCATTTTATGTATGTATGTACGCATCATGTTGGATGCAGGATATGATCAGTTGGATCATTTTATGTATGTATGTACGCATCATGTTGGATGCTGGATATGATCAGTTGGATCATGTGTATGTATTGTTTATGCACCATGTTGGATGCTTGGACCATGTATCTGTATATGTATCAGGTGGATACATTGTATGATCAGGTGGATCATGTATGGTGATATGTATCATGTATTTGTATTTGTATCAGGTGGATACATTGATGATCAGGAGGATCATGTATGATGATATGTATCAGGTAGATACTTGGTATGCATCAGGTAGATGCATTGATGATCAGGAGGATCATGTATGATGATATGTATCAGGTAGATACTTGGTATGCATCAGGTAGATGCATTGATGATCAGGAGGATCATGTATGATGATATGTATCAGGTAGATACTTGGTATGCATCAGGTAGATGCATTGATGATCAGGAGGATCATGTATGATGATATGTATCATATATTTGTATCAGGTGGATACATTGATGATCAGGAGGATCATGTATGATACTTGGTATGCATCAGGAAGATGCATTGATGATCAGGTAGATCATGCAGCAGGATGTTGCAGTGATGATCAGGATGATCATAGATGACGAGCTTCAGGATGTTGCTCCAGATGACATGCAGCAGGATGTTGCATTGATGATCAGGACGATCATGGATGACGAGCTTCAGGATGTTGCTCCAGATGACATGCAGCAGGATGTTGCATTGATGATCAGGACGATCATGGATGACGAGCTTCAGGATGTTGCTCCAGATGACTTGCAGCAGGACGTTGCAGTGATTATGATCAGGATGATCATGAGTACATCAGGATGATGTATGGTGAGTATCAGGTTGATACTCTGTGGCCGTGGATCAGGTTGTGCAGATGAGCATGTCTGGGAGATCCTATAGGTCGGAGTTGTGTACCCGTAACAGCCTGGGATGCTCTGTCGAGACATTGCTCTGGGAGGACATGTAATTTGTGCCCTGGGAGATCTCAGGTCGGAGTTGTGTACCCGTAACATCCTGAGATGCTCTTGCGAGGTTTTGTCCTATGGCATGTAATTTGGGCCCTGGGAGATTTCAGGTCGGAGTTGTGTACCCGTAACATCCTGAGATGCTCTTTCGAGGTTTTGCCATGACCACATGTAATTTGTGCCCTGGGAGATTTCAGGTCGGAGTTGTGTACCCGTAACATCCTGAGATGCTCTTGCGAGGTTTTGTGGTGGACCACATGTAATTTGTGCCCTGGGAGATTTCAGGTCAGAGTTGTGTACCCGTAACATCCTGAGATGCTCTTTCGAGGTTTTGTGGTGGGGTCACATGTAATAGCGCCCTGGGAGATCCTACAGGTCGGAGTTGTGTACCCGTAACATCCTGGGATGCTCTTTCGAGGTTTTGTGACGCACGTAATAAGTCCTGAGGATTCCACAGTATGGCCAGTGATGACGAAGACCTGCAGGTGGTGGGCCTACATCCAGTATGAAAAAGGACTGGCTCTGTAGAACTTCCTATGACGAGTAGATTCAGAGATTGATTGAGATAGCAGCAGCAGTGACGATGATGATGACTCGATGACGATTATCCAGTGACGATGATCCAGAGAAGATGACTTGTGCTAGAAGAACTGTGCTGAGAAATACCTTCCTAGTTAAGAGGGAGTGTTGATGTATATGTAACTTCGGAATGTATTTCACATATATGTATATTGTATTCCTATAGAGATGGTATTATTCCTCTATAAGGAAGTGTCGTCATTTATATTGTAAGTGTCGTAACTTATACTTGATGGGTTATTAGACCACCTTATTTGGGGTCGGCCCTGTATAAGTCATGTGGGTCAAAGGGTTATTAGACCACCCTATTGGGGGTCGGCCATGTGGGTCAAAGGGTTATTAGACCACCCTATTGGGGGTCGGCCCACTCAGCATTATGTTATGTGGTTAAGTTCGAGCCTACATGAGTTAGGTAAAAAGGCAAGTCAAGTCAAGTATAAATAGAGTGCGGGAGGCACTCTATTTGCTCACTCACTTCTCACACATGCTCTCAAGGAGGAGAGGCGCACTTATGGAGGAGGAGGATTGCTGCTAGGTTATTGCTATCTCTATTGGTTGGTTGTATCATTGCTCTATCTATCTCTGAGGAAGTTATTGGGGTTTTTCACCTTTATGGTTTTCCCCAAGTAAATCTTTGTGTCTCTTGTGTGCTTGCATTATTGTCTCCATGATTGATATGCTGTAGATATGCTGTACATGTTGTTCTCTCAGTTAAGATCCTAGATCATATTGAAGTAAATTCTGAAAATTTAACAAAAAATGATGTTTGGGATGTTGTCCCAAGACCTAAAGAGAAGTCTGTTGTGACTTCCAAATGGATCTACAAAATCAAGCATGCTGTAGATGGCAGTGTAGAGAAATACAAAGCAAGATTCGTAGCTCGTGGCTTCTCTCAGAAAGAGGGAATATATTATGAAGAAACTTTTGCACCTGTAGCTAGGTATACTTCCATCAGAACAGTACTTGCCTTCGCTGCAGCAATGAAATGGAAAATACACCAGATGGATGTCAAGACTGCTTTCTTGAATGGTGTAGTTGAAGAGGAAGTATATGTGGAGCAGCCACTCGGCTTTGAAATACATGATAGGGAGTCATATGTGTGCAGATTGAAGAAAGCCTTATATGGCTTGAAGCAAGCCCCCAGAACTTGGTATGGTAGGATGGATAGTTTCCTATCTAGTTTGGGCTTTACCGAGAGTAAAGCGGATTCGAATCTTTACTACAAGGTTGAGGAAGGAAATCCTGTGATTCTACTTCTGTACGTGGATGACTTATTTGTAATAGGAGATGACAGATTGATTGCAGATACTAAGAGGAAGCTTGCTGCAGAGTTTGATATGAAACATTTGGGAATGATGCATTATTTCCTAGGTATGGAGGTGTGGCAGAATTCAGGTGGGATCTTCCTTGGTCAAGGGAAGTACACAGTAGATATCCTGAAGATATTTGGGATGATCGATTGGAATCCCATGGCCACACCCATGGCATCGAATCTAAAGCATCTATGTGATGCTTCATCTGAGCCAGTTAATGTCTATATGTATCGTCAAATGCTTGGGTCCTTGATGTACCTGACGAACATGAGACCAGATATTTGCTTTGCAGTGAACACATTGAGCTAGTTCCTGACGGATCCGAGGAGTGTTCACCTGGTTGCTGTAAAGCATGTCCTGAGGTACCTAAATGGTACAGTGGGTTATGGGCTCAAGTATGAAGCGAATCAAAAGTTTAACCAGCAAGGTTATGTTGATTCATATTGGGCTGGTAGTGCTGCAGATAGGAAGAGCATATATGGGTGCTGCTTTAGTATGGGATCAGGTGTGATCTCTTGGTTTAGCAAGAAGCAGTCCTGTGTAGCACTGAGTATAGCTGAGGAAAAGTATGTTGCAGCTTGCTCAGCTAGTTGTGAGGTAGTATGGCTACGGAAGCTACTGTCTGAGTTATTTGATCTCCCACTGGATGCTACTAGTATCTTTTGTGATAACTAGAGTTGTGTGAGGCTGTCTACGAACCCATTGTTTCATGACAGGTCAAAACACATAGATATCAAATATCACTATATCAGGGATATGGTCCAGAGAGGAGCCGTGAAGCTCCTATATTTTGCGACGGATGAGCAGATTGTAGATGTGCTGACGAAGCCACTAGCCAAGGTGAAGTTCGAGTATTTCAGGGAGAGGCTTGGTGTTCTTTAGATCGACGACACTTCGAGGAAGAAGTGATGGACACATTTGCTGAAGCCATTCCAACCATGTTGGAAGGAGGATCCTTCACATGGATGTGGATGTAAGCGCTGTATGATGAGCATCAGGACGATGCTCCAGATACTGCTTTGTATATGCATCATGTTGATGCTGGATATGATCAATTGGATCATTTATATTTGTATGTATGTACGCATCGTGTTGATGCTGGATATGATCAGTTTTATCATTTATATGTATATCTGCATCATGTTGGATGATGGATATGATCGGTTGGATCATTTGTATGTATTTGTATATGCATCAGGTGGATGCATTGTATGATCAAGTTGATCATGATGATGAGCCTCAGGATGTTGCTAAAGATGATATGTACTAGGATGGTACAGTGATGATGATCAGTATGATCATGGGAATCAGGATAATGCCTCGTGCGATGATGATCCGTTGGATCATGAGTATCAGATTGATACTTGGAGGTCAAAGATGATATGTGGTAGGTTGTGCAAATAGCATGTAATCAGTCCTGGGAGATCTTGTCGGTCGTGCTCCAGCACATAAATGTTCTTGCGGTACTCTTTCCGGTATTGCTATGTAGTATGTAATCAGTCCTCAGATATCCGATAGGTTGAGTTGTGTGCTTGTAAGCATTCCTGGGATGAGGTATTACTACGGAGACATGTAATCAGTCCTAGAGATCCGAGAGGTTGAGCTGTGTCCTCGTAGTTAATCTTGGGATGCTCTTTAGAGATCTTTTCGGTCATGCTACGGCACATAAATGTTCCTGGGATGCTCTTTAAAGGTTTTGTCTATCCACATGTAATCAGTCCTGGAGATCCGAGAGGTTGAGCTGTATGCTCGTAATAAGTCCTGGGATGCTTTTTAGAGATCTTGCCGGTCGTGCTGCGGCACATAAATTTTCTTGGGATGCTCTTTAAAGGTATTGTGGAGGAGATGCATGTAATCAGTTCTGGGAGATCTTGCCGGTCCTGCTTAGGCATATAAATGTTCCTGGGATACCCTTTCCGGTATTGCATCCGCACATAAAATTAGTCCTGAGAAGCCACCTCTATCAGACCATTCGCACAGATGATGAAGACCTATAGGTGGTGGGCCTACATCCAGTATGAAAAAGGACTGGCTCTGTAGAACTTCCTTTGATGAGTAGAGTCAGATATTGGTTGAGATAGCAGCAGCAGTGACAATGATGATGACGATGATCCCGAGAAGAAGACTTGTCTAGCAGAACTGTGTCAAGAAATACCTTCCTAGTTAAGAGGGAGTGTTGATGTATATGTAACTTCGAAATATATTTCATCTATGTATTTCATATATATTTATTGTACCCTTATAAGAGATGTGTTATTCCTCTATAAGGAAGTGTCATCATGTGGATTGACAAGTGTCGCAAGTGTGTGTACTTGCCGATGGGTGATTAGACCACCATGTGTGGGGTCGGCCCTGAAATATATATTATATTGTGTATCTATCTAGAAAGACAAGTTGGCCCCATAGTGTAACTGGGAAAACAGGTTAAGTATAAATAGAGATCGGGAGATCTCTATTTGGATCATTCGGAAAGACACACTTCTCTCACTCAAAAAGTGGCACACTAGTGAGGAGAAGGATCATCTACTCTAGGAGACTATCTCAAGTGTATTTTGGCTGTATTTTGGTTGAGACATTGCTCTCTCTATCTCTGAGGAAGTTGTGGGGTTTTTCACCTTAGGCTTCTCCCCACAGAAACTCTGTGTCTCTTGTCTCTCATGCTTTTGATTCTTGTGATGCTTGTCATGCTTATTGTGATTGTTATGCATTGATATACTGTATATGTTATTCTCTCAGTAAAGATCCAAGAGTATTATGAATTAATGCTAAAAATTTAACATGGCCTAGGAAGGATGGAGTTTCAATGTAGCTAACTAGCTTAACAAGCTTTGGGACTGTGATCTAAAAGAACTAGGTAGTGCTTGAGTCTTACCTGCTACATGGCTCTACGAAATCTAATGGTGAACCTCTGTATACTCTGTATTGTATAGTTTAAAAGAGTTTGAACCATGGGGTTTTGCTCCCGAACTGTCTCGATGTATGATAATTATATGAGTTGTGCCCATACTGGGTTTATTTGTTCCTTTCGGCTATGGTGAAATGTGATGTGTTGATGGGTAAGATGATGAAGACTTTAGCTTACTTCGTTGTATTCTTATTTAGAAACGTAGCTACAATGTGGTTATGCGTTTTATTCTTTTCTCCCCTCCGGAGTTTACTATGCTGTGAAATGAAGAATGTTTTCCTCTAGGTAGCTATCATATTTCTGTATGTTGAAAAGAGAATAAAAGAAAGTCTCAGGCTGTCTAATGATTTAGCATAGGGTTCACGATAAAAGGGTGGTATGAAAAGAAATGGGAACAACCTGTATACGACTTCTATCTTTTGTTTTTGGTATCTTTATTTGAAATCTGGTATATGTGTGGTTTGATAGGGAAACTAAAATAGACCGATAGAGAATGGGCAATAGAAAACCGGTCTTGAATTTAAACCTTACTGCCCATGGTTAAAGAATTTCTGGGTTGGCTTGTTTGTTGTAGTCTTTGATTTAAAATCGAAAGCCTGTAAGTGGTCTCGCTGGTATTAAATCGTTGATCAATAAAGTAACTAGGGTTTCAACAGTATTGTTTCCTACTCCACGATTTTCCCTTGCTGGGTGACGTTTGATCCTGTAGGTATCTATGTGAAGATATATTGAATTGCTAAATACAAATACAAGTGTGTGTGTGTTGGTTCATGTTTTACAGAAACGTCTCCTTTTCTATACTCCTGTAGAAACTGTGTTTGGCTTAAAAGGAAAATTTATCTAAATAATGAGTTCTAAATGGTTTCAATAAAGTGACTAATATTTTCTGCTAATAGAAAGTCAAGTCGATTTCAGTAGAAGATAAACATGTTATTTCTTTAACAAAAAAAGAATAATCTATCTCAAGATGAGGAAGGATATGTGTAAATAGATTTTAATGAATTTATGCAATGCTTGATGAACCCATACTTGAAAGTTTTTAACATACGATTTCCTGTAGATTCGGGGTGAATCTTGAATTTACAACTAATATAACGATCGATACTATTTTCTTACAATGTATTTAGAAACAAAATATAATTTAATGAAAAGATTTCTCTAAAAACTTGCATACCTGCTAAATTTGTGTAGCCTATCCCTACTGGTAATACCCTGTTGATAATACCCTGCACACTCAGCCAACTCGTTACTAAGAAACTACTAACTCTTAGCTTACCTGAATCTTGGAACAGATGACTTTGGGACTACCACGTTCCTCCCAACCATGATTCTACAACCATTCATGGTTCAGTAAGAATCCCCCCAAGCTAGTTCTGACATGTAAACCGAGAAGTAGAGGCCTTAGGTGATAGCTGGTTCAGATTTGTAAAAATTATGAACAAATTTCCCTTCTCGGCAGAGAGTTCTTCTTGGCACAATAATACCAAAAGGAAAAGATGATGATCCCCCAATCTTTGGGTTCTGTCCTCCTTAAGTAGGAACATCTTGAAAGATGACAGTTGGAATTTACTGGTTTCTTTAAAACAATTTAAATTATATATAAAAGAAATATTATTTGTTCAATTAACTGCTAATTAATTTGGGACTAGGACTTCTCACTTTTTTTTTAACTAAGTGTATTGAGCTGTAATATTTTTAATAAAATAATAATGCCATAATTATAATTCCACCTTTAAATAATAATAGATAACATTTGGTAAAAATTTGTAGCCCACTTATGCATAAATATGTATATATATATACATAAGAATAAATAATAACCATATTATTCTTGAAAGCTCTTTAATAATAGTATTTAGCTTTGGGACCTTTTAAGCACTTGGCTCACATGATACTTCTTTTAAATTCTTTTTAAGGGTAGGGTCCACTTCTTTGGATGGTTTCGGCAAGCTAGTAAGGCACCTCTAGTCTCTCCCTTTGCATGTCAGATCCCTAGTTTTAACATGGTAGTTCCTGCAGTAGATGATGATAATAAGATTTATTTGATCAAGTCGAAAATAGTTGTGATAAGCCTCGCAAGTGCTATTCAGAGTCCTCTTCGACTCAACACTTGAGGTCTAGTAACCCTGAGTGCTCTTCAGAGCCTTTCAACTCAACACTCTCACATGTGCGTTACGCTAGTGCAAATCCAGAGCCTCTGCTCAACACTAGAGCTAGAATGTGGTTGTGTAGCACATCTAGGATGTTTAATTGTCCTCGGATCCGATAATCATTTCATTCAAGCCTGGAGTTCTCTAGGGCTCATGCCCAACACTCAACGTACATCGGGGCTTAGGCCCAGTACGAAATCGAATTCTCTAAATACATCAGGGCTTAGGCCTAGTATATAGGTTTTTTGTGTGTTCCTGAGTCCATGCTCAACACACTAACTAATCAACCATGTAAATCATGCTCTGCAAAATATAATGTAACAAAAGAGGTAATCTCAGTATATCATAATTTTGTAATCATTTCTCGAAATACAACATAGTTTATTCATTCGGCTTTCCTGCCCCGCATATATTCAACAAGAAAACAACTCAGGGTCCATGCCTAATACATCAACTCATAAAGGAAATAAATCAAACATACTAATGCTATCTCAAACATAATAAATCACATATACTGGGGCCGTAACCCGACATGACATCATAACATAGTTAGTAAAAAATTTGGGAAATTACATTCTGCATATTGCTCAATGGAGTCCCAATGGGTCTATTGAAACCAACAAGAGGTATTATATAGGGAGACCCTTTATCTCATGTCTTATTCATAATAATGGTAGAAGGATTGGGAAAAACAATAAAAGTTATGCAAGGTAACCGGGAAATGCAGAGGCTTCCCATTCATCGGAGAGCGGATCATCAAAATATCCAGCAGTTCGTTGATGACACTATGCTTATGGGGAATCCTTCAGTCCAAGAGGCTAGAAAGATCCAACTATTTTTAAATATCTTAGGCAAAGCGTCAGGTATGGAAGCTAAGGAACAAAAGTCTCGGGTATTCTTCTTTAATACCCTCGGGATCACTAGACGCAACATTTGTGGAATCCTTGGTTTCCAAGAGAGCTCTCTTGCATCCAAATACGTCGGATCCCTCTTGGTTGATTGTAAGGTTCGTAAAGGCTCATGGCAGGAATTCTTGGACAAAATGAGGAAAAAACTTTCAAATTGGACAATTAGGCCTCTAAATTTTTCTTGTAGACTGGTATTGGTAAAAGCTATTATGCAAGTTATGCATGTTTACTTGTTCTCTTCCCTAGCAGCCCTAAAATCAATCTTGAAAGAAATCATGAACATTCAACGAAAATTCCTGTGGAACCGTCCAAATGAACACCGGAAATGGGCCCTGGTAAAATGGGAAAATATATACTCTCCTAAGGAGCGTGGTGGTCTCAACCTCCGAGATCTAGAAAAAGTAAATTATGTAAGTGGGGCTAGGATATGGTGGACATGGGTCACCCACAATCAGGAAGCATGGCAAATATTTGGAATAAAAATATGTTGAGGGGTGGGAGAAAGGTAACCTCATCCACTTCTCTGAGGAAGTACCTGGATCACACATATGGAAAACTATAGCCTAAGGGAGAAGAATAATCTAGGCTAACAGTTTCTAGGAAGTGAGAAATTGGAAGAGAGCTAAGGCCTGGGAATACTCATTGAAACAATCACCTCCTCTTTAAGGCAATGTAGAAGCGCCCCAACTAATCCAGGAATGTATCAACCAAAACAAAATTCTGGTTAAGGACCTTTGGGAAGACTCAAATACAGAACAAGAGTACAGGGTTTGGGCACCTCGAGATTGGTGGGAACACTTTGGTCCTGAAGAGGAAGTAAACATAATAGAAGAGACCTTAAACAATATAAGGATATGGATCTTGCAGTCACGACGTAAGTTATTGCCCAGAATGGAAATTTTCCTGATAAGGAATGGAAAGGTGGTCGACACAAACGAATTCTCATGGTTCTTCTTTTCATGCACTTATCCATCATTGTTTTGTTCATGGAGAGAGGAAAATATCAGGGAATCAACATAATGGAAGACCATCTTCAGGAGGAAGGTGAGAATATCACATACGGACGACGTCTAAGTCGTAAAAGGGAAGATACTCTTTTGGACAAGGGTCATAGGGTCTTCCGCATGCAGAAGAGAGCTAGGTGGGAGGCCCATATATTTGAATTGGGTTTACCTTTGACTCTGTAGCTCTAAATTCAAGGAGTGGAACAACAAATATGGTAGAATCTAGACAAGGACATCCAGCATGAGGAGTGTCGGAAAGTGGAAGATTGGGTTATGGATCCGGGAAACAATGTTTCTCGCCTCATCCTTTACGAAAGGACTGTTTCTCTATATTGGGTGATGAAGAACTTGATGGGGCATGTTCTTTGTGAGCGAATGGAGAATACTAAAGGATGGGAGCCGATGGAACAGTGGCAGAATATGATTCAATTTTATTCAAAGGAATTGCACCAGAAGATGGAATTCTTGATGCAATCCATGGGCATCCATTTTCCTACTAATCAATCGCCTTCGGAGGATGGGAATCCTCAAGCTCACGTCCCAAACATGCCTTACATTCCGCTGTAATGGTTCTTTGGGATCGATGGTTGTTTCTTTTCTGGTTAGGTGGTGTTTTCCTGGTTTCTACCACTATGGTTTGTCTATTTGTATTAAGTTTTGGTGTAGAAGTATTATTGGCTGGGATTTTTTGGGAACTCTAGATTAGATGAAGGCTGGTTTCCACATAAATTGTAATTCTAGTGTTATGTTATGGGTAGGACAGTCATATGGCAATTCTCACTTTGTAAGGCCCGAGGGCCAAGAATTGGAAAAGATCAAAAGCGTTTCGTCCTGTTTTGCATGAATGCAATCTCCCTTTTATATATATAATAAAAAAACCTTCTTACTTTAAAAAAAAAAAATTCGAGTTGATTGATAAATATAAACTACAATGCTACTATTGTAAATGCCATTTTTATCATGTAAAACAAATTTTGTAAATGTGTGTCAGGTATTATTTGATATGTCGAATCTTCTCAACATTGTATGCATACAAAGTCATCCTTTTTCATAATACTTGAACATCAAGTTTTATAAAATTAAAGATAAGAAACACCTAAGCATTTAAAAGTTAAGAAAGACCTAAGCATTTGAAGTAGTTAATTAAAAATTAATCTAATATTCAAGTTCCATTAAATTAATATATATATATATATATATATATATATATATATATATATATATTTTATACGGTAGAGTAGATAGATTCCTAAGAGAATAACATTGCTAAGAATTTGGTAAAGATGAATCCAAGTGCATTGTGGGTCCACTTCCAATACACCATCGATAAAAAGATAATATTTCTTCCCTCATTCTATAGTCTCTTGTTAAAAAATGGTATAATGCTTCTATATCAACATATGTTTTGAAATTTTTTTGATACTCGTAGTAACAAGAGATATTACATAAATAAGCTTCCAATATGTTTGATTCAAGTTTAATTAATATTTTCCGTCGCAATAAGAGTCAATTAAAGTTTAAAAAAATAAAACATTATTTGGTACACTACCACAACTCAAGTTCATGAATCAGAAAGGAGACTACCAATGGTAGTATTATCCTTAATATGGATCAAAATTCAACATGGTTAATCCAAAATATATTCAATGCAGATTTAATTTAGACATATTTACATTATTTGGTAAACAACAACAACTCAAGTTCATGAATTAGAAAGGAGAATACCAATGGTAGTGTTATCCTTAATATGGATCAAAATTCAACACGGTTAATCCAAAATATTATCCTTAATCTCTATCAAAATTCAACACAGTTAATCCAAAATATTATCCTTAATCTGGATCAAAATTCAACACGGTTAATGATCCAGATTTTATCAGCAGAACGAAATGAATACATATTATTATCAGAAGCTTAACACAAAATAACAAAGATACAGTAAAACTGGTGTTCTATTCAATAAGAAAAAATGCTAGAACTGTAAAATGCAGCAGAAAACAAGCTTGTTGGAATGGTGGTGCCTTATCTCTGAGAAGAGATGTGACGGCTGCGCTCATTCTACAAGAATATGGTTACAATGAGGCTCTCAAGGCCTTTTATAATAAATAGGAATGTCAAAAACCCTAGACATCCAAAAACCTAACCCTAGGAGATGAAGTGCCAAAAGTCATGTGGGCCCTGTTTGGGTAAGTTAGTACATCAACTTCTCGGGGTCGTAACTTTTGCATACGATCTCCATTTGGGGCAACCATTTGGGCCCCCAAATCACCAAAAAAGGTCGTTTAGGGCCTCAAAATGGCCCCAGAAGTTCAGGACCCAAGAAACTGCTAAAAATAGTACAATACCAAAATTGCCATAAAACTGTTTTGAGCCAGTTGGAAAGGTGGGTGGCCACCAATATCCACTTGGATTAGTTAATCCAAAATATATTCAATGCAGATTAGTTTTAGACATATTTTAGTGAGAATCTTAAATTTGCAAAACTAATTTCAATATTAAGATATACAACAATAATCCTACCTGCATTGATTTGAATGTTTTTGAATTGGTTTGAGTGGCTATTGCATTAATTTCTATATATTATTTTTTTATATTGATTCGGGTGTTTTGTGAATTGATTTCAATGTCCTACTATAATGTAAAATTGGATGATGTACAATGGGATAAATCTATTTTAACGTTCATGCATTGGTTTCAGCTTTTGTTGCATTGATTTCAATATATTAACTTCGTAGATTGATTTCAATATTCCATGCATAAATGTTTTGTGCATGATGTCATCTCTTTGATAAAGTGTTTCGGTTACAATGTCCTCCCACAATGAGAAAATGGATGATCTATATATTGAGAATATAACAAATCAAAACACGAGAATGTGTTAGGTGACAAAGAGAGGAGTTAAAAGAAATGATTGATGAACAAAAGAAAGATCAAACAAAGAAGAAAGGGAGATTCAATGACTATGAGATAAGTGACTTACAAGGCTTGTGCAATTATCATACAAGATGAGATTAAGCATGTAAAATATATCCTCATAGATGAAATGAGTTTTCTCGAAAAAAAAATGCTAATAAAAATTGATTCAATATAGATTAAGATTTATCACTCTCATATATGTTTTATCATCCATGTTTATATTTATTCCCTTTTCTTAATATTCACATTTTTCATCATTCAACATCCTTACTTAATTACTATTCATCTTATTGCTAGTGAAACTTATGTAAAGGCATTGTTGGTACTTCTCTCTAAATTATAAATGATCTTTAGTAAATTTCAAATGATCATGTTGATCACAAACATATATACATACATAATGATGATCATATACAACTTTATGTTGATATGACCAGCTGCAAGCACACTCGATCTATCTTAGCTCTGGATCTATCGAGCACAGAGAGAGAGATCAAATTCCTCAAGGTGCTAACATTTCCTCAAGTTTTTCACTCTAAAACGAGGTTTTCACATTGAGTGATCAAGTGCACATATTTATTCAAGTTTTCACACTAAAAAGAGGTTTTAACCTTAAGGGATAGATTCATAGTTAAAACGGATATCTGATTCTATTTAATTCATTTTTGAAATCCATTAAAAATATATCTTTTTATATTTTTATCAAAAATCAAGTGATGTTGGTTATTATAATTCTCTGTTATACAACATGTGTCTATCAAAGGGTCATGAAAGGTCTATGATTAGATTCGAGATCATTGTCATTTAAGATATCAAAATTTACTAGGATTTGGGCCACTTGATAAGACCATTGTAAATTATTAGATATTGAGAACTACAAAGCTTGATTAAGTTTGTATCAAACAAATTATGAACCACTTTCTTTTATATCGACTAGTGAAAACAAGGTCATCATATAGCCATATAGAATTAGGATTGGAAGCATTACTTAAGACAATATCATAGTTAGAAGTTGTTCTAATATTAGTCTCCAAGCAAGAGGATATTACTTTCATTTCTTAGGCTATAAATATCATGTTTTAAATCATTATGATGAAAATTTTTATCAAGGATTTTTCTTTGATATGAAGTAGAATTAATAAACACAAAATAACATATGGTTATATAAATCCTCTTAACATTGGTATCTCAAATATTTAACTACATGTAGCGTTGAATGCTTCCCTAGACTTACCCTTTGTATTTTCTACCTACCATCCTTGCGGTCTTAGACTTTAGACTCTGTTCTGGGGTTTCCGCAGGTCCATGCCCATTAAGAGCTGCAAAAGGTAGGCTATAACACGAAAAATAAGGATCGCCAACAATAAAGTTTCAACTGTAACGAGCACTTGAATGGCGATATTTAACATTATGTTGTTACAATAAGAGAAAACCAAACTAAACAAACTGCAGACCAGATCGAAGGGCAGCTTCGAGACCGCACAATCTAGATTCTTCTTGATCCTTATAATTGTTTGAAAATATTAAATGAAGTTAAACACAGCCACTTCATGCGCCTTGATGATTTAAACCGTCATGGCCTGCGTAAGAAAACAAATTGTAATGTTAATGGTCAGTTCAGGTTCATGAATTTCTAATTTATAAAGGAAATGGTTATTGTAATGCGAATAGTCCACAAAAAATTAAACACTAATACGTTTTCTCCAACAAACGAGAATAGAGAGGCGCAGACCGCTCGCTACTTACACGATTTGCGAGTTGATGAATCAGTAGAAACTCAAGATGATTATTTATATTATCTCAGCTTTAACCATTGACCTTCCTCGTTCCATCCCTCTTGCCACACGCTCGTCTTTATTTTCTTCTTTTTCTTTTCATTTTCACGCATCCTTTTTTCTTTCCCTCGTTAATTGCCTTTTGTCACATAATAACGAAAACGAAATGTTTCATGTGATCATCTAGTGTCGAAGTCTTTAATTAGGTTAGGCATTTTTATGACTTAAATTAGGTTAGGTATTTTTATGATTTTTTTTGGAGTGAAATTGGTTATTAGGTAATTAGGATGGGTTTGGTATTGGAAATGGTGAAGAAATGTCCATGTGTGAGTTGTTCATGTGAGCTTTCCTAGGAGTCATTGTGTTGAGTCAGTGTCTAGTTGTCCTTGGTTGTGAGAAGGATCGAGAGATGACGGTGGTCATCTGCCTAATAATGCTATATATATGTAATGGTGTTTGGTTGAATAAGATAAGTGATTGGTGAGATATATCTTGATCTCACCTGTGTGGTGTTTTCTTTGATTTTGGTTTATTGTTTAATTTGGTATCAGAGTTAAGCAAGAGTCTATGAGGCTTGTGTGATTACAATTGCTTTGCTGAGATATAATTATTGGTAGCACAAGCTCAAGTCTGATCGCAATGTTGTTGCAAACTATGCTGGCGTGAGGTGGAGGTGAGGCCGTAAACCGTGGTGTGGAAGCTGTAAAGGCTGTGAGGGTGGGTCAACCCTATGTTGAGACCCTGAGGCTGCTGCGTTACTAATCGTTGATCCAAACCTATTATCGAAGATTGTGTATTTGCCACTGTCATAGTTTGAGATCCTGAGCTGCAGAAGGGCAATGTGCAGCACTGAATTTGTGAAGGTAAAAGGTGAGTGTAATGTCCCCTCCTACCATACCAGCATGATAGAGAGGACGTGGTGCTCAATCCGGGAAATTAACCCCATTTCCATTAAATAAACTTATGGATACAATGACATGTATATGTGCATGCTATAGAAACTCAACGGAAATTAAACACGTCCCGTTTGATAACATTCATTCAGGTTTTCTGTGACAGCCATTAAATAAAGACCTTTGCAGAAATTATACAAGATCATATGGAATGCATAACTTTTAAAAACACAGCGGAAGTAAATTCATTTATCACATCCACATACATTCATAATATTCATCAGATGATAATTGCAAATTTAACACAAGAGAATACTTATCTCAATAAGGTAGCCCCAAGCAACTGGCTATGCAACTGCAACGTTCCACCCAACCATAGGCCAGTT
Organism: Larix kaempferi; assembly: GCA_027924585.1. Lineage (NCBI taxonomy): Eukaryota > Viridiplantae > Streptophyta > Pinopsida > Pinales > Pinaceae > Larix > Larix kaempferi. Next base: position 2,206,967 of record BSBM01000247.1, read on the forward strand.
GTGCTTATCAACCTCTTGATACAACTGCCACCCCCGAGCTGGGCATGATCTCTACAAGGAACCAGGGAACAGCAGGCTCACACATAGCCAAGCATACACCAAGATGAGCCAAGCCAATATGCAATTGGGTTTATCAGGCTGCTAGGACATGGAAGGGAAGAATTGTTAAGCTAGTGAGCTCAACCACAGAGCGATGGGTACCCCTCCCAGATCTATTCAACTTGGCACTCACAATGCCTACACAACCAATCACAAGGAAGTATTCTCCTCACTGCCACACAGTCCCTCAAGCCATACCTTCCTTTCTAGTGCTCTCAGGGTGTGCATAGAAAAGTAGCCAGCCCTCTTGATCTTCTTGAGAGGTTACTCCCTACACTAGGTTTATCAAGCCCATCCTGTCCACTACCATTCCAGTTTCTTGCTCACAGGTTCACAACAAAACAAGGATGCACATAATAGCAAAACTACACTTGCTGAGCATGAAGAAAACGTTTTCCACAGTGGAATGCATGAGATGGGGTTTCAACTAACTCAAAAAAATGTGGGAACCCACAAAAACGAAATGGGAAGTTGGGGAACAACCCAGGGAAGCCAAATCCGTTTTAGAAAAAATGTCCTTGGACATTCGGGGGCAAAAACGACCTCCATATAGTCCCCAAATCGTGGCCCTTCTCTCCCAAGCTACTGTATATGCAAAAACGAACTCTCAGGCATGGAAAAATGTAGGATTTGGATGAAAAATGTGTAGGGAAAGACCCAGCTAGCTCCCCCTGCGTGAATGAATGAAGACTCCCTATTCAGAATGGCTTTGGGCACCATTTCTTGGATGTTTTCTTGCCCAACAAGCAAAAAAACGAATTTCCAGGTTGATGACTTGCCCATGCACGAAATTGGCTGCCATACTTCTTCATTTCGAAGGCATTAACTGCCTTAACAAATTTCTTGGAAGAATTAAATGATTGGGTGCATGAGACAAAATGGGTAGTTGGTGGTTTATGGGTTTCCTCATTGACACATGGATTAATACCACTAGCTCAAGGGTTTGAATAATCCCCCCCCCCCTTTTCCTTGTAGAGTCATGCCCCATCTCTTTTGTTGCATTGCATAGCCGGTTGTGGGTTTTTCATTAAAAATTCGTAATTACATGATGTCTTATATACGTTGTGGCTATCTAGCACAAGAACCATAGGCATCTATCTTTAATTGCCGATACATGAAACGCTAAATCAATGGTGTGGCCTTGGCCTTGAGCTCCTCACCATGATTAAATTACAATATTCACATCATTTACGATTTAATACAAAGGGGTCAAAATGGGGACATTACAGTGAGTTTTCACAATGTCAAATCCATTTACTGAAAATTATTTAAATGAAGCCTCGAGACTTAATGGGGACAATTATGTTGATTGGAAATTTAAGTTGTTAACGGTGTTAGAAGAAATGAATGTGTGGTCTATAGTTAGTGGGGATGAGGCTAAAACTAGTACTGCTACTAGAATCCCAGATTGAGAAAAGCGAGAATTGAAAGCAAAAGTGTTGTTGCGCATGTCCATAAAAGACAATATAACCCCACACATTAGAGACTGGAATACATCCAAAGAAACGTGGGATGTGCTCAAGGTTCTCTATGAGACAATGAATTCCAATCACATTCTCTACCTAAAGAGCAAGTTGTTTTTCATCAAAATGGAGGCGCATCATAAGATCACCACCTACATATCCAGAATCAAAGATCTAAGTGATTAGCTTGGTGCAATTTGTGAGAAGGTATCCAGCACTTATCTTGTAACAATTGCATTAAAATTCTTAATTAAAGATTACCAAGTGTTCATTTCAAGTCTTGCAGCTAGAGAAAAGTCTCCCACCTTTACTGAGTTGACACAGATCCTCTTACAAGAGGAAGAAAGAATGAAGACATTCCACTTAGATGCAAGGTCCTCAGATTGGCACTTGTTGCAAAAGGAAGGAAACCATACAGACGCAAGCTATGGGATCGAAGTAAAGGAGGTAATTTTCAAGCAAAGAAAAAAGGTATAGCCTCATCCAAGTATGAATCTAATGTTAAGAAGAATGATGAATGTTTTTTATTGTGGAAAACATGGTCATCATGCCAAAGATTGTTATACAAGGAAAGCAAATGAAGAATCCAAACATAACCCTAGGAAGCATAAAGGAATTTTGTGAACAATAACACCTCATTGAATGAAGGATTTAAAAATATTAAGTTGTACATCTCGCAAGCTGCCATGTCTATAGAGACTCGTGATAAGAATGCCTCGTATGTTGATTCTAGTGCGTTTGCTCATATGTCTTCTAACAAGGAATGGTTTCATGAGTATTCTGAAAATATAGATGGTGCTCATGTCTATTTGGGAGATGATAGATCATTAAAGGTACAAGGATATGGAATTCTATGTGTAAACATGCCTAATGCTCAAATGAGAGAAATACATAATGTTATGTATGTCCCTGAAATAAAAAGAATTTGATATCTATTTCTTCCATTGCTGATCAAAATATTAAGGGGGATTTTCTGAAAACAGAATGTGTTGTGAAAGATGTCTCTGATTACTACAAAGTTATTGCTAGTGGAGCTAGAGATGGAGGACTCTACAAGTTGAATGTGACCAAGACATGACATCATGCATTCGCAGCTGCAGCAATGTCAACAAACAATATTTCGCATTAGAGGTATGGACACCTTAATCAAAATGACTTAGTGGTTCTTCACAAAAATTCAATGGTTGAAGGCCTTCTTTTTTTGAAATATGAACATTAAGAATGTGAAGCATGTTCTCTTTGTAAACAACACAGAGATGAATTTCTAGTTCACAAGGAGAAAAGGCAAATGGATATACTTGAGTTGATTCATACTGATGTGTGTGGACGAGTGCAAACTAGATCTCTTGGGGGTGAATCATATTTTCTCATATTCGTTGATGATAGATGCAGGTATACTTGGGCATATTTTATAAGGAAAAAGAATGATGTATTTGAGTACTTCAAAGAATTCAGAACTATGGTGGAAAAGCAAACAGGTAGATCTCATCAAGGGGGAGAATACTCGTCTAAAGCATTCAAAAATGACTGTAAAAGTCATGGAATTGTGCAATAGTTCACTGTACCACACACACCTCATCAAAATTGTGTTGCTAAGAGAAAGAACAAGTCATTGGTGGAATGTGCTCACAGCATGTTGAAAGGTAAAAATGTTTCAAATGGTTTTTGGGCAGAAGCTATTAATACTGCAGTTTATTTAAAGAATAGAAACCCTACTAGATGTCTAGATCATAAGTCACAATTTGAATTCTTACATGGATACAAACATGAAGTTAGTCATCTTAGAGTGTTTGAATGTAAAGCATTTGCTCACATTCCCAAAGATGAAAGAAGGAAACTTGATGCAAAATCAAGTAAATGCATTTTTATTGGATATTGTGATGATCATAAGGCTTATAAATTGTATGATCTCAAATTACATAAGTTGATTGCAAGAAGGGATGTTGTGTTTCATGACAACAGAGATGAATACAATGGTTTGTGGAATACCTCTTTTAATAATGATGATTATGTTAAAATTGGTATAAGTGATGAACAGGAAAATGATCAAATCAAGGAACAGGTACAAGGACCAAAAGTGGAAGCATCAAGCAATCAAGGAGAAGAAGATGAAAATAGTAAATATCCAAGGAGATCATCTCGACAAATTCAACCACCTATAAGGTACAAAGACTATGCATTAGTGACTCATGTAATGAATGTTGTTGAACCTATAAATTATGAAGACGCAAAATAACATAAAGAATGGAGAGATGCTTGGGAATGAAGAATATGAGTCTATAATGAGCAATGATACATGGGAACTTACTGAATTTCCTGAATACAATGTTCCTATAGGATGTAAATGGATGTATAAATCAAATATTAAGGATGATGGTACTATTGATAAATATAAGGCCCCTCTTAGTTGCTAAAGGCTATTCTAAAAAAGAAGGTATAGATTACGAAGATACCTTTGCACCAATAGAAAAAATGAATACAATCAGATTAATGATAGCATTAGCTACAAAATATGATTGGGTACTACATCAGTGAGATGTGAAATATGCCTTCCTAAATGGTGATTTGAAAGAGGAAATCTATCTTGAATAGCCATAAGGGTTTGGGAAACCAAGTCAAGAACATATTGTGTGCAAATTAAAGAAAGCATTATATGGCCTAAAACAAGCTCCTAGATCATGGTACACCAAAATTGATAGCTTCTTTATTAAACAAAGATTTCAAAGGACTAATAGTGATCGAAATATGTACGTGAAGAAAGATTTAGATGGGAAGATATCCTTAATTTCATTATATGTGGATGTTCTCATGCTTACAGGAAATTCAAATGAAGTTATTACATCCATAAAAAAGCATTTGTCTCAATTTTTTTAGATGAAATATCTGGGGCAATTGCATTATTGTTTGGGTCTTGAACTATGGAGGGACAAAGGAAATACTCTTGTCAGCTAGAGAAAATATGCATTGGATATTATCAAAAGATTCAATATGAATTAGTGCAAGGAAGTATATATTCCATTGATGCATAACGAAAAACTTAGCAGCAATGATGAATCAAGAGAAGTGAATGGCACTCTGTATCATCAATTGTTGGAAAGTCTCAATTATCTCAACAATACCAGACCATATATTGCATATTCTGTTAGCATACTCAATCGGTATATGGCCAAGCATCATTAGATTCATTGGCTAGCTGCAAAAAGAGTTCTTAATTATTGGAAAGGAACTTATAATTATGGAAATGAATTTAGTAATAATTGTGATGTTAAGTTGACAGGATATACAGATTAAGACTGGGTGGGATATGTTGATGACGTGAGATCAACAATAGGTTGTGTGTTCCAGCTTGGATTAGGTTCCATCTCATGGAGCAGTAGAAAGCAATATACTATGTCCCTATCATCCACTAAGGCAGAATATAAAGCATTATCTAGCTCTACCTGTGAAGCCATATGGTTAAGAAGAGCTCTTGAAGATGTTGGAGAGAAGCAGAAAGGACCAAGTGTCATCAAATGTGACAACTAGAGTTCAATCAAGTTGTATAACAATCCAGTCTATCATGCAAGATCAAAAAATATTGAGACTCAACATCATTTTGTGAGAGAAAAGCTTCAATCCAAAGAGATTGATCTGGCCTATTGCAAAACTGATGAGAATGTTGATGATATGTTTACTAATCCAATTGGCAAGGTCAATTTTGAAATGTTTAGATATATGTTAGGAGTTGTTGAAAATACATTTATCCATTAAGGAGAGGTATTGGAAATAATGAAGAAATGTCCATGTGTGAGTTGTTCATGTGAGTTGTCCTACGAGTGAGTGTGTTGAGTCAATCTCTAGTTGTCCTTGGTTGTTAGAAGGATCCAAATGATGATGGTCATCTGCCTAATAATGATATATATATGTAATGGTGTTTGGATGAATAAGATAAGTGATTGGTGAGATATTTGTTGATCTCACATATGTGGTGTTTTCTTTGATTCTGGTTTATTAGTTAATTATTAGTACTCGCGTGACACATGATTCAACCCATCTGCTACCACTACACTTCTACGTACACCCACACATCCCACAAACATGGGGAATAGGTAAAAAGATAATCACCAATTGAATTACACCTATTTCTATTTTATTAACAAAACATTGTTCATAATCATTTCAATTTATTCATTTAAAATGTTTAATAAATATGTGTAGTTTTAAACTTTTTAAAAGATTAACATTGGTTTGATGGAAAAACGTATATGAAGGTAGTTGTCCTTTTAAGTATTGATATTGATTTTGATGTGTATAATCATATTCTTTTTCCCCTTTTAAGTTTGTAGCACCTCTCATGATTCGACATATTGCAATGGCCTGGCTAGTAATACATTTTAATTTATTATATACTATGTTTATTTGTTGATACTATTTGGTGTAAATATTGTTTTTGGAAAGAAAATTAAATATATTAATTTTTGTTGAATTAATTGTTTTATAATGATAATGAACATAATGATTAGTAAAGTTTAAATAAAAAATAATAGTTTAATTTTAAAATCATTTTTGAATTAACATTAATTATATACATATATATGAATTACTATTAAATGAAAAATTACTAATTCAAATAAATGTTGATATAATACACCACAATTATATTAAGATATCAAAACATCTTATATAATATTATTATATTCATTTTTTTAAAGAACACAATGTATAAGCTCTATCATTTTTATGCATTTTATGGATATGGATAGTCGTCATCCTTTCTATGACATGGTGGAGTAGTGTAAAATAGTTACCTAGAAATATCATACATGATATATATAATCATTGATTTGTTATGTACTCGAAGGGAATCTATATATTTGGCCAAGCCCCTATTAATTCAGGTTTAGAAGCTATAAATTTTTGTTATGGCTATTGTTTGATTATAGCGTAAATTGCATTATATTAAACAAAATTTTTAAATTAGCATTTTTTAAAAAAATTATTGGTTGTAGAAAGTGATATTGCTCTGGTTTTCTGCTTCCTAGGAGGGGACAGTGCATCACGTAGTCTTGGGTACAAGACAAACAAAATTCAGAAATCACAGCGCACTCCATAAATGCTCGAACCCCTCCACCCAGGGAAATCACTGCTCTCCATCTTCCCGTGACAACCACACCTCATTTCTAGTCCACCTATTCCCGTGATTTCTATTCGAAACCTAGATTGTGGACCAGTTAGTGGAATATGTGGTGTATATTTAATGCTAAACACCTCTCCCCCTATTACCCTATCTCTATTTTTATTATATATTGGATGAAACGAACGCCACAGATTTTCACGAATAATTTAATTCATCCCCAATAATCATCTAACTCCGTAAATATGTTCTAATTCAATTAGTCTCCAAAAACCCTCGCAGTCCTTCGTAGATATCTTCTACAGTTTAAAGCTATCAATGATCAATGGGGATCGAGGTTTGAAGTTTGAATCGTTTCCAGTTCACGCACAAACAGACCAGTTGGGGCTCGAGGTGCATTCAGTTGTTGACCCATGTTTTCTTTTTCATGCAAAAAAAACAACTTTTATTAAATAACAAGTTGTATCCAAGATACCATAGGCTCGGTGCAATTATATCAAAACGAGCTCAAGAGATCTAGTCCAATCATCAGAAGGTGACTAAGCATGATTCAGGAACTAAACAACTAGACAACAAACTTGACAAAATACAAAAAACCAACCATCATCCAGATATTAGACAATGTCCAGATTATGCAAATCTGCAAGGCCTCCATCACAGAATTTCCAAACCAAGATGGAACCATCCATATCCCCCAAGGCAAGCTTAGAAAGCTTATCAGCTTCCGTGTTAAACTCACCATAAATATGGGAGAAAGATGAATCATGGAAGCGAAAAATAAGAGAATGCACTCTACTCATTCACCCATGCAGAACTAAGGAAGTGAAACCACATTTCCGTTTAGCCCAATTAATAATAACCTACGAGTGGCCAAAGATACACAGACGAGAAAGGCCCAAAGAACTTGCCAAGTACAGCAGGCCCCAAAGGGCAATCAATTCTGAACGCATATTGCTGCCCCGTCCAGCACCAAACATGAAAGAATAATGCAAATGCTGATCCACTTTTAAAACTCCACCGGCACCACAGAAATGCATGCTTGAAGTTGAATGAACAATAAAATCAATATAATATATTCCCCTTCTGCAGCGTTCAATGAAAAGCTTGAAAAAATAGTGTGATATCCCAAATAGTATGTTAGTCAAGATATTGAACAACTCCAATATTTTGAATTAGCACATGCCGAAAAAATAAAAGAGCACAAGAAAAAATGAAAACAAAGACCCTTTTAACTGAAAAGGTAGCACAAGGGCACTGGAAATGTGGAGTCCTTTCTATGCAAATTGAAAGTGTAAGGAGTACTTCACACTCACAATTGGATTCTTCCAGTGCATAATTTAAAAAAATCAGAAGTATATTTTAGGCCATGTGTTACTTTATTTTACATTATTAATGCCAAATGTTATCCCAGTGACCTATTGGCATCGATCGGCTAGCAACTTGACCTTTCCTTTAATTTCATGCAATATTTTTCTTAAACATTTTGAACATCATCTTTGATATTTGTATGGCATGCTTCTAGACCACCTTTGTGAGATGTCAAAAGTGTCACAGGACCCAATCAACCTTTTTTGGAGTTGTCTGGCATGTACGAATTTGTGGAAAGTGTTGCAAGCTATGTTAGATCAATTACCTCAAACCAGATCTATTTGTTATGTCCCCGATCTATTTTTTCCTACATTGTTGCAGCTTGCATATCTGGAAGCGAAGGAGAAAATATTGTCCTGTGGGAATTCTAATCCACACCCAACATTAATATTAGTATGGACATGCAGTTACGTAATTATCTACAAAATCATTTATTCACAATTGTTTGGCAAATTCAAAATGCAAATAAGACTGCCATTAGGAACCCGATAAAAATCCTTCTTTGTTAACGTCCGTACCAACCAGCGGGCATCCCAACTATTACTTATTTATTGGTTGGTTGGAGACTCCAACGGGTTAATAAGATCTTGATGAGTTCCTCCAGGAAGGTCAGGCCAGGCTCATTTGATGCTATATCAGGGGTGCATGGAGAAGCAAACTGGGCTAGCGGCTTGGCCTGTAGACCTAGTTGGACTCTTACCTTTATAAATAAACAGTAGTATTAACCTTTCTTCATTTATCAAGATATTGTGTGGCTGTAATCCTCACGATGAAAAAACAAAACGATAATGGGATGCACTATAGTGGGTAAATGTTAAGGCAGAGATTTATAGTTTAAATGAGTCACCCAATTCTTTTTTAACCTAACATACTCCTTGAGCTGAGGGTTGAGTTGCGTTTTTGGTTTTGTTTTAAAAATATTGTATGGTAGTCGATGACCTATTTAAGAATGTATTTTGTCTGGCATTTACGCTAATTACATGTTTGTCAGTATTTACTAAAATGATACTTGTTAAGGATTTTAAGGAATTGACTCAAACTGAGTGGGAGACGATACGGTTAATTGTATTAAATACGAGTGGTATTTTGCGTATAGAGTTGATGGCGTGAATCTATGCACATCAGCTTTGGCTTTAATCATTCAATTTTGGGCTTTTAGTGGTCTAGATCTTGGGATTTTAACATTCTAGTTCCGTTGATCTTGGCTCATTAAAATTTCCTTGTACAGGTACGAGTTAAGTTCCAAAGGCTTACAATAAAATTAATGTGTGGTTGGAAATTATAAGATGACCTAGCTATGTATTTTTCTTCTTTGCACTTGTCATTGGTACGTTTGGTATAGAGGCCAGCAAAGACTATTTCGGAGAACTTGAGCAGACTGTGGGTTTCGATCTATATGCCGTATCCAATCTTGCTGGCAAGAGTATGACTCTTTAACTGATTTCTGGATGTTTTATAGTTGAACTAGTGATTGTAGATATGTTGCAAAATAAGTTCTTTTGTTTGTTTATATATATCATTTGGAGCTTTTGGAAACATAATTTGACCAAGTATATACCCACTCTGCCTCCTCATTTCCAGTAGCAAGTAAAGAATATTTCTTGATTTGTAGGAGTAGGCATTTGTTTTGACTCACCATTCTTGCCTTTTGTTAAGGTTCTTGTGTGAATTCTAGGCCAGTTATAACATTAATCATTCTGGGGCATTCCTAATTGTTGTTTTTATGCAAATTTAAAATGAGGGGCATTGGGCATCGACCCTATTTTTCGTTTTCTATTCGTTAAGGAAATACGCATTTACTTGGTTGCTACCTGAATGTTTTATGGTGTCGATTATAGACTCACAATTATCCCTTGATGTTTCAATGAGTCAAATATGATAATGTCGCTCTCCCACTTTTTACTGAATGTAGTATTCAGAGGCTGGGGATGAGTACTTTAGGTTTAGGTTTATGTTGATTATCTTGTTTGTAATTTAAAAAAAAAATATTTAACTGCCATTTTTAAGCGCATTCCTTTAAATCATATTACAATAGTTCAACTAGACATTTAACCTGGGATTCGTATTGATCAATTTGGCTAAAAAACTAGATGCTGCAAAATTTATTATGTATGGTTTCTCTAAGTTTAGACATTTAACCCGGGGTTTATATTCAATTTGGCTAAAAAATCTGATGCTGCTGCAAAATTTATTGTGTATGGTTTTTCTAAGTTTAGACATTTAACCTGGGGTTTATGTTCAATTTGGCTAAAAAACCTGATGCTGCAAAATTTATTATGTATGGTTTCTCTAAGTTAAATATGACTGTGTTTTCATTAAATAATAGAAATGAGAAATAAATGTATGGTTTCTATATGTTAAATATGATTGTGTTTTCATTCGATTATAGAAATGAGAAGGAGAAGTGTTTTGTGAGTAAAGTATCTAATTGCACCACCATGGTAGACTGGATACATGAGTTAGGTTGAGTGAGCACTTTGTACAAGGAATTAACAGGCAACTAGGAGTAAGCCAATATTATTTTGCAATCTTAATTTCAATGCATTTTTATGATTTGGATTAACATTTTGACATTCAAATAATTATATAAGTAGTAACTTAATTTAAAGATTATCATTTATGGAAAGAGTACAATATGTTAAAAGGTTATTAAAAAAATAATGAATTTTAAAAAAAAAAACTAAAGTATTTTAACATGTTATTAAATATAGAGAAGTTCTTTTAGTATTTAAAGCTATAAAGAATTGAGTAATGGATAATCCATATTTGTTATTTTTGGGGTTAGAGAGGCCAACCCATATTTTGAAAGGGAATTAGTGACTATATTGCTCAAAACGCAATTTTTTAAAATTTATTCATACAATGATTCCATCTATTATTTAAATCCATAACAACCACGATGAATAGATCGATGATATTCTGGATATCTATCATCTATCGTTTGGTCTTGGACAATAGACCTTTTTCCACTGGTGGGAAGGTTAGAAGTACGGGATAATGTCTTCGTTTTTATTAATCTTAATTCCAAGTTATTAAGGTTTTATAAATGCATCATCAAATCTAATTTTCGTTGTACATGATAATTCGATGAATAACGTACTTAATCTTTTTAATTATTACATAATTTGAATTCATTTTGATGAAATGTATATGTAAATAATTTTGGACACATAATAATTCAATATATCAACATATTTATTTTTCTTCGTTGTTAGATATTATAAATCCATCTCCATGGAAGATTGTAAGAACTTCTCTATCCATGACACATTAATCGTTGCAATGAATATTAAATATTAAATACACTTAATAATTAATAATAATTAATAATAATAATTAATAATACTAAATAGGTATTATTGAGAAATTACGACTCGTCAAGTTAAGCCCAAGCTATATTTAAGCTGGCCAATCCATTGTATATTCATCGTTAAATTTATAATCAATGTGAGTTTAGAAGAGTTTTTCGCTCTAGTGTGCTCCAAGTGGTATCATAGCCATACTGCTCCTTGGCAACTTCCGCAGCTCCATTCACCTCCTCTCCAATTCTCACCTGCTCCATTCCCCGCTTTTCTCTTCCACACAACCTCCACTACCTCCACACACAACGTTGTGCTCCTCCCTCCGCTCTTCATCCTCCCACTCCCCACACACGCTGCCACTCCCTCCACCGCCCTTGTCCACACCCTCACGCAGCCCTCCCTCCCTCCGTCTCCACCTGCGTAACCCTTCCCTCCCTCCGCTTGTCGTCCTTCCCTCCCCACATCCCCTGCACGCACGTCCGCCGTCCTCCCTCCCCACGTGGCCTTCGCCATCCGTTGTCTCCACTCCCTGCAACCCGCCCTTACATCCTCGCCTCGCCTCCATTCGCCCACGTACACCTACATACAACCAAAAACCAAAAATTAAATACTATAATATTTCAAGTTTTATTGATAATAATTATTATTATTAAAACAAAATAAGGGGTATTACGAAATATACTAATTAATTATTATAGTGGAAATCTCATCTTAGTAACCAAAGGAAAATAAAATTCCTCCTTGTACAAGGAGTATGCCATAAATGAAGGAAATTAAAGCTAGAATGGAGATTTTGGAAAAAAACCAAGCTCGAGATACTAAAAATCTCGAAGGATTACACTCAAGGATCGACCAAATCAAAACAGAGTTGCAGGAAGGACTATCGGACACAGTTAAAAATGAAGTCAATGAAGTTCTAGCATGGGAGATGGAAGGAGTAAAAAGGAATATGTCAAGAGAGTTCGAAATCGGATTTAACAAAATCAAGTAGACGAGACATTGATCGCATTAGTTGGGAATGTATCAGGGAAAGATCAATATTCCTCAAGTTCAACCCATCATAAGACAATTCCTATCGAAGAGATCCGTCATGATCATTCTCCACATCCTTAACAACTGCTCTCTCCTCCAAAACCACCAATAGGTCGATATCAAATGAAACCTATATTAGAATTGTCAAAATTCGATGGCTAATCAAAACAGAGTGTGGCATGGACCAACAAGGCAAAAGAATTTTTCTCCATACATAATATCAAGTCAGAAGGAGAAATGATAAAATATGCTTCGATACAACTAGAAGGTCGGACATACAATATGGTATATGTGGTGGAAGGTTAGAACACAATCAACTAATCCTAATTGGAACACATTTAAAAACAACTTCTTTTAGAGGTTTGAAGATTTAAAAGAAAAAGACTTCTTTGCAAAGCTCAGCATACTACAACAGAAAGGTGACGTCGATGAATACATCGATGAATGGGAAGCCCTAGCGACGTGTGTGCCAGAACTCACAGATAGTCAATGTCTACAAACTTATATGTACGGATTGAAATCATATATCAGGGATGAACTAGAACTACTAAATGTATCAACCCTCGACAAGGCTAAGCGCAAAGCAAAACTTATTGAAGAAAAATTCAAACAATCAAGACAAGGGAACCCTAACAAGGGATATTTGCGACAGCAAGAGACCCAATGCAGGTATTGCGAAGATACATGGTCACCCAGTCATCAATGTAACAAATATTAGTCATATGGCTATGAAGTTGGAAAAAGCTCAAAAACATCAAGCAGTCACACCGATAGTGACAGGAAAAAGAAGAAGAATTCTTGTCGTTGTTGTGGAGAAGATTGGTTCCCAAGACATAAATGCAAGACCAATCATACAGTACATTGAAAAATCATTAATGGGAAGCAAGTACAGGTATCAAGAGAGGCAGAACAGTTGATTCAGATACAGACACAAGCTCATTTGAAGCATCAGTTGCAACGGTTACGTGTACTCAACAAGTTTGTAAGAAAGAAAAGGTACAGACACTAGAGAAAGATTACACCCAACAGAAGGAAATCCAAACACTTGGAAGAAAATATCTACCACCTCAGTTGAGAAATCATGACATCCTTAAAACGGAACAATTCATATTCCGAGTAACAAAATCTAGGAATTCAGGACCAAAAAGACTACAAGCTAATGGGAAAATTAAAGATAGGGATGTCACAATTTTTGTCAATTCTGGAAGTAATCATAATTTGATCGACATCAGTAAGGCAAGGGAACTAAATATTTTTGTGTTCCCCGCAAAAAGGCTTAAAGCCTGAACCATCGCTAATCAAGACATAGAAGAAGTAGGAAAATGTCATAAGGTATCATTGTACATACAAAACTTACACCTACAACTCAATTGTGTTGCCTTACCTCTCAAAGAAGTGGACATGGTATTAGGCGCTGACTGGTTAGCATCATTGGGGACTTACTCTACCAACCTGTAAGAGAAACACATGGAATTTGAATGGAAAGCAAATAAGTACCGACTGAATGGACTTAGACCGAGAGTTTCTCCACCCAAGCAGAAAGAATCATGACACAACAAAGAACGAGGCCATCATCAAGATAGAGGGACCGTTCCAAATCACTTAACTCAAATCAAGCATCAACACAAATCAAGAATAAAAGACAATGACTCCAAATACAGCTTCGAGGACAAAGCTCCCTTTAAAGGGGGTGGCAATGCAACGAATATTAAATATTAAATACACATAATAATTAGTAATAGTTAATAATAGTAAATAGGTATTATTGAGAAGTTATGACTCCTCAAGTTAAGCCCAAGCTATATTTAAGCGGGCCAATCCATTGTATATTCATCATTCAGATTATAATCAATTATTTGTCGCTTAATTCGAATACAATGTGGGTTTAGAAGAGTTTTTCGCTCCTAGTCTGTTCCAATCATACTCCCAATGGTTGACACTATCATAATGGATATCGTGCCACTCAAAATTTAATATTAGGATAGCATTTCATTGATCCATTTGGGCACATTTTAATTTAGACAATATCGTTTTTCTGCACACTTTAATCATGTTGTGAAAATAGAGCTTATGACGCTATCTACTTTGCCAAGAGCGATTGTTTTCTTAGTCATCCACATCTATGCATGCACTTGGAAAGTATGATCATATGAAATCTTGTTATTGAAGCATCTCCCAAAAAATGTTTAAAATCACTCCTAACCAAGACTTTGCAAATTTTGCATGGGTAAAGAAACCCTTCTTGACCAATCTAGTGACCTCTCGCAGGGCCTTTGGTCCCTCTAGATCCTTCACAACAGAGACATCGATTTATTGATCTGCTTCTCCTTCCACTGATATCATTCCACAATGCATGAATCTCTTATGTGTGATATACATGATCCCATAGCCCAAAACCAACAAAAATCAACTCACATGGATCTCTTTTATGTGATATATAGGATCCCGCAGCCTAAAAGCAAGAAAACTAAACTAAAACGCTATAGTAAATTCACTTGCTCCCAGCGCTAGCAACAAGAAATATTAATAACATCAGGGACATTGCCACTTTGTGGCTCTTGTATATTAATATGGATTATTGCTGTTAACTCTTGTTAAATCTTTCTAGTTGTTTCTTAGAGAGTTCAATACATTTTACATATTTATTTCCTAAACTAATTTTATGAAACACATTATCTAATATTTACTTTGGATAGTTCACATGTTCAAGCTAATTTAATTTGGATAGTTCACAAGTTTATATTGAGCACATTGCCTAATATCACAACTACAATCATTTTTCAGATTCAACAAGTCGGCTTAACTTTTTAGTTGATAATTACTTATTTTATGACCTTGCGTAGAATTAGTCTCTCACTTAAAAATCCAAAAGTGTTTATTTTTCCATCGTTCTCACCCAATCCTAATAGTTGATTGCATGAAATTATAAATTCGAGTAAGGACCCGTACTAAATATTATGATTCATTCCATGTAGGCCATGCTTTGAAGTGGCATTAGGTAGCCAATATGGATTACATTCTTTTAACTTGGTGGAAAGTTGTTGTTGCGAAACTCTAATATGAGTTAAGCTATCTAGACAACCAACCCTTTTAACAAAGCTCCAAAAACACACGAAACTCGAAAAAGGATTCAAACATTGGGTTTTTGAAAAAATGAGGTTTTGTCGCATTCAAACATGTGGTTTTTGAATAAATGAGATTTTGTATAGATAATGATTGAAAATGTTGGCAGCGGAAGCTAAATAAAACAGAGATAAAATAAAACAGAAATTAAATAATGACAATTAAATAAATTTTGGCACAAATATTTAACGTGGTAAAACCTTCGAAAGGGAAACATCTACGGAGCAAATAGTATCGGTATTCTTATTGCTCAAAGATGGAGATTACATCAGCCATAAATCAAGTCTACAACCACTCCTCACATTGATTCTCAAAATGATATTTGTCTCTATGGGATTACATGGATTTATAGCACTTCTTACACATTTACATGAAACTGGCCAATTAATTACACATTCTAACTTGAGCTGATTGGTCTCAAATGAAGGAAGAATAAAAGGATCTAGAAGATGCCATAATCCAAACTCACAGGAATCGGTTGTCACATTATCCAACAATATCCACCTTGACAACAATTTACCTGATACCTTTGTCTTGCTTTATCCCTCACCTTTTCTACAAGCCAAGAGAAACTAAGCACCACCGCAGCTTCTCTAATGTAACTAGTTTTGAGAACATATATGTACAACTATTTTGAGTGTGAACTTTTTCAAGAACCACTCCACCTTCATCAATAACTTGTCTTACAAAATGGTATTTTACAAAAATATGTTTTGTTTTATTGTGATAAGATAGATTTTTAGCCAAATGTATAGCACTTTGACTATCATAAAATATTTTTACATCATTTCCAAACCTTCTAACTCACCCAACAAACCTTTCAACCAAATTGCCTCTTTCCAAGCATGTGAAGTAGATATGTAATACCCCATTTTGACCCTTCGGGTATTTTGGATTTTAATATAAATAATGTATACATGTGATGTATGTTTTCATAGTGTAGAGCTCAAGGCCAAGGCCTTGCTAGTGAATGCTCAAATTATATTTAAAGGGAAACTATTTGATATTTTATTAGCCGTATGCTATTAAGCCATGGAAATTGTAAGAATTTTGAAAATAAATGAATATAATGCAATAAAAATACAAAAAAATGGCTATGGAAGAAACCAACAAGAGAGGGCCATGTGTATCCACTAGGGAGAGGTGAGGGGGCTGTAGGATCGTGGGAAAGAAAGAATTGGTTTCATGCGTACACAACCCAATAGTGAAGAAAGAGGAAGAGTCGCGATTCTGGAAAAAACCACGTTGACGGAGGAATGCCAAAACTCCCAAGAAACTGGAGGTGGAAAGGAAAATCAAAGGGGGCAAACCTTGAATAAAAAATGCAGAGGGAGGAAGCTGCTAGGACTTTTGGAAAAAGGAGAATAAAGAGAGAGCCAAACAAAGAAGAAAGGAAAAAATCACAACTCTGTGTAAGTCACGAATTGTAGAGCTGAGAATGCACATGATACCCTATGTGGGAAGTAAAACCTGATGGGGAATCCATGGACCAATCCCTGAGGTAAATTCTAGAGCAGGAGAAGAATTGTAAACCGGTGAGAAGACCTTGATTTGATAGCAACAGAACCAAGTTGCGGGATAGAGCTTCGGCCACAACCTTAAGAGGATCCCAACTAAGATAAGTGAGAAGATGGTAAGGCAGAGGTTGGATTTGCTTGATAAACCCAGTGAAGGCTAAAGTCTCATGAAGGCATTAGTTTGGACCTTTCTATGCCCACCATGAAGAGCAGTAGAGGGAAGCGGCCCTAAGGGAATGTGCAGTAGAGAAGTGGGCATTACTTGTGTTGGGTGTGGTAGGTATTGTGGGTGCCTTGACTATTGAATGGTTTTAGATTCCTATAGCTCTGTGTTTGAGATCACTAGATTAACATCATCGTTGTTGTTTTCCCTTGCATGCTTCATAAACCCAACTGTATGTTATATTATCATTAGTGTGAAGCCTTGATTGTGAAGAGAGCCTATTTAGCCCTCCTTAGTGGATACATAGCACAACTTGGGGGTGGTATCTCAGATGAAAGAGTATAGGTTGGACAAATACCCATGGTTGGGTCGAATTTTGCTTTCACTTAGCCAGTTTCTTGGACAAATTGAGTTTAAAAGATAAGTTCTCCTTGTGGTGATAAATGATGATAATTCCCTATTTTATCTCTACTTGTTATGTTCAAGATATTTGAATGAATGATTACATGAAATTGATCAATAAGGAAACTATGTATAGGCCTAAGTATGATACATGATGGATGAGTAATTGTTTCACCATTTGCTTGAGCTTAATGTACTACTAACCTTGCATGTTGTATATGCATTGATTAGATTTAGTTTAATTATATGTGTCTTGTTATGAATTGGATACACTTTTAGATGGAAAACACAGCATCACCTGGACTTGGGGAAGGAGTTAGATATCCCATGTTGTATTTCATGACCCTCTATGGGTCAGGTGAAGGGAGAATCAATGGAAGAAGGCATGTACGTTGAACTCCTTGCAGAAGGTTAAAGGGGGCATTAAGGGAGTTTAGGAAAGACCTCAGTTGGAAATATGGCCAAGTTAGAATAATCAGATGTGGTAGGGGATCACACCATTGTATAGAGCTTTCCAATAGATTTCCAACGGCAATGGACTTGCACAATTTGGTCTAAGGATGAAGAAGTTATCACCCTGGAAATTTTGCAGGTGCAGGGGTATGTGGTACCGACTTTGCGAATCCACAATGTGGATTGTGGATTGCGTAGGTTGGGGACCGACCCTTGGAATTGCATGGTTAGACTTCAAAATTTCTGCATCCGCAAAGTAGATTGTTAAAGTCGGAAGGGATTCACTAGTACAAAATGAGAGATAAGTGACCAGGCAACCAAAACATTTGGTCACCGCAACTTTTTCAAGAGATAAATGACCAAAATTGATAAATTTTAACTGAACTGACTAAAAATTACTAAGATAAATTACCAATTTGGTCATCGGAGAAGAACTAAACTAAAAATTACCAAGATAAATGACCAATTTGGTCACGAGATAAGAGCTAAACTAAAAATTACCACATAACAATTGGTCATTTTTAGTTGTGTCATTCCAGCAGTGAAAAATTATAATTTTGATAATGAATTTGTACAATTTACTAAATTTTAACACTATAGATGGATTCAGAGACCCCCTATAATTGATTTGGGGACCCCCTAGAATGGATTCGAAGACCCCTTTCTAGGGGTCTCCGAATCCATCTACAGTGTTTAAATTTCTCTGAGGCCATCCCGATACCTATTGTGTTAGATGATAGGAGAATCATTGAGATGCTCATTTAGGGTTTTCTCTACTAATTATTGCCTTGGGTGTGGTGAGTTGATATCTAGATAGTACATCATGTCTTGCATATAGTTTATCAAGTGATAGATGAGTTCTTCTAAATGTGGTTGAGTTGAGTCTTAGATATTTTTCATCTTTCCCTTTTGGAATTCTCATGTCCTGAAGTTAGTGTCACTTCATTTAGCTTGTTGTACTAGTTGTGTTCATATTTTGTTTGAACAAAACCATCGCCATTTGACCAACTCGACAGTCTGTTAAAGTTTCGACAAGTTCATGTACTTTGTGTCATGTTAGCTAAATATTGTCAATTAATTAACAACCTCCATTAATTCTCCAGATGCATTCGTTCACCATTGTTCTCTTTGCACATGAGCTTGAAAATATTTAATGTCCCCCTGGGTCCCTCCCTTATAAGAAATAGCCAATATCCTCTATTTTGAAGAAAAAATAATTCCTCCCTTTTTGCAAAAATCCCTTTGTTCCCATCTCCTTGAATAATAATAATAATAATAATAATAAAAATAATGGATGGAGTCTAGGATTTCAGATGCCTTTATAAGTTCTTTGGTACCTAAAAAATCACTTTCCATGGTGAAGGGCATTGCATTTCATGAATATACATCTTTTCTAGGGTGAATATCTAAGCTTCAAGGAGTTCATCTATCACATGCAAATACTCTGAAACACATGTATAAGTTTCATCTCTATAATGGTTTGCTACTATTTTTAGTTGGGCATGCAATTTAATCATCTATCAAAGAAGAATAAAATTTACTTAGATTATTCACTCTAATTATTGATTAATCATTTTAGATATGTAGGGATTGAGGGTTCTGCTCTGTAAACATGTGATTACACTGTATGCTCGTAAGTGAACAAGTAGTATCAAGCTATGAATTAAACCCATGTGTCTCGATTATGGTTGGATATGGGAAATATTTCTTACGGGGCACATGTGTATGGAAACCCAAAACCTACGGGGCAATTTATCTAATGGGAAACCCATTCTCGATAGGCCTGATTGGACTGAGATGGTGAGTACCAAACAAAACATTTGGAAACCAGTCGATTCTAGAGAAATATGACCACGCAGGGAATGATATCGACTGTAAAACCCTTATCATGGCTTGATCAGTGGAGGATTTGGGTTTGGTTACTCCACTAGATAGAGAGGTTGATGCCACTCATCGACTCCCAATGGCCTAGTTTTACGACCATGTATTTAGACAAGGTGAGGATTTTTCTAATTGGGATTGACATCACTTTCACATTGTTGGCCCCTATAAACTTTTGCTCGAATCCTAAAAAAAGGGTTGATTCCACTTATGAATTCCTGGAGGAAATGGTTAAAACCCTGTCCCAAATCATGTCTAGGTTGCTACAACCAAGAAAAAACTTAGCTGGCAAGGAAATAAGGAGAAAGATGAAGGGTTTGGACCTTTTAGACATAAGGAAGTAGCTCGAATGACCAAAAATGGGTAAAAAGACCAATAATATATAGTCTGAATGAAAATAAAGTGGTAGATAAGGCTCAGACTGGTCCTTACCATTGATCTAGCGTGCGGGAGAGATCTATGGCCCAACGATCACCCTCGCATCATAAAGTTGCATGAGAGAAAGTGCAAGAGGGTGGTCGTGAGAGAAAAACCACCAGGACAGATGGCAGTCGGAGGAGCTCTCGCGTGAGCATTTCAGTGGTAAGAAGAAACTGCTAGAAAGCTCACAATACCACCGCGGTAAAAGAGGCAAGGTATAAGATCGACGACGCAGGTTGCATAATCAGAAATATGACGTCACGAAAGAGCCTTTGTCACATCAGTGAAAGATCAAAGCCGATTAATGGCCTGAAATGAAAGAGATCAGATCTACGGTTAAGTGGATGCAAGAGATGTAAGGTTGGTAACATAATGGGCTCCACTTGCGAGAGTACTGAAGACTGGACACGTGAATAGCTGCTCGCTGTAGATATATTGAAGTTGAGATCAACTCTCCTCATTGATCGTTGCAAGGTATAGAAGCATCCCAGATAAGCTTGAAAGGTGGTCGCGAGATTGTATACCATCTGCCATGTGTCATCACCTGAACACCTCGCGAGGGAGATTAAATGGTAATCCAAAACCAGAAGTTAGGTCGCGATACCACCATACCCCTATGTACGGTTAAGTGCAATGGATGGCTAAGATTTAAAGTTGGTAGGAGATCCTACGACGGAGATTAAGATATGTCAAATCAAAGGGGTGAATAAGAGATTAGATCAATGGACCGGAAGTAACACCCAGCAGAACGATGGATGGAAAAGAGGGACAGCTGGCGAAGTTGAGCGGAAGTTATTGGAAAAGGTTATATATATATATAATGCGACATGTGAAGAAAAAACATTTCTCTCTTGAACCTGTCGGATTTGGAAGCTTCTGGAAGTGTAGAAGCCGAAAAGGATGACAGGTGAAAAGGTTGCTCTCAAGCTTTCCGTGACAGGTAGGGTCCCAAACTCCTTTGTTTACAACATGCAGTGTGTTTTAATAATCATAAGAATGGCAGACAAATACATTTCTACTAGTTCTAAGGTCTAAGTAACCCTAGAAGACAAGGACTGTGATGTGTTTGACCCAAAGCTTCGTTTCCCTATACTAGAGGTTAAAAGAAGGCTGAAAGCCCTGCTTGAACAAGGGTTAGATGTCCATAGAGTCCACCAGTCCTTTTTCATATTTTATTTTCTGGAACAGATAATGCCATTTCTAGAGTTTGTGTCATGGTGTTCATTGAATTACTCAGAACCCCAACGAGTGATAATGAATGCCAGGAATTCTAAAATCGTCTGTAGAATCGACGTTGCCATCATCCAGAATACCCTTGCCATGCTAGATTCTCCAACCCTAGCCCCCGAAAGCTCTTCTGAAGATTCAATCGTTACTTTGTACAGACAAATTTTCCCTAAAATTCGTAAAGCTTTCCTTGATACCTGCCTAAAACCTTATGTAGAAATTGCAGACACCCCTTACCCACTGGACGTCAACCTTTTTAATGACAATACCTAGTTGGTCTTTTGTTTGATAGCTCAGTTTTTAGGTTTAGACTCATATTTTTTGATAAATGAAGTGCAACTAAGCCTGTTATTCAGGATTAGTGTTAGTTCCCCAGAGGTGGGAAGTGAGTCAGTACCCTCCCTCAAGTTTGAGGAAATTTTGGCAGAAAAGATACATGCATAGTTAAGTTGTTTTGAAAGTACCATATTTTTTCGGTTCCAAGACTATTTCACTACAATGATTCTGCATAGCAGTGCAGATGAGTTAATATTCTCTCAAATAGTCTTCATAGGAAATTGGGAAGATAATGTTTTCAATTACATGAATTACATTTCATCTGTTGTATATAAAGTTATGTTTGAAGAAACACTACCCAGAGTGTTACCAGATATGCAAACCCTGATGTGGTTGAGGGATGAACTAGCCGTTGGTGACTAGTTCCTGTTGAAAGATGCTACAGTGATAAGGGTGTACAGTTTTGTACATGAACCATACTTTTTACCAGCATTTTTGACCTTGAGATTTTTTTCCCTTGAGTTCATCCGTTAGAGGTTGATCGTAGAGGAGGAGCAGTTTGGGCAGCATAAGAAAAGTTCTGATATAAAGTTCCCCTGGCAAGTCGGCCCTTTCATTGTGAAATTTAAAGAGGCTGTTAGCGAAGTAGAACAATTATTGAAAAATATGGGGTTCAGGAAGGACATAGTAGTCGCATATGATCCTCTACACATCATAGCCGAGAGAAAGAAGAAAAATGGTCTGAAGGCATGTGAACACCAGGAAACTGAAGGCCTGCCGAAAGAGAGAAATTCATTGCAGTATGATCCCGAAGAGGAAAAAGATATAGATTTACAAATACAAGCCCTAATCACAGCTGATGACCCTATGGAAACAGATCAACCGCTTAATACTCAGGAGGTATGCGGAAAGACAGATTCACAGGAAATCATTGAGACAGAAGAAGAAGAAGAAAGTGAAAAGAAAAGACTCAAATTGGAAACACCAGATGAATTAGCTGTCCAAATAAGTGACATGGATGAACAAGAAGAGGGGCCATCAGCCCCAGTTATCCAAATCCATGAGTATAAATTCCAATATTCAATAGGAGGGAATGAAGACAACATATTTAAGTCCCAAGAAGACATCTTTAAGTATCATGGGTAAAATAAGCAGGCCTCTGCACATAAAATTTTTGAACTAATTCCCACTGTGAGGAATTTGTCTAACACAGGAACGTCTTTGACAACAAGTAGAGATATCCAAACACACACTTTCAATCTAACGATATCTGACAAAGACCAAATAATAGAAGCAAATATATACTGGAAGAAGATACCTTTGCCAGATAGGATTCAGTTTCATAGGCAAATGGGAGAAGGTTTATATGATGACCTAGTAGAAGCGGCCTTGAAGATATATATTTTAGAGGTCACTATAAATAAGATGAATGCCCAATTAAATCATGAAAGGTCAGAGAATAAAGCCCTTCAACAACATATCAAAAAGCTGCAGTTTGACTTAATTGAAACTGATGGTGGAGGCAAAGCAAGCCATAAGCTATTAAAGGATAAAGACAATTTGATCTAGACCCTATAGAAAAGAATGAAAATCTCCAACACCCAGTTAATACAAACTCCTGATGAGACAAAGCTAATACATGAAAAAGAAGATCTGCGCAGGGAAATCAGCGATAATAAAGCCAAATTGTTAAAGTTCACAGAGAAAGAAAGATGCTGGGAGAAAGAGAAGATGAGTTTGAAGAGATAGATCTAAGAGTTAAAAAGTGGCTTGTCGAACATATGTTTGCAACAGACAAACGAAGGCCCGAGTAAAGAGAAAGATAATACAGACAACATTGTGCAGGCTATGTCCCAGATCAACCTAAAAGATGGTGAGATATGGGAACTAAAAGAGGAAAATCAAAGTTTGAAAGAAGAAAATGAGGCAAAGGAAAAAGGGACAAACGAGCTACAACAAAAGTATAGGGAATTGGTAGCAATTTGTCATGTCCCAAATTTGGAATTGGGTCACAATGGCCTAATCACATTAGCCATATTCATTAGAGTTTGTAAAATTGATATTAAGGGTCAAATAATTGCCAAGGAGGAAAATTACTAGTTTCCTAGGTTTGGGGGTGGAAGCTTTGGGATTTGGAATAAAGGGGATAATAAATGATGTTTAGACATTAGAAGGGTTCAAGTATTTAATAAATAGAGTGAATAAAGAAATTCAAGAGAAATCCTATGTGACAAATGGTTTTGGAGACATATGGAGGATGTGGGACCCACACTAGCTTGATTTTTCATAATACATGGTATCTCTCTTTTGCAAATTCAAATTAATGGGAATGTGAACACTCTTGGGTGAGTTGGTAAGTCATAACACATGTCATTGAGCATCTTAGGTCGAATTGGGAAGGATTGGTAACCTGCATGGAAGATAAAGAGTCAAAGTGGAAGTTTGTGGACACTTGGGCTAGATTCCCTAGCCCCTATGACACCAATGATGGAGCATCTATGAAAACTATGACAAATTTCAGACCTGACCTCTGACATCTGACCACTATGACATGTCAGCCGCAAAAATAGGCTCAAGGAAGGCGAATTTGGGATTTGGAGAAGCCAAAGAGACTCAAAATCGAAATTGGGAGAAGATGGAAGGTTGGAACTACGAGACAAGTGGCAAATGTGGAATATTTACTAAATGGAAATATATTGAATCTATTGAGAGGATTTCGACCCTTAGAAGGCTAATGTTGGTTATAAAATGTAGAAATGAAGTATGAGAATGGATTTTGATCATTTGTAGAATTTGCAATTGCAATTGTGAAGAGGGAGAGCTAGTGGATGACTAGTTTCTTGCCTTAGCCAATTTCGAGGGTGAAAGATTCCCATCCAAGTTGGCAATTGGAAAGGCCATTCAAACCCCTCATTTGGAGCTTTAATGGAGTCTTTATTTGCAGGTGTAAGCTACAGGACAGCTCATGGTTTCTTCTATTGCAACTCGCTCCTTCAACCATTTCCAGTTTTGATGGCATATTCTTGATCCTTGAGGGAGGGCATTTTTGGTGAGATATTGTACTCTTTGGGGGAGCTTATAATGCCCCATTTCTTTTTTAATATGAATTAAATACTTTTTTCTTCATCTCCAAAAAGTTTCAGGTCGAAATTCCAAGTAGAAATGTATAAATCTCATTTTTAATGGAAGAATAATGCCATTTCCCCACTACCTTGTTGTGAACCAATGTATTGATGATCATTTCGAATGAATGGATGATTCTCTAATATATTTATGATAAATATATTTCCATGGATGTATTATAAAAGTTTCATTTACTGTACTTGAGCACTTGAAGCATTTTTACTTAGTTTAATTGCATTGGGAGAAGAAATAGTGGCATTTTCCCAAGGGTCGAATTGGGGATTTTCGCAGTTGAATGGGAGAGGGTGAGAACAGTTGTAATAAACCATTAATGGTGCATATGAGACCTTAATAACATACTTAACACATTACATACCTCTTTTCATAAATTTGAGTGGGTTTGGAGGCATTTGCGAAGCCATTTTCAGTACTTACCTTAGGGGGATTTGAACCCCAAATTACTAGTAAAATTGCATACTTGGTCCAGAATCTTAAGAGAGTTTGCAGAGGTCTTTTGGTGGCCATATGTTATCCCTGAACATCATATTCAATTCCTAATATCATTCATAAACCTTCCTTGAATATTTGAAGGCATTTGGAGTCAATTTGAGACTTAGAGACCAATACTAGTCAAAGGGAAATCACTAGTAAAGTTACCTACATTGACCAGAATTGAAAGAGTATTTGCAGAAGTGTTTTAAAGGTACAAAGGCATCCCTGAAACACATATTTATGTTCTAATATCATTCATATACCTTCTCAGAATATTTGGGATCATTTGGGGCAAATTTGGGACCTAGAGATCGAAACTAGTCAAAGGTCGAACCAAGGAAAAAAGTGGAAAATTGCAATTTTAATAAAATTCCTAACAAGGAACATTACAGTGGTATCAGAGCATGGTCCTTGCACCTGATTATTAGGTACATACATTCAAGAATAATTGGCAGCCGTGTCTTACTATTATGATGAATCCTATGAGTACAATTCTTATGAGGAATATGCAGATGCTTATGAGCAATATGAAGCAGAATGTGAATGGTACGAGGAAGAGGTGCCATCATGCAACACTTCTTACAATTTCAAGAGAAATGAAGATTATTCTTATGACTTTAAATCTGATGAATATGAGTGTGTCACACCAACCAAGGATAATTCTATGAGTGAGTTCCAAATATGGAGAGCAAAATATAAAACCTTGCCCCAACAATATCAAAAATATCAAGAATATCTTGCTTTTAGCAAAAATACACAAAATGCTATGTCTTTTGAGTACTTTGCTGAACATGTTTTTGAAAATAGGCCCAAAAATGAAGATGTGGAGTTAGTAAAGAAAGGTTTATGCCCTTCTTGTAAAGAACCTTGGAGTGAGTATCATACATGTGTGCATGAAATTATGTCCCACTTGAGGAGAGCTTTTGGGAATTCTTCAAAAAGAGATTCTAAAGATATTGATCATAAGGAAAACAAGGGGCAAAATGCATCATCTTGCTTGAAGGATAAAAATGAAGAGACATCACAAGAGCATGCAGAAGATTCTATTGAAAATATGGAAGATCATTTCGAGACACCTTCTAGCTTAGACATGAACCAAAGAGCATCTACTAATGGATGCTTAAACTATGAAGGAGTACCTACTGATGGGTGCTCACACATTTATGTTGGTGACATAGAAATCACTTTTGAAAGTGTTGCTGCAAACCCAAGTTGCATTAAGCATGATAATGAAGACCTTGTAGCAATTGAAGAAGAACCAAGATCAACTTCCCCATCACCACTTGAGCTTCATGAAGTTGGTCCAAGAAAAATTGAAGAAGATGAGGAGGTTAATTTGCAAGAGCCTCATTTTCTTGAAGGGTCCTTAAATATGAATGAAAATAAGATCCAAGAGTCCCTCAGCATTCTCCATGACACTCAAGCATTGGTGTCAAATTCTTGTTGGAGAGCTACTTCATTGGAGGAAACATCCTTCCTCGAAGACATGGAGAAGATTCAAAGAGCAATGTGCCACATCAAAGGTAATTTCATGTCTTTGCTTTTAGATAGAAACGATTTGTTTGAGCTTAATGAATTTTTACATGATGCATACTTGAAGAATAATGAGGATATTCATAAGCTCACAATTCAAAATGAGCAACTTCTTGAAAAGTTGGAAGATACTTGTTTTTCCTCCTATGTTTCAGATTGTCAAATGGTAGATTGTTTGGAGGATTCTCATGACATGGTGGATCATGAGAAATGTGGGAATTTGAATGTGCTTAATGTGTTTGAAGATGAACTTGAAGATATCCAAACACTTGATGTGGTGGAAGAGGAACTTGAATTGTCTCTTGATGAAGGTTATGCAATTTTTAAAGAAGAGCATGATTCCTCTACATTGGAACCAATCTATGACAAAGGTTTCCCACTTTTGAAGGAGCTGCATGATACTACCCACATGGATCCTTCCCATGATGAAACTTCTGCACTTTTTGATCATTTGGGTGAGTTAGTTCATTCCCCTACATCCTACAAATCCATGTTTTGTAGTATTAGTCTCAATGAAGTATGGGTGAAAGGGTTATTTTTGATGGTGCCACATGAGGAGTATGGAACTCCTAGATTTACCTTTTATGATGACATGGTTGGAGCACATTCTTATTCACATTTGCAGTAACATTATTTGTCACTTTATGATGATGAAAATCTACATGGATGCACCTATGATATGCATTTGAGTCACTTGAAGACTCATGGTTTTTCTTGTTCAACACTTGATTCATTTGATGTTGGAGGAACTTCATCCAACACTTGGATGAATAGATTTATGATTGGAGAACATTTTTGTTGCAAGACACATACTTTGTTATATCTTGACGACTCTTACATTCAGGGATGTATGGGTGAGACTTCTTTGAGTCATTTGAAGTCTCCTTGTTTTCTCTGCTCATTATTTGGTTCAGATTTTAGTGGAGATTCTTCATTCACTTCTTGGATGAAAGAATACATGGTTGAATATTTTGATGCATATCACATCCTTTTGGAGCAGCATTATAGGACATGGGATCCTCACCTATGTCATTGGAGCAGATTTGATTGGTCACTTGAAGTTTGTATGCACTTGGAAAATGGTGGTCTACTTGCTTGGAGGTATAAGCACTTTCATGACTCTTTGATGAAGCATATCCTTGATGTACATTTTCATTATGTTGTTATGTACTTTGATGTTATATATTTGGTACTCATGATGTTTGGAAGGATGCATACAATAAAATGGGATCCAGGAATCCTCTTAACTAATGGTGTGGGTTGGAGAGCACTCTTAATTATTGGGGTGCAATACAAGCAATGGGACCCTGGAATAATTTTTATCTCATTGGTTTCAATTTTTTTGGGGAAACAAGAAGTATGGGAGATGGATTTCCCACTTAATAAAGTGATTTTTATCAGAGTAGTGCAGCAGCAAGCATGGTGGTTCCTCTCTAAAATATTCATGGAAACTCAAAGACTCAAGGTTTGGCAACTCAATGGCAACTTCAAAGAATTATACAGAAAGCAGGTTCTTCAACACCCATGTTTGAAATTGCTTGAGGACAAGCAATATTGGGAAGGGAGGATTTGTCATGTCCCAAATTTGGAATTGGGTCACAATGGCCGAATCACATTAGCCATATTCATTAGAGTTTGTAAAATTGATGTTAAGGGTCAAATAATTGCCAAGGAGGAAAATTACTAGTTTCCTAGGTTTGGGGGTGGAAGCTTTGGGATTTGGAATAAGGGGGATAATAAATGATGTTTAAACATTAGAAGGGTTCAAGTATTTAATAAATAGAGTGAATAAAGAAATTCAAGAGAAATACTATGTGACAAATGGTTTTGGAGACATATGGAGGATGTGGGACCCACACTAGCTTGATTTTTCATAATACATGGTATCTCTCTTTTGCAAATTCGAATTAATGGGAATGTGAACACTCTTGGGTAAGTTGGTAAGTCATAACACATGTCATTGAGCATCTTAGGTCGAATTGGGAAGGATTGGTAACCTCCATGAAAAATAAAGAGTCAAAGTGGAAGTTTGTGGACACTTGGGCTAGATTCCCTAGCCCCTATGACACCAATGATGGAGCATCTATGACAACTATGACAAATTTCAGACCTGACCTCTGACATCTGACCACTATGACATGTCAGCCCAAAAATAGGCTCAAGGAAGGCGAATTTGGGAGTTGGATAATCCAAAGAGACTCAAAATCGAAATTGGGAGAAGATGGAAGGTTGGAACTAGGAGACAAGTGGCAAATGTGGAATATTTACTAAATGGAAATCTATTGAATCTATTGAGAGGATTTCGACCCTTAGAAGGATAATGTTAGTTATAAAATGTAGAAATGAAGTATGAGAATGAATTTTGATCATTTGTAGAATTTGCAATTGCAATTGTGAAGAGGGAGAGCTAGTGGATGACTAGTTTCTTGCCTTAGCCAATTTCGAGGGTGAAAGATTCCCATCCAAGTTGGCAATTGGAAAGGCCATTCAGAACTTTCATTTGGAGCTTTAATGGAGTCTTAATTTGCAGGTGTAAGCTACAAGGAAGCTCATGGTTTCTTCTATTGCAGCTCGCTCCTTCAACCATTTCCATTTTTTATGACATATTCTTGATCCTTGAGGGAGGGTGTTTTTGGTGAGATATTGTACTCTTTGGGGGAGCTTATAATGCCCCATTTCTTTTTTAATATGAATTAAATACTCTGTTCTTAATATCCAAAATGTTTCAGGTCGAAATTCCAAGTAGAAATGTATAAATCTCATTTTTAATGGAAGAACAATGCCATTTCCCCACTACCTTGTTGTGAGCCAATGTATTGATGATCATTTCTAATGAATGGATGATTATCTGATATATTTGTGATAAATATATTTCCATGTATGTCTTATACAAGTTTCATTTAATGTACTTGAGCACTTGAAGCATTTTTACTCAGTTTAATTGCATCGGGAGAAGAAATAGTGCCATTTCCCCAAGGGTCGAATTGGGGATTTTTGCAGTTGAATGGGAGAGGGTGAGAACAGTTGTAATAAACCATTAATGGTGCATATGAGACCTTAATAACATACTTAACACATTACATACCTATGTTCATAAAATTGAGTGGGTTTGGAGGCATTTGGGAAGCCATTTTCAGTACTTACCTTAGGGGGATTTGAACCCCAAATTACTAGTAAAATTGCATACTTGGTCCAGAATCTTAAGAGAGTTTGAAGAGGTATTTTTGTGGCCATATGTTATCCCTGAACATCATATTCAATTCCTAATATCATTCATAAACCTTCCTTGAATATTTGAAGGCATTTGGAGTCAATTTGAGACTTAGAGACCAATACTAGTCAAAGGGAAATCACTAGTAAAGTTACCTACATTGACCATAATTGAAAGAGTATTTGAAGAAGTGTTTTAAAGGTACAAAAGTATCCATGAAACACATATTTATGTTCTAATATCATTCATATACCTTCTCGGAATATTTGGGATCATTTGGGGCAGATTTGGGACCTAGAGATCGAAACTAGTCAAAGGTTGAACCAAGGAAAAAAGTGGAAAATTGCAATTTTAATAAAATTCCTAACAAGGGACATTACAGAATTAACAACATGTTTTCTTAGCAGGTTACAGGGAGAGCAGCTATGCAAGGATGCAAGCATTTGATTTGGGATTTAATTATCCAGGACGATGAGAGATTTAGACCTTATCTGGATCTCATGAGATCAAAAGAGAAGATAGTCACTGGCATCTTTAAGAGTTGTACTGCTATGAAGGAAAAATTGCACAAAAGGCCAAAAGAGACTGCTTATAATGCTATACATTTTTTGAATAGTTTGACAGATCAGGACATCATATATTTGAGCATCAAGGACCGGGTCACAACCATTGCAACAGCAAAATGAATCCTGGGGAAATACACATTGGTCAAAGCTGTGGAAACCAAAGCAAATGAAATGAATGAACAATTGACAG
This sequence comes from Larix kaempferi, assembly GCA_027924585.1. NCBI lineage: Eukaryota > Viridiplantae > Streptophyta > Pinopsida > Pinales > Pinaceae > Larix > Larix kaempferi. The sequence goes on from BSBM01000247.1 coordinate 2,237,921, forward strand.
AATTCAAAGGACAGTTTGAAGGATTGGTAGACAAGGGGTTTCTTGCATTCTGGGATGAAAAAAAAAGATTGATTCCCCTAAGTGAGCATAAAAGTTTGATGACTAGCAAGTGAATGGATCATTCCAAGTTCAAACATCTGAGCCAACCGCTTCAGGTAAAATCCTAGTAAACAAGCTGGACGAAGATTTTGAGATGTTGTACAGATTGATTTCTATTGGTGAAGAGATTCCACCTATGTCTTCTATTGATCAACTTAACATCAGAGTCCTAGAGAAAGAGATGATGAGTTATGACATCCCAGCACCTGAACTTTGGGCACATGTGGAGAAGTACGGGAAAATGAAATATACCTATCATGCTCCACTGGCAGCTGTTGTCTCTTAAATCTCAGATCTGTGCATTTTTAAGTATCAGTTTATTTTTGATAGAAAAGCTTAGGATATATTTTAGGATTTTGATTTTCCAGGACGTGGCAGTGGGTTTCCCGTTATGTAATGAAGTTTCACCATTGGACATATACTTTAATATTTTTGATATTTTTTAAGGGCATACCGACAAATGCAAGAATGTGATTGAGCTTATCTTGTTATATTTTCTGTTTTGGGATAGTGACATCTGAACTATGATGAGGTGTCCTTGAATTGTAACTAATTTATGTTTCAAGTGAGCCGAGTATGAGACTCCAGGCCACTATAAGTTCCATGAATTTTCAAATGAAAAAGGGGGGAGAACTTTTGAAGCTCTACATATTTTGTCTATTGTTGTTATCTTGAGATATTTCTTGAATAAAATTGTCAAAAGCTTACATGCGTTTTTCACAGATCCTTGTGTAATTGGTCTGGTAGTCTGTTTTTCCTCTTCTATGTGATATGTGTTTCTTTACTTTGTTAATCCATATTATTAACATTCCTCCGTACTTGGTTCAGTGCAGTATCTGAGCGAGAGTCATAGAGATTATGCCTTGTTAATTTCTTACCAAGTATTTCACGAAATATTTCTACTAAAGTTGGTACAAGATTCATCTGTGTATGCCTTACATCAATGGATTGTTCATCTTTCTTTTGTTTCACCAAGTAAATCATTTCGACTACTAGATGGTTGTTACCTTGCCTCTGTGTGAATGTATCTGCTAAGAATTTGATAATAATGTTTATGTTATACTTGAATTGACTCCATTTCCCAATGTAGATCCATGTTGTTCTCCACCAATGGTTTATAGGAGTAAAACTTGTCCTACAGAAGTCTGACCTTCTGCGTATGTTTTAATAGAACATCTTGAGAATGAATGCTGGTGTTCCTCTTTCATGGTTGATGCCCTTGATTATTTACAGTTTTTCATTAGTTTATTGAGAGAGCCCTCTCAGACTGTGTTGGGTCAGTAACATCAGCCCAAAGATTGGTTAGTAGTTACCCATAATTGCCATCTTTCAGCCTTCGGGGTCAAATTTGGTGTTAACACACATTCCATGACATAAAGGACCTTTATTTAAAGGAATCATCATAAAAGAGCTTTCCAAAGTGGTTATCAATCACCAAGTATTCCAAGATGATGCAGTGTGGATGAGTAAGAGATTGCATAGTTGATTCTTTATATGAATTTGGATGTGGTGTTAAAGTGATTTTTTTGCTGGCCTTTTCCATGGTGAATTGGGTTGAGTTTGAGATCCTTTCTCTTGCTATACTACTCCACCTTCCGCCCCTTCTCTTATTCCATATTGCATGCTTAATAAAAAATAATAGAGAACTTATTTGATGTAGCATTCATGGCCTTATCCTAGGTTGGAGCTCTAACAATTTGAGCATGAGATGCAGTGTTCTGATTTGAATGTTATGAAGATATTGACATTTGTGAGGAGGTTTTGGTGGAGCTGTTTGGGAGATCATATGGAGTATTGGCCCGAGAGAGTGCTGGGTGGGGCTTCCTGTTGGAGTAGTCCCTTGTTTGGCGATCCTCTGCTTGACACAAAATATTCATTGGGTAGGTTTAAATACTCCACCTTATGAAAATGAAGGCTATTAGTTGTGAATAGATTTAAATAGTGTGCAAGTCTTTATTCTTATCTACTTCAAAGCGCTCTTCAATTTGAATGGAAATAATCTTGCTTGACATACCAATTAAAACTTCGCCAAATATTTAGTCAAAGATATCCACAAATGGTATGGTGTTAGCTGGGAGCCCCAATAACTCAATTGAAAGAGGATATTGAGCCTCATTGATGCCCTAAAGTTTTAAATTCATAGTTAGTCAATTTCTCACTCCTCTATTTATCACCATTCAACCAAACAAATCCTTTTAAGATCATACCTTAAAAGGGGCTCATTTAGGAAACACCTAACTCTTTGAGATTGTGTTTTTAATATAATTAATTTAAAATTATGTTTTTAATAATAATTAAATTTGGGGCAATGTATTCCCACTAAATGGAGAAGAAAAGAAAAATTAAATTCCTCTTATCGATGTTCGTCCCTGAAATCACAATTCCATAGACCGCCTGAATTGCAGGCCACTGATTGATTGAGGAGCATGAGAAAGAAACAATAAGTTGAGGAAGGGGCTAGTCGTGATGAAGGCCCGAGTAGTGGGGGTAGTGTCCAGCCACACCCTCCTAAAGAAGAAGAGCGATGCCCATCACACATCATGGCCACGAAGGAGTCCATGGGAAAGATCATGAAGGCCTAGACCTTATACGTCATGGAGGCCAAGTACACTATGGAAGAAAACATCAAGCACATCATCAGGGAGATTGTGGACCCTGCCACAATCAGGAGAACGTGGCCAGTTTCCATATCCCCAAATTCGAGTACTATTTGGATGCAAGCAATGGCAATAAAGGATCCACTCGAAGGAGCAATGATCTCACCGGCCTTTCCCATGGTGGGAAGTGGGTCTAGTTCTTCCGATTGGTTTACATGATAAATTCCATCAACGTCCTGCTGGAGCTGGTTTCATTGCAGACTTTGTTTCTAACCCTCAACAAGGCCACCAAGGCCATGAATCTCAAGGTCAATTCCCTAGAGAACATTGTCAATCCTAGGCTGGAGAATACTATTAGATATATCAAGTGGGAGATTCATGAGTTGGAGAGGGATGATTTCTTCAGGATAAAAAGTATTCAAAATTACAAGAAGAGGGAGCTTGAGAAACAAATGCAGAGTGCCAAGAACTTTGGTGACAAGTAGGATATGGAGACTTTTGCACTTCATAAGAGCATTTCGATGGCGGATGTGCACAATATGTTGTTCATGGAGACTGAAAATGGTGAGGATATTCTTTTATAGAGAGGTAATAGAAAGTAAAACCCACAAACCTTCTTTTATGCTACAAAAAATTGTGTATTTTTTTCCCTAGTAACTAGAATAGCTTTCTCTAGATTGGAGTATCTGCTCTGCAATAGAATTTTGTACCAAATTGGTTGTTTTTCAACTTTGAAGTTAGTGGAACTTGTTTTGGGATTCAAACAGATTTATTTTAAAATTTAATTCTACAATATTCGTCAAGGTATTTTACATGATCTGTCCCCAGAATTTACTGTAATTTTAAACGAGTTGGATGTTTTTCAACTTTCAAATTAAGCCCAATAAGTAACAAAAATTTCTCTGAGGTTTGAGCCTGGGATCTACAACATGATTTACAATTATTTGTTATTTGTACTCAATTAGTTGTTTTCAACTTAGAAGTTAGCATAATTCCTTGTTGGGTTTAACCCATATGATTTGATTAAAATTTAGCAGAAGTCCTTGTGGGATTACACATTTCCTTTATTCATGCCCTTAGTTCTTAAAATTGACTTCATCCAACTGGTCTAGATTTTGTTACTCCATCATTTTCCAAGTTTTGACATTTTCCAGGTAGTGAATACAACTGAAAAATTAGGGTCAAGTAGTGTCAGTTGAGATTCAATGGTAGATGGAAGCTTTCGAGAGGCCGCCATTAACTAGAAGGTCTCCCCTCCCTACCGAAAACTATTCTTTCCACCTTGAATAATAAAGAGATCCAAATTATGTATGTAATAATGTTTTATCAATTAGATAGAATCTTACCTTTTCCCTTTGTTATTGAGGCTTCTCCAGCTTGCTTATTTTTGCAGCATAATGAAGAGTAGTTTGCTGAGCTTTATTTTTGCATCCCAAATATACACTGATGTTTCATATCTTGAATGCATAAGCTACCCTTTTGGATAATGCCTCATGAATCCCCTGATGAAGAGTACGCATAAGTTAGAACATTTTAGAATTATGCTACCCTGACATGAATACCTGCTCATATTTTCACCAACTTTTATATGTTGTAAAACTTATTTTCTGAGAGTTCTCAAATTCTTATGAAGCTAGGCTTGTAATCACAGGTATGCAACTCTATGTATTCGAGAAAACCGAGGATTCCTTTTCATTGCTGCCAATTGCGATGTTGTTGGTCATTTTACTGATGCACAAGAATGGGCAGGTACATTTATTTTCCTTCCTCTTCTTGTAGTTAGGTTAGGATTTTGAACTTTATTTAAGAACTCTTACTAGTTCAGTAATGCTCTCGTCTGATCTTGAATAGTTAGATTTTTGAGATTTAAGAAGAGCTCCATTTCCAAGATGGTCATTTTCAGATACTATACTGCTTTGTTTGAGCATGGATGAATAAACTTACATTCTATAATTTAGGTCTCAACTAACATTTTCTAGCATGAGAAGTAGAAGAACTCGTGACTTTCACTTATTATGGTAGAGACAACTTTTCTAGTATGATCTTTTCATAAAGGTTTCCATGCAAAAACTACATCAGAATCCCAACCCAAAATCCAAACAAAAAGATGGGGCTCTTCCTTTGCCCCAACCTAGTCAACCTCAACCTCAACCCACTCATGAAGGAGTTAAGGATATTGATCTTGTAATTGAACTTGAAGGAATATTGGGGAAAATCATTGTTCTTGTTCCTCTCGGAGAATTGATTAAATTGCCATCAGAAAGTGAGAAGGCTAACATTTTCTTCCATCCTGATTGGAGTGAAGAGCTCAAAAATGACCCTCCCATCAATCTCCAAAGGAAAATCATGTAAGATTGGTGATGTGTAGCTTTTAGATAATAAAGAGGGATATAGAAACCTTTGGAAGGGAAATTTATTATCTGTGGATGATTAGAAATAACATCCAGTCACATGCAGACTATTTCCTCCTAAAAACAACGTTGCAGGGGTGTATTTAGCTGAGTTATCAACTGTTCCAAGGGAAATTGTTGATTATTTAGGCAACATTAGCTATAGTTGGGGTCAAGATAATTTTTCCTGTCGAAATAGAAAACTAGCAGCGACTTGGAATTCTGTTCCTAACAGCTTATGATTTAGAGGATGAGGATTTTGGGTTGAAACTCTGGAATTGGATAATCTAAAAAAATGATAAACATCAAGGATATGGTTGGAAGTGGCCTATTACAAGATTTCCTCTCATCATACAGTCTAGGTACAACTATTTTAGGCTTGGTATTTTCGCATCCTAGAGGAGATATTGTTAGGAAAAATATTGAAGATTCTTTAGAAAGGAACTCATATACAACATGGATATGACATTATTTACACACCAAATGTGGCCAGTGCTGACCCAAGGAAGAAATGGGAAGTGTTTTAGATCTGATAGAAGCGATCTTGTCTCAGTTTGATTTTAAGAATTTTGAAATAAATCTATCAAGAAAACCTAAAAAGGAAGTGGGTAGTGATGTTATCTAGGAGAAAGCAACTTCTGCTTTCAATGATGCTCTTGAAGACAAGGGGTGGAATTATTTTGTTGATGAAGGAGGTGGTGCATTTTATGGTCCAAATATTGATCTTAAGGTTGAAGATGCACTAGGAAGAAAGTGGCAGTGTTAGGTAGTTCAGGTATATTTCAATCTACCTCAGCGATTTGATCTATTTTATATTGATTCAAGCTCAAATAAAAAACTATCGACCATGATTCACATGGCCATCCTAGGATATATTGAAAGGTTCTTTGGCATATTGATATAGTACTATGCTACTGACTTTCCTTTGTGGGTGTCTCCAGTACAAGCACATTGTTTACCTATAACTTCAACCAAGTAGTTCACAGAAGTTTCCCATAGGTTTGGTCTTGGCATATCATTCACCTGATTCATAAGTCTGGTCCTAGTGTAGATTGAAAAAAATATGACCATTATGTAGGGACATACATTCTTAAATCTCTATGCCACCTCCTTGCATTTGTAGTTCTTTAAGGAGCTCGAGAGGAGGAACTTTTGTAGTACGGGGAAAGCAAGTTTCAGGCCGGATTATTAGATGATGTATGATATTCTTAGTTTGGGGGTCATCGTTGAGAAGTCAAGACACCACTCTTTGAAAGCATTTTTTTGTTTTCTAGACTTTCAAAAAGATTTTGATTCAGTTCTGCGGGAAGTTTTGTTCTAGAGGCTTAGAGAAATTATCAACTCAAATATTTTGATAGCCTCTATTATGCTACTCTATGAGGTATTCCATGGCCACCTTCATACAACACGCATTATCGGACTTCATTAAGAGCACCATTGAGGTGAAGCAGGGATGCCTCCTCTTGCCCACTTTATTCGGTAACTACATAGATGAGTTGGGTTGCTTTCTTCCATGAGCACATCCAACCAAGCGACAATGGTCAACTCCACCATGTCCTAGTCTCCATACTCCTCTTTGTAAACGATGTGGTTATCTTAGTCTCCACACCTGAAGATCTTCGGAGATAGTTGAATGTTCTTGCGATTTTTTGCGAGCTTCAAGAGTTGATGGTAAACCTTTTGAAAAACAAGACAATGGTGTTCAATTGCTCGAAGTTGTCAAATGTACCTTTCCAATTTATCTTCATAGGGTGGAGGTTTATGTTTGTGACATCTTACTTATTTGGGAGTTCAGTTTTCAGGGCCCAGATTTGGGTTAAGGAAGGCCCTTCTACCTCGAGTGAAAAAGGGGTATGGGTCTCTTGCTCTTATTGAGAGATAGTGTGTCTAGCACCATTTTTCATCTAAACTAGATCTTATGGAGTACTCTATCATTAGATACACAATTTTGTATGGTTCAGAGGTTTGGGGTTCGAGTTAGCTTGTGTCATTTTGGACCCGCATAGAGAGAGTTCAAAGCCTATTGCTATGCAGCATCATTCGATGCAAGCGGATATTACCCCCAACCCATTCTCTAGGTAGATTTTTCAGCTCACCCTTCCTTGATCGAGACTATCTTCAGACTAGTAGAGATACTGTACCAGCTTCATCAATTTGTTGACTTGGTGGCAGGCAGAGACTAGTACACATTACTTACTTATTGATCTTTAGAGGTCATTGCCTAGTCCACCCCCCCCTTCAGTTTTTGGTATTCAAAGACTTCGTGTCTTCTTCTGTTAGCTGGCATATTGACAGATCGCCTTCACCCACTCAAGTACTCACTAAATGCCCCTGATCCCCTCTGGCCTAATAAGTGGGAGATGAGCATGATTATTTGGGAGGATGTTTATCTACAGTATATCCAAGTCACTTGGATATTTAGCTTATATAGGAGTGGACTTCGCACACCCACAGTATATTGCCACTTATGTACTAACCAGTCACATTTATCATTTTTTTGGTTGTTTGTTTGACATTAATAAAATGATCTTATCTTATCTAGTTCAGTAAAGAAAAGTGTAAACCATTTGGGACAATTTCACTGGCTCAATTTTTCTGATAGTGCTACTTAGCATAGCAAGATATGGAATATGCACATAAGGTCATGAAGCAAAGAGTATGCACACATGGAAAATTGAAACATATTGGTTGAAAGAAATCCTCTTTTCCCATAGGAATACATTCACGAAGTAGGTCTTGTTCTCCCTTATCCCTTGTCACTTACATTTATTATTGTTGCATTAAGAGATTCTAGGTACACTATAAGCAGAGTGGCTAGGATCTCCTTGTCATGTGCACGTCTTGTGCACATATGCATGCAACCCTCGTAAAAGAGCAAATTCTAGTTTTCTAAAAATTGCCATAATTGAGAAATAGCTATAAACAAGCATTGACCCATTCATCTTACTGATCATATTTGACAAACAACTATAAACTAGCAATGATCCATATTAACGTTGAATCTCAATACTTATCAAATAGTATATGGTGGTGCAAAAAGACTGACCTTTCACCTCAAGTGTTTTTGGATCTCTCTTGGTGCTTAATAGATATGGGGTTAAGATGGATATATGCTAATTAAACATCACAAATGTGACACACACACATCTTAACCTAAGTAGGTGACCATTACATTCTGACGCTGCCACCTCCCCCAGCGTGAAAGACCTACAAACAAAATATATCATTGAATTAATATTATATCAATAAATTCATCTCAATCTAAAATTATTTTTCATAATAATGAACCATGGGATATTTCCGGATAACATTAATAGTCCATACAAACTAAAATATGTAAACCAATATCTATAAATTAGTATCATAGTGAATTGTTGAAGCTCATTAATAATATTTTAATCCTGTTGACCTGTAATTAACAATTCAAAACTTAATTCACACACACACACATATATATTCAAGTGCTAAATATCCTCCATAATCACAAGCAATGAGGATGAGTGACAGATGTGACTTGAAACCTTAGCTTCCTTTCATTTATATAATGTAGTCTTCCTGAAGCCACAGATGATTAAATACAAACTGAGGAAACCTCTTTAACAAAAATATCATTAACCCAGAGACCAAACTAACATACTATGATTTGTTCACCATGCTAGTCTTGTAGTTCCAAGGGAAGTCACCTGTACTGTGCATGCGTACACTGCATTGGTGTCCCACAAATACTGTTTGTGCCCAGTATCTCTCCTGAGCACCTTGTACCTCTGTACTGCTTTTGTATCCTGTACATGATACGTGCACTCTCTACTTTCGACAGTATACCACACATTTTCCCATGTACCCTGTGTCAATTTCTTTTCCTTGTACCGACCACTGTACATCATCATCCTTCTATGATGCTCCAGCTAATCCCAGTGTACTTTATGGAAAAAATCCAATCAACAGTGACCTCATTCTAGTGTTATCCTTACCAACCTGACACATTTTCATCTCCATGAGCGACATAAAACTCAACTTTTAGTGTCCTTATAACCACGCATTTCTCCTATTTTAAAATAGATGAAATTTTGCAAATGTACTAGTGACTGCTACTTGTTTTGTCTCAAATTTTACTAGGGTTGTGCTTTCCAACATAGCCTCTTAACTAATGTTTAGGTTCCTTTTAATAGTGTATAGAAAGGGTTTCCAAATACTATTTAACTCACCCGTTTATCCTTTGTGAACAAATACGTAATTCTGCTACCATTTTTTCATTAAAAATTAGGCCAGTAGACCCCAGAAAGTACACAGGATATCAGAAGATCTATAGCACAACACAGCACTATCTTCCATCTCAACCCATCCAACATTTGTAATTAACACCTTTCACATATTGTAATACTGACTTTAACTAACTTTAACGTCAATATGATCTCTCTATCTGGATTCTGATTTTCAAACCTAAAGTACGGCAGAAAACTACAATGTTTAGCCATATGTTACTAAGCTCCATAAAAAATTCACAATGTGATCCATCTTCTGTCCTATTGAAAAAACATAACCCCTTTTGAAAGATTTCAAGTGACCACACGCCAATTTTCCCTCTTTTATTTCAAGCCAATGATACAAAAAGAATTCAATATAACCCTAAATAAAATATATTTTCCTAAAAAGCACGACCAAGTGTCTTTTATAATTAAGTAATATTATCTATGAATAAATGTTCCATGCCACCACCGCTGCCCTTGTGAAATGTATACAGGAAATCCAGCTTGCCACAATTGAATTGACATTACGATATGAAGGAAATGGAGTGTAGGCTTAACAGATTGTAAGTGTTTCAGGAGGAAATAAATGCTTTATGCAATCCTTCGTGAACACGGCCACCCATCTTTGTCTTTAAATTGCAATGAGCGCGGATGATGATTTAAAATCGATATTGTAGGTCAAAGATGTGATAGATTGGTCTCACAAACCCTCAGGTCTATCATACCTAAATCTGAGTCTCAATTCAATATGGATGGCTTCAAAAAAACCATCACAACCAAATCGCTGCAACTAACATATTGTCTGCTGAATCAACACAGTAACAATCTAGTGGTTAACGATCTAGTATCCTAATCATCCATGGCTAGGGCTTTGGCATCTCGTATCGTGGAATTTAGGTCTCAATTTGTAATGATAGTATCAAGGCTATAACAGACACTCAGAAGGTAGTGCCAAAGAAAATAGAGAAAAATCCATTTCTAATGGATGAGACTGATGGTCACTAGAGTAAAGTTGTAATCAAAAGGTACTCATCTAGGAGGGGGCAGTCAAAGATGGTTATGTTGACTAGTTTAACTTAATCACTAAATAAGACCTCCCATCATGAGAATAAATCAGACCATTTGTCAAAATTCTCAGCTCAATTGGGAGCACTAAATTTTATTGGTTTTGCTGATGGTGAAGCATTTGCGTTAACATACTTAGGAAGCTAACTTCCACCTCATACATATGTTATAAGGATAAAGAACCTTCCTACAATACACCCCAACAAGAAACAATTAGCTGGCATATTCTAAAAAAGAAGAATAAGGATACTAATGGAATGTGTGTGAACTGCAACCAGAAAATAGTGTTTTCTAGCTAAAAAGTGAAAAGTCATTAAAACATTATGAATAAATCTCAAGCGTGAGGAGTTTGTACACGTGACACTCATATGATATTTGTAGCATTTCTTAGTACAAAATCATAAACCAAAATTAAAGTATATCAATAACATTTATTTTATTCTCACCTGCTTGTGTTTCAACTGACACCTTATATGCAGCCATATTTTAAGATGATCCAAATCTTGGCCAAGCTTAATTTTCATTACAACATTAATTTTAGTTACCTTACTAACTTTGTAGTTAAACATCTAGTCTAAAAATCAAGACAATGACAACATTAAGAACTGAATCATTAAGTGTACGGTAATCTAAACTCTACTAGACCCTTATTGCCACCCTTCAGGCTTTAACCATACCAATCTCCAGGAGCTTGAAAAAAATGAGCACCACTTGCAGATGAAAAATAAAAACATGATATGACTTGATGATCTACTATGTACCGTAAGTAGGATCCTGTGTGCAGTTTGATTCACCACATGATAATAAACAAAAAATTGTACATATCAGACAAGCAAACTTCAACAAACAGATAAATGGCTTCATAGTAATTGACATACACTCCTACGTTATTATGGATTGGGATTCTCTACCTTCTCATTCAGGTGGCCATCTGATGAAATATGGAATCCCTCAACCTTCTATACCACATCATCAACACCCACTCTGACCTTGCCGCTCAATCCATTCACACCATAATTTTCATTCTCTTCAGGATTCATATTCAAAACCTGCGATATTATGATTTTTCCATCTTCAGATCCAGAGGAATATGATTCACCGCCAGGAGTAAAATGCACACAATGAACTGGGGCATGATGCCCCTTGTTACTATCTGCATGATAACACATAAACAAGGTTACACGAACCGTGGGTGCGATCAGAATCGGCTGAAGAATCGGATATAGGATTTGACACTCATCCAAAATTAGGAATTGGGGATTCAGAACCCTAACCCTAATTTTTTTTATAATATATCTTTATCCCTTCTCTTTACTAGTGTTATTCTTTAGGTCTTATTTTGGGATTTGAGAACTTGATGCAGATAGCTTAATACAATGTATTTCTTGCTTTGAAACTCAACCAACAAAAGCGTGTATATATTGGATGTCCCAAATTCAAAACTAAACTTGACTGAAACTTATATACTATTTATAGCACATGATGAAATAGTATGGATCTTCATTCAACTGAAGTTGCACATACGGGAAGATCCTTCTCGTAGCAGGGTGTAGTCCTCATAATAGGATTTCTTTCAAAAAAAATTGTTGGTTTGAGATCGAAACTTGATGACACTATTGGCATGATTGGGTAGTCCTCTTAGCAAGGGATATGATGGAATCCCAATGTGTACCAAAGCACAATGCCTTTATTCTCAATAGGATGGTCTATGACAGAGACAATATTATCACAAGTTTTATAACAGTGTAACCTCGAAATTAAGTTAATGCTACTCTAGGTATAGATTCATTGTGAAGTTTAGTATCAAACATTCAAGAAATGTTGGAAAAGGAATTCTTGGTCTGCAAGCTCAATTTCATAAAGTAATCAAATTATCATATTATGTGAATAAAATGATCTAGAGAACCTTTCATAGGATTGCATAAGCCCGCTCACCTATTCGACCAGACAGCCAGAGTATCATCACCTTTGCTTTGGCAAAAATATTTTCCACCTGCCCATTCCTCACTTCTGTTATATGGAGTGACCCATATCTTATGAACACAAATTCGTTGTCACAATGTTGTCCACAATTAAATATTAAGAGTTACATGAGCCCCTATAATTTCAGTTTTAATTTAAAAAAAAACAAAGAGAGATGATCAACCCAATATGCACACTGCCATGTTTTAGATATTGTGGATGGCCTCCTTGTGTCTATGCATCCAGAATTTGTGACTAGTGTCATGTGAATGGGTTGATTTTGGAAGGGCTTTAAAAAATAACAACACATAAAATGGGTATTAAGCAATTTTAGAAGCAAATTTCACTACACTAATATGCATCACAAAGAGACAAAAATTGAAGTAATCCAAATCCAAACTTGGTTGTTAGTGAAGGCCCCTCGAAGCTGGGAAGGATCGTCATGATCAAGCAAGCTTGTAGCAGTGGCCCCAGGAAAAAGTTTATATCCCACTAGATTGCCAATATTTGTCTTCTCCGATGGATTGATCACATGAAACTCAGATGGCTGATAGAGGCTTAGGTTAATTTGGGCATCCTTCTCCATTTAGGCTATGTGTTTCTCTACTTTCCAAAAAAAAATTCTTGGAGTTGGTCCATTCTTCACTGTTTGCTTGGCCATCTTGACCTGAACAAAGGAGTTGTTTATACCATCAATATCCATGTCCAAATATAAAGTAATATAATGGTCGTGGATGACACCAATTCTATTCTCAGCAAGTATAGCTCCATCAAGTTCATTTGTGGAGCTAATCTGGTCAACATTCTCATATTTTGTACCTTTGACCATCAAAATCCCACTTAGTCCAACCAATGTGCAAAAGAAATTTGTCAAATGCTCTGCCTTCTAAGTTCTAACCTACCTTTAAATAAAAGCAACTCCCTGAGTTGCTTCTTCATGGAAAGGCTTCAAAGTTTCCTACCTTAGCTCGGATAAAACCATCAGTCTGAAATTCGCAATCCACAATATAATCATAGTTTCCAACAGACACTACCGTGCAGACTACTAAAGTCACCTTCGGTCTGACTTCTTGAATTTGTGGCATGATAGATTTCATGAATTAGAGATACAAACAAAATTTCAATCCAATAAGAAGTGTCAAATGTTTTCCATTTCTACCTTACCTTGTCCATGCTTAATTCCTTATAGAGATTGGAAGCACAAATATGAACTACTAGATACAATCAATATAGAAAGTTATAGTCTATATATACAGATTTATTACCACCTTATGTCCTAGTTTGTCCATGCAGATTTGAAACCACTTGGAACAATTCCGAACCAAGTGGTTCAACAAAAGTTGACTTATTTCTGGAAAAATAAGGACCTACACAAAACAAGGCCACATTTAGATAAAGTTTATACTTGAGACGTTGATGAACTTGGGGTTTTGATACATGCCCAGTTCTTCCTACATTTCCCACCTGTTAGCATTGCTCAAGGGTTACCAAGAAGATATGGAAGATTCAAATGTTAGGTATTGCAAACACTGGAAACCCTGGGACTCCTCCAACTTGCCTCTCAAACAGTTTGCTATGCACACAAAAACAACCTGATAAATAATCTGCTATGCCCTTAATTTTCAAGAAAGGATATCTACCAATGGATGATAATAATAACTTATTGCCCAATAAAAACCATGATTTTGCAAGTTGAAGGAAGAACTTCAGATTTAGCCTAGACATCAAATGAATCTTACAAAGAGAATTACATATTGGTCGGAACTTAGAAGTTATATCAAGCTTGAGGAGGTCCATAACTTCTAAGTTCTGTCCAATATGTAATTCTCTTTGTAAGATGCATAAGCAAGGTTTAACTCAATAAGTTTCTTCTTACTCAGAGTCCAGACAGTCTAGAGAGTAGTGGTCTATTCAAATACTGTTTTCCTTGTTTCATTTCAAGGTTATTTCATTTGTGCATTCTGAAGCTGAGAGGAATAGATTCTTTTCATGATTTTTGGTTGGGTGGTAACATCTTTTGGCTTTATTCTATTGCTCATTCAGAAAGAATTGGAGGGTAAAATCAAGCAATTGCGTAAGAGCCTTAATTTCAAAGCCACACCTATGCCTACCTTTTATCAGGAAGGAGTGCCGCGAAAGTCTGAGTCAAAAAAGGTGAATAGAACTGGAAAGGAGCACTTGAAATTCCAAAAATTTATGCTGGTTGTTTTTTAATAAGTGGTTTTCGCAATATAGCATCTTATTTTTCTGTAACATAAATTTTTTTCACTGCAGTCGTTCCTTCTCAAGATGTATAGTTCTGTTTCAAATGCCCCCTGCTTGGAAAGGCTATGCAAATTATAATCCTATGAGATGAATATTGTCATTGACTCTGAAATCACTTTTGGTTTCGTAGTTTTGTATATTGATAGTGGAATAAGTTTTTCAATGATTGTTGTAGATTCCAGTACCAAATATTGGAAGGAAGAGTACCAATTCGAGGGCAGATTCAGACAATAGCTCTACACAAATCCACAAGGTTTCTAGGCTAGTGGTCAAGAATAGTGGTTTTACAGAGAAGCATACCAACTTCACAGTGAAAAATGTGTCGATTCCAGTGGCTAGTATTAGCAACGCTCCTAAAAAGGAACAGGAGGCAGGATCTACAAATATGTCAACTGTAAAGCCCATAAAATCAAAGCATTCAAGTAATGCAAGTTGTAAAATAAAAGCCATAAACCTTGCTGGAGTTGAGAACGCTTCAACAAAACCTGTTTGTAATGGATTGGAAGTAATAGTATCCAATGCAATGGAAAATCCATCTGCAAATGGAGAAAGTTGTGGGAAAAGTGCAGATATCTCTCATGAAAAAATATCAGCAGTTCATTGTGACAGTCAAATGGGTGCTGGGCATCAGGATTTAATAAAAGAGGCGGTTACAGCTAACAGTTAAATGACCAAAGATAAGACTGAATCAGAGATCATTGCTAATCAGGAAGAAAAGGTGGAGGTACAAAAGACCGACAATGCCAAAGAAAAGGTTGGGTTTAAGAACAAATATAGTAGTACCATGAGTTGTGGTCTTGCTTCCAGGGGTAAACCAAGACCACATCAACATGCTTCTACATCTAGAAACAATCAAGAGTACTCTAAAAGCAGGATAGTTAAAACCTCCAAACATGATTTGCAAAAGATTGCGATGCCTCGAGAGAGTGGAAAGCATGAGGATGCACAAAATACTTCTGTGAAACAGAATGTTAAAGGCAATCCGGGATTGTCTTTCTTAGTTGCAGATATATTTGTATCTTAATAGATTGGTGAACCTATTATTATCAGGATGAGAGGTAATGTTTATCACAATTGAGGTATATTTATAAACCATCAATGTGTTATAACCTGAAGATAACCTTGTTTTTAAACCTCTCTCATATGGTATTTCAACCTATCATTTATGGACGATGCCCGACACCTGAAGGCATGACGATGATACCCATGATACTTCAAGATGGGCATGTTGGATACGCATTGTAAGTCAATGTGGCTTGGTAGGTAGCTTGGAGATACCTCAAATAAATGTGATGTCTTTACCCTTGAAACATTCCTTTTGAAAAATGAAAATTTTTCATAAAAGTAACTGAAGTATGACTTTTAACTTTGTCTTGTAGCTCCTTTATGAGACCTCTCTCTGCATATGGCTTCTTTCATATTATGATGCTGATGTGGATTCCCTAGCTGCTACTCGCACTTTAACCCATCATCTGCATTTTGCTAGATAATATTTTAATTTGTTTAGATAAATGTGATATCTTTACCCTTGAAACATTCCTTTTAAAAATGAAAAACTTGACATAAAAGTAACTGAAGGATGACTTTTAACTTCGTCTTGTAGATCCTTTATGGGACCTCTCTATTCATATGGCCTCTTTCATATTATGATGCTTCTATCGATTCCCTAGCTACTACTTGCACTTTAACCCGTCTGGTGAAGGTTGTTAAGTGTTCCACAAAGGAAAAGGTAATTACCAATTTGTTTGTGATGTTACCTCTAGAGTCTATGTGTGTTATATCTGAGATTGAGGTAGATATTTTGTATTCATGAGCCTCTAATTTGTTTATGTCTTTGGTGAATGCTCCCAAGTCATAAGGTTTGTTTTTTTAACATGAAAAAAATTGCTTTTCAAAGGGACATTTGCAAGTGAGATGGTGGATCTTGGGTTCCCACAAATTGTGCAAAACTTAAAATCACAAGCCTGGAGTGATGAGGTTCGAAATCAGTTTCTCTTTTGAGTGGCTATAAGCTTCATTATTTTAAAATTTCTTTTGGTGTTACAAATAGATAATTCTTTTGAGGATCTTGAAATGCTAATCATTTTATCCATTTATTGGTACAGGATCTAGTAGAAGCATTGAATTATTTGGAACAAGGGTTGAAAGATAGCATTAAAAGGCTAAGTTCTTTTGACAAGTATAAACAAGAATTTCTTCTAGGAAAACTTGATTGGTCCCCAATGCATAAGGATCCAGCATTCTGGCATGAAAACATCAATAAATTTGAAGATAATGACTTTTAGGTATGTTCATGGTAGTTTTCTACACAACACCTTTTTATAGTATACTCAGACACTATGTTGAGTGGGAAGCCCCTCCCACTCCTACTCCATGTTAGCACTAATTTCCACACTTGTAATGATGATCTAGACCTATGAAAGTCAGCAATGGAAATTAGTACAACTTATAGGAAAATTCACCCACTTTGTCATCGATGAACCTCCTCTCCGTTTGGGTTGGTGCATGTAGATTAGGGGGGGTGTCCCTAATCTTTGAATACTACTGTCCAACTTATAAATCTGCAATATAAACCCATATACCATTAGAAAATAATGATCATTGGCTTGCAATTAAGCTACCAAAGGGATAAAAAAATAGTTTACTAATTTTTTACGATGGAAATTCCTACATGTAACAATTTTAACGGTAAATGAATGGGAGAAAAGTGCTCTAAATGACAGTTAATCATCAAAATAAAGAGAAATGTTATTTTAAGGTAGATTGGCACCTCTGCTTATTTTTAGTTATTCATAACTTTGTATTTACATGCAGACTTTGGCTTGGTGTGTCCAATGTTAATATCTCACTCCTTACATTTTCCTACGGGCATCTCCTAACACTATTGGCGGGCATCTTTTCCATAAGCTAGCAGGAATTTTTCATCATGCCAGCAGGAATTTTTCTTCATGGCTGCGGGCATTTATTTAGTTGGAAATTTTATTCTCATATCAATCCATAAGGAATTCTATTTAAGGGTGCTAGCTCAATGGTAGAGCACCTGCCTTATTGGCAGGAGGTTGGTGGTTTGATTCCACTGTGCCCTATTTATATTCTGAAACCACTAAAAAGAGATAAATGACTAAAAAAATGACCAAATTTGGATATAAACGACCACCAGTACAACATGAGAGATAAGTGACCAAATAAATGACCACTTTTGAGTTGGCGATTGTTGGTAGAAAATTAGTGGTCATTTATCACGCCACAAAAAATGTGGTCATAAAATTTGGTCATTAATTGTGACAATTAATGACCAAATATATTACCAAATTAATGACCAAATATACAACCAAATATATGACCACAAGATAAGCTATAAATGACCAAGTTAAATATGACCACATTTTTGGTCGTGTGATATATGGCCACTAATTTGCTACCAGTGGTCACCAACTCAAAAGTGGTCATTTATATGCGGATTTTGGTCTTTTTTTGGTCACTTATCTCTTATTTTGTACTAGTGATTTTTCCAACGAGATGGGACATGGGATTTCCTACTTTTCGCATCCGCATGTCGGATTGTGGATTGCGAAAGTCAGAAGGTGTTATTTCCTAGGGTCGCAAAATGACGTTTTCGATTTTCGACTTCGGCAACGCGGGTTGAGGATTGAAGAAGTCAGATGAGTAACTTTTCCAGAAGGATATTTTGGCATTCCGACTTCCAACTTCCGCATTACGGATTGTATAAGTTTGGAGCACTATTTCTTCAGAAATGTGAATTTGGAAATCTGATTTTTGAATTATGATTGTGGATTGCAGAAGGGTATATTGTGGATTGGGGATTGGAGGCCATTGCGAGTGCGTGTAAAAACGAACAGAATTGTTGGAAAAATTTTTATCAGGTTGTCTCCCATCACCTCTGAAGGGCACCAAGGGGATTATGGACATGACAGAGTGGTATCAGAGCCCAAGTTGTAGCACTGGGGTTGTTTGGGATGAAGCATGAATGAACTTATAGAGAGGAATTGTCAATGGAATGCTTTTGATAAACGTTTATTATTATTTTTGTCTGAATGAGTAATTTCCATATTTGTATGGATGTTTGTGTCTTATATGCATTCTTATAATGTCTAATAAATGTCTCTATAATGCAAAACAGTTGTAGCTGTTAGTAGTTGAATAGTTACAATAGAGGCAACATACAGGGAAAGAAATAAAATGTTGACTGTGAATTATGCATAAGATCCTTATGATCATGGTGAAGATGCACTAGGATAAAATGTGAAAGCAGATCATGCATAGATTGAATCCAATGGGAGAAGGTAGAAATTAATCCCCAAGAAATTGGTTGAAACCATGATAATCTTTAATGAAAGGTTGGTGAAGGATCATGAAGAACATAATAAACTCAATGCTGCTATTTTGCAGAGCCTCGTTGATATGCAATAGAGAGAAAACCTTGGATCCAACCCAAGAAACGTAGGCCAATAGGGAAGGGGTGCCGAAATTTGCTCTAGCAGTCATTCTAGGAAGAGAACTCTAAATCCCAAGAATATCTCAGTGATCAGAAAGCGCAGCATGCCCTCTTCAAGATATTCTTCCAACCGGTTGTGTAATTCAAGAAACCATGGAAGAAGCCCATGACATCCTTCTACCAGGTTTGATGGAATAAAGATATCCAAAGGAATGCCACCTCGAGAATTTAGAAAGGCAAGGCCTCCCACATTTGATGGAGAAAGTAAGACTGGTTAAGAGGAAGAAGCATGGATTCTTGGAATGAACAAGTATTTCAGAATACATGATTATTCAAAAAATTAAAAGGTCAGAGTTGACATTTACAAGCTACATGGTAGAGCTTCAATTTGGTGGGAGCACCTCATGCAAGTGAAGAAGATCAGTGAAAGAGGATCAGATGGGAGTGGTTTAAACGGTACTTCAAGGAGAAATACCTATCATCTAGGTATTATGACAACAAGAGGAAAGAGTTCAATGAACTTAGGTTGGGACATAAATCTATGAATGAGCATGTCCATAAGTTTTTGGATTTTTTGAGGTATGTAGATTACATCAAGGATGAAAGGGTAAAGATCCAATGTTTCCTTGGTAGTCTACCTGAAAATTTCAGAGATATGATTGAGTTTGTCAATCCACCAAGTTTGGATGAGGTGATTAGGGTGGAAATGCATTGCTATGAGTAGAGCAAGGGAAAATCATAGGTCCATATAGCATGGAAAGGAAATCCAAATGGGTGGTTTGATCAAATGAAAAGTGGATTTAAGCCACCCTTCAAAAATCAACTAAGAAATTTTCCATAGGGCCAGCAAGCACGAAGTGAGAACAAGCTAGTTGTAGCAACAGAAAAAGCATCAAAAGATCCACTTCAGTGTTGGGGATGTTGATAAAACCACATGTTAAGGGATTTTCCACATCGAAGGGAGAATCCCTAGATCTTGCACAACTTAAAAGGGGCAGCTACAGTAGACGATATGGCAAGGGAAGCAGCTCGAATTTATGCAGCATTGGATGATCATCAGGAATACCATCAATCATTGGTGGTGGAAGTTGAAGGTTAGATTACTAAGTAATTTATTTCTGTTTTTATTGATCCAGGATCTACTCATAGCTATGTGTCTCTCCTAAGGTAGCTGAAGGTTGTTCTCTTAGTAAATTAAATCATAGT
Source organism: Larix kaempferi (assembly GCA_027924585.1). Taxonomy (NCBI): domain Eukaryota; kingdom Viridiplantae; phylum Streptophyta; class Pinopsida; order Pinales; family Pinaceae; genus Larix; species Larix kaempferi. Next base: position 2,258,208 of record BSBM01000247.1, read on the forward strand.
AAGCCTTGGCTAGTTCAATTAGTCACGAGGACCAGTAGAAAGGTGAGTGAAGTAGTGATGGAGTGCCCCATAGAATTGAATGGACTCCTTAGAAAAGAAAATTTAAATGTCCTACCATTAAGATATTATGATGCCCTAATAGGTATGGACTAGTTGGAAAGACATAGAGCCAATATAGAATGCTATGATAAAGTACTTGAATGCGTTGATAAAGAGGGAAGGCCAAGGTTAGCAAGAGGAATTCCCAAGCAAGTTTCAGTAAGGAAAATTTCAGCCCTGCAGTTGAGAAAATTTATAAGAAGGGATTCCAATTGTATACAATTCACATATCAGATTCATGAGAGGACAAAGAACCAAGGATGGAAGACTTCCACTTGTTGCAATAATTCAAATATGTGTTTGCAGATGAAGTGTGTAGGCTGCCACCAAAGTGAGATATTGATTTTACCATTGATCTTGTTCCAGACCAACACCAATTTTCTAAGCTCCTTATAGAATGAGCAGACAAAAATTGGTAGAGTTGAATACAAAGCTGCAAGAATTAATGGACAAGTAGTATATTGGACCTAGTGTATCTCCTTGGGGAGCACCAGTGTTATTTGTTAAGAAAAATGATGGGACTTTAAGGCTGTATATTGATTACAGGTAGAGAAATAAAATAACAATCAAGAATAAGTATCCATTGCCAAGAATTTGTTTGCCCAAATGAAGGAAGCTAGAGTGTTTTCAAAGGATGACTTAACGTCTGGTTATCATCATGTGAGGATAAAAGAACAAGACATTCACAAGACAACTTTTAGTACAAGATATGGTCATTATGAGTTCCCAGTGGTGCCATTTGGTCTTACCAATGCACTTGCTACATTCATGTGTCTCATGAATAGTGTATTCAACAAGTATTTTGATACGTTTTTGATAGTGTTCTTGGATGAAATTCTTGTGTATTCAGGGAATGAAGAAGAGCATGATGAACATCTAAGACTGGTGTTGCAAGTTCTTAGAGAACACCAACTGTATACAAAGATGAGCAAGTGTGAATTCTATCAAAAGAAGGTACACTATTTGGGTCATGTCATCTTAGAAGAAGGAATTGTAGTGGATCCAGAAAAGATTGAAGCCATAATGGATTGGCCTACTCCAAAGAATGTTTCAGATGTTATATCCTTTATGGGTCTTGCAGGCTATTATAGAAGGTTCATTGAAGGATTCTCCAAGATAACTCACCCAATTACATCATTGTAGAGGAAGAATGTTAAATTTGTATGGTCTGAAAAGTGTGGGAGAAGCTTTCAGCAGTTAAAGAAGTTGCTTACCAGTTATCCTATTTTGAAGATTGTTGATCCAAAGAAGGATTCTATAGTATGCACATATGCTTGCATTGACGGGATAGGTGGAGTGCTCATGCAAGAAGGATTTGTGATTTGTTACGATTCAAGAAAATTAAAAGAGAATGAAAATAATTATGCCACACATGATTTAGAACTAGCAGCCATAGTTCACGCTCTCAAGAGATAGAGACATTATCTATTGGGGAGAATATTTGAGCTCGGGATACACCACATGAGCTTGAAATATTTGTTTCACCAGCAAAACTTGAATGCGAGGAAAGCAATATGGATGGAATTTCTATGTGAATTGGATTTTGAAATTAAGCATGTGAAAGGAAAAGAGAATAAAGTTGCAGATGCTCTCAGCAGAAAGTTTCATGTTGTAGTAGTAAGTATATGCAAATTCAATTTGAAGGCAATAATTCTTGAATCCCAAACCAGTGATGGAACTTACCTTCAGATTAAAAGAAATTGCAGCAGGGAGATATGGATGAAAACTATGCAGTATATCAACTTGGTGAAGATTGATGTTCTCTTTTACCAAGGTACTAAATTGTACATTCCAGATTGTGCAGATTTGAAGAATCTTGTAATTGATGAAATACATCAAATGCCATATTCTGGACATCTAGGATATCAAAAGACAATAACAACAACAAGAAAGCAGTATGTTTGGCATGAGATGAAGAAGGAAATAGCAGAGTACATTGCTAGGTGTTAAAAGTGACAACAAGTCAAGACAGAACATCAACATCGAGTAGGATTGTTGCAACACTTGCCCATTCCAGAATGGAAGTGGGAAGTAATTTCTATGGATTTTATAACAGGTCTGCAAATGACAGTGAGGACGTATGACTCAATCATGGTAGTGGTGGACAATCTATCAAAGGTAGCTCACTTTATTCCAGTCAAATCCACTCATAAGACAAATGACATAGCAAATATTTTCATGAAGGAGATATTCAGATTGCATGGATTGCCCAGGGCAATAATTTCAGACCGAGATGCAAAGTTCCAATCCAATTTTTGGAAGCGACTATTTCAGGAATTGGGAACTCAGTTTAAATTTAGTACAGCATATCGTTCTCAAACAAATGGTCGAACTGAGAGAGTGAATCAGGTTCTTGAAGACATGTTGAGAATGCATGTGATGGATAAACCATCCAAGTAGGAGCACTATCTACACTTGGTAGAATTTACATACAATAATGGACATCATGGAACATTAGAGATGAGTCCTTTTGAAGCATTGTATGGAAAAGGATGCAGGACTCCAGTGAATTGTGACATCCTAGTGAATAGGGTAGTTCTTGGAACAAAGATGATCAAGAAAATGAAGCAAGATATTGTTAAGATCAGGCATAATTTGAAGGAAGCACAGGACAGGTAGAAGAGTTATGCAGATTTGAAAAGGGTACATAAGGAATTTAAAATTGGGGATCATGTTTATTTAATAGTGAAACCAAGGAAAATTTTGCTAGAGTTGGGGAGTTGTACCAAGCTGGAACATAGATATTGTGTTCCATTTGAATTCCTTGATAGGATAGGATCAGCTGCATATAGAATTGCATTGTCTGCTAACATGAGAGTTCATAATGTTTTCCATGTTTCTTTGCTTAAGAAATATGTACATGATCATAATCACATAATTATTTGGAATGTGATATAAGTGGAACCAGAGGGAGAGTTCCAAGTGGAGCCTATATGCATCCTCAACATGAAGGGCACATTACTCAGAAACCGAGCCATCAGATATGTAAAATTAGGTGTAATGGAAGCACCTTAGTCCCAAGGAGGCTACATGGGAACTGGAGGATTCCATGAGAGAGAAATTCCCATTTTTTTGTAGTTCTGACAACATTGAGGATGGTGTTGTTCTAAGGATGAGGGGATTGTAATACTGCATTTTGACCCTTACGGTATTTTTTATTTTAATATAAATAATGTTTACATGTGATGTATGTTTTCCTAGCATGGAGCTCAAGGCAAAGGCCCCACTAGTGAATGCTCGTATTTTATTTAAAGAGAAAGTATTTGATATTTTATTAGCCATGTGCGATTAAGCTGTGGAAATTGTAAGAATGTTGCAAATAAATAAATATAATGCAATAAAAATACAAAAAAAAACTAGTTATGGGAGAAACAAACAAGAGGGGGCCATGTGTATCCACTAGGGAGAGGTGAGGGGGATGTGGGATCCTGGGACTGAAAGAATCGGTTTCATGCGTACACAACCCATCGGTGAAGAAAGAGGAAGAGTTACGATTCTAGAAAAATCCATGTTGATAGAGGAATGCCAAAACTCGCAAGAAAATGGAGGTGAAAAGGAAATTCGAAAGGGGGAAACCCTAAATATAAAACGTAGAGGGAGGAAGATGACGAGACTTTTGGAAAAAAAAGAACAGAGAGAGAGTTGATCAGAGAAGAAAGGGAAAAATTGTGACTCTGTGTAAGTCACAAATTGCAGAGCTGAGAATCCACATGAAACCCTGCGTGGGAATTAAAAGCGGATGGGAAATCCATGGACCAAACCCTGGGGTAAATTCCATAGTGTGAGAAGCTTAGTAAACCTATGAAAAGACCTTGATCTGATAGTAACAAAATCGAGTTGTGGGATAGAGCTTCAACCACAACCCTAAGAAGATCCCATCTAGGATAACTACAAAGAAGGCAAGAGAGAGGTTGGATTTGCTTGATAAACCCAGTGAAGGCTAAAGTCTCATGAAGGAAGTAGTTTAGACCTTTCTATGCCCACCCTGAAGAGCACTAGAGAGAAGGGGCCCTGAGGGGCTGTGCAATAGAGAAGGGGGCCTTGCTTGTTTTGGGTGTGGTAGGTATTGTGGGTTTCATGACTGTTGAATGGTTTGAGATGCCTGGAGCTCTATGGTTGAGCTCACTGTCTTAGCATCATCCTCCCTATTTTCCCTTGCATGCTTGATAAACCCAACTGTATGTTGGCTTATAATTACTGTGAAGCCTTAACTGTGAAGAGAGCCTATTTATCCCTTCTTAGTGGATACACAACCCAAATTGGGGGTGGTCTCTGAGTTGAAAGAGTATAGGCTAGCCATATACCTATGGTTGGGTGGAATGTTTCTCTCACTTAGCCAGTTGCTTGTACAACTTTAGTTTAAAAGACAAGTGCTCCTTATGATGATAAATGATGATAATTCTCTATATTATGTATACTTGTTATGTTCAATATATTTGAATGAATGATTACATGAAATTGATTAATAAGGAAACTATGTATAGTCCTGAGTATGAGACATGATGCATGATTAATTGTCTCACCATTTGCTTGAGCTTAATGTACTACTAACCTTGCATGTTGTAGATGCATTGATTAGATTTAGTTTAATTATATGTGTTTTGTTATGCATTGCATACACTTTTAGATGGACTGCACGACATCATCTGCAATTGGGAAAGGATATAGATAGCTCCTGTTGTGTTTCATGACCGTATGTGAGTTAGGTGAAGGGAGATGCCATGGAAGAAGGCATATAGAAATCCCTATAGAATTCTTGTAAAGGGGCCATTAAGGGAGTTTAGGAAAGAATCCATTTGGAAATATGAATAATTCAGAGTACTCGGATGTGGTAGAGGATCACACCAATGTATAGAGATGTCCAAGAGATTTCCAATAGTACCATACTTGTCCAATTTGGTCTAAGGATGAAGAAGTTATCACCCTAGAAATTTTGTAGGTGTAGGGGTATGTGGTCCCGACTTTCCGCATCCACAATGTGGATTGCGGAGTTTGGGGACCAACCCTTCGAATTGCATGGTTAGACTTCTGAATTTCCAAATCTGCAAAGCGGATTGTGGATTACAAGATTTGGAATGGAGTTTTCCACTGAGATGGCACATGGGATTTTTGACTTTTCGCATCCGCTAGGAGGATTGTGGATTGTAGAAATCGCAAGGTGATTTTTCCCTATGTCATGAAACAAGGTTTCTCACTTCCGCAACTCGGGTTGCAGATCGTGGAATTGACATGAGTGACTTTTCAGGAAGGAGATTTTGGCATTCTGACTTTCGAGTTCCGCATTGCGGATTGCGGAAGGGTGGAGTGTGATTTCTTTGGAAAGGTGAATTTGGAAATCTAATTTTTGAATTTTGATTGCGGATTGCGGCGGGGTAGATTGCGGATTGCGGATCGGAGGCCATTGAGGCTGTGTGTAAAAACATAGAGAATTGTTGGAAAACTAAATATCAAGTTGTCTCCCATCGTTGCTTAAGTGCACCAAGGGGATTGGGGACATGACAAGATATATATTCTTCCTCTATAGTGGATAAAACAACAATGCTTTGAAGCTTTGACATCCAACTAATAGAATCACATGCAAGAATAAAGACATATCCTGGAGTGGATCTTCTTTTGTCGAAATCTCCTCCGAAATCCAAATTGACATAGCCAGAAATTTCATCACAACAACCATTAAAGGTGATACATAAATTACTTGTTCCTCTGAGATATCGAAACACCTATTTCGCTGATGCCCAATGTTCTTTGCCTAGATTTTCCATCAATCCACTGGCAACACCAATTGCATGTGAAATGTCTAGTCTAGTACAGACCATCAAATAAATCAAACTTCCTACTGTATTAGAATAAGGTACACAAGATATATACTCCTTTTATTCATCATTACTAGGAATCAATCATGAAGAAAGCTTAAAATGTGAATAAACAAGGATATTAACAGGTTTCACATTATTGATACCGAATCTCTGAAGTATTTTTTCCACATACTTCACTTGTGATAACCATAATTTACCATTTTTATTGTCTCTATGTATTTCCATTCCAAAGATCTATTTTTCTACTCATAGATCATTAATATCAAACGTACTAACCAGTTGATCCTTTGACCTATTGATTTCAAACATGTTCTTGCTTTCTACAAGAATATCATCAACATATAACACAAAAATAATGAATATGCTATTTTCCAACTTTTTAAAGTAAACACAATGATCATACTCACATCTGGTAAAATTTTGGCTCACCATTAAAAAATCAAAATTCTTGTACCATTGCTTGGGAGATTGATTCTGGACATACAATGAGTTCCTGAGCTTGCAAACAAACCTTCCTTTTTTTATTACGAACAAACCCTTATGGTTTTTTCATGTAAATGTCATCATCCAAATCTCCATGTAGAAAAGCATTTTTAACATCTAGTTTCTCTAACTCAAGATCATGTAAAGAAACTAGTGATAACACTAATCGAATAGAAACAAGATTAACAACTGGTGAAAAACAATCATGGAAATTGATACCTTCCTTTTGATAATACCCTTTTGCAACCAATATTTCTTTATACTTATCAACTTTATCATCAGTACCTTTTATCAGCTTGTATACCCATTTACAACCAACAACTTTCTTGTCCTTTGGAAGTTCCACTAGATCCCAAGTTTTATTCTTTTCCAACACATCCATTTCTTATTTCATTGCTAATTTCCATTTACAATTTTCATATGCATCCATTACTTCCTGAAAACAACTAGGTTCCCCATCATTAGAAATCAAAGAAACAGATGAAACATAATATTTGTACCTTTTTGGAAAAGTTCTGACCCGTGTAGATATTTGCAAAGCTTGCTATGGTTGTGGCATTTCCTCCGTTTCATGGAAATATTATGTAATCTCATATACATCTACACGAGCTTTTTCATGGAGGTATTCATGATCCTCCTTTCTTGTAGATGGTCAAGATTCCAATTGAATTTTATGAATATGAAATTCTTCTCCCTATTTCATCTCAACATCTACTAAATTTCATTTCATGTGTGACGATTCAACAAACAAAACATCTTTGTTAAAGATGATATTGTTGGAAGTAGGATCCCACAATCTATACCCCTTAATTCCATCACCATATCAAACAAAGATGTAACTTTTTTACTTCGGATCTAATTTAGAACATTGATTCTTTGGAATTAAAGAATAAGTATCACAACCAAAAATCTTAAGATTCGAATAATCACAGGTGTATCATGTCCATACCTCTTTTGAAATCTTACAGTCTATTGCAGTTGATGGCGATCGATTTACCAAATAGCATGTTGTAAGAACTGCTTCTCCCCACAACTCTTGTTGCAACTCGGCATTACTGAGCATGCACCTTGATCTCTCAAGAAGAGTCCTATTCATGCATTCAACAACACTATTTTGTTGAGGAGTGTAGATAGTGGTTTTATGCCTTTGGTTCCAACTTCTTTCCAATAGTTATCAAACTCCTTAGATGCAAACTCACCTCCATTATCTGTTCTAAGACACTTGATTGACCTGTTAGTTCTCTTTTCAACCAAAGGTCTAAATTGCTTAAATGAATTAAACACATAAACCTTTCTTTCCAATAAGTAGATCCAAACCTTTCTAGAGTAATCATCTATAAATGTACCAAAATATGATGATAGTCCAAAAGAAACCTAGTAAGGGATGGTCCCCACACATTAGAATGAATGAAATCTGGGATACATTTACTAATATGCTTCTGTGTTTTAAATTTTTGTCTAGTCTGTTTACCGAACATACACTACTTGTAGAAAGTAAAATTCATAGATTTTGAGCTAGGAAGTAAATTATGATCAACAAGTATCTTCAGTGCTTTCTCGTTCATATGATGAAAGCACTGATGCCATAAATGAGTAGGGTCACTTGCTTCTTCAGACGCAACCGCTACTTGAATCACCTCAATTCTTCCTCCTAGCTTATAAAGGTTCCTGATCATCCTTTTATCCTTCATGACAACTAAAATTCCCTTTGACACCTTCATCATTCCATCTTGAACTGCAAATTTATAACCAACAACATGTAGAAATCCCATTGATATTAGGTTCTTCCTGAGTTTAGGTACATGCCTCACTTCTGTTAATGTTCTCATAGTCCCATCATACATTTTAATATTGACACTACCAATCCCAATAATTTTATAGGAAAAGTCATTTCACATAAAGGCTACACCATCATCAATTGGTTCATAGGTAGAGAACCAACTTCTATGAAGACACATATGGTGAGAGGCACCATATTCTAACAACCAATCCTGTTGATAATGTGAAACATTAGAAACATACAGTACCTTATCTATCATACATGAACTAGTCTCTACTGCATTTGCTTCATTCTTGGAGTGCTCTTTGGATGAATCTTCTTTGGATTTCCTTTTCCAACAATATTTTTTCAAATGGCCCGATTTGTTACAATATCAACACTTTATCTTACCCTTCTTAACTCTCAATTTAGATCTAGAAGAATTTCTCGAATTTTGTCGTTGTTCTCTAAATCGACCTTTAGTGGCTATTGCAATTGTTGTTGAATTTTCTGAATTGTTTGTTATACGCAACTCTTCACATAACAAGGCTCCAACAACATTGTCAAATTCAAAATCCTCTGAACAACTAAACCACATAGAGGTGATAAGATGGTTCGAGGAATCAGGTAGTGTACAAAGCAATGTAACTGTTTTGTGTTCATCATTGAATGTTTCACCTATAATAGTTAACTGACAAATCATATCATTGAAAGTATTTAAATGATTGAGGATCTTTGTACCTTCATCCATTCATAGGGCATATAGATTTCTCTTCAAAAATATTTTGTTAGTCAAGGACTTTTCCATATACAGACATTCAAGCATATTCCATAAGCCAACTGATGTTTCTTCTCCAACGATATTAAACAAGACTTCATCTGCCAAGAACAACGAATGTTGTTGAGGGCTCTAGTGTCCATATTGTTCCAATATTTGTCTAACATGTCTACAGGCCTTTTTTATTTTATCACCAATGCTTTCTCCACTCCTTTTTGTACAAACAAATCTCTCATTTTGAGTTTCCAAACCTAAAAATTAATCTTTTCGTCAAATTTCTCCTCTTCAAAGTTAGCACTCTCTACCTTTTCCATTATCTCACACGATCAGATCAAAACTTAAAATACCAAAATTTAAAATAGTATATCAAATAAAAATGATTCCAAATAAGTAAGAAATTAATACAAAGTTTTATAAAAAATCTATCTTTATAAAAACCTTTTTAACACCTTATATCTCCACCTTATACTTTAAAAAAACCTTTTTAAAATAATATGTGTTCCACTCCTTTAAAACCAACGTGACCTTTTACGAAAAGATGAATCTTTAAATATATATCCGAAGTGTAATTTTTTTTAGACCCTTTTAAACTTTTTCAAAGTATGTACGAAACGCTTTAAAGATTATATCCACCATATATATAAAACATATATATATGCCACGTTTATTGACAATATAGCATGGAACCTTTAAACAATAAATTTCATACCTCGTATTTAAACAGTGTCGCATTTTTTTGATGGGGATGGCGCGACATGCCCCACTTTGATGTTTTAAAGATGCGAAAATTCGACATTAAGTTTGTCCTATTCTGTCTTATTGTGTCATGCTTTCCAAGAGGTGAGTGTTGTGACACTGAATAATTGTCGCTCTGTTTTTGTACGAAAACTTCATCATTCTTCAACTTTGGAATTTTGGTTTCCTTCGATAGCCTTGATCTCCAGTAATTCAGGTCTGATACCACTTGGTGGCAGTGAAAGTTAAATAAAACACAGATAAAATGAGATATAAATTAAATAATGACAATTTTATAAATTTGATATAGAGATTTTACGTGGTAGAACTCGCGAAAGGGAAACGTCCTCAAAGTAAACAGTATCGGTATTCTTATTGCTCAAAGATGGATATTATAACATCCAAAAAATAGGCTGACAACTATTCCTCACATTCACTCTTAAAATGATATTTCTCCTTACGGGCTTATATGAATTTATAGCACCTCTTATAAAGTTACATAAAACTCATGAATTAATTACACATTCTAACTTGATCTAATTGATCTTAAGTGAAGACGAAATAATAAAATTAAAAAAATATCATAATCCAAGCTCATAAGAATTGATTGTCACGTTATCCAACAGAAAAAAAGCAATACAATCTCTTATTTTTCTTAAGTGACAAGTGATATCTAAGCAATAATTTGTAGATATAACCTAACACATCTAAGTTATTTAAGAAAGCTACCTTGGACATCACATAACAACATATCCAAAGAGTAACAACCAACGAGATGCACTTCATTTTAATATATACAAAATGGGAATAATTCCATGGAGCGAACAGCCAAACAAAGTTAGAGTATAAATTCGTTTGATGAATGAGAATGAAAAGTATAATTATTGGGAACTTTTCATCATTCTCAATTGAGAGAAGATCCCATCCAAGTAAAATAAAGAAACAATAAGAGGATAAATCCCAAAGGAAGGTCAACTTCCATTTTCTGTGTATTATTATAAGAAAATGCTTTTAAAGTGTTAATGATTTGCTTGATTTATTTATATATATATATAAATGCTAAACCACAAACAAACAACTAACTAACTAAGTATATATATATAATTAATATTATTATACAATCATTAATTTAAATAAACAACATTTATTTCATCTCTCATAACGAGTGCTCTCACACCACCCAAGATGATGTGAGTCTTATACAATAGAAAAATCTAGTGATTGTCACCATACATGGAAGGATGTACATCTAGGATTCCTCTTTAGGTTGTCGTAAGAATATAATAAGCAAAATGAATAAACAACATTTATTTCATCTCTCATAACGAGTGCTCTCACACCACCCAAGATGATGTGAGTCTTATACAATAGAAAAATCTAGTGATTGTCACCATATATTGAAGGATGTACATCTAGGATTCTTCTTTAGGATGTCGTAAGAATATAATAAGCAAATAATTTAGTTATTAAATGAATTATTACACTTATAGTTAGTAATAAGATAATACACAATTTTTATGTGAAAAAATTAAATTATTGTATTTAAGATAAACTATAATGTTTATCTTTATTAATATAGGTTTCAACATCGTCATTATAGTTGTACTGTAAGTAAAATTTTAATAAGGATGATATCCACAAATGTGAAGAAAATTCAGTTAGTAATTTGATGCGAAATGTTTTTGATGATGATATTAACGTCCATTGGGACCGACTTTGGTCTATCAGGCCGTAAGAATGTTATTACTTGGTTTGCTTCAAAATTTAGTTCCTATGCTCAAAAACATTAGAAAGAAGCTTTCCAAGATCACTATAGTTTTGGCAAGTCAAGAGGTTAGAAATATTTGTATTGTACCAAATACTATGAAACTCATATCTAATGTGGGTGTAAGTGGGACACTCTAAGAGAAACTGATTTTCATCATCAATGTTCATAGACTCACAAAGATGGCAAACCCTTTCCTCCCACGAAGTTTTGGGAATATACCAACTTCTTGTTTCGCTATGGAGCTCATGAGAGTTTGTTCTAATCTTGGCTATATTCATTTTCTTGTTTGAATTTGCTACTATCGAGAGATAATTCTGATCTTTCAAATTACAGTTAATGACCTCCTTATAGTACCTTAGTTTTCTCTTAATCGATAAATTTTCCTCCCACCACAATTTCTCTTTAAACTTAGAAAAAATATATTTTTGACATTATCTATATTCTGCAAAGTGTCATTTTCATCAATGCCTTAATGGTTTAACCAATCCATTGTATCTTTACACCAACTCCACTTGAGGCGTAATTGGTTTTGACTTGAATTTAACTCAATTTTAGGAAGTCTCTCATTTTCCATGTTATTTATCTCGTGCTTGTACATTAGGTACCTAATTATAGCCATGCTCTTGATGGGCGAAAGACCCACTTCTAAAAGGAGAATACGATAAGGTGTTTCAATTTTAATTTTAAGGTTATAAGTTAAAAACCACTTCTGGATTTGCTCAATATTTCTCTAAGATTCTCTAGAAATGTTGCACCCCATACTTCACAACCATATATGATAACGGGGATGACAAGAGTTTCAAAGATAAAATTATTTTTATCCCACATGACCAGGTTGACTGATTTACAATTATTTTCAAGACCAAAATAAAATTTCCATCCTCCATTAATCATTAATTTTTCTCAATACCGTGGTTTCAGTTGAGCTTGTGATGAATATCAATTCCAAAATACTTGTAAGGAGTCACTTCCTTCAATTTATTGTTATCACAAATAAACAAAAATACACCAAAAAATTAACTAAATAAAAAAAACATAATTAATATTTCCAATAAATTATTACATTTAAGAATTATCATTTTTAAATACTTATAATAAATAAACTTGTATAACTTACAAATTTGACTCCAATATATGATGTCTACAAACATGAATAACGATACTCTCTTTAATTTGAATTCATATCTCTGGAGTGGAAATAAATTGATATGCATTAAAAAATTAATACCTTCATCACGATATTAAGATATCATGTTTTGTCCAAGTATCATTTTGTTGTAGTTTGAAGGCCACTTATTATTGTGCTTTTCTTTGTTAATTTATTACTATTAAGTTTACGTGAATTGGTGATTTTTTTAAAAATTAACTTATGGTTAAGTTTCACCATTAAAATTTTATTAGTAAATTATAATATCTTTAAGCTCCATATTATTTTACATGCTTTTATTAATTTTATACGTCATTATTCTCTTCCTCATCTAAAAAGGTTGTCGGGAATGTCTACTCATATCTCTAGTACTATGCATGTGTTACACTCTTGTGAACAATTACATTTATTTCTCTCTAGAAATCGAGAGAAACATAAAATTGAAGGGTGTGTATGGAGTTTGCTAACTCACAACACAAAAAACTATTAACAAAAACACACCAGAAGAAGCATATTGGCTCTATTCTCATTTTTCATTCCTCCTTTAAAAAATACAAATTAAATATATTTATATACTGCCTGAAAAAATTTCACGGTGATTGAACTTTCTCATCGGAGTAGAAACTATTACAAACACAGTGACATAAGTGCTAGAAAATTTATTCTCTAACTAAACCATTGGTGTCCAACATCAACATTTCATTTTCGGCCATTCATATCAACTACTGATACAAACATATGAATTCGTTCCACGTGTCACACTATGAATGGATGACAGTCTTTGTCTCTTTCCCTTTCCAAAATGTTCACATATAGTGCACACCGATACAAAACTCCACGATCTATAGAAGACCTTGCCTATGGTCCCTTTCCTAACTGACACATCAATGCCACTCTGATACACAGAGTTCGATATGGTGACACATGTCCTATTAGATTTCTCCATTGGACCCCCACAATGGAACACTTCTTCACAACTTCATGGTTCTCCGTTGGACTTCAAAACTAACACGCAATTTTAAAAATCCATCCACTGACCACCAACAATCATTCTTCTACTTCCATGTGTCAACATCTGATTGGATCTTGGAACAAATTCACTTAGGCTACTGCTAACAACTCCTATTGACACTTTTGATGCACATCGCCGACGATTTATTGGCTGCAACAACATCTAAATTCCCAAATTGTTATCGGGATGATTTCATTGGGGATCTCTACATGCTTCTCAACGGTTAGGTGATTTTTATTTTGTATTCACTTGAATATTCTCCTGTCGGATTTCCTCTGTGACTCCAACAATGAAAATCAATCTAATAGGTGTAAAAAATTAATATTGATCTTTTCTAATATGACTCCATTACAACTAGCTTCAATTCGACTTTAATTCCATTCCAATGCCAGTAAATATCCTAATAATTTATGTACAAACTACCTTTCTAGTTTCTCTGATTGATGGTTTCTCCACCATGAGATGATCCAATCTCAACTGATCTTATATACTACTTATAATTATTGAAAATACTAGCTCGATTTCTTAGGTCCGATGGTTGAAGAAATAATTATATCCAACATTCTCCCCCTTAATTATATCTGCAATGTATCAAAACATGATACTGTTATATTGTGCAACATACACACTCATAAATTTTCTTTGTGAAACTCAAAGAACTCTATGGACAAAATTTTTCTAAATATATCTTCCAATGATCTTCATGTATCCAAAACTCAACAACAAATATTACTCAAGATCACAAATCTCTAATAAATTGATACCTTGTATCAATATGCTTAATCTTTTTTGTGAAAAAAATGGTGTTTTGGTAATACAATTGCATGTTTATTATCACAACAAATATGAGTTGGTCCTTCCTATTCATGTAACAACTCAGCGAAAATTCTCATCATTTAGACTGTCTGGCATGCTTCTGCAGTGGCCGCTACATACTCTGATTTTGTTGATGACAATGTCATAATGGGTTGCTTCTTAGATGAACAAGACACTACTCCAGATTCAAAACTAAACACATAACCATATGTACTTTTCTTGTCATCACTATTTCTTGCAAAATCACTATCTATTTAACCAGTCAAACTTAAATTCAAATATGATGTATACAAAATTCAAAACTCAGTTGTTCCAGAAGCATATCTTGGTATTATTTTACCATCCTTCTAGTGAGTGCTCTTCGGTGGTTAAAAAAACTAGAAATTAGACTCACATCATACATTATATCTAACCTCATTGTTGTTAGATACATGAGGCTACCAACCAGTCTCTTATAGAAAGTTTAGCCAACACTTTATCCATTATCCTTCTTAATCAACTTTGTACCAGTTTCAATTGGTGTTACATCTAGTTTACAATTCACCATCCTGAAGTTTGAACGCACTCAATTTATCCTTAGCATATGTAGTGGAAAAAACAAAGATTCATTTTCATCTTGATTAACCTCTATACAAATAAAATACTTTGTCAACCTAAAATTAGTCATTTCAAACATTGTTATCATGGTTATTTTAAACTCATCATTTGAGAGATCTCCGGTAAAAATTAAACAATCCACATACAAAAAAATTATCAGTGTTTTACCTTCCTGATTTGCCTTTGTGTACAGGGTTGGTTGACTTGGACTTTTACTCAATATATTACTATTCAAATAGTCATCAATTATGTTCTAAAAAACCTTAGGTGCATGTTTCAAATACAATGATTTCTTCAAGCTGTAGACCTTATCTTCTTCACCACTAATCTCATTATGCAAAGGATGCTTCACATAAAATTCTTTCCCCAAGACACCATTTAAAAATACTGACATAACATCCATCTGAAATTCATTCCAAATTTGTTATATGCCAAAACCATTCTCACATTATCAAGTCTAGCTATAGATGGAAAAGTTTCAATGTAATCAACACTAGGTTGTTGACTAAGCCCCTAAGCCATAAGACAATCCACATTGTTCTTTCCAATATCACCTACAACATTCAAATTGGTTTTGTAGATCCATTTCACACCTATATTGTCCTTATCTTTTGTTAAATATACAAGTTCCCAAGTGTTATTTCTTTCTATGGAATCAATCTCTTCATCCATATTTTTCACCTGAACTTAGTAAATTGATCTACTTCGTCCTCTTGTTCATATAATTTCCTTAAAATTCTAGCCTTCTCACCCCTTATTCTATTTCTCATTAGTGCAAGAGTGGGATTCAAGTTAGTACTTAGTTCATATCCAATACTTTGTTTCGATCAGTAAGTGGATTGTTCTGTAAGTTATCGACTTCTTTGAGTTGTAAAATTGGTTGAGCTAGCACAGGGTGTTGACCTTTTAGGCATATTTGTTATAGGTGTAGATAATTGTGGGATTTGTTGTCCACACTAAGCTTGCTTATCTACTCCTTCATCATCATATTGGCTAAATGTAACTCCGCCTATAACATATTTATCAATACTTCCATCCAAAGTACCATCTTCCTTAAATTAGACACCTTTGCTAATAACCCATTTCTTGGTGATGAGATTGTAGAGCCTATATGGATTAGACTAATCATTGTACCCAATGAGAATAAAATTTTCATTTATGTCATCAAGCTTCTACCTTATTTGTTTAGGTACATGGCCGTTAACAACACAACGGGACGTTGCAACTCCTATGGCCACTCCAAGCATTTTCAAGAACTTTGTCCTACACACTCTTTGTTTACTTCTGTTTAGGATATACAAAAAACAAGCAACCGCTTCTCCCCAGTACTGATCTAATAGATGCATCCCCTTGAGCATACTTCAACCCATATTCATATTGGTTTGATTCTTCCTTCCAACCACTTCATTCATCTATTGAGTATATCTAGTAGTATATTCTCTCTTGATTCCATGAAAATTGCAAAATTGAATACATTCATTCAATTTAAATTCTCCATCTCTTTCTAATCTCGTCACCTTAATATACTTGCCACATTATTTTTCAACCGTGGATTTAAACTTCTTGAATATGATAAATATTCATACCTCTCCTTTAGGAAATAAACCCAACTCTTATGCCTATAGTCATTAATAAAAGTCAGGATTTAAATTATGGTACTATAGTTTACACTCCTTTGATTGGTTACTCTTCTAATTGTATGGAGAATATATTAATGTATGCTACATTACATATTTCTATCAATGGTTCCTTTGTGTCAAATGCATCCCAAGTAAACATTATGCAATGCTCATTTTTCAAGGAAAGTCCTAACCCGTGTCTTTCAAACATTAGTTTCCTTGACCTCGCATGTTGTCCATTCATTGATATCTATTTGTTCTTAGCATGTATCATCAATTCCAATGTCTAGAAATTGCACTGCTCTGGAAGGTCCCCATTGACTTGTCATTCGGTGGTCATGTCTCATCAACAACAAATCATTTTCTATGAGGCACCAACCTAGGTTCATAGAAACCTCATCTTACTTTCATCATTGGTAGTTTAACTTGCACTCATTGGATGTCATAAATCAATGGTCTCCGACTAAGTGGTTTCTCAAATGTTTGATGACAAGATCTCTATTCACATTTTTTGGATTCGCGTTGTAACTTGGATTCCATTTTCATCATTGGTAAAAGTCCTTTTCCCTATCAGTAGATTTAATTATTTGTTATTACCAAGGGGGGTCTCTTGTTAGCGCATAATAACCCTCTTAATAGCCTCATTCTCCTCCCTAGGTATTTACACTACAAGGAAAAAGATTTGTAGTGGAGCTCATAGTAGAGGTTTTTAGTGTTACAAGATTGGAAAAAATTGTCAAAAAAACCTCCACTACAACCTCCACCAATGGTAGCAGATGTTTTTTTGGAGGTCATAATGAACATACTTTATAACTATAAAATACTCGGTGGCCAAATATTTTTGTGGATGTTTGTTAATCGGTTTGATTAATTGAAATTACGAGCCTCAATTAGAGTCTTAATAGGACGCACCAATGATGTACGATTAAAAAATATGCACTGGTGCAATCAACTAGAACAAGCACTAGAAATAATCAAATTTCAACAACACACCAGTGCTTGTGTATAAATATATGCATAGATGTTTTTTTACAACATAAATGCACTAGTGCGATATTTTACATCATACACACTGTACATTTTTTTAAATATTTTTAAGTTCTTACCGATGTTGTCCATTTATCAAGGCGCATAGGTGCATTTCATATTCAAACACACTAGTGCTTACAACTATCAACATGACCCAATGCATTTTAACACATCAAATGCACCGTCAAGATTAAAATCTAAAAATCGGTGGGCATAATATTTTATCATTCTCGGTGCGCATAAGCCATCTATATGAACTGCTGTGATTCAGAGAATAAAACACACCGATGCTTAATGGTATATATACACACTGGTGCTTAATTTTCGTAGATATGCACCAGTGCGTAATGTAAGTATAGGAGCACCAGTGCGACATATATTAGTAAAAGCACCGCATATGATTCTTTGAACAATGGCTACTGACATTTCAGTCAAATATATATATTATCTATTTATATTTTTTAATTCCATTATTCATTTGAAATTGAAATATTATTTGTTTATAGTAACATTCATTTCAATTATAATTATTGAAATTTCTTGTTTGGATTAATTTCTTATATAATAGATGCAAGAATCTATTGTAATATTTAATCATCCATACATTTAATTATCAATGTACCATTTCACATGTAACATTTGACAATAATATTGAAGAATGTAATCGAATAATTTTTATTTTATTTTATTATACATCAATACGAGTGCCTTTGCCATACAAACTACGAAAACACAGAGACAACAATAATACAAATGTAAACATGCATGTAATTATTGTTACACTTATTGGTAACTCATTATTTTTCAATTGGGACACTGTGTCTAGTACATTATTATACAAAATGTCTGAATTTCACAAACAATTATTTCAAAATATACAATAAGCTACAGTAGCTTGCATTAACATCAAAATTAAATACAGGGCATCATTCTTCACTGGAACTATTATTGGTGCTCGAGCCACTTGTATCAATTGCGTTATTTGGCCGAATGTTTTTTTTATTGGCTCGATTGTTTTCTTATTCTTTAGCTTCCATCTACAAACATAAAGTAAAGTGTACTCAGGTGTGTATCTACATTACCAGTGGGAATAATGAAAAATAAATAGATAGTATACATGAATGTAAATTGATAAGTGATGTATCATAGAAATAATTGACTCATGAATGATACACATTCTCTCATAACCAAATATCATGCTTTCTATCAATACATCTTCTGTTGGCTCGACTCCATAATTTGTTTCCTGCAATTGTTCTGCCCCATCACAAATCATAGATTTAATATAAAATATTTTTGTTGTTTTATTAATTATAAAATGAGAGAATTAAAACAACATACTTACTTACAAAATCCACAATTAATTTTTGATACACTAACATATACTCACAACCATTTCTTAACCCAATGTCAATCAATTCTTCTGATGGCTACTCTTTGTATGTTAACACCTATTTGAAGACATGCAAGGATTTCTGGTGAAAATAAAAATAAAAAGACACAAATCATAACCACTACAAAATCTTAATTTCTTACAATGAAATAAAAAATACTCACAAACTTTGCTATCAACCACCTTTTTCTTTATCGTCTTGTCTTGTGTGTTGATTGGCTTCCAATTTCTTTTCTTTTTTGCAACAAAACAATTGAAAATTAATATTTAATGTTAAATTAATTAATGAGACACGAACCCAAACCAGTGAGAAGACTTGGGTTCCATAAAATCCCACATGTGCACATCGCCATTGTGGACATGTTAACGATGACTATGCATGCCCGGGAGCCTTCGGATCATAAATGACCCCCTTGAGAAAAATTGCAATGGCTTTCACTGAGCAAAACCCTAGTTCCTGAGATGGCACAATATCACCATTTTTGGATGTTGGAGGCATGGTGTGGGGGGTCCTCCAACTATAACCTAGCGTCATGAATCCAACATAATTGATGGATTCCCGATCAGAGTTATGGTTTTTGTGTTATAGGCATTTTAGTCAAGCGCCCCGTGGCCATTCAGGGACACTTTCAGGATTTACTATGGGGGCACAGAACCCAAACCGGCTAGCATATTAGGGTTCCGTGAGATCTCGCATGTGAATGTCTCCATTGTGGATGTTTTTAGGATGGCCATGCATGCACAGGATCCTTCAGATCATAAATGACACCCTTGAGAAAAATTGGAATTGCCTTCACTAAGAAAAACCCTAATTCCGGAGATGGCCCAATAACATCATTTCTAGGCGTTGGAAGCACAGTGTGGGGAGAGCTCTAGCTAGAACCTAGTGTCCTGAATCCACTGGAATCGATGGCTTCATAATCGGAGTCACTGTTTTGGTGCTACGGGCATTTTTTTCAGGTAGCGCGTGGCCATTGAGGGACACTTTCAGGATTTTCATTAGGGGCACGGAACCCAAACCGGCGAGTGAACTTGGATCTTTTCAGATCCCAAATGTGCATATGGCCATTGTGGATGTGTTCAAGATGTCCATGCATGCCTGGGAGCCTTCAGATCATAAATGACCCTCTTGAGTAAGATTAGCATGGCCTTCACTGAGTAAAACCCTAGTTCCTGAGATGACATAATAGCACTGTTTCCGGGCATTGGAAACACGATGTGGGTGGTCAACTAGCTAAAACATGGCATCCTGAATACATTAGAATAGATGGATTTTCGATCGGAGTCACAGTTTTGGTGCTACGGGAATTTTGTTCAGGCACCCCATGGACATTCAGGGCCACTTTGAAGATTTGCTCTGGGGGCACATAACCCAAACCAGTGAGCGAACTTGGGTTCTTTCAGCTCCCACATGTGCATATGGCCATTGTGGAAATTTTCATGATGGCAACGCATTCCCAGGAGCCTTCGGATCATAAATGACCCTCTTGAGCACGATTAGCATGGCATTCACTAAGAAAAAACCTATTTCCTGAGGTGGCACAATACAACCGTTTTCGGGTGTTGGAGGGATGGTGTGGGGGGGCGTAGCTAAAGACCGGTGTCCCAAATCCATCATAGTCAATGGATTCATGATTGGAGTCATGGTTTTGTTGCTATGTGCATTTTGTTCAAGCACCCCGTGGCCATTCAAGAACACTTTGAGGATTTGCTCTAGGGGCACGGAACCCAAACCAGCGAGCGAACTTGGGTTCTTTCAACTCCAACAAATGCATATGGACATTGTGGTGGTGGTCATAATGGCATGCATTAAAGGGAGCTTTCAGATCATAAATGGCCCTCTTGAGGAAGATTGGCATGTCCTTCACTGAGCAAAACCCTAGTTCATGAGATGGCACAATAACACTGTTTTAGGGCATTGGAGATATGGTGTCGGGTGGCCCCTTATTGAAACCCGGTGTCCCGAATCCATCACAATCAACTGATTCACGATCAAATTCATGGTTTTGGTGCTACGGTCATTTTGTTCAGGGACCTCGTGGGCATTCAGAGACACTCTGGGGATTTGCTTAAGGAGCACGAAACCCAAACTGGCGAGAGGACTTCGGTTCTTTCATATCCCACATGTGAAATGGATATTGTGGACTTGTTCATAATGGCCACCCATGCTTGGGAACCTTTTGATCATAAATGACCTCCGTGAGAAAAATTGGAATGGCCTTCACTGAGGAAAACTCTAGTTCCTGAGATGGAACAATATCACCATTTTCGGGAATTGTAGGCACGGTGTGGGGGGAGGGGCTCCAACTAGAACTCGGCGTCCAGAATTCACCGGATTTTCTGGATTCACGATGGGATTTATGGTTTTGGTGCTACGAGCATTTTGGTTAGGCACCCTGTGGCCATTAAGGGACACTTTGAGGATTTGATCCAGCGACATGGAACACAAGCAGGCTAGAAGATTTGGGTTTCGTGAGATCCCACAT
Source organism: Larix kaempferi (assembly GCA_027924585.1). Taxonomy (NCBI): domain Eukaryota; kingdom Viridiplantae; phylum Streptophyta; class Pinopsida; order Pinales; family Pinaceae; genus Larix; species Larix kaempferi. The sequence goes on from BSBM01000247.1 coordinate 2,279,745, forward strand.
GTGCACATGGACATTATGGACATGTTCACCATGGCCATGCATGCCCTAGAGCCTACATATCATAAATGACCCGCTTAAGCAAAATTGGAATCGCCTTCACTAAGCAAAACCCTAGTTCCGGAGATGGCACAATAGCGTTGTTTCTGGTTATTGGAGGCATGGTGTGGGGAGAGCCCCAGCTAGAATCCAGCGTCCTGAATCCACTAGAATCGACAGCTTCATGATCGGATTCACTATTTTGGTGCGACGGGCATTTTTGTCAGGTAGCCCGTCGCCATTCAGGGAGACTTTGAGGATTTTCTCCAGGGGCACGTAACCCAAAATGGCGAGCAAACTTGGGTCCTTTCATCTCCCAAACATGCATATCTCCATTTTGGATGTGTTCATGATTTCCATGCACGGTCGGGAGCATTCGTATCATAAACAACCCTCTTAACCAAATACATTAGAGCCTACATATCATAAATGACCCGCTTAAGCAAAATTGGAATCGCCTTCACTAAGCAAAACCCCAACTCCAGAGATGGCACAATAGCACCGTTTCCAGGCATTCGAGGAATGTCGTGAGGGGGGGACTAGATGAAACCTAGTGTCCCAAATACATTAGAATAGATGGCTTTGCGATCGGAGTCACGACTTTTGTGCTACGGGAATATTTTTCAGGAACCCCGTGGTCATTCAAGGACACTTTGAAGATTTGCTCTGGGGGAACAAAACCCTAACCGGCGAGAGGACTTGGATTCTTTTATCTCCCACACATGCATATGGCCATTGTGGAAATTTTCATGATGGCCATGCATGACCGCGAGCCTTCGGATCATAAATGACCCTCTTGAGCAAGATTGGCATGGCCTTCACTAAGAAAAACGCTAGTTTCTAAGATGGCACAATAGAACTATTTTCGGGCATTGTAGGGATGATGTGGGGGGGAACCTAGCTAAAACCTGACATCCTGAATCCATTAGAATCGATGGATTCATGATCAAAGTCACAGTTTTGGTGCTACGAGCATTTTGTTCAAGCACCGTGCGGCCATTCAGGCAAACTTTGAGGATTTGCTCTAGGGGCACAGAACCCAAACCAACAAGCGGATTTGGGTTCTTTTAAATCCAACACATGCATATCGCCATTGTGGTGGTGTTAATAATGACATTCATTTCTTGAGCAAGATTGGCATGTCTGTCACTAAGCAAAAACCTAGTTCATGAGATGGCATAATAGCACAATTTTCAGGCATTGGAGACATGGTGTGGGGGTCCCCTAGCTGAAAACCAACATCCTGAATCCTTTAGAATCGACAGATTCATGATTAGAGTTATAGTTTTGGGGATACTTTCATTTTGGTTAGGCACCCCATGGCCATTTAGGGACACTTTGAAGATTTGCTCTGGGGGCATAGAACCCAAGCTGACGAGTGGACTTGGGTTCTTTCAGCTCCCACACGTGTATATGGCCATTGTGGAAATTTTCATGATTACCACACACACCCGATAGCATTTGGATCATAAATGACCCTCTTGAGCAAGATTAGCATGGCCTTCACTAAGCAAAACCCTATTTCATGAGATGCCACAATAGCACCATTTCCGAGTGTTGGAGGAACAGTGTGGGGGGGGGCCTAGATTAAACCTGACATCCTGAATCCATTGGAATCAATGGCTTTGCGATCGGAAAAATGGTTTTGGTGCTATGGGAGATTTGGTCAGGTACCCCATGGCCATTCATGAACACTTTGAGGATTTGCTGCGAGGGCACTGAACCCAAACCGGCGATCGGACTTGGATTCCTTAATCTCCCACATGTGCATATGGACATTGTGGACATGTTTGCAATGTTCATGCATGCCCTGGAGCCTTCATATCATAAATGACCCTCTTGAGAAAGATTGGCATGGCCTTCACTAAGAAAAACCCTATTTCTTGAGATGGCACAATAGCACCGTTTCCAAGCATTTGAGGCATGGCGTGGGGGGTTTCCCAGTTGAAACCTGACATCCTGTATCCATTGAAATCGATGGCTTTGTGATTGGAGTCATGGTTTTGGTGCTACAAAAATTTTCGTCAGGAATCCCGTGGCCATTCAGAGACACTTTGAGGATTTGCTCAAGGGCCACAGAACCCAAACTAGTAAGTGGAATTGGGTTCCATTAGATCCCACACATGCACATGGCCATTCTGGATGTGTTCGCGATGTCCACGCCTTCCCAGGAGCCTGCAGATTAGAAATGACCCCCTTGATAAAAATTGGAATGGCTTTCCTTATTCAAAACCCTAGCTCCGAAGATGGAACAATCGCACCTTTTCTAAGAGTTGGAGGAATGGTATGGAGTTCCCCCTAGCTATGGCACCCCAAATCTACGGGAATCGACAGCTTCACGATCAAAGTCACTGTTTCGGTGCTACGAGAATTTTTGTCAGGAACCCATGGCCATTCAGGGACACTTTGAAGATTTGATTCAAGGGCACGGAACCCAAACCATCGAGCAAACTTGGGTTCCGTCAGATACCACATGTGAAAATGGCCATTGTGTAGATGTTCACGATAGCCATGGATGCCTGGGCTCCTTCATATCATAAATGAACCCCTTGAGCAAAATTGGAATGGCCTTCATGGAGGCCCGAGAGCCTTCGGGAATTTTTGTCAGGAACCCATAGCCATTGAGGGACACTTTGAATATTTGCTTTAGGGGAACGAAACCCAAACCGTTGAGCGGAATTGGGTTCCCTAAGATCCCACATGTGAAAATGGCCATTTTGGACATGTTCACAATGGCCACAGACGCCTAGGATCCTTCAGACCATAAATGAACCCCTTGAGCAAAATTGGAATGGCCTTCACTGAGCGAAACCTTAATTCCTTAGATGGCACAATATCACCGTGTTCAGGAATTGGAGGAATGGTGTGGTCCGGAACCCAGCAAGAAGATGGCATCCCGAATCCACTAGAATTGATGGATTCATGATTGGAGTCACGGTTTTGGTGCTACGAGAATCTTGGTCACGAACCTAGTGGCCATTTAGGGACACTTTGAGGATTTGCTTTGTGGGAATGAAACCCAAACCGGCTGGTGGAGTTGGGTTCCATCAGATGCCACACTTGCAAATATCCATTGTGGATGTATTCACGATTCCCACACATGCCTGAGAGCCTTCAGATCATAAATTACCCCCTTGAGGCAAATTGGAATGGCCTTCATTGAGAAAAACCCTAGTTATGGAGATGGTACAATAGCACCGTTTATGGGAGTTCGAGGCATGGTGTGGAGGCTCCCCTAGATAAAAACCTATGTCCCAAATCCACCAGAATTGATGCCTTCACTATTGTAGTCTCTGTTTTGGTGCTATGGAAATTTTTTCCAGGCACCCCGTCGCCATTTAGGGACACTTTGAGGATTTGCTATGGGAGAATGGAACCTAAACAAGCAATAAAAATTGGGTTCATTTAGATCCCACACATGCATATGTCCATTGTGTAGATGTTCATGATGGCCATGCATGCCCGGGAGCCTTCGTATCATAAATGACCCTCTTGAGCAAGATTGGCATGGCCTCCACTGAGCAAAATCCTAGTTCCTGAGATGGAAAAATAGCAGTGTTTCCGGGCATTGGAGGAAAGGTGTGGGGGTACCCCTAGCTGAAACCTAGTGCCCTGAATCCATCGGAATCGACGGATTTGTGATCGGAGTCACTGGTTTGGTGCTACAGGCATTTTTTCCAAGCACCACGTGGCCATTCAAGGACACTTTGAGGATTTTCTATGGGGGCACGGAACCCAAACCGACAAGCGGACTTGGGTTCTTTTAGTTCCCACACATGCATATGGCCATTGTGTATATGCTCATGATTTCCAGATACGCACAAAATCTTTCGGATAATAAATGACCCTCTTGAGCAAGAATGTCATGGCCTTCACTAAGAAAAACTCTAGTTCCTGAGATGTCCCAATAGCACCATTTTCAGGTGTTGGAGGCACGGTGTGGGGGGGGGGGATAGATGAAACCCGATGTCCTAAATCCATTAGAATCGATGGATTCATGATTAGATTTATGGTTTTCATGCTACGATCATTTTTTTCAGGAACCTCATGGCTATTCAAGGACACATTGAGGATTTGTTCTGGGCACACGGAACCCAAACCAACGAGTGGACTTTGGTTCTTTCATCTCCCACATGTGAAAATGGACATTGTAGACATGTTTACGATGGCCACACATGCCTGGGAGTCTTCAGATCATAAACAATCGTCTTGAGCAAGATTGGCATTGACTTCACCTAGTAGAACCCTAGTTCCTAAGATGGCACAATAGGAACATTTCCGATCATTTGAGACATGATGTGGGGGGACCCATAGCTGAAACCCTGCATCCTAAATTCATTGGAATTGACGGCTTCATGATCAGAGTCACAGTTTTCGTGTTACGATCATTTAGCTTAGGCACCCCATCACCATTCATGGACACTTTGAGGATTTTCTCCAGGGGCATGGAACCCAAGTCAGTGAGCGGACGTGGGTTCTTTCAGCTCCCACACATTAATATGGCCATTGTTGACATTTTCACGATGGACATGCACTCCCGGGATCCTTCGGATCATAAATGACCCTCTTGGGCAAGATCGGCATGGTATTCATGGAGCAAAACCCTAGTTCCTGAGATATCACAATAGCACCGTTTCCTAGCATTTGAGGCACGGTGTGGGGTCACCCCCAGCTGAAACCTAGCATTCCAAATCCATCGAAATCAATGCCTTCGATATTAGAGTCATAGTTTTGGTGCTATGGTCATTTTTGCCAGGAACCCTGTGGTCATTCAGGGACACTTTGAGGAATTGCTCTGGGGGCACGGAAGCCAAACCGTCAAGTAGACTTGGGTTCTATCAGATCCCACATGTGTGCATGGAAATTGTGGACGTGTTCATGATGGCAACGCCTTCCCGGGATCCTTCGGATGAGAAATGACCCCCTTGAGAAAGATTTTCCTAGCCTTCACTAAGCAAAAACCTAGTTCCATAGATGGCACAATAACACCATTTTCGGGCATTTGAAGCATGGTGTGGGGGTCCCTTAGCTGAAACAAGGGGACGCAATCCATCAGAATCGACGGATTCATGATTGGAGTCACGGTTTTGGTGCTACAGGGATTTATTCTAGGCACCGTGTGGCCATTTAGGGACACTTTGAGGATTTTCTCCCGAGGCACGGAAGGAAAACCGAGGAGCATACTTGGATTCTTTCATCTCCCACACGTGCATATAGCTATCATGGGCATTTTCATGATGGCCATGCATTCTCGAGAGCGTTGGGATGAGAAATGACCCCCTTGAGAAATATTGGCATGTGTGTGTGTGTGTGCGTAAATTCCATCACATGTCCTTTATGGATCAAAGTGTTTGTTTATTTGTTTTGATGAATCGTTATGATAATGATGATTATGATTATGATGACTATGATTGTCTTGATGATGATTGGTCCTGTATATATAATTGGATCTTATTTCTAATAAGTAAATAAAATATTGTTCATACTAGGATTGAACCACATTCTATGCAAAAATTCATAACATCATCTCATAAACTATGGTAATATATAACACAACACAATTAATATTTGTATGCAAAAAAATAAATAATTCAAATGAAAAATTATTCCATGATCAAAATCACAAATGGAAACAAGTTTAAATACATAATTAATACTCTTGTAACATTATTAGAAAACCAAAATACATAGTGTATCCAAATACAATCTCAGGTCTCATGCATGACTACGAGGATGTCTCCAAATACAATCTTGGGCCTCCTAAGACACTATTATTCTCCTTGAGGCATAGTTAAGCTCCCAAGCTATATTTGTGGTGCACTAGTATATGCTAGGTCAAAAGACATTGATTTTCCTGTTTAGAACATGGCTAGGGCCTTGGACTCATCCATGGTACAGAAAACCTCATCATGGAATCCATATTGATTGGTACATGTCAATATTGTGATCAATTAAATAGAGTTACGAAGAGGTTGTAACATACTAGTGGGAGTTTACCCCATGGTATTCGCATTGCATTTAGGATGTCAGTTCTAGATATGGCTACCTAAGGCAATTAAAATTAGAGTTGACAATCGGTTGTTCCACCATAAACACTTGGAATATCATTGAAACAACAAGTGGGTAGTACCAAACTCTAAGAGAGTGATACCGCAGGGAACTAATCTCTTGGTTGGTTGAACAACATTGCGATATCAAGGACAAAGTGCACTCACTATGGACACTATGGTCTATTTCATTGCTACATGATATTCTACTTCCTTTATTTGAATTCAATATCCCACTCCTAGATGCTTTTATCTAATATGGATCAATAAATAATGCAATAAGAATGGAACCCCTTCCTAACTTAGTGGCTAATATTAAACATGGCTTAATAGTGATCTAGGGTTAGGGTTAGTGTTTTTTCATGCCTCAAATATCGATTAGGGTTAGGTTTTTTGAACTTATATTATATTATTGAAGGTCCACATATGAATACATCCACATGTGTGAGTAATGGAAGATGATGTGGCATCCACATGGTATCATTGTAGTCAATAGGATATGCCAACTTGTGATAGACACAAATTCTTCATATGAACTCCAATTGAGGTGATTTTTGTTTCGTTGGAAAGATATTGAAGTGTAGAATAATGAATTGCTTCTTACAATTTTCTTTTGGAGCCACCAAGTGAAAAAATACTTGAAATACATATTTGTGGAATTCAATGTGACATTCAATATGTGGTCTTAATATTTTCACGTGTAAGTGGAAGAATTTCCAAAATGATTGCTATGAAGTGTTCTTTGATCTAACTTTGTTTTATTATAAAAAAGAGAATGAACATTGCAAAATTCAATGAGAAGAAAATGGGAATTGGAAAAGTTTATTTCTTCAAATAGGTTATTGCTTTTTGTCATATATGAGGACATATCTAAGCATATTATGCATATCACATGCCAATATCTAGACTCTTGAACAATAATCCAAAAGAAAACATATCTGGATGGTGCAATCCATAGCATCACACAAGAGAAATATCTCCAAGAATATCCAAGATTATGAAATTGCATTTCTTTGTGCAAAAATTCCAATGCCTCTCAACGACAATGGTGACAACATGGGCATGATGAGGATGAAGGTTATATTGATGGTAGCAATGGTAATGGTGTTGATGGTGATAACATGGGCATGAGGAGGATGGTGGTGACATTGATGGTGGCAATGGGCATGGTGTTTACTATGAACATGGGGATGGCATCATGGTGAAAATGACCTAAATGTCCTATAGAGTCTAGAAAATTTCAAGCTACAACAAATAATTACATATAAAAATCCTTTCCTATATTGGGATCCTACTTATAAATAGCACCATGTGCCCCCTCCTCTAGGCTTTATCCCCCACCTCTACCTTGAATCTCGAATGTGTTCCTCTGAGGACATTATTCATTCCGCTAATATTTGATGAAACTCCCTAATGAAAGTGTTAAAATAAGGTATAAAAAGCTTCCCATGCCTAATAAGTGGTTTTTCTTAAGTGAGGGTTACATTTTTGTTATGGTCATGACAAAGGAGTTCAAAATTAATACCATAAACGTAGAGCCTAGAGCCTAGCCTAAAAACCCTAGTTTTGAATCCAAATAATTATACACTTATATGCAAAGTTTATGACATGTATATAACATGGGTGCATACAACTAAGAACAAATCAAGTGAAATCCATATCTGACCCAAAATACAAAAAACGAAGAGGTTAAGTGGCCTAGAATCCAATGAGCACAATGGCGACAATGGTAAAAATGAGCACAATGATGGTAATGGGTGTGAGGATAGGGATGGTGATGATGACAATGAGATAAAGTGAATTAGGTTGATGGTTGATGAGAGATGATTGATGGGGATGCATATGGTGGCACCACGATCAAGAGGATGGTGAGGCTTGATGGTGATTGTGGTAGTGGGAATGGTGTTGGTGACAATGATGTCATTATAGTGGAGTTCAACATTAATATGGTAACCCTAGAGCTTGGAGCCTAGCCTAGAAACATGAGAGCCTAGCCTAAAAGCCCTAGTTGGTAGTGTAAACCCTAGTTTGTATTCTAATCATAATGAAACCCTATTATGTAGCCTAATCCCTTTCCTAAATTATAATATGTATACAAATTAAATCATTTTCATTGTACATATATATTCATGTGCATACATCTGAATCCAAATCATTGTACACATATATGCATAGTTTCTCATCTATATAGCAAGGGTGCATACAACTAGAAAAACATTGTACCTAGCACCAGAAACCTAATTTAGAAACCTAATTATTTATTAGATGATTGAAATGTTGTGATGGCATGGTTGAAAATTTTGTTGAAAATGATCATGGTTGATTCTAGGACTATAACTAGTATTTATTGCAGATAATTGATTTGGTCGATTTGTAAAGAGATTTAATAAGCATTGGTGTAAAAAATTCCTTTTAAAGGGGAGCATAGACTTTTTGGTTATTCTGAAAGTGTTTACAACATGTTTGGGGTGCCTCATGAGATTTAGGGTGCATGGTGTATTTTCATTCCCTCAGTGGTTTGAAATTGATTGTAGCATTAAATTTTTATATGATGGATATGCACACTTGTGACAACCTTCTCAATGGATGGAAAACCTAATATGATCATAATATTAGTAAAGCATAGGCCAACATATACATTCTACCATATTGCCAAATCCATGAGATAAAACAATATTACATTCTCTCAATCCATTTATTTTAACATTCAAGACCCCCCATAGTTTATATCCTTTTACAAAATATTGCAATATTGTATGCCTAGTAAAATAGCAAATTGTAGGCAACATGAGACAACAAAATAAAAATATAGAAAACATCGATATAAATCACCTAACTGAAAATCCATGTACATCAAGGCTACAAAACTCATCCAAACATATAAATTTTCTGGCAAATAGTGGAACATGGTTCCCAATGTACATACGATGGAAACTCATTCCCTATACAAAATCCAATAACTTGTGTTGTAGATCCAAAATACATGGAAAATCATGCCATAGATACCAAGTACATGGAAACTCGTGCCCAAAAGTGCCACATCGTGGCTAATGTACATAACATGGTGTGTCAATCATTGTGACCAGCCCCGATACTCACAGGCACATCTCCAAAATCGATCTTCCTCTTCTTGGAGCTACTGGTATCTCGAGTCTTCTTCCATCTAGGAGTAGACCATCTCTCCAGGCTCTAAAACAAATGATATAAGATAGCATAATTTTCAAGCATTTGTAACATTTACCACATTTATAAACTGAATGTAGAATTCAAATATTAAATAACTCACCGCTGATGTGAGTGGGAGACGTGAGGAAGGTGTCCTGGATATCCTGAGCCTCTCAGCAATTCCAACCTACAACATTACGACAATCATTTCATTCAAAAATAATAATTGGTTAAATTAATTTTCTTTAATGCATCAAAATGTTTTCATAAATTAACTTGATTCTCATGGTGAACACCTCCGACAATGGACATGAATGGGATTCAGGGCTAGCAGGTGGAGCAGTTGGATGGAAAACCTGCTTCGATGAAGTCATGGGGGGGTGTAGATGTAGTTACGACAACTACGGGTTCAACCACTATATATACATGGGAAAATACTGGAAGAGTATTTGCCACAATAGTGGTGGGAGTTGGAGAAGATATGGTGGAAGAGGACATGGTGGTATGGGGTGGAGGAGGATGTCGTGGACGATGAACCCCTACCGGTTGTACGATAGGGGTTATCGAACCAAAAGGGGTGAATGGGGGAGGATGCATAGACCAAGATCATGGACGAATGGGGGAGAATGGATGGAGGGGGGATGATGGACTAAGTGGGGAGTATGGACGGAGAGGGGAGGCTAGATGGAAGGGAGGGGGTGGATGGAGGGAGGGGTTTGGATGGAAGCGAGGGGGTGACTCATGGGAGAGGGTGGAAACATGGGACTAAAGTGGGTACGGAGAACTGTGTCACCTATAGCTATTGGTGGCCCCTCCATATACATTTGTAATATCATAGTTTAGTAAAAAAAATCAAATTAAACCATATAGTAAGTCGTAACAATTCAAATTAACAACGTTCTTTTAACTACACATTGTACATGTGTATATTGTGATCTACCGATCCCTGGCGTAGATGGTTGATCATCGTAGTCTTGGAATACCTATGGACACTAAAATCCATGCACGTTATGAACATATTAAACAAGTAATTATTTAGGAAATCAAAATAATCAAAAATATTGTGCGAACTATCATCATGTATGTCATAAATATAAAAACATAAATAACATAAATGCCATAAGTAATAACAATATTGTGTGAGGTACTGAAAATACCTACGTGTGAGGTGCCGCAATTTTAGTTGCAACTTCGATTGCTGTGTCTAGGTTGGGAGATCCTACATATTTCCATGATGACGTCTCATCTCTAAATAACTATACATTGAAATAATAGTTTAAGTCAAACAAAAATACTTTAAAATTACTTCACAAATTATCAAGTGATAATTGAAAACACATTAAAAAAAGTGCTAACTTGATCCATATAGCAGCACTCTATTAGGCCGGGGAAAGTGTTCCCACAATGGGGACAAATATGTGGCATTGTCCCAATTGAACTAGAAGGCCTCAGATGGCGACCACTAGTCACAAATCTATCCTGAATCTGTCATGAAGGCCCTACACTTGAGTCTCTATCAAGGTTAACCTGTCTCTCCACTATATTCGCTAGTACAAATGCGGCGTGTCTAAGGAGTCCATGTGCAACACTCCTCATCTCCCGCTCAATCTGATAAATTTTGTGGGGTAACTGAGGTGGCTGGGGAGAGGGGTTGGGTTGGCGCTTAGGAGCTAGTGGCCCTCTCAGTGGTTTCCTAGTGGAAGTAGGTCGATCTTGGGCAGAGCCACACCCAAAATCCTGGAACTCGGTTATGTCAAAATATTTGACATGTAAACCGAGTGCAAACTCATCCCACAGTTGCCGAAGGAAGTACTTTGGAACCTCCCTATTATTGCAGGGAGGTTTATCGTAAACCATGAACCACCTATGCATCCAATTGTCCATCCATGGTTGGAAATGACACCAATCCATGCAGGCACGTGTCTTTCTATTGTCCGATGGTTGTTGTGTTCTTGTATCGGTGAACGTACTGTATAATTGGGCCTTTGTAATATTCAATGATTTTATTTCCTCCTTGGAAATTCCTGTGGAGTAATACTCCCACATCCTAGATCTATATTCAGTCATGTCATTCAATTGGCGATGTGCATGGATGAGGGATTCAATTGAGCTCTCAAATGAGGTGTCAAAGGCCACTCGATATGGTTCCCTTGGGTTTCTTAGATCTTGAGTTTTCATTCTCATTTCATTTACGTAATGGTTCAAGTCATCTTGGTCGAAACTTTGTTGAGGGTTTTGATTTTCTTGGGCATTTTGATTTTGTTGAGGGTTTTCATTGGTTCCAATATTTTTTCTTTCTTGTGTTCCAGCGGACTCGATGTTAACATTTTGTTCATTCATTGTATAGGTTTAGACTCTGCAATTGAAAAATTCTCAATTATTTTACTAATTTGTGAATTATTAAAAATTTAAGAAACAAACAAAAATCGATAAAATGACAAAAAACAATAAAATGGAAAAAAACATGGATCTTAGATAACCAATGCACTTGATGATCACTTGGTTTATGGATTGAGGTATTCTTTTATTGCAATAGTTGAAAACGGTGGTCTCTTGCTCCGCATACGCGATGGGTGAGTGAGGCTTAACAGGAGTACATGCATGCTTTTGAGTGCATACAAGCTAAAAATGCACACTCACCTTGGTTTGGTACTGAACCTAATGGCGTGTGCGCGCTTCCTTAGGTGTGTTCACACATTCTTTTTCCCCTCATAGCACGACCCCATTGCAATACTTTTGGGGAGAAACTTTGTGTGCCCACCCATACATCTTTCTCATGTGGCTAGAGAAGATCCATTAGGTCTGTATTTTAGTCAAGAAATATCATGTAATCTTCAGGGATAAGTCGTTCAGACGATCTCTCTAAAGAAAGACTTCTCCAACTACGGGATATTGTGGAGAGAAGCATAAGGTATGGATATGCATTTACTCCCCATCCGGTAGTTAAAGACACCCAACCGATCTTGTTAAAGAAAGAATTCTTGAACTGCGAGCTATTGTTGAGAGAAGCACAAGATATGGATACACATAGTATCACTTCATCCTACACAATTTGTTGTCTCCACTTTGAATTGGATGAGGAGGTATCCCAACTCCAATGCCACCACCATTATCATGGAACTTGCATTTATGCACAACCAATTTTTTGAAATACCTATCTAGTTTGTTGATCCAATGTTAGTAATTTGGGGTATAGTGAATTAATTTTCTAATTCCACGTTACTTGCAGGTAAATATTTCTTCAATGGATCAATATCATGGACCATACACATATTCTATAACAGGTTTGTTTTATCTGTTTGTTGAAAGTACAAACAAGGAGTAGTCATTTTTTATCTTATCATTTTAAATGAAGTGAATTTTATTTTTATCATACTGAAAACAGTTAGTTAGCTAAATTAATGTGTAATATTTATGGGTAAATTTATTCAATTATATTGGAAGATACTAAACATAAAAATTTGTTTCCTCCATTTACTGGATTGCATTGTTATTTAAAGTGTTGTATTAAACTATTACTATGTTTTTTGTATTTTAAATCAGAATGGGTATTTATTAAAGTTTAAATTATAAACATTTTAATTTTTTTATTATTATTATTGTAAAATGTTCGTATATAGTAGTATAGATTGTATTTAAAAATAAATAAATTATAATATGTTTAATTTTTTGATGATGATGATGACAATTAACATCCACTGAGACCCTTTGGTATATCAGACCTTCAGAGAAGATAACTGAATTACTTGGATTTTTGTAAAATTTGATTCCTATGAAGGAAAAGTTGAGAAAGAAACATTCCTAGGTTCCCATAATTTTGACAAGTTAGAAGATCATGGAGATTATATTTGTAGCAAATAATAGGAAACTATGATCGAATGTGGGTGTATGTAGGGCACTCTAATATAAATTGGGATTCATCCTCAATGCTCGTGGACTCACACACATGGCATATGCTTTCCTACCATGGTGTTTTAGGAATTTTACATCGTCCAGTTTAACTATGAAGCTCATGGGAGTTCATTCTTATATTAGCTATATTAATCTTCTTCTTTGAACTTGTTAATATAGAGAGGTATGTTTGGTCTTCCAGATTAGGATTAATGAATTCCTTGTAATATCTTAACTTTCTTTTACCCTCTAACTCTTTCTCATCCCACATTCTCGCTTTGGAATTATATGTGATAGTTTTTTTGAGGTTGCTGATATCATGCAAAGCAATGTTTTCATCAATCCCCCAATGACTTAACCAATCCATAGTGTCACTGTACCAACCTCTCTTAAGCCGAAGATGGCCTTGACTAGAATTTCAAGCCATTTTAGGGAGTATCTGGTCTTCCATGTCATTTATCTTAGTTTTGTACATCAAGTATATATGCATAGCCATGATTTCAATCGGGAGAGACCCACTTCTATCAGGAGAATAGGATAGGGTGTGTGTCTCTTAATTTTGAGATTATACGTGGTAAAGCATTTTTTAATTTGCTCGGTATTTTTCCAGGTCTCTCGAGAGATGGAACACCCCAAACTTCACAACCGTACAAGATAATAGGAATGACAAGAGTTTTAAAAAGGAACCTATTTTTATCCCACATCACCAGATTTGTTGATTTGCATATGTTTTCTAGGCCAAAATAAGCTTTCCACCCTCCATTAATCCTTTTCTTAATGCTATAGTTCCAGTTGATCTTGTGATGGATATCAATTCTGAGATATTTGTAAGAGGCCACTTCCTCCAAGTTGTTATTGTTGTAAACAAAATTATCATAGGCGTATTTCTTAGACTTGATAATCATAACATTGGTTTTGTCAGTGTTAACAAACATACCCATGTTAGAGCAAAAATCCTAGAGAATCCTTAATTGTGTTTCATGTTAAGAGGGACTCCTCACCAAAAGAAAAATATCACCGGCATAGAGAAGGAGGATGACGACTATTCGAGCTAAGGTTCCTGCGAAACCCACCTCTTCTAAACAACGTTCTAGTTTATCGATGTAAATATTTCGACCACCCCTCATAACTCTTATATTTGGAAATGAATTTCTTGTAAAACCTTGTCGTGACAGCTCTCAACTCTAAAGGAACCTTTAGCTCTTCTAATCTATTCCACAAGTTACTTCTGCGCATAGTTTCAAAATCTTTCCTAAAGTTCACGAAGCATCAAAAGGGATTGGAATTAATATTGTGAAACTCTTCTGTAATTATCCTAAGAGTAATGAGATTATATGAGGTAGATTGATGTCTTCTAAACCCTACGTGGCCTTTAGCTCACTTACCTTCACTTTCAAGCCAAACACTCATTTTCTTTTCTAGAATGATACCATAAAGATTGGCTAATATAGGGAAAATCATAATGGTTCGATAATAAGAGAGGTTATTTTTATCGTCTCTTTTAAAGATAGGTATGATGAGGCTCTGAGTCCAAGGAATAGGGAAACCTTACGTGACATCCAAATTGAAGAGCTTATGGATGTAAGGAATGAGAACAGTTCCTCCAATTTTCAGGATTTCAGTCTAATAGCCTTCAATGTCTTTATCTTTCCCATTTGCTAGGTGCTTGATACAAAATTCAATGTCTTCTAATGAGAAAACTTATGTTAATGCAAGAAGGTTTGAAGTGTTCTTAATAGCATTCGAGGATTCATATAGATTTTGAAGATAGGAATCCCAATATTTTGGAGCTATCTTATTATTCTCTTTAGTTTTACTAGTTAGGATTTGTCTCCAGAACTTCCTAGGAGCCACCTTAGAGAGGTGTAAAAGGTGCTCCTGATTTTTATTTATATAATGCCTCTTTTTTCTTTTAATTAGGGCGTTTCAGTTATTTATCTTGTCAATTTTTAAAGACTAAAATCGTTTCCTTAATGGCTATTTTAGCAATGTTGCAATCATTATCATACCATGGGTTATTTTTCCTATTATTCTTTTTACCTGAAATTTCGATGGAGAAATTGCTAATGGAGGAAGAGAGGGCCTGGTGAAATTATGGTATAGAACCTCTGTATTGTCCGTACTGGAAAGAGGGGACAAGTTATTTTTTAAATCATTTATGAAAAGGTCATCCTTTTTTCTATCTAAAATCAAATTCTTTTTACTATGAGGATTGTCTTTTGTGGTCCCTCTATGCATGGAAAAATTGAAGGTTACAACTAGAGCTCTATGATCCTAGTTAGGTTCATGGTCGAGCAGAATGTCTAGGTTTAACATAATGTCATATAAAGAGGTATTAGATATTACATAATCTATGACACTGATGACAATCCCATGAATGTAATCCATCTGAATAGAATTTGGCCACTTCTTGATCGCATTACAAATTAAAAGCTTCTTTTGTACTCATTTTCTAGAGCATGATATTCCTCTAACCAAATAGGGTTAGGGTTGGAATAATTGATTAGAATAATAGCTGGGTTACTCGAAGTAAGAGCATTAAATACCCCCCATCAAGAGAATATTTCCATCATTTCTTAGATTATTAATATCATTCTCGAAACCAATGAAAGGACGTTTTTATCTATAATGTTTTTCTTATAAACGTTAGAGTTAGTAGGGGGAAAATAACATATGGAAATGTAAGTTTTCTTATTATTAATGTCAACTAACTCTATGCACATATATTGGTTGTGGGGGTCTTTATTATAGAGCCTAGCATTTGGAAAGATGTGTTCTTTGATGTAACATGCTATACTCTCGATGCCTCTACGAGAGGATCGCTTATTCCAAGTCACCATAAAACAAATCCCTCGATATTAGGGACTCTATATTCTTCATGCTCTGAGGTTTCAACCATTAAAATAATATCAATTTCATTTGGGATCCAACTTATCTTGGGGCCTTTGTTCGAGGGAAAACCCTAGCAATTCCAAGAGAGGATCCAGAGTGTGTTTAATTGCTATTTATGGTTATCTTTTTTGTTTTTATCTCGGATAATAGCTTTTATATTTCTAATTAGTGCCAATTTTCCTTCCTTCCTAGATTCGTTTACCGTTTGGACTTCGTTTACCGTTTGGACCTCCTTTCTTGATTCAACATGTTCTTCTAGTATGAGATCCTCATTTATAAATATTACCGACCCTTTTAAATTTGACCTTTTGCTGATAATTCTATACTTATGATGAGTAAAGATAAATTTATTTTGAATCAACGTGTCTTTACTCTCAATTATTTTCTCTAATATTCTTGCTTTTGTTAAGCACGTTGTTTCAATGTGTAACTTGTTATACAATAATTCTTCCTTGACTACAGTTAACGTATATTTGTCTTCCTTTTCGTTTAAGCCAAAAATTACGAGGCTCAAAGCTCGTTTGTTACACTTATGATCTAATTCTAAGAGCGTATGCATTTCCTCCTATGGGATGGATATAAACTTTAAGTTCAAGATTCTTTAGGGTAAGTTAACTTATTATACAATTCTTCCTTGACTACAGTTAACGTATCTTTGTCTTCCTTTTCCTTTAAGCAAAAAATTACGAGGCTCAAAGCTCGTTCGTTACACTCATGATCTAATTCTAAGAGCCTATGCATTTCCTCCTATGGGATGGATATCAACTTTAAGTTCAAGATTCTTTAGGGTAAGTTTTTGTTTATTTTTTCTTTTAAATCTTTAAGAAAGTAATCTAGGAATGTTTAATTTTATTAATTATTTGTGATTTAGAAAGGTTTTTTTTTTTCTTTGTTAAAATATAATTTATCAAAGTTAATTTTAGTAGATGTTAATAATGATCATTATCATTAATGATAAAGTAAAATATATAATTTTATTTTGTAATAAATGAACAATTATGAGTGAAAATGGTTTATAAACTAAGTTGTTTTAAAAACATGGACATTTTAATTCTAATATTTAAAAAAGAGGTAAAATGATAAAGTGTAGTGTCATTATAAAAAAAATTGAATTATAATTCATAATGTTTATAAATTAAATTATTAGTTTTAATAAGAGTCTTCAAATTATGTAAATCCAAGAAATTAAGATGTAAATATCTTCTTTCAAATCATGTAAAATTATATTAGGAAGGATATTTTTAGAAAGTGTGTTTGAGTCACCATTTGTTGTATGCCTAATTTTAATTTATAATATAATAATTAATTATAATAATAATAATAATAATATATTTTAATATTAACCATAAAATGAAGATATTTTTTCTTAACTCGTTGACATATTCCATTTAATAATAGATCTCCATATTTTGAACAGTATAAGTATATTGTATTTTTTAAGTAATTGTTGGTTTCTCAATGTTTGATTTTTTGAATAATATAATTATTTGTTTTCCACATAAAACATATATATTACATAATAATCCAGATATATTATGAAAATACATATTAGTCTATTTATAGAAGTGAGAGTTATTCAATACATTTAAGAAATCATAAAAATTATTTATGTAAGATTGTAAAAAAATAAATGTAAATTTTTAAATTTATAAGTGTTTATATCTTAGAATATTGGGTGGAATATTATTTTTGGTTTTCCTAGATTGAAGGAGGATGGGCAAATGTATGTGGAGATTCATTCTATGGTTGTAGCTTGAGTGGTTGGGAGGAATGATACTAGACATTGTTAAACTATTACATAAGCCTTGAGATTTGCCTCATGTAAAATCATGGCTTGAAGGGCTATATTGCATATACATGTTTTCATTTGTTGCAGTTATTTTATAAATATGAATTTAGTTAGGTTATTTGTATGTTTACAAATATGCTACACCTTTCTCATAGATGTAAGATGTAACAAATTGCACCTTGATCATGCTTAACATTGAAAGATCTATTCTATAACTAAGTAATTTTGTAGCAAAATAATTTTCTTTTCTATTATAATTTTGTGGCAAAATATCATATTTCTAATTTAAATGATAATTCTTCAGTTTAAATTTAATACATTAAAATCCATAAATCCTTTAAAATATATGAAAAGAGAGAAATTATAAATGTCATTCCATTTTGGAAAATGCAATGTTCCGTACATAAATAGAGGGAAATAGCACTCGATGCTGCGCTTTGATTTCGAGTCATTCCCTTTGTATTTTATCATATTTTCTACAAATCATCCCGGCTGGAGGTAGCATGTCTGGGCGGCTGCGGCGGCGACGGCGGCTGGATTGGGTACAAATCATCCCGGCTGGAGGTAGCATGTCTGGGCGGCTGGATTGGGTACAAATCATCCCGGCTGGAGGTAGCATGTCTGGGCGGCTGGATTGGGTACAAATCATCCCGGCTGGAGGTAGCATGTCTGGGCTGCTGCGGCGGCGACGGCGGCTGGATTGGGTGGACAGCAGTTCCATGATACCTTTTACAACAACAAAAATAGATCGCTAACCCTACCAGTATAACAGCAAACACACTGAACACCGCAAAGTAGATTCCCAACATGACGCTTTTACAATAGCAGCTCTTGGGGTCTTGTTAAAGGATCCTATGAAAATTTAAACTGTTACAAACTACGAACCAGATTACAGAACCAAGGAATTTCCTCGGAAACCGCTCAATCAACTCTTTCAATCGTTGTACGAGTGAAGAAATATAGTTTCTGCTTAATCCCTCTAATTCTTTGAAAATATTATATTAAGTTAAACAGAACAACTACCTGCGCGCCTTAACAATTTAAATCGTTACGTCCTGCGCAAGGAAACAGATTGTAGCGTTAACCACCAGTTCATGTTCATAAATTTCTATTTAAGAAAACGATGGTGATTGTGAAGGATTGACGATATTAATTCAAATAGCCCACTAATAATTAAACATTGTTCTATTTTCTGCAACAAACGAGAATAGAGAGCAGATAGGTCGCTACTTACAGAACAAGGCGCATTTCACGGAATTGCGAGTTGACGGATCAGTCGAAACTCACATATGACTTTTTTATATTATCTAAACCCTAACCATTGGCCTTCCTGATTCCATGACTCTTGACCTTTCATGTGATACATTTCGTCATCGCCGCTCTTCAAACAATGTCCAATATTTACTTCTTTTAATTTATGCTTATAACTTCCCTTGAAGTTTGAAAAAATTGCTATGTATGGAAAGTATTTAAATAATGTATTTTCTTTTAAAAATATTGACCTTTTATTAATGTATAAGTTCTTCGATGAAATTTTTTAAGTCCCAACAAATATTTCCCTTCCATAAACCTATATTGAATCAAGCCCGAACAAGTTTCACTCATTGGTTTCTATCTCGAATGTTGCCCCAGCCCCATACAAACCTTGTTTTTACCTAAAGCTACTGAAACCATACCTTTGTGGTACCGTTACAAATTGGAGGTTTCCACGATCCTTGTATTCACATCGATTTTATATATGATTCATGCATGTACAATTAACGTGGTCTTCTAGCTAATAAGTCATGTCATCGCTTCCTTGTGGATCTTTCTTCAATATCTTATACAATACAATGTTCAAGTGAAAAGGAAATCATGAATATCTTATGCAATACAATGTTCAAGTGAAAAGGAAATCATGATTGATATATATCTATATATATATATATATAACACTTTAATATTAGGGATTTGATTTCATTTACGCAAAGGATCCATGTTATTTGTTACACTAATAGGTATTTATATTTTAGAATTTGGGGTGGAATACCATCTATGTTTTTCTTAGATTGAAGGAAGATGGGAAAAGTGTATTGGCCCCATTCAAAATTCGAAATAAACAATTATTAAAAATATAGATATTAAAGCATAGATAATGGCGGTAACCCATTCGTGGATAACAAGTTGTGATAGACAACCCATTTAACTAAAGAAGATAACATGTAGCTAAGACATAGAAAACCATAGGTGATTACAACTAAGCATGGAGAACAAGTAGCATATAACTTGTTCATGGCACTTAACTTGTGACCTAATCAGTGTTTAGTGCCCACAAATTATATGGTTGTGTTAGTAAATAATTTGTCTTATAGTTTTCAATTCCATAAAAATTCATGAATACACTCAAACAAAATAAAAAATATAATTATTAAATCATTAATATTAAATAATTTTCTTTTCTTTTTATCATCTAATTCAAAATATTTTATTCAATGATATGTTTTGGAATGAAAAGAGATCCTTTGGCCCTTAGCGTAGCATCGTGCCTCCTTAGAGAGAGAAAGGGTAGGCCAACTAATGAAGCCAACAAATAGAAGTAAAGAACTAAAAGAAGTTAGACTATATTATCCTTAGAACAATGAAAATGAAAAAAAATCTCATCACTTGTAATGGGAAAAATTCCCCAATAATTGTTTCATCATCTAATTGAAAATATTTTATTCAATTATATGTTTTGGAATGAAAAGAGATCCTTTTGGCCCTTAGAGTAGCATCGTGCCTCCTTAGAGAGAGAAAGGGTAGGCCAACTAATGAAGCCAACAAATAGCAGTAAAGAACTAAAAGAAGTTAGACTATATTATCCTTAGAACAATGAAAATGAAAAAAAGCTCATCACTTGTAATGGGAAAAATTCCCCAATAATTGTTTGGGTTCAACTATTGCAGAGCGGAAATATAAATGAATTCAACTCTTTAACAATCAAGAATTTTTCTCTAATCAAACAATTCGCATATACAATGTTGAAGATAAATACTCGGTTTGCAACGTTTGAAGATGATTCCTCGAGTCTTGATCTTTGCTCCTTAGCTTAGTCTCTTTGCTGCAAACCCTGAAATGTGAACAACACGAAGTGAAAGTAAAAATAATAGCCAACAAATCATAAAAGAGTAGTTGCAAGAGTATTCATTTCTGAATCAATATAAATAATTGTTTATAACAATTAATATGCAAATAACATCAAGAATTGGACACGAAAGAGTTCATTCATATATATATATATATATATATATATATATATATATATATATATATGAAAATAAGTACATGAAACATATAAACCTAATAATGTGGTTGTCATTCTAAAGTTGAGTCCTCATTTATTCCACCCAAGCTATTCCAACACTCTAAACTTGCCTTAAGGTTTTCTCCAATACAATATGCTCATGAGATTTTGAAGGAAAAACTCTAGCATAATAGGGTGTGCGGTGGAAAGAATGGAAACTAGGGTTCCATATAAAGGGACAAAGGAGTTGGAGACTTGAGGAAAATGGGCTATGGAAATATGATCAAGGGTTTCTTCTCATGAACAAACTCACCAATAACTTAGGAAAAGGTGGATGTATAATTCTCTCTTTGTATATATGAGTGTAACCTCAAAATATTTTCACCTATGCTCTTGTATATCTTTGCAGAGATAAGCTAGGGAGTTGCTACAAGTTATTCACGAGATTTGGGAGTTAGGGAACATTTTAAGACCAAAAACTAACCCATGAAAGTAACTTATTATTTTAATTCTTTATTTTTACCTTCTTGGAGACACATACACGAGTGATACACGGGTCACTCATGTATATGTGGGTTAGACACAAGTCATCCATGTATCTATGGAGAACAATGTTTTTAAAGGGATTTCTAATAATCAGAAGAATGTCCACAAATGTACAAGGAAAATGGGAAGTCTCCAACTAGGAATAAGGGTAATATCTTCCATTAATGTAGCATCTTGGGATAAACTGTGGCAGAAGATGCTATAACACCCCTTAAAATAAAAAACAGACTGTTTAACAATGAATTGGCATAATTCTGTAACTAATACTTTTAATAAATTTCCATTCGCAGAATTCTATAACTAATCCTCTTATTACTGTTAATGTTATGTTGCATAACACATGGCCCCTAGATAGCTACTTTTATTTCCTCTCGATAGATGCTTTATTACTGGCCTAACTATTAGAGTTTTATAATATCAGTATAATTTCAATTATTTGCAACAGAATGAAATAAAGATCACTAAAATAATAGCCATGCACATAAACAACGAGATAAATTTTTTATCCTAGGATAACCCACACTCAGGAAAAACCCAACCAAACTTTCTTAGTTAGAGATTCAAGATACAAGCACATCAAATATAATGAGAACATAAACCCAATGATATTAAACCGAGAAAATAGTATTCTTCTACCGCTGCATCCTTCTCTTCCTCAACTATGCACTTGTCTTGGAAAGAAAAATCAATTGCTTGATGTACAAATGAGATAGGAATCCTTCATATTTATACCTTCATTTTCTATTTCTATGCTTTCCAGGGCTTTCTAGAACTTTCTGGGGTTTCCTTTCTAGAAATTTTTGGGAGGTTCATGGTCGTTATTAATTGATGGAGCTAACATTGTCATCGGGATACCTCACGATGCTACAACACAAACACCAGCCTCATAGCATTTCAAAATAGCTCTCCCACCACCGCATTTCCCCATTTTAATAGCATGATTGCAAATTGAATCAAAGCAAAAATACAGTAAACGAATTGGATTTCGATATTTTCGTACCAATTCCGGCCTAATATGGCTAAATTTGTTAATTATGGTGGGATGTGTGGGTTGGAAGTGCTATGTTTACAGATCATATCGATATAAGAGAAATTGAATTTTTTACCATGATGCACTTTCTAGAACAATGAAGGGAAATAAAATTCAAAATGGGGAAAGCATGAAATAGGGAAACTTTGCACGACCTAAAGGCCATCATTGTGGAGATTCAAGAGGAGAGCAAGCACTTAAGGATAAAGTTCACGTGTTTGACAATATCATTACAAAGTTGGAAAAATACCTTAAGACCTTTGCAAAACTACGTCCCTTGCTAAAGAATCATTTTGTTGAATGTCAAGACTACCTCACCATTGTTATGGCACATTCGGATAAGCAGTAAGTTTAGCCAATGCAAGTGGAAGAGAATATAATTTATTTGGATAATTAGAAAGAGGAAATGTTTACTCACATTATGGCTTAGTTTCACAAAGAATTGGAAAACAATGAGGAATCATTGACCAAGACACAAGAATTTGTACAAGAGACCAAGAGAGTAAAGTAAACTTTCATTGTTACTATAGAAGCGAACACCATGACCAAGACAAGAATGGTAAGGTCACCTTCCTTATCAAAGTTTCTCAAGAAAATTTGGGTGATATTCAAAAGCTTACTATAGGCATTGGTTCAAACTTGTGAATACAAATGCACTGCAATGGTCAAGAGCCACCCAAAAGAAATCAAGGGATCATAAGCCTAATTGTAGCTAAGGTGAGGATCAAGCATGAGGGCCTAGGATTTGTTGTCATAAAGGAATAATCCATGTCCACTAAGATAATTTTTTGTGAAGGAAATAGATGTTGTAAATTTGACCTTCTGATAAGATGAAAGAAGAGAAACAAATAAATATGGCAGCTTGCTACCACTCCACCCATCTTTCTACACCAAAAAATGCCTTAGGCCTTATGGTGTCCCTTTAGGGAATTAAACCATCTAGCAGAATATGGGAATATAGGCCACGACCACATGGTGGAAACAGGCTAGACTAGCCAATACAAACTTTGCAAAACACACCGTGCTGCTAGTCTAGCCTGTTTCCACCATGTGGTCATGGTCTATATTCCCATATTCTGCTAGACGGTTTAATGCCCTAAACGGCCACCATAAGGCCTAAGGAATTTAACACATGGAAGAAGTAGCAATCATATCAGTGGGAGTAAAAATAAGAAGAATGAGTGGTATGTTGTAATATTGCCATTTTCATTAATTTTTATGACTCAAGATAAATTTGGATTATGTATTAGACAATAATATTTTATTACGTTATTGTTTAAAGATGTGCAAGATTAGTGTTCACAGTATACACAAGAATGTGGTCTACCAACAAGCATCGCGGTGATAAAGCAGTATGCACAAGATTAGGTTAGGTCTCTAGGGATAGATAAGTATTCTAGATTAGGTATCCAGGGTTGTAGGTCCACATTAGGATTTCGAGGGGTACATTTATTTTTGTGTGGTTTCTAGGGCTAGATCAAGGTCTTTAATCTATATTAGGTTCTATTTCTTAGAAGGAACATGTAGATCTAGATTTCAACCCATATAGTGTGATTCTGAGATATTTCAGTTTGTTAGGATTTCCTCTTGTGATCAGGGTGAATGTCAACATTATTGATCTAGTGGCTTAGGAGCATGTAGGTGTGATTGTAACACCCAAGATATTTATATCATTTGATTCTTCCATCCACAATAATTCTAGTTATATAGCAGAGGAGAGGTGTGATGATGAGATTGACTTCATCCATGCACGTTCTACTTATTGATTTGAGAGGTGTGATGCCTTAATGGAGGACTTTGTTGAGGTTGATTCAAGAGTCGTAGGGAATGTGAGTATTACAAAGTATAGAGCCATGGATTATCCCTTGAATGGTTCGAGATGGATTGTATCACAAGAGATGGTATGTGATTGATATGCACACTTGTAATAGCTTTCTAGATGTGTCAGATGTCATATTGTCATTGGATTAGAGTTATTACCTTGAGGAATTAAGATCTCTAGCCTCAATGGCAGACACCTTGCATGGTGGCCACATGGAGTATTCACTTGGTGGGAGAACACCCTACAAGACACAAGGAGCAATGTGTATTGCGGAGGAGGGACACAGTCCCTAGATAGCATATGGTGCCATGGTTTCATTTTTGGAGGATTGGAGATGGATTGGTGGTTTTTCGTTACATATATACATATGTACTCTACAAGTGGAGCACTTCGCTAGTGCAATGATCACTTATGTTTCTTCCATGGAGTGCTATCATCCATTATATATATGCTATATAAGATGAGTTTTCAATCTTATTATGCACATGAAGTTTTCCTAAAGGGATGGAAACTTGAATTGGAGTGATTGGTGTAAAACATATAATGGTGTAAAACATCAATGTATTGTAATAGTAACTTCAACATCAAATAAACGATATAAGATAACACGATCTACAAGAAATAAACTATCTAGCATGAATATCATTAGACATGCATGAATAAATAATCACATGAATATACTATGTACCTCAATAAATTAGGCCTTTTGGATCCTCCCTATTCTTTATTGTCTCAAACAACCTCTCGTGCTATGCATGAGGTAGTAATTAGCATACCTTGTTTGATGACATTGTTGAAATTGTTTGTAGTTGGATGTTTGTACCAACGATCAAGTATGTAAAGTGATACACCCGTGAACATGGTCTATAATCCATGTATGTGTAGCCATTGCTCTTTGGTCCCTTTCCATCTACTATAAGATATTCTCCCTGAATAACCATCGATCGAGTCGGAAAGTTAATGCCTTCACTATCGATTAATGATGTGAGTAGTGTTTGCTTCCCCTGGATGCATCATTCCAACCAATAATTCATGCCAATTTCACTATCTGTAGGGGCGACAACTGCATAGATGTGTCCTGCAAAAATGCATTTTATGATCATATTCAAACAAGTAGTCATTTGATTACATGGTTAATTAAAAAAACCAGAAGGGAACCGGGATATGAATGAAGAAATGTTTACCTGGCTGTAAAAGATCATATATATGATCATATTCATTTGAAATAGAAGATTGGCCTTCCTCTAACTGGGTTGTTTCAACAACTGCGTGTGGGGCTGCTGCAAGTGATACATGATCCCATTCATCAACCGAGTTCATTGATTCACACTCATCCCACTCACCACTACTACAAGGCCCACAAAAGCAAGCAATTTTCCGCATCCATATTTCAAATAATGGGTTGTTTGAGCTTCGAACTAAATGAAATCCACAAGTTCCTTGTACAGTACTACAAGTATAAGAATGCAATTGATCGATATCAACCACAGGCCAGAAAGTTCTGACAACATGTACTATACCTGTTGGTTTGTGTTGCTCCATGGTTCGATCTCACATTTTTGCAGAGAACCATTCAAATATGGATTCTCAATCCCAAATATGAGGGTTTGGCATGCACATCATCTCCTCCCTATGTAGGGAATTTTTGAGACATGCTCCATCCCCATCATGCTCTCCCTTTCCATGTGCGGTCTCAAAATAGTTCCATATATGCAACATATCATAAGTCTTGTGCAAAATACTCAACGAATGGAATACACATGTATTTTTGAATTGGACTGCACAACCATATAACCATATCCAATAACGATCCATCTGTATACCTCTCTCCTTCAGTTGATCATAGAAAATTCTGAAGCAATGCTGAACATAATGCAAGTTGTGGCATCTGTCGTCACTGATGTAGAAGTTGGTCTCTTCCAATATTATCCTCATGTCATTGTTTCTCTCTACTATGTGCTTATAAGCGATATGGACCATTATGCTAACTTGGTCTGAATGGTAGTATTGACTTTGAATATCATTTTGTGGCTGCAGGGTGTAGTTTTCAGCAATGTCCACAACCGACAATATTGTGCCATTGGGAAAAGTGTCACCTACCCAAATTTTGAGAATATTATTTTATTTGCAAAATACTTTATGTTAAATTATAATTAAAACGTTTTGTAATTATGACCAATTTTGGTCAAGGATGATTGTAATTACTGATTATTATTATTTAATAAATTAGAATATGAGACAAACACCGAAGGGAACTGTTAAATGAGTGTTCACTGACCCACTAGGAGGAATGGAATCTGTTAGTAGGAATGGAAGCTGTTAGAAGGAATGGGACATATGGTAGCATTTGCACTTCACCACTCGCTATTGGTTATGGGACAACTACCCCTAAATATGTGGCATTATCCCCCAGGTGGGTGGAAGAGAGCAGAAAGCTCATTAATGACCAGTTAACCACTAAAATGCCTAGGTAGCCTAGATAACGAAATTCGAATTGGGCAGGCAACCCTACAATATTTTCTGCAGAAATATTCCTCAAGTGCATCAAGTGATCACTGAGAGATTCGAATAGGGAGGCTATGTGAGAGTGCAACTGTGAGTCTACTTGTTATACTGAGAAGGAAAACCAAAGGTGTTGGTGCAGGTCTTTTTGACTGCTAAGTCTTTATGACTGGATAATCTATCTTCTACTGCAAGTTGATGTACTAAGGCTCCTACAAAATCTTCCTCATGGTGGTTTAGTGAATAGGCTCGGGGGTCCTAAGGCAAGTAACTAGGCTATCTTCAGGAATAGGTTGGGTGGAACAGGTTCCTTGAGCTTTTTGTTTCTCCTATAGTCAACCAAGTTTTACTGTTCTTAATTTTGTTTACAGTTAAATGTTTCTGCATAATAGAATTAGTAATTTCAGTCAAATAAAAGAATCTCTTTTATTTTCTGAACTAATTATGATTCTGAATGAAAAATATTTATGAAATGATTGAATCGATAACCATCTCTATATTTTTCCCCATGTTGTTTTCTGCATCGTACTCCAGTATAGAGAAGTAAATTAAGAAAGATGAGTGATAGGCAGAATGCCATTGATTGAAAGGATAAATACAGTAGTGTTCTTGTTAAATTCGGTCATATGTTTAAACGCATGATATATTACAGTATAGTATAAACAGCTGCATAGCATCCATCTAGTTCTTAACTAAAAGAAAAACACATTTTGTTTTGTTGGCAGGCAACAACCCTCTCAATTTTTCCGTTTTATTCAATAAAATTGATCAGTTCCTTTTATAACTTATCACAATTAATTCAGAGATATCATTTGAATTTTTCTTAAGGTATTCTCTAAAGGAAGGTATTGATAATTAAAACAAATTGAGGAAATGAATGTAATTCAAGTTCATGGTTGTTTGAAAAATGATTTGGCTAGTAGCTTTTAAATATGAACAATTTGCAGTCTCACTTCAAGTGATTATATTTATGCTCTGCTAGTCATTGATTAATTAGTTTCATGGTTTGCATTGGATTTTATCATTTCTTGTTTTATTTTGTTATCTTATTTCTCTTAAGATATGATTTTCTAAGACTAAGCATATGATAATATATATTACTTAGGGTTAATTAACTGTGTTTCATAAACCTTTTAACCCTTAGTAGATATTAATATTATTCTTACCTTATGCAAATCATATTTTAACCTTTTACATAAATAAATTTTGCCATGTAAATATGTTTTTCACATTAGAATTCATGTTTGATAGAAATGATGAATGAAAGTCGTTATGATAATCTTTCAGTTGATGGCATGTAGTGTTTGAATTTTAAATTTAGCCTATGGGGAAATGTGACTTGTTATATTCATTAACTTGTGATTTCGAAACTATAAGTCATTTAGATTCCATAGTGTGACAATTTATATCACTAAGGCTAAGTTTAATTGCTACATATGATCCATATTTTGGAATTATGCGAGGACTTCGATGGTTAATTCTTTGAAGTTTTATAATCACGATAGGTCATTATGTAGAATTTTCAAATCGTCACATCGAACAAGGTGTCAATCAAAACCTGGCAACATAAGTTTTAGTGCATGCCACGAACTCATTTTGGTTACATCTATTTGAGATCAATCTCATGAATTTATTATCCAGCTTACAGTTGTGTTCAAACATTATATTCGAAATCATTTCATTTAATTCCCAAGTACCTTACGATCATTCCACACTGTATCAATATGATGGTTTTGGTATAAGAGCCTGCATTTATCAGCTTGAAACACGAGTCTAGGGTTTCAATGGAGGTAAGTGAAAGATTGATATCATGTCTGTTAAATCATGGATACCTATTCCATCAGTCTTTACCACATTCTATGTTTCCAAATTAAGAGAAAATTCATAGGAAGAAGAAATGGCACTGTTATGCAGATTCGAACCAGAGGGTTCAGAATGGCTTATTGGGGATCATGAGTCAGCCTGTTTCTTTGATAAAATTGGATGGGGAAAACTCTTTGATAGCTTCAGTCGCCATAACGTGGAAGTTACAGGAAGATTCGCTCTGTCTTTTAATGGAAAAATTGCACAAATTGGCGATTTACAGTTGACCCTGTCTGAGCAATTCATTGCTGAAGCAACTAGATTACCATTGGATGGTGAAAAATGGTTCAAGAAAGGTGTAATGTACAAAGACAAATGGGAAACGTTTTTTTTACCTATAGCTAAATATTTTAATGACACGTATGGCTTTCCAGTAAAATTCCTGAAACCCAATTGGCTTCCTGTCTTTAGATTCATAGTCTGGTTTATAACATGTGATGGCCGATTTTCGCATGTATGCTTTTATCATCTTAGATTGCTAATGGAATTGAAAGGATCTAAAATGAGTTTGCCCTATTTTCTACTCCATAGTTTAGAGAATATGGCTTCGGCTAATCAAAGTACAATGGAGGTTCATCATCAAAGTCTTTTTCATCATGGATTAATTAAAATTTTAATCAAACACCAATTATCTCCTGATGGCCGAACCTGGGATCAATTTTTAATGGAGAATGATTTAGGGCAAAATGAATTATGGCCACCAGATAGACCTAAGACTCAGGCTAAACGAAAGAAGATTCCAGTCTCTGAGAATTCAATATTGCAATCAAATATTATGTTAGAGATTCGGGTGTTAACAATTCAGAGGAGGAATTGACCAATGATGAAGGTGTTGCTGAAACCCTCGTTTCTCAGCAAAAGAATACTCAAGGTCTTTGTGTTGATAAGCTTGAGAAATTAGCAGAAGTTTGTACCGATGAGGTTAGGTTTGAACAAACAAATATAGTAGCAGAAGTTCCCCGAAGGTTCACTCGAAGCATGTCTAGCTTGTCTATGCCTGTAACAACACAACAAAACAGTAAACCTGTCATTATTCAACTTGAAAATGATGATGATTTCTCACTCCCAACTCCTGAGATCATTCAGGATAATGAACAAGCTTCATGTGTTAATGACCTTAAGTCACCTTTGGCAAAAGATGAAGATATCAATACAACTCATCCAAACGAATCGGGAATATAACCTTCATTTGGAAATATGCCCCAACTTGTTCAAGATGTAACAGAACCAAATTCACCTCATTCTGTTGACCATATTGATCAAGAAGAAGAGACACTCAAGCAAATTCTTGACAGAGTGTATGAGACTAGGATCACACAGTTAAGAGCAGAATTAAAAGATTGCAAGGCTAATGCAATATCAAAGGATGAGGAGATTAAAACATTCAGGGCTGAAGTGTTAAGCTTGGTGGAAAGATGGCATAAGGAGAATTTGAGGAAACAGAAGTATAAGGAAGCCAGGAAAGCTGTGATAATAACAAACACACATTTACTTGAACAAGTTGAAGAGCAAAAACTTAAGATCTTAAAACTAAAGGTTACGCTAGCTGAAGCAAGAAGGGCAGTCAGAAATTCACATATGCTCTGTTTTGGTTGTGACAGGTAATACTACAATTTAATAAACATAACTGCAGAATCTCTAATTCTGTAGATAAACTTTTATTAGTTTGTATTATTCCTTATTATATTTAGCTTAACATAAATTAATTTTATATTGTTGACTATCTCAGGTATACATATATCATGAAGAGGCTGGAAATTTTGTGAAGAAAGACAAAGTTTGTATTTGACAGTTAGTATATATTCTAGAAGCTAGACATTCACGAAAGACAGTTATGCATGCCAGGTGGAAGTTGTTCAATTTTTGGTTGGATGAATAGAAAGGTTACGTGTTACAACAATCAGGATTTTGCAGGATAAAGATGTTGCAGTTACAACTATTTTGGCTACCGATTTGGAGAAGACACGCCAGCTGTACATACTGCTCGATGCTTATGAAGCCACATCGTGAGTCGATGCTTATAGACAGAATTTAATACAAACCAATCATCTTAGTGACAATTACAACTATAATTTCATATGATGATCAAATATTCCAGGTGCCTTTTCCTTGAAGGAATTTTATGTAATAGAACAATGACAAGACCTTCTTGCTTGTTTTTATGTAACAACTGTTAAGAACCAAATGATTATTTTTAGAATAGTTGTTACCTAGAAAGCTCTAAGCAGTTAGTAGCTTTGGCTATAAAAACTAAGAAGACAGATTGTATTTGGGTCGATGGAGTACAATAGAAATGCTAATTGAAGTCATACTTTTCTACTAGTTTTGATTACTCTGCTGGATTTCTCCGTGGATGATTACTGCTAGACTTCTAAACTGGTATCAATGTTTTTATTATAGTTTTTGAAAACTTAATACTGATTTTAATATATCATATGCACAATTTTATACTTATACAATTTTACCTGTGTGTGATTGTATGCATCATTTTATATTACTCTATTTGCACAGTAATTATATTTGAATCAACCATTACTACATCTTATTGTTTGATATGTTTTTGGTGATAATGATTTAGTAATGATACATTATATACTTAAGATTGTTAGCAATTGTATTTGTACAATGCTTTCATAATGAGTATTATTTCATGTTCAGATATTTGGTATTGCATTTAGTTATTAATTAATTGAATCTCATAGTCGAATAAAATAGTTTTCTATTTATCTTACTGTGTGGATATATATATTTTGCAGAGTATTTTTATGGTGAATGATTGATTATCATACTCGATTCTCTGATATTTTAAACAATTAGTTAATGATTAAATTTAGCTTTTAAAATCGCTCTCAGCTGAGATAGGGTAGAATAGATAGGTTAATTAGTTTTATTGTAATAGGTTAAATTCTAGCAGTATATAGTTAGATTTTATTTGATGTAAGTTTGTTTAAAGTTTCAAGTTAGATAAATCAGAAAAACAAAACCAAAACAAAAACAGAAGACTTTCCTTAAGAAAGCACTTTAGATTAGTTTTGCATTGAGTGATTAGATTTAGGATTCATTACATAAACAGTAGATTAGCTTAAAATTACATTTTTTGTTAAATTTTACAAGTTCTCCTTAAGAGAATAAATTTAACTGGTAGCAAGAGACCATAACCTGCAAGATCAGACTATACCAAACATACCGAAAGCTGCCTTAAGTAATATGTGTGGGTTTGATTTCTTTAAGTTGGCCTAAGTCAGAAAAACAAGCCAACAAATGGCGCACGAAGGAGGGCCAACTAATGATTAATGGATGATAAACCTAACAGTAAACCTTCAACAAGTCAACAACCTCCAGTACGGTCTGATTCATAAGCTGAAATCAGTAGTTCACCACTTACTGAAACTGTCAGAACTTCTATTACACATGAACAAAATATCAGAGTTTTAGCAAGCACATGTACAATTCTTACAAGAGCTTATGCTCGTCAAATTGGTTTACCACCTATTGATTACAGATTGCCTCGTAGACAGCAACATCATACTCAGTTAACTCAAATTGAACCTGAATCAGAAGACACAGATATTGTGTTAACTAGTACTTTAAATCCTCGAATTGCTAGAACATGCACTACACCTGGTCTTCTTAATCTAGGAGGTTTTGGTCCACCACCATCCCCTCCAGATTCTGCACCTGATTCTCCCAAACATTTTAATCAGGATAGTTCCTCAGATTCTGAAGAAAAACCTATGTTAGGTAATCAACCCAATCCACCAGTTCCATAGCTAAGGATAGTTGATGTAGTTGTACTAGTTGTCCAACATACATTACCTAAACATCCAAATAAGCTTCTCCTAAAGTTTAATCCGGATAACAACGAGCTAGTTGAATGACACATTGACAAATTTATTTTAGTTATTCAAATGGTGAACATTCAACATGAAGACATAGTGTGTCGTCTTTTTCCCATCAACTTTTGAAGGCATAGCATCAACTTGGTACTTTTCATTAGTCCAAGGTTTCAATTACCAATTGGGAAAATTTCAGTAAAGCCATCTTAGACAAATTTGGTGAAGACAAAACACCTCCAGCCTTGGCACTTGAGTTGTCTAGAATTAAATTGGAAACCAAAGAACTAGTTAAAGACTTTAATCAAAGATTCTTGACATTAAAAATAAAATTCCTACTGCATCACAACCACCCGAGGACATCATTATTGAAAAATTTGCTTCTACTTTGCCTAAATACTTAGGGATGTGGGTTAAAACGAGCAGGTAAAACAACACTTCTTGAAACTATCGAGGAAGCCATAAAAGTTGAAAAAGACTCTATGTCTTATGAGCCTAAACGAAGTGGAAAGGTTGATACTTTTCCACTTAAGAAAACAGAACGATCCAATGTGGGATAAATATAAGGGCATATGACATTTGAACAATTGAAGAATGTAGTCCGAGCATTACCTAATGAAGTTGTAGAGGGTTAAAGAAAAAAAATTCTGAAGGGTCTTCTTCAACAGGATACTTCAGAAATCACATTTAGACCAAACCCTGCTACTAACAGTAAACAAAATTTACCTCCTGGTGTAGCGATTCAAGAAGAATTTTTTAATAGCATCATAGCAGTTTTGTCATATATCTGAAACTTCTTCAAATCAAGAATCTGTTGATCAGGATGAAGAAGAACAATCTGAAAATGAAAAAGAGCCACTAGAACCACAACAATTGAATGGTCAGATTTTTGGGATAGTTTGAGTAAGGAGGCTGAAAATAGAGATCCACCTGTAGGACAACATGCATATAATACTAGAGGTAGAAACATCAACTAATACTCCTAGAGCATCAACCAGTTTCTACTCAAAGTAAAGATAACAATAATCAACAATCTAGCAAAAAGGTTCAACCTGCTAAAAATACTCAACTGACTCAGACTGGTTCCAAAGTTAGAGTATGACATAATTGAAGATTTGAAGAAGTTTCATGCTAACATTAGCATGTATGACTTCAAATCTATCCCATGCCTACTGGTTCTATCATTACTCCAGCTATTAGTTCGGTTGCCACTAATGTTCAGCAATAATGTAGGCTGCAAATAATTCAACTGCTGAAACAATTTTTAATGATAAAGGAAAATCTATAGCTGACAAATCCACACTGATAGGTAAGAACTCAAAGTCAACTACTCCTTCATTCCTTCTCACTTTTGAAATTTTTAATAGAAACGTCCATAATTGTATGGTCGACTCTAGAGCATCAACCAATGTAATGCCTTTGTCAATCTGTCGAGGGTTAAATGGTAAATATGTTCCATTAGAGTCACAAATCAGTCAGCTTGATAGGACAAATGTGAGAGTGTTGGGAGAGATGAAAGATGTTTTGATTAGGCTTGCTTGCAATCCTTCTATTTTTCAGATTATTGATATTGTAGTTGCGGATATCCCAGATTCTTATAGATTATTTCTCAGTAGAGACTGGTCACAAAATTTGAATGGATTCATTACTACTGATTGGGTCAACTCTCTGGTTGCCCATAAATGGAAAAGCAAACCAGATTAATATAAATAGGGAGAGGTATTTGAAGCATACAGTTACAGAGATGCATGACCCAAGTGAGCCAGTATTGTTTTCAGAGTCTATTATGGGAAACTATATGCTTGAAAGTGGTTTTGGGAATTTTTTTCATGTCCCCAAATTTGGTATTGGGTCACAATGGCCTAATCACATTGGCTCTATTCATTAGAGTTTGTCAAATTGATGCTAAAGGTCAAATAATTGCCAAGGAGGAAAAATTACTAGTTTCCTAGGTTTGGGGTGGAAGCTTTGGGATTTGGAATAATGGCGATATTAAATGAAGTTTGAACATTAGAATGGCATAAATATTTAATAAAGGATCTAAATAAATATATACAAGTAAAAATAAAAGTGGCATTTCATCATGAAGAGACATGGAGGAAGTGGGACCCACATATGGCTAGATTTCCCCACTACATTTGGCATCATTCTCTCACCAATTCGAATTCAAGGTGAATGGTAACATACTTGGGGGAGTCCAAAAGGTATTAATCATTTCATGACTCATCCAAGGTCGAAATATATAGGAAGAGTAACTCCCATGGATGAGGAAGAGGCAATTTGGAGCTAGTGAGATACTTGGGCTAGATTCCCTAGCTCTATGACAACAATAATGAAGATGCTATGACACCTATGACACAAATCAGACCTGAAGGCTGACATATGACATATATGACATGTCAGGGCTAAAACTAGACTCCAAGAGGGCGCTCAAGGTTGTTAGGGCAGCTAAGATGCTCCCACATGTGATATTGGTGGAAGTGGGAGACTAGGAATTGTTTCTACACGTGGCGTTCTTTGGAATCTCTTCCCAACATGAGTTGGAATGAGTCTCTTCGAAGGAATTCGGACCCATGGAGGAAGTTAGAAGTTTATAAATGTCAATAACAAAGAATGAAACCATCTTTTCATCATTTGTAGAATTTGCAATTGCATTTGTGAAGAGGGAGAGCTAGTGGATGACTAGTTTCTTGCCTTAGCCAATTTCGAGGGTGAAAGATTCCCATCGAAGTTGGTAATTGGAAAGGCCATCCAAACCTTTCATTTGGAGCTTTAATGGAGTCTTTATTTTCAGGTGTAATCTATAGGGTAGCTCATGGTTTCTTCTATTGCAGCTCACCTCCTTCAACCCATTTCCCAGTTTTGATGGCATATTCTTGATCCTTGAGGGAGGGCGTTTTTGGTGAGCTATTGTACTTTTTGGGGGAGCTTCTAAGGCCCCATTTATTTTGTAATATGAATTAAATACTCTTTTCTTCATCTCCAGAAAGTTTCAGGTCGAAATTCCAAGTAGAAATGTATAAATATCATTTTTAATGGAAGAACAATGCCATTTCCCCACTACCTTGTTGTGAACCAATGTATTGATGATTATTTCGAATGAATGGCTGATTCTCTGATATATTTGTGATCAATATACTGCCATGGATGTCCTCTACAAGTTTCATGTACTGCACTTGAGCATTTGAATCATTTTTACTCAGTTTAGTTGTATTGGGAGGTGGAGGTGAAATAGTGCCATTTCCCCAAGGGTGGAATGGGGGATTTTTGCAGTTGAATGGGAGAGGGTGAGAACAATTGTAATAATCCATTAATGGTGCATATGAGACTTTAATAACATAATTAACACATTACATACCTCTGTTCATAAATTTGAGTGGGTTTGGAGGCATTTGGGAAGCCATTTTCAGTACTTACCCTAGGGGGATTTGAACCCCAAATTACTAGTAAAATTGCATAATTGGTCCAGAATATTAAGAGAGTTTGAAGAGGTATTTTGGTGGCCATATTTCATCCATAAACATCATATTCAAGTTATAATATCATTCACACACCTTCCTTGAAGATTTGAAGGCATTTGGAGTCAATTTGAGACCTAGAGACCAATACTAGTCAAAGGAAAATCACTAGTAAAGTTACCTTCATTGACCAGAATTGAAAGAGGATTTGCAGAAGTATTTTAAAGGTACAAAGGAATCCCTGAAACACATATTTATGTTCTAATATCATTCATATACCTTCTCATAAGATTTGGGATCATTTGGGGCAAATTTGGGACCTAGAGATCAAAACTAGTCAAAGGTCTAACTAGGGAAAAAAGTGAAAAATTGCCATTTTGATAAAATTCCTAACAAGGGACATTACAGTGGTATCAGAGCATGGTCCTTGCACCTGTTTATTAGGTACATACATTCAAGAATAATTGGCAGCCATGTCTTACTATTATGATGAATCCTATGAGTACACTTCTTATGAAGAATATGCAGATGCTTATGAGCAATATGAAGCAGAATGTGAATGGTATGAGGAAGAGGTGCCATCATGCAACACTTCTTACAATTTCAAGAGAAATGAAGATCATTCTTATGACTTTAAATCTGATGAATATGAGTGTGTCACACCAACCAAGGATAATTCTATGGGTGAGTTCCAAAGATGGAGAGCAAAATATAAAACCTTGCCCCAACAATATAAAAAATATCAAGAATATCTTGCTTTTAGCAAAAGTACACAAAATGCCATGTCTTTTGAGTACTATGCTGAACATGTTTTTGAAAATAGGCCCAAAAATGAAGATGTGGAGTTAGTGAAGAAAGGTTTATGCCCTTCTTGTAAAAATCCTTGGAGCGAGTATCATATATGTGTGCATGAAATGATGTCCTCCTTGAGGAGAGCTTTTGAGATTTATTCAAGAAGAGATCAAAATATATTGATCCTAAGGAAAACAAGGGGCAAAATGCATCAGCTTGCTTTAAGGAGCAAAAGGAAGAGACATCACAATGGCATGAAGACGATTCTATTGAAAATATGGAAGATCATTTTGAGACACCTTCTAGCTTAGACATGAACCAAAGAGCATCTACTGATGGATGCTTAAACTATGAAGGAGCACCTACTGATGGGTGCTCACACCTCTATGTTGGTGACATAGAGATCACTTTTGAAAGTGTTTCTATAAGTACAAGTTTCATTAAGCATGATAATGAAGACCTTGTAGCAGTTGAAGAAGAACCAAGATCAACTTCCCCATCACCACTTGAGCTTCATGAAGTTGGTCCAAGCAAAATTGAAGAAGATGAGGAGGTTCATTTGCAAGAGCCTCATTTTCTTGAAGGGTCCTTAAAGATGAATGAAAATAAGATCCAAGAGTCCCTCAGCATTCTCCATGACATTCAAGCATTGGTGTCAAATTATTTTTGGAGAGCTACTTCATTGGAGGAAACATCCTTCCTTGAAGACATGGAGAAGATTCAAAGAGCAATGTGCCACATCAAAGCTAATTTCATGTCTTTGCTTTTTGATAGAAACCATTTGTTTGAGTTTAATGAATTGTTACATGATGCATACTTGAAGAATAATGAGGATATTCATAAGCTCACAATTCAAAATGAGCAACTTCTTGAAAAGTTGCAAGATAATTGTTTTTCCTCCTATGTTTCAGATTGTCAAATGGTAGATTATTTAGAGGATTCTCATGACATGGTGGATCATGAGAAATGTGAAAATTTGAATGTTCTTGATGTGTTTGAAGATGAACTTGAAGAGATCCAAACACTTGATGTGGTGGAAGAGGAATTTGAATTGCCTCTTGATGAAGGTTATGCAATTTTTAAAGAAGAGCATGATTCCTCTACATTGGAACCAAACTATGACAAAGAATTCACACTTTTGAAGGACCTGCATGATACTACCCATATGGATCCTTCCCATGATGAAACTTCTGTACTTTTTGATCATTTGGGCGATTTGGTTCATTCTCCTACATCCTACAATTCCATGTTTTGCAACATTAGTCTCAATGAAGTATGGGTGAAAGGGTTCTTTTTGATGGTGCCACATGAGGAGTATGGAACTCCTAGATTTACATTTTATGATGATATGGTTGGAGCACATTCTTATTCACATTTGCAGCAACATTATTTGTCACTTTATGATGATGCAAATCTACATGGATGCACCTATGATATGCATTTGAGTCACTTGAAGACTCATGGTTTTTCTTTCTCAACATTTGATTCATTTGATGTTGGAGGAACTTTATCCAACACTTGGGAGAATAGATTTATGATTGGAGAACATTTTTGTTGGCAGCCACATACTTTTTTATATTTTTATGATTCTCACATTCATGGATGTATGGGTGAGACTTCTTTGAGTCATTTGAAGTCTCCTTGTTTTTTCTGCTATTTATTTGGTTCAAATTTTAATGGAGATTCTTCATTCACTCCTTGGATGAAAGAATACATGGCTGAATATTTTGATGCATATCACATCCTTTTGGAGCAGCATTATAGGACATGGGATCCTCACCTATGTCATTGGAGAAGATTTGATTGGTCACTTGAAGCTTGTATGCACTTGGAAAATGGTGGTCTACTTGCTTGGAGGTATAAGCACTTTCATGACTCTTTGATGAAGTATATCCTTGATGTACATTTTCATTATGTTGTTATGTACTTTAATGATATATATTTGGTACTCATGATGTTTGGAAGAATGCATACAAGAAAATGGGATCCAAGAATCCTCTTATCTAATGGTGTAGGTTGGAGAGCACTCTTAATTGTTGGGGTGCAATACAAGCAATGGGACCCTGGAATAATTTTTATCTCATTGGTTTCATATTTTTGGGGGAAGCAAGCAGTATGGGAGATGGATTCCCCACTTAATAAAGTGATTTTAATCAGTGTAGTGCAGCAGCAAGCATGGTGGTTCCTCTCTAAAGTCTTCATGGAAACTCAAAGACTCAAGGTTGGGCAATTCAATGGCAACTTCAAAGAATTATACAGAAAGCAGGTTCTTCAACACCCACATTTAAAATTGCTTGAGGACAAGCAATATTGGGAAGGGAGGATTTGTCATGTCCCAAATTTGGTATTGGTTCACAATGGCCTAATCACATTGGATCTATTCATTAGAGTTTGTCAAATTGATGCTAAAGGTCAAATAATTGCGAAGGAGGAAAATTACTAGTTTCCTAGGTTTGGGGTGGAAGCTTTGGGATTTGGAATAATGGGGATAATAAATGATGTTTGAACATTAGAATGGCATAAATATTTAATAAAGGATCTAAATAAATATATACAAGTGAAAATCAAAGTGGCATTTCATCATGAAGACACATGGAGGAAGTGGGACCCACATATGACTAGATTTCCCCACTACATTTGGCATCATTCTCTCACCAATTCGAATTCAAGGTGAATGGTAACATACTTGGGGGAGTCCAAAAGGTATTACTCATTGCATGACTCATCCAAGGTCGAAATATAGAGGAAGAGTAACTCCCATGGAAGAGGAATAGGCAATTTGGAGCTAGTGAGACACTTGGGCTAGATTCCCTAGCTCTATGACAACAATAATGAAGATGCTATGACACCTATGACACAAATCAGACCTGAAGGCTGACATATGACATATATGACATGTCAGGGCTAAAAATAGACTCCAAGAGGGCGCTCAAGGGTGTTAGGGCAGCTAAGATGCTCCCACATGTGATTTGGTGGAAGTGGGAGACTAGGAATTGTTGTACAAGTGGCGTTCTTTGGAATCTCTTCCCAACATGAGTTGGAATTAGTCTCTTGGAAGGAATTCGACCCATGGAGGACATTAGAAGTTTATAAATGTCAATAACAAAGAATGAAACCAACTTTTCATCATTTGTAGAATTTGCAATTGCATTTGTGAAGAGGGAGAGCTAGTGGATGACTAGTTTCTTGCCTTAGCCAATTTCAAGGGTGAAATATTCCCATCCAAGTTGGTAATTGGAAAGGCCATACAGACCTTTCATTTGGAGATTTAATGGAGTATTTATCTGTAGGTGTAAGCTACAGGGAAGCTCATGGTTTATTCTATTGCAGCTAACTCCTTCAACCATTTCCAGTTTTGATGGCATATTCTTGATCCTTGAGGGAGGGCGTTTTTGGTGAGCTATTGTACTTTTTGGGGGAGCTTCTAATGCCCCATTTATTTTGTAATATGAAGTAAATACTCTGTTCTTCATCTCCAAAAGTTTCCGGTCTAAATTCCAGGTAGAAATGTAAAAATATCATTTTTAATGGAAGAACAATGCCATTTCCCCACTACCTTGTTGTGAACCAATGTATTGATGATGATTTCGAATGAATGGCTGATTCTCTGATATATTTGTGGTCAATATACTGCCATGGATTTCCTCTACAAGTTTCATGTACTGCACTTGAGCATTTGAAGCATTTCTACTTAGTTTAGTTGTATTGGGAGGTGAAATAGTGCCATTTCCCCAAGGGTCGAATGGGGGATTTTTGCAGTTGAATGGGAGAGGGTGAGAACAGTTGTAATAATCCATTAATGGTGCATATGAGACTTTAATAACATACTTAACACATTACATACCTCTGTTCATAAATTTGAGTGGGTTTGGAGGCATTTGGGAAGCCATTTTCAGTACTTACCCCAGGGGGATTTGAACCCCAAATTACTAGTAAAATTGCATAATTGGTCCAGAATCTTAAGAGAGTTTGAAGAGGTCTTTTGGTGGCCATATGTAATCCATAAACATCATATTCAAGTTATAATATCATTCACACACCTTCCTTGAAGATTTGAAGGCATTTGGAGTCAATTTGAGACCTAGAGACCAATACTAGTCAAAGGAAAATCACTAGTAAAGTTACCTACATTGACCAGAATTGAAAGAGGATTTGCAGAAGTATTTTAAAGGTCCAAAGGAATCCCTGAAACACATATTTATGTTCTAGTATCATTCATATACCTTCTCAGAAGATTTGGGATCATTTGGGGCAAATTTGGGACCTAGAGATCAAAACTAGTCAAAGTTCTAACTAGGGAAAAAAGTGAAAAATTGCCATTTTGATAAAATTCCTAACAAGGGACATTACAATTTTGAATCTGACAAATCTGATTTTGTGGATAAAAAACAACACACAGAAATTATGAACATTACTACAATTCAGTAAGGTTATTCATTGAATAATGTTGTAAATAATGCAAATAGTAATTATGCACATATTATAGGAAGCAAGGTTGTTGCAGATAGTTCAGCTTGGACTTTATATTTTGATGGATCAAAATCCAAGGAAGGTGTAGGAGCTGGATGCCTCTTAATTGATCCAAAGGGAAATAAGATTTGTATAGCTTGTAGGTTGGAATTTGAATGTACAAACAATATTGTAGAATATGAAGCATTGATTCAAGGATTGAAAAAGGCAATAGATCTTGATATAAAGACCTTGATCATTTATGGAGATTCTAAAATCGTCGTTAGATAGGTTCGTAATTCCATACACTGTATCTCAGAACATTTACAGAATTATCAACGTGAGGTATGGAATTTAATTTTAGATTTTGAAGCATTCAACATTCATTCTATTCCTAGGTTTCAAAATCAGGAAGCTGACTTGTTAGATAATGTCGCCTCAAAGTTAATTTCGTCTGAAAATTTCACTTCAGATTTCTCTTCTGTTGATTTAATTTTTAGACCTTCAATTCCAGATAATATAATTAACAGGAGAGTTTTTGATGATGATGTGCAGATTGTGAATTTTCTGACAAATGAAGATACGTTCAAGGATGTTTCAATTGATGAAATAACTCATGATGAAAATCTGCACGACTTTACGGTAATAAATGAAATTTGTTCAATAGAACATGCTATGGAAAAGGTAAAATCGATCCCTAACAATGTTTTGCAATTGTAGAAATTTTATGATTTGCATGATAAGTTTAAAGTAGTTCCTAATTGCAAAACCAATAGTTCACAAATGGGATTTGAAACCATAAACTTAGGA
Source organism: Larix kaempferi (assembly GCA_027924585.1). Lineage (NCBI taxonomy): Eukaryota > Viridiplantae > Streptophyta > Pinopsida > Pinales > Pinaceae > Larix > Larix kaempferi. Next base: position 2,321,932 of record BSBM01000247.1, read on the forward strand.
ACTGAATCTAATCCACAAACTGTGAATTTAGGATTGGATTGTACTCCTGCAGAAAAATCAGCATTCATTAAGTTGTTTAAAGAATTCAAGGACGTGTTCCCATGGACATATGATGACTTAAAAACCTATAATCCAGAAGCTATGGAGCATATCATTCCTATCAAACAAGCAACCAAACCTTTTCAGCAGAAACTCAGGAAGTTTCATCCTAATCTGGAACCAACCATTAAGAAAGAACTTAATAAGGTCTTAACTACCAAAATTATCTTTCCAATTAGACACACTCAGTGGGTAGAAAATTTGGTTCCAGTAAGGAAGAAAAATGATGATATTTGATTGTGTGTTGACTTCCGAAATCTAAATAGAGCTTCAGAAAAAGACAATTATCCAGTTCCTCCCATGGAACAAATTTTACAAAATGTTTCAGGTTCTTAGATGCTGTCATTACTTGATGGTTTCTCAGGGTATAATCATATTTTAGTATCCCCTGATGATCAACTTAAAACAACATTCAAGACCCCTTGGGGAACTTATGCTTATCATAAGATGCCTTTTGGGTTAATTAATGCTGGGGCAACATTTCAAAGAGCAATGGATATTGCGTTTAGAGGACTGATCAATAACTCAGTAATTGTATACCTTGATGATGTCACAGTGTTTTCCAAGCACAGGCCTGATCATATTTCACATATTAGAAAGGTACTTGAACGTTGTAGGAAATATGGAATATCTCTGAATCTTAAGAAAACAATTTTTGCTGTTACGCGAGGAATCTTGCTAGGATGTGTGGTATCAAGACATGGGATCATGATTGATCCAGAACGTTCACATGCCGTAGAAAAATAACTTTCCCCACAAATAAGAAAGCAATGCAATCATTTCTTGGCAAAATGAATTTTGTTAGGAGACTCATTCCTAGTTTTTCAGAGATAGTTCATCCATTACAAAAAATGATAAAGAAAGATGTTGTTTTCAACTAGGGGTCAACTGAAAAGGAGTCATTTCAGAGAATTTTAGAGGGAATTTCAAAAGCACCTAGTTTGCTTAGACCAGATTTTAGCAAAGACTTCATTTTGTATACTTTCGCTTCTGATATTTCATACACAGCAGTCTTAACTCAACTAAACCAACATAACAATGAAGTTACAATTTCATTTATGAGTTCGAACTTCAAAGCTGCTGAATTAAACTATCACGAAGTTGATAAACAAGCCTTTGTTGTGTTTAAATCCGTTAAACATTTTTGTCCATACTTGCTTAAGTCAAGAACCAAGGTGATTGTACCATTTCCTGTAGTGAGAAATATGTTAATTCAAAAGGACTTAGGAGATAAACGAGCACCATGGATGACTGCTCTTTAGGAGTATGAACTGAAAATTAAACCTTCAACAGTGGTTAAAGGTCAATGGTTATGTAAGCTGGCTGCAGAAGCAACTAATTTTACAAACACAGATTCTAAAATAAACATTGATGACACCTTGCTGGTTAGAGAACTTTATTTTTATCCACCACCACAAGATTTTTGGTATTCAGATCTAAGAACTCTTCTTGAAATAGGTACTGCCCCTGATCATTTAGAAACTAAGAAAAGAAGAGCACTTAGATTAAAATCAGCACCTTATCTTTTAATTGATAACACTTTGTTCAGGCGAAATTCAGATGGTGTCTTACTTCGTTGTTTAGAAAAGGATGAAATTGAAACAATCATGAAGGAGTTACATTCTGGCCCTGCAAGTGGTCACTTTGGAGGTGAAACTACTGCTCATAAAATTATTAGGGCTGGATATTATTGGCCAACCTTATTTAGAGATTCTTATACTTTTGTAAGAAAATGTCAAGAATGTCAAATTTCTACAGGACGAGTAAAAAAGTTTGCCTTTCCTTTACAACCTGTTTCAGTGGAGAGACCTTTTCAACAATGGGGAATTGATATTGTTGGTCCGAAAAGACCACCCTCATTTTTACAGCATAATTATATCATAACAGCGACTGATTACTTTACTCGATTGATAGAGGCTGTACCCTTAAGAGTAGTCAACACTAATCAGGTAATTTTATTTATTGAATCTTTTATTATTACACGATTTGGTGTTCCTGACTCTCTAATTTTTTATAATGCATCTTATTTTTCATCAATTGAATTAACTCAATTTGCGTTAGAAAAGGGAATAAGGGTTAGATATTCTGCGATTTACCATCCTCATGGAAATGGTTTAGCTGAATCAACCAACAAAAACTTGTTAAATATTTTGAAAATAACTGTTTCAACTCACCATCGTAATTGGAACACGGACTTATTCAATGCATTATGGGCTGACAGAGTTACTCCGAAGTCTTCCATTGGAAATTCACCTTTCTTTTTAGTCTACGGAATTGAAGCTATCTTACCACCACATTTATTTTTACCTTCTCTTCAGCTAGCATAGTCTGTCCAAGATGAGGAATGTCCAGTACTAGAGAAAATTATTAATACTCTCTTAAAATTACAAGAAGAACGAGACAAGGCTAAACATCATTTTGTTAAACACCAATAGATAGTCAAATCTTGGTTTGATCAATCTTCTACTTCTAACAAAGAATTTCAAGTCGGTGACTTAGTTCTTAAGTGGGATAAGGAACATGAAGATAAGGGAAAGCATACCAAATTTCAGAGTTTTTGGTTAGGACCATTCATTATTTCTGAAAAGCTAGGTCCTAGTACCTTTCAACTTCAAACTTTGGAAGGCCAACTCGAAACTTTTCCTGTAAATGGGTTGGTGTTGAAAAAGTATTTCTTCTGATCTTTTCAGTTTTTGAATCTGTAGATGTTGCTGTACATAAGTTTACCTTTTTGTAAATAATTACATAAGAATTGATTTGTTGATTTCTGCAATGTACAGTTTTCTCTTTCATTTATACCAAGTTGTTGTAAATATGGTTTGTTCAGGTCTTTCTGTAAATTCTTTCAAATCTGACTCATTTCTTGATCTCTGATCTTACCTTCATTCAAATTCTGATTTTAATTCTTTTTATAAACTTTTCCTCAAAATTGATTTCAGAATTCATTTCCCAACCTCTCAGAATTGAAGGAAATCTTTTTATCAGTATTTCTTTTCAATTTTTCTGTACATAATTTCTGTCAAATAAAATTATACAAAAAAAAAACAAAGAATAAACTTATACTAAAAAAAAACAAAAACAAAAAAAATCTTGTACATATCTTTGTTTGAGAAGGGTATTTGTATATAAATAAACCCTGGGGACTCAAATTTAGTTTTGTTCATTTATTTTAAAACAGTTGAAATTTGATAAGTCTTCAAGATTTGGTCGGATTTATCAATTCTTCTTGAATCTAATTTGGATTATTTATCAATGATGTTTGTGCTTATGATCAGGATTAGTCTTTCATTATCTGTATACCTATACGTTAGGAGGAATGATAATTCTTCTTTTCAAAGCATAGTACTTGGGAAAATCTTTATTAATTTGCATCATTAGTCATTTATTTAAAAGTCTGCTTTTTATCTGTTAAGATTTTTGATCTGCTCCTTGCATAATTATCTTTCATAAGTTACATTTTAATTGGAGAATAGGAGGTCTCATCACGAGCCGGCCTAATCATGATCATCAGTTGTATTAAAGATAACATCATTTCTAATCACTAGGGTGATGGCTCTTTATCAAAAGATCAAGGGACATGAGGTCTCATCATGAGCCGACCTGTTTATCTTTGATAAAACTCATGAATGATGCTATCTTATCAAGTTACCTTGCCTGGACAATAGTCTTCAATTAATGTATAATGGAAAATCTATATGGATTATAATTGGAGCAGGTTTTGAAAAATTTTCAGAGAAACAAGTAGGTTCATCTTTATACTATGATGCAGATTGCCCTTATACTAAGTATTTTGTTTTGACGAGGGAATTGTTAGTTTGTCTATAACAAAATATTTATCTACAGGAATGAAGATGGTTCTGAAAAATATCCGTGGATGTTGTTTGATTATGATTCTGATTAGATTAAGTTTTTCTGATTTGTTTTGAAGAAATTTTAAGACTATGTTCATTTCAGCTTTTAAAATGATGAATAGAGATAACTGTTTCACCCAGGTCGTCACTATCTGTTGGCAGGCAACAACCCTCTCAATTTTTCTGTTTTATTCAATAAAATTGATCAGTTCCTTTTATAAGTTATCACAATTAATTCAGAGATATCATTTGAATTTTTCTTAAGGTATTCTCTAAAGGAAGGTATTGATAATTAAAACAAATTGAGGAAATGAATTTAATTCAAGTTCATGGTTGTTTGAAAAATGATTTGGCTAGTAGCTTTTAAATATGAACAATTTGCAGTCTCTCTTCAAGTGATTATATTTATGCTTTGCTAGTCATTGATTAATTAGTTTCATGGTTTGCATTGGATTTTATTATTTCTTGTTTTATTTTGTTATCGTATTTATCCTAAGATATGATTTTCTAAGACTAAGCATATGATAATATATATTACTTAGGGTTAATTAACCGTGTTTCATAAACCTTTTAACCCTTAGTAGATATTAATATTATTCTTACCTTATGTAAATCATATTTTAACCTTGTGCATAAATAAATTTTGCCATGTAAATATGTTTTTCACATGAGAATTCATGTTTGATAAAATTATGAATGGAAGTCGTTATGATAATCTTTCAGTTGATGGCATGCAGTGTTTGAATTTTAAATTTAGCCTATGGGGAAATGCGACTTATTATATTCATTAACTTGTGATTTCGAAACTATAAGTCATTTAGATTCCATAGTGTGACAATTTATATCACTAAGGCTAAGTTTAATTGCTACATATGATCCATATTTTGGAATTATGCTAGGACTTTGATTGTTAATTCTTTGAAGTTTTATAATCACGATAGGTCATTATGTAGAATTTTCAAATTGTCACATCAAAGCCTACATCAAACAAGGTGTCAATAAAAACCTGGCAACATAAGTTTTGGTGCATGCCACGAGCTCATTTTGGTTACATCTATTTGAGATAAATCTCATGAACGTATTATCCAGCTTACAGCTATGTTCAAACATTATATTCGAAATCATTTCATTCAATGCCCAAGTACCTTATGATCATTCCACACTGTATCAATATGATGGTTTTGGTATGAGAGCCCGCGTTTATTAGCTTCAAACACGAGTCTAGGGTTTCAATGGAGTTGAGTGAAAGATTGATATCATGTCTGTTAAATCCTGGATACCTATTCCATCGGTCTTTACCATATCCTATGTTTCCCAATCAAGAGAAAATTCACAAGAAGAAGAAATGGCACCGTTATGCAGATTCGAACCAGAGGGTTCAGAATGGCTTATTGGGGATCCTGAGTCATCCTGTTTCTTTGATAAAATTGGATGGGTAAAATTCTTCGATAGCTTAAGTGGCCATAATGTGGAAGTTACACGAAGATTCACTCTGTCTCTTAATGGAAAAATTGCACAAATTAGCGATTTACAGTTGACCCTGTCTGAGCAATTCATTACTGAAGCAACCAGGTTACCATTGGATGGAGAAAAATGGTTCAAGAAAGGTGTAATGTACAAAGAAAAATGGAAAATGTTTCTTTTACATGTACCTAAAGATTGTAATGACAGGTATGGTTTTCCAGTAAAATTCCTGAAACCCAATTGGCTTCCTGTATTTATATTGATAGTTCGGTTTATAACCTGCGATGGCCGATTTTCGCATGTACGCTTGTATCATCTTAGATTGTTAATGGAATTGAAAGGATGTAAAATGAGTTTTCCCTATTTTCTACTCCATAGTTTAGAGAAGATGGCTTTGGATAATCAAAGTACAGTGGAGGTTCATGATCAAAGTCTTTTTCATCATGGATTAATTAAAATTTTAATCAAACACCAATTATCTTTTGATGGCCGAACCTGGGATCAATTTTTAATGGAGAATGATTTAGGGCAAAATGAATTATGGCCACCAGATAGACCTAAGACTCGGGTTAAATGAAAGAAGATTCCAGTCTCTGAGAATTCAGTATTGCAATCAGATATTATGTTAGAGGATTCGGGTGTTAACAATTCAGAGAAGGAATTTACCAATGATGAAGGTGTTGTTGAAACCCTCGTTTCTCAGCAGAAGAATACTCAAGGTCTTTGTGTTGATAAGCTTGAGAAATTAGCAGAAGTTTGTAGCGATGAGGTTACGTTTGAACAAACAAATATAGTAGCAAAAGTTCCCTGAAGGTTCACTCGAAGCATGGCTAGCTTATCTATGCCTGTAACAACACAACAAAACAGTAAGCCTATCATTATTCAACTTGAAAATGATGATGATTTCTCACTCCCAACTCCTGAGATCATTCAAGATAATGAACAAGCTTCATGTGTTAATTACCTTAAGTCTCCTTTGGAAAAAGATGAAGATATCAGTACAACTCATCCAAATGAATCAGGAATAGAACCTTCATTTGGAAATATGCCCCAACCTGTTCAAGATGTAAAAGAACCAAATTCGCCTCATTCTATTGACCATATTGATCAAGAAGAAGAGACACTCAAGCAAATTCTTGATAGAGTGTATGAGACTAGGATCTCACAGTTAAGAGCAGAATTAAAAGATTGCAAGGATAATGCAATATCAAAGGATGAGGATATTAAAACATTCAGGGTTGAAGTGTTAAGCTTGGTGGAAAGATGGCATAAGGCGAATTTGAGGAAACGGAAGTATAAGGAAGCCATGAAAGCTGTGATAATAACAAACACACATTTACTTGAACATGTTGAAGAGCAAAAACTTAAGATCTTAAAACTAAAGGTTAGGCTGGCCTAAGTAAGAAGGGAAGTCAGAAATTGACATATGGTTTGTTTTGGTTGTGACAGGTAATACTACAATTTAATAAACATAACTGCAGAATCTCTAATTCTATAGATAAACTTTTTTTAGTTTGTATTATTCCTTATTATCTTTAGCTTAACATAAATTAATTTTATATTGTTGACTGTCTCAGGTATACATATCTCACGAACAGGTTCGAAATTTTGTGAAGAAAGACAAAGTTTGTATTTGACAGTCAGTATATATTCTAGAAGCTTGACATTCACGAAAGACAGTTATGCATGCCAGGTGGAAGTTGTTCAATTTTTGGTTGAATGAATAGAAAGGTTACATGTTACAACAATTATGATTTTTTGGGATAAAGATGCTGCAGTTACAACTATTTTGGCTACTGATATGGAGAAGACACACCAGCTATACATACTGCTCGATCCTTATGAAGCCACATTGTGAGTCGATGCTTATAGATAGAAGTTAGTACAAACCAATCATATTAGTGACAATTACAACTATCATTTCATATGATGATCAAATATTCCAGGTGCCTTTTTCTTAAAGGAATTTGATGTAATGGAACAATGACAAGACCTTCTTGTTTGTTTTTATGTAACAGCTGTTCAGAACCAAATGATTATTTTTTGAATAGTTGTTACATAAAAATATCTAAGCAGTTACTAGCTTTGGCTATAAAAACTAAGAAGAGAGATTGTATTTGGGTCAATGGAGTACAAGATAAATGCTTATTGAAGTCATACGTTTCTGCTAGTTTTGATTACTCTGCTAGATTTCTCCGTGGATGATTAGTGCTAGACTTCTAAACTGGTATCAATGTTTTGATTATAGTTTTTGAAAACTTAATACTGATTTTAATTTATCATCTGCTCAATTTTATACTTATACAATTTTACCTATGTGATTGTATGCATCATTTTATATTACTCTATTTGCATAGTACTTAAGATGCATGATTTAGTAATGATACATTATATACTTAAGAGTGTTAGCAATTGTATTTGTACAATGCTTTCATAATGAGTATTATTTCATGTTCAGATATTTGGTATTGCATTTAGTTATTAATTAATTGAATCTCATAGTCGAATAAAATAGTTTTCTATTTATCCTACTGTGTGGATATATATATTTTGCAGAGTATTTTTATGGTGAATGATTGATGATATTTCTATCTCTGTTATTATCATACTTGATTCTCTGATATTTTAAACAATTAGTTAATGATTAAATTTATCTTTTAAAATCGCTCTCAGCTGAGATAGGGTATAAAAGATAGGTTAATTTGTTTTATTTTAATAGGTTAAATTCTAGCAGTATATAGTTAGATTTTATTTGATGTAAGTTTGTTTAAAGATTGAAGTTAGATAAATCAGAAAAACAAAACCAAAACAAAAACAGATGACTTTCCTTAAGAAAGCACTTTAGATTAGTTTTGCATTCAGTGATTAGATTTAGGATTCATTACATAAATAGTAAATTAGCTTAAAATTACATTTTTTGTTAAAATTTACAAGATCTCCTTAAGAGAATAAATTTAACTGGTAGCAGGAGACCATAACCTGCGAGATCAGACTATACCAAACATACCAAGAGCTGCCTTAAGTAATCTATGTGGGTTTGATTTCTTTAAGTTGGCCTAAGTCAGAAAAACATGCGAACAAATGGCGGTAGAAGGAGGGCCAGCTAATGATTAATGGCTGATAAACCTAGCAGTAATCCTTCAACAAGTCAACAACCTCCAGTACGGTCTGATTCACAAGCTGAAATCAGTAGTTCACCACTTACTGAAACTGTCAGAACTTCTGTTACACATGAACAAAATGTTGATGTATATGTAACTTCAGAATGTATTTCACACATATGTATATTGTATTCCTATAGGGATGTTATTATTCCTCTATACAGAAGTGTCATCATTTATATTGTAAGTATCGTAACTTATACTTGATGGGTTATTAGACCACCTTGTTGGGGTCGGCCGTGTATAAGTCATGTGGGTCAAAGGGTTATTAGACCACCCTATTCGGGGTCGGCCATGTGGGTCAAAGGGTTATTAGACCACCCTAGTGGGGTTCGGCCCAGTCAGCTTATGTTAAGTGGTTAAGTTGAGGCCGACCTAGTTGAGTAAAGGTCAAGTCAAGTTAGTGTATAAAAAGAGAGTGTGTCTCTCTCATTTTATATATTCTATTCTCTCACTCACACTTGAGAGAGTGGCGCACTTATGGAGGAGGAGGCTCTGCTGCTAGGAGAAGACTATCTCTTGTATTCTGGTTGTATCATTGCTCTATCTATCTCTGAGGAAGTTATTGGGGTTTTTCACCTTTATGGTTTTCCCCAAGTAAACTCTGTGTCTCTTGTGTGCTTGCATTATTGTGTCCATGATTGATATGCTGTAGATTTGTTGTACATGTTGTTTTCTTAGTTAAGATCCTAGATCAGATTGAAGTAAATTCTAAAAATTTAACATGGTATCAGAGCTAGCCTGAAAGAAGGCATGATATGGCATGTATGACACTTGTTGCACTTACGATGCTAGGGCTTGATATAGCAAAAACCAGTCATCGTATAACTTTCGCTATAAATCCGTTTTGGAGAAGTTTTTGGATCTGAAACTTTTACAGGTCGAAGATAAGATCCACATGTACCTTGTGTCCAAAGGAAAACCTCTAATTCCTTGTACGTTGTGATTTATGATCTTTACAATATAGGGTTTCTGCCTCTTCCAAATCTGAGTCAAAATCAAGTTACCTTGGGAAAAAGGTCATAACTTGGGCTAGGAAGTTCCAAATGAAACTTCATAAAATGTGACAAGTAGTACACAGACTGTACAATCTCAAGAAAAGTGTTCAGAGGCCGAAGTTGAACCAGTGACACGTGGCACACCATACAATTTTGCTCTCCTGTATTATCCCATAAACAGGTCACGTTGCGACACCTGGCATAACTTTCTCTCAGAGAATCCAATTGAGGTCAGACATATCAAGATGGAAGGATAAGAGGTCGGGATATCGCAAGAAAATGTTTTAGAGGCCTAAGTTGAAATAGTGACACATGGCACTCCGTACAAGTTCGCTCTCCTATATTATCGCATAAACAGGTGACGTTGCGACACTCGGCATAACTCTCTCTTAGTGAATCCAATTGAGGTCAGACCTGTCGGGATGGAAAGGTGACAGATCGGGTTATCTCAAAAAACATTTTCAGACCTTGTGGATCAAAAAGTTCATAGTTACACCAGAAACAATCAGGTACATATTTCTGTCAAATCATAATTATTTTTGAGCACCTTCATTCATGGCTTCCGGAATTTAGGGTTTCGGATAAAGTTGAAATTTTTGTAATCGGAGACCACGGCTGAATGCTACTCATCAAAATCGAAATTTAGAGACCAAGATTAGAATTTTTGGTTGGGAAAAAGGATGGGATTGATGAGACCCTAGTTCGGGACTTTGATCAGAAAAGTGGAAAATTAGGGCTTCTGCAAAAATGGGAATTTTTTAAATCTGTGACCACGGCTGGAAGCTCCTCATAAAAATAGAAGCTTAGAGCTTTGGATCAAACTTTTTGATTAGGAAGAAGAGTGGGCTTCATCAAACCCTAGTTTGAGGTCACATCGAGTGAATCCGAAAGTTTCAAAGGCAAAATTGAGGAGTTTACAGTTTTCAAATTCTGAATATACCAGCTTGATCAACTCATCAAGGTGCATATTTCTATCCTTTCAGAAGTTTGAAATTCAAAGTTTGAATTTTTGGGGTTTCTCTGACAAACCCTATTACAACTCCAGATCCAGTTCCTGCAAATCAAGTGGATTGGGTTAATCCTAGAAGAGGATGGATTGGTCACCTGCATAAGTGAAGAAGTTCCTGCCTCAGAGGGAGATGAAGCTAAGGCCTTCCATAAGAAGATTACAAGCAATCTTGACAGGTACGGCTTACAGGTATGTTTCATGGTTAATTTTATCATATGTTTGTCTTCATATCATTACAGTACAATCTTGATTAATTACTAGACATGTCGTATCACCTTAATAGAAGATATTCATTGATTAAGGTTTTGACACTTATGAATGTACTAATGCATTGTGATGTTGTATGAGGTTTATGTTGTTTGCTAACATAAAAGGAACACCAAGAAAGACAAATCATGTTGTACTTCAAGAACATATGATCATGGTGACATGAAGACAAAGATTCATCCATTGTCATGGATCACATAGAAGATCTACTTTCGAGGTATGTATAACTTGGTTCTACAATGGTTAACTTATGAGACATGCAGGTTACTAGCACAAGTCACTGAAGAGAACCAGAAGACATTATGCGGGTATGTTAGACATAACTAGCTAGCATGCTAATCCAGGTATTTTTTTCCTATATCAAGCTAGAATCCTACCTTGTGTTAGGATCTTATACTGTTGTGTTGTTGATAATGATTATTCATGAAGTCATAGGTTTGAATAGTGATGGTTGTATGCATATTATGTTTCTTACCATAATTGATGATATGACTAACCAGAAGAATCATGAAGGTATAGGTTTGAATAATCACGGGTTTTATGCATATTATATCCCTTATCTTGATTGATGATTCAACTAACCAGAAGAGTCCTATGATCAAATAAGAATATGTATGAGTAAAAGAAGACTTCCTTGAAACCTTGAATACTAATGTTTATTATCTGTGAATGATCATGAATATACATGTTTAAGATTATTGTGTTTTGATAGTATTAAGATTATACTAAGAAATGTGTGATTATGTATGAGACCTCAAGGATAACACAATGATGATACTAATAAGCATGCATAGTGATTAAGGATGGATGTATGTTCAAGGACAAGTAATCCAGGAATCAAAGATCAAGAGGGAGCACACTCTAGTTGTTCCTGCAAGAAATCAAAAAAGCACACTTCAGTAGTTTCTGCAAGGATGTAGATATTCAGAGGGAGTTGACCACTTCTCACAATCCACATAAGAATGGAGTTATAGAAAAGAAGCAAAGACTGAGAGGGAGTCAACCCAACAAACAAACAAAGATAAGTATTTGAATTGTCATTACTTGCATATTTTATTGTTTAAATAATACTGTTCAATAATGTATATACTGATGTTCCTAGAATTAGGTTGTGTATTATGCATATTAGAATAGTTGCATTGATGAACAGTATACTACTAATATGCATGGGTAAGTGGCCTATGGCACTGTACAACATTCCATTGCTACTTATCTAGAATGAAACCTCTTTGATGACATGTTGGGAGTTGTGCACACTCTTAACAATGTTCTGGTAGAGATTGGAAGGCATCTAGAAAGTTACGGGATATGGATAAATGTTGTATTGAAGCATTGGCTAAGATAATTGCATGACTGTATGACATATTTCTTTATGTGCAAGAATTTGTTCTGAAAACTATGAGATGTTTTCTAATCATGCAATTTAACTTGTTCTGTAGGAAAGATCGTATGCCATCACCTACAAAAGAAGAACTAAAACATTTGTTCAGTAACAAAATTATCTATTGAAGATATTGAAGTTCCGAGGATATGGGAAGAATGCCATGATCCGCCGATCATGAAGAGTGATGTTATGACTTCCATATGGATCTATCAAGATCAAGCATGTTGCAGATGGAATCATAGAGAAATATAAAAGTGATGAAATAGAAGATACACCAGATGGATTTCAAGATAGCTTTCTTGAATGGTGTAGTTGAAGAAGTGTATATGGAGCAGCCAATTGGTTCTGAGACACATGACAGGAAATCATATATGTGCAGAACTTGGTATGGTAGGATAGGCAGCTTTCTATCCAGTTTGGTCTTTACCAAGAGTAAAGGGGGTTCCAACCTTTACTACAAGGTTGAGGTAGGCAATCCAGGGATACTCTTATTGTATGTGGATGACCTGTTTGTAACAAGAGATGATAGATTAATTGCCGACACGCAGTGGAAGCTTGCAGCTGAGTTCGAGATGAAGGACTTGGGGATGATGCACTATTTTCTTGGTATGGAGGTGTGGCAGAGTACATATGGAGTCTTCCTTGGACAAAGGGAAGTATGCAGTAGAGATTCTGAAGAGGTTCGGGATGATGGATTGCAAGGCCATGGCCACACCCATGGCATCGAACCTGAAGCTTCTATGTGATGCTTCATCTGAGCCGGTTGAGGTCTCTATGTATCGTCAGATGATTGGGTCCTTGATGTACCTGACGAACATGAGACCATATATTTGCTTTGTGGTGAACACATTGAGCCAATTCCTGACGGATCCGAGGAGTGTTCACCTGGTTGTTGTGAAGCATATTCTGAGGTACCTGAAGGGTACAGTTGATTATGGGCTCAGGTATGAAGCGAATCAAAAGTTTAACCTGTAGGGTTATCTTGATTCAGATTGGGATGGAAGTGCTGCAGATATGAAGAGCACATTTGGATGCTGCTTCAGTATGGGATCAGGTGTGATCTCTTGGTTTAGCAGGAAGTAGTCCTATGTAGCATTGAGTACAGCTGAGGCAGAGTATGTTGCAGCCTGTTCAGCTAGTTGTGAGGCAGTATGGCTTCATAAGCTACTGTCTAAGTTATTTTATCTCCCCATTGGATGCTACTGGTATCTTTTGTGATAACCAGAGTTGTGTGAAGCTGTTTGAGAACCCAGTGTTTCATGACAGGTCGAAACACATAGAGACCAAATATCACTATATTAGGGATATGGTGCAGAGAGGAGCTGTGAAGCTCCTGTACATTGCGACGGACGAGCAGATTGCAGATGTGCTGACGAAGCCACTAGCCAAAGTGAAGTTCGAGTACTTCAAGGAGAGGCTTGGCATTCTTCATATTGATGACACTTCGAGGAAGAAGTGATGGACACATTTGCTGAGGCCATTCCAAGCATGTTGGAAGGAGGATCCTTCACATGGCTGTGGATGTAAGCGTTGTATGATGAGCATTAGGACGATGCTCTAGTTACTGCTCTGTATATGCATCAGGATGATGCTGGATATGATCAGTTGGATCATTTATATGTATATGTATGTATGCATCATGTTGGATGCTGGATATGATCAGTTGGACCATTTATGTATGTACGCATCATGTTGGATGCTGGATATGATCGGTTGGATCATTTGTATGTATTTTGTATATGCATCATGTTGGATGCTTGGACCATGTATCTGTATATGTATCAGGTGGATACATTGTATGATCAGGTAGATCATGTATGTTGATATGTATCATGTATGATCAGGTGGATCATGTATTTGTATTTGTATCAGGTGGATACATTGTATGATCAGGTGGATCATGTATGATGATATGTATCAGGTAGATACTTGGTATGCATCAGGTAGATGCATGATATGATCAGGATGATCATGGATGATGAGCTTCAGGATGTTGCTCCAGATGACTTGCAGCAGGATTTTGCAGTGATGATGATCAGGATGATCATCTATACATCAGGATGATGTATGGTGAGTATCAGGTTGATACTCTATGGCCGTCAATCAGGTTGTGCAGATGAGCATATAATTTGGCCTTGGGAGATTTGCAGATAGTCTTTCGAGGTTTTGCCTATGGAATGTAATCTGGCCCTGGGATATCTGGAAAATGCTCTTTCGAGGTTTTTCTCTGGGAGGACATATAATTTGGTCCTGGGAGACCTGCAGATAGTCTTTCGAGGTTTTTCCTATGGCATATAATCTGGCCCTGGGATATCTGGCTGATGCTCTTTTCAGGTTTGTCCTATGGCATATAATATGTCCCTGGGAGATCCGATAGGTTGGGCTGTGTGCCCGTAATAAGTCGTGGGATTCTCTTGCGAGGTTTTGCCATGACCACATATAATCTTTCCTTGGGAGATCCTATAGGTAGAGCAGTGTGCTCGTAACATCCTGGGATGCTCTTGCGAGGTTTTGTGGTGAGGTCACATATAATATGGCCTTGGGAGATCCTATAGGTAGAGCTGTGTGAGGTCACATATAATAAGTCCTGAGGATTCCACAGTATGGCCAGTGATGATGAAGACCTGCAGGTGGTGGGCCTACATCCAGTATGAAAAAGGAATGGCTCTGTAGAACTTCCTATGACGAGTAGATTCATAGATTGATTGAGATAGCAGCAGTAGTGATGATGATGATAACTCGATGATGATTATCTAGTGACGGTGATCCAGAGAAGATGACTTGTGCTAGAAGACCTGTGTCAAGAAATACCTTCCTAGTTAAGAGGGAGTGTTGATGTATATGTAACTTCGGAATGTATTTCACACATATGTATATTGTATTCCTATAGAGATGTTATTATTCCTCTATACGGAAGTGTCGTCATTTATATTGTAAGTATTGTAACTTATACTTGATGGGTTATTAGACCACCTTGTTGGGGTCAGCCCTGTATAGGTCATGTGCGTCAAAGGGTTATTAGACCACCCTATTGGGGGTCGGCCATGTGGCTCAAAGGGTTATTAGACCACCCTACTGGGGGCTGGCCCAGTTAGCTTATGTTAAGTGGTTAAGTTGAGGCCAACCTAGTTGAGTAAAGGTCAAGTCAAGTTAGTGTATAAATAAAGAGTGTGTCTCTCTCATTTTACATATTCTATTCTCTCATTCACACTTGGGAGAGTGGTGCACTTGTGGAGGAGGAGGCTCTGCTGCTAGGAGAAGACTATCTCTTGTATTCTGGTTGTATCATTGCTCTATCTATCTCTGAGGAAGTTATTGGGGTTTTCACCTTTATGGTTTTCCCCAAGTAAACTCTGTGTCTCTTGTCTGCTTGCATTATTGTGTCCATGATTGATATGTTGTAGATTTGTTGTACATGTTGTTCTCTCAGTTAAGATCCTAGATCAGATTAAAGTAAATTTTGAAAATTTAACACAAAATATCAAAGTTTTAGCAGACACACGTAGAATTCTTACAAGAGCTTATGCTCGTCAAACTGGTTTACCACCTATTGATTACGAATTGCCCCGTAGACAACACCATCATACTCAGTTAACTCAAATTGAACCTGAATCAGCAGACACTGATATTGTGTTAACTAGTACTTTAAATCCTCGAATTGCTAGAACATGCACTGCACCTGGTCTTCTTAATCTAGGAGGTTTTGGTCCACCACCATCTCCTCCAGATTCTCCACATGATTCTCCCAAACCTTTTAATCAGGATAGTTCCTCAAATTTTGAAGAAAAACCTATGGCAGGTAATCAACCCAATCCACTAGTTCCATGGCTAAGGACATCTACTATAGCTATACCTGGTGTCCAACGTGCATTACCGAAACATCCAGATAAGCTTCTCCTGAAGTTTAATCCAAATAACAAAGAGCCAGCTGAAGGACACGTTGACAAATTTATTTTAGGTATTCAAATGATGAACGTTCAACATGAAGACGTAGTGTGTTGTCTTTTCCCATTAATGTTTGAAGGCAGAGCATCAACTTGGTACTTTTCATTAGTCCAAGGTTCAATTACCGATTTGGCAGATTTCGGTAAAGCCTTCTTAGACAAATTTGGTGAAGACAAAACACCTGCAGCCTTGGCACTTGAGTTCTCTAGAATTAAAATGGAAACCAAAGAATGAGTTAAAGACTTTAATCAAATATTCTTGACATTAAAAAATAAAATTCCTACTGCATCACAACCACCCGATGACATCATTATTGAAAACTTTGCTTCTGCTTTGCCTAAATATATGTCTTATGAGCCTGAACGAAGTGGAAGGGTTGATACTTTTCCACTTAAGAAAACAGAATGATCCAATGTGGATAAAGATAAGGCATATGACGTTGAACAATTGCAGAATGCAGTCCGAGCATTACCTATGAAGTTGTAGGGTTAAAGAAAACAAATTCTGAAGGGTCTTCTTCAAGAGGATACTTCAAAAATCAATTTAGACCAAACCCTGCTACTAACAATAAACCAAATTTACCTCCTGATGTAGCAGTTCAAGAAGAAATTTTTAATACCATCCGATCAGTTTGTCATTATCTGAAACTTCTTCAAATCAAGAATCTGTTGATCAGGATGAAGAAGAAGAGTCTGAAAATGAAGAAGAGCCACTAGAACCTCAACAATTGAATGGTCATTTTTGGGATAGTTTGACTAAGGAGGCTGAAAATAGAGATCCACCTATAGGACAGCATGCATATAATACTAGAGGTAGAACATCAACTAATAGTCCTGGAGCATCAACCAGTTCTACTCAAAGTAAAGATAACAATAATCAACAATCTGGCAAACAGGTTCAACCTGCTAAAAATACTCAACTGACTCAGACTGGTCCAAAGTTAGAGTATGACATAATTGAATATTTAAAGAAGTTGCATGCTAACATTAGCATGTATGAATTACTTCAAATCTATCCCATTCCTAATGGTCCTATCATTACTCCAGCTATTAGTTCTGTTGCCACTAATGTTCAACAAAATGTAGCTGCAAATAATTCAACTGCTGAAACAGTTTCTAATGATAAAGGCAAATCAATAGCTGACAAATCCACACTGATAGGTAAGAACTCAAAGTCAACTACTCCTCCATTCCTTCTCACTTTCGAGATTTTTAACAAAAACATCCATAATTGTATGGTCGACTCTGGAGCATCAACCAATGTAATGCCTTTGTCAATCTGTCGAAGGTTAAATGGTAAATATGTTCCATCATAGCCAAAAATCACTCAGCTTGATAGGACAAATGTGAGAGTGTTGGGAGAGATGAAAGATGTGTTGATTAGGCTTGCTTGCAATCCTTCTATTTTTCAAATTATTGATATTGTAGTTGCGGATATCCCAGATGCTTATGGATTATTTCTCAGCAGAGACTGGTCACAAAATTTGAATGGATTCTTTACTACTGATTGGTCAACTCTCTGGCTGCCCAAAAATGGAAAAGCAAACCATATTAAAATAAATAGGGAGAGGTATTTGAAACATACAGTTACAGATATGCATGACCCAAGTGAGTCAGTATTGTTTTCAGAGTCTATTATGGGAAACTATATGCTTGAAAGTGGTTTTGGGAATTTTGAATCTGACAAATCTGATTTTGCGGATAAAAAACAACAGTCAGAAATTATGAACATTACTACGATTGAACAAGGTTCTTCATTGAATAATGTTGTAAATAGTGCAAATAGTAATTATGTACATATTATAGGAAGCAAGGTTGTTGCAGATAGTTCAGCTTGGACTTTATATTTTGATGGATAAAAATCCAAGGAAGGTGCAGGAGTTGGCTGCCTCTTAATTGATGCAAGGGGAAATAAGGTTTGTATAGCTTGTAGGTTGGAATTTGAATGTACAAACAATATTGTAGAATATGAAGCATTGATTCAAGGATTGAAAAAGGCAATAGATCTTGATATAAAGACCTTGATCGTCTATGGAGATTCTGAAATCGTCGTCAGACATGTTCGTAATTCCATACACTCTATCTCATAACATTTACAGAACTATCAACGTGAGGTATGGAATTTAATTTTCGATTTTGAAGCATTCAACATTCATTCTATTCCTAGGTTTCAAAATCAGGAAGCTGACTTGTTAGCTAATGTCGCCTCAAAGTTAATTCCGTCTGAAAATTTCAGTTCAGATTTATTTTCTGTTGATTTAATTTTTAGACCTTTAATTCCAGATAATATAATTAACTAGAGAGTTTTTGATGATGATGCGCAGATTGTGAATTTTCTGACAAATGAAGATATGTTCAAGGATGTTGCAATTGATGAAATAACTCATGAGGAAAATCTGCACGACTTTACGGTAATAAATGAAATTTGTTCAATAGAACAGGCTATGGAAAAGGTAAAATCGATCCCTAACAATGTTTTGCAATTGGAGAAATTTTATGATTTGCATGATAAGTTTGAAGCAGTTCCTAATTGCAAAACCAACAGTTCACAAATGGGATTTGAAACCATAAACTTAGGAACTGAATCTAATCCACAAACTGTGAATTTAGGATTGGATTGTACTCCTGCAGAAAAATCAGCATTCATTAAGTTGTTTAAAGAATTTAAGGACGTGTTAGCATGGACATATGATGACTTAAAAACCTATAATCCACAAGTTATGCAGCATATCATTCCTATCAAACAAGCAACCAAACCTTTTCAGCAGAAACTCAGGACGTTTCATCCTAATATGGAACCAACCATTAAGAAAGAACTTAGTAAGCTCTTAACTGCCAAAATTATCTTTCCAATTAGACACACTCAGTGGGTAGCAAATTTAGTTCCAGTAAGGAAGAAAAATGGTGATATTCGATTGTGTGTTGACTTTCGAAATCTAAATAGAGCCTCATAAAAAAGACAATTATCCAGTTCCTCCCATGGAACAAATTTTACAAAAAGTTTCTGGTTCTGAGATGCTGTCATTACTTGACGGTTTCTCAGGGTATAATCAGATTTTAGTATCCCCTGATGATCAACTTAAAATAGAATTCAAGACCCCTTGGGGAAATTATGCTTATCATAAGATGCCTTTTGGGTTAATTAATGCTAGGCAACATTTCAAAGAGAAATGGACATTGCATTTAAAGGACTGATCAATAACTCAGTAGTTGTATACCTTGATGATGTCATAGTGTTTTCCAAACACAGGCCTGATCATATTTCACATCTTAGAAAGGTACTTGAACGTTGTAGGAAATACATAATATCTATGAATCCTAAGAAAACAATTTTTGCTGTTACATGAGGAATCTTGCTAGGATGTGTTGTATCAAGACATGGGATCATGATTGATCCAGAACGTTCACAGGCCATAGCAAAAATAACTTTCCCTGCAAATAAGAAAGCAATGCAATCATTTCTTGGAAAAATCAATTTTGTTAGGAGATTCATTCCTAGTTTTTCAGAGATAGTTCATCCATTACAAAAAATGATAAAGAAAGATGTTGTTTTCAACTGGGGGTCAATTGAAAAGGAGTCATTTCAGAGAATTTTAGAGGCAATTTCAGAAGCACCTAGTTTGCTTAGCCCATATTTTAGCAAAGACGTCATTTTGTATACTTTTGCTTCTGATATTTCATACACAACAGTCTTAACTCAACTAAACCAACATATCAATGAAGTTCCAATTTCATTTATGAGTTCAAACTTCAAAGCTACTGAATTAAACTATCACGAAGTTGATAAACAAGCCTTTGCTATGTTTAAAGCCGTTAAACATTTTCATCCATACCTACTTAAGTCAAGAACCAAGGTGATTGTACCATTTCCTACAGTGAGAAATCTATTAATTCAAAAGGACTTAGGAGATAAATGAGCACCATGGATGACTGCTCTTCAGGAGTATGATCTGAAAATTAAACCTTCAACGGTGGTTAAAGGTCAAGGGTTATGTAAGCTGGCTGCAGAAGCAACTCATTTGACAAACACAGATTCTGAAATAAACATTGATGACATCTTGCTGGTTAGAGAACTTTATTTTTATCCACCACCACAAGATTCTTGGTATTCAGATCTAAGAACTCTTCTTGAAATAGGTACTTCCCCTGATCATTTAGATCCTAAGAAAAGAAGAGCACTTAGATTAAAATCAACACCTTATCTTTTAATTGATAACACTTTGTTCAGGCGAAATTCAGATGGTGTCTTACTTCGTTGTTTAGACAAGGATGAAACTGAAACAATCATGAAGGAGTTACATTCTATCCCTGCAGGTGGTCACTTTGGAGGTCAAACTACTGCTCATAAAATTATTAGGGATGGATATTATTGGCCAACCTTATTTAGAGATTCTTATACTTTCGTAAGAAAATGTCAAGAATGTCAAATTTTTGCAGGACGAGCAAAAAAGTCTACCTTTCCTTTACAGCCTATTTCAGTGGAGAGACCTTTTCAACAATGGGGAATTGATATTGTTGGTCTGATAAAACTACCCTCATCTTTACGTCATAAGTATATCATAGCAGCGACTGATTACTTTACTGGATGGATAGAGTTTGTACCCTTAAGAGTAGTCAACACTAATCAGGTAATTCTATTTATTGAATCTTTTATTATTACACGATTTGGTGTTCCCGACTCTCTAGTTTTTGATAATGTGTCTTATTTTTCATCGATTGAATTAACTCAATTTGCATTAGAAAAGGGAATAAGGGTTAGATATTCCGCGAATTACCATCCTCACAGAAATGGTTTAGCTGAATCAACCAACAAAAACTTGTTAAAGATTTTGAAAAGAACTATTTCAACTCACCATCGTAATTGGAACATAGCCTTATTCAATGCATTATGGGCTAACAGAGTTACTCCGAAGTCTTCCATTGGAAATTCACCTTTATTTTTAGTCTACGGAATTGAAGCTATCTTACCACCACATTTATTTTTACCTTCTCTTCAGCTAGCACAGTCTGTCCAAGATGAGGAATGTCTAGTACTAGAGAAAAGAATTAATACTCTCTTAAAATTACAAGAAGAATGAGACAAGGCTAAAGATCATTTTGTTAAACACCAATAGATAGTCAAATCTTGGTTGGATCAATATTCTAGATTTAACAGAGAATTTCAAGTCGGTGACTTAGTTCTTAAGTGGGATAAGGCACATGAAGATAAGGGAAAGCATACCAAATTTCAGAGTTTTTGGTTAGGACCATTCGTTATTTCTGAAAAGCTAGGTCCTAGTACCTTTCGACTTCAAACTTTGGAAGGCCAACTTGAAACTTTTCCTGTAAATGGGTTGGTGTTGAAAAAGTATTTCCTCTGATCTTTTCAGTTTTTGAATCTGTAGATGCTGCTGTACATAAGTTTACCTTTTTGTAAATAATTACATAAGAATTGATTTGTTGATTTCTGCAATGTGCAGTTTTCTCTTTCATTTATACCAAGCTGTTGTAAATATGGTTTGTTTAGGTCTTTCTGTAAATTCTTTCAAATTGGACTCATTTCTCAATCTCCGATCTTACCTTCATTCGAATTCCGATTTTAATTATTTTTATAAACTTTTCCTCAAAATTGATTTCAGAATTCATTTCCTAACCTTTCAGAATTGAAGGAAATCTTTTTATGAGTGTTTCTTTTCAATTTTTCTGTACATAATTTCTGTCAAATAAACTTATACAAAACAAAAAACAAAAAAAAAGAATAAACTTATACTAAAAAAAACAAAAAAATAAAAAATCTTGTACATATCTTTGTTTGAGAAGAGTATTTGTATATAACTAAACCCGGGGGACTCAAATTTAGTTTTGTTCATTTATTTTAAAACAGTTGAAATTTGATAAGTCTTCAAGATTTGGTCGGATTTATCAGTTCTTCTTGAATCTGATTTGGATCATTTATTAATGATGTTTGCGCTTATGATCAGGATTAATCTTTCATTATCTGTATACATATACGTTAGGATGATCGATAATTCTTCTTTTCAAAGCATAGTACTTGGGAAAATCTTTATTAATTTGCATCATTAGTCATTTATTTAAAAGTCTACTTTTTATCTGTTAAGATTTTTTATCTGCTCCTTGCATAATTATCTTTCATAAGTTAGATTTTAATTGGAGAATAGGAGGTCTCATCACGAGCCGACGTAATCGTGATCATCAATTGTATTAAAGATAACATCATTTATAATCACTAGGGTGATGGATCTTGATCAAATGATCAAGCGACAGGAGGTCTCATTACTAGCCGACCTATTTATCTTTGATAAAATTCGTGAATGATGTTGTCTTATCAGGTTACCTTGCCTGGACAGTAATCTTCAATTAATGTTTAATGGAAAATCTATAAGGATTATAATTGAAGCAGGTTTTGAAAATTTTTCAGAGAAACAAGTAGGTTCATCTTTATACTATGATGCAGATTGCCCTTATACTAAGTATTTTGTTTTGACGAGGGAATTATTAGTTTGTCTATAACGAAATCTTTATCTACAGGAATGAAGATGGTTCTGAAAAATATCCGTGGATGTTGTTTGATTATGATTATGATTAGCTTAAGTTTTTCTGATTTGTTTTGAAGAAATTGTAAGACTATGTTGGTTTCAGCTTTTAAAATGATGAATAGAGATAATTGGTTCGCCGAGGTCATCGCCATTTGTTGGCAGGCAACAACCCTCTCAATTTTTCTGTTTTATTCAATAAAATTGATCAGTTCCTTTTATAACTTATCACAATTAATTCAGAGATATCATTTGAATTTTTCTTAAGGTATTCTCTAAAGGAAGGTATTGATAATTAAAACAAATTGAGGAAATTAATTTAGTTCAAGTTCATGGTTGTTTGAAAAATCATTTGGCTAGTAGTTGTTAAATATGAACAATTTGCAGTCTCTCTTCAAGTGATTATATTTATGCCCTGCTAGTCATTGATTAATTAGTTTCATGGTTTGCATTGGATTTTATCATTTCTTGTTTTATTTTGTTATCTTATTTCTCTTAAGATATGATTTTCTAAGACTAAGCATATGATAATATATATTACTTAGGGTTAATTAACCATGTTTCATAAACCTTTTAACCCTTAGTAGATATTAATATTATTCTTACCTTATGTAATCATATTTTAACCTTGTACATAAATAAATTTTGCCATGTAAATATGTTTGTCACATTAGAATTCATGTTTGATAAAAATGATGAATGAAAGTCGTTATGATAATCTTTCAGTTGATGGCATGTAGTGTTTGAATTTTAAATTTAGCCTATGGGGAAATGTGACTTATTATATTCATTAACTTGTGATTTCGAAACTATAAGTCATTTAGATTCCATAGTGTGACAATTTATATCACTAAGGCTAAGTTTAATTGCTACATATGATCCATATTTTGGAATTATGCTAGGAATTCGATGGTTAATTCTTTGAAGTTTTATAATCACGATAGGTCATTATGTAGAATTTTCAAATCATCACATCAAAGCCTACATCAAACAAGGTGTCAATCAAAACCTGGCAACATAAGTTTTGGTGCATGCCACGAACTCATTTTGGTTACATCTATTTGAGATAAATCTCATGAAGGTATTATGCAGCTTATAGCTGTGTTCAAACATTATATTCAAAATTATTTCATTTAATGCCCAAGTACCTTACGATCATTCCACACTGTATCAATATGATAGTTTTGGTATGAGATCCTGTGTTTATCAACTTGAAACACGAGTCTAGGGTTTCAATGGAGTTAAGTGAAATATTGATATCATGTATGTTAAATCCTGGATACCTATTCCATCGGTCTTTACCGCATCCTATGTTTCCCAATCAAGAGAAAATTATCAGGAAAAATAAATGGCACCGTTATGCAGATTCGATCCAGAGGGTTCAGAATGGCCTATTGGGGATCCTGAGTCCGCCTATTTCTTTGATAAAATTGGATGGGAAAAATTCTTCGATAGCTTCAGTGGCCATAACGTGGAAGTTACACGAAGATTTGCTCTATATTTTAATGGCAAAATTGCACCAATTGGCAATTTACAGTTGACCCTGTCTGAGCAATTCATTGTTGAAGCAACCAGGTTACCATTGGATGGAGAAAAATGGTTCAAGAAAGGTGTAATGTACAAAGACAAATGGAAAACATTTATTTTACCTGTACCTAAATATTTTAATGACAGGTATGGCTTTCGAGGAAAATTCCTGAGACCCAATTGGCTGCCTGTATTTAGATTGATAGTCCGGTTTATAACCTTTGATGGTCGATTTTCGCATGTACGCTTTTATCATCTTAGATTGCTAATGGCATTGAAAGGATATAAAATGAGTTTTCCCTATTTTCTAAAGCATAGTTTAGAGAAGATGGCTTTGACTAATCAAAGTACAGTGGAGGTTCATGATCAAATTCTTTTTCATCATGGATTAATTAAAATTTTAATCAAACACCAATTATCTCTTGATGGCCGAACCTGTGATCAATTTTTAATGGAGAATGATTTAGGGAAAAATGAATTCTCGCCACCAGATAGACCTAAGACTCAGGCTAAACATCAGAAGATTCTAGTCTTTGAGAATTCAGTATTGCAATCAGATATTATGTTATAGGATTCGGGTGCTAACAATTCAGAGAAGGAATTGACCAATGATGAACGTGTTGCTGAAACCCTCGTTTCTCAGCAGAAGAATACTCAAGGTCTTTGTGTTGATAAGCTTGAGAAATTAGCAGAAGTTTGTAGCGATGAGGTTAGGTTTGAACAAACAAATATAGTAGTAGAAGTTCCCCGAAGGTTCACTTGAAGCATGGCTAGCTTGTCTATGCCTGTAACAACACAACAAAGCAGTAAGCCTTTCATTATTCAACTTGAAAATGATGATGATTTCTCACTCCCAACTCTTGAGATCATTCAGGATAATGAACAAGCTTCATGTGTTAATGACCTTAAGTTGCCTTTGGCAAAAGATGAAGATATCAATACAACTCATCCAAACGAATCAGGAATAGAACCTTCATTTGGAAATATGCCCCAACCTATTCAACATGTAAAAGAACCAAATTCGCCTCATTCTGTTGACCATATTGATCAAGAAGAAGAGACACTCAAGCAAATTCTTGACATAGTGTATGAGACTAGGATCTCACAGTTAAGAGCAAAATTAAAAGATTGCAAGGCTAATGCAATATCAAAGGATAAGGAGATTAAAACATTCAGAGCTGAAGTGTTAAGCTTGGTGGAAAGATGGCATAAGGCGAATTTGAGGAAACGGAAGTATAAGGAAGCCAGGAAAGCTGCGATAATAACAAACACACATTTACTTGAACAAGTTGAAGAGCAAAAACTTAAGATCTTAAAACTAAAGGTTAGGCTGGCCGAAGCAAGAAGGGCAGTCAGAAATTGACATATGCTTTGTTTTGGTTGTGACAGGTAATACTACAATTTAATAAACATAACTGCAAAATCTCTAATTCTGTAGATAAACTTTTATTAGTTTGTATTATTCCTTATTATCTTTAGCTTAACATAAATTAATCTTATATTGTTGACTGTCTCAGGTATACATATATCACGAACAGGTTGGAAATTTTGTAAAGAAAGACAAAGTTTGTATTTGACAGTCAGTATATTTTCTAGAAGTTGGACATTCATGAAAGACAGTTATGCATGCCAAGTGGAAGTTGTTCAATTTTTGGTTGAATGAATAGAAAGGTTACGTGTTACAACAATCAGGATTTTTCGGGATAAAGATGCTGCAGTTACAACTATTTTGGCTACCGATTTGAAGAAGACACGCCAGCTATACATACTGCTCAATGCTTATGAAGCCACATCGTGAGTCGGTGCTTATAGACAGAAGTTAATACAAACCGATCATCTTAGAGACAATTACAACTATCATTTCATATGATGATCAAATATTCCAGGTGCCTTTTTGTTGAAGGAATTTGTTGTAACAGAGCAATGACAAGACCTTCTTGTTTGTTTTTATGTAACAACTGTTAAGAACCAAATGATTATTTTTAGAATAGTTGTTACGTAAAAAGCTCTAAGCAGTTAGTAGCTTTGGCTATAAAAACTAAGAAGACAGATTGAATTTGGGTCAATAGAGTACAAGAGAAATGCTTATTGAAGTCATACTTTTCTGCTAATTTTGATTACTCTGCTAGATTTCTCCGTGGATGATTAGTGCTAGACTTCTAAACTGGTATCAATGTTTTGATTATAGTTTTTGAAAACTTAATACTGATTTTAATATATCATCTGCACAATTTTATACTTATACAATTTTACCTATGTGTGATTGTATGTGTCATTTTATATTACTCTATTTGCACAGTACTTATATTTGAATCAACCATTACTACATCTTATCGTTTGATATGTTTTTGGTGATAATGATTTAGTAATGATACATTATATACTTAAGATTGTTAGCAATTGTATTTGTACAATGCTTTCATAATGAGTATTATTTCATGTTTAGATATTTGGTATTACATTTAGTTATTAATTAATTGAATCTCATAGTCGAATAAAATAGTTTTCTATTTATCCTACTGTGTGGATATATATATTTTGCAGAGTATTTTTATGGTGAATGATTGATGATATTTCTATCTCTGTTATTATCATACTTGATTCTCTGATATTTTAAATAATTAGTTAATGATTAAATTTAGCTTTTAAAATCGCTCTTAGCTAAGATAGGGTAGAATAGATAGGTTAATTAGTTTTATTTTAATAGGTTAAATTCTAGCAGTATATAGTTAGATTTTATTTGATGTAAGTTGGTTTAAAGTTTGAAGTTAGACAAATAAAAAAAACAAAACCAAAACAAAAACATAAGACTTTCCTTAAGAAAGCACTTTAGATTAGTTTTGCATTTAGTGATTAGATTTAGGATTCATTACATAAACAGTAGATTAGCTTAAAATTACATTTTTTGTTATTTACAAGTTCTCCCTAAGAGAATAAATTTAACTGGTAGCAGGAGACCATAACCTTCGAGATCAGACTACACCAAACATACCAAGAGCTGGCTTAAGTAATCTCTGTAGGTTTGATTTCTTTAAGTTGGCCTAAGTCAGAAAAACATGCCAACATGTTTCTGCACAGATTTATACTTTTCTTTTCAACCCTATCTATTTCAGATAGTAATCACATGCATATAAATATCATAAATTTCATATTTTCAAGTATTTATATTCTAAGAATTTAGCGGCTGCAAAAACATGTTCTGTACAGGATTGTTATAAGTACACTCATATTATTTATTCAAAAACTATCACATTTGATTTCAACTATGAAATACAAATATCTGCACAGTAGCATCAATACCCTAGATTCTGGTTACACAATTCATAAACTTCTCCTCAAGCCATTCATGGCAAACTTTAGACATTTATTTATGAGGTTATAAACAGTTATAGATTTCCAAACCCTAACTAACATTTTATATAACCATACCATCTTTTAAACATATCGAGACTACTGACAAGACATGTAACGTACCCACCCACCCATCCATCCAAGGCAAGGAAGGGTACCTGATGGCAATCTCTAGGGATTTCACATAAAACTCAGCCCACTCATTAGATTCGTATGATTAAAAGAGATGTGTGCATATGGAAAACAAGAAAATTATGCATAGCGGAATTAGAACATCCACACACATTACTCATGCATACAGCATATCAACAGTCATTAAATTAATATAGTGCAGAAGTAAATATACAGGCATAAAAGCACTTATCTCCATTTTTCAACTGCCCCAAGCAACTAGCTATGTTGCGGCAACGTTCCACCCAACCATAGGCTCTTCGACAGCTTATACTGAGTTCGTCCAAAGGCCACCCCCGAGCTAAGCATGATTCTCACAAGGAAAAGGGGACATTCACTCATTCACAGCCCATTTCTCATTTCCTCTTAGCCAAGCGAGTGCACAACTGGGTTTATCAGGCTGCATTCGAACCCTGGGGGCTTACACTCAAGATCAAGCCAAAGCAATGGATTTTCCAACAAGATGGCCATGGGTTTGGGCTTTCCCAAATTGTTTCCACCCAAAAACGAATTGTGGGATGAGGAAAAACATTCACAGGGAGAAAAAAATGATTTCTCCCCAACCATCTCAGCATTTAACAGCCATAATGGTCTCTATGGAATGACAATTCGATTTTCCATCTTCCCCACTGGTATACAATACAAAAACGCCCTTATCCTAGCTGAGGATCCAGGAGAACACCCAAAAACATGGCTGGAAAATGCCCAAGTAGATCCCCACTCATGAGGGAGAGCAATTGGTTTATGGATAATGGATTGGGGAGCAATTCATGGCTCTTTTCTTTCCCAAGAAGCAAAATGCGATTTCCCATGCAGGGTGGCTTTCCCATACCCGAATTTGCACAGCCATACCTCCCATTCCCCAAGGCATTAACTACCTCAACCAACTCTTGGGAGAAATCAATGATTGGGTACAAAAGTCAACATGGGTAGTTGAGGGTTTGATGGGTTCTCTCATTGACACTTGGCTTGACTTGATTGGCTCAAGGATTTGAATGTTTTCCCTCCCAATTCCTTGTAAAATCATGCCCCCATCTCTTTGTTGCATTGCATAACTAGTTGTGGGTATTTTTATTAAAATGCATCTTACATGACATTGAAATTCCAATGTGCCTAGCTAGCACACAAGCCATATGCATCACTAAATCGATGGCGGGGCCTTGGCCTTGAGTTCCTCACCATGATTTCATAACAATATTACATCAATTACATTTGAATGTAATGGGGTCAATAATGGGGACGTTACAAGACAATAAGCATCACTTAGCAGAAAGCACGATTCAGTATCAATGTCTAACAATAGCTCACAACCCAAGCAAGAAAACACACACAGTGTCAAAACATTCACATTTACGAATTAAGGTTCAGTTCGTAGGTTCTACTTCTCTGTACAAGCAAAGGTAGCCAACAAAACCTACATGGTAGGGTTTCATTCGTGAAACAAAATAGGACCCTGTGGCAATAGCCATTTCGAAAACGTATAAGCAAACCAAACTTTAACTCATCATGATTCCAAAACATAATTATTAACAACGATAACGAAGTACAGGAATCAACTATCTACAGTTATGTAAACCATAACTCTCGGCCAAAGACAACCATATTTGTTCGGCACCACTTAACAGTTATTTAAAACAACGCTTCAACCATTACTTCAAACACAACACTTCATTACAAACGAGCCATTGTTTTAAAAGAGCAAGTGAGCCCTCGGCTCTTTGTTTCCCATTCAACCATTATAAACAACAGAGTTTACATTACGGACCTGTCAACATTCCAACATTTCACATAGGTTTACCCCTTATCAACCAAAACATTAAAATGACGTCAAGGTTCCAAAAACTACACAGGGTTTTACCCTTAACATTTAGCAGTACAAACACGAGTTCAAAGTTCTTATCAAACGACGCAGCCAAGCATTAAAGAGTCGAATAAGCAACTTGAATAACTAAAGGTTATCATGTGTACAACATTTACCAAAATATGACTTTAAAACTTAACACTCGGCCATCACCGAAACAAGGTGGAATAGTTCCAATTCTCGGCACATAGTAATCACCATCAAAACCATGCCAAAGGAACCTACGAGGATTTTAGAACCACTAGAGTTTACCAGGAAGTAGTAGCAGCATCCCCATTCTCCATTTCTATGCATAGGAATATTCCTAAGAAGTGGGTACCTGCAAAGTTTACAGTTCATAGAAGTTAAAACAAGATAATGCAGAATTAAAAACTAAGTTTCACTGTATGAAGGTTATTATAATAAAACTTACCCTTAGAAACAAACTCTAGAACATTGGCACACCACACCAGCAAAAATGACAAAACCTAATGGCATTTGATAGAAACCACAAGCTAAACACAAAAGACCACTTCACAACTGGAGGATTGAACCCCAGTTCGAACTACGAATTCAACAACTGAAAGAAGAACCACACAACAACCATGACTGTATCGTGGTTGTATGGCACAAGAGTGTAAACCTGTAACTATTAAAACTATCACTCACAAGTCCAAGTTTTGAAACTGAGGAAGGAGTCCTCCTCTCCAAAAACTCTAAACCCTACATTGCAGCAAACGGTTGGCTCTGTGACCTTACCACTAAAATGCAACAATGAATGCCAGAAAAAAACCAATTTTCACTACTTACCAATGCGAGAATAGGGTTTTGTTCTTAGCCCTAGATCTTCCAGAGATCAACGGTGATTTAGCTACCAAATCGGGCACGTTGATATTCGAGCAACAATAGCATTAATTACACATTGATTACTTCATATACAAATTGCCAAGTAAGCAGACCGAGAGCTAGTGAATGGCATAGTTCAGCTTATTTTGATGCTCATTGCAAACACAAACCACGTGAAGACCTTACAACCGGGCTTCCACAACACTTATCCATGGAACGACGTTAATGCCAGGTCTATCAACGCCAGTTGGAAAGCATGCCAATTTTAATATCCTGTCAACATCGAAATAATTGTATGTTAGATTCGTGGATCGTATTTCATAATAGTCTCTATAGTTTATTGTTATGTATCGTAACATTGGTACTATATGTCGTCGTATTGTGTGATTGCATAGTCACGTCATATATTAGCCATATATATATTGTTAATCATTTGATAAATGGAGACCATAGATATAGTTAGTATTCTAGCTATGCATAAGTATAATTAGATACTATGTACATTATATATTTCACACAATAGCTATGTATTGAAATCGATTGATAAGAGTAAGACTTTAGAGAAAGTTTGCATGCACATTATAATGCTAAGTCCATCGCATAAACACCATATGCACAATATATTTAATATGCTAGTCATGTATTGCAAAGTCTAATGATAAGTGTGATACTAAAGGTATAGTTTAAGTGGTGACATTATACACTATAATGCTAAGTTCATAGCACAAGCACTAGTCACTATACCTTTCATTTATTAACTGTGTAATGATAATCAAATGATAAATCCAAGACTTAGAATAATCTAAGTTCTGTAGATGCAAAATATAATGATAGTTCAATAGTACAAACACTATTTTCTACAAGCTTTCTAATAGGATTACCAGAGGACATTGGTAACGCCGCTGTTAGCACTCAAATTGTGCTAGGTTCTATGGCAGGTTTCATGGAAATAAAAATTCTTCGTGGTCATCAAAATCCTTGAAGGGAGAACCCGCTCTCGGGCCACATCCTCAGATATGGAAGAATTCGAGTTACGAGCGATAGATTTATCCCAGGGCATGCTAATGTTAGGAGAAATCCTTGTGTCCATGCTATTTCAGATGCATAGTGGCAGGTAAAAAATGCCAGACATAGAAAGAAACATGTATGGATGGTTCAGATCGAATGCCCCGAAGATCGATGGCCCCGAGCCCATGGTGCAAATGAATTTGTGGGTGATCTAACGCATGGGAGGGCATGAGCTGATAGGAAAGTTCTTAAATCAATTGATGGCGAAGATCAGCAGGAGGAAATATTTATGGTGTACAACCACCGCGCTGATCTAACTTGCGTGAAATATGTTATGTTTCAAATCGCCGCGGTTGGAGTAAACACCATGCACCTGTCAACGGTGCAGATATACCAGAGGCGAATCAACATTCTAAGATGACCGCGTTGATTTTACTCATGGGTAGGTTAACCACATCTCAAATCACCATGGCAGGTAAAATATGCATCATCCGACGATCAGGATTTGAGTGGAGACGAGACCAATGGCTAGAAATGATTTGAAAGATCAAACCACCAATAGGAACAAGTGTGTCGCTAAAATGGAAAACTACGGAGGCTGAAATCTACGGTCCCAATCCAAGCTTGAGTTTTCATAGGAGAAAACACCTTCACTGAAAATCAATGATTGCTGCGTGGCTTGAGCCACCTCGGTGCAGTCAGGTGTCCTTTCTATATGGCCTGAAAAGTACGACCAGATATGTCCGATGTCATTTCAGGCCTCAGTCGTCATGCCAAATCATTCGGAAGCTCCCGTCAGAAAATCATAGCCAAATGATTCACATGGAAACGCCGTCGTTATGAGTTGTTATAAACCTGATCTCCTGGGATCACAAATCATGTCTGAAAAGGTGGTGAGTTCCTCTAGCTTGGTATTGTTTGTAGTTTGTATCAGAGCATCAAGAGAGAGCAAGGAGCCAAAGTAGTAATTATACCAGAACATGTGTTGTCCGATATGGAGGAAGAGAAAATTTATTTACCTTCCATAGTTTGCGGTCATGTGGAAGACATTTCCGTATGCAAATCAGAAGATCCCCAGGAAGGACAGATAGATTGGAGTTTGCAGCAGCAGAGAAAGAGGGAAGAAACATATGAAGAAGACGAGCAGGAAATCGGCCAGGAGGTGGAAATTATCAAGGACCTGATACTCCCTACGGAAGGGGTACCCTTTGCTCTTCTACCGAAAAGAACCCAGGAAGAATATTCTTTCAACATGGGTGATTTTCTTGATTGGTATGGTCACGTGAAAACCCAAGACTAAGGTGGTAGCATTCTTATGTTATTTACATTTCACCACCCGACAAGTTTGTCTATTAACTACATGGGTATATTCCTTATCTCCAATTTTGAAGGTTAAGATGGTCCATAACCTATTTTGAAGGGCGGTATGGCTTAGTGGTGTATGACATCGGTAGGATCAGTCAGGTCTGGTCTGTTATTGGTAATTTTCATTTCTACATCGAGCTATCACAAGTAATGGACCATGCCTGGTAAGCAGCAGTTCCAGCCTTAGATATTTTTGTTCGGCATAATCAACGAAGTCATTCGACCAGAATGGAAGCCTTAAGCTGGGCAATTTTTTACTGTCATTATCTTTTGTTAGGTAGTTGGTCACATAGTAAAATAGGCCAGTAAATGTAAATGGCAGTAAATCCTGCCTCGTAGATATTTTGTTTTGTAATAGTGACAGCAAACAATGCCTTGATTTGGCTATTAGATAGGTGTCATATAGTTGTAACTGTTTTCTATTCAGAAGGGGCCAAGCCTAGAGCTTGAAGACATCTATAAATACATTTGTAATTGAAGGTACAAGGGTTGAAAATCTTATTTGAAATCTTTTGGTATTTTGAGGATTAGTCTGTAAGACATTTTTGAGCTGTTTTAATAAAGTTTGCAGAGCCGAAGCCTGCATTTTGACAAGGATTCCTGTGTAATTGGTCTTGTAGTCAGTATTTTCCTTTCTCTCATGTGAAATTGTGTTTCTCTTATTGTTATTCCATTCTGTGTTATTTCTTTCATGCTTGGATTAGGGTAACGATTAAGTGGCATTCATAGGAGTTATGCTCTGCCTAGCTTTTTCCAAGTATTTCATCAACATATTCTGCTAAAGTTGATGTAGGATTCATCTTGGTATGCCTTACATTGATGGGTTGTTTCTTTCCTCTTCTGTTCCACAAATTAAATCTCTTTGACTACTAGTTGCTTGCTACCTTTCCCTTGTAAATGCATTTGCAGAACCTTTGTGAATGATGTTTTTAGAGTTTGTTAAATATGACTCCATTGCCCAAACAAAGTTCATATGTTTTCAACCAAACAGTGCTTGAATAATTTTTGTTCCAAACAGAAATCTGATCTTCTGTATAATTGTTGTAATTGAATATTTTTGGCCATGAATGCTGGTGTTTCTTTTTCATTATTGATAATCTTGATTATTCCAGTCTTTTCATGAGATTTTTGAGAGAGCCCTCTCTGTCTGTGTTGGGTTAGTAGCACATGCCAAAGATTGGTTAGTAGTTACCCCAGTCTACCCTCTCCCACAACCTAGGGGGTCATTTTGGGTGTTAACAAATTGGCTCCGCTGTCGGGGAACTAAAAGTTTCATCATCCCTGGGAGAACGACAAAGGGGTAGATCTGAATGTTGATGGTGAAAAACAATCAGACAATGAGTAGGTTGTACCATTAACCTGGCGACTCCACTCAAGATTCAATTCAAGTTGCAGACTCCACTAGAGAACGAGCTCAATCGCCTTAGAAATGGAAGAATCAAGGTTCAGGTATCAAAGCATCAGTCCCTTCAAAGAAATCTTGTTCTTCTGTATCAATCTCCTTTTACCTCTATGTATATATATCAAGAAAATTTTGTTCCACCGAAGAGCTCTAGGTAATGAGAGACTCTCTTCTGTATATCCTTCTCTAGATATTACAGATGTATATCCTCCTTCAAACCCTAGAGATGATCCCATTCTTTCTTCTAAAACATACAAGATCCATAGCCAGCCTTGCAAATCCCATGGGAATGCGGCTGAAGAGGTCCCCCCATACATATTCCTTTTCCTCCTAGATCTCAGCTGAGATATGGCCCTTTAAAGCTGCCCCCTTTTCTTCATGAATACCCTCCCAAATACCATAGATACCTTCCTAGATTTGATGGAGAATCCGAAAACCTAACTGCTGAGAAACATCTTCAAGGCTTTGAACATTTTCTAGATCTTTTTGAAGTGGAGCATGATGATGTTTGTATGAGGGCTTTCGCCCAATCCTTCTAGGGAGATGTGAAGAAATGGTTTAGCCATTTGCAGCTTGAGTCTATAGACACATGGCAAGGGTTTTCTAATGTTTTCTTGGAATTTTGGGGTAAGAAAAGTTCATGGGACCTAGTGCTTTCAGAATTTTACTCCATGAGAATGCAGGAAGGGGAAATCATGTCCAGCTTTAACAGAAGGTTTGCAAGTTTTTATTATGATATGCCAAGGGAAATTCGACCCCTAGAGAATGCCACCAAATTGCACTATGCATCTATCTTTCCTTCTGATTTATCTTTTCTTCTTTCGGAGAGAAGGTATTCAAATCTATAGCATATGTTTATTGATGCTTTGGAGGGTGCATAAAACCTTAGAGTGTTTGGAAAATTATCAAGTAAATATAACAATGAAAAGATTGAAGAGGAATTCGGTTTCAAATAGAGGCATGAACAAGGAGAACTTGCTTTGCATTCCAGTCTTTCTCGGGATGTACTGAGAGATGATCAGCCCGATGATGTACCAGAAGAAGGTAATTTTGATTCATTTAAGGAAAATTACAATCAGCCTACTAACATTTCTGGTGGTAATGATATTAAAAAGAATTTCAATCCACCTAAGTATGATGAGTATGATGATTATGAAGAAGGCTGCTCGGGTATTGAGTCAGTTGAAAACTTTACAAGTTCCATGACAGTTAGTGAAGAAAATCTGGTCACTATCCATGACCAAACCTCTGAAAATAAACATGCTGAAAGTGATTGCTTACCTCTGTTATGCCTCATTTCAATTGATAAAACAAAGAATCAGGGCTTCTAAGCAAAAAAAAAAGTCTAAAATGGAAAGCTTCCAATTCTTTTTTGAGAGTGATGATAGAGAGCAGAGGCAAGTGTGTAATAAATCCCAAGAAGCAAAAATTTGCCGTAGGGAAGAGAAGTACCAAACAGAAAATCAAATCCCTCTTTCACATTCAAAAATTTTCTATCAAGAAGAGTTTGTTGCGATTAATTTTATTGAAAAATTTAATGATATTTCTGCTGTGTTTGATAGAGAATAGCAAGTTCCCAACTATGAGATTTTGGATAAAATTGGTGATGACCTTCATATCTATGCTCCTGAGAGGGATGAAAATTTTCTTCAGTTTTTCCAGTTGTCATATGATTTAGAAGAAGATCAGAATAGTCAGATGAGCTCTTCTCCATGTCATCCGACTTCAGATTCTTGTTTCCTAGAAAGAATTATTTTCTTTAATACATTTGAAGGTCATGATGACATTTTAATTGAAACCCAAGAAGAGATTCAGTTCTATCAGGATGATGTACATATGGTTGATTTCCCAATACCTCCTGACAAATAAAATGAATATACTTTTCAAAATATTTATGAAACTTAGTTTGGTAGATGGCAAGTGGAATTGCAGTTTGATTGGCCTTGTTGTGACATAGATAATGTGAACAATCAGCAAGAACCCATTGAAGAGGCTCTCATGATTGGTCATAAAGATGTAGGACTCTTCCATTTTATTGAAGATCCTTTTGCCAAATTGCTGGAATCATTAGAGAAGATGGAGGCTATGTCATTCAAGAATGCAAGGATTGAAAACTATTTTCAGTGGGGGTTATCATTTGCTGAGTTCTTTTCCAGGTTGGAGACGCTAAATCTGAATTTCAGTCTGGAAATCATTTGCTTGACTGGCTTCATTGGGAATATGTGATCACCTGATTTGGCCCTCGTGCTTAGCAAGTAGGGTAGGAAATCATTTGTATATAAATAAGCTTGAAGGTCAAGCATTTTCATTATATTCATGTAAAGTAAGATAGGTAGGAAGAATAAGTTTGCTCAGCAAGCATTTTTTAGTATATACAGTGTTATTTTTTTAGTTGCAGTTTTTAGATGAAAGACAGGTTGCAGGTTGCAGTTGACAGGGTTGGGAGCCGCCCAATGGATCAGGCACTTGGTCTACGGGTTCTTTGCTACCTCACAGGGAGGATATCATCCTCGGCTAGAGCCAGTTGTTAGCACTCAAATTGTGCTAGGATCTATGGCAGGTTTCATTGAAATAAAAATGCTTCGTGGTCATCAAAATCCCCGAAGGGAGAACCTGCTCTCGGGACACATCCTCAGAGATGGAAGAATTCGAGTTACGAGTGATAGATTTATCCTAGGGCATGGTAATGTTAGGAGAAATCCTGGTGTCCATGCTATTTCGGATGCATAGTGGTGGGTAAAAAATGCCAGACACAGAAAGAAACATGTATGGATGGTTCAGATCGAACGCCCCAAAGATCGATGGCCTCGAGTGCACGGTGCAAATGAAGTTGTGGGCAATCTAATGCACGGGAAAGTGTGAGCTGGCGGGCAAGTTCTTAAAGGAATTGACGGTGAATATCAGTGGGAGGAAATATCTACGGTGTACAACCACCACACTGATCTAACTTGCGCAAAATATGTTATGTTTCAAATCGCCACGGTCGAAGTAAACGCCATGCACCTGTCAACGGTGCAGATCTACCAGAGGCGAATCAATGGTCTAAGATGACCGCACTGATTTTACTCATGGGTAGGTTAACCCCATCTCAAATCGCCGTGGCAGGTAAAAGATGCATCATCCGATGATCAGGATTTGAGCAGAGACGCGACCAATGGCTTGTTAAGATTCAATATGCTAAGACAGAAAATATCAGCATTGCATTTCATTTCACAGCAATAGCATATAAAGGATCACTGAAGAAACAACAAGCACAACATAAACACAAGAGACACAGATTTATCCTGGGAAACCCTCATGGGGTAGAAAACCCAGCAAATATTCCTCAACATAGATGATCAACAAATACAAATATGTAAACCAAAGACATGAACTCCTCCTCCTCCATAGCATACCTCTCTCACAAGAGTGTGCCACTCACAAGTGAATGAATGAGTGAGATAAGTGAGGAACATCCTCCTCTACTTATACTTGTTCCCCGACTAACTTTTACAGAAGCTAGGTCGGCCCCAACTTAATTACTGGGCTAAATACCCCATTACAACTGACTGGGCTGACCCCTCTAGGGTGGTCTAATAACCCAAGTTACCACAATCCGACGGAGGAATAAACATCTCTGGATATACAATAAGATCTTCACGGAGGAATGAAACATCTCCGGAATAATAAAGTACAAATATAATATTCTTAGAAGTTATAATATCGCAACACTCCCGCTTAACGAGAAGGATATTATAATAACATCTGCAGGAGAAAAGAGTCATCAACATCATACATGATACATCTATAAATCATTGGAAGCTTTCTCAACATCATCAGTAACTCAACCAGTTACTGGAATATCTTCAGGATCTTCAATACTAGAACATCAACATCTTTAGTACCGAATCTTCTGTAGCTCTTGAATAGCTACAACAATATCATCATCTGGATCCTCACGATCATCAGCATCGTCATCACATGATCATCAACATTGTCATCACATGATCATCAGCATTGTCATCACACGATCATCAGCATTGTCATCACACGATCATCAACATCATCATCACACGATCATCAGCATCGTCATCACACGATCATCAACATCGTCATCACACGATCATCAGCATCGTCATCACATGATCATCAACATCATCATTATCTCGATCTACAACATCTGGATCATCTAGATCTACAACATCTCGATCTACAACATCTGGACCATCTCGATCTACAGCATCTGGATCATCTCAATCTACAACATCTCGATCATCTCGATCTACAGCATCTGGATCATCTCGATCTACAACATCTGGATCATCTCGATCTACAACATCTTCATCTGGATCATCAGTATTAGTATCCACAGCAATACAAGTATACACATCATCAATACAAGTATCCTCATCAATACAAGTATACATATCATCAATACAAGTATACATACAAGTATCCTCATCAATACATATCCTCATAAATACATATCATCAATACAAGTATCAATACATCAATACAAGTATCCTCATCAATACAAGTATCCTCATCAGTCAAGTATACACAATAGAAGCATACCCTGCAACACACATGATCTATTTAAGACACCTCATCATGTCTAGGGACGATGCAGTCCACTCGTAAACTTAGACAAAGTCTAAGGACCACTTTGTTAAATTTTCAGAATTTACTTCAATCTGATCTAGGATCTTAATTGAGAGAACAACATGTACAGCAAATCTACAGCACATCAATCATGGACACAATAATGCAAGCACACAAGAGACACAGAGTTTACTTGGGGAAAACCATAAAGGTGAAAAACCCCAATAACTTCCTCAGAGATAGATAGAGCAATGATACAACCAGAATACAAGAGATTGTCTTATCCTAGCAGCAAAGCCTCCTCCTCCACAAGTGTGCCACTCTCCCAAGTGTGAGTGAGAGAATAGAATGATCAAATAGAGATCTCCCGATCTTTATTTATAGTAGACTTGACTTGCCTAATAACCTTTACTGGGTTGGCCTTAACTTAACCACATAACACAATGCTGACTGGGCCGACACCCAATAGGGTAGTCTAATAACCCTTTGACCCACATGGCCGACCCCCACTAGGGTGGTCTAACAACCCTTCGACCCACATGACTTATATAGGGCCGACCCCAACAAGGTGGTCTAATAACCCATCAAGTATAAGTTACGACACTTCCATATAGAGGAATAATAACATCTCTATAGGAATATAAGATACATATATGAAATACATGGGTGAAATACATTCTGAAGTTACATATACATCAACACTCCCTCTTAACTAGGAAGATATTTCTCAACACAGGTCTGCTAGCACAAGTATTCTTCTTTGGATCATCATCAGTGAATCATCATCCTCAAATCATCATCATCGTCACTGCTACTATTATCTCAATCAATATTTGAATCTACTCGTCATAGGAAGTTCTACAGAGCCAGTCCTTTTTCATATTGGATGTAGGCCCACCACCTGCAGGTCTTCATCATCACTAGCCATACTGTGGAAATCTCAGGACTTATTACGTGTGTCACAAAATCTTGCAAGAGCATCCAAACTATTACGAGCACACAGCTCTACTTGTCGGATATCCCAGGGACATATTATATGTGACTGTCACAAAACCTTAAAAGAGTCTCTTGACTAGCAAGAACCCTAAAGAGCATCTGAGTCCTTTTTCATCCTATCCAGATCTCCAGGACTTATTACATGTGACACCTACCACAAAACCTTGCAAGAGCATCCCAGGACTTATTATGGGCACACAGCCCAACCTATCAGATCTCCTAGGGCCATATTACATGTGGTCATGGAAAAACCTTGCAAGAGCATCCCAGGACTTATTATGAGCACACAAATCAACCTATCGGATCTCCCAGGGCTGAATTATATGCCATAGGACAAAACCTTGAAAGAGCATCTGCCAGATATCCCAGGGCCAAATTATATGCCATAGGAAAAACCTTGCAAGACGATCTGCAAATATCCCAGGGCCAAATTATATGTCCTTCCAAAGCAAAACCTCGAAAGAGCATTTGCCAGATATCCCATGGCCACATTACATGCCATAATCAAAACCTTGCAAGACTATCTGCAAACCTCCCAGGGCCAAATTATATGCTTATCTGCACAACCTGTTGCATGGCCACAAAGTATCAACCTGATACTCACCATACATCATCCTGATGTACACATGATCATCTTGATCATCATCACTGCAACATCCTGCTGCATATCATCTGGAGCAACATCCTAAAGCTCGTCATGTGAAAATCCTCACAATAGATCTAAGAGATGATGTGTACCTCACAAGAGTAATTATGATTAAGCCGGAAAATAGAAGAAGAGTGAACAATATAGTATAATGAGCAACATAATAATATGGTATAGTAGAACTTAGATAGAAGCAATAATACTTCACACACACTAATTAATTAATCACAGTATCGACAAATAAATAGTACAATGGTAGAGAGGATTCGAATGCCTAAGGTGGCAATTCGAATTAGCCTCTTAGAGTGATCATAAGATCAATAGAGTGTCATCGGAGCACAACTAGGTGTCCTCATGATCATCGGAGCGCAACTGGAAGTCTTCATCATCATTAGTGGAGTCATCAATGCTCAAGTAACTGTCAACCATCAGTCAAACTAACTCTGGTAGGTGTAACTGAGTGTAACTTAATGTAACTAAGTGTAACTGAGTGTAACTGAGTGTAACTAAGTGTAACTGAGCGACAACTGGACTAGTAGGTGAAGAAGGGCGAGTTACTCCCTAAAATCAAGGAAGAAGGGCGCATTAAGCAACTGGAGGGCTAAAAATGAATAGTGAGAAGCTCCTGGGGGTTGTCTAACTGAGGGCTAGGTGCTGGACTGATGATTAGGATGCATGCAAACCCTAGAATGCATGCAAACCCTAAAGGTGCATGCATGATTGAAAATGTAAATGATAAAAATACTCGTGGGACTAGGATGGACTATAGGAATATCCTAACACCCCCCCTTAATCCATCCTGGGCCCTGGTAACTAAGACCAAAGGTCACCCAATACAATGAATAATAACAATCAATAAACCAAGGAAGTGGGAAAATTTCATGGGAAACAAACCCCCTCCTCAAAAAATAGACTGTAAGGCACACATAAAAATAAATGCTCCAAACTCAAGCATGTGTGATGCTTGGTCATATGTCTGGAGGTATCTTCTTCTTGGCAAGAAGTGGATCTTGCTCAAAAAGCATGTGCTTGTACTTGCTCTTCAGATCGAATGTGATGAGAACAAATCCAATAGTATGAGAATGATCCTTGAACCTGTGATTCGAATCAGCTAAGGTAGGATCAAATCTGTGAAAGTGCATATAGTCTTTTGTCTTCTCCTTCGAACCACCATGGGTTAGATTATGCCAAAAATAACTATTACATGTTTGCTTGAAATCAAAATTAGATTTAAGGCTTAAAAAACAGTTTCTTGAGATCTCCTTTGAACCAGCAGGGGTGAGATCAAAACTATCATATGCATGAGAAATTATCCCAAGCAGTAATTGCTTAGAATCCAAATTAGATCCAAGACTTGAATCATGGTTTCTTAAGATCTCCTTGGAACCATGAGAGGTGAGATCAAAACCAGTAGATGCATGAGAAATTATCCCAAGCGAATGGCAATGGCCATATTCTTCAATGACCTTCTGAAAGCATGGAATTATGATCATATAGTAGTATAAAAGAGGAGTTAGCTGGAGAGGAGTGAATGCATTACCTTCAAAAGCTGTTTTGACCTCCTAAATAATCATGTGATCATGATGCAAACCAACAGACTCTGGTGCAAGAGAGGATTTAGGACCTTCAACAATATCTAGAGTGTGAGCTGGCACAGAAAGAGAAGAAAGTTTGAGCATGAGTGTAGAATCTACAAGTTCTTTGTCAACGACTTCAATATGAGATGATACTAGTGCATGATCTAAGAGACCATCAAGAGGAGCAAATGCATCACTTTGTTTTCTTTCGAATGGGTTGGGACCAAGTCCTTCATTCTCTCTGCCAAATTTTCCATCCAGGTGAGCCCATATCTCTTTTGGAGTCCATAACTCCTTTGGAGTTTCAACACCATTACGGTATTTGAATTGGAATCTATGGCGTGCAAACAAAGAAAACATTATTGCTTGAAAGTGCATGTCACTTTTATTTAACCAGTCAATCTTCTCTTCAGGGGATTCAAACTCTCTTTCAAAATAACAATAAAAAAGATCATGGATCTTCAATTCTGCTATCATTCTTGGTTTAAATTCATCATAGTTGAGTGGATCAAGAGGATTAATTCCTGATGAATACATTGAAGTTGTAGAGGACCTGCAAAAACAATATAGAATAACTACAACTGCTACTACTACAAAAATGCAGAAACTGCTGCACTTGAAATCTTGGTAATAACCTGCAAAAAACTCTCAAGAATGGAGAAAAACAATACTCTCAACATGCTCTGATACCATGTGAAAATCCTCATAGCAGATATATGAGATGATGTGTACCTCACAAGAGTAATTATGATTAAGCAAGAAAATAGAAGAAGAGTGAACAATACAGTATAATGAGCAACATAATAATATGGTATAGTAGAACTCAGATAGAAGCAATAATACTTCACACACACTAATTAATTAATCACAGTATGGACAAATAAATAGTACAATGGTAGAGATG
This sequence comes from Larix kaempferi, assembly GCA_027924585.1. Taxonomy (NCBI): domain Eukaryota; kingdom Viridiplantae; phylum Streptophyta; class Pinopsida; order Pinales; family Pinaceae; genus Larix; species Larix kaempferi. Next base: position 2,364,856 of record BSBM01000247.1, read on the forward strand.
ATTCGAATGCCTAAGGTGGAAATTCAAATTAGCCTCTCAGAGTGATCATAATATCAATAGAGTGTCATTGAAGCACAACTAGGTGCCCTCATGATCATCGGAGCGCAACTGGAAGTCTTCATCATCATCAGTGGAGTCATCAATGCTCAAGTAACTATCAACCATCAGTCAAATTAACTCTGGTAGGTGTAACTGAGTGTAACTCAATGTAACTAAGTGTAACTGAGTGTAATTGACTGTAACTGAGTGACAACTGAACTGGTAGGTGAAGAAGGGCGAGTTGCTCCCTAAAATCAAGGAAGAAGGGCGCATTAAGCAATTGGAGGGCTAAAACTTAATAGTAAGAAGATCCTAGGGGTTGTCTAACTGAGGGCTAGGTGTTGGACTGATGACTGGGATGCATGCAAAATGCATGGAAACCCTAGAATGCATGCAAACCCTAAAGGTGCATGCATGACTGAAAATGTAAATGATCAAAATACTGGTGGGACTAGGATGGAGTATAGGAATATCCTAACACGTCATCTATGATCATCCTGATCATACAATGCATCCAGCTGATGCATACCAAGATCTACCTGATACATATCATCATACATGATCCACCTGATCATACAGTGTATCCACCTAATACAAATACAATTACATGATCCACTTGATCATACCTGATACATATCAACATACATGATCTACCTGATCATACAATGTATCCACCTGATACAAATACAGATACATGGTCCAAGCATCCAACATGATGCATATACAAAATACATACAAATGATCCAACTGATCATATCCAGCATCATCCTGATGCATATATAGAGCAGTAACTGGAGCATCATCTTGATGCTCATCATCCATGATCTTCCTGATCATCATAGCATCGTCCTCTTCAAATCATCTCATCGTCCACGAAGCATAGCCCAGATGCACATCATCCAGCACTTACTGGATGTAGGCCCACCACCATCCAGAATGAAATTTGGAGAATTTACTTCAATCTGATCTAGGATCTTAACTGAGAGAACAACATGTACATCAAATCTACAGCATATCAATCATGGACACAATAATGCAAGCACACAAAAGACACAGAGTTTACTTGGGGAAAACCATAAAGGTGAAAAACCCCAATAACTTCCTCAGAGATAGATAGAGCAATGATACAACCAGAATACAAGAGATAGTCTTCTCCTAGTAGCAGAGCCTCCTCCTCCACAAGTGCACCACTCTCCCAAGTGTGAGTGAGAGAATAGAATGTGTAAAATGGGAGAGACACACTCTCTATTTATACACTAACTTGACTTGACCTTTACTCAACTAAGTCGGCCTCAACTTAATCACTTAACATAATGCTGACTGGGCCGACCCCCACTAGGGTGGTCTAATAACCCTTTGACCCAGATGGCCGACCCCCAATAGGGTGGTCTAATAACCCTTTGACCCACATGACTTATACAGGGCCGACCCCAACAAGGTGGTCTAATAACCCATCAAGTATAAGTTACGACACTTACAATATAAATGATGACACTTCTGTATAGAGAAATAATAACATCTCTATAGGAATACAATATACATATATGTGAAATACATTCTGAAGTTACATATACATCAACAAAGTGCACCAAGCCTCTCTCTGAAGTACTCAAACTGCACTCTGGCTAATGGCTTGGTCAATACATCTGCAACCTTCTCATCCATCGCAACATACTCTGCTTCGACTGTACTCAGTGCTACGCAGGACTCCTTCCTACTAAACCAAGAGATGACACCTGATCTCATACTGAACCAGCACCTAGATGTGCTCTTCCTATCTATAACACTGCCTACCCAATCTGAATCAACACAACCCTGTAGGTTAAACTTGTGATTCGCATCATACTTGATCCCATAATCAACAGTACCCTTCAGGTACCTTAGAATATGCTTTACAACAACCAGGTTAACATCTCTTGAATCCGTCAGGAACTGGCTCAATGTGTTCACCGCAAAGCAAATATCTGGTCGCATGTTCGTCAGGTACATAGAGTACCCAATCATCTGACGATACATCGTGACATCAACTGGATCAGATGAAGCATCACATAGAAGCTTGAGTTTCGATGCCATAGGTGTGGCCATATCCTTGCAGTCCATCATCCTGAACCTCTTCAGGATCTCTACTGCATACTTCCTTTGTCTAAGGAAGATTCCATCTGCACTCTACCACACCTCCATACCAAAAAAGTAGTGCATCATACCCAAGTTCTGCACATATATGACTCCCTATCATTTGTCTCAGAACCAAATCGTTGCTCCACATACACTTCTTCTTCAACTACACCATTCAAGAAAGCTATCTTGAAATCCATCTGGTGTATCTTCCACTTCATCACTGCAACCAGAGCAAGTACTGATCTAATGGAAGTGTATCTGGCTACATGAGCAAAAGTCTCTATGCTACCACCTGCACCATGCTTGATATTGTAGCTTCTCTTGGAAGTCACTACAGACTTCCCTTCAGGTCTTGGGACTGCATCCCAAACATCTTTGTGATCGACTGGTACTCCTCGATCATGGCATTCTTCTCAGATCCTGGGAACTTCAATATCTTCAATATTTTCAATAGATAACCTTCTTGCTGAATAAATGTTGTAGTCCTTCTTTTGTAGGTGATGGTATATGATCTTTCCTACACAACAAGTTAAATTGCATGATTAGAAAACATCTCATAGTTTTCAGAACAAATTCTTACACATAAAGAAATATGTCATACAGTCATGCAATTATCTTAGCCAATGCTTCAATACAACATTTATCCATATTCTGTAACTTTCTAGATGCCTTCCAATCTCTACCAGAACATTGTTAAGAGTGTGCACAACTCCTAACATGTCAGCAAAGAGGTTTCATTCTAGATAAGTAGCAATGGAATGTTGTATAGTGCCATAGGCCACTTACCCATGTATATTAGTAGTATACTGTTCATCAATGCAACTATTCTAATATGCATAATACACAACCTAATTCTAGGAACATAAGCATAGACATCATTGAATAACATTATGTAAGAAATGACAATTCAAATACTTATCTTTGTTTGGTTGCTGGGTGGACTCCCTCTGAATCTTTGCAACTCCGTTCTAATGTGGATTGTGAGAAGTGGTCAACTCCCTCTTAATATCTGCATCCTTGCAGAAACTACTGAAGTGTGCTCCTTTGATTTCTTGCAGGAACAACTGGAGTGTGCTCCCTCTTGATCTTTGCTTTCTGGATTACCTGTCTTTGAACTTACATCCATCCTTAATCACTATGCATGCTTATTAGTATCATCATTGTGTTATCCTTGAGGTGTCATACATAATCACACATTTATTCGTATAATCTTAATACTATAAAAACACAATAATCTTAAACATGTATATTCATGATCAATCATAGATAATAAACATTAGTATTCAAGGTTTCAGGGAAGTCTTCTTTTACTCATGCATATTCTTATTTGATCATAGGACTCTTCTGATTAGTTAAATCATCAATGCATAAACCCGTGATTACTCAAACCTATACCTTCATGATTCTTCTGGTTAGTCATATCATCAATTATGGTAAGAAACATAATATGCATACAACCATGACTATTCAAACCTATGACTTCATGAATAATCATTATCAACAACACAATAGTATAAGATCCTAACACAAGGTAGGATTCTAGCTTGATATAGGAAAAAAATACCTGGATTAGCATGCTAGCTAGTTATGTCTAACATACCCGCTTAATGTCTTCTGGTTCTCTTCAGTGACTTGTGCTAGTAACATGCATGTCTCATAGGTTAACCATTGTAGGACCAAGTTATACATACCTCGAAAATAGATCTTCTATGTGATCCATGACAATGGATGAATCTTTGTCTTCATGCCACCATGATCATATGTTCTTGAAGTAGAACATGATTTGTCTTTCTTGGTGTACCTTTTATGTTAGCGAACAACATAAACCTCATACAACATCACAATGCATTAGTACATTCATAAGTGTCAAAACCTTAGTTAATGAATATCTTCTATTAAGGTGATACGACAAGTCTAGTAATTAATCAAGATTGTACTATAATGATATGAAGACAAAGATATGATAAACTTAACCATGAAACATACTTGTAAGCCATAACTGTCAAGATTGCTTGTAATCTTCTTATGGAAGACCTTATCCTCATCTCCCTCTGAGACAGGAACTTCTTCACTTATGCAGGTGGCCAATCCATCTTTTTCTAGGATTAACCCAATCCACTTGATTTGCAAGAACTAGACCTGGAGCTGGATTAGGGTTTGTCAAAGAAACCCCAAAAATTCAAACTTTGAATTTCAAACTTCCAAAAGGATAGAAATATGTTCCTTGATGAGCTGATCAAGTTGGTATATTCAGAATTTTAAAACTGCAAAGTTTCACCCCTCAAAATTGCCTTTTAGATTTTCAAACTCACTGGGGAGGACCCTGAATTAGGGTTTGAGTTTCCCGGAGCTTCACCCAACCAAAATATTTGATTCAAAGCTCTAAGCTTCAATTTTTCTGAGGAGCTTCTAGCAATGGTCACAGATTTCCAAAATTCCAATTTTTGTAGAAGCCCTAATTTTCCATCTTTCCGATCAAAGTCTTGAACTGGGGTTTGATCAAGCCTGGCCTTCTGCCCAACAAAAAAATCTGATCTTCGTCTCTAAATTTCAATTTTGATGAGTACCATCCAGCCATGGTCTCCGATTACAAAAATTCCAACTTTCTCTGAAGCCCTAAATTCCGGAAACCATGAATGAAGGTGCTCAAAAATAATTATGTTTTGACAGAAATATGTACCTGATTGTTTATGGTGTAACTCTAAACTTTTGGATCCACAGGGTCTAAAATAGTTTCCTGCGATAGCCTGACCTGTTATCCTTCCATCCCGATAGGTCTGACCTCAATTCGATTCTCTTTGAGAGAGTTATGCCAAGTGTCGCAACGTGACCTATTTATGAGATAATACAGGAGAGCGAACTTGTACGGTGTGCCACGTGTCACTGGTTCAACTTCGGCCTCTGAAAATTTTTCTTGAGATAGCCTGACCTGCTATCTTTCCATCTCGATAGGTCTAACCTCAATAGGAAATTCTAAGAGAGATTTATTCCAAGTGTCGCAATGTGACCTGTTTATGGGATAATACAAGAGAGCGAACTTGTATGGTGTTCCACGTGTCACTGGTTCAACTTCGGCCTCTGAAAATGTTTTCTGAGATAGTACAGTCTATGTACTACCTGTCACTTTTTACACAATTTCATTGGGAGCTTCCTATTCCAAGTTATGACCTTTTTCCCAAGGTCACCTGATTTTGACTCAGATCTGGAAGAGGGAGAAATCCTATATTGTACAGATCATAAATCACAAAGTACAACGAATTAGAGGTTTTCCTTTGGAGAAAAGGTACATGGGGATCTGATATTCGACTTGTAAAAGTTTTAGATCCGAAAACTTTGCCAAAATGGATTTATAGCGAAAGTGCTACGATGACTGGTTTTTGCTATATCAAGCCCTAGCATCGTAAGTGCAACAAGTGTCATACATGCCATATCATGCCTTCTTTCAGGCTAGCTCTGATACCATGTTAAATTTTCAGAATTTACTTCAATCTGATCTAGGATATTAACTGAGAGAACAACATCTACAGCAAATCTAGAGCATATCAATCATGGACACAATAATGCAAACACACAAGAGACACAGAGTTTATTTAGGGAAAACCATAAAGGTGAAAAATCCCAATAACTTCCATAGAGATAGATAGAGCAATGATACAACCAGAATACAAGAGATAGTCTTCTCCTAGCAACAGAGCCTCCTCCTCCACAAGTGTGCCACTCCCCCAAGTGTGATTGAGAGAATAGAATGATCAAATAGAGATCTCCCGATCTCTATTTATACTAGACTTGACTTGCCTAATAACCTTTACTAGGTCGGCCTTAACTTAACCACATAACACAATGCTAACTAGGCTAACACCCAATAGGGTGGTCTAATAACCCATCAAGTATAAGTTACGACACTTCCGTATAGAGGAATAATAACATATCTATAGGAATATAAGATACATATATGAAATACATGGGTGAAATACATCTTGAAGTTACATATACATCAACACACTTCTCAGAGACATACGTCTATGGATCATTTAAGACACCTCATCATGCCTAGGGATTATGCAATCCTCTCGTCAACTTAGACAAAGTCTAAGGACCACTTCTCGAAGACATATGTCTACGGATCATTTAAGACACCTCATCATGCCTAGGGATGATGCAATCCTCTTGTCAACTTAGACAAAGTCTAAGGACCACTTCTTGGAGACATACGTCTACGAATAATTTAAGACACCTCATCATGCCTAGGGATGATGCAATCCTCTCGTCAACTTAGACAAAGTCTAAGGACCACTTCTCAGAGACATACGTCTATGGATCATTTAAAACACCTCATCATGCCTAGGGATGATACAATCCTCTTGTCAACTTAGATAGAGTCTAAGGACCACTTCTCCAAGACATACGTCTATGGATCAATTCAAGGGACTGAAGTCCAGGTACGATACAATCCCCACCTATCCACTAAGGACTTCATTCTCGAAGACACATGTCTATGGATCAATTCAAGGGACCGAAGTTCGGGGATGATACAATCCCCACCTATCCACTAAGGACTTCATTCTCTAAGACACATGTCTACGGATCAATTCAAGGGACCAAAGTTTGGGGATGATACAATCCCCACCTGTCCACTAAGGACTTCATTCTTGAAGACACATGTCTACAGATCAACTCAAGGGACCGAAGTCCGGGAACGATACAATCCCCACCTGTCCACTAAGGACTTCATTCTCGAAGACATCTTCCTACGGATCAATTTAGAACATGTGTTCAAGGATGATGCAATCCCTCTTCTTTCTCAAAGACATATGTCTACGGATCCTTTTAGAACATGTGTTCAAGGATGATGCAATCCCTTTGTCAACTTAGACCCTATCTAAGGACCATCCACCAACCTCTTTGTCGGCATCACCGATATAGGTATTCCCGTCTTTGACCTCACTATCGATGCAGGAAATCTCATCATAAGTGACCACATCACTCCCCCTTTCGAGGAGGTTCCTACCAAGCTTGTCTCGGAAATACTGAAACTTTACTTGAGGTAGAGGTTTGGTTAGTACATCGGTAACTTGTTCATCAGTGCCTACAAATTTGAGCTTTATAGTTCCTTTCTGCACCATAACTCATATATAGAAATATCAGATATCTATGTGCTTTGACTTATCATGGAACACTGGATTCTCTTCCATCTTGATACAACTTTGTTTGTCACATAGGATCACCTTTGGGTCTATCTCTAAGTCAAACAAACCAGATAATAACTTCTGAATCCATATCGCTTCGCAACTAGCAGAGCAAGCAACTATATATTCCACTTCGGTTGTGCTGAGAGCCACACTAGACTGCTTCCTGCTAAACCACGAGATCATGGCAGATCCAAGACAATAACATCCACCTGATTTACTCTTCCTGTATGAGACACTTCCTGCCCAATCAACATCTGAGTAGCCATGTGATCTGAAGTCATGCTCTCCAAGATAATATAGACCAAAATCTATTGTACCCTTTAGATACCTCATCACATGCTTTGCAGCTATTAAGTGAACTCTTCTAGGTTCCACTAAATACTGACTCAAGGTATTTACGGCAAAGCATATGTCTGGTCTAGTATTTGTCAAATACATCAATGACCCAATAATCTGTCTGTATAGAGTCACATCCACTAACTCTGATGAGTCATCAGCTAACAGCGTCAAGTCGGAACGCATAGGAGTGGCCATGGTTGTACATTCCAACATATCAAATCTTCTCAAGATTTCCACAGCATACTTTCCCAGGTTGTGAAAGATTCCTTCTGAGCCTTGCCATACTTCCAGACCTAGGAAGTAATGCATCAATATGAGATCTTTCATTTTCAATTTTGTAGCCATCTTCTTCTTGCTTTTCATGATCTGTTTGTAAAAATAGATCATCCACATACAGTAATAGTATGACAGGTTCATCATTCGTAATGGATCAACTTTACTTTTGGTAAAGCCCAAGCTTATCAAGAAACTGTCAATTCTCCCTTTGTGACTGAACATCATTCACACTCTGCATTGAGTGATCTTCTGCATATCTATCCGTGCCATCTCTCGTCAGATGGGTCTACTGATATGCGCCTCAAGATCATTCAAAATCTGTGGTGAGTTCCTTCTTGCATCCATGTCATCTATGTATAGAAACCATATTCAACCTTGTAGCAAAGGTTGAGATCCACATCACCCATGATGATCATTAAGCTCATCAATTGACTATCGATCCCGGGTACCCGAACAGAGCTTTCTTCAATTGAATCCTTGATTTGCACTTCTTCTTAAATTATAATATTAAGATAATGGTCTTATCTAGCCACTTGGAGCAAACATCTCGTCATGATTCTCTTCCTCTTTCTAAGAGAATCTTCTAGCTACAAGCCTTCTATATTATGTTTGATTTGTAAATCTTCTTGTTGAACATCCATCACTTGTTCGGTGTTCATCATTTTTCATGATCTTTCCTACAAATCAAAATTAAGTACATGATTAGTAATTCTTCATAATCATCAAATCATGTTGACATGATAACCTATTATGCATACATATATGATTTACATAGTTATGCTACTATCTTGACCAATACTTTGGCACAACACTTTTCCATATCATGTATGCATACAGTGGCTATCTAGATGCCTTCCATCTCTACCAGAACATACTATCGAGAGTGTGCACAGCTCTCAGCATGTCAGCAAAGAGGTTTCATTCTAGACAAGCAACAATGGAATGTTTGTCCAACTTACCAATCATATGCATATTAGTAGTATATTGTTCAATGTTATATGAATGTTTACACTCAGCATGATATATTCTAGGAATACAAATATGCATACAACTATTACAAGCAATATCATTTACTATTTCAAATAACAACTCAAATACTTATCTTTTATGTTTGTGTGGTTGCCTCCCGCTTGATCTTCTATATGACTTTTGAACTTCTATTCATTCTGTACCACTGTGCATGCTCAAGTGTGCACTAGTGTCATCCTCATGATCTCATACACATACATACATTCATTAGTATAATCTCAATATTATCAAAACATTATAATTCTAAATAATATTGAATATGTATAGTCATGAAAACATTAGTATTCAAGGTTTTAGGGAAGTCTTCTTTTACTCATGCATATTCTTATTTGATCATAGGACTCTTCTGGTTAGTTAAATCATCAATCAAGATAAGAAACATAATATCCATAAACGCTTGATTACTTACATTTCTAACTTTATGAATAAGCATAACCAATCATACCAAGTATACTTATATAAGGGATCGTAACACAAGGTAAGATTCTAACTTGATATAGGAAAACATACCTGGATTAGTATACCTAAACAATATCTTCTTTGTTCTCTTCAATGATTTAGAGATCCTATGCTAGAATCTGCATATCTCATAGGTTAAGCATAATAGAACAAAGTCATACATACCTCGTAAGTAGACCTTCTATGTGATCAAATATTATGGATGAGTCTTTGTCTTCATGTCATCATGGTCATGGAACTTGATTTGTCTTTCGTGATGTACCTATATCTTGTTAGCAGACAACATCAACCTCATACAACACCACAGTGCATTAGTACAATCATATAGCCGTAATAAATGAATGTCTTCTATCATGCATTCATACTTTTACTAGGGTGATAAGACAATTCTATCATTAATCAAGATTGTACTAACCTAAATAATATGAAGACAAACATATTATGAACTTAATCAAGAATTAGATTTCAAGACATACTTGTATTTCCTCAAGTCATACCTGTCAGGAACTTCTTGTAGTCTTATTATGTAAGGCCTTAGCCTCATCTCCCCCTGAAACTGGATCTGGAGCTTGATTAGGGTTTGTCAGAGAAACCCTAAAAATTCAAACTTTGACTTTCACACTTCTGAATGTATGGAAGGATGTGTCTTGCTGAGCTGATCAAACTATCATACTTCAATTTTTGAAATCTCCAAAATTTGACCCCTCAAAATTGCCTTCGAAACTTCTAGATCTTCTGGACAAGATCTTGAACTAGGGTTTGATGAAGCCAACCCTTCTACCCAATGAAAAGGTTCGATCCAAGGCTCTAAACTCTTATTTTTCTAAGGAGCTTCCAGCCGTGGTCACAGACTTCAAGAATTCCAACTTTTGCTGAAGCCCTAATTCTCCACCTTTCCGATCAAAATCACGAACTGGGTTTTGATCAATCCCGACCTTCTACCCAACCAAAAATTCGATCTTGGTCTCTAAATTTTTATTTTTCTGCATTCAGCTGTGGACTCCGATTCCAAAAATTCCAACTTTCACCGAAACCCTAAATTCCAGAAGCCATGAATGAAGGTGGTCCAAAAATAATTATGTCTTGACAGAAATATGTACCTGATTGTTCTGTTGTAACACTGAACTTTTCGATCCATAGGGTCTGAATATTTTTTTTTGTACTATCCTGACCTGTCATATTTCCATCCCGATAGGTCTGACCTCAATTGGATTTTCTGAGAGAGAGTTATGCCAAATGTCGTAACGTGACCTGTTTATGGGATAAAACAGGAGAGCGAACTTGTACGGCATGCCACGTGTCACTAGTTCAACTTCAGCCTCTGAAACAGTTTCCTGAGATAGTAGAGTCTGTGTACTACTTGTCACTTTTTACTAAATTTCATTTGGAGCTTCCTATCCCAATTTATGACCTTTTTTCCTAGGTCACCTAATTATGACTGAGATCTGGAAGAGGCAGAAACCCTAGCTTGTACTGATCATAACTAACAAAGTACAATGAATATGAGGGTGTCCTTTGGAAACAAGGTACATGGGGATGTTGTCTATGCCCTGCAAACTTTTCAGATCCTGAACACTTGAAAAAATGGATTTACAGTGAAATTTCCATGATGACTGGTTTTATAGTGAAAGTTCCATGAAAGTTCGCAAGTGAAGCAAGTGTCGTAAGTGCCATACATTGCCTTCCTTCAGGTTAGCTTTAACACCATGTTAAGATTCAATATGATAAGACAGAAATATCGACATTACATTTCATTTCAGAACAATAGCATATACAGGATCACTGAAGAAACAACAAGCACAACATAAACACAAGAGACACAGATTTATCCTGGGAAACCCTCATGGGGTAGAAAACCCAGCAAAGCTTCCTCAACATAGATGATCAGAAAATACAAAGATGTAAACCAAAGACATGATCTCCTCCTCCTCCATAGCATACCTCTCTCACACAAGTGCACCACTCACAAGTGAATGAATGAGTGAGATAAGTGAGGAACATCCTCCTCTACTTATACTTGTTCCCCGACTAACTTTTACACAAGCTAGGTTGGCCCCAACTTAATTACTAGGATAAACACCCAGTTACAACCGACTGGGCCGACCCCTCTAGGGTGGTCTAATAACCCTTTGACCCACATAACCCATACAGTGCCGACCCCCTCTAAGGAAGTCTAATAACCCAAGTTACCACAATCCAACGGAGGAATAAACATCTCCGGATATACAATAAGATCTTCAAAAAGGAATGAAACATCTCCGGAATAATAAAGTACAAATATAATATTCTTAGAAGTTACAATATCTCAACATGGCTAGTAATGCTTTGAAAGATGAAACTGCCAATTGGAACAAGTGTGTCATTAAAATGGAAAAATATGGAGGCTGAAATGTACGGTCCTGATCCAAGCTCGAGTTTTCACAGGAGAAAGACACCTTCGCTAAAAATCAATGATTCCCGCGTGGGCTGAGCCACCTTGGCGCAGTCAGGTGTCCTTTCTGTATGGCCCAAAAAGTATAACTAGATATGTCCGATGTCATTTCAGGCCTCAGCCATCATGCCAAATCATTCGAAAGGTCTAGTCAAAAAATCATAGCCGAAGGATTCGCACGGGAACGCCGTCGTTATGAGTTGTTATAAACCCAATCTCCTAGGCTCGCAACTCACGTCTGAAAAGGTGGCGAGTTCGTCTAGCTTGGTATTGTTTGCAGTTTGTATTAGAGCATGGAGAGAGAGCAAGGAGCCGAAGTAGTAATTATACCAAAACATGTGTTGTCCGAGATGGAGGAAGAGCAGGTTTATTTACCTCCCATAGTTTACGGTCATGTGGAAGACATTTCCGTCTGCAAATTAGACGATCCCCAAGAAGGACAGACAGATTGGAGTTTCCAGCAGTAGAGAAAGAGGGAAGAAACCTATGAAGAAGACGAGCAGGAAATCGGCCAGGAGGTGGAAATTATCAAGGACCTAATACTCCATACGGAAGTGGTACCCTCTGCTCTTCTACCGAAAAGAACACAGGAATAAGATTCTTTCGACGTGGGTGATTTTCTTGATTAGTATGGTCAGGTGAAAACCCAAGACTAAGGTGGCAGCATTCTTATGTTATTTAAATTTCACCACCCTGCAAGTTTGTCTATTGGCTACGTGGGTATATTCCTTATCTCTAATTTTGAAGGTTAAGACGGTCCATAACCTATTTTGAAGGGCGGTATGGTTAGTGGTGTATGACATCGGCAGGATCAGTTAGGTCTGGTCTGTTATTGGTAATTTTCATTTCTACATCGAGCTATCACAAGTAATGGACCATGCCTGGTAAGCAACAGTTACAGCCTTAGATATTTTTGTTCAGCATAATCAACGAAGTCATTTGACCAGAATGGAAGCCTTAAGCTGCGAAATTTTTTACTGTCGTTGTCTTTTGTTAGATACTTAATCATATAGTAAAATAGGCGAGTAAATGTAAATGGCAGTAAATCCTGCCTCGTAGATATTTTGTTTTGTAATAGTGATAGCAAACAATGCCTCGATTTGGCTATTAGATAGGTGTCATATGGTTGTAATTATTTTATGTTCAGAAGGGACCGAGCCTAGAGCTCGAAGAAATCTATAAATACATTTGTAATTGAAGGCACAAGGGTTGAAAATCTTATTTGAAATCTTTTGGTATTTTGAGGATTAGTCTGTAAGACATTTTTGAGCTGTTTTAATAAAGTTTGCAGAGCCGAAGCTTGCGTTTTGACAAGGATTCCTGTGTAATTTGTCTGGTAGTCTATATTTTCCTTTCTCTCATGCGAAATTGTGTTTCTCTCTTTGTTATTCCATTCTGTGTTATTTCTTTCATGATTGGATCAGGGTAATGGTTAAGTGGAATTCATAGGAGTTATGCTCTGCTTAGCTTTTTCCAAATATTTCACCAACATATTTTGCTAAAGTTGATGTAGGATTCATCTTGGTATGCCTTACATTGATGGGCTATTTCTTTCCTCTTCTATTCCACAAATTAAATATATTTGACTACTAGCTACTTGCTACCTTTCCCTTGTAAATGTGTTTGCAGAACCTTTGTGAATGATGTTTTCAGAGTTTGTTAAATATGACTCCATTGCCCAAACGAAGTTCATATGTTTTCAACCAAACAGTGCTTGAATCAATTTCATTCCAAATAATTGAATATTTTTGGCCGTCAATGCTGTTGTTTCTTTTTCTTATTGACAATATTGATTATTCCAGTCTTTTCATGAGATTTTAGAGAGAGCCCTCTGTGTCCATGTTGGTTCAATAGCAGAGGCCAAAGATTGGTTAGTAGTTACCCTAGTCTGCCCTCTCCCACAACCTAGGGGGTCATTTTGGGTGTTAACAACCGCTTTGATATTAATGATGATAGTCATATGATAATAAATATAGTATTATAAAAACAAATGGATGACATGAATTTAAAAAACTGAAGAGTTTGTAAGTCAGCACATAAGCTAGAATTAGAACCAAGTATCCATACCTCCAGTAACTTGTTTCGCAAGGAAGTACTTAGCATTTTAATATTACATTGACGATGAGCTGAAAGGCACATGTACTCTTAACACATGTCAGAGAATTTCTTACCTTTTGTCTGCACATGGAAACATGATTCAAATTCCTTATCTAGACGTAGCTAAGGAAACCCTAGGGTACCTCGTAGGACCCCTTAGTCATCATACAAACAAACTGTCAGTACATAATAAAAAACATCATAATAATACAAACCTATGAATAGCAAGTAATCGTAGGTAGAACTTAAGCAGATCTGTAAACTGTATTCTTGTGCATAATCATAAAAGATCTTTCATTAAGGAGTTTACATCATTTAAATCTGAAATAGCAAATACAATTACATCATATTTTATTTCGAGAAATCTAACGTGTCATCGTTATTAATTATCCTAGTTACAAATTTTAATTATTTTATATGTTCCTTATTAACAACTTCAATAATTATTGCTATTTTAAAAAATTTAATTTTTGGGTATTTTTCGGGATGTTACATGTGGTATCAGAGCTCACGTTCGAACTCTAGGCCTAAAAAGGTCCAGAGAGCATGTAGCAGAAAATTTTATCACAGCAGAAATCTTACTAATTAAAATTTTAAACTATTTGTGTTATACAAAAGTTGTCCTTAAGCTACAGGTATGGAAGGATCAACTGAACATATAGAGGACAGATTTCAACCCAATAGTCACAACATGAGACAACATTATGAAGAAGAAATCCTTGGTGAATAAAATGACAATTTGTCAGAATTGTTACGTGCATTTCAAGAGTTAAAAGCAGAAATCAGATCTGTAAAACAAGACAATGAGAACATTATGAAGGCCCAAGAAGAACTTAATCAAGTACTATTCGAACAATTCTCAACTGGTGAACAGGATAGAGAAATTGAAAATACCTCCAAGATTGAATATTTACCTCATCGAGACAGGGGTAAGAAAATGAAAACTGATGATGCAAACAACATTTCAACATCATCGGAAGCTGCGCATGAAAAACAAAAAAAGAAATGAAATTATTCAAGTGATAGTAGAGAAGGAGACTACAAACCGAAAAGAAAAAGTCACAAACAGTATGAACAGATTTCTAGGGAGTTCAAGAAAATAAAATCCCCAACCTTCAATGGTGAAACTGAGAAAGGAGAGATAGCAGAAGCATGGCTGTCCGGCATGAAGAAGTACTTCCAAATTTATGATTATGCTGAATCATTGAAAGCAAAGATGGCAATATACAACTTGATAGGGAAAGCATATATTTGGTGGCAGGACATCAAAAGAGTGAAGGGAATCAAAGACAAGGATGTGAGTTGGAGCACTTTTAAAAGATTCTTCAAGAAGAAGTTATTATCTGAACAATACTATGAAGAAAAATCAAAGGAGTTCTATGATTTAAAGCTTGGAAGTATGAACATGAAAGAGATGAGCAGTAGATTTCTCAATTTACTAAGGTATGTGCCATACCTCATGGAAGAAAAACCGAAGATTGAAAGATACCTGAGTTGTCTACCTTTCAACATCAAGGACATAATCGAGTATGACAATCCAAAGACCTTAGAAGAGGCCATGAGGAAAGCAACTTTCTATTATGACACTAATCGAAAAAGAGAAGGGATATCAAACTAGAAAAATCATAAACCCAATAACTTTGAGCTAAAAAAGAAAAATTTCAGGTTTAGTGGAAATTCTAGTTTCCAAAAGAAAAAATTTTAGAATCGGAATTTTCAAGGAAACAATCCCAGAAATAATCAATAGCAGAATTTTACAGCTCCTAGAAATACTTCCAATGCTACCAGAATTGATGACCAAAAGGCACATATCAAATGTTTTGAGTGTCAAGGTCCCCATTATGCATCAGAATGCCCCAAGAGGAAGCGGACAACTAACAATATTCATTCCATACAGACTGAACCTACTGTTGGAGACTTGGCAAGGGAGATGCCCAGAATTAATGCAGCACTAGACAACATGCAAGGAAAGCATTAAGTCTCTATGCTAGAGATTGAAGGTATGCTACAAAACCATCCTATTACTATTTTGATTGATCCAGGTGCTAGATTGAGTTATATATCACCAGATATTGTAGAACCTTTTAAATTGAAAACATAAAAATTCAGTACATCCTGGTTAGTTAGACTAGCAATAGGAACAAAATGAAAAGTATCTAATTTTATTGAGAGTTGTGATTTATTTATGAATCAGTTAAAGACACAAACTGAGTCAAATGTTTTACCCTTAGGATCCTATGATATCTTAATCGGAATGGACTGGTTAGAAGCCCATCATGTAATTCTGAATTGTTATTTGAAAATTTTCACATGTTTAAATGATGAAGGAGAAACTATAGAAGTAAAAGGTATTCCAAGAAAGACATCTCATAGACAGATTTAAGCCATGCAAGTAAAGAGGGCAGTTAGAAAAGGATGCCAAATGTTTGCAGTAAATGTAGTGAATGATGAGTTGATCACAAAATGTTGATGTATATGTAACTTCGGAATGTATTTCACATATATGTATATTGTATTCCTATAGAGATGGTATTATTCCTCTATAAGGAAGTGTCGTCATTTATATTGTAAGTGTCGTAACTTATACTTGATGGGTTATTAGACCACCTTGTTGGGGTCGGCCCTGTATAAGTCATGTGGGTCAAAGGGTTATTAGACCACCCTATTGGGGGTCGGCCATGTGGGTCGAAGGGTTATTAGACCACCCTATTGGGATTCGGAACAGTCAGCATTATGTTATGTGGTAAAGTTCGAGCCTACATGAGTTAGGTAAAAAGGAAAGTCAAGTCAAGTATAAATAGAGTGCGGGAGGCACTCTATTTGCTCACTCACTTCTCACACATGCACTCAAGGAGGAGTGGCGCACTTATGGAGGAGGAGGATCTGCTGCTAGGTTGTGTCTATCTCTCATGGTTGGTTGTATCATTTCTCTCTCTATCTCTGAGGAAGTTATTGGGGTTTTTCACCTTTATGGTTTTCCCCAAGTAAATCTTTGTGTCTCTTGTGTGCTTGCATTATTGTCTCCATGATTGATATGCTGTAGATATGTTGTACATGTTGTTCTCTCAGTTAATATCCTAGATCAGATTGAAGTAAATTCTGAAAATTTAACATGGTATCAGAGCTAGCCTGAAAGAAGGCATGATATGGCATGTATGACACTTGTTGCACTTACGATGCTAGGGCTTGATATAGCAAAAACCAGTCGTCGTAGAACTTTCGCTATAAATCCATTTTGGAAAAGTTTTCGGATCTGAAATTGTTACAAGATGAAGATTAAATCTCCAGGTACCTTGTATCCAAAGGACAACCTCTAATTCGTTGTACTTTGTGATTATTGATCTGTACAATATAGGGTTTTTGCCTCTTCCAGATCTGAGTCAAAATCAGGTGACCTTGGGAAAAAGGTCATAACCTAAGCTAGGAAGCTCCAAATGAAATTTCATAAAGAGTGTCAGGTATTCCACAGACTTTACTATCTCAGGAAACGTTTTCAGAGGCCGAAGTTGAACCAGTGACACGTGGCATGCCGTACAAGTTCGCTCTCATGTATTATCCCATAAATAGGTCACATTGCGACACTTGGCATAACTCTCTCTCAGAGAATCAAATTGAAGTAAGAACTGTTAGTATGGAAAGATAACAGGTCAGGCTATCTCAGGAAACTTTTTCAGACCCTGTGGATCGAAAAATTCATAGGTACACCAGAAACAATCAAGTACATATTTCTGTCAAAACATAATTATTTTTTAGTACCTTCATTCATGGCTTCCGGAATTTAGGGCTCCGTAGAAAGTTGGAATTTTTGTAATCCGAGACCACGGCTGGATGCTACTCATCAAAATAGAAATTTAGAGACCAAGATCAATATTTTTGGTTGGGCAGAAGGCCAGGCTTGATCAGACCCTAGTTCGGGACTTTGATCAGAAAAGTGGAAAATTAGGGCTTCTGTAAAAATGAGAATTTTTGAAATCTGTGACCACAGCTGGAAGCTCCTCTGAAAAATAGAAGCTTAGAGCTTTGGATCAAACCTTTTGATTGGGAAGAAGAGTGGGCTTCATTAAACCCTAGTTCAGGGTCACGTCTAGTGAATCCGGAAGTTTCAAAGGCAAAATTGAGGAGTGAAACTTTGCAGTTTTCAAATTCTGAATATACCAGTTTGATCAGCTCATCAAGGCGCATATTTCTATCCTTTCGGAAGTTTGAAATTCAAAGTTTGATTTTTTGTTGTTTCTCTGACAAACCCATATCCAGCTCCAGGTCCAGTTCTTGCAAATCAAGTGGATGGGGTTAATCCTAGAAGAAGATGGATTGGTCACCTGCATAAGTGAAGGAGTTCTTGTTTTAGAGGGAGATAAGGCTAAGGCTTTACATAAGAAGATTACAAGCGATCTCGACAGGTATGACTCATCAAGGTATGTTTCGATATTTATTCATGATTAAGTTTATGGTATGTTTGTCTTCATGTTATTACGGTTAGTACAATCTTGATTTTAGACTTGTCATATCACCTTAATAAAATTATGAATGCACGATAGAAAATATTCATTGATTAGGGTGTTGACACTTATGATTGTACTAATGCATTATGGTGTTGTATGAGGTTTATGTTGTTTGCTAACATAAAAGGTACACCAAGAAAGACAAATCATGTTCTACTTCAAGAACATATGATCATGGTGACATGAAGACAAGGATTCATCCATTGTCATGGATCACATAGAAGATCTACTTTCGAGGTATGTATAACTTGTTTCTACAATTGTTAACTTATGAGACATGCAGGTTACTAGCACAAGTCATTGAAGAGAACCAAAAGACATTATACGGGTATGTTAGACATAACTAGCTAGCATGCTAATCCAGGTATGTTTTTCCTATATCAAGATAGAATCCTACCTTGTGTGAGGATCTTATACTGTTG
The DNA here is from genome assembly GCA_027924585.1 of Larix kaempferi. Classification (NCBI taxonomy): domain Eukaryota; kingdom Viridiplantae; phylum Streptophyta; class Pinopsida; order Pinales; family Pinaceae; genus Larix; species Larix kaempferi. Next base: position 2,383,757 of record BSBM01000247.1, read on the forward strand.
TTGATAATGATTATTCATGAAGTCATAGGTTTGAATAATCATGGTTGTATGCAGATTATGTTTCTTACCATAATTGATGATATGACTAACCAAAAGAATCATGAAGGTATAGGTTTGAATAATCACAGGTTTTATGCATATTATATCTCTTATCTTGATTGATGATTCAACTAACCTGAAGAGTCATAGGTTTGAGTAATTATAGGTTTAGATATGTTATGTTTCTTATGATTTGACTAACCATAAGAATCCTACATAAACCTTGAATAATAATGCTTACTATTTCTGTTTGAAATGATCATGACTATACATGCTTGAGATTATTGTGTTTTAATAGTATACTAATGAATGTATGATTTTATATTAGACCTAGAGGATAACACAATGATGATACTAACAAGCATGCATAGGGATCGAGAATGTATATAAGTTTAAGGACAGGTAATCCAGGGACCAAAGATCAAGAGGGAGTACACTCCAGTGGTTTATAAAAGGATGCAGATATTCAGAGGGAGTTGTCCATCTCTCTACATTCCACAACAGAAAGGTGTAGAAGAAGCTACTGCAGATTAGGACTCCAGCAGCTCCTGCAAGAAAGCAAAGACTCAGAGGGAGTCCACCCAAAGAACAAACAAAGATAAGTATTTTAATTATCATTTCTTGCATATGTGTTTGTTTAAATAAAATTGTTCAATGATGTATATGCTCATGTTCCTAGACTTAGGATATGTATTGTGCATGTTAGAATAGTTGCATTGATGAACAGTATACTACTAATATACATGGGTAAGTGGCCTATGGCACTGTACAACATTCCATTGCTATATATCTAGAATGAAACCTCTTTGATGACATGTTGGGAGTTGTGCACACTCTTAACAATGTTCTGGTAGAGATTGGAAGGCATTAGAAAGTTACGGGATATGGATAAATGTTGTATTGAAGCATTGGCTAAGATAATTGCATGACTGTATGACATATTTCTTTATGTGTAAGAATTTGTTCTGAAAATTATGAGATGTTTCTAATCATGCAATTTAACCTGTTTTGTAGGAAAGACCATATATCTTCACCTACAAAAGGACTACAACATTTGTTCCAGCAACAAAGATATCTATTGAAGATATTGAAGTTCCCAGAATCTGGGATGAAGAAATGGAATGCCATGATCCGTCGATCATGAAGAATGATGTTTGGAATGTGATCCCAAGAGCTAAAGGGAAGTCTGTTGTGACTTCCAAATAGAACTATCAGATCAAGCATGTTGCAGATGGTAGCATTGAGAAATACAAAAGTGATGAAATAGAAGATGCACCAGATGGATTTCAAGACAGCATGGTGTAGTGATATATGTGTGCAGAACTTGGTATGGTAGGATAGACAACTTTCTATCTAGTTTGGGCTTTACCAAGAGTAAAGCGGATTCCAACCTTTACTACAAGGTTAAGGAAGGCAATCCAATGATACTACTTTTATGCGGATAACCTATTTGTTACAGGTGAAGATAGATTGATTGCCGACATGCAGTGGAAGATTAATGCCGAGTTCGAGACGAAGAACTTGGGGATGATGCACTATTTTTGACATGGAGGTGTGGCAGAGTGCAGATGGAATCTTCCTTGGACAAGGGAAGTATGCAGTAGAGATCCTAAAGAGGTTCTGGATGATGGAGTGCAAGGCCATGGCCACACCTATGGCATCGAATCTAAAGCTTCTATGTGATGCTTCATCTGAGCCAGTTGATGTCTCTATGTATCGTCATATGATTGGGTCCTTAATGTACCTGATGAAAACGAGACCAGACATTTGCTTTGCTGTGAACACATTGAGACAGTTCCTAACGGATCCGAGGAGTGTTCACCTGGTTGCTGTAAAGCATGTTCTAAGGTACCTGAAGGGTACAGTATATTATGGGCTCAAGTATGAAGTGAATCAAAAGTTTAACCTGTAGGGTTATGTTGATTCAGATTGGGCTGGCAGTGCTGCAGATAGGAAGAGCACATCTGGGTGTTGCCTCAGTATGGGATTAGGTGTGATCTCTTGGTTTAGCAGGAAGCAGTCCTGCGTGGCACTGAGTACAGGTGAGTCAGAGTATGTTGCATCGTGTTCAGCTAGTTGTGAGGCAGTATGTCTACGAATGCTACTGTCTGATTTATTTGATCTCCTGTTGGAGGCTACTGGTATCTTCTATGATAACCAGAGTTGTGTGAAGCTGTCCGAGAACCCAATGTTTCATGACAGGTCAAAACACATAGAGATCAAGTATCACTATATCAGGGATATGGTGCAGAAAGGAGTGGTGAAGCTCCTATATGTTGTGAGGGATGAGCAGATTGAAGATGTGCTGACGAAGCCACTAGCTAGGGTGAAGTTCGAGTACTTCAGAGAGAGGCTTGGCGTTCTTCAGATCGAGGACACTTCGAGGAAGAAGTGATGGACACATTTGCTGAATCCATTCCAAGCATGTTGGAAGGAGGATCCTTCACATGGCTATGGATGTAAGCGCTGGATGATGAGCATCAGGATGATCTTTTGGTTTCTGCTTGGATATGATCAGTTGGATCATTTATATGTATGTATGTACGCATCATGTTGGATGCTGGATATGATCAGTTGGATCATTTTTATGTATGTATGTACGCATCATGTTGATGCTGGATATGATCAGTTGGATCATGTGTATGTATTTTGTATATGCATCATGTTGGATGCTTGGACCATGTATCTGTATATGTATCAGGTGGATACATTGTATGATCATATGGATCATGTATGGTGATATGTATCTTGTATTTGTATTTGTATCAGGTGGATACATTGTATGATCAGGATGATCATGGATTATGATATGTATCAGGTAGATACTTGGTATGCATCAGGTAGATGCATTGATGATCAGGTAGATCATGCAGCAAGATGTTGCAGTGATGATCAGGATGATCATGGATGATGAGCTTCAGGATGTTGCTCCAGATGACATGCAGCAGGACGTTGCAGTGATGATGATCAGGATGATCATGAGTACATCAGGATGATGTATGTTGAGTATCAGGTTGATACTCTGTGGCCGCGGATCAGGTTGTGCAGATGAGCATGTCTGGGAGATCCTATAAGTCAGATTTGTGTACCCATAACAGCCTGGGATGCGCTTTCGAGACATTGCTCTGGGAGGACATGTAATTTGTGCCCTGGGAGATCCTTCAGGTCGTAGTTGTGTACCTGTAACATCCTGGGATGCTCTTGTGAGGCTTTTTCCTATGGCATGTAATTTGGGCCCTGGGAGATTTCAGGTCGGAGTTGTGTACCCGTAACATCCTGAGATGCTCTTTCAAGGTTTTGCCATGACCACATGTAATTTGTGCCCTGGGAGATTTCAGGTCGGAGTTGTGTACCCGTAACATCCTGAGATGCTCTTGCTAGGTTTTGTGGTGACCACATGTAATTTGTGCCCTGGGAGATCCTTCTGGTTGGAGTTGTGTACCTGTAACATCCTGGGATGCTCTTTCGAGGTTTTGTGGTGGGGTCACATGTAATAGCGCCCTGGGAGATCCTACAGGTTGGAGTTGTGTACCCGTAACATCCTGGGATGCTCTTTCGAGGTTTTGTGACGCACGTAATAAGTCCTGAGGATTCCACAGTATGGCCAGTGATGATGAAGACCTGCAGGTGGTGGGCCTACGTCCAGTATGAAAAAGGACTGGCTCTATAGAACTTCCTATGACAAGTAGATTCAGAGATTGATTGAGATAGCAGTAGCAGTGACGATGATGATGACTCGATGACGATTATCCAGGGACGATGATCTAGAGAAGATGACTTGTGCTAGAAGAATTGTGCAGAGAAATACCTTCCTAGTTAAGAGGGAGTGTTGATGTATATGTAACTTCGGAATGTATTTCACATATATGTATATTGTATTCCTATAGAGATGGTATTATTCCTCTATAAGGAAGTGTCGTCATTTATATTGTAAGTGTCGTAACTTATACTTGATGGGTTATTAGACCACCTTGTTGGGGTCGGCCCTGTATAAGTCATGTGGGTCAAAGGGTTATTAGACCACCCTATTGGGGGTCGGCCATGTGGGTCGAAGGGTTATTAGACCACCCTATTGGGGGTCGGCCCAGTCAGCATTATGTTATGTGGTTAAGTTCGAGCCTACATGAGTTAGGTAAAAAGGCAAGTCAAGTCAAGTATAAATAGAGTGCGGGAGGCACTCTATTTGCTCACTCACTTCTCACACATGCACTCAAGGAGGAGTGGTGCACTTATGGAGGAGGAGGATCTGCTACTAGGTTGTGTCTATCTCTCATGGTTGGTTGTATCATTGCTCTATCTATCTCTGAGGAAGTTATTGGGGTTTTTCACCTTTATGGTTTTCCCCAAGTAAATCTTTGTATCTCTTGTGTGTTTGCATTATTATCTCCATGATTGATATGCTGTAGATATGCTGTACATGTTGTTCTCTCAGTTAAGATCCTAGATCAGATTGAAGTAAATTCTGAAAATTTAACACTAAAGAGGACAAACTAAAACTAGAAGATATACATGTCCTAAATTATTTCAAAGATGTTTTTCTTGAATAGATTCCAGGATTACCTCCTAAGAGAGAATTAGACTTTACCATAGAGTTAATACCGAGAGCAGTACCGAATTGTAAAGATCCATATAGGATGAATATACTGAAATTAAATGAGTTGAAATCACAGTTGAAGGAACTAATTAATAAAAACTATATAAGACCCAGCGTGTCTCCTTGGGGAGCACCTGTTATTTTTGTTTAAAAGAAAGATGACACTTTAAGAGTGTGCATAGATTATTGCCAGCTGAATAAGATGACAATCAAGAATCGATATCCATTGCCCCGCATAAACGATCTATTTGATCAACTACGTGGAGCAATGATATTTTCAAAGATTGATTTAAAGTCAGGATATCATCAAGTGCATGTGAAGGATGGGGATATTTTTAAAACAGCCTTTAGAATTCGATATCGACATTATGATTTCGTAGTCATGCCATTTGGATTGACTAATGCCCCGGTTGTGTTTAATGAACAATATTGTGCACAAATACTTAGATAAGTTTGTTATTGTGTTCATAGATGACATTCTAGTGTATTCTAAAAGCAAAGAAGAGCATGACGAACATCTGCATATTATCTTACAAGTTGTGAGAGATCATCAACTATACGCTAAGTTTAGTAAGTGTGACTTTCACAAGGATAAAATTCAGTATTTAGGACACATAATTTCTAAGGAAGAAATCTTGGTTGACCTCGATAAGATAAAAGCCATTAATGATTGGCCAGTTCCTAAGGATGTGTCAGATGTATGATCATTTATGGGTATTATTGGATATTATAGAAAATTTATAGAGGGTTTCTCAAATATTGCAAACCCCATAACCTCCTTATAGAAAGGGAAGAAATTTGTGTGGGATTAGAAATGTTCAGATAGTTTTAATAAGTTAAAGGAATTACTAACTAGAACGCCTATTCTGAGGATAGCAGATCCTAATAAGGATTTTATAGTATGCACGGATGCATGTAATGATGGACTCGGTGGAGCCCTAACACAAGAGGGACATGTTGTTGCATACAAATCTAGAAAGCTGAAAATACATGAGAAGAATTAATCTACTTATGATTTAGAGTTATTAGCAGTAATTCACGCTTTAAAAATGTGGCGTCACTATCTTATTGGAAGAAAATTTACCTTGTTGACAGATAACATGGGACTGAAGTATTTATTAGATCACACAAATTTGAACGCTAGACAAGCTAGATGGTTAACTTTTCTAAGTGAATATGATTTCAAAATTCAACATATTAAAGGAAAACAGAACAAGGTTGTTGATGCACTAAGTCGTAAAGCAAAGTTGAATTTTATTTCATCCATCAGTACATACTCAACAAATTTAGAAAATCAAATCCTTGAAGGGAGTGAAATGGATGAAGAATACAAAAAATTACAAGAAAAGACAACAAATAGCAATTCTGAAAATTCTATGGCAGATTACAGTTTAAAGGAAAATGGACTGTTATTATACAAAACCATATTGTATGTACCCAACATACCAGAAGTAAAAATTATGATTTTAAATGAGATGTACAAAAGCCATTACTCTGGTCATCTAGGTTATCAGAAAACCATCACTATGCTACGAAAAGAGTACTATTGGCCCAGAATGAAGGATGAAGTAGCAGAGTACATAGTCGGCTGGACTATTGCAGCCATTGCCTATACCTAGCTGGAAATGGGAGATTATAAGCATAGACTTTATTACCGGACTACCCAAAAATCAGAAAGAAAATGAATCTATCATGGTGGTAGTGGATAAACTCAGTAAGGCAGCACACTTTATACCTGTAAAAACTACTCATAAAGCTCCAGACATTACATAAATATTCATGAAATAGATTTTTCGATTACATGGGATACCAAAAGTGATAATTTTAGACCATGACTCTAAGTTTACTGGAAACTTCTGGAGGTCTTCTTTTAAAGGGTTGAATACAACCTTAAACTTCAGTACAACATTTCATCCACAAACAGATGGACAAACAGAAAGAGTGAATCAGGTTTTGGAAGACATGCTTAGGATGTATGTTAAGGATCAGCCTCGTAAGTGAGAGGACTACTTGCATTTAGCAGAATTTGCATATAATAACCATTATCATGCATCAGCCAGGCTTAGCCTTTTTGAAATTCTTTATGGTAGGAAATGCGATAAACCTATTTCTTGGAATGACCCAGTAAATGGAGTTATTTTAGGACCTGAATTGTTGCAGGAATTAGAACTAATTGTGAAACAGGTACAAAGAAATCTTAAAGCTACCCAAGATAGGAAAAGGAGTCAAGCAGATCTTAGAAGGAATCATAAAGAGTTCCAGGTTGGTGAACATTTTTTTCTTAAGGTAATACCGAAAAAGAGTTCATTGAAATTGGGAAGTTGTGCCAAGTTGTCACCCAGCTATTGTGGTCCTTTCGAAATATTGTCAAGGGTTGGACCAGTGGCATATCAACTGGCTTTGCCACTAAATTTAAAGATACATAATGTTTTTCATATATCATTTTAAAGAAGTATGTACACGATGCTACTCATGTTGTAAATTGGAATGATGTACAAGTGGGACAAGATGGCTATTTTCAGGTGGAACTGGACTGTATCCTCGAAAGGAGGGAAACTCTACTATGGAATCGCACCATTGGGCAGGTAAAGGTGCAATGGAAGCACCTTAGCCCAAAAGACGAAACCTGGAAGTTGGAGAGTAGTATGTGGGCAGCATACCCAACTCTGTTTAAGGAACACTCAAAGAGTGATTAAACAACATCGAGGACGATGTTGAGACTTAAGGGGGGGTGTATGTCACCTACCCAAATTTTGAGAATATTATTTTATTTGCAAAATACTTTATGTTAAATTATAATTACAAAGTTTTGTAATTATGACCAAGTTTGGTCAAGGATGATTGTAATTACTGATTATTATTATTTAATAAATTAAAATAGGGGACAAACACCCAAGGGAACTGTTAAATGAGTGTTCACTGACCTACTAGGAGGAATGGAAGCTGTTAGGAGGAATGGAAGTTGTTAGAAGGAATGGGACAGATGGCAGCATATGCACTTCACCACTAGCTATTGGTTATGGGAAAACTACCCCTAAATATGTGGCATTATCCCCCAGGTCGGCGGAAGAGAGAAGGAAGCTCATTAATGACCAGTTAAGCACTAAAAGGGCTAGGCAGCCTAGATAAGGCAATTCGAATTGGGAAGGCAACCCTACAATATTTTCTGTAGAAATATTCCTCAAGTGCATCAAGTGATCACTGAAAGATTCGAATAGGGAGGCTATGTGAGAGTGAAACTGTGAGTCTACTTATTATACTGAGAAGGAAAGCTAGAGGTGCTGGTGCAGGTCTCTTTGACTACTGAGTCTTTATGACTGGATAATCTATCTTCTACTGCAAGTTGATGTACTAAGGCTCCTACAGAATCTTCCTCCTGGTTGTTCAGTGAACAGGCTGAGGGGTCCTAAGGCAAGTAACTTGGCTGTCTTTAGGAATAGGTTGGGTGGAACAGGTTCCTTGGGCTGTTTGTCTCTCCTACAGTCAACTAGGTTTTACTGTTATTACTTTTGTTTACAGTTAAATGTTTTTGCATCATAGAATTATTAATTACAGTCATTTAGAAGAATCTATTTTATTTTCTGATCTAAGTATGATTCTGAATGAAAAAAACTTTATGAAATGATTGAATCGATACCCATCTCTATATTTTTTCCCATGTTGTTTTATGCATCGTACTCCAATATAGAGAAGTAAATTAAGAAAGATGAGTGATAGGCAGAATGCCATTGATTGAAGGGATGAATACAGTAGTCTTCTTGTTAAATTATGTCATATGTTTAAACACAGGATATATTACAGTATAGTATAAATAGCTACATAGCATTGATCTAGTTCTTAAATAAAAGAAAAACACATTTTGTTTCTGCACAGATTCATACTTTTCTTTTCAACCCTATCTATTTTAGATAGTAATCACATGCATATCAATATCATAAATTTCATATTTTCAAGTATTTATATTCTAAGAATTTAGCGGCTGCAAAAATTATGTTCTGTACAGGATTGTTATAAGTACACACATATTATTTATTCAAAAACTATCACATTTGATTTCAACTATGAAATACAAATACCTGCATAGTAGCATCAAAACCCTAAGATATCACAGAGCCTAGATTCTGATTACACAATTCATAAACTTCTCCTCAAGCCATTCATGGCAAACTTTAGACCTTTATTTATGAGGTTTTAAACAGTTATAGATTTTCAAACCCTAACTAGCATTTTATATAACCATACCATCTTTTAAACATATCGAGACTACTGACAAGACAATAAGCATCGCTTAGCAGAAAGCATGATTCAGTATCAATGTCTAACAATAGCTCACAACCCTAGGAAGAAAACACACATAGTGTCAAAACATTCACATTTACGAATTAAGGTTCAGTTCATGGGCTCCAATTCTCTGTACAAGCAAAGGTAGCCAACAAAACCTACAGGGTAGGGTTTCATTCATGAAACAAAATAGAACCCTGTGGAAATAGCCATTTCAAAAACGTATAAACAGACCGAACTTTAACTCACGACGATTCCAAAACATAATTATTAACAACGATAACGAATTACAGGAATCAACTATCTACAGTTATGTAAACCATAACTCTCGGCCAAAGACAACCATAGTTGTTCGGCACCACTTAACAGCTATTTAAAACAACCCTTCAACCATTACTTCAAACACAACACTTCATTACAAACAAGCCATTGTTTTAAAAGAGCAAGTGAGCCCTCGGCTCTTGGTTTCCTATTCAACCATTATAAACAACAGATTTTACATTATGGACGTGTCAAGGTTCCAACATTACATAGAGGTTTACCCCTTATTAACCAAAACATTAAAACGAGGTCAAGGTTCCACAAACTACACAATGTTTTACCCTTACGTTTAGTAGTACAAACACAAGTTCAATGTTCTTATCAAACGACGCAGCCAGGAATTAAAGAGTCGAATAAGCAACTTAAATAAATGAAGGTTATCCTGTGTACAACATTGATCAAAATAGGACTTTAAAACTTAACATTCGGCCATCACCAAAACAAGGTCGAATAGTTCCAACTCTTGGCACACAGTAATCACCATCAAAACCATGCCAAAGGAACCTACGAGGATTCGAGAACCACCAGAGCTTACAAGGAAGCAGTAGCAGCATCCCCATTCTCCATTTCTATGCATAGGAATCTTCCTACGAAGTGGGTACCTGCAAAGTTTACAGTTCAGAGAAGTTAAAACAAGATAACGCAGATTTAAAAACTAAGTTTCACTGTATGATGGTTATTATAATAAAACTTACCCTTAGAAACAAAATCTGGAACATTGGGACACCACACCAGCAAAAACCGATGAAACCTGATGGCATTTGATAGCAACCATGAGCTAAAAACAGAAGACCACTTCACAACTGGAGGATCGAACCCTAGTTCGAACTACGAATTCAACAACTGAAAGAATAACCACACAACAACCGTGACTGTATCGTGGACGTATGGCACAAGAGTGTAAACCTGTAACTATTAAAACTATCACTCACAAGTCCAATGTTCGAAACCGGGGAAGGAGTCCTCCTCTCCACAAACTCTAAACCCTACATTTCAGCAAACGGTCGGCTCTACGACCTTACCACTAAAACGCAACAATGAATGCCAGAAAAACCAATTTTCACTACTTACAAATGCGAGAATAGGGTTTCGTTCTCAGCGCTAGATCTTGCAGAGATCAGCGGTGGTTTAGCTACCAAATCGGGCACGTTGATATTTGAGCAACCATAGCATTAATTACACATTGATTACTTCATCTACCAATTGCCAAGTAAGCAGACCGAGAGCTAGTGCATGGCACAGTTCATCTTATTTTGATGCTCATTGCAAACAAAAACCACGTGAAAACCTTACAACCGGGCTTCCACATCACTTAACCGTGGAACGAGGTTAACGTTAGGCCTGTCGACGCCAGTTGGAAAGCATGCCAAGTTTAATATCCTGTCAACATCGAAATAATTGTATGTTAGATTCGTCGATCGTATTTCATAATAGTCTCTATAGTTTATTGTTATGTATCGTAACATTGGTATTATATGTCGTTGTATTGTGTGATTTCATAGTCACTTTATAATGTTACATTTCATTACTATGGCTCGTGTATAGATATATAGAACAAAAATTATATACCTCATATATTAGCCATATATATATATTATTAATCATTTGATAAATGGAGACCATATATATATTATTAATCATTAGATACTATGTACATTATATATTTCCCACAATATCTATGTATTGAAATCGATTGATAAGAGTAAGACTTTAGAGAAAGTTTGCATGCACATTATAATGCTAAGTCCATCGAATAAACACCATATGCACAATATCTTTAATATGCTAGTCATGTATTGCAAAGTCTAATGATAAATGTGATACTAAAGGTATAGTTTAAGTGGTGACGTTATAAACTTTAATGCTAAGTTCATAGCACAAGTACTAGTCACTATACCTTTCATTTATTAACTGTGTAATTATAATCAAATGATAAATTCGTGACTTAGAATAGTCTATGTTCTGTAGATGCAAAATATAATGATAGTTCAATAGTACAAACACTATTTTCTACAAGCTTTCTAATAGGATTACCAGCGTACATTGGTAACGCCGCTTTGATATTAATGACGATAGTCATATGATAATAAACATAGTATTATAAAAACAAATGGACGACGTGAATTTATAACACTGAAGAATTTGTAAGTCAACACATAAGCTAGAATTAGAACCAAGTATGCATACCTCCAATAACTTATTTCGCAAGAAAGTACTTAGCATTTTAATATTACATTGACGATGAATTGAAAGACACATGTACTCTTAACACATGTTGTCGTAGAATTTCTTACCTACTGTCTGCACATGGAAACAGGATTCAAATGCCTTCGCTAAACATAGCTAAGTAAACTCCAGGGTACCTCGTAGGATCCCTTCGTCATCATACAAAGAAATTGTCAGTACATCATCAAAAACATCATAATAATACAAACCTATGAATAGCAAGTAATTGCAGGTAGAACTTAAGCAGATCTGTAAACTGTATTCTTGTGCATAATCATAAAAAAATCTTTTGTTAAGGAGTTTAGCATCGTCTTAAATCTGAAATAGCAAATACAATTACATCATATTTTATTTTGAGAAATATGACATGTCATCATTATTTATTTTTATTTTTTTATAGGTAAGGGAGAGACAAAGTTCTATTAATAAAGAACAGAACATACATAAAAAGTACAAGGAGCCCAAAAAAGACCAGAACATTCCAAAGTCCCATCCCAGTGGGGAGGATGGAGACTAACCAAAATTACCACATCAACCACAAGGAGTCGAAACCAGTTTTATAGAGATAATCAAAGGCATGAACAAAAAACCTCCAAAGGTTGGTAGCCAAAACAATGCCAACCGAGATAACAGGAAAGGAATTTAGACATAGAAGAGATTAAAGCCTCGCTATAGAGCCGAAAATACTACCAGTGATAACTAACGAGAAAGATCGGGCTGAAGCATAATCGAATCAAAACACAACAAAAACCCAGCCATCCAAACCATGCCGACCTACTGCTCCGGGTTTCAAGTCCCAGGAACCCCGTGACTTGCTCCCTGCGAAGGTTGGATGCTAAGGTCCTCCATTAAAGCTTCCAGAGTCTTGGTGTTCTCCAGCTCACTTTGTTGATTCTCCTTCATACCTGCAATGACATCTTGCATATTACAGACAATATTTTCCCTGATGTGTAATTCACAGGATAGTAGAATCCTGCAAGCCCAGAAGGGGCTAGCCCTAACCTGATGACCCAGACGAGTCTCAACCTCTTCCAGCAGAGCAATTTCCAGGTAGGTTATCTGGTTACCAATGTCAGACAGAGTTTCCTCCAGATAGAATTGCGCCCAATCAAAATTTAGAGGGTTAGCATTCTCCTAGGAATTGGATTGAGTAGAAGGACCTTCCTCACCATGCCTCCCCCTACCCCCAGGATTTCTGCCCGTCCCACAACGACTGCTCAAACGGATACGGGGAGGCATTATTCTTAGAAAAATAGACTGAGACGACGTCAAAAAACCAACTTTGATATGAAGCCAGTTACTCCACAAGTTTAACTCAAACTGCATGCTGGGTGCCAAGGATAAGCAGACGATATTAGAATTGCATCTCTGGCCCTTCTTGTCATCAGGCGTTGAGTTATAATACTCGTTCATGTGTCCAGAAATGGGAAGAGTACCCCTCCATAAATTCCCATGAGTACTCGAATTAACCGTTCTATACTGACCCACGATCTCAACTGCTTGGAAGATGATGATACTGTAGTAGTTGCTGCTTTCAGTACCTTCACAGGAGCTGGGATCATAAATTCCTTCATCGTGATACAAGCTACTACAATACTCATGATGGTACCATTACTAACTTCTTTCGAACCCTTAGGTGAATTAAAACAAAAGGACCGAATGAGTATGTAATATAAAACCCGGTGGTCTACCGACTTCAATGCCTTAAGGTGATAAGACATCAAATGGGTATGTTGCATTAGGAGGATGTTAAGGATTTGACACACGTCGGGTTACCATCAGCAAGTGTCCTTTCTACCCGGTCGCCATGTGATTCATAGTCCTCATGGAAGGTGGTGTTTGGATTAGGACTGAGATCAGCGGCTGTGATCATCTCACAACGATGTCTAGCCACGTGATCTCCCATCTCATCTAAGGGTCCTAATTTGAACGTTACACTTGCCTTAACACCTATATTGGCCAGTTCATTAGCAAACTTGTTTCCTTTTCGATGAACATGAATGAAATTGATAGTCGGAGAAGTGCTCAGGATCTCCTGAAGCTGGTGCATCCTTCCTTCCCATCTCCAATTCAGAGAGACCTTAGAAACCACCGCACCTCTCTGAATATGGTGCACAATGGTGATCAGAATGTTGGAGTCCCCTTCCACAATTAAAGGTAACCCCTTTTTTGTAATTGCCCAGTTAATGACATTAACCATGCCTTCTAATTCTGCAACATTGTTGGTAGTTTCACCCAGGTTACCCCAGAAAGCGCCTAATACAAGACCATGGTCATTTCTGATGGCTCCCCCGAATCCTGCAGGCCCTGGGTTACCTTTTGTTGCCTCGTCAAAATTGAGCTTCAGGGTAGCAGCTGGAGGTGCTTTCCAAAAGTCAGGGTTGGTGGATATTGCTCTGTTTTGCTACATTTTGGCTATGCCATTTGGTAAGTTATAAATTCCCCATTCATTCAAAATAAGTCTTTCAGTAGGATCAGTACTTCTAGTTTCAAGGGGTGGAATTTTGGTGTGTAAAGTTTCCTTGATATGCATTTCCATAACTTTCCAAATTGCCTCTGTGCTTCTTTTTTTTCCCTCCAAAATTCTCTGGTTCCTCTCCTTCCAGATTTCGTAGACCACGAACCCCAGGAACAATTCCCAAATTCTATTAAGAAGTTCGCTTTTGAAGGGTTTGGTCTGCCAGTTGTCCAGGGTCAAGTCCGTTCGGCCTGGAACTCTGGCCATTTTTTTGAATCTCTCTTCCCCCCTGTTCTAGAGGAAGGAGGCCATAGGGAACTCATAAAGCAGATGATTAATGGATTCACTCTAGATCGTGCACATGCTACAATGGGAGGGTCCGAAGAGGCCCCTCTTATTAATGTTTTCCCAGGTTAGGATACGACGGTGGACCAACAACCATCCGAAAGCAGCAATTTTTGGCTACTGGTTCGTCTCCCAAACTTTTTTCCATTTGTCATCCCTGGGCATCCAGTCATGGCCATTCAATCGACCAACAGCTTCTACAATATTGAAGTTCCCCGTGTTAGAATAACCCCATCTGATTTTTTCCGGCCCATTGGCCCAGGTTGTTTGACGTTTGAGGATTTCCTCATAGAAATTATCTAGATTTTCATCAAGAGTTAAGGTCTGCCACCATTGGAGTGATTTCCACTATCTAAACACTAGTGCAAAATGAGAGATAAGTGACCAAGTGAGCAAAAAATTTGGTCACCACAGTTTTTTCAGGGGATAAATGACCAAAATTGATAAATTTTAAGTCAGCTAACTAAAAATGACCAAGATAAATGACCAATTTGGTCACGGGATAAGAATGAAACTAAAAATGACCAAGATAAATGACTAATTTGGTCACGGGATAAGAAATAAGCTAAAAATGACCACATAACATTTGGTCATTTATTTGTTTTTTTTTGTTGTGTCACTCCGACAATGGAAAATTACAATTTTGACAATGAATTTGTACAATTTACTAAATTCTAACACTGCAGATGGATTCAGAGACCCCCTACTAGGGGGTCTCTGAATCCATCTGCAGTGTTAGAATTTACTAAATTGTAGACCTCCTAGGGGGGTGTCTCTGAATTTAGTAAATTGTAGACCTCCTCATGTGTCACAACTCGGCATTAATGCATGAAGCAGATTTGCACCAGTTACATTAACGACCTTATACACAGATTTACACTGCTTACATTAATAACTACATTTAAAATAAAATTAAATGCAAAATTAATTAATGAAAGAGGCCATTAGGATCACCTTTATACATGGAAGAAGGTCATCAGGGAAAGACGAGGATCCGTTGTTTTAGGCTATATCATAGTAAAGAAAAAAAAGGAGTCAAATAATCTTTTTTGACACAGCTTGCTCAAGGAGAGGGGAATTGAGCCTCACCAACCAAGAAAAAAAGAGAATCCATGGATGAAAAAATTATAAAGTTAGAGCTTCTGTATGGATCTATGGGCAAGAGGACCCTAGTCCAGATGATTTTCTTTGCAATTTCCTTGGCTGCAATGCCAGTTGTTTACCTCGTCCAACATCCCTCACCATGTGACCTCTTGGACTATTCAGATGACTGCGTGGGTAATTTCAGGAGTAACAAAAAATTTTCGTTTCGAATGGTCTCATTGCTTTCCTTCTCCAACAATCAGAACCAACTAAAGGTATCCATGAATGATGATTCCCTCTACAAACCCAAACCCTTTGGAGGCTCGTTCGGTTTCTAGCTAGTAATATTTTTTTATACTTTCAAATGGTAATGTCATTTTCTTGCAATATATTGCCTATTATCCATTTATTATTTTTGGAACTGTTCATAGGATATAGATACTAGCTACCACATAATTCTTGTTGTGCATTTTAGATTAAATAAATGAACATATATCTAGTCCTCGTCGAGTCACAAGTTCAAACCTTATGGTTAGGTGTTGGGAGTGGATACTTTCACTATCTCAAAAGGTGACCAAGTTCTACGGAACCTTATATAAATGCGGGGACATCATTTCATTGTTGGGGGATAAGGCTAATTTTGTAGCATTCTTTCCTATTTTCCTGACAAGTTTTCTTTATGATTCAAACAATATTTTTCATGGATTGTTGGAATTGTAAGTTTTAATCACTAAAATTGCAAAGAAGAGGTCTTTGAATGAAATTGGGGGTCTTTGAATCCAACTGTAATGTAAAAATTTGCAAAATTGTAGAATTTCAATGTCAAAATTGCAATTTTAAATTGTGAGATTCCATCAAATAACCTTGGGGAGAGGCAAGATTGCTCCATAATTGCAAATATTTTAGTTAATTACATCACATTTCAGAAAGTGATATTTGAGCCCAAGTTAGGATGATAAAAAAATTCCTCTTAACCACCAAATTTACACTCAATTGACACCATTGTTGGGCATATAATTCCTCCATTTAATATTAAAATGCCCTAGCCTAGATTACTCCTTAAAAGTAGAAGAAGCATAGATATATTTTAACTCACATCTGTTGTGCTGAGAGAGAAAAAACAAATGAAATTAAAGTAAAAACCTATAGATGATTTAAACATCAAGATCATTAATTCACTTTAAAAGCATGAATAGAAGGAAGGGCATTGTGAAGGAGATCATTAAATTAAATACAAGTGAAATCACTACTTTAATTCACGCACACTCCATGCATGTTTTGTCAAAATAGTGTTTTGGGTTTTACTCCTAGGCTAGCACAAAAACAGAACGCGCTACAACTACATATTTGTGTACAATAAATATGACATCGTGTTTCACAACATGTTTGATCCTATTGATCTTTGTCATGTGTCCTCATATATCGTGGGTTTTGAGGAGCAATTATGACAGAGTAGTAAATGCCTTTTCCACTGAAGGGTGTCTCTTCCAGGTCGAATACACCATGGAATCGAGGTTCAATACATCTCTCTATTCATTGAATACCCATTCATTTATTTTTTTTTTCAAGCTGTTAACTTACACTTTTTTATTTGCAGGTTTGTTGGGTTTTGAGGAGCGAGTATGATAGAGGAGTCAACACCTTTTCCATAGAAGGGCGGCTCTTCCAGGTCGAATACGCCATGGAAGCAATTGAGGTTCAATTCATCTCTCTATTCATTGAATACCCATTCATTTATTTTGCTTTTCAAGCTGTTATCTTACACTTTTTTATTTGCAGGTTTGTTCTGCTTCAATGGGGTTGAAAACGAAGCAGAGAATCATACTAGCACAAAAACAAAAAGCCTTGAAACTACAGATTTATGTACAAAAAATATGACATCGTGTTTCACAACATGTTGATTCCTATTGATCTTTGTCCTGTGTCCTTAGTTGTCCTGGGTTTTGAGGAGCAAGTATGATAGAGGAGTCGACACCTTTTCCACAGAAGGTTAGCTCTTCCAGGTCGAATACGCCATGGAAGAAATCGAGGTTCAATACATATCTCTATTCATTAAATACCCATTCATCTATTTTTCTTTTCAAGCTGTTATCTAACACTATTTTATTTGCACGTTTGTTGAACTTCAATGGGATTGAAAACGAAGAAGAGAATCATACTAGTAGTGGAGTAGTGCATCGCATCACCTTTGCTAGTTCGGTTCTTTATTCAATCCATTTGTTTGTACTCCATGTCCACTGTCCAGAACAAGCTCATGTATAAACTTCCATAAAGAGAGACAAACTCATGTATGAACTTTCAAAGGAGAATATCCTCCTAATGGCATGAAACATCTTCTAAACTAGCCATGAATCTTCAAAGGGATGAATTCTGTCTCAACTATGGCACAAAAACCCTAGGGATTTACCTAATCAAGCTCAATTTCCTAGCTGTTCAGAACCCTCCATGATAGAAACATACTATTCTACGGCTATTGTGGCTTCTATTACTCTTGTGCATAGGTTTGGAGTAACTTTTAATGTTGTTTTTGAATTGCTACTTTGTGAAAACTCTCCAAAAATGTTTAGAATTCACCCGGCAACGCAAATCTCTCCCTTTTGTTGCTTTTCAATAATTTTTTAGGGATTCAACATGCCCATAATTTCTGGGAAATTGACCCAACTTAGGTTTTTAGGTTCTGAAATTAACCCAGATTGGTATTTTAGGGATAAAGTCATGCCCAAAAATGTTGTCCGTAATTTTGGCTTATCATTCTAGGTTTGTGATGTGACTTTTGATTGTTGTTCACACTATGAATTGTCCAAAAAGTTCCCAGATCTAATGTTGATGCTCACTTGCTGTCAGTTCACCCATAAAATGCCTCTTTATGATTATTTGGGATGTTGATTGGGGGATTTATGATAATTTGGGATGCTGATAAAGTCATGCCCAAAAACGCTGTATGTAATTGTGGCTTATCATTCTAGGTTTGTGATGTGACTTTTGACTGTTGTTCACACTCAAAATTGTCTAAAAAGTGCCTAGATCTAATGTTGATGCTCACTTGCTGCCATTTGACCCATAAAATGCCTCTTTAGGATTATTTGGGATGTTGATTGAGGGTTGTAATGTGTGTAGACCTTTGTTTTGTTGTTGTTTGATGACTAAATCATGCACATATTTGGATATTTAGTGTCTTTTACCACTGTTAGGAGGCTGAAATATGCCCAGGTTCACCCATATTGTAGATGTGCTTGTTTTATCACTGTTTCTATCCACAAACATATTCATTTACAGTATAAAGTTCTTAATTATTCTTTGGTTAAAAATTTAGAACTGATCTACTTGGATGATATTATTCTCTTTGAACTTTCCAGCTTTTTGAGGTTCCAGTATATGATTGGAAGCCTCCAAAAATGACATTGACATTGAGTAAAACAAATACTAATTCCTTTGTTGTTCAATTCCTACAATTGAATCCATGGCTAAATTCCTACAAATACTAATTCCAAAAATGAAATTGACATTGAGAAGCTAAATGTATGAATTGCAAATATAATTCCCCTACTGCTCAATTCATCAATTCCTACAAAATTCACATACCCGTCATATAATAGTTCATGAATCCTCAACATTTGAAACCAACAATCAATTCCCTAATTTGAAGTTTGAATATAGCTCTCTTCTGTTTCGATTTTGCTTCCCTTGATTTTGAGATATTCTAATCTTTGGTTAAACTATCATGGTCTAGATTCATTTTCCATTATCATACAAGTTGCATGGTTTCTATCCCATCGAGGTCATTGTTTGAAAGATACCCAACATAAACCAAGTTTTTCTTGGTTAAGCTGTAAAGAGTTAAATGACACTCCAAACTTATTCATTTTCAGCAAATACCTATGACACATATTGCAAGCACCATGTTTGATTTTTGAAAGGAATCGAATCTAGGAATTTATTAATTTTCATTGGATCCTGACTTTCAAGTTCCCAACACCAAAATCATATCAAATAGTTCAACTTCCATGAGCTACTCTAATTTGTGGGTATAATAAATATTAATTTGGGATAGAAAGAAAGTCCAAAAATAATCAATTCAATGCATTTTCATAACAATGAAGGAGAATTTTCCATCTTAGAAATGGGCCTGCCCTTCACAACCACAATCATGTTTACCGAATCATTTATTTTCTTCACTGATATAGATTTTTTTCCCCGTCTTTTAGCAAAATTTGGATCTTCATTTAAAATATTTGTAAGATCGACGCCACTACATCCAAGATTTCTCATCGCCACGAGATCAAGTGAGACACCTTTATCTAGTTTTTTGTTGTTAGAATGGACTTTAAGGATGGCTTTACCACTATTCACATTAGGAACAATAGCAGTGATTTGTCTATTGAATATGCCAACCGAAGTAGAGCTGCATCCAACACATCAACTCATTTGGTAGCTGCGATGAGAATCACTCCTATGTTTCCTTCAAATCCATCCATCTTAGTAAGCAATTAGTTCAATATTTTTTCTTGTTCATCGTTGCCTCTACCAATTCCTGCTCCCTCTAGAGGTGTTTCTCATGGCATCCTTAATGTAGAAATATCTTGATAACTGTCCCTACAACCCGAGTAATTGGATCAACTTCATCACAACATTCAAGAGCATGGTAACCTTGAAACCAACAAACCCTGAATATGTTGTTGGTCGTTGTCGACATTTGAATGCATGTCTTGTGGTTTATCATTTGCTGAAGACTCATGGCATTTGGTATTCTCCGACGTTGGCATTCAATTGCAAAATGAGCCCAATGCTTGACATTTAGGTGCTTTTCCTTTACAACTAGATGGTATCACCTCCTTCACACACACGTGGTCTCAATGGATAAGGCACACTTCATAACAAGTTCATGTAACAGGTCAAAGCATGCTTAGTGAAAACTTTCAAGAAAGTGTTTTTCATAGGACATATCTGAAGCACCAGACCCCTCCATTCTTCCTTCAATTGAAAGTTGTGGTCGTAGCATTCATAAAAGAGCACTGACATGTTATTCATTAAGTTGGTGACATGCTTCTTGTTCGGATATCCACATCATCTATTTCGGGATACATCATCTATTTCAGGATCTTGCATGATCTATTTCAGGATATGCAGAATCTAGGGTTTTGCATGCACAGGAATGCATCCCAGTCACCAGTTTGATGCCTCCAGCACCTTATCCACCTTCTTCTAGCACCCGGGAGCCACTTACCACAGAGTTTTAGCCCTCCTAAGCTGAAAGGCGCCCACTTCTCACCTACTGCCAGAGAAGGGCGCACTTGTTCACCTACCACTGCAGTTCCACTTCAGTTACATTCAGTTAGCTCCGATTCTCCCTGATTTGAGGCTAGTTTCACTCCCGACTGACTGTATCACTTCCGTTTGACCTCCAGTTCGATTAGGTGACTTGTTCTGACTTCAGTTAGCCTCCCATGCACCCCCACTGAGCCTCCAGATCCTATATCAGTGCTACACACTTCAGTGACATTTATTACACTCAGTTAGACTCAGATTGACACCTGGATGACTGGTTGTTGTGATTGATGAGCACCACCGATGATTGATGAGGACTCCTAGATAGAGTCAAGCTACTCCATTCAGTGATTCGAATGACCTCCTTAGGCAATTCGAATTTCTCAGTCATTGTGACAGTTTGTATTGTAATTCATTCACCCTTTCTGGGACAGAGAGCACTGCTGCATGTTTTGCACAGTTTTGCACCATATTTTCTATGTTCATCTGTTGTGATTGATGTACTTGTTCATTAGATCTGCTGTGACTAATTTTACATGGTATCAGAGCCATTGCAGGGACAAGATCTCTTTTCTACAGGTGTTTATACAAGAAGATTTGACTGAATTGCTAAAAATTGCAAAAAGTTTGGCATGAGATATCTCAAGGGCATTCGCTCCTGTGCATGCAAAGCTTGAAAATTATTCCAATACCACTCCAGAAGCTTGAGTTACCACATAATTCCTGGATCTGATACATTGGACCTATTCAACATTGCTTGAAATCCAATCCCAGGTGTGATGCAACTCTCAAAGGGTGGATTGTTCGACCTTATTGTGGTTGTTTTGATGTGATTTGCAGTTTTATTGTCTCCTCCAATTGCACTCGCTATCTTCTGCATGCAAGCTTCCCTACAGCAATTGCATTCGCTATAGTCTGCATGCAAGCTTCCTCTTCATCAGTTGACTCGCTCCTTGCAATGGAATACTCTTCTTCAAAGCCTATCCTCACCCCATTCAATTATTTTGATTGGAAAGATGATATGGAGATCATATTACGTTCAAAAGGTTACTACCGAGTCACTATTGGTCTTGAATTGGAGCCAAACAATGTATCAGATCGAACCAAACACTACAACAAGCTTGATGAAGCTTATGGTCTTCTTTGTCTCTCCATCTCCAAGGATCTTCACTTCCATCTCAGCGGATTGAAGACTCCAAAAGCCATATGGGAGCAACTTGAAACACTATTCGGCAAGCAGGATGAGCTTAGGGCTTTTCAATTAGAGAATGAATTGATTGGCCTTAATCCTGAGAATTTCGAGACCATCAATGAATTCTTCACAAAATTCAAGAACTTGAACTTGCAATTGAAGAACAGTGGTGTTATCAAAGAGGATAAACAGTTGATCCTCTCCATTCTGAGCAAGCTTGGGAAATATTATTCGGTATTTGTCTCTACTTTCAATTCCGGTCGGCTAACTACCCCGAATTGGAAGATGCCTACCTTGAATGCCTTCATTGAGTCCGTTACAAAAGAGCATGACAAGTTGATTCAAATGGGGTCCATAAGCTCCAAACATTCAGCCCTATTTGTTCAAGGACCCAAGATCTCAAATGGTAAAGGAAAGCTAAAGAAGGAGAAGCCCAAATTCGAGCCTCACAAGCAAAAAGACAAAGGCAAGCAAACGGATGCACCATCCAGTTCGAAATCCAAGCAAAATGGCAAAGAAGGTAACCAAAAATCTAAATGTACTTATTGTAACCGTGGCTTTCATCCCGAAAGTTCATGTATGAAGAAGACTATAGATCAAATGGCCCTCCTTTTGGAAAAGAACAACATAACCCTTCCTGACGGTGCAAGGAAGAAGGATCAGAATGACGATCATGAAAGAGGACAAGCACTCATGGCAACGGTTTCGAAGCCCACTACTCTCTTGATAGATTCGGGTGCATCAAATCATATGGCTGCAAATATTGATTCCTTTTCCTTATTCGATCCAAACAGCTCCATCCCCATCCATTTGGGAGATGACTCAAAACTTTCTTCAAAGGGCAAAGGTACGATTCATGTAGAACATGGATGCTTTCAGAATGTTCTCTATGTGCCTTCCTTAGCTTCGAATCTCCTTTCTGTGTATCAAATGACACATACTGGTGAACCAAAGCAAGTCACATTCAGCCCTAATACAGTTGAAATTTCTGATATCAAAAGTGGAAGACTAGTTGCGGTTGGAAAGGCAAACCACACTACAAAATGTTATGAGTTTTCGCACTTTATTCCGCTTGCAAAGCCCACTGCTCTTCGCACACATGGTAATGAGGTTAGTAGGCTTTGGCATTAAAGATTTGGACATCTAAATTATAAGTATTTTCTGCTGCTATCAAATAAATCCATGGTAGATGGGCTTCCACAACTCCGTTCCTCAAAGGGAATATGCACCGGTTGCATTATTGGGAAGCACCCCGAGCACAGATTCGACCGCGGCAAGGCTAGCAGAGCCTCTACTATTTTGGGATTGATCCATTCTGATATCAGTGGTCCGCTGCCCCATATGTCATTAAATGGTTCAAGGTATGTTTTGACATTTATTGACAATTTTTCCCGCTTTACATGGGTATTCTTTCTCAAAAACAAGTCAGAAGTGCTTGGAAAATTCAAGGATTTTAAGGCTTCTGTTGAGACCACCACTGAGAGCAAGATCAAAGCTCTTAGATATGATAATGGTGAGGAATATATCAAGTCCGAGTTGCTTCAACTTTGTGCCCAAAGCGGAATCAAGATCCAACATACAGTTCCCTACACACCCCAGCAGAACGGTGTAGCGGAAAGGAAAAACCGGTCACTGAAAGAGATGGCTACATGCATGATTGAATCAAAAGGTTTGGCTGCAAATATTTGGGCTGAAGCAATCAATGTTGCTGCATATATACAGAACTGTGTTCCACATTCATCCGTGAAAGGTATGACTCCTTTCGAAGCATTCTTTGGTCACAAACCGGATGTGTCAAATTTGAGAGTTTTTGGCTCTACTGCATGGGCTAGAATCCCTTCTGAGAAGAGACGAGCTTTGGATCCACAAAGTATCGAGTGCATATTTATAGGATATGGGGAAGAATAAAAAGCATATAAACTCATGGATATCAGATCTAAAAAGATATTCATAGAGCGCAGTGTGCAGTTTGAAGAACCGCTTCAAGAATTGCAACTAGTCGAGGAAAAGACTGCCGATTCACCGCCTTCACCAGAAGAAGATCCGAGCAGCGATAATGAAGGTATGAGTTCTGATATTTCTGATATTGTAGCAGCATATGATGATCATGACATATCAGGTTCGGAATCCGATCATTATGATCCTCCTCAGTTACCAAAGTGGGCCCAAAACACTCTACAATCTGCTGGTTCTAGTCTTGGAAATCCTGCTGATCCGAGACGAACAAGAGGAGACTTTCAAAGAGCAGGTATGGCTCTTTCTATTGCTGATCCATTTCTTCCTGAGATTTGTTATTTGATGGCTGTTTCAGATCGTCAATCATACTATTCATCCCATCGAGATCCGAGATGGAAAAGTGCCATGGATGAAGAGTACAGTTCTCTTCAAAAGAACAATACATGGGAGCTAGTTTCTCTTCCACCTGGAAGAAAATTAGTGAAGTGTAAATGGGTCTACCGTACTAAAGTTGCTGCTGATGGCACTATCAGCAAATATAAAGCAAGGTTGGTAGCAAAAGGTTTTTCCCAAGTCCAAGGAGTGGACTACACAGAGACCTTTGCACCGGTTGCAAAGATGGATTCCATCCGCCTTGTTTTAGCTATTGCCGCATCCAAGCACTAGGAAGTGCACCATATGGATGTGAAGAGTGCATTTTTACATGGAGACCTTGCTGAAGAGGTCTATATGCAGCAGCCAGAGGGTTATACATCAGATCCATCATTGGTTTGTAGATTGAAGAAGTCTTTGTACGGGTTAAAACAGGCCCCAAGAGCTTGGTACGCAAAGATGGACTCCTTCCTTCTTTCTCAAAATTTCCAAAGATGCAAATTTGATCCGAATGTCTATCTTCAGCGAGTTAAAGGTAATTTGTTGGTTATTTTACTTTATGTTGATGATCTGCTTATTACTGGTAGCACACTTACTTCAATAAACAAGCTAAAATCTACCTTAAATCTAGCTTTTGACATGAGCGATTTGGGCTTGCTGAGTCAATTTTTGGGCTTGGAGATAGCTCAAAATTTTGATGGGATCACTATATCTCAGCAAAAATATGCTTCCGACCTGTTATTGAAGTTTAATATGGCTGAATGTAAGGAAGTCCCGTTCCCATTCCTCTCAGGAATCAGTCTTGAGGAGGGAGATTCCACACCGCTTGCAGATTGCAGTATGTATCGACAGTTGATTGGTTCACTACTTTATTTGACACATTCACGGCCTGATATCTCATATGCCGTGAGTGCCATGTCAAGATATATGCAGCAGCCACATGAGCTCCATTGGCAAGCAGCCAAGCGGATCTTGCAGTATGTGCAAGGTACGAAACAGTTTGGCATACATTATGCTGCAGATTCTGAGCTAGATTTCATTGGTTTTACTGATTCAGATTGGGCAGGTGATAGCATTGATCGGAAGTCCACTTCCGGTTATGTTTTCATGATTGGTCATGGTGCTATTTGCTGGTCCAGCAAAAAGCAAGCAGCCATTGCACTTTCTTCAGCAGAGGCAGAGTATCGAGGGGCAGTCAATGCCTGCATTCAGGCAGTTTGGTTGCAGGGTATTCTTTCCGAGTTTGGTTTTGGTGGCACTACTTCGACTGTCCTATTTTGTGACAATCAAAGTGCTATCAAGATCTCCACAGATCCAGTTCAGCGGTAGAGGACCAAACACATTGAGATTCATATGCATTACATTCGACAGTTGGTGCACGACCGCACTATCATTCTGCAATATTGCCCTACTGATGAGCAAATTGCAGACATCTTCACCAAGAGCTTCACTGAGAAGAAGTTCTCTTACCTCCGTTCACTGTTGGGGGTGAGTTCCATCATGGTGGAGACAGATTGATTCATTATTATGCTTTAGCTTGAGGGGGGACTTTATTCCCACTGGGTTTTCCCTCTTTCCTCACTTAGTTTATTTTCAACATTTTTTGGATTATTGTATTGGGGTGACCTTTGGTCTTAGTTACCAGGGCCCCACATTATTTTTAGTTGGCACATCATAGTCTAGCTTGAGGGGGGGTGTTCGGATATCCACATCATCTATTTCGGGATACATCATCTATTTCAGGATCTTGCATGATCTATTTCAGGATATGCAGAATCTAGGGTTTTGCATGCACAGGCATGCATCCCAGTCACCAGTTTGATGCCTCCAGCACCTTATCCACCTTCTTCTAGCACCCGGGAGCCACTTACCACAGAGTTTTAGCCCTCCTAAGCTGAAAGGCACCCACTTCTCACCTACTGCCAGAGAAGGGCGCACTTGTTCACCTACCACTGCAGTTCCACTTCAGTTACATTCAGTTAGCTCCGATTCTCCCTGATTTGAGGCTAGTTTCACTCCCGACTGACTGTATCACTTCCGTTTGACCTCCAGTTCGATTAGGTGACTTGTTCTGACTTCAGTTAGCCTCCCATGCGCCCCCACTGAGCCTCCAGATCCTATATCAGTGCTACACACTTCAGTGACATTTATTACACTCAGTTAGACTCAGATTGACACTTGGATGACTGGTTGTTGTGATTGATGAGCACCACCGATGATTGATGAGGACTCCTAGATAGATTCAAGCTACTCCATTCAGTGATTCGAATGACCTCCTTAGGCAATTCGAATTGCTCAGTCATTGTGACAGTTTGTATTGTAATTCATTCACCCTTTCTGGGACAGAGAGCACTGCTGCATGTTTTGCACAGTTTTGCACCATATTTTCTATGTTCATCTGTTGTGATTTATTTACTTGTTCATTAGATCTGCTGTGACTAATTTTACACTTCTTTGTAAATAGAAGAATTCGAATCTAGAGAAAATATACACTCTTTAATAAAACCAAGCACTTCAACAACTCCTTGTAAATAGATATTACTAGAGTCAGAAACACTGTTATTTCTAGAGAAGAGTTGCTCATGTCCATCAGAGATGACTACTTTCCTTCTAGCCTATGAGAAAAGATCTCCAAGGAGCATCATCTTCATGTCCACTTGCATATTCTGCATCATTTACTCCCAGTCCATCATTACCAGCAGTTGGCCATGACTTATCCTCCCTCGGAGTTGTTTTTAAACCTTGTGCAAGCAAAAAACTTGCAATAGCTATTAGATCCTCTCCTCTAGTCAGTGACCTACCTATGGAAATATAGCATTTAGTTGATTCTATAGCATATGGAAATATAGCATTTTGTGAAGGATAGGGTAATTGTCTAGAAATAAAAGATACACGCATTGTAGGAGGACCCCTTTCAAGAGAAAACTTGACTTCTATAAAACTCATACAAATCTATGCACATGGTTAACAACTTTTTGGAGAAGAGATCAGCTCCCAAACTACCAAAACTGTAGCCAATATCCAATAGTGTGTGAACCTGCAACAAACAGGAAGAGTCAGAAAAAAGATTGCTAATAAACAAAAACAAGTGCTAATAAAACTAACGTGAAGGATGCAGACATTATGAGCACAAATTGCAAAGGAGAGTTGTGTTTATGGCCTCATTGTTTCTATTTACAAGCATAGAGTAACTCTTGAAAAGAAGTGAAGAAGATCAAGTGATACTAGAGTATATTTTGCTTATAATGGTGTATTACAGCTTATTTTCATCTCTTCTATTATCTTTAGAAATTTATGCTTTTAATGACAATATATGTATACAGTGAGGATGGTGCATCGTGACATGTTGATTTGGACCAGTTAATGATTTCTATAAGTATAATTGATTTAGTTTCTAATACCACTTTTACTTTAAGAATTTAACATTACCATTTAGTATTTCCAAATATACTGAGTAACTGAACAAAGCATATTTTTTTCCAAACAACTCGGCCGGTTCAGGTTTAGGTCCAAGTCAGCTCAGTGTTCACAGTTACCAAAGGAGGTTCAACCTTTAAACCATTTGAAATTGGTCCACTTGAGGGGCCTCTCAAAATTCCCACTTGCTAATAGTTTGTTGCACACCAAAACTATCCACTCCAGGGCTTGCACCATCCAAAGAAATATTTAAAGGGAAAAGCTTAGCATTGTGTTATTGTTTATGGTAGATCCAACATTTGAACATATTGTTCTCAATTTCCAAATGTCATGTCACGGTTTCCCTAGAATCTCCAACTGGATAGATTTTGGTATAACTACTGCTTAGGTCCACCCCCACACAAGTTATAGCACATGTGATAATATTCATTGCCTTTTTTTCCAATACCAAGTCAACATACTTGCCTAAGGTATTCCCAATATTTTCATAGATCTCATTCCTCTAGAGGGGAGCCAATAAAATTTGAAGTGGAACCCACACCAAAGTTTTTTGAAGCGTCTTGAAGCATTAGGTATGCCCTTAGGCCTTGTTTTGGATTTAATTTTTTCCAGATGCTTAATGCAATTTGCAATCTGCTTGAACCACAGTCCATGTTCATGACTTTCGCCCATTTTTTCCCTTTAGCTTGACTGTAATTTAAATTTCCTCAATGTTTTGCATCCTTGTAGAGTTCTTCTTCTATTTTATCAACCTGGAACCAGTAAAACAATGCTTGCAAATGCTATTGCCACAGAAGCTAGAGCAAATTTTATAAATTTATCAATATCAACAGCTGTCTCAAAGGTGTGGACATTATTTTAGATTTTGTTTATCATGAGCCTTTAGATTCTGTGAGTTTAAGTGATCTAGTATACTTTGTTGTATTTACAGCGGTTTGGTGAAGCAGAGAAGTATGTCATAGTAGTGTTTACTTTAGCTAATAGAATAGCCCCTAGTGTTAATTTTATTGATTAGGTAAGTTTGGATTAAAGGTAAGCATTTGGATTCAATTTTTTGATGTAAGCATATGAATTCAAATATTTTTTTTGTAGGGTTTCTATCTATTGGACGGGGAAATGTACTCCCTGTCATGAGTGTGTCTACTCCTTGTCATGACTGTGTCTACACCCCGTGAAATGAACTGAACAAAACCCTTGTCAACCAGCTACTAGCACCTTCACCATCACCTGCTGAGACCACTAAGACAGATCCTTTGTAAAATCCAAGTTGTCCCACAAAACCATCGACTGGCCTAAGTGCTGTGAAATCCCAGGATAGAGAAGCGAACTCTAGACTCAAGGTAGTGAACCTGGAGCTCTCATGGAGAAGCTGCGGATTGATAAGGTGAGAATACTAGAGAAAAAATAAAACAATTGTCCATAAATCATGGTGACAAACCTCGATCTTCCTCAAACCAGTTAAACCACCAATTTTCATAATCTCAAGCTTTGATAGATCATTTAATAGCTTTCTCCTCGTATCACTACATTGTGTATCAGTTCACAAGTGCATGAGGATGCTTTCATTACTAGGAGTTATGGAGATATATAGATTTGAAGCAAGCTGGACAAAACCCATCATAGCTTGCCCCTTCAACTTGCCATTAGTTGTGAAATTAGTCCCCAATAACCAATCCCATTTCTAATATGTACCTCCTAGTTATAGATAAGACATCATCTTAGTAGCCATATTGTCTAGCTCAACCCTCAATATTATTGAGAAGGAAGCATGCCTAATAAACTTACAAAAATGATGATCTTGTCTCTCTTTTATTTACCAAATGATTTTTATTCTGGGATATATCTCCTCCTTCAAAATTATTCCATTGACCTTGTTGGCCTCCTTGTTGCACCAAGAGGTGTGTCTACAAGCCAGGTAGGGGAGATACCTGTTACTTCAAGTGTGTGTGTGTAACCTCAAGGTGAAAACCTCAATGTTTATGAACTCTCAAAGACTTTAAATACGTTGAGTTTTTTTATCCCTCTCATTGTTTAGTAGATCTAGGGTTAAGATGGATCTCTGTTAGTCTAGCTCTTCCACAATTGGAGTTGTATGTGCCTTACCTCTCTGTTTTATCTGCTCACCCTTTCTTGGATTGTCTTTATATAGCTCTGTTTTTACCTTTAATGTTTCTGGAATGCTTGCTTCAAATTCACGAGGTTGATAAAGCTCATCTCATTCTGCATGGAAAATATCAACCCATTAGTGAATCTTGTAGCCATTATTTGAGGTCCCTTGGATAAATTCATCCTGGTATTTTAATGCAATTATATCATACATAATTCATTTTTAAATATGATGAGAAAGTGATTAGAATAATTCATAAAGTGTGCAAAATCAAACACAACCCCTTAGAAGAATGTGCAAACGATGTGAGCGACGCTTGGTCCAATTCGCATTGGAGGCCCACTTTATAAAGCTTATGGGCCAACCCACAAACCATGGATATAACATCCATGCATCAAACCAAGCTATATAAGGTAGCTCGTTGCCTTGACTAGTCAATGCTTTGCATGCTATGCTATACAAAATTCAGTTGAATCCCCCTCCATGCTGGACATCCATACGCCACAAACCTTCACTCAACAACACATGCGTTGATTTTCATTAATGCAGCCGACAATTATTTTCTCCAAATTGCGCCGAAGTTGGAGTTTGATCGCGTAATAATGATGAATCATGTAGCTTGATCAGTAAGCAAGAGAGATGGCAACCCCAGTCAATTAATCAAACCATAAGTTTGTTTTCCAATATGTGACCGTGGCTTGGCTATTGCTGTTATCATTGTTTCAGTTACCTTCAGTTGAAAATGATCTGGTTTTCTACTGGCACCTACTAATACAACCTTCAAAGAATGAGAAGAATCAATACCTATTTTTTTTTATTGCATACTCCTTGTCGAACCCCTGCAAATATCTTTCATTTGATCTACACATGAGTACCTTTCCCTTGATTGCATATGTAAGGGGATGATGATGACAAGTGTTTCAACATGTTCGATTTGAGAACCATGTGAAACATCTAAAGGCATAACGCCACAAGTTTGTTGTCTCTTATCCATTTGAGGACCCCTTTATGATTGTATAACTTGATTACCCAAATTGATATGATGTTCAGAATCTTCAAGTATTAATCCTAGGGAAACACTCCCTTACCTGTTTGTAAGTGTTCATGTTCCCAGACATCAAATTTGATCTCTGACTTTATCATTTGGGTTACATATTCCATCACATTACCACATTAAACTCTTCTTCTTCCAACCTTTTCCCCTTGTTTCCTGATTCTAATTTTGTTTTCAATAGTGTTCCTCCAATTGATAGTGTTTGGGAGATAAAACAAGGCTTAAACATCCCCAGACTACTCAAGTGTTATCCCAGACTTGGAGCTGATGAATTTTGATGCCCTTGGGAGGCCGAAATGTGCCCAGACATCCATATTTAGTGCTGTCATAGTGCTCAGACTTGATAAATGACCTTCTTTATTACTATTTATGTGCCCAGATCAACCTAGGACTACCCAAAATGCCTCCTCTCAGCTATTTAAGAGTGACATTTCCCATAATGCTGCTAAGACACTCAGAATGTTGGTGTACCACAAAAATTGTCCAAAATTCATCTTTCGTTCCTAGGAACCATGCTTCTTCTACCCATACTTATTCTCAGAAATTTCAATATTCATCCCACAAAAGCTCCAAGTATCCACCCATGCAAATAGGGAGGAACACCCTCCCACTGCCTTGAGTTCCCAGAGTCCCATTACCAAATTCTCCTTGACTTTTGAGTGTTAGGAGAGATGTGGTAGATGGTTAGTTTCCACCCATCCCCTCATCACAAGTTCAATCCGAAAGAGCTTATCAAACAATGCATTAGTTCCTTCTCGAAGTTCGATGACCTTATTGGGGAGTCCTCTTCTTCTTCCTCCCCTCATTTTGCTTCTTCTTCTAGACCTGATGTGCTTTCACATCAACATATTTTGTTCGACATGGATTTTGTATTAGTTTTATCTCTTATCACTATTGTCTGTCTCTTTAGCTCATTTTCTTTTTGTCTTAGGAGTTATTTTTACATTTCAGCTATATGTACTTACATTAGTTATATCTCTGAGTCCCATTGACCTAATAGTTTTAACTTTTTTCCAAGGAAAACCTCATGGGAAAACCCAAGGGATACTTCCCTACATTCATGGATAATAAACCCATCAGCATAGACTTGTGTGCCTCACCCAAGGGGATTCAAATTTGGCACCTACTGGCATCGAACTAGCACGGAACTAGCCAAATGCCCAATAACATTGGCAACAACTGGTTGCGGTAACCCCTTGGGCTCCCATTGACCTACTATTGTGGTCACTGGACACTGGACAGTAATAAAATTATCTTATCTTATCTCATCTGTTGTCCACTGTTTTCTCTTTATATTGCCTTCTGTTCAATTTGATATCAGTTTCTGTTGGGTATTGTGACTCTAGTTTCTTTTATTTTTTACACAAAAAAAAATTCATAACTTTATTAATGTAACCAAGTTACACTCTTAAGATGTTTCAAGAGCATGCCAGATATCAAGAGAGCATACAAACAGATGTTGTAGAAAAAAAAACATATTCTACAGCATATTACATATGTGAGTTCAAAATACTTTCTTCCAGATATGCCTACTATGCCAACTTCCCTATATAGAAATACCTTATATGAAATTATCCAATAAAAATGTTATTTATGAGAAATGACCTATTAATTACAGACATGGATAGATAGGGGGAAAACCCTGTGTCATAATAAGCTCCAAAAGAAAGACAAAAATATCAAAAATATCTCTTGTGTCTTTTATACTTAGCTAGTTCGTGAGATTAGGTCTAGTTTAGGGATGAATTATGTTAGGGTTTTTATTATGCATTACTACTTAGGTGAAAATTCCTAGAAGAACATGGATTTTAAAGTTTGTGTTGGGCATGTTCTATTAATATTTGGTGAATCCAGATTTAAAATCTGCACATATCCCACTTTCTATGGCCCAGGAATTGCCCCTAATTCGAGTCTTTGACATCTTTGGTTTGAGAACTGCTATATGGTAAAATATTTTTTATTTTTTCAACAATTTCTGGATATGCACAGCTTATATGGAAAGGCAATAAACTCAGTTATGAATTGCCTGTTTTTCATATCAAGAAGGATGTCATTCTACATGTAGGTGTTATCATCCTTCAACTCACCTTAAATGCATACTAGAATTGCATCAAACTTATGCATGTTGTAGAAAGAATCTAATTGTGCTATTTGGGTAATTTTCTGTATGATGAAAGATCAAACCATACACATGAGTGGAGAAAATAGTGGTAATAATCAATGCTTTACTTTAAAATCATAATTCAAAATTTGATGAACTGAAGTCCAAAAAATTATTTTTAAATAATTGCTTAAGATCTAAACTCTAAACCCTTCCCTTTTGTTTGTTCTTTCTAGGTTTGAGAAAGCACCTGGAGACGTTTTTTTGCTTTGTTGATCAAGATGATGATGGAGAAATTGAACAACATGAAGCAACAAAGGTTATAAATAAACTTCTTTACACTGTCTTATTAGGGCAATTGTGTTTCCTCCTATATTATTTCTGTTTGATTGCATTAATTTCTTCAACAACAAACATTTGAGGTAGCTTTGCCTGGAAACTAAAATCTTCCAATGAACCATTCCCGATGATTTCGAAATAAATATTGTCATCTTAAAACTAGTATGCTATTATTGGGTATATATTTCTTTGTTTTGTTCATTATGCTCTATTTGGCGTGTAGTGTACATGGGACAAATGTGACTTTCTTTGGCGGGATTTGATGTTGATCACTTGGTGTTATGACATTCTAGAATCAGTTTCCAGAGTTGCTTAAAGCATCAACAAGAATAACGAGCGTATGTTTCTGTGCGAAGAAATCTGCTGCTATCCCATACTCCAGAACTTTATAGGTTTCATCCATTTTTCCATCATACAAAGCTCATTTATGAGTTTATTATAAGTAAAATTATCTAGAGAAACCCTATTTTGAGTTTAATTGAAGAATTCCATTTCAATTACAACAAAATTTCCTCTCCAAAAGAAACGAATGGCCACATTGATAATGATCATGTCGAGGAATTTTTTTTTTCCACGACATCACCCATAGTAGTGTCCATAGCGTTGTTTAGGAAAGAAACCACATTGACTGTATGTTGAGAAACAACTTATAAATGAAGTTAGATTGAGACCCCAATGACCTTTCCCGTCCAAAACTGGTATGCAATTATAAGCTATTACAACAGTGCCGTATCCCTATGATGGGACTTTTTTTACATTAGTGCTTTCTCTTGCCATGTGTGGGTTTTGTGAATAATCCCACATTGCTATTGATTATGAGACAAATGTGGTTTATGAGTCATTACCTGCACCAAAATCTTTGTCAATATGGAATCTGGCTTAGAGGTGCAAGTCCCTTCCTGGGTTGATGTGTTAGGATCCTCCCTCATTGCAGTGCTAACATTGCTGGTCGTATTGGTGTCATGCCTTATAGGCCCTCTAGGGATTGTTGTTGTTATCTATATGATGTCCATAATTACAATATATAAGCTACTAGTACAACTGTACATCCCCATGATGGGATTTTGTTCCACACTAATAATTCCTTATGTCCTCTCTAATCCCTAGCAGGTCTGATAACATTCCCAAATAGATGGAGTTGACTTTTGATAATATTAATGCCATCTCATGTGAATCCACTAGGGTTGAAGTTATTTTTTTAGAACTAAGGAGTACAACAAAATGACCTTTTTTATTTTAAAGAGTTGTTATAAGGGTCACCTGAAACAATAGTGTCACGAGACACTTTTGGATCAATGGTAATAGTTACTTTACAACATTACAGTCCAAACACCAATTCTCTCAAACTGTCATCTATGATAGATCAGATGCACATCTAGTATTTTCTCAATTGAGAACTTAGTTTTATGGCAATGGCAGTGCAGAAGAAGGAAAGTTGAAATATTTCTTTTAATTGCTAGAAGAAGCAGTTAGTGTTTCCATACAGTGATGTGTACCTTCTTGGTTATCTGATGGTAGCTGAATGACTGAGTTTCCCTCCTTATGTTTCTGACATTGTGAAATAGATTTCAATGGGACAGTATGAGGCTAAAACAACTTTAGATGCACATGTAAATGACAAGCTCATGAAAAAAAGAACTCGAAACTGGAAAAAGGTATAGGAAGCCTGAGAAAAGATAACAGAATTGCAAGGAAATTTAATTTAGAATCAATAAACAAAAGGAGGAATTGGGCCAAGGGTAAAAATGAACATACTATTATCACAACCAGAAGAAATACTCTCAGATACAAACTTTATGAAAAGCAAGAAAATAGAATCCCAAACTAAACTAAAGCAAAAGATCTTAAAGATAGAGAGTAAATACATTGAAACTTTTCACTTCAGGCATATCATTGGAAAATATATTTCATTGTTTTGAAGTTAGATTACATATTGGGATTACCATAATTTTTATGTCCAAGGAGATCAATGTCAAGCAGGATGAGATCTAGATAAAAAAATTCCTAGTTCCAGTGCAAACGTTTTGTTTACTTGTTGAATTCTACAACAATATACAAAAAAATTGTCAAAATGGTTGGTGGCTTGGTTTGATATGACTAAAGTGGGACAGTTATAGCTCAAACATTATGGAGTACAGGGTACAACACATGGAAGTAGTATATGATGTGAGACTTGAATCAAACAACAGAGAGATTCATCAAATGAAGGCATCTATTGAGATGGACTACCTTTTTCCTAGCACATTCCAACTTATGCTGAAAAGGATTAAATCTCTCTACTCATAAATGGCAATGGAATTCCTTAAACAAAGTTGATGTCAATTTTGCAAGACTTTGAAGATCATGGTTTTGAAATACACCAAATACTTATATAACATTTAGATTCTCCGTATCAGTACAATTCAATTACATATAGGTCCATAATGACATTAACAGTATTTATATTATATTGGACTCACGCTTTTTGTTCTATATTTGAAATTTTCTTTGTCAATTCTCCTACACCTTGGACAAAATACTGAAACTTGTAAAATATAGGTAAAATCTTAGATTACAGCTTTGGTTTGTTACTAAATAAACAATCGATATTTTTGAGGGGAAAACCAAATGAAGACAACTAAATGGCTATAGGATACATCCGTCATAAACATAGCATTTGGTTTCTTACAGATGTTATATCGCTTAAGTGGGACAGTTATGAAATGAACATCATCAAGTACAGGCTGCAGCACATGGTAGTGGTATATGATGGGAGACATGAATCAAACACCAGAGAGATTTATCAAATGAAGGAATCTCTTGAAATGGATTGCCTTTCGCTAGCACATTGCAACTTATTCTGAAAAGGATAAGAGCTCTTTACTCGTAAATGGCTATGGAATTCCTTAAATTAAATTGGTGTTAATTTTGCAGGACTTTGAAGATCATGGTTATGAAATACACCTAATATTTTGATAGAATTTAGATTCTTTGTATTGATACATTTTATGGTATATAGTTTCATAATGACATTGACTTTAGTTATATTGATATTGCATGCGAAATTTGTGTTCTATATTTGAAGTTTTCTTTGTTGATTCTCCCCACAAAATGGACAAAATACTGCTACTGGTAAAATATAGGTGAAATATTAGATGGCATGGTTTGCTTTGTTTCTGAATAAACAATCAATTTTATTGTGGGGAAAACCGAATGAAGACAATTGAATATTTATGCAATACATCTGGCACAAACATAGGATTTGGTTTCTTACATGCATTATATTAAATTCTAGCTTTGCACTTTCTAGAAGTGATAACAGTTTCCTCCAAATTACAAATGCGATGATAAATAGGTGGAAGTATTAAAAAAGGTTGATGGATAGATACTAATGCATGGGAAAAAGAGACTTCTCATGAGGATGGCAGTTAAGATCATAGAGAAATAACAGTAAATGCTATGTAATTTTAAAACTAATTTTAGGGCCTGTGGTTGTAGGGGGTAGAAAATGAGCATGGAAATTCCTCTATGCAAACTCAAAGTACATCAAGGAGAGCATTTCTTTCAAGCAGGACAACTGTTTCAGCTGAGACTGGTGAACAATCTCGATCACTAAATAATTTTCTTCCTTCCAAGTCTTCGTTCGTCAGGTTTTGTAGTTGAGCCCAAGAGATATTCAATATCTAGAAATCCATCTATGAGGAGTCAACAAGAATTGTCTAAGGAATTTCCATCTTCTCTCTGTAGATTCACAACATAGGAGGTGATCTATTTTTTTAATTTGTGTGAGAGCAGTTATATAGTGGAGTTTCTATTCAAAAATGGAATATGCTTTCCTGATCATCTAAAAGTTCCATTATGTGCCAACTTCTTAAAATGAAATAGTTGTTTAAGAGGTTGCTCATGTGATATAAGGGGCTAAGGTACAAGTGATGTTGAGTTTCTTGGAATTTGCAGACATTAGTTCTGTAATGTGCAAGTAAATAGCAAACTAGTGTGTATGTAACTAGGCAATATTTCCTTTGTTGCTTCTTGCAGCTATTGATTTGATTCTATGAAATTGTTGAAGGCTATAGTCTATTTGCAGTGGTTGGAATGAAATTATGGATGTGAGCCTAAATGGCCATATTGGATTTGGTTATTTGACCTCTTAAGATGAACTTCAAGTTTTCATTTACCAAGTCTTGTCAGAAAAGCTATGATCCATTATTCCTTGGTAGAAATAATCCTATGTTTAGAAGTTCATGCCATCTCTGAAAATGAGAAGGATTTAACATTTATTCATCATAAAATGAGAAGCTATTTCATGGATTTTATTATAGTTTCTCATGGGAATATTGGTAAACATTGTTTGTTGTAAGGGACCTTTTCTTGTCACTAGCCTTGGAGAAATTTCTCAAAGTCTAAAGATATCAAAGGACATTTTCCCATATGGTTGTCTTAATATGAAATATAATCGTTTGTTGATTTGCATTATTTTCATAATTTATATTAAAATAAATATTGCCATTGTTATTACAATACATAATCAGTTGGAAAAGGAAAAATTCACTACCCAAAAGGGCCTTGCAGGCTTGCACCATAGAACAGATCTAATACGTGCAAAATAAGCCTTATTGGGCCTTAGTCACTAACGCTACTACAATTCGATCATAACATGTTTGATGGACCAATTTATCAGTGTTAGACAAAAGACTATTGGGATGGTAGTCATCATCATAATCAGATTGGAATTAGTTGCTCTGTATATTCTTGACCTTTAAGTTCCAGTTTCTTACTAAGCTGCTGGAGGTGGTGTCTCATCTTATTGGTGACCCTTTTTCTAGAATTTTTCAAGATGGTGTTAATAGTTAGAAATTTTATTCTCATATAAATCCATAAGGAATTATATTTAAGGGTGCTAGCTCAATGGTAGAGAACCTGCCTTATAGGCAGGAGGTTGGTGGTCTGATTCATCCATGCCCTATTTATATTCGGAAACCACTAAAAAGAGATAAATGACTAAAACAACGACCAAAATTTACATATTAATGACCACCAGTACAACATGAGAGAGTGCCAAAATAAATGACCAAAATATGCATATAAATGACCACTTTTGAGTTGGCGATCACTAGTAGCAAATTAGCGGTCATTTGTCATGTGACAATTAATGACCAAATATATTACCAAATTAATGACCAAATATATGGCCACAAGATAATCTCTAAATGACCAAGCTAAATATGACCACATTTTTGGTTGCATGATATATGGACACTAATTTGCTACCAGTGGTCACCAACTCAAAATTGGTCATTTATATGCGGATTTTGGTCACTTATCTCTCATTTTGTACTAGTGAAACTGCTGTCCCTTAGGTCGTGGTTCCCAAAAGTCCCGGACCTCCTCCCAGGGGCTACTCTATAAGTATAAATGTTAAATTTTTAGCATTAATTCAATATACTCTAGGATCTTTACTAAGAGAATACCATGTACAGTATATCAATGCATATCAATCATATCAATCATCACAAGATGCAAACATAAGAGACAATAGACACACAGAGTTTCCGTGGGGAAAACCCTAAGGTGAAAAACCCCACAACTTCCTCAGAGATAGATAGAGCAATGATACAACCAAAGTACACAGAGATAGACTCCTCCTAGCAGCTGATCCTGCTCCTCACATGTGCGCCACTTTCCGAGTGAAGGAAGAGTGAGTTCTGAAAGTGATCCAAATAGAGATCGGGAGATCTCTATTTATACTTGTCCTGACTGCCCAATAAACTTATGGGGCCGACTTGTCTAGCTTAGCACAATAACCTCATGTTACATTAATCTGGACTGACCCCTTACAAGGTGGTCTAATAACCCATCGGAAAGTTAACACACTTGCGACACTTGTCAATACAAATGACGACACTTCTGTATAGAGGAATAATACATCTCTATAGGAGTACAATAAATATATGTATGAAATACATTCAAAATTTACATATACATCAACACTCCCTCTTAACTAGGAAGGTATTTCTCGACACATATCATCTAGCACAAGTCTTCTTCTCTGGATCATTGTCATCAATGCATCGTCCTCGAATCATCGTCATCGTCACTACTGCTGCTATCTCAATCAATATTTGAATCTACTTGGTGAGCTCCTAATATGGATTCCTAATGAGGGAAGCTATACCAAGAGCCTACTTTAAATGTCAACCCGGGGAACGTACGAACTTTAGAGATGCATGCACTATCTATGCTCTTATAGCATAATCTCTGTCACAGTTGGATGTCGGTATCTATGTTCTAAAGGTTGTCTACTAAATATGTAAAACTGGTTATGCTACGGAATTAAATACTGGAAAGTAATAAATCTATTTAAAATAATTAAAGTAGCAAAAGCAGTAAATCTATTCTAAGAAATAAAGATACCAAAAGCAGTAAATCTGTTCTAAGAAATAAAGCAGTAAATCTATTTTAAATAATTAAAATGTTGAAAGTGAAGGAGATGATCTTATGAAATTACTCAATGCATAATGGTAAATCTAGAAAATGAAAATGCCATAACAGATCTATTCTAACATTTGGGAAAACGAAGTCTGTAGTTACTTTATACCTATGGCTAGAATTCTAATCTAAACCATTTTAAATCCCAAGACTAACATTGAAGTACAATCGTTTCAAGCTATCCATCTACTACTAAAGAAATTGATCACGATGAGAAATAGTCAAAAACCTCAGATATAAACCATGATATTGGAAGCAAAGTTGATACACATGAAATCATTGATTCAAATATGCGTTGAAAGAAAGAACGTACAGGACTACTGAAACTTTTCTGTTGTACTACAGAATGTATTATAAACTACTACATAAATAATAAATTATTCAAGCACTTCCACATGCAATATAACTGTTCATCAATGTGAAACGCATAATTGGAAAATACCTACAAATAGGAATCTCTTGAACTACGTGTTGGAGGGGCCCTCCCCAATCCATACTTAGGAGAGAATAAAAACTCAGAAACGCTGGCTGGAATTAATCATCAATCTCTTATTAAAATATAAAATCCATGTCAAAACAAAGGTCTGTACTTCGCAGTATCGATAGGGAAGAAAACGTTAAAACAATGTTTTTCTCAAAATAACAGCAGGGGCCTCTCACTACCTGAGAGGTCCATATTTATATGATTTAATGATGATCCTAACTGATTATCAAAATTCCAATTCTTCTTGAAAGTGGGAGTGCGTCCTCTATAAATCAGGAAACAGGGCGTCGAGCTTGGTGATCGTTTAGTCTTCTACACGTCCATCCTTTAATGACCCTGAACCTGCTCAATCACGCTTGGTTTCCATATAATTATTTTATTTCATACGCATTCTAACATACAAGAATAATCGAGAAACAATTTCATTAAATAATTAAAGTAAAACACTTTTCCCACAATTGAGTGTGTTTCTTCGCCATTGCTTGAGCTGGATTGTGGAAAAAGGGTTATCAAATACCTGAAAATTGGACCCATCATTCTCTCCCCTACTTGAAGGATTCACCCATCCTTGGGTGACTTATTCAATTCATCGATGACCTCCCTGATATCCCATGCTACCACCTTAGGTGTCCATGCCTGCCTGTGATATCCAAAATTATGATCCTCCCTTGCCCATGCCTTCCTCTCTTCCTCCTCATTAATATGTTCTTTGAGGACTGGAGAAAGAAAGAATGGGGGATTCAACCTCATCCCGATCCACCTGAGTTGGTTTCTTGCCAGGGATTCTTTGCAGAGTGTGGTTTTGAAAAGAGCATCCTCAAGCCTGAGGGGAGAGTGGAGTTCTCTTCTTTTCATATCGTTTGCCACCTTGCTCCACCTTTCCCTGATGGACTCATTAAATTCCTTTTGTGTGCTGCGGAGTGTAATGTCAAAATGAATCACTGCCTCCTGTTGTTATGCAAGGAGAATGGGTATCAGTTCCTCATCCTAGGTGAGGATCCTGTGGTTATAGATTATCTCTTCAGGGTGAGTTGGCTCTGGTCTGATCATTAATGGGGTTTTCCATTTGGATGCAACATAGAGATGGTAGTCCTGGGCCCACTCAATTTCATGGTTCATCCATGAAGACAATGCCCTTAACTGGAAATCGCCCACATATGGGTTTGGCGACCAGTTGGGAGAGTTAAAAACTACGAAATTATGTAAGAAGAACTCACTCAATTGGTCGTTCTCTAGTTCTGTGGAGTTCAAAGATGCATCAATAAATTCTTTGGGAGTTCTTACCTCTATAGGGATTCCTTTCTTCAACCTCTGGAGCTGGAATTTGCCCCATTTCTCCTGTAAATAAACTGCATATACCGCCGACGATGGTCTGAGGTCCCGCAGTCTCTCATATATGCCAATAGTAGTGGAAAAAATATCCTTAAATGTGATAATCTCCTGTTCTTTCTTTGCTAATTCATGCTGTGATTCAACCAACTTTTCTTGCAGCACTAAATTCTTCTGCTCGGCCAGTCGGAGCTCTTCTGCATGATGCATCTTTAGGATTTGTGTCTTCTCGGCTGAGAATGGGGGAGGTGTGGCCTGGCTTCCTGGCCCAATTCTTAATGTTGCCAACTCATTTCTGATCCTTTCCAATTATGTTCGTGCTTTAGCGAGATGGGAAACGACCTCGGGGTCTTCATTACATTTTGGAGGGTTTTCCTGAAATTTTCCTTGCTCCTGTAAGCTCTGCACTTCTTCTTTATCCATTTCTTCTTCTGTATCTTGTTTTTCCTCTTCATTCCTTTCCTCTTCTTAATCCTCTTCTTATTTTTCTTCTTCGTCCTCTTCTTCATCTATAGTGGGATCCTTCTGATCTATAAAAGGATCAATGTCATCATCAGACACATTGGTAATCAGCTGGTTGGGTTCCCTTTCTTTCTCCTTGGAGACTCCGATTTTAGATACTTGCGTGAATCTCTTGCTGCACGTCTTTGTCCCCTGGCTACTTGTAGTAATATCTAGGTCTGATTTGGGGGAGTCCTCTTTGGAGTGTTTTATTTTGACCAAGGTGTCGGCCACACTGTCCAAGTCAATTTTTCTTTTTGCTCCTGATACAGAGGTGGTCTTACTTTTCGATTTAGGTGGCAAGGGCATAGTCCTCATTCTATGAACGTCCTCAGTAGATACCACGATGAACTCCTCCCAGGAGAGCTCTAGAATCTGACCTTTTAGCTCCTCACCAACTATTAGTTTGATCAGCCCATGATGGGCCAAAGAATCCTCTTTTCCCTTAGCCACCTTCCTACTCATCTCTGCTAGTGATTGGAGCAGGTAAAATAGAATGCTAATATTGTTGTTTGATGAAATGTGACTTCTGTGCCTGAGAAGCTCTAAAATACGAAAATGGAAAATGGGAACATAGCTTAATCTTCCAGTGCATGTAATATACCTCAGGACAATTGCAGCGATTTCATCCCATGGTGCTGGCATGGAGGGTCTTTTGACTCCATTTTTGTCTTTATCATAAACCTCTCCACGCTCAAAGAATGTTGCTTTTGCTATGTGGTTTTCCTCCCGGTCATTGCCGCTCCAATGCAGGCCCATTGGAAGACTAGTGTGTTTGGCTATCATGTCCTCATCCACTTTTATGCATAACCCCTTCACCCAAGTGACGTACTGTTCATCCTTAATATGCTTGAAGTTTCTTGCAAACTCCTGGGCTACCCCTGTATGGTATCCTCTCAGTCCAAGGATAAATGGCATCCAGCCTGAGTTGGGAATGATCTGCAGGACTCTCGGGATTTGATAAATGGCACTGTGATCTTTCGGTTCACTCTTTTTAAAACCCTTTGTCATTTTTAGAATCCTCTTTATAACTAGACAAAACCAGGGCTTTTGGAATGCATTTTTATACCTTTAACTTGGTCGGGCTTTGCCTATAGGCTCAAGGAACACAATGGTGGCTGCTTCTTGGGAATTCTGGGTGGTTACTTATATACAAAATCATGGAATATTATGCACCCTAATTCATTGCCTTTCTGCACCTATCCTTTCCATCATACTTGTACTTGCCACTTTTGATCCCCTATTTTTCATGATCGATCTCTGCCTTCTCATGATCAACCTCTGTACTTCATGTGGTGAAGGTTGCGGTCATGATTTGCTGAGGGTGATGGGACTTTGGTAGCAATCATGAGTTATGAAGGTCATTCCACCATGCCGCCGATTTGAAATGGAAGCTGTCCTCAGTTGACTAGAAACGAATGTATTGTGGGAAAATGTTTTACATTAAGAGTCAAATAAAATCATTTTAGAGATTACCTTGGTATGTATGCGTACCTGCATTGATGATCTGGTGTGTTTTTCATGCATGGTGGATTCTGTAGTATATTTTGGTGGTGTCTATAGTTGATTTCTGCATGTCAGTAGTTACATGCGTAGGATGCTTTTTTCCATTTTGCCCATTTTGAATTTGCTGAAGTATGTTCTTTTGAAAATTGTGCCAGTTGTTGATACGACCCAGGTGATCATGCTTTATATTTGGATGATTGCATGGTTGGATGTGATTGTCTCACTTGAATAACTTGCAGGCTAGCTTGAATATGTTTGAAAAAGGTTGGCATGGTGTG
This sequence comes from Larix kaempferi, assembly GCA_027924585.1. Lineage (NCBI taxonomy): Eukaryota > Viridiplantae > Streptophyta > Pinopsida > Pinales > Pinaceae > Larix > Larix kaempferi. The sequence continues at coordinate 2,427,473 of BSBM01000247.1, forward strand.
CCTTGAAGAATTCCATAGTAGATGATGACTGATTATTGAATGTAGATGTGGTTGGCTCGCTTGAATTGATTTCAGGCTCACTTGAAGAAATGGCAGCCTCGCTTGATACATTTTGCAGGATTGCTTGAATTGATGGCAGCCTCGCTCGAATCATTGTGCAGGATCGCTTGAATAGGTGGCAGCCTCGCTTGAATGCATATCCAGCTTGCTTGAATTGTCGTTGATGCACTGTAAACTTCCTGTTACCCTTTTTTGTTTTGGTTTTTTTTTTCTCTTTTTTTTGATATATGTTTTTCTCTTTTTTTTTTTCCTTTTTTTTCATGATATGCATTGAAGTTTACTGATTTGTAGCATGCTCTATTGGCATCAATTGTTGTTGGTAGAGTACTTGTGCAAATTCTTCTTTGGACTGTGGTTTTTTGTAGAGTTTTAGGCAATGCCCATTCACTATCATGGGGAACTCATCATCATAAATTGTAATAATTCTCACAGCCCCATTATCATAAATTTTCTGTATAGTGTAAGGTCCAAGCCATCTAGTGGTTAGCTTTCCTTTGAATGTGTGAAATCTGGAGTCGTAGAGTAATGCCCAATCACCTTCGTTGAATTTCTTATCCTTCAAATGTTGGTCATGCCATTTCTTTCTTTGTTGTTGGATGATTTCAGTATGTGTAAGTGCTTGTTGGCGGTGTTCATCTAGTTGATTTAGCTGTAGCATGCGTTCTTTTTGAATGTCTGATAGGTTCATATTTAAATCGACTGCAATTCTTAATGTTTTTACTTCAAATTCGATTGGTAGCATGACCTTCTTCCGATAGACCAATTCATAAGGTGTGAATCCTATTGTTGTTTTCCATGTAGTATTGTAAGCCCAGACTACTTCACTAAGTCTGTCAACCCAATCCCTTTTGTGAAGTTGGACATTTTTTGTCAAGATTCTCTCTAATTCCCTATTGGTTACCTCAGCTTGACCATTTCCTTGAGGGTGGTAGGAGGATGAATGTCTGTGATTTACATTGTTTCTTTTCATCAAGTCTTCAATTAAATTTGATGTGAATTGGGGTCCTTGATCAGAAACTACTTCTCTTGGCACCCCAAATCTGTGAAAGATCTGCTCAGTAAAGAATTTGGCCACACTGGTTTCATTTGCAGCAACTAGTGTTGCTACCTTTGTCTATTTTGTAAGGTAATCAGTGCATACAAGGATGTAGCTCTTCTAATTGGACTATGGGTTGAATGGCCAACAAAATCAAATCCCCACTTATCGAATTCCTCTAAAGAGATTTGTGGATGTAGTGGCATTTCTTGTTTTTGTGTTGTTTTTCCCATTCTCTGGCAATCATCACAATGGGACACATACTCATAAGCATCTCTCTGGAGTGTTAGCCAATAATACCCTATTTGCAAGATCTTGTAGGCTGTCCTTTTTGCAGCGTAGTGTCCTCCACAGGGTTCATTGTGGGTGGCATGCATTATGTCATGTACCTCATCTTCCCTAATGCACCATCTAAGTACTTGATCTGGTCCCTGTTTAAAAAGCATGCCCTCTATCCATGTATATGTGGCACTTTATCTTATTACTTTTGTCCTTTATTTATTGCTGTAATGTTCTCGAAACTGCCCGGATACCAAATAGTTTGCTATGTTAGCAAACCATGGGATTTTTATTGATATGGCAAAAAGGTGCTCAATAGGGAAGTTATCTGGAACCAATTCATTATCTTTCCCATGTGTTACTCTTGACAAAAAGTCTGCTATGACATTATGCTTGCCTGGTTTATCTATTATAGTGATGTCTAATTCATGTAGAAGTAGCATCCATCGAATAATTCTTGCACTGGAATTATGCTTGTTCATAAGATATCTAATCGCTAAGTGGTCAGTATGGATAAAACTTTGGTATCCTATAATGTAATGCCTGAATTTATTGATTGCATGTATGACTGCCAGAAATTCCTTCTCAATGACTGTGTAGTTTAGTTCTGCCCCAGCCAAATTTTTGCTTATATAGTATATCGCATAGGGTTTCTTGTCTTGTTATTGCCCAAGCACAGATCTGATGGCTTTATATGATGCATAGGTGTGTATGTGAAATGGAATTTCCCAGTTTGGTCCTTGAAGTATTGGTGCTGTGATGGTTTTATGTTTAATACTTTCAAAGGATGACATGAAGTTGCTTGTCCATATGAACTCATTATCTTTCGTGAGAAGTGCAAACATGGGTGTAGCAATTCTGCTATAATTCTCAATAAACCTTCTGTAGTATCCTGTCTGTCCAAGGAAGCTTCTCACATCTCTTTGTTTGACAGGTGGGGGCAGTGTTCTGATTACTAAGACTTTGGCTTGATCCACCTCTATACCTCTCTGTGATATATGATGTCCTAGAATAATTCCTTCTTCCATTAACATCCTTCATTTGTCATTGCTTACGCACAAGCTCATTTCAATACATTTCTTTAATACTAATTCAATATTTTTCAATGCCTGGTCAAAGCTCTGTCCATAAGGTGTGAAATCATCCATGAAGACTTCCATTTTGTTGTTCAAAAAATTGGAGAAAATATTCAGTATGGCTCTTTGAAATGTTGTTGGGGCATTACATAGACCAAAGGGCAGGACCCTATAGGCTTAAGTTCCCCATGGGAATGTGAAGGTCATCTTATCTTGATCAGCTGGGTGTATTAAAATTTGATTGTACCCACTGAAACCATCTAAGAATGAAAAGTACTTGTTTCCAGATAATGTATCCATCACTTGGTGTATAAATGGAAGTGGAAAATGATCTTTCTTTGTTGATTTATTCAGCTCCCTGTAGTCCACACAAATTCTCCATTTGCCTCCTTTTTTGGGCACTATGACTAGTGGTGAGATCCACTCACTATCAGATATTGGATAGATGAACCCTGCATCTAATAACTTTTGTAATTCCACCTTGACTATGTATTTTATTGCACGGTTCAGCCTTCTTTGTGGTTGCCTGATGGGAGTAGAACCTTCTTTGATGTAAATGTAGTGTTTGCAGATATCAGGATGTATTCCTTTCATATCTGCATATGTCCATGCAAATGCTTTACTTTGTTGTGATAGTATCTTCATCAATTTCTCTTCTTGCTCCAGTTCTAAATTGGAATTTATGTTGACTATTTTTTCAGGGTGAATTTCCACGACTTTTACCTTCTCAATCTATTCTGGCAGTACTTCTGTCCATAAGTCATCCATGTTTTGTTTTGAACTTTCACCTATTTCTGTAGAAAAAAATTCTTGAATAACATGATTGTTAGGAGATATATTTTGTATAAATCTATCTATATGGCCATCTTCATCTACTGCCTTTAAAGATATTGCAACATCAATTGTTAGGATAGGTCGGAGGTTGTGATTTGGTGTGTTCTGGTAATCATCAGTCCAATTTTGATATTCTAACTCTGAAGATTTCATTGCTGGTGGGTAGATTGTGATTTTCTTCCTGGTATGTCCACTGGTGATTGTCATATTTCCTGATCGGAAACCTATGTAAGCGTTCACAGTTGCTAACCAAGGTCTACCCAGGATAATTGGATAACCACTAAGTTTGCTTTTGATTTCGATTATTATAAAATCAGCTGGGTATTCCCAAGACTCGATATTGATCATAATGTCTTCTATCATTCCTTTGGGCTTCATAGTGGACGTGTCTACTAGTTGTAGTACCGTTGTGGTTGGTCTAACAAGTGATTGGAGTCTGAGGTATAACATGGTTTCCTTAGTCATGACATTGATCGCAGCTCCCAAATCTATTAAGCTTTTATTTATTTGCTTGTTATTTATGGTGACGTTTACTACAGGACTACTAGGATCAAGATATTTAGGATTTATTATGACACCTAGCATCAAATCGGCCAATTGTCCCACTACATTAATAGTTGGAGGGTCACGCTTTCTCCTTCTTAGCTTCTTTAGGCAATTTTCTCTAATGAATTTGTTGCAGATGGGCTCATCCCTTATGGCTTGCAAAATCGGGATTTGGATGTTTAGGTCTTTGAATTCATTTAAGATTGTATTCTCTTCCTCTTCTTTCGTATTCTGGACAAGTTTTTCTGGAAATGGGGGATTTCTGTTGTGTGGAAGTGGTTGGGTTTCGTCCTCGGGAGGTTTTGGTTCATCAAGATGCTGAACATAGGGTTATGATGTGTGGTCTTGAGATTCAGGTATAGGTTGGTGGATGTTGTGTGGGGATGTATTCAACAACGTTTTTCTAGATCGTAGGTTTATTTCATTTGTTTCTATGGTGTCTACAACATAAGTTGGGAATTGTGTGATATCAGTGTTATAAGCTTGCTGCTGTTGTGGGGGTCTATTATTATTAGGATTTGGAATTGGTTGGGATGGAATAGGTGGAGGTCTGGGGGGTGGTTGAGGTTGTGGGGGTCGCATAATAAGTGGTTGTTGTAATGGCGCCTTCCAATTTGATGGATGGGGGTACTGGTTGTCATAATTTGTGGTGGATGGAAAAGGTGGGGGGTATTGAGGATACGACGGTGGATAGTACGGCTATTGATAGGATGGTTGATATGCTTGCTGGTTTTGTTTCCATTGGTTTTGATTTGGTTGTCCTTGCCATGGAGTCGTTGCAGAGTTCCAATTTGGCTGCCCTTGATTATAGTAAGTTTGATTGCTCTGCTGATATAGCCTAACAAAATTATTCCTCCTATGATTTATAAAACAGAGTTGTTCTATTGTTCCTTCAGCTGCTGGGTCTTGAATAGCTTCCTTACATGAGGGTAAGAAGGGACATTTATCAGTGGAATGGTCATCAGTGCAGATACCACATACTTCTATTGTGTTCAAGGTGCACTGCCCCTTCTCATGCTTCTTTCTACAACGAGGACAAAATACTGCCAAGGCTTGGTTAATTTTATCCTGTTTCTTTTTTATTTGAAGAGCATCAAGTTGCATGGCTAGGGATTGCAGTATGTCAGTTTTCATGTCATCCAGCAGGTTTCCTAAATCAAATTTCGTAAGTGTTGGTGTTGAGGATGATGATCCACCAGTGGTTGTATGTGTATCCCTCGTCCCATTCTTAGTTTTCCTAGATCTTGAGTAGTTTTTGAAGATTTGCAGGATCTAATCAAAATATTTTTGGAATATATATCCATCTCCAAGGAGATTTAAGACTTCGAAATTCTCCTCTTTTACACCTCTGAGAAGGATAAGTTTTAGTGATTCAGGATCCAATGTGCAATGGCTGGCTCGTTTGTAGCTGAGTTGAAATATTTGGGCATAATCTTCTAATGACTCTCTATCTCCTTGTTGCATCCTAAAGATTTCATCCCTACTATCTTTGGCCTTGCAATAGTCCCTATATTTTTCTAAGAATGATTGTTTCATTTGATCCCAGCTAAAGATACTATTTCCTTCAAGGCTCATGAACCACCGAAGTGATAGGTCTTTCAGTGTGGAAGGAAAAAGCCTTACCTTTTGTGCATCAGTAGTGTAATCAAATGATCTGCAAAGTACCTCAAATTCAAACAGAAATGTGTCAGGATATTTTGATGTCAAACCATGAAGGTCTGGCAGATTATTAGGATTTATGTCCTTCATTCTAGCATCTCCGAGAGGTATGCTAATGGGAAAAGTGAAAAGCTCCCTAGGTTCCTCCTCTTCGTTTGCCATTGAGGTGTTTGAGCTGGAACTAGTAGTGAAGTTGCTACTGTTTGGATCGTATGTGGAGTCAGTTTCGTTTTCCAAGTGTAGAAATTCAAACTGAGAATGGTCAGAACTGTTATTACCGTTGTTGCTCATGGAATGCTTGGGCAGAAAGAGGCCAAACCTATCCCTTTGCCGACGAGGCATTCATTGGTAGAAGAAGTATTTATGTTTTTGTTTTATGTAATTTTTGTTTTCCTTTTATTTGTGTTGTTTTTAGGTGATGTCTCCTAAAAGAATTAGCACCTCCCCGGCAACGGCACCAAACAGTGGTGAGCTCCTAATATGAATGCCTAATGAGGGCAGCTATACCAAGAGCCTACTTTAAATGTCAACCCGGGGAACGTACAAACTTTAGAGATGCATGCACTATCTGTGCTCTTATAGGATAATCTCTGTCACAGTTGGATGTCGGTATCGATGTTCTAAAGGTTGTCTGCTAAATATGTAAAACTGGTTATGCTACGAAATTAAATACTGGAAAGTAATAAATCTATTTAAAAGAATTAAAGTACTAAAAGCAGTAAATCTGTTATAAGAAATAAAGATACCAAAAGAAGTAAATCTGTTCTAAGAAATAAAGCAGTAAATCTATTTTAAATAATTAAAATTTTGAAAGTGAAGGAGATGATCTTATGAAATTACTCAATGCAAAATGGTAAATCTAGAAAATGAAAATGCCATAACAGACCTATTCTAAGATTTGGGAAAACGAAGTCTGTAGTTACTTTATACCTAAAACTAGAATTCTGATCTAAACCATTTTAAATCCTAAGACTAACATTGAAGTGCAATCATTTCAAGCTATCCATCTACCACTAAAGAAATTGATCACGATGAGAAACAATCAAAAACCTCAGATATAAACCATGATATTGAAAGCAAAGCTGATACACATGCAATCGTTGATTCAAATATGCGTTGAAAGAAAGAATGTACATGACTACTGAAACTGTTCTGTTGTACTACATAATGTATTATAAACTACTACAGAAATAATAAATTATTCAAGCACTTCCACATGCAATATAACTGTTCATCAATGTAAAATGCATAATTGGAAAATACCTGCAAATAGGAATCTCCTAACCTACTGTGTTGGAGGGGCCCTCGCCAACCCATACTAAGGAGAGAATAAAAACTTAGAAATGTGGGCTGGAATTAATCATCAATCTCTTATTAAAATATAAAATCCATGTCAAAACAAAGGTCTGTACTTCGCAGTATCAATAGGGAAGAAAACGTTAAAACAATGTTTTTCTCAAAATAATCGTAGGGGCATCTCGCTACCTAAGAGATCCATATTTATATGATTTAATGCTGATCCTAACTGATTGTCAAAATGCTGATTCTTCTTGAAAGTGGGAGTGTGTGCTCTATAAATCAGGAAATAGGGCACCGAGCTTTGTGATCCTTTAGTCTTGTACACATCCATCCTTTAATGACCCTGAACCTGCTCAATCAGGCTTGGTTTCCATATAATTAGTTTATTTGATACGCATTCTAACATACAAGAATAATCATAAAAACAATTTCATTAAATAATTAAAGTAAAACACTTTTCCCACAATTGAGTGTGTTTCTTCGCCATTGCTTGAGCTAGACTGTGGAAAAAGGGTTATAAAATACCTGAAAATTACACCCATCACTACTCGTCATAGGAAGTTCTACAGAGCCAATCCTTTTTCATACTGGATGTAGGCCCACCACCTATAGGTGTTCATCATCACTGACCATCTTGTGGAATCCTCATGACTTATTACGTGGTCACAAAACCTTAAAAGAGTATCTTGACTAGCAAGAACCCTAAAGAGCATCTAAGGCCTTTTTCATCCTATCCATATCTCCAGGAATTATTACATGTGACTGTCACAAAATCTTAAAAGAGTCTCTTGACTAGCAAGAACCCTAAAGAGCATTTGAGGCCTTTTTCATTCTGTCCAGATCTCCCAGACTTATTACATGTGACCCCCACCACAAAACCTTAAAAGAGTGTCTTGCTAAGCAAGAACCTTAAAGAGCATCTGAGGCCTTTTTCATCCTATCCATATCTCCAGGACTTATTACATGTGGTCACCACAAAACCTTAAAAGAGTGTCTTGCCAAGCAAGAACCCTAAAGAGCATCTAAGGCATTTGTCATCCTGTCCAGATCTCTGGGAATTATTACATGTGGTCATGGCAATGCTTCGAAAGAGTATCTGAGGCCTTTTTCATCCTATCTAGATCTCCTAGGTCTACTTACATGCCATCCCAGAGCAATGCCTCGAAAGAGCATCTGAGGCCTTTTTCATCCTGTCCAGATCTCCCAAGTCTACTTGCATGCTCATCTGCATAACCTGTCCACGGCCACAGAGTGTCAACCTGATACTCACCATACATCATCTTGATGTACACATGATCATCTTGAACATCAACACTGCATCGTCCTAATGCATGTCATCTGGAGCAACATCCCGAAGCTCGCCATCCATGATCATCTGGATGATACAATGCATCTACCTGATGCATACAAAGTATCTACCTTATACATATCATCATACATGATCCACCTGATCATACAATGTATCCTCCTGATACATACATAGATACATGAACCACCTGATCACACAATGTATCTACTTGATACATATCAACATACATGATCTACCTAATCATACAACGTATCCACCTGATACATATACAGATACATGGTCCAAGCATCCAACATGATGCATATACAAATACATATAAATGATCCAACTGATCATATCCAACATCTAACATGATGAGTACATACATAAATGATCCAACTGATCATATCCAGCATCCAACATGATGTATACATACATAAATGATCCAACTGATCATATCCAACATCCAACATGATGCATACATACATAAATGATCCAACTGATCATACAGAGAAGAAACTAGAACATCATCGTGATACTCATCATCCAACGCTTACATCCATAGCCATGTGAATGATCCTCCTTTCACCATGCTTGGAATGGCTTCATCAAAATGTCTCCATCACTTCTTCCTCGAAGTGTCGTTGATCTGAAGAACACCAAGCCTCTCTCTAAGGTACTCGAACTTCACTCTGGCTAGTGGCTTCGTCAGCACATCTGCAATCTGCTCATTCGTTGCAACATACAGGACCTTCACTGCTCCTCTGTGCACCATATCCCTGATATAGTGATATTTGATCTCAATGTGTTTCGACCTATCATGGAACACTGGGTTCTCAGACAGCTTCACAAAACTTTGGTTGTCACAAAAATAACAGTAACCTCCAACGGTAGATAAAATAACTCAGACAATAGCTTGCTCAGCCATACTACCTCACAACTAGCCGAACAAGCTGCAACATACTCTGCTTCGGCTGTACTCAGTGCTACGTAGGACTACTTCCTGCTAAACCAAGAGATCACACTTGATCCCATACTCAAACAACACCCAGAAGTGCTCTTCCTATTTGCAACACTGCCTGCCCGATCTTAATCAACATAACCCTGTAGGTTAAACTTTTGATTCACATCATACTTGAGCCCATAATCAACTACACCCTTCAAGTACCTCAGAATATGCTTTACAACAACCAGGTGAACACTCCTCGAATCTGTGAGGAACTGGCTTAGTGTGTTCACCGCAAAGCAAATATCTGGTCTCATGTTCGTCAGGTACATCAAGGACCCAATAATCTGACGATACATACTGACATCAACTTGCTCAAACGAAGCATCACACAGAAGCTTCAGATTCGATTCCATAGGTGTGGCCATGGCCTTGCAGTCCATCATCCTGAAGCTCTTCAGAATATCTACTACATACTTCCCTTGTCCAAGGAAGATCCCATCTGCACTCTGCCACACCTCCATGCCAAGAAAATATTGCATCATCTCCAAGTCCTTCATCTCGAACTTGGCAGCAAGCTTCCTCTTGGTATCAACAATCAAACTATCATTACCTGTAACAAACAGGTCATCCACATACAAGAGTAGTATCACAGGATTTACTTCCTCAACCTTGTAGTAAAGGTTGGAATTCGTTTTACTCTTGGTAAAGCCCAAACTAGATAGGAAACTGTCCATCCTACCATACCAAGTTCTGGGAGCTTGCTTCAAGCCAGACAAGGCTTTCTTCAATATGCACACATATGACTTCTTGTCATGTGTTTCAAAACCGAGTGGCTTCTCCACATGCACTTCCTCTTCAACTACACCATTCAAGAAAGCAGTCTTGACATCCATCTAGTGTATCTTCCATTTCATCACTGCATCCAGAGCAAGTACTGTTCTGATGGAAGTGTACCTGGCTACAGGAGCAAAAGTTTCTTCATAATCTATTCCCTCTTTCTGAGAGAAGCCACGAGCTACGAATCTTGCTTTGTATTTCTCTATGCTACCATCTGCAGCATGCTTGATCTTGTAGATCCATTTGGAAGTCACAACAGACTTCCCTTCAAGTATTGGGACAACATCCCAAATATCATTCTTCATTGTTGATTGGTATTCTTCGACCATGGAATCCTTCCATTCTTTCTTTTCCACTGCTTCTTCATAATTGGAAGGTTCTTTATTCATGATATGACAGAGTAAAGCAACATAGCTGGTATGAGATCTAGTTCTCTTCTTTGCTCTGTGTTCTTCTTCTGGAATGCCATATCTTTTTGCATCTTGAATGAGCTCCCTAGCCCATGCAGGTTTTCTCTTGTGAGAGTTATTCTCACGGGGTGGATCTACAAGTTCTTGCGGATCTTCAATTTCACGATCTGCATCTGGAATTGCTTCAGTCATAGTAGTGTCTTGAAATCTAGTTTCCTTAGGTTATTCATAATCTTCAATAGGTGTCTTCCTTGATTTGATGAATGCTGAGTTTTCATCAAATGTCACATCCCTACTGAAATCAATCTTCTTGAACCCTAGAAAGTATATTTTGTAAGCCTTCGAGATTTCACTGTAACCCACAAAGATACCCTTCTTTCCTGAAGGATCTAGTTTGGTCCTCTTTTCCTTTGGGACATGTGTGTATATTGGACAACCAAATATTCTAAGATGGTTGACTTCCGGTTTCTTACCAGAAAAGACCTCTTCTAGTGTCTTGTTGTCCAATATCTTGTGGGGTGTTCTGTTCTGCACATATATAGTTGTCCTAGCTGCTTCTGCCCATAGATGCATAGGTAGATCCTGGTCATGTAGCATTGCCCTTGCTTCTTCCATGATTGTTCGATTCTTTCTTTCTGCAAATCCATTATGCTGTGGATTATAAGGAGCATTCAACTCCTTCTTAATCCCTGAATCACTACATAAATTCTTGAAGTCACCTGAAGTGAATTCTCCACCATTGTCGGATCTGAATGTTTTGATCTTCTTGTCAGTTTGGTTCTCTATCAAGGTTTTGAATTCCTTGAACTTATCAAACACTTCATCTTTGTTCTTCAAGAAGTAGACCCAAGTCTTCCTGGATAAGTAATCAATGAAAGAGACATAGTAAACATACCCACTCAGGGAACTGAATGGCATCGGACCACATACATTTGAGTAGATAATTTCCAAGATACCTTTTGCCTTGCTTTCACTACGTGGAAATGCCTTCTTTATGTTCTTTCCTTTTGCATATTTTTTACAAACACCTTCATGCTTGGTCTTGATTTTAGGAAGACCTTCTACAGCCTTACCTGCAATTGGTAAAGCTCTATAGTGCATATGTGTAAGTATTCTATGCCAAAGTTCACTTGGCTCCATGGAATCATGCACCATGGCATGTTCAGGTTGTCCCTTCAATTTATACAACCCTCCCTCTTTCTCTCCAATCACCACTGCATCATTTACGGTCTTTCGCTTTGGCCACATTAAAACTTGGCCATCTACAAATGCAACCCTCATACCTTTTGCATCCAATGCAGATATGGAGAGTAGGTTTTTCTTGAGCCCAGGTACATAAAGAACTTCTTTCATCTTCAAATATTTTCCAGAATCTAGGTTGTAGGAGGATTCACCACTTCCTTTGATGGGGTATTGGTAGTCATCCCCAAGTTTCACTTTATGGGGTGATTCATGTTCAGATAGATTTACAAAATATTCTTTAAACCCAGTCACGTGTTTGGAAGCCCCACTGTCAATAAGCCAATCATTAGATCCATGAGAAATAGTACCTATGAGAGCAGAGATTAGAACATACTCTTCTTTGCTTGATGAGTCATCATCATCACTTTCTGCTCTAGCCTTCTTCTTTGGAGGTTCATCATCCTCAACAACATGAGCATGCTATCTCTTCTTCTTGCTCTTCTTTTTCTTGTTGAATTTGTTGTTTTTCTTCTTGGGACAATCTGCAACAAAATGTCTCTTCTCATTGCATGTGAAGCACCTGAGATCTTTCTTCTCTTTATGTTGATGGTGGTGTGAAGATTTCTTAGTATAAGATGGCTCTCTCTTAGGCTTGCTCCTTTTAGTGTGAGATGCGAGAGCTTGGTCTTCACTTCCCATATTTTGTTCTCGTGCTACAATCCTTTCTTCTTCTTGAGAGCATTCCTCCCACAGTCTACTGAAAGAGATCGATTTCTTTCTTGCACAGATTTCTTGAATAAAAGAGTCCCATGACCTAGGTAGGCCATTGAGAGTGGTCATAACAACTTCACCATTGTCTACCACTTCATCCACGGCTTCAAGTTGTTCCTTGATCTAAGAGACCTTGGAGAAGTAAGATTGAATGGTCTCTCCATTCAACAGCATGACCCCTTTCGATTGATTCCGCAGAGTCATCTTTCGATTTATGTTCTTCCCTTCAAATAGCTTGGTCAAAGAGTCAAACATATCCTTGGGTGTCTTCAGAGATGACACATGTGGTATGAGATGGTCTTTGATAGAATCAGCAATTATTCTCTTTGCCTTGACCAAGTTCTTCTTATGCAATACCTTAGCCTCTTCATCCTCTGGGATAGGGACCTCAGAGCTGATGTAGGTGTCCAATTCATTTCCTTTTAGAATTAACCCAATCCTATACTTCTAGGCTCGGAATTTATCAGCCCCTTCAAGCTTATCCTCAAGCTTGGTGTGGTGAGACATCCTAAAGAGTACTTCAAATGGAAATAGAGAATATTTAGGTCTTACCACTTGATTTGCTGAAAAACTGGATCTGGTCTCGGATTAGGGTTTGTTAGAGAAACCCTAAAAACTCAAAATGTGAATTTCAACTTTCTGAAAGGATAGGAAGATGCGACTTGATGAGCTGATCATCCTGGTATACTCAGAAATTGATTTCTGCAAAGTTCCACCCTTCAGAAGTGCCTTTTAGTCTTCCCGGATTCACTAAGGAGGACCCTGAATTAAGGTTTGAGTTTCTCAGAGTTTTACCCAGCCAAAAATCTCGATCCAACTCTCTAAACTTTGATTTTTTCAAGGATCTTCCAGTTGTGTCTTCAGATTTAAGAAATTCCTATTTTTTTTAAAAACCCTAATTTTTAGGGCCAAAACTAAAAGTGCTCAGAATTGAATTCTGATTGGACAGATAGTTTCACCTTACTGAGGAGAGTCAATCTATCATATTACTTTTCCAAAATCTATGGAGAGAAACCCAATAAACAAGAAACCCTGGTTTTTGTAACTACACAATGTCTTCTTCTCAGGTAAGCTTTGATACCATGTTAATTTTTTAGCATTAATTCAATATACACTAGGATATTTACTAAGAGAATAACATGTACAGTATTTCAATGCATATCAATCATATCAAGCATATCAATCATCATAAGATGCAAACATAAGAGACAATAGACACACAGAGTTTCCATGGGGAAAACCCTAAGGTGAAAAACCCAACAACTTCCTCAGAGATAGATAGAGCAATGATACAACCAAAGTACACAGAGATAGACTCCTCCTAGCATCTAATCCTCCTCCTCACACGTGAAGGAAGAGTGAGTTCTGAAAGTTATCCAACTAGAGATTGGGAGATCTCTATTTATACTTGTCCTGACTGCCCAATAAACTTATGGGGCTGACTTGTCTAGCTTAGCACAATAACCTCATGTTACATTAATACGGGCCAACCCCTTACAAGGTGGTATAATAACCCATCGGCAAGTTAACACACTTGCGACACTTGTCAATAGAAATTATGACACTTCCGTATATAGGAATAATACATCTCTATAGGAGTACAATAAATATATATATGAAATACATTCCGAAGTTACATATACATTAACAATAAAAACAACTCCTGGTTGTCCTTCCCATCAGAGAGTCATGGGAATTGCTGCCATGCATCATGCAGAAAGGATGCAGAGTTGCCATCTCTTATCTCCCCAAAACTGCAATTTTTTACTAAATCACGATTCTCCTGGGCCAACTTCCAAATACTCGATCCAGGTTGTTCTTCGCCAAATTAGATGAGGTCCTGTTTAGGCCACCTGGGGGCATATTTACTGTTCCATAGCCTAACCCAAGGTTCCTCTCTATGAGTGATCCATCTCCACCATATTTTAGCTCCTAAGACCTTATTAACACACCTCAGGTCACGTAGACCGAGACCACCCAACCTTTTAGGAGTGAATAGAGTTTCCTAATTCATCAAGGCCCATTTCCTCTGGTCAAGGGTTCCTCTCCACAAGAAGTTCCTCTCCAGATTGCGGATCTTTCTCAAAATAGATTTGGGTTCTGCCATCACAGAGAACAAGTATATCAGCATAGCTTGAAGCACAGACTTGACCAAAACTAGGCGGCTAGGGAAATTCAGAGCTTAGAACGTCCATAAATCCAATTTGGTTTTGAATTTATCCAATAGTTTCTTCCAGGAGATTTTTCTGATAGTGGATTCCATCAAGGGTGCCCCTAGATATTTTGATAGGAGCTGTCTTTCAGATAATTCCAGAATGCGTAGAATGTTTCTACGGTGAATTCTGGGAGTGTTGAAGAAATAAACCTTAGATTTTTCTTTATTAATTTCTAGACCACTCCCCATAAGGAAGGTGTTAAGAATACCCTTAATGTTTCTGGCCTCCTAAACTGAGGAAGGTCCCATCAGCATAGCATCATCAACAAATTGTTGGTGTGTTTGGGGGGTCAGTTCCTCCCCCAAGACCAAACCCCGAATAACATTGTTCTCCTAGGCCGCCCGCAGCATTCTTCCTAAACCTTCAGCGATGATGATGAAAAGAAAAGGGGATAATGGATCTCCCTACCGAATTCCATGAGTCGCAAGGAATGGTTGTGAGGGAGTGCCATTAACCAGAATTGAAAAGAAAGGAGATGATACCAAACTCATGATCCATTCTGTCCAAATGTTGCTGAAACCAAAAGATTTTAACATTTCTGTAATAAACATCCAGTTTAGTTTATCATAGGCTTTTGATAAGTCAAGTTTTAGAAGCATATCAGGGTTTTTCTCTTTTTTGAGTGAATGAATAGCTTCATGCACTAGAATAATGCCATCCAGAATTTGACGTCCTTCCACAAACCCAGCCTACTCAGGTGAAATAATTAAAGGAAGAAGAGGGCACAACCGGTTTTCTATAACCTTTGTGATAATTTTGTAGATCACATTGCAAAGAGCAATGGGTCTAAACATTTTGGGATCCTCTGTTCCAGTTTCCTTAGGAATAAGCATGAGAAAGGTGGCATCAAGCACTTTGAGAATGTTTCTGGTTCGACGAGAATATTCCACAATGGCCAAGACCTCCATCTTCAACCAATCCCAACAGGAGTGAAAGAATTTTGTGGTGAAGCCATCTTGTCCAGGAGCTTTGTCATCTGCCATTTGTTTGATGGCTTCATCGAGTTCCTCCATTCTGATGGTATTCATAAGGAGTTTGTTGTGGTCTTCCGTGACCAATCTCGGGATGTGGTGGAGAACCTTTTCCCTTTCAACTTGCTTATTGATATTAGGTTCATCCAGAAGGTCTTCGAAATGATCTTTCAGTGTCTGCTCTAATTCAAGTTGAGTTTACACTACAATGCCATCTTCCTTCTTAAGACTCACCACCCTATTCCCATGACGGTGTTGGATGGTGGCTTTGTGAAAGAACTTGGTATTACGTTCGCCATCTTTTAGCCAACGACTTCTTGATTTTTGTTTCCATAGGAGTTCCTCCTGGTGGTCTTTAAGGTTGAGTTCATGCAAAATAATTTGCTCCAGCTCTTTTAACTCGACAGTATATCCCTAATCCATAACCTCCTTTTGAACCGCCTGAAGTTTAAGGTCAAGCAACTTCTTACCTTGGAAAATGTTCCCAAAGCTATCTTTATTTAAGGTATTTTAACTTTTGTTGGAACTGATACATCTTAGTTCCCAGGATTGGGTCACAAGTATGCCACCACTGTCGTAATTAGTCAAAAAAATCGGGGTGCATGAGCCAGAATTGTTCAAACCTAAACGGTCAACGGAGGTTTTCTCCTATTCGATGCCATTCCAGACAAATCGTCCAGTGATCCGAGCCTGCCGATGGAAGCACTACCGCAGACAGATCCCCGCCTCCCATCATAATGGATTCAGAAACTAGAAACCTATATAATCTAGAAGCGATGCTTCTGTTTCCTCCTCTATTTTTATTCCATGTGTATAGGCCATTGGAGGTTTTAACATCGGTCAACGCCAAATTTTCGATTACCTCCAAAAATTCCTCATTATTGGGGTGAAGACAACGTCGACCTCCATGTTTCTCTTCAAGATTCCTGATTAAATTGAAATCTCCTCCTATTATCCAGGGCCTATCACCAATCTCTCTTTTGAGATTCCTGATGGAATTCAAGAAGGAACTCTTTTGGTTGGCCAGAGATGGTCTGTAAACATTAGAAACGAAACCTCTGACTCTAGTTCCTAAAATATGAATAGCAACCAATAAGATAAACTTTGAAGCCATCCAATCGGACATACTTAATTCTTTAGGGTTCCAAAGAATGTTGATTCCCCCGGCCGCACCATTAGCGTCTATTGCAACCACATTGCAGTGTTTCCAGACTTTCTGCCCAATGGCTTGAAGATCCATTTTCGAGCACTTTGTTTCATGGAGAAAAACAATAGCAGGTTTCTCAAGTTCAATTTTCCGTCATAAGAGGAGTATTTTTAGGATACTCTTGCACCCTCTAATGTTCCAATATGTAATCCGCATCTTATAACTGATTGAAGTTAGAAGATGCTAGAGCCACATCAATGGTTGGATACTGACTTGAGGCCACCAGATTCTTTCCTATCATCTGAATTATCTGCATATTGCTTCGCCTGCCCCTTTTTTCACCCCTCGTAATATTTTTCCCATCATTCTCTTTGAGGGATTAGGAAATTATACCCAAGGGTTTGCGATTTTTTTTATTTAATGATCGCTTTCTCCAAGAGTGAGATTTGATGAGGTGTAATAGGAATTGGATTTTTGATTATACATGCTGCCTCTAGACCTTCCAGATCCAGATCTTCCAGTTCCATTTCATCTCCGCCTTCCTCTTGCAAGGATCCTGCATAACCTCGAGCCTCATCATACGGTATATGAGTAGTGTTGTCATCTTTTTGTTCTTTATTTGTTGCTTCTACCTTATCCTTCTTAGATATGACCTCAACATATTTTTCTTCTTCCCCAGATTGCAGGACCTTGTACCTATTGTGGATCATTGTTTTCTTATGAATTTTTGGGCCCCCGATCTTCCTAGCTTGCCGTTTCTTACTAGTAACTCTTTTGAATCCTTCTTGGTCTTTTCATTCAGAGTCGATCTTTCCTGTTGGTTGTTTATTAAGTGGAAAATCCCTGAATAGATGTCCATGTTCATGGAATCACCGACATCGGAAGGGGATCTGTTCATAATCCATGGCCTGGAAACAATCTTCATTCTCCCAAGTTAGGTCTATTCCTTCCGGCACGTCTTGGGATATATCCAAATAGAGGCATATGCGGGCATAAGAAGTGTATCGCATCTTCTTGGTTTGTTCAGAGACTTTTACGAACATCCCCAGCTCATTACCAATATCCATAAGTATTTCCTCCTTCCAGTATTCAGAAGGCAAGGAGTAGAGTCTTATCCAGACCGGGGCAATAGTTAAATTCTCTTTGTCTGGGTTGAGCGGTTCCTTCCAGGGGCGGAGATACAGTCCAGCCGAATTGAAAAAGTATGGTCCATTGTCAAAAATTCACGTGCGGTCTTCTTCATTAAAGAAAATCACAGTAAAAAAACCTTTAGCTCCTAATTGGAGATCGTAATGTCCCTGGGGCTTCAAGGTTGTGTTGATCCACCACACTAGCACTTTCTCAGCTGGCCAGATCCCAACAAATTTTCCAATGAGAGCATATTCCTTCATGTGCTGGATATCAGTTCGGACCCTCTCTGATTTTATCAGGAGTTTGGGAATCTTGTTTGCCTTTGGCATACACTGTCCAGGCTTTCTTGATTCTAACGTTGTCTGCACAGAAGTGGCCACAGCACTTGTCCCTGCCTCCATGTTCCCAGTCCCACTTCCAGGGGTAGGATCTTTGTTAGTGTGCTTTCCTTTTTCCATATTCCCAGAAGAGGCCAAGGCCTTGCCATCGGTGGCTGTACCAATGTCCTTCCCAGCTCGAATACCAAAGAGGTCCCAACAGAGACCCCACACCGTTACCAAAATCAGAAAACTTCAAATCACCGTACTACCTTCCGCTTGCAATCGCTAGAAGATATCGTTTCATTGTTATTAATTAACCTAGTTACGTATTTTAATTATTTTATATGTTCCGCATTAACAACTTCGATAATTATTGCTATTTTAAAAAATTTTAATTTTTGGGTATTTTTCGAGATGTTACAAAGGTGTCCCTGCACTGTATGTACTGTTCATCCTTCCATCGTGCTACATGGACGCTTTGTACATACTGCTCGGTCTTTTTGTAGAATTCCTTCATGAAATCGCAAATTTGTACCTGGTGCCACAAAACCAAGGGCATTGATACAACGTGACATTTACAATCTAAATATATATGTATAAATTCAATATGCACAGTATGAAAGTATGCAAACGTATATTACCTGTGACTTCGACAATGCAATTGTTTTTCTTTCCTTCGCACTATATACTTTATATGTTATGTACTCGAAGTTCTTCATTTATACTGACATCCTCCCAAATTCGTGGTCCTTGCTTTCATGGATGCAGCGGTTCAATAATAAAAATCCACTGCACTTGGAACATGTCACATATAAACATGTTCTTTTATAATATTTTTGTCCTTTAGGTCTTGGACACATTATGCTATGTATAAATTCTCTAGATGCATTCGGTGGTTGAAACGATGGGAATTCCTACACAATGTTAGTATGCAAATCACAAATTATATGACTATATGTATCATAATAGTAATCAAATTCTACATGATATCTACAACATGTTGTTCGGGTACACAGGGTACTACCAAAGGACCGAACACCAAGAGCAACCACTTCACACAAACAGATCACAGATCAACACACCGATGTTTTGACGTGGTTTAAACCCTCTTGAGGGAAACACTCCACGGCCCCGGCCAAATAGCTTCTACGGGACAATTTATTATGCAAAGAAAGAAAGTTACAAATGAGCTTCTCATAATCGATCAACTAAACAATGACCCTCCATGCTCTTTAAATAGAGATCATGGACCAATCGGGTGTTAAGCCACGGATCAAGGTTAGGTTTGATCTAAGAGAAGTTGAGCCGTCGGATCACTCTATGTCGGAAACATATCGTGACCGTCGGATTAAGTATTTACAAATGCATACTAATGCATACTAAAGAAACACACTATCCCTAACGGATATATTACACAAGTTGATCTTAACTAACTCCTAAGTGTCTAAATATCCTAACATCCCCCCTTAAGAACAACTTGGGATAGGATTGAAGGATTTACAAAAGTGACACTATTAGGAGAAGGAAGGAGGCATTAGAGCCTATCCCCCCTTAATGACAAGTTCCTGAACTCCTAACATAGATCGAAGTTTAGAAAACTTCGCTTCTGTAAGAGACTTGGTGAAGATGTCTGCAACTTGATCATCTGTAGGGCAAAAGAGCACTTCAAGAACACGATCATGAACAAGATTTCTGATGAAGTGCATGTGTAGCTCAATGTGTTTGCTGCGTTGATGTAGAACTGGATCTTTGGCAAGTTTGATGGCACTTTGATTGTCACACCAAAGTGGAGTAGGCTGTTGCTGCTCGAATCCAAATTCTGAAAGGATCTGTCGAAGCCATAAAGCTTCCTGACTGGCATTAACTGCTGCTCGATATTCTGCCTCTGCTGAAGAAAGAGAAAGAGCTTGTTGTTTCTTACAAGCCCAAGTAATAGGTCCAGATCCCAGACTGAAAACATAACCTGCAGTAGACTTTCGATCATCAGGATCGCCGGCCCAATCTGAATCAGTGAAACCAACCAACAAAGGTTTCCCCCCTGTACTGTAATGAATCCCAAACTGAACTGTACCTCGAATATATCGAAGTATTCTTTTAGCTGCTTTCCAGTGATTTTCATGAGGTGTCTGCATATAACGGGCAACTCTACCAACGGCAAAGGAAAGGTCAGGACGGGAATGATTCAAGTATAAGAGACAACCAACAAGCTGACGATACAAGGTGGCATCTACTTCAGGTGAAGTACAAGTGGCAGAAAGTTTGACTCCAGACTGGAAGGGAGAAGGGGCTGGTTTACAATCTTCCATGTGAAAGCGACGAAGAAGGTCACAAGCATACTTAGACTGAGAAAGAAAGATTCCTTCTTTGGTTTGCAGAACTTGGAGACCAAGAAAATAATGCAAATGTCCTAAGTCTGACATTTCAAAAGTTTGTTTAAGACTGGATTTCACATGGGTTATAAGCTTAGGGTCACTACCAATAAGAATAAGGTCATCAACATATAGAACAAGTATGATGAGATGGTTTCCTACTTTCTTGGTATAGACATTGGGGTCAGAATGGCATCTAGAAAAACCAGTGTCAAGGAGAAAGCTATCCATTTTGGCATACCAAGCTCTAGGAGCTTGCTTAAGGCCATATAAGGATTTCTTAAGGCGGCAGACAAGGCTAGAGTTATTCTGAACATAGCCAGGAGGTTGTTCCATGTAAATTTCCTCCTGTAAATCACCATGTAAGAAGGCAGACTTGACATCCATTTGATGGACTTCCCAGTTGTGTAAGGCTGCAAGGGAAAGAACAAGGCGGATGGAGTTCATTTTGGCGACGGGAGCAAAGGTTTCATTGTAGTCAATCCCTTCAACTTGGGAAAAACCTTTGGCAACTAACCTTGCCTTAAGTCTTTCAACACTTCCATCTGATGCATACTTAGTTCTGTAGACCCATTTACATCTGACAAGTTTTCTTCCTTTTGGAAGAGGTACAAGATCCCAAGTATCGTTCGCCATTAAGGAACGATATTCTTCATCCATGGCTGCATCCCAATCTGGATTCCCTGAAGCTTCTGCAAAAGTTTCTGGATCATGATTCTCGGAAACTTGAGCCAAAAGAGAAGAGGCTCGCTGAAACTGAGAACGTGTTCGACGTTGATCTCTAGGATCACCGGCAAGATCACCAGCTGCTTCACATGTTGAACGGACCCATCGAGGAAGCACTTGTGCTGGTGCAACTGGAGGAACATGAGCAGGCGGAGGTGGATTTTCATCCTCACTGTCATCATCAGAAACTGGAGTTGGAAACCTGTCAAGGAAGTTGGAAGAAGAAGAAGAAGGCACAAACGCCGAATCAGGCTCGCAGGCCAAAGATGGCACACTCGCCGAGTTAGGCTCGCAGGCCAAGATATTTTCATCAAATTTAACATCTCTTCTAATGATTATAGCATGAGAAGGTGGTTGAAGAAGTCTATAACCTTTTACATCTTCAGAATATCCAACAAATATGCACTTTTCACTTTTAGGCTGCAATGCTTTCCGTTTTTCATCCGGAATGTGAGCCCATGCTTCACTACCAAACACACGAAAGTGACTTACATCAGGTTTAATTTTACTCCATGCTTCTTCCGGTGTTATGCCTTGTAATGCTTTTGTGGGGGTGCGATTAACTATGTAATTTGCACAATTAATGGCTTCAGCCCAAAATTGAAGACTCAGTCCCTTAGATTGGATCATACAATTAGCCATTTCTTTTAAAGTGCGGTTCTTCCGCTCAGCTACACCATTTTGTTGTGGTGTATATGGAACAGTGTGCTGTTGTTGGATGCCTTGTTCAGTGCAAAAAGTAGTGAACTGTTTGTTAACATATTCTCCTCCATTGTCAGATCTTAACTTAATAATTTGATGACCAGATTGTTTTTCAACAAGGGCCTTGTAGGCCAAGAACATGTTAAATACTTCGCTCTTAAGTTTTAGGAAATAAACCCAAGTGCGTCTGGTGTAATCGTCAATGAAAGTTAAGAAATATTTGAAACCAGAAAAGGAAGCAGATGGAAGAGGACCACACAAGTCACTATGCACAAGCTCCAAGGGTACCGAGGCGTGCCAAGAGGCACGTTTGTCAAAACTGTCCCGATGATGTTTTCCGAGTACACAACCGGAGCAAACACCATCTCTGCAAGATACCATCGGAAGACCTGTCACCATATTTTCTTTACATAGTTGTTGCAATGAGCGATAATTTAAGTGACCAAATCGCTCATGCCAAAGTTTGCTCAAGTTATCACTATGAGCAACAAAAACTGAAGGGAAAGGTGATGACCCAAAGTTGTTAAACTTGTACAACCTGGTAATATCATCAACAATTCCGGTAGCTAGGACCTGTTGAGGATCTTTAAAATCCTTGATTACAACTTGGTGAGGTGTAAAGGTCACAGTTTTACCTTCACCAGAATGAGTGATCTGATAGACTGATAACAAATTGCAGGAAATTCTTGGAACACATAGTACATCACTAAAATGACCATTATCTACTGGAACTGTTCCAGCTCCTACAACACTTAGAGATCTATCATCACCAACAAATATTTGTTTGGTGTTACATTCATGCATAGTAGAAAAGATGGCTTGATCCTTAGCCATATGATAAGATGCTCCAGAATCAATGAGCCATTCATTTGAAGTAGAAGAAGAAGATGCATTATAAGAATAACCAGAAGCACAAAGTGCATGTCCATGAGAGGTAGATTCTGATGGCGAATCTAGGCTGATGTGGTGCTTCTTCATTGCTGCTTCCAAGGCTGCCATCTTCTTGAAACACTTGGATTCATCATGATTATCTTTCCCGCAATAGTTGCAATGACGCTCAGTCTTCTTGCCTTTTGGCTTGGATCCTTTGTCATTTTTTAAAGAAGGCGCTGACTGAGAGGGTTTGGGACCCTTGTTTGACTTATTATTGCGAAAATTTTGTTTCTTGGGAGGCTTGGACTTTTCTTTCTGTTGGGACAATAAGGCTTTCCCAGATGTATCTGCATTGTTGATTATTCCAAGATGAATGAGTTTATCTTGTTCCCTAATCAAGGAATCACAAAAGGATTCAAGACTAGGCTCTTGATAGCTAGCTGCATTCAATGACGCTTTCATGGAGTAAAATGTAGATACAAAAACAGAATATGCAGGTCCAAGTTTGGAAAGAATATGATAAATGCATTGTTTGTCTTCCCTCTCAATCTTACATTCTGCACATAAGAGCTTGAGAGTTTTGTACTTAGATAAATAATCTTGAATGCATGAAAAGTCACTTGGATTTAAAGAAATCAACTCATTTTCGAGTTGGTGACCTCGAATTTCATTGTGTTTACCAAACACAGTTTCCAACTTGTCCCAAGCAGTATTAGGTTCATCAATTCCAGATATGTGGAATCGCAAATCAGTAGAGATTGACATCCCAATCAATCCATGAGCTTCATCACATCTATTTGCCCATTTTATTTTCTTATCATCATCAGTGGGTTCTTTTTCTTTTCCTGTGGTAATTCTGAAAAGTCCCCTACTTCGTAGAACATCCTCCATACGAGATTTCCATGAGAAATAGTTGGAACTGTTAAGTAGAATATCACAATGGGCGGCCATATTTGTAAATTAATGGCTGTAAAAGCAGAAACCAATAGTCTAGATGTGAAGAACTCGAAAAAATAGGCGGTTTCAAAAAAAACGGCACTGAAAACGGACTCTGTATGATGAAGTTATGCTTGAACAAAGAAACTGTTGAAGATGTCCCCAATAGTGACGTGGCAGCTAGAGAATGTCCAGCAAAAAAAAAGAACCCCCCTCTTCCCAAGATGAACCTTTTGACAATCACTTTACAAAAAAGTTGCTTTTAAGTGAATCACTTTTGTAAAATAAGTGATTTCACTTTTACAAGGATATTACTTTTAAATAGTGCAACAATAAATAAAAGGCTTAAGTGACTCACTTGTATTTTTATTTTTTTATTATTTAAGTGAGATGCACTTTTACAATAAAGTAACTTGAAAATAGAAATTGCATGCACTTTCCTTTTTAAAAGTAACTTCCTAAGACTTGAACTCAAGACCTATTAAGGAATAAAGCAACTTTGGACCAAGTGAGCTAGTTTAAAAGGTATGTAAAATATGGAAATGAGGAAGGGGTTTTTTTTTTTTTTTTTTTTTTTTTTTTACTCTTCTTGCTCGGTTTGCGTGCTTGCCCTTTTTCCTGCAAAACAAACCACAAAACGAAACAAAAAAACTTTTCCACACTTGTGGAGTTAGATCTTCTTAGCTTGCCCGGAAAGTCTACGTTTTCTCTCTGTTTCTGATTTGCCGAGATCGCGCAAAGTGCACGACAAAGAGCATACGCAGCCGAGAAAAACCCTTTCCCTTTCTGTTTCTGATTTGCCGAGATCGCTCAAGGTGCACGGCAAAGAGCATACGCAGACGGGAAAGCAACAATCCGAAACCAAAAAAAATCTAACAGTAACAAAAAATAAAATATGAGATTTTTTCTTTTCAAAAAACGAAATAAAAAATGCGTCACTGTAACATTATACCTTCAGATCTGATGAAAAACGCGTTTCTGGAGCAACCGGGAACCGTTTTCGATCAAACGAAAACTATTTCCCAATGGAAACGACGCTCCGGACGCAATGGAACACCTCCCACAGCCCAGAAATGCACAGAAATACCAGAACTAGAAACCCTTTCGAGTTTCGGCAACAGCAGTTCAAGATCTAGATCATAACCGGAAGCGGCACTTCATAAAAGCTCTGATACCATGTTTGGGTACACAGGGTACTACCAAAGGACCGAACACCAAGAGCAACCACTTCACACAAACAGATCACAGATCAAAACATCGGTGTGTTGATCTGTGATCTGTTTGTGTGAAGTGGTTGCTCTTGGTGTTCGGTCCTTTGGTAGTACCCTGTGTACCCGAACACATGTGCTGCTATCAATGCAAATTCCAACATAGCAGGGTTTTCATTTTCAACGGACCTTTGGGCCAAGTTCAATTGTGTGTAATCATTATTGAACCTCTCATAGAGTTATTTTTCTGTCTTGTAAAGGAAGTGCTTGACATGGGGTTCACACACCTTAACAACTTTTCTCAACTTTAAAACATCTTTTTTATTTGATGACGTTCTAGTGTGATCATGCCAAACATTTTGTGCTAGTTCCTTAATAGCATCAATAAGATTCATGTCTGAACGAGGTAAACTCCCAACAAAGGCCCAACAATATTTTTTGCATGGGGTCTCAAACTTTTGAAGAGTATTTCTATCTATTTTAAATATTTTACATGTGTGAGATAGCAGGTGATGTTTTCTTGTGGATTTTTTTACAATTGATTCAGACAATACACGACGGGAAACATTAAGATATTTTGTACAAGAGGTTTTTCCAATCAAATAAAATGTAGACTGCATATTTATAACAACTTGATTGTTGGCCTCTGAACTAATAACTACCTTTCTGCCTAAAATTATCCTAACATGAGCTAGACAATGTGATTTTAACAAATATAGAAACAATTGACATTTTGCTACATCAATTTTGGATTCAAAAAATTCTTTGATGATCCTGCTACAATGGAGACCAATAGTGCATTTGGGAAACTTACCTTCAAGTCCTGAAAAGGAACTTTCATTCACTTGAATATGTATGGGATTTCTTCATCATCCGCTTGATAGTTGAGGCAAGGGAGTCTGAAAGGAATTACGAGAATCGTCACCGGTTTGTTGTGGCCCTTCGTTCACAATTTGGTCCTGCAAGGGAGTGCGTTCAACATGTGTGTTCTCTTCTTGGAGACGTTTCCAATTAAAAACTTGTTCAACATCCATCTACCCTGCATACTCGACATCAACCAAGATTTGATTGACTTCAACCACTTCATCATTGCTTGCTGATGGATCTAAGGCATTAAACCCATAAATTCTAAACCCAAATCTATCTATCTCTCTCTAATCCCCTAACCCCCAATCTCTCTCACTATAATCCCCTATCCCCCAATATCTATCTCTCTAAACATCTATCCCCCAATCTCTTTCTCTATAAACCCGTAACCCCCAATCTCTCTCTCTCTCTCTCTCTCTTTGAACCACTAATCACCAATAAATTTTTATCTCTAAACCCATAAACACCAATCTATCTCTTTCTATATCCCTCCCTAAACCCCTAACTTTGAATCTCTCTCCCTATATACACCTAACCCCCAATATCTGTCTCTCTCTCTATATATATACACCTAACCCCCCATATATCTCTATACCTATTATAAACTATTGTATAGGTTAGTTTTGGGAACTTTGTCAAATTTTTTTCTAATGTCCACAAATAAACATAAAAGACTAGTTTTATTATTTCAACACTCTTGGGGTGGTCATGTGTGTTTCTTTAAGGTATCATTCATGGCCTTGAATGCCTCAAAGATTCCTTTAGGGTGTAATGCATACGATTCCTTCTGTGATCGTGTATAGAGCCTCAAAACCCATAATTACTAGGCTAGAGAGACATCTCCTCTCATAGGCTAAAGAGCATCAACATCTCTTGTCATAGGTTAAAGAGCATCGCTAACAAGGCATTTTATTTATTTATTCATCCTTCTTGGCCATGGATGATTAGAAGCATTATTTAGGGAATAAGATCTAAGTTTCCTCTCTCAACCATGTTTAGGGACGCAAGATCCATACCTAGTGCTAAAAAATTCTAATGTTCCCATATTGTCACTAGAATATCAAAGAAACCCTCAAAACATCATCTTTGGTGGTTGGATGCATCATTCATGGACCCTTATTTCTAGAATATTCCTTTATGTCCCAATTCCTCATATTCCTCCATTGACCATGTTTAATACCTCAACATCAAAACCTGATGCTCAAAAACTCCTAATGGTGCCCATACTTGGAGGATAGGGATACCCTCAAGAGATCCTATGTGATGGTTCAAAGTGAATTTTTTATCCCTAGATGCCCATATCATTACCCAAAGGAAAATTATACTCTCATGGGATCGACTATGGTGGTTCAAGGTGTTTTTCTTAAAGCAGGTTTCCTAAAATATTGCTTTAGAACATAAGGATTAGGCTCATCTCTTGAACATGTCAAGTTCCCCACGACCCATTCTTACTGCTCATAACCTTTGTTAACACCAAAAATGACCCCCAAGGCCGAAAGAGGGTAATCTCTGGTAACCACTAACCAATCTTTGGTTTATGCTTCTAATCAAACATAAACAGAGAGGGATCTCTCTATAAACTCATAGAATACTGGAAATATTCAAAGGTGTCAATCAGCGAAAACATACACCAACATTCAACATTAAAGATATTCAATTACGATAACGCACATAAGATCAGATTTCTGTTTATGAAACAAGGAACGATTTAAGAGCTATTTGGTTGAAAACGCATGGATTTCATTTGGGGCGATGGAGTCACATTTAACTGGTTCTGCAAACATTATTCACAACGATTTAGCAAACGCATTCACAAGGGCAAGGTAGCAAGCAAATAGTAGTCAAAGAGCTTAAATTTGTGGAACAGAAGAGAGAAGAAACAGTCCATCAATGTAAGGCATCTAACAAGGATGAATCCTACATCAACTTTAGTAGAATATATTTGGTGAAACACTTGGAATAAGCTAAGCAGAGCATAATCTCTATGAATTCTACTTAACTGTCACCCTGATCCAAGCATGAAGGAAATATCACATAATGGAATAACAAAAGATAGAAACACATTTGCACATGGGAAAAAGAAAGGTATAGACTACCAGTCTGATTACACAGGAATCCTTGTAAAAAACTGCAGGCATCAAGCTCTGCAAATTCTATTAAACAGCTCCAAGAAAATGTATTACAAATTGATCCTCAAAACACAAATACTTTCTCATAAGATTATCCGGCTCCTTCTCAACAGAAATTAGTTACAACCAATTGACACCTATCTAATAGCCAAAATGAACATCGTTTGTTGTTGCTATCCTTAAACAAATATCTACGAGACAGATTTTAACTGCCATTTACAATTACATAGCGTCTTCTCTACAGAATCCAACTATTTTAAACAAAAGTACAAAAATACAAAAATGTAGCTGCCACAAGCCGGATTGCTTTCACTATGGTCAAATGACTTCATTGATTATCCTTTGAACTCTTCATGCCGAACAAAAAAACCTCTAAGGCTAGAACTGCTGCTTACCAGGCACATTTCCTGACTTATACTAGCTCGATGCATAAATGAAAATTACATATAACATATCCGACTCGACTGATCCTGCTGATGTCATACACCACTAAGCCATACCGCCCTTCAAAATAGGCAATGGACCATCTGAATCTTAAAAAATTGGAGATAAGGAATATACCCACTTAGCCAATAGATAGACTTGTCGGGTGATAGCCAATAGACAGACTGCCACCTTAGTTTTGGGTTTTCACTTGACCATACCAATCAAGAAAATCATCCATGTCGAAAGAATCCTCTGCTTGGGTTCTTTTCGTTAGCGGGGTAGAGGGGACCCCTTTCGTAGGGAGAATTAGATCCTTGATAATTTCCTCCTCCTGGATGATTCCCCGCTCGTCTTCTTCATAGGCTTCTTCCCTCTTGCTCTGTTGCTGCAAACTTTGATCTATCTGTTCTTCCAGGGGTTCTTCTGATTTGCAGATGGAACCGTCTTCCACATGATCGTGAACTATGGGAGGTAAATAAACATGCGCTTCCTCCATCTCAGACAACACCTGCTCTGGTATAATTACTACTTCGACTCCCTGCTCTCTCTCCATGTTCTGATACAAACTGCGAACAATACCAAGATGGAGGAACTCGCCACCTTTCAGACGTGAGTTGTGATCCTAAGAGATTAGGTTTATAACAACTCACAACGACAACGCTCCCATGCAAATCATTAGGCTATGATTTTCTGACTGAACCTTCCAAATGATTTGGCATGATGACTGAGGTTTGAAATGACATCGGACATATTTGGTCGTACTTTTCGGGTCATACAGAAAGGATACCTGACTGTGCTGAGGTGGTTCAGCCCACGTGGTAATCATTAGTGTTCAACGAAGATGTCTTTCACTTATGAGAACTCGAGCTCGGATCAGGACCGTAGGTTATAGCCTCCATAGTTTTCCATTTTATGGACCTACTCGTTCCAATCGGTAGCTTGACCCTTCCAAGCATTCCTAGCTATTGGTCCCGTCTTCGCTCCAATCCTGGTCATCGGATGGTGCATCCTTTACCTATCGCGGTGATTTGAGACAAGGTTAACCTACCCTTGAATAAAATCAGTGCAGTTATTTTAGACTATTGATTCGCCTCTGGTAGATTTGCACCTTTGATAGTTGCATGATACATAACTCGACCGCAGCGATTTGAAACATAACATGTTTCGCGCTTATTGGATCAGTGTGGGGATTGTGCGCCGTAGATCTTCCCATACACCGATCTCCGTCGTCTATTGATTTCCTCACTTGCCCGCTGTGTACCACCCGCTCATTATGTTATATTTCCCACATCTTCGTTCGCGTAGTGGGCTCAGGACCGTAGATCTTCGGGGTATTCAATCTCAACCGTCATCGCCTTCTTTCCACCCACACCAAAAGATGCCATAGCATTCAGCACAATTTGAGTTCTAACAACTGGCTCTGATGGGGATGCTATCCTCCCAGCGAGGTAGCGAAGAATGCTTGTAGACTAAGTGCTTGATCCATTGGGCATTTCTAATCCTAGGGGAGAAATTCTCTTAAAACTGAAATCATAAATCGTGCCTTACTGCACCCCTGACTGAATATAACCAAAACAACAGAGACCACGACTTCCTTCTGGTTCTTAGGTTATCTATTCTGGGCTTCATATTCCTTTCGCTCTGTCATCAAAATCTCAAGACAATTAAAAACATAAGGAAAAATATATACATACAGGCTATAGTACATGGGTTACCTACCATTACTCAAGACAAGTAATGTTTCAAGAATCTTCCATTAACTGGACCCCCTAACCAGGCCGATCCATCTTGCTCCTCTAGTATGAAAGAATTTATTCCTCTAGATGCGGCAATAATGTATGGACCCATCCACATGTGGTCGAATTTTACATGTTTATCTTCTCTCGGGCAGTCCCATTTCAGAACCATGTCATTCACCTAAAATTGATCTTCCTTGGTCTTCTTATCGAATGCCTCCTTTAACTTTTCTTGATGTCCTTGCACTCTATCATAAGCTTTAGTTCTTAATTCATTTAACTCAATTATCTGGTTCACTCTCCTTTGCATATGATTCGGCTCTTCTTCTAAACCTTGCAGTAACCTCATAACTGGTAACCCCAACGAAGCTGGAAAAACCACTTCGGCTCCATAAACCAATTGGAATGGGGACATTCCAATGGCCCTTTTAGTGCTTATTCTATCCGCCCACAGGGAATACTTCAGTTTAGTGTGCCATGCCCTCTTATTTTCATCCAATAATCTCTTTGTGATATTTACTAAGCTTTTAATGGAGGATTCTGCCAGACCGTTTCCTTGGGGGTAATAGGCTGTAGAGTGGTTTAGACTGATATGTTATTTGTGGTAGAAATTAATCATCTTCTTAGAACAAAATGTATGCCCATTATCAGTCACGATCATTTTGGAGCAACCAAACCTAGATATGATATTATCCTCCAGAAAGTCCATAATAACGTTTTATGTTGCCTTCCTAGTAGGTATAGCTTCTATCCACTTAGTGAAATAGTCCATGGCCATCAATATCCACCTGTGCTGCCCAGACGAGTTAGGGTTTATCTCCCCAATGAAATCCAGTCCCCATTGTTGAAAAGGAGCTTCTATTATGACTGGGTGAAGGGGTAGCAATACAACTTTCCTTTTTCCCTCGAAGATCTGACATTGGTGACAGGTTACCGTCTCTTTATACACATATGTGAACATGGTGGGCCAATAGAGACCAGCCCTCAAGATCTTGTTCACTGTGACTTTCCAAGAATGATGACCACCACAATCTCCCTTATGAAATTCTCTCTTGGTATGAGTGGCTTCTTCCTCCAGTAGGCAATTGACCAGTACCCCCCCAGGATCCTCCCAGTACAAGAACTGATTCATGATACAATCTTTTGCGGCCTTTAATTACAGCTCTGGCCCTACTCTTGCTTAATCCTGCTGGAGCCTGTAGATTTTGCAACACATAAACACTATCAGAGTACTAGGGGGATGTAGAAAACTCTGGCTTTATCTGTGGTCCTACGTCTAGCTGACATAAAGAGTCTAAAAAATTTAATTGCAAAGAGTCATAATTAGCTTGGGTCATCAAATTCGCTAATCCTTGCCCCTTTATCAGCTTAGTAGGCTTTATCTCTAGGTCGTATTCCAGCGGCACAGATATCCACTTTGCCCTTCTCTTTTCTAGATCATCCTGGGTGAGGATTCCCTTTACGGCACTGTCTAGGACATGAGCAATGATGTGCGAATGGAGAATATAGAATCTAAAATCCTTTAATGACTTGATTAAAGCATAAGCTTGTTTCTCCATGATCTCGTATTTTAATTCTGCATCCCTTAATACTCTGCTGAAAAACACAATTGGCTGTTCTGCATTCTGACCATTCTTCTACAACAACACTCTTGCTACTGTATGCTCAGAAGCATAAGAAAAAATCAAAAAATCCTTAGAGAAATCAGGGTTGGCTAAGACAGGGGCCTCAGTGATAGCATTTTTTATACTCTTGAAAGACTCTCTAGTTTCTTCAATCCACCTTATCTGGTTCTCCTTTCTCAGCATATTAGTGATATTCATCATAATCTCAGCAAAACTAGGTATAAACTTTCTCAGAAAACCTACTTGCCCAATGAAAGACTGCACTTCCTTTTTGCTTCTGGGTTCTCCAACTTTCTGGATCACACTAACCCTCTCAAGGTCAATCCTAATATCTTCTTTAGAAATAATATTTCCCAGGAGTTTAGCTTCTTCTAAAGCGAAGTGAGATTTTTTTGGGTTTAGGGAGATACCATATTTTATGCATTTCTTAAAGACCTGTTCTAGATGCTTTAGATGCTCGTCATCAGACCTTGAATATACTGTTATG
Organism: Larix kaempferi; assembly: GCA_027924585.1. Taxonomy (NCBI): domain Eukaryota; kingdom Viridiplantae; phylum Streptophyta; class Pinopsida; order Pinales; family Pinaceae; genus Larix; species Larix kaempferi. The sequence goes on from BSBM01000247.1 coordinate 2,459,568, forward strand.
TCATCCATGTACACCACCACAAACTTATCTTTCTCTTAAGCGAAGGTAATGTCCATCGCTCTCTGAAAGGTAGCTCCAGCATTCATCAATCCAAAGGGCATCTTAGCATACATGAAAGTGCCCCACGGGGTGGTAAAAGTAGTCTTTTCTTGATCTTCTAGGCTAACTTTGATCTGATTGTACCCAGAAAAACCATCCATTGTAGAAATCCTTTCTGCTCCCACTACTTTCTACAGGATGTGTTCCATTTTTGGCAAGGGGTAATTATCTTTCAAGGAAGCTCTATTCAAATTCCTGAAGTCTATACAAATCCTAATCTCTCCATTCTTTTTTCTTACAGGAACTAGGTTAGCTACCCACTGAGAGAATCTCAAAGTCACAACGATCCTTGCATTGAAAAACCTTCTAATCTCCTTTTCTATTGCAGGTACCAATTTTGGATTCATCCTCCTTAAATTCTGTTTAAAAGGCTTTTCCCCAGGCCGTATTGGGATAGAATGTTAGATTATTGAGGTGTCATATGCTTTCAGCTCTTCGTAGTTCCAAGCAAAGGCAACTGCATACTTTTTCATCAAATCGACATACTGCACCTTCCTCATGGCGTTCAACTTCTTAGACAACTTCACCATCCGGGGCTCCTTTTGGGTACCCAGATTCTGATCTTCTACAGTGTCTTTGGGAGGTTCAAATTTTGGATTCTTTGCCACATCGTTTTGATCAAAGAGCTTTTCCAGACGTATTAGTGCTTTAGGAATATAGTTGCTTTTTAATTGGACAATTTCTTTGCCTCCCAACCTATCCTTCCAATCCACGTTTCTCTTTTCCTCATCTTCTGACAGTGCATGGTCTACTAGTCCTTCTATGTTTTCATTTTTTGCATCAATTTGGACATTAGCGAACTCATGAGACAGCTCTAGAAATATTTTAATTTGCAGATCGTCGTCAAACACTTGCCAATACTTAGAAATGTCTGGGATGGAAGCTCTATTTATCACTTCGACCTCATATTTTTATTGGGAAAAGATGGGGGTCTTGAAACCACCCGCCGTAGTGGCCAAGGAGTCTGCTATTTGGTTTTCAACTCTTGGGATTACCCATATCTTATGTTCAGTAAAAAAGTTTCCAAACATATCCCATACTTCATTTCTGTATGCTCTCATCTTGGGATGTTTTGCCTGATAACTATCATTTACCTGATTGACCACCAACTCTGAATCTCCAAAAACATGTATTCTCTTAGCCCCTAAATCCTTCAAAGCTCTTAATCCTAGGATCAAAGCTTCATATTCATCCACGTTATTAGTGCATTCAAAAGTAAGCTTATATGAAAAAGCTCTGGATTCTTGGTTAGGAGGTACGATCAAAGCACCTGCCCCCGCCCCATTCTTGCTTAGTGACCTGTCAAAATACATCTTCCACATGCCTTCCTGATTTTTCAGCTTTTCCGAAGCTTCATACCTGGCTGCGAACTCCTTGTCTTCTTTGACTTCATGGAAAAATGGGGGCACAGGATGAGTATGTGGGCCGTCATTGAAAAGGATGGAAGAGCCTATGTCTGTTTCTACGACAAATATAGGGTGATTTTCAGGTTTGTCATCACTGCTAACCACATAAGCCATTCTCTTTTCCCTATACAGCTTTCTATTACTTCCAAAAAGGGGTATAGTAGTGTATGAGAAATCCATTTGCATGGTACCTTTCAACTTTTTAACCCAGGATCTAGACAACAGCATCCCAAACTTAACCGACAAATCAGCTACGACTATGTCCATCATGACGCTCTTTGCTGGAATCTGGGCAAGGGTTACTACCACATTCTTTATTAGACCCAAACATGGTACTTTTCTGTGTTAGGAACCTATGTCAACCCTTCTCTTTACTATGTTAGTATATTGTTGTTGGACGCATATGCTTTGTAAGTCGTCCCGTAGTATTTGTTGATCCGTAGTTTATATTAGCCCATAGTATTGACCCATAGTATTGGACGCATATGCTTTGTAAGTCATCCCGTAGCATTATATGTCCCATGGTTTTGACTCATAGTATTGGGCATATACTTAGTATATAAGTGTGTGTTGAGGTCATTGAAGGCACCGTGAAGTTAATTGTATTGAGCTTGCTCAAAGGAGGTTGCTCCCTTGAAGTGGCCCATGATCAATATAAAAGTGATTATGTTCTATTATTTCTGATATCTCATGTATTTGCATTAATTAATTATTGCAGGTTCATCACATCTGGTATCAGAGCACTTTCTTGGGCTCGTTGGGTGGAATTTCTGCCAATTTTTTTTATTTTTTTTCGCATCTGTTGCAGCTTCGGATTTGGGAATAATCCCTATCCGCTTAACTGTGGGAAGTACTTGGGCATAAGCCCTATAAATCATTGTGAGGAGTACCACAGGAACCCCAAAGTAGCTGGCCCATTTAGAGGACCTGCTAGCAAAAAGGGCAACGACCCCTACCTGATTGACTAGTTCCCACCCGTGAGGTAAACCAAGAGTTGTCATTTGTGGCAAAGCGGTTATCAGTTTTACCTGACCCGTGGAGTGAGGGGTACTACTCCAATACGCAAGCCGTCAGACAGCATTGGTGGCCGAGTGAAACACTTGAACCGATAGGAAGCCACACATACCGGGGGTCCATATCTATTTTTAGTTGAACTGTTGCCGATCACTTCCGCTCCAGATCCAGCCATTTCAGATCTATTTTGACAGTCGTTCCAGATCCATTCACCATTTCAGATCCAGCCGTTTTCAATCCCTTCCATGCCATTGTTGATCCATTTCTGGAAAAAAAAAAAAAAAAAAAAAAAAAGGAAGTTTTTTCTCAATATCTCCCTTGTTTTCACTATGTTTCCCTTGAAATTTTTGGGGAACCCCTGTCATCCCATTCTGCATCTTTGATTCCTGAGGACCCTATCCCCAATTCCCCTTCCCAAAGCCTGAAATCCCACATATGTCTATTTTTAGGGTTTGCCATAACTTCCTCAGATTTCACCCAATCACCTTCAAATTTTACCACAGAGTTCCTTTCTGAATTCTGCTTCTTTGTCCCTCTTTGCCAAATTTTCTCATTCTATCAACCCGCTTCTGAAATCCCCCTTTTTGCTTTCTTGTCCTTTTAACAGTGTCGAAAATCTAGTCAAACCCCAATTACCCATTAGATTGTTTCCCCAATCCAAATTTCCCTTTACTAAATCAGCTATTGTTTGTGTTTTTCTACCCATTCTACCAAAAAAAAAAACCTGGTTATCGTTGTCACCCGTGCAGGAGCACACACCATGGAGGAAGCACTTGCAGCCATCCAAACCAAACTCCAAGATCTCGATGAAAAATTTCTCCATCTTCAACATTCAGCATTCAGCCATGAACAATACCAGACAGCCAGAATCTTTTGCAGCCACCGGGTTCTCTTCTTCCAACAATTTTCGTGGGTCGAAGCTTGATTTTCCTCGCTTCAATGGTACTGATTCGACTGGATGGATATATCAAGCAGAACAATATTTCAGTCTGCATAATACTTTCGATGCCCAAAAAGTTCCACTTGCATCCTTTCATTTGGAACAGGAAGCCCTTCAATGGTACTGTTGGTACATCAAAGCTCATCCCGAGCCAAACTGGACAGATTTTTGCCAGCTCATTTTGCACGATTTTGTCCTAGTGCTTTTGATGATTTCATAGGAACACTCACTAAAGTTCACCAAATTGGCACAGTGAGAGAGTATCAGACAGAATTTGAGAAATTGGCCAATCACATAGAAGGATTGTTTGATGAATTCTACAGGAGTTGTTTTATCAGTGGTCTCAAGGATGAAATCCGCTCAGAGGTAAAATTTTTTTGTCCCAACACAATGATGGAAGTCCTAGGGTTGGCTACGCTGGCCGAGGACAAGATCGCACCTCAATAACGCTCCAAACCCACCTTTGTTCCCTTCAAAAATATGGGTTCCCAACGACCTCCCATCACGACTGCTCCTCAACCAACTCCTATCAAGCATTTGTATGAAATAGAAATGCAGGCACGCCGAGAAAAAGGGCTTTGCTATAATTGTGATGAGAAATTCACTTGAGGACATAGATGTGTTCAACAAAATCTCTATCTCTTGGATGTGGATTATCCGCCTACCTTATAACTTGGTGAAGAAGCTACAGATACAGTAGATGATCAGGTTGACATTCAACACCCACCTGTTGACACCCCATCTCAGGATGACCCACCTGAGATCTCTATCCATGCTGTAACTGGCGTCACCACCCCACAAACAATGCGGGTCAGGGGATATTTCAAGAAGCTCCCTCTTACCATACTCATTGATTCTCGTAGCACTCATAACTTCATTGACCCTCGGATTGCCAAACAAGCTGATTGTTTTGTCCATCCTTGCTCCAACTTTGAAGTCATGGTTGCCAATGGGGGCACCTTACCTTGAAAGGGGCAGTGTCACAATGTGCGTATCTGTATGGAAGATTATAACCTACGCTCTGACATGTTTTCCTTGTCCTTAGGTAGATGTGATGTGGTTTTGGGCATTCAATGGCTACGCACACTTGGCCCCATCTTATGGGATTTTGCTGAACTTTGGATGCAATTTAAAGTCAATGCGGCACAACACAAATGTATGGCCTTACAACCAGGGTCTCTCTGCATCATCAGTTCACATCGCCTGGAAAAAAATCCTTAATAAGAATTCACATGGTGTCATCGCTCAACTCAATTCCATTCAGATGCACCCATCAATAGTCTCCACTACTTCCTTGGATAGATATGTAGGTATCTTTGCTGAACCAATGCGCTTGCTGCCTTCAAGAGACCTTTCTAGTAAGATTTTAGCCACATCTACCTCTCAGCAGGAATTGATGGCTATTTTGCATGCAGTACAGAAGTGGCAGCCATACCTATTAGGGAATTATTTCTGCATCAAGACTGATCTCCCGAGTCTGGAAAATTTTCTGGAACAATGGGTCTCCTCCCCAACACACCTGAAATGGGTTATCCAACTCATGGGTTATCCCTATGTAATCACTTACAAGAAGGGTAAGGACAATATGGTGGAAGATGCTCCTTCTCGCACAATTGATGAACCAGTTTCTCTTACAGCTCTTTCTCTCCTTGTTCCAAATTGGTTGCAATATGTTCAACAGGGATATCTCTTCTATGAACTCCATGCTTCTTCATCAACAGGGCACTCTGGGTTCTGCCAAATGTATGACCGGGAACAATGTAACTTCTTTTGGTAGGGACTAAAAATGAAAAGTCAACAGATGGTGGCTGACGATGATACTTTCCAAGTCAACAAGGGGGAAACGACACTCCTTTCGGGATTGCTCAAACCCTTTCCCATCCCTACACAACTTTGGCCAACTATTTCTATGGATTTCCTATCAGCGCTCTGGTGGTACAATACCACATCTCAAAGGACACCATATGAAGCAGTCTATGGAAAAGCACTGCCAGTTCTTCTTCCATACACCCTTAGCAGCTCCCAGTTCAGGAAATTGACTCGATTCTTCAAAACCGCGATCAGATTCTTCTCATTCTGTAGGACAATCTTCACCTAGCCAGAATTCGCCTGAAACAACAAGCCGATCAGCACCGTTCTGAGCACATTTTCCACGTAGCTGACAAGGTTCTTCTTCATCTACAGCCTTCCAAGCAATCCTCCTTGACACTCCAAAGGCGTCAGTGGCACGAAATGCAACCCGAGGATGCTCCCGGGGAACCACTCCTTCAGATTCTGCAGTAATTTCTCTCACCACAGCTTTGAGGACAAAGCTTTTTCTAAGGGAGAGGGGATGTTAGGAACCTATGTCAACCCTTCTATTTACTATGTTAGTATATTGTTGTTGGACGCATATGCTTTGTAAGTCGTCCCGTAGTATTTGTTGATCCGTAGTTTATATTAGCCCATAGTATTGACCCATAGTATTCGACGCATATGCTTTGTAAGTCATCCCGTAGTATTATATGTCCCATGGTTTTGAATCATAGTATTGGGCATAGACTTAGTATATAAGTGTGTGTTGAGGTCATTGAAGGCACCGTGAAGTTAATTGTATTGAGCTTGCTCAAAGGAGGTTGCCCCCTCGAAGTGGCCTGTGATCAATATAAAAGTGATTCTGTTCTATTATTTCTGATATCTCGTGTATTTGCATTAATTAATTATTGCAGGTTCATCACATTCTGGAGTCCAAAGAATATAGGTCCTTATAGGGTCGGGTGACTTCTAATCCCAACTGGTCCACCACTGATTTGGGCATCAAGTTGTGTGAAGCACCAGAATCTATGAGGGCATTGTGTAGTAACTTACCATGGATATTCAAAGTCAAATAGAAAGGGGGAACTTCTTCATCATCTGGCTCTTCCAGCTTGGACGCAAACATTATAGTAGGGGCATCATCTGTCACTTCCAAGATGTCTTGTGTACCTTCTGCCTGCCCCTTTACCAGGCTATTTATCTCTTCCCTATATTCATTGTTTCTTAACAGCTCCTTTAAGGGGATAGATATGTTTACCTTAGACAGTTCTACCTTCAAGCTGAACATTGAAGCTGGCTTTCCCACTTCTATGACCTCGGGTTGTCCACTTTCTTTGGAATGTTGTCCCTTATCTTCCGCAGCTTTCTGTATAACGAACTCCGATTGTTTTTCTTTGTGCTTATCCATGTTCTGTGGAGTATTACGGGGTTGAATCTGAGCAGATTTTCCTTCAATTATCGGTATCTCTCTGTTTCTCAACTTCATCTTCCTTTGAATGTCATCCACCGCGTTCATGTAACCCATTTGGTACTGTTCATAATCAAATTCAGCAACCTTACCAGTATTCGTCATGTTGAAAAAGTCATGCTCCCTTTGGGTCAAATGTATTTCAGGCTCCAGAGTGTCAAAGAGATGTATTTGGTCTGTAGCAGGCTCTTCAGCTCCTTCGTCATCCACCAAATTCTTAGGGAAAGGAGGCCTCATTTGGTGATCTTCTTGGTTTCTTGGATTTCTTGGAGAGGGTGGCCTTCTAAAATTTGGTTTCCTTATCTGATTTGCGAGTGGTTCCCTAGCAGGAGGTTTGTTCTCTACGGCTAACCTCTCCATCAGCTTTTCCATGGTCTTAATCATGGTGTAAAACCTGGCCTCAGTAGAGGAGGAAGAGGCAAGGGCTTGATTTTCTTGCTTCTTTTTCTCTACTTCTGTTTTCCCCTTCATTTTTCCCGAGGCCATCATGTTGGCTTCCACTTCTACAACATATTTCAGCATAGCAGGCAGGGTAGCAGATTTCTTTTCTCTTAACGTGCAGGAAAAGTCTCCATCGAAAGCATCAGCATAGTGGAGCGTTCCAATGCCTACTAAAGGTTTTAGATCATCAGGAATAGAATTATAGGCCTTCATGAATCTGGCCGAGCACTCATGGACTGATTCGAAACCACCTTTCTTTAAGTGATTATACTAGGATAAGACTATAGCAAGACTCCCCATCATTTCCCATCTTTCTAGAAAGAATACTTTAAAAGCTGCAAAATCTGCTATAGAAGCATTAGGTAGCAGCCTACACCATTTCTTGGGTTCTCCATATAAGCTTTGGGCGAACAATCTCATTTTAGCATCATCGTGGTGCACTTCCTCCAGATCTAAAAAATCTTCAAATCTATCAACATGCTGTTTAGCTCACCAGTCTCCCTCTCCATCATAAGAGACAATTCTCTGGGTGTAATTCTGAGGGAGGTCATTCAGGGTAGCAGGAAGGACCAAAGGTGCATATCTAGCTGCCATGGGTCTAGGTAGATTCTGAGCTTGTGGGGGGGAATTCCAAGTAGGATTACAAACTGGGATTGCAATGTGGGCTTGGGGAATCTGGGAACTGGGTTTGCTGCTTTTAGCTTTGGCAAGGCTTTTAAAATCCAGCCACACAGAATCTAAAAGATATGAGTCAAGATTATTCAGAGTTTCTTCGGCCAGGTTCAGGTACGATTCAGATTTAGTTCTTGACAAAGGTTTGGTTTTATCGACCTCTAGATTCAATTCTTGAAAAACAAATGCACTTTCTGAAAAAGAAATAGTCTCAATGCTAGGGGCGCTAGCCCGATCTTTCACGGTATTTCGTCTAAGTAGACTTTCAGGGTAATCTATTCCTAACAAGATTTCAGGTAAAGGATTACCTCTCGTATGGCTCTTTCTTGAGGCCAGGATGACTTTAGAAATTCTTCAATAGTATATTTCGGCATACTGATCTTTCTCCAGTGGAGTCTTCTTGAATTGTCTAGTCTTAATAGGTGGAGTCGCCAGGGCAAAATTCTTCAACCTTCTTGAAAAATGCGGATATCTTTGTTTTCCCACAGGGATTTCTCTTATTCGTTGACATTTCGGACAGGTATGTTGTTCTTCCAGGGCTCGATAAAAAATTCAAGTCCCCGGCAACGACGCCAATTTGTTAACACCAAAACTGACCCCCAAGGCTAAAAGAGGGCAATCTCAGGTAACCACTAACCAATATTTGGTTTATGCTTCTAATCAAACATAAACAGAGAGGGCTCTCTCTATAAACTCATAGAATACTAGAAATCTTCAAAGGTGTCAATCAGCGAAAACATACACCAACATTCAACATTAAAGATATTCAATTACGATAACGCACAGAAGATCAGATTTCTGTTTATGAAACAAAGAAATATTTAAGATCTATTTGGTTGAAAACGCATGGATTTCATTTGGGGTGATGGAGTCACATCTAACTGGTTCTGCAAAAATTATTTACAAAGATTTAGCGAACGCATTCACAAGAGAAAGGTAGCAAGCAACTAGTAGTCAAAGAACTTAAATTTGTGGAACAAAAGAGAGAAGACACAGTCCATCAATGTAAGGCATCTAACAAGGATGAATCCTACATCAACTTTAGTAGAATATATTTGGGGAAACACTTGGAATAAGCTAAGTAGAGCATAATCTCTATGAATTCTACTTAACTGTCACCCTAATCCAAGCATGAAGGAAATATCACAGAATGGAATAATAAAAGATAGAAAACACATTTGCACATGGGAAAAAGAAAGGTATAGACTACCAGACCGATTACACATGAATCCTTGTCAAAAACTGCAGGCATCAAGCTCTGCAAATTCTATTAAACAGCTCCAAGAAAATGTATTACAAACTGATCATCAAAACACAAATACTTTCTCATAAGATTTTTCAACCCTTGTGTCTTTGATTACAACCGTATATATAGGTGGCCTTGAGCTCTAGACTCGGCTCCTTCTCAACAGAAATTAGTTACAACCAATTGACACCTATCTAACAGCCAAAACGAACATCGTTTGCTATTGCTATCCTTAAACAAATATCTACGGGACAGATTTTAACTGCCATTTACAATTACATAGCCTCTTCTCTATAGAATCCAACTATTTTAAACAAAAGTACAAAAATACAAAAACGTAGCTGCCGCCAGCCGGATTGGTAACACTATGGTCGAATGACTTCATTGATTATTATACCACCCCAGAAAAATTACAAAAATTTAAAACTTTTTCTACGTGACAATATTGCTTATTTAGTGTATGCGGAAATGGAAAAGATACCTGAGATGTTATTTGCTGTCCTAAAATACCATACTTGTTTATTGAATGCAACTAAAAGAAGTTAGCTTAAGTCTTGATGTTATCCAAATCTAGATATGCTGCTACAAAATCTACTGTTGTTGTTTATGAATGAAGAAACATCGTTTGATTAATGTTCTTTTGTTTGATTGATGAAGGGGTCCTTTGGATGCCCCAAGGCTTACTTAGCATTCGTGCTAAAGCATGTGAATTTCGTAATGTGACAGATTACAGGTAAGGGTTTTAACTGCAACAAGTGACCACCTATTTTCAGTAAACATCTATTGATTAAAACTGAAGAGAAATGTTCTGATCATTCTATCGGTGAGAGAACTGGTTCGAAACGTCAGGTTGTTCAAGTTTTTAACTATTAGAAAAGGAATATTTATGCAGACAGTACAGTTTAAACAAAAGTTATGAGAAGGTCTTTATCAGTCGTAACTTCATTTGTACTCAATTGTCTATTTCTTTGGTTTATTTAAATGCTCTAAACTTATGATGTAAATGGCGATATTATCAAAAGTCAACTGTAGATGTACACATCCTAAATGATATGTGCGTTGTGTGCCCTATGTGATTCTAAGTGGCACTATGCATTTATGTGATATTAGGTTCACAATGCAATACAGTACAAATAGGAATATATACAATAAGTGATACTATGCAAACTATATGTTACTATATAAAATATTTATGCGAACAAGGTAATACTTTGTGAAATATATAATAGCATGTGAAATATTGGTAAACAATGTAATGCTATACGAAATATATGAAAACCATATATTATGTGAAACAAATATTGTGATATATGTAATATATGCAAACCCTTAGCGCCTAACTGTGCGAATTTTAATATTTTAACAGCGTTATTGTTCGACCTTACCATAACAAAATATTATGCGATGAACGTTAAGAGGTGTATGTTCCTGTACAGGTTGGCAAGTGTAAAATGTAACTTCTGCAATGAATGTCTACCACTACGGTGGATAGTGGGATTCCAACTTGGATGATAATGCTAGTCTTGTTCACGTGTTTAACGGTGGTAAGGATTCTCCTTACGATGATGTGTAGACAAAAGCGTTCAATCGGTTGATGAACTGGCACCTTCGTGGCTTCCTCGTGGCTTCCTCGTGGCAAATGTAATGATAACACATTAATGAGGTAGGTGATGTTGTTGCAGTCGAGACTCTGGTACAATCTCCATGAAATCTCAGCATTAAAATCATTCCTGCGTGGTGAGGGTGAGTGCTATGCTGGCACTTACGTGTCTGGCTCCAAGTGATGACAGTGGTAAGGTTTTTTTTACGATGCATCACCGAGCTGTAAGCTCAGCCCTGGTGATATGGCATCCGATCGTTCGGGCAATGAATGAAGTCATTGAATTGGTTTTGGTTGTAATAACTTCCTTGGTACAACCGAGGTTAAGCTGGCTCGATCCTGATCGTTGATCTCATGTCTTGGTAGATGAGATGTGGAAAAACCCTAGCTAAACTTGTCTTAGCGTTATTTTCTCTTTTGTGCACTCATTTGGTGGTTACTATATGGAAGAAGAAGGCCGACAGGCTACTGGTTTACAGGGATCGAGCCTGGGCGGTTATGGATGGAATTGTGCCTTCGATCTTAGAGATTTCATTGTAGAAATACTGTACAGGTGTCGAGTTTTGCTGAGAGGACAGTGTTGAAGCCCTGGGGCTTTTGTCCGGTGGCTGGTAAAGTTTAAAAGTGAGGTTTGACTCCATGTTGGGTTGTAGTTTGGATGTATGTCAACTTCAATGCATGGATTGAAGGTTTGGAAACCAGAAGCGTTTCAATCGACCGTGGATTTCAAGGTAAGTCCCATCTGGTTTTTAGTTCTAAAAATACTTCTTCGTTTGGTCAATAATCAAATGATATGTTACTAACTCCTCATAGACCTTTGTGGCAGGTAATACCATTGTTCGAAATCAAAGTGTTGGGTTTGACAATAATGGCGTTTGGTGACAACGGATAGAAATGCGAAAACAATGGTAATCCCGGTGGCAAACCCTCGTAGGATTCTCCTGGCAGTGGTCATGGAAACAGTTGTATCGCCAAACTGGAATTCATACCAGAAAAACCTAGTTTGTTTTCTTAGTTGTTGAGTCAATGTAACAATTGATATTTGTACAGGGTTGAGTTTTGGTTTTCGAAACTTGGCAACGTTTCCTTGTTTTTAAGTGGGGTTTCAGCCTCTATTGAGAAGATAATAAAAATATCTTTTGCAAACTATGTGACTGTGACTATTCTGTGTTTGTAGTGTTGGGGCTTGGCCCGTGAATGAAAACTTGTCACTTGTCATTTTTAAGAAATGGAACTAGTTCGTAAATGACAGTCTCTAAAATGAATGTAATGTTTTGTGTAAACTAGTGTTTTAAGCATAAATGTACTATCGTAAAAATCTAAGGACTGTAAGATCTTGAATGTTTAAAGGGTAGAGAGAATTCATATGTAAAGTCTGTATGAGAAAACAATACTACTGTTTGATAAACAATGTTTAAACTAAATGATAATTTTGACCAAAAGCCTCGTCGTTGGTTTTGTGTGTAATGTTTAAACTTCTGAAATGAAATCTTGTCCGAGTTTTAGGGTTTGACTATGTCTAGATAATGATGTGTTCGTTTAAATGTTTGAACAACCACCAGGGTTGTGATTATGTTAACTCTGCTCCTACAGGCATTTGTGAAGACTTGAAATCTTTGAACTGACAAAAGAAATAGATGAGTTTGATCAATAGTAATGGTTATTATATATACAAAAGAAAATACTTCTAGTGTCTATATTAATAAAATAGAGAAGAACGACAGAGAGCTTATTCATTTAGGTAGAACTCTGTTACAGAATTTACATTTGTAATTAAGGTTGTAAGCATATGTGAAAGAAAATATTGTGTTAAATTTTCTGAATTTACTTCAATATGATCTAGGATCTTAACTGAGAGAACAACATGTACAGCATATCTACAGCATATCAATCATGGAGACAATAATGCAAGCACACAAGAGACGCAAAGATTTACTTGGGGAAAACCATAAAGGTGAAAAACCCCAATAACTTCCTCAGAGATAGATAGAGCAATGATACAACCAACCAAGAGATAGACATAACCTAGCAGCAGATCCTCCTCCTCCATAAGTGCGCCTCTCCTCCTTGAGAGCATGTGTGAGAAGTGAGTGAGTAAATAGAGTGCCTCCCGCACTCTATTTATACTTGACTTGACTTGCCTTTTTACCTAACTCATGTAGGCTCAAACTTAACCACATAACATAATGCTGACTGGGCCGACCCCCAATAGGGTGGTCTAATAACCCTTTGACCCACATGGCCGACCCCCAATAGGGTGGTCTAATAACCCTTTGACCCACATGACTTATACAGGGCCGACCCCAAATAAGGTCGTCTAATAACCCATCAAGTATAAGTTACGACACTTACAATATAAATGACGACACTTCCTTATAGAGGAATAATACCATCTCTATAGGAATACAATATACATATATGTGAAATACATTCTGAAGTTACATATACATCAACACTCCCTCTTAACTAGGAAGGTATTTCTCAGCACAGTTCTTCTAGCACAAGTCATCTTCTCTGGATCATCGTCACTGGATAATCGTCATCGAGTCATCATCATCGTCACTACTGCTGCTATCTCAATCAATCTCTGAATCTACTCGTCATAGGAAGTTCTACAGAGCCAGTCCTTTTTCATACTGGATGTAGGCCCACCACCTGTAGGTCTTCATCATCACTGGCCATACTGTGGAATCCTCAGGACTTATTACGTGCGTCACAAAACCTCGAAAGAGCATCCCAGGCTGTTATGAGCACACAGCTCTACCTATAGGATCTCCCAGGGCACCGAATTACATGTGACCTCACCACAAAACCTCGCAAGAGCATCTGCCAGATATCCCAGGGAACCGAATTACATGCCATAGGAAAAACCTCGAAAGACTATCTGCAGATCTCCCAGGGCAACGAATTACATGTGGTCATGGAAAAACCTCGAAAGAGCATTTGCCAGATGTCCCAGGGAACCGAATTACATGCCATAGGCAAAATCTCGAAAGACCATCTGCAAATCTCCCAGGGCACCGAATTACATGCCATAGGACAAAACCTCGAAAGAGCATCTGCCAGATATCCCAGGGAACCGAATTACATGCCATAGGCAAAACCTCGAAAGACTATCTGCAGATCTCCCAGGGCACCGAATTACATGTCCTCCCAGAGAAAAACATCGAAAGAGCATTTGCCAGATGTCCCAGGGCACCGAATTACATGCCATAGGCAAAACCTCGAAAGACCATCTGCAAATCTCCCAGGGCACCGAATTACATGCTCATATGCACAACCTGATCCACGGCCACAAAGTATCAACCTGATACTCATCATACATCATCCTGATGTATCCATGATCATCCTGATCATCATCACTGCAACGTCCTGCTGCATGCCAAGTATCATACATGATCCTCCTGATCATCAATGTATCCACCTGATACAAATACATGATACATATCATCATACATGATCCTCCTGATCATCAATGCATCTACCTGATGCATACCAAGTATCTACCTGATACATATCATCATACATGATCCTCCTGATCATCAATGCATCTACCTGATGCATACCAAGTATCTACCTGATACATGTCATCATACATGATCCTTCTGATCATCAATGTATCCACCTGATACAAATACAAATACATGATACATATCACCATACAAGATCCACCTGATCATACAATGTATCCACCTGATACATATACAGATACATGGTCCAAGCATCCAACATGATGCATACATACATACATAAAAATGATCCAACTGATCATATCCAGCATCCAACATGATGCGTACATACATACATAAAATGATCCAACTGATCATATCTAGCATCCACATGATGCGTACATACATAAAATGATCCAACTGATCATATCAAGCAGAAACCAGAACATCATTCTGATGCTCATCATCCAGCGCTTACATCCACAGCCATGTGAAGGATCCTCCTTCCAACATGTTTGGAATGGCTTCAGCAAATGTGTCCGTCACTTCTTCCTCGAAGTGTCCTCGATCTGAATAACACCAAGCCTCTCTCTGAAGTACTCGAACTTCACCCTGGCTAGTGGCTTCATCAGCACATCTGCAATCTGCTCGTCCGTCGCAAGATACAGGAGCTTCACAGCTCCTCTCTGCACCATATCCCTGATATAGTGATATTTGATCTCTATGTGTTTCGACCTGTCATGAAACACTGGGTTCTCGGATAGCTTCACACAACTCTGGTTATCACAGAAGATACCAGTAGCATCCAATGGGAGATCAAATAACTCAGACAGTAGCTTCCGTAGCCATACTGCCTCACAACTAGCTGAACAGGTTGTAACATACTCTGCCTCAGTTGTACTCAGTGCTACGCAGGATTGCTTCCTGCTAAACCAAGAGATCACACCTGATCCCATACTGAAGCAGCACCCAGATGTGCTCTTCCTATCTGCAGCACTGCCAGCCCAATATGAATCAACATAACCCTGCAGGTTAAACTTTTGATTCGCCTCATACTTGAGTCCATAATCCACTGTACCCTTCAGGTACCTCAGAACATGCTTTAAAGCAACCAGGTGAACACTCCTCGGATCCGTCAGGAACTGGCTCAATGTGTTCACAGCAAAGCAAATGTCTGGTCTCGTGTTCGTCAGGTACATCAAGGACCCAATCATCTGACGATACATAGTGATATCAACTGGCTCAGATGAAGCATCACATAGAAGCTTCAGATTCGATGCCATAGGTGTGGCCATATCCTTGCAGTCCATCATCCCGAACCTCTTCAAGATCTCTACTGCATACTTCCCTTGTCCAAGGAAGATTCCTTCTGCACTCTGCCACACCTCCATGCCAAAAACAAATAGTGCATCATTCCCAAGTTCTTCATCTCGAACTTGGTAGTAAGCTTCCGCTGCGTGTCGGCAATCAATCTATTTTCACCTGTAACAAATAGGTTATCTGCATACAAAAGTAGTATCACTAGATTTCCTTCCTCAACCTTGTAGTAAGGGTTGGAATCCGCTTTACTCGTGGTAAAGCCCAAACTGGATAGAAAGTTGTCTATCCTACCATACCAAGTTCTGCACACATAAATGACTACACCATGCTATCTTGAAATCCATCTGGTGCATCTTCTATTTCATCTCAATGCTGCCATCTGCAATATGCTTGATCTGATAGTTCCATTTGGAAGTCATAACAAACTTCCCTTCACGTCTTGGGACTGCAACCCAAACATCATTCTTCATGATCGACGGATCATTCCATTTCTTTATCCCAGATCCTGGGAACTTCAATATCTTCAATAGATATCTTTATTGCTGAACAAATGTTGTAGTTCTTCTTTTGTAGGAGATGGCATACGATCTTTCCTACACAACAAGTTAAATTGCATGATTAGAAAACATCTCATAGTTTTCAGAACAACTTCTTACACATAAAGAAATATGTCATACAGTCATGCAATTATCTTAGCCAATGCTTCAATACAACATTTATCCATATCCCATAACTTTCTAGATGCCTTCCAATCTCTACCAGAACATTGTTAAGAGTGTGCACAACTCCCAACATGTCAGCAAAGAGGTTTCATTCTAGATAAGTAGAAATGGAATGTTGTACAGTGCCATAGGCCACTTACCCATGTATATTAGTAGTATACTGTTCATCAATGCAACTATTCTAATATGCATAATACACAACCTAATTCTAGGAACATCAGTATATACATTATTGAACAATATTATTTAAAACAAACAAATATGCAAGAAATGATGATTAAAATACTTATCTTTCTTTGTTCGTTGGGTGGACTCCCTTTGAGTCTTTGCTTCCTTGCAGGAGCTGTTGGAGTCCTAATCTGAAGTAGCTTCTTCTACACCTTTCTGTTGTGGAATGTAGAGAGATGGTCAACTCCCTCTGAATATCTGCATCCTTGCAGAAACTACTGAAGTGTGCTCCTTTGCTTTATTGCAGGAACAACTGGAGTGTGCTCCCTCTTGATCTTTGCTTCCTGGATTACCTGTCTTTGAACTTATACTCATTCTTGATCCCTATGCATGCTTGTTAGTATCATCATTGTGTTATCCCCGAGGTCTCATACATAATCAAAAATTCATTAGAATAATCTTAATATTATCAAAAACACAATAATCTAAAGCATGTATAGTCATGATCATTTCAAACAGAAATAATAAGCATTAGCATTCAAGGATTCTTATGGTTAGTCAAATCATAAAAACATAACATGTCTAAACCTGTAATTACTCAAACCTATGACTCTTCAGGTTAGTTGAATCATCAATCAAGATAAAAGATATAATATGCATAAAACATGTGATTATTCAAAGCTATACCTTCGTGATTCTTCTGGTTAGTCAAATCAATCAATATAAGAGACATATTCCTATTTGACCATAGGACTTTTCTGGTTAGTCATATCATCAATCAAAGAAAAAATCATAATATGCCTAAACCCATGAGTACTAACTTCAATGATCAATCATGCCAAGTATACTTAAATAAAGGATCTTATCACAAGGTGAGATTCTAACTTGATATAGGAAAAACATACCTGGATTAGCATGCTAGCTAATTATGTCTAACATACTCACATGATGTCTTCTTGTTCTTCTTCAATGACTTGTGCTAGTAACCTGTATATCTCATAGGTTAACCATTATAAAACCAAGTTATACATACCTCGTAAATGGATCTTTTATGAGATCCATAACAATGGATGAATCTTTGTCCTCATGTCATCATGATCATATGTTCTTGAACTGGAACATGATTTGTCTTTCTTGGTGTACCTTTCATGTTAGTAGACAACATAAACCTCATACAACACCATAATGCATTAGTACAATCATAAGTGTCAACACCCTAAATAATGAATATCTTCTATCATGCATTCATAATTTTGTTAAGGTGATACGACAAATCTAAAAACAAAATTGTACTTAACTGTAATAACATGAAGACAAACATACCATAAACTTAATCATGGACAAATATCAAAACATACCTCGATGAGTCATACCTGTCGAGATCGCTTGTAATCTTCTTATGTAAGGCCTTAGCCTCATCTCCCTCTGAAACAGGAACTTCTTCACCTATGCAGGTGACCAATCCATCTTCTTCTAGGATTAACCCAATCCACTTGATGTGCAAGAACTGGACCTGGAGCTGGATATGGGTTTGTCAGAGAAACCCCAAAAATTCAAACTTTGAATTTCGAAAGGATAGAAATATGCGCCTTGATGAGCTGATCAAATTGGTATATTCATAATTTGAAAACTGCAAAGTTTCACTCCTCAATTTTCCTTCGAAACTTCCGGATTCACTGGACGTGACCCTGAACTGGGGTTTGATGAATCCCACTCTTTTTCCCAATCAAAAGGTTTGATCCAAAGCTCTAAGCTTCTATTTTTCTGAGGAGCTTCCAGCCGTGGTCTCAGATTTCAAAAATTCTCATTTTTACAGAAGCCCTAATTTTCCACTTTCCTGATCAAAGTCCCGAACTAGGGTCTGATCAAGCCCGGCCTTCTTCCCAACCAAAAATTCTGATTTTGGTCTCTAAATTTTTATTTTGATGAGTAGCATTCAGCCGTGATCTCCGATTACAAAAATTCCAACTTTCTTCAAAGCCCTAAATTCCGGAAGCCATGAATGAAGGTACCAAAAAAATAATTCTGTTTTGACAGAAATATGTACCTGATTGTTTCTTGTGTAACTCTAAAATTTTTGATCCACAGGGTCTGAAAAAAGTTTCTTGAGATATCCTGACCTGTTACCTTTCCATTGACAGGTCTGACCTCAATTGGATTCTCTGAGAGAGAGTTATGCCAAATGTCGCAACGTGACCTGTTTTGGGATAAAACAGAAGAGCGAACTTGTACGGCGTGCCACGTGTCACTGTTTACACTTCGGCCTATGAAAACGTTTTCTGAGATATCTCGGCCTGTTATCTTTCTATCCTGACAGGTCTGACCTCAATTGGATTTTCTGAGAGAGAGTTATGCCAAGTGTCGCAACGTGACCTGTTTATGGGATAAAACAGTAGAGCTAACTTGTACGGCGTGCCACGTGTCACTGGTTCAACTTCGGCCTCTGAAACAGTTTTCTGAGATAGTAAAGACTTGTACTACCTGTCACTTTTTACGAAATTTCATTTGGAGCTTCCTAGCCCAAGTTATGACCTTTTTCCCAAGGTCACCTGATTTTGACTCAGATCTGGAAGAGGCAGAAACCCTATATTTTACAGATCATAAATCACAAAGTACAACGAATTAGAGGTTGTCCTTTGGACACAAGGTACCTGGAGATTTTAGCTTCGTCCTGTAACAATTTCAGATCCGAAAAATTCGCCAAAACAGATTTATAGCGAAAGTGCTACGATGACTGGTTTTTGCTATATCAAGCCCTAGCATCGTAAGTGCAACAAGTGTCATACATGCCATATCATGCCTTCTTTCAGGCTAGCTCTGATACCATGTTAAATTTTCTGAATTTACTTCAATATGATCTAGTATCTTAACTGAGAGAACAACATGTACAGCATATCTACAGCATATCAATCATGGAGACAATAATGCAAGCACACAAGAGACACAAAGATTTACTTGGGGAAAACCATAAAGGTGAAAAACCCCAATAACTTCCTCAGAGATAGATAGAGCAATGATACAACCAACCAAGAGATAGACATAACCTAGCAACAGATCCTCCTCCTCCATAAGTGTGCCTCTCCTCCTTGAGAGCATGTGTGAGAAGTGAGTGAGTAAATAGAGTGCCTCCCGCACTCTATTTATACTTGACTTGACTTGCCTTTTTACCTAACTCATGTAGGCTCAAACTTAACCACATAACATAATGCTGACTGGGCCGACCCCCAATAGGGTGGTCTAATAACCCTTTGACCCACATGGCCGACCCCCAATAGGGTGGTCTAATAACCCTTTGACCCACATGACTTATACAGGGCCGACCCCAAATAAGGTGGTCTAATAACCCATCAAGTATAAGTTACGACACTTACAATATAAATGACGACACTTCCTTATAGAGGAATAATACCATCTCTATAGGAATACAATATACATATATGTGAAATACATTCCGAATTTACATATACATCAACATATTGAACCCTAGCTTTAAGATAAAGAGCTTTGTCTGCTTATCAGTTCTGTACATACAATAAAAGAATATCTGAAATGACAGTGGACTTTTTGAAAGATTTAAATGTAAAGTCTCAAACCCTAAGTTGATAATATGATGTTTCTTGTTTGTCTATTTGTCCTATATTGAAAATGATGAATACAACAGCAACTATAGATATTCTTTGGCAATAAACATTTAGAAAACATGAATGTACGGAATCAGAAATGAATTCCTTGTCTAATATAATCTTTTGTTATATCTATAAATTTTGATTTACTTTTCTATTGATATTAAGAACGGGACAAGAACAGTACTGCGAGTAAAGTAGTGAAAACACATTTTAACGTTAGTAGATAATGTACAGAGCATTTAAAAATAATTAATATTTTCATCACCATGGCATTTTGCCTATCAGCTTTCATCTACTTAATGTGTTTATGTGCTGGAGTACAATGCTATTTCTTTTTTGCATGGGGAAAAATATAGAAACTATTTTATTCAATCAAGTCAAATTATACAGAATTGTTAGTTTACACAAGAATCGAAATAACTTTTGAAATAAACAATGAAAGTTATATAATCAGCAATACTGTAACATACAAAAATAACTAGATAACAGAACTTAAAAAGAAAACAGATAAGATATTAGAACCTGTAACTGATGATAGGACCGACAAACACCCAAGGAGGCCTGTTCCTCCCAACCTGCTTCAGAAGAAGCATCTCAGTTGCTGACTTCTAATGAACCCCTGAGCCTGATTACTGATCCAGTAAGTGGGTGGAAAACTGTGTAGAAGCAAGGCACTCAAAATACCTTCTCCACTCGGTATCAACCTCCTATAAAATGCCTTCTCCACTCAGCAACAACGTCCTAAACTCACTAAGAGTTTTGGCAGACTCACAACATGATCAACCCTAGCCTATCCCCTCGTCAGATCTCTTGAGTGCAAACAGCAAAACCTCAAGGTAAGTTTCCTCGTCAAGAAAAGTTATGAACCTCAGTTCATAATCAGATGGATAATATATAGACTGCCTAGGTCTTTTAGTGGTCAGTTTAGAATAAATGAGCGTCAAGCTGTAGTCCCATCTTTCAGGGCAATAAGACCACATTTTAAAGGAGTTGTCCCATACCAACAGCTAGTTAGTCGTGTCATGATGCTGCCACTTGTCCATTTCCTTCTACCCCAGATTCCATTCCACCTAGTGGATCAGTAACCACTCTTTCAACAGTCCCCTTAGGTGTTTGTCTCCTATTTTATTTATTAAATAATAAAATATTGTGCAAATTACAGTCATCCTTGGACACTTGTCCAAAATATAAAACTTTATAATAAAAGTTAACACAACGTTTTTCAGCATAAATTGTTTTCAGCAATTAGGGTACGTGACAAACACCCCCTCTTAAGCTCAACATCGTCCTCAATGTTGCTTATTCATCATCAAGTTCCTCTTGGAGCAAAACTAGGTATGCTTCTCGCATTTTAACCTCTAGTTCCCAAGTAGCCGCATCAGGGCTAAGGTGCTTCCATTGCACCTTTACCTACCCTATGATGCGATTCAGAAGCATAATTTCCCTCCAGTCTAGAATACAGTCCGGTTCCACCTGAAAATCTCCTTCGGGTTCCACCTGTATGTCATTCCAATTCAACACATGAGTAGCATCATGCACATACTTCTTTAAAATAGAAACATGAAAAACATTGTGGATTTTTAAATTGTATGGCAAAGCCAATTGATATGCAACAACTCCTCTCCTTGATAGGATTTCAAATGGTCCACAATACCTCGGTCCTAATTTAGCACAGCTCCCAAGCTTCAAAGAAATTTTCTTGGGCTTTACCTTTATGAATACATGGTCTCGTACCTGAAATTCTCTTTCTATGCGTTTCAAGTTAGCATAGCTTTTTCTGTCGATCTTGGGCAACTTTTAAGTTACCTTGAACCTGTTTCACAGTTAGCTCCATTTATTTAAATAGATCTGGTCCTAACATCAACCTATCTACAGGATTATCCCATGAAATTAGAGTAGAACGTTTTCTTCCATACAAAATTTCAAATGGACTTAACTTAGTAGATGCTTGATAATTATTATTGTAGGCAAATTCTGCTAGGTGTAAGTAATCCTCCCATTTAGATGGTTCATCTTTAACATATAATTTTAACATATTTTCCAAAATCTGATTTACTCTTTCTGTTTGACCATCAGTTTATGGGTGGAAAGAAGTGCTGAAATTTAACTTAGTATTTAATCCTTTAAACCGTTTTTTCCAAAAGTTACCAGTAAACTTAGAGTCTCGATCTGAAATGATTACCTTTGGAATTCCATGCAAGTGAAAAATTTGCTTCATGGAAATATCTACAATGTTAGAAACCTTGAAAATAGTTTTAACAGGAATAAACTGAGCAGCTTTGCTAAGTTTATCAACAACAACCATAATTGAATCATTTTGCTTATGATTTTTAGGCAAACCTGTAATAAAGTCAATGCTTATGATCTCCCACTTCCATTCTAGAATTGGTAAGGGCTACAATAGCCTAGCTGGATGTTGATGTTCAGCTTTAATAGTCTGACAGTCAAATCATCTAGCTATATATTCAGCAACTTCACTCTTCATGTTAGTCCAAAAGTACTCCTTTCTTAACATGGTTATCATTTTCTGATAACCAGGATGTCCTGAATAAGGACTCTTGTGAATTTCATCTAAAATCAACAACTTAACTTTCAAAAAATTAGGCACATAAATTCTATTTTTGTAAGTTAAGAATCTTTTTTCATTAATACTGTAATCTATTATAACATTTTCAGATGAATTTTCAGCCACTTTATCATGTAATTTTTGGTAATTTTCATCTTGCTTAATTCCTTCTTCGATCTGATTTTCTAGATCAGTTTTAAAAGTACTGATTGCTGCCACAAAACTTAATCTAGCATTACTTCTCAACGCATCACCAACCTTATTTTCCTTTCCATTAATATGATGGATCTCAAAATCGTACTCGCTAAGGAAAGCTAACCACCTAGCTTTCCTTGTGTTCAAATTTATTTGATCTAGTAAATACTTTAACCCCTTATTATCAGTCATTAAATGAATTTTCTACCAATCAAGTGATGACGCCACATCTTTAAAGCATGTATCACGGCTGCCAACTCAAGATCATACGTAGCGTAATTCTTTTCATGTATTTTTAACTTCCTTGACTCAAAAGCAATTGCATGACCTTCTTGACTTAAGACCCCTCCAAGTCCTTCGTTGCATGCATCTGTGCATACAACGAAATCCTTATTAGGATCTGCAATTTTTAAGATGGGTGTAGTAGTTAACAATTCTTTTAACTTATTAAAGCTGTCTGGACACTTTTGATCCCATATGAATTTCTTCCCTTTCTTCTGCAAAGAAGTGATAGGGTTAGCAAATCTAGAGAACCCTTCAATAAACTTTCTATAATACCTCGTTATTCCCATGAATGACCATACATCAATTACATCTTTTGGGACAGGCCATTCATTTATTGCTTTTATTTTATCAGGATCAACAGAAATACCATCTTTTGAAATTATATGACCCAAATACTGAATTTTATCTTTATAGAAATCACACTTACTAAACTTAGAGTAAAGTTGGTGATCTCTAAGTACTTGTAAAATGATTTTTAGATGTTCATCATGCTCTTCTTTAGTCTTTGAGTAAATCAGGATATCATCAATGAATACCACTACAAACTTATCCAAATATTTATGCAGAATGTTGTTCATTAAACACATGAACACCGTTGGTGCGTTAGTTATCCCAAAAGGCATAACTACGAACTCGTAGTGTCCATAACGCGTTTTGAATGCAGTTTTGAATATGTCCTCATCTTTTATCCGAACTTGATGATAACCTGACCTTATATCAATTTTAGTGAATATCTTTGCTCCGCGTACTTGATCAAATAAATCATCTATGCAGGGTAAGGGATACCGGTTTTTAATTGTCAATTTATTAAGCTGAGGGTAGTCAATGCACAAACGCATAGTACCGTCCTTCTTTTTAACAAATATTACTGGTGCTCCCCAAAGGGACACACTGGGATGTATGTAGTTTTTATCTATTAATTCTTTCAGCTGAGACTTTAACTCATTTAACTCTAGAATATTCATCCTATAGGGGGCCTTTGAGTTTGGTACCGCACCGGGTACTAACTCAATGGTGAAATCAAGTTCTTTTTTCGGAGGTAATCCTGGAATTTCTTCCGGGAATACATCAGAAAAGTCCCTAAGGATGGGAATATCCTCTAGTTTTATTTTGTCATCTTTGGATGTACATTCATCATTAACAACATTAACAGCAAACAATTTACAACCTTTTCTAGTAGCTCTCTTCACTTGTAAGGCAGAAATCTGCCTTACAGAAGTCTTCCTAGAAATGCCTTTAACAGTTTCAACTACACCTTCATTATTTAAATAAACAAAAGATTTTTCATAACAATTCAATAAAACTCTATGTTGTTCAAGCCAATCCATACCAATTAACAAGTCATAAGATCCTAATGGTAAAACGTTCAAATTCACTCGCATTTTCAGCTGACATAGAAAAACTTCACAATCTTTAACAAAATCTGTAACTTTTCTTTTTGTACTAGTTGCAAGCTGAACTAAACATGGGTTATAAAAAATTTATATCTTTAACTTGCAATTTTTCACTAATTCGGGAGAGATATAACTCATATTTGCACCCGGATCTATTAGAATGGAAATAGACTTAGTTTGTAACATACCTTCAACTTCCACCATGGATGTTTGATGGTGTGCTTGACGATCCTCCAATGCTGCATAAATTATGGGCATCTCCCTCGCTACATCTCCAACTGTAGGTTTTGCTTGTACTGTGTGAATATTGTTGATGGTTTTTCTGCTGCGTGGGAAATTTTATCTCTTGTGTGGTCCACCACATTCAGAACATTTGATAGGTCCTTTTTGCTCAGCATATCTGTTATTATTGTTGATGTGATTATAGTTGTTGGGTACATTCTTTGTAGTAGAAGAGTTCTGGGGTGTATTACCCTTATAAGCATTACTATTTGGAAAGTTTCTGTTATGAAAATTCTTCTTGAAACTTCCAGAATTTTGGTTAAAATTATTCTTTTTATAATCAAACTCAAAACTAAGCGTTCCAATCGACTGTGGAATTCAAGGTAAGTCTCGTCTAGTTTTTTGGTGTGGGTGGAAGGAAGCGTTCCAATCGACCGTGGAATTCAAGGTAAGTCCCGTCTGGTTTTTAGTTCTAAAAATACTTCTTCATTTGGTCAATAATCAAATGATATGTTACTAACTCCTCACAAACCTTTGTGGTAGGTAATACCATCGTTCGAAATCAAAGTGTTGGGTTTGACAATAATGGAGTTTGGTGACAACGGATAGAAATGCGAAAACAATGGTAAGCCCAGTGGAAAACCCTCGTAGGATTCTCCTGGCAGTGGTCATGGCAATAGTTGTATCGCCAAACTGGAATTCATAGTGGAAAAACCTAGGTTGTTTTCTTAGTTGTTGAGTCAATGTAACAATTGATATTTGTATAGGGTTGAGTTCTGGTTTTCGAAACTTGGCAACATTTCTTTGTTTTTAAGTGGGGTTTTAGACTCTGTTGAGAAGATAATAAAAATATCTTTTGCAAACTATATGACTGTGACTATTCTGTGTTTGTAGTGTTGGGGCTTGGCCCGTGAATGAAAACTTGTCACTCGTCATTTTTAAGAAATGGAACTAGTTCGTAAATGACAGTCTCTAAAATGAATGTAATGTTTTATGTAAACTAGGGTTTTAAGCATAAATGTACTATCGTAAAACTCTAAGGACTGTAAGATCTTGAATGTTAAAAGGGTAGAAAGAATTCGTATGTAAAGTTTGTATGAGAAAACAATACTACTGTTTGATAAACAATGTTTAAGCTAAATGATAATTTTGACCAAAAGCCTCGTCGTTGGTTTTGTGTGGAACGTTTAAGCTTCTGAAATGAAATCTTGTTCGAGTTTTAGGGTTTGACTGTGTGTAGATAATGATGTGTTCGTTGAAATGTTTGAACAACCGCGAGGGTTGTGATTATGTTAACTCTGCTCCTACAGGCATTTGTGAAGACTTGAAATCTTTGAACTGACAAAAGAAATAGATGGGTTTGATCAACATTAATGGTTTTATATATATAAAAGAAAATACTTATATTGTCTATATTAATAAAATAGAGAAGAACGACAGAGAGCTTATTCATTTAGCTCGAACTTTGTTACAGAATTTACATTTGTAATTAAGGTTGTAAGCATATATGAAAGAAAATATTGAACCCTAGCTTTAAGATAAAGAGCTTTGTCTGCTTATCAATTCTGTACATACAATAAAATAATCTCTGAAATGACAGTGGACTTTTTAAAAGATTTAAATGTAAAGTCTCAAACCCTAAGTTGATAATATGATGTTTCTTGTTTTTCTATTTGTCCTATATGTAAAACGATGAATACAATAGCAACTGTAGATATTCTTTGGCAATAAACATTTAGAAAGCATGAATGTACAGAATCAGAAATGAATTCCTTGTCTAATATAATCTTCTGTTATATCTATAAATTTTGATTTACTTTTCTATTGATGTTAAGAATGGGACAAGAATAGTTCTGCGAGTAAAGTAGTAAAAACACATTTTAACGTTAGTAGATAATGTACAGAGCATTTAAAAAGAATTAATATTTTCATCACCATGGCATTTTCCCTATCAGCTTTCATCTACTTAATTTGTTTCTGTACTGCAGTACGATGCTGTTTCTTTTTTGCATGGGGAAAAATACAGAAACAATTTTATTCAATCAAGTCAAATTATACAAAATCATTAGTTTACACAAGAATCCAAATAACTTATGAAATAAACAATGAAAGTTATATAATCAGCAGTACTGTAACATACAAAAATAACTAGATAGCAGAACTTAAAAATAAAATAGATAAGACATTGGAACCTGTAACTGATGATAGGACCGACAAACACCCAAGGAGGCCTGTTCCTCCCAACCTGCTTCAGAAGAAGCAGCTCAGCTGCTGACTTCTAATGAACCCTCGAGCCTGATTACTGATCCAGTAAGTGGGTGGAAAACTGTGTAGAAGCAAGGCACTCAAAATACCTTCTCCACTTGGTATCAACCTCCTGTAAAATGCCTTTTCCACTCAGCAACAACCTCCTAAACTCACTTAGAGTTTTGGCAGACTCACAACTTGATCAACCCTAGCCTATCCCCTCATCAGATCTCTTGAGTGAAAACAACAAAACCTCAAGGAAAGTTTCCTTGTCACAAAAAGTGATGAACCTCAGTTCATAATCTGATGGATAATATATAGACTGTCTAGGTCTTTCAGTGGTCAGTTTAGAATAACTGAGACTCAAGCTCCAGTCCAATCTTTTAGGGCATTAAGACCACATTTTAAGGGAGTTGTCCCATACCAACAACTAGTTAGTTGCATCATGATGCTGCCACTTGTCCATTTCCTTCTACCCCAGATTCCATTCCACATAGTGGATCAGTAACCACTCTTTCAACAGTCCCCTTAGGTGCTTGTCTCCTATTTTATTTATTAAATAATAAAATATTGTGCAAATTACAGTCATCCTTGGACACTTGTCCAAAATATAAAACTTTATAATAAAAGTTAACACAAATTTTTTCAGCATAAATTGTTTTCAGCAATTAGGGTATGTGACAATTATCCTTTGAGCTCTTCATGCCGAACAAAAAACCTCTAAGGCTAGAACTGCTGCTTAGCAGGCACATTTCCTGACTTATACTACAAA
This sequence comes from Larix kaempferi, assembly GCA_027924585.1. Taxonomy (NCBI): domain Eukaryota; kingdom Viridiplantae; phylum Streptophyta; class Pinopsida; order Pinales; family Pinaceae; genus Larix; species Larix kaempferi. The sequence continues at coordinate 2,487,214 of BSBM01000247.1, forward strand.
AATGAAAATTACATATAATAGACCAGACTCGACTTATCCTTCTGATGTCATACACCACTAAGCCATACCGTCCTTCAAAATAGGTCATGGACCATTTGAATCTTCAAAAATTGGAGATAAGGAATATACCCACTTAGCCAATAGACAGACTTGTCGGGTGATAGCCAATAGATAGGCTGCCACCTTAGTTTTGGGTTTTCACTTGACCATACCAATCAAGAAAATCATCCACGTCGAAAGAATCCTCTGCTTGGGTTCTTTTCAGTAGCGGGGTAGAGGGGACCCCTTCCGTAGGGAGAATTAGATCCTTGATAATCTCCTCCTCCTGGCTGATTCCCTGCTAGTCTTCTTCATAAGCTTCTTCCCTCTTTCTCTACTGCTGCAAACTTCGATCTGTCTGTCCTTCCAAGGGTTCTTTTGATTTGTAGATGGAACCGTCTTCCACATGATTACAAACTATGGGAGGTAAATAAACTTGCGCTTCCTCCATCTCGGACAACACCTACTCTAGTATAATTACTACTTCGGCTCCCTGCTCTCTCTCCATGCTCTAATACAAACTGTGAACAATACCAAGATGGAGGAACTCACCACCTTTTAGACGTGAGTTGTGAGCCTAGGAGATCAGGTTTATAACAACTCACAACGACGACGCTCCCATGAGAATCATTAGGCTATGATTTTCTGACTCGACCTTCCAAATGATTTGGCATGATGACTGAGGTTTGAAATGACATCGGACATATTTGGTCGTACTTTTCCAGTCATACAGAAAGGAAACCTGACTACGCTGAGGTGGTTCATCCCACATGGTAATCATTGGTCTTCAGCGAAGATGTCTTTCACCTATGAGAACTTGAGCTCGGATCAGGACGGTAGGTTATAGCCTCCATAATTTTCCATTTTATGGACCTACTCATTCCAATTGGTAGCTTGACCCTTCAAAGCATTCCTAGCTGTTGGTCCCGTCTTCACTCCAATCCTAGTCGTCGGATGGTGCATCCTTTACTTGTCACGACGATTTGAGACAAGGTTAAGCTACCCATGAATAAAATCAGCATAGTTATTTTATACTCTTGATTCACCTCCGGTAGATCTGCACCGTTCATAGTTGCGTGATACATAACTCGACTGTGGCGATTTGAAACATAACATGTTTCACGCTTGTTGGATCAACGCAGGGATTGTGCGCTATAGATCTTCCCATACGCCGATCTCCATCGTCGATTGATTTCCTCTCTTTCCCGCCGATTGCCACCCGCTCATTATGTTATATTTCCCACATCTTCATTTGCACAGTGGGCTCGGGATCGTCGATCTTCGGGGTATTCAATCTCAACCGTCATCGCCTTCTTTCCACCCACACCAAAAGCTGCCATAGCATTCAGCACAATTTGAGTGCTAACAACCTTCTAATAGTGAGATACCACAACTCGTAGGACAAATTTCCTACATAGAGGTCATGTGTGGTAGTTCATGGGATTATTGGTTTCCGTCCTTGAGCTTCAAAAGTTATATTTTAGGCCTAATTTCAGTGGCTTGTTCCTTTACATTGGTTTATGGTTGAAGACCTATACATAGGTCTCAAGCAAGGAAATACTATCATTTGAAGGTGAAGTATCTGCTTGCAATGTCATATGTGTTTATTGCACCGAGAGTACCGAGGTGCTTACAACTTAGTATGGGGGAGATGTGTAATGTAATGTAGCATAATGCCGTTACATTATGTACACAAAATAAAAAGTAATTAAAAAAAGTTATGTCGGCTCATAAAATAAAAAGTGAAAACCAATTAAAAAATAATGTAAAAAATCCATATCATAAAACAAAATTTTTAAACCATGTAAAAACTCATTAAAAAAATAAGACCTCAAGAAATTGGATGCCTATCAGTTCTTGATAGATACGTGTTTAATATGTATCTATGTTGGTTCAAGGAAACAATCATATGATAGTGATACCATAATGGCACAATCATCCTCAATAGGCCAATGATACCCTCAAAATAATATATGCTCATGGTGGAGGAAACTGTGTTATCCCTAAATGGATGTAACATTCCTTTCAGTCCCGAGCTTCAAGTCTCCTCCCATGACCTTGTCCAAACTGCCAATTACAAAGACTTGGATACATAGTGCCATGGAATCATGGATATCCATGCAAAGTCATACATGGTTCTTTGAGACATTTTTCATGGCTTTGGATAACTCAATGGTCTGTTTAGGGCCAAATGCATTGTATTTTTTCCTCAAATGTCATTCCCAAGGCCTTGAGACACATACATATTTATCCAAACCACCTAATTGCACCAACATCCCTAATCATAAGACATTGGCACACTCAAGAAGCCATGTGTGGTTGGTTGAGGAAACCTTCTTAGTATTTGATGTCTAGAAGACCTCTTCAGGGCCCAAGGTTTTGGTATCCTCCACTAAGCATTTCCAAGGCCCCAATACATAAATATAGAGCATCATGAATACCATTGAAAAAGTCATGTGTTGTGCTTTGAAGCATTTTTCATGGATCTATATACCTCAATTCTTTCTTTAAGGATAAATTCAAAGTATTCTTCCCTAGAGCATCATCCTAAAGGCCCCGAGACATGTATATACTACTTAAAAATACCGAACGGCACTAATATCCTCAATCATAGAGTAATGACACACTCAATATATCACACATGGTTGGTGGATGAAATATTCTTATCCTTGGATGGCTAGAAGATTCATTTAGGTCCATAGGATCAACTCTCCTCCCTTGACTATGTCAAAGGTCCTAAGGCCCTAAGTGTTAAATTTTCAGAATTTACTTCAATCTGATCTAGGATCTTAACTGAGAGAACAACATGTACAACAAATCTACAACATATCATTCATGGACACAATAATGCTGTTGAATTTTCTGAATTTACTTCAATCTGATCTAGGATCTTAACTGAGAGAATAACATGTACAGCATATCTATAGCATACCAATCATGGAGACAATAATGCAAGCACACAAGAGACACAAAGATTTACTTGGGGAAAACCATAAAGGTGAAAAACCCCAATAACTTCCTCAGAGATAGATAGAGCAATGATACAACCAACCATAAGAGATAGACACAACCTAGCAGCAGATCCGCCTCCTCCATAAGTGCGCCACTCCTCCTTGAGTGCATGTGTGAGAAGTGAGTGAGTAAATAGAGTGCCTCCCGCACTCTAGTTATACTTGACTTGACTTGCCTTTTTACCTAACTCATGTAGTCTCGAACTTAACCACATAACATAATGCTAAGTGGGCCGACCCCCAATAGGGTGGTCTAATAACCCTTTGACCCACATGACTTATACAGGGCCGACCCCAAACAAGGTGGTCTAATAACCCATCAAGTATAAGTTACGACACTTACAATATAAATGACGACACTTCCCTATAGAGGAATAATACCATCTCTATAGGAATACAATATACATATATGTGAAATACATTCCGAAGTTACATATACATCAACACTCCCTCTTAACTAGGAAGGTATTTCTCAGCACAGTTCTTCTAGCACAAGTCATCTTCTCTGGATCATCGTCACTGGATAATCGTCATCGAGTCATCATCATCGTCACTGCTACTGCTATCTCAATCAATCTCTGAATCTACTCGTCATAGGAAGTTCTACAGAGCCATCCCTTTTTCATACTGGATGTAGGCCCACCACCTGTAGGTCTTCATCATCACTGGCCATACTGTGGAATCCTCATGACTTATTATGTGCGTCACAAAACCTCGAAAGAGCATCCCAGGATGTTACGGGTACACAACTCTGACCTGTAGGATCTCCCAGGGCGCTATTATATGTGACCCCACCACAAAACCTCGAAAGAGCATCCCAGGATGTTACGGGTACACAACTCCGACCTATAGGATCTCCCAGGGCACAAATTACATGTGGTCCACCACAAAACCTAGCAAGAGCATCTCAGGATGTTACGGGTACACAACTCCGACCTGAAATCTCCCAGGGCACAAATTACATGTGGTCATGGCAAAACCTCGAAAGAGCATCTCAGGATGTTACGGGTACACAACTCCAACCTGAAATCTCCCAGGGCCCAAATTACATGCCATAGGACAAAACCTGGCAAGAGCATCTCAGGATGTTATGGGTACACAACTCCGACCTGAAATCTCCCAGGGCACACATTACATGTCCTCCCAGAGCAATGTCTCGAAAGAGCATCCCAGGCTGTTATGGCTACACAACTCCGACCTATAGGATCTCCCAGACATGCTCATCTGCACAACCTGATCCACGACCACAGAGTATCAACCTGATACTCACCATACATCATCCTGATGTACTCATGATCGTCCTGATCATCATCACTGCAACGTCCTGCTGCATGTCATCTGGAGCAACATCCTGAAGCTCATCATCCATGATCATCCTGATCATCACTGCAACATCCTGCTGCATGATCCACCTGATCATCAATGCATCCACCTGATGCATACTAAGTATCTACCTGATACATATCATCATACATGATCCTCCTGATCATACAATGTATCCACCTGATACATACCAAGTATCTACCTGATACATATCATCATACATGATCCTCCTGATCATCAATGTATCCACCTGATACAAATACAAATACATGATACATATCACCATACATGATCCTCCTGATCATACAATGTATCCACCTCATACATATATAGATACATGGTCCAAGCATCCAATAGGATGCATATACGAAATACATACACATGATCCAACTGATCATATCCAACATCTAACATGATGCATACATACATAAATGATCCAACTGATCATATCCAGCATCTAACATGATGCATACATACATAAATGATCCAACTGATCATATCCAGCATCCAACATGATGCGTACATACATACATAAAAATGATCCAACTGATCAATATCAAGCAAAAACCAGAACATCATCCTGATGCTCATCATCCTGATGCTCATCATCCAGCGCTTACATCCACAGCCATGTGAAGGATCCTCCTTCCAACATGCTTGGAATGGCTTCAGCAAATGTGTCCATCACTTCTTCCTCGAAGTGTCCTCGATCTGAAGAACGCCAAGCCTCTCTCTGAAGTACTCGAACTTCACTCTGGCTAGTGGCTTCGTCAGCACATATGCAATCTGCTCGTCCGTCGCAACATACAGGAGCTTCACAGCTCCTCTCTGCACCATATCCCTGATATAGTGATATTTGATCTCTATGTGTTTCGACCTATCATGAAACAGTGGGTTCTCGGACAGCTTCACACAACTCTGGTTATCACAGAAGATACCAGTAGCCTCCAATGGGAGATCAAATAACTCAGAGAGTAGCTTCCGTAGCCATACTGCCTCACAGCTAGCTGAACAGGCTGCAACATACTCTGCCTCAGCTGTACTCAGTGCTACACAGGACTGCTTCCTACTAAACCAAGAGATCACACCTGATCCCATACTGAAGCAACACCCAGATGTGCTCTTCCTATCTGCAGCACTGCCAGCCCAATCTGAATCAACATAACCCTGTAGGTTAAACTTTTGATTCGCCTCATACCTGAGCCGATAATCCACTGTACCCTTCAGGTACCTCAGAACATGCTTTACAGCAACCAGGTGAACACTCCTCGGATCCGTCAGGAACTGGCTCAATGTGTTCACAGCAAAGCAAATGTCTGGTCTCGTGTTCGTCAGGTACACCAAGGACCCAATCATCTCACGATACATAGAGACATCAATCGACTCAGATGAAGCATCTCATAGAAGCTTCAGATTTGATGCCATAGGTGTGGCCATGGCCTTGCAATCCATCATCCCGAACCTCTTTGGGATCTCTACTGCATACTTCCCTTGTCCAAGGAAGATTCTATCTGCACTCTACCACACCTCCATGCCAAAAACAAATAGTGCATCATCCCCAAGTTCTTCATCTCGAACTCGGTAGTAAGCTTCCGTTGCGTGTCGGCAATCAATCTATCTTCACCATACCAAGTTCTGCACATATATGATTCCCTATCATGTGTCTCAGAACCAAGCGGTTCCTCTACATACACTTCTTCTTCAACTACACCATTCAAGGAAGCTGTCTTGAATCCATCTGGTGTATCTTCTATTTCATCACTTTTATATTTCTCAATGCTGCCATCTGCAACATGCTTGATCTGATAGTTCCAATTGGAAGTCATAGCAAACATCATTCTTCATGATCGACGGATCATGGCATTTCATTTCTTCATCCCAGATCCCGGGAACTTCAATATCTTCAATATCTTCAATAGATATCTTTGTTGCTGGAACAAAATGTTGTAGTTCTTCTTTTGTAGGAGATGGCATACGATCTTTCCTACACAACAAGTTAAATTGCATGATTAGAAAACATCTCATAGTTTTCAGAACAAATTCTTACACATAAAGAAATATGCCATACAGTCATGCAATTATCTTAGCCAATGCTTCAATAAAACATTTATCCATATTCCGTAACTTTCTAGATGCCTTCCAATCTCTACCAGAACATTGTTAAGAGTGTGCACAACTCCCAACATGTCAGCAAAGAGGTTTCATTCTAGATAAGTAGCAATGGAATGTTGTACAGTGCCATAGGCCACTTACCCATGCATATTAGGAGTATACTATCCATCAATGCAATTATTCTAATATGCATAATACACAACCTAATTCTAGGAACATCAGTATATACATTATTGAACAGTATTATTTAAGAAATGACAATTCAAATACTTATCTTTGTTTGTTCGTTGGGTGGACTCCCTCTGAGTCTTCGCTTCCTTGCAGGAGCTGCTAGAGTCCTAATCTGAAGTAGCTTCTTCTACACCTTTCTGTTGTGGAATGTAGAGAGATGGTCAACTCCCTCTGAATATCTGCATCCTTTCATAAACCACTGGAGTGTACTCCCTCTTGATCTTTGCTTCCTGGATTACCTATTCTTCAACTCATATTCATCCTTGGTCCCTATGCATGCTTATTAGTATCATGATTGAGTTATCCTTGTGATCTCATATAAAATCATACATTCATTAGTATACTTTTAAAACACAATAATCTCAAGCATGTATAATCATGATCATTTCAAACAGAAAATAATAAGCATTAGCATTCAAGGTTTATGTAGGATTCTTATGGTTAGTCAAATCATAAGAAACATAACATGTCTAAACCTGTAATTACTCAAACCTATGACTCTTCGGGTTAGTTGAATCATCAATCAAGATAAGAGATATAATATGCATAAAACCTGTGATTATTCAAATCTATACCTTCATGATTCTTCTGGTTAGTCATATCATCAATTATGGTAAGAAACATAATATGCATACAACCATGATTATTCAAACCTATGACTCTTCGTGAATAATCATTATCAACAACACATTAGTATAAGATCCTAACACAAGGTAGGATTCTAGCTTGATATAGGAAAAACATACCTGGATTAGCATGCTAGCTATTTATGTCTAACATACCCGCATAATGTCTTCTGGTTCTCTTCAGTGACTTGTGCTAGTAACCTGCATGTCTCATAAGTTAACCATTGTAGAAACAAGTTATACATACCTCGAAAGTAGATCTTCTATGTAATCCATGACAATGGATGAATCCTTGTCTTCATGTCACCATGATCATACGTTCTTGAAGTAGAACATGATTTGTCTTTCTTGGTGTACCTTTTATGTTAGTAAACAACATAAACCTCATACAACACCATAATGCATTAGTACAATCATAAGTGTCAATACCCTAATCAATGAATATTTTCTATCGTGCATTCATAATTTTATTAAGGTGATATGACAAGTCTGAAATCAAGATTGTACTAACCGTAATAACATGAAAACATACCATAAACTTAATCATGAACATATCTCAAAACATACCTCGATGAGTCATACCTGTCGAGATCGCTTGTAATCTTCTTATGTAAGGCCTTAGCCTCATCTCCCTCTTAAACAGGAACTTCTTCACTCATGCAGATGATCAATCCATCTTCTTCTAGGATTAACCCAATCCACTTGATTTGCAAGAACTGGACCTGGAGCTGGATATGGGTTTGTCAGAGAAACCCCAAAAATTCAAACTTTGAATTTCAAACTTCCGAAAGGATAGAAATATGCGCCTTGATGAGCTGATCAAACTGGTATATTCAAAATTTGAAAACTGCAAAGTTTCACTCCTCAATTTTGCCTTTGAAACTTTCGGATTCACTGGACGTGACCCTGAACTGGGGTTTGATGAAGCCCACTCTTTTTACCCATCAAAATATTTGATCCAAAGCTCTAAGCTTCTATTTTTCTGAGGAGCTTCCAGCCGTGGTCACGTATTGCAAAAATTCCCATTTTTATAGAAGCCCTAGTTTTCCACTTTTCTGATCAAAGTCCCGAACTAGGGTTTGATCAAGCCCGGCCTTTTGCCCAACCAAAAATTCTGATCTTGGTCTCTAAATTTCTATTTTGATGAGTAGCATTCAGACGTGGTCTCCGATTACAAAAATTCCAACTTTCTTCAAAGCCCTAAATTCCGGAAGCCATGAATGAAGGTACTCAAAAATAATTCTGTTTTGACAGAAATATGTACCTGATTGTTTCTAGTGTAACTCCAAAATTTTCAATCCACAGGGTCTGAAAACGTTTTCTGAGATAGCCTGACCTGTTATCTTTCCATCTTGACAGGTCTGACCTCAATTGGATTCTCTGAGAGAGAGTTATGTCAAATGTTGCAACGTGACCTGTTTTGGGATAAAACAGAAGAGCGAACTTGTACGGCGTGCCACGTGTCACTGTTTGGTCTTTGGACTCTAAAAAAATTTCCTAATATAGCTCGGCCTGTTATATTTCCATCCTGATAGGTATTACCTCAATTGGACTCTCTAAGAGAGAGTTATGCCAAGTGTCTCAACATGACCTCTTTATGGGATAATACAGGAGAGCGAACTTGTACGGCATGCCACGTGTCACTGGTTCCACTTCGGCCTCTGAAAAGAGTTTTCTGAGATAGTAAATACTGTGTACTACCTGTCACTTTTTACGAAATTTCATTTGGAGCTTCCTAGCCCAAGATATGACCTTCTTCCCAAGGTCACCTGATTTTGACTCAGATCTGGAAGAGGCAGAAACCCTATATTGTACAGATCATAAATCACAAAGTACAACGAATTAGAGTTTTTCCTTTGGACACAAGGTACCTAGAGATTTAATCTTTGTCCTGTAACAATTTCAGATCCGAAAATGTCGCCAACACGGATTTATAGCGAAAGTTCGAGGATGACTGGTTTTTGCTATATCAAGCCCTAGCATCGTAAGTGCAACAAGTGTCATACATGCCATATCATGCCTTCTTTCAGGCTAGCTCTGATCCCATGTTGAATTTTCTGAATTTACTTCAATCTGATCTAGGATCTTAACTGAGAGAATAACATGTACAGCATATCTACAGCATATCAATCATGGAGACAATAATGCAAGCACACAAGAGACACAAAGATTTACTTGGGGAAAACCATAAAGGTGAAAAACCCCAATAACTTCCTCAGAGATAGATAGAGCAATGATACAACCAGAAGACAAGAGATAGTCTTCTCCTAGCAGCAGAACCTCCTCCTCCATAAGTGCACCACTCCTCCTTGAGTGCATGTGTGAGAAGTGAGTGAGTAAATAGAGTGCCTCCCGCACTCTATTTATACTTGACTTGACTTGCCTTTTTACCTAACTCATGTAGGCTCGAACTTAACCACATAACATAATGCTGAGTGGGCCGACCCCCAATAGGGTGGTCTAATAACCCTTTGACCCACATGACTTATACAGGGCCGACCCCAAACAAGGTGGTCTAATAACCCATCAAGTATAAGTTACGACACTTACAATATAAATGACGACACTTCCTTATAGAGGAATAATACCATCTCTATAGGAGTACAATATACATATATTTGAAATACATTCCGAAGTTACATATACATCAACAAATGCAAGCACAGAAGAGACACAGATTTTACTTGGGGAAACCATAAAGGTGAAAAACCCCAATAACTTCCTCAGAGATAGATAGAGCAATGATACAACCAGAAGACAAGAGATAGTCTTCTCCTAGCAGCAGAGCCTCCTCCTCCACAAGTGCACCACTCTCCACAGTGTGAGTGAGAGAATAGAATGTGTAAAATGAGAGAGACACACTCTCTGTTTATACACTAACTTGACTTGACCTTTACTCAACTAGGTCAGCCTCAACTTAACCACTTAAAATAATGCTGACTGGGCCGACCCCCACTAGGGTGGTCTAATAACCCTTCGACCCACATGACCGACCCCCAATAGGGTGGTCTAATAACCCTTTGACCCACATGAGTTATACACGGCCGACCCCAACAAGGTCGTCTAATAACCCATCAAGTATAAGTTACGACACTTACAATATAAATGACGACACTTCCGTATAGAGGAATAATAACATCTCTATAGGAATACAATATACATATATGTGAAATACATTCCGAAGTTACATATACATCAACACTCCCTCTTAACTAGGAAGGTATTTCTCGACACAGGTCTTCCAGCACAAGTAATCTTCTCTGGATCATCGTCACTGGATAATCGTCATCAAGTCATCATCATCGTCACTGCTGCTGCTATCTCAATCAATCTCTAAATCTACTCGTCATCGGAATTTCTACAGAGCCAGTCCTTTTTCATACTAGATGTAGGCCCACCACCTGCAGGTCTTCGTCATCACTGGCCGTACTGTGGAATTCTCAGGACTTATTACATGCGTCACAAAACCTCGAAAGAGCATCCCAGGATGTTACGAGCACACGGCTCTACCTATAGGATCTCCCAGGGCCATATTATATGTAACCTCACAAGAGCATCCCAGGCTGTTACGAGCACGCAGCTCTACCTATAGGATCTCCCAGGGACAGATTATATGTGGTCATGGAAAAACCTCGCAAGAGCATCCCAGGACTTATTACGAGCACACAGCCCAACCTATCGGATCTCCCAGGGACAGATTATATGCCATAGGACAAAACCTCGAAAGAGCATCTGCCAGATATCCTAGGGAACGAATAATATGCCATAGGAAAAACCTTGAAAGACTATCTGCATATCTCCGAGGGACAAATTATATGTCCTCCCAGAGCAAAACCTCGAAAGAGCATTTGCCAGATATCCCAGGGCACGAATTACATGCCATAGGAAAAACCTCGAAAGACTATCTGCAAATCTTCCAGGGCCAAATTATATGCTAATCTGCACAACCTGATCCACGACCATAGAGTATCAACCTGATACTCACCATACATCATTCTGATGTACACATGATCATCCTGATCATCATCACTGCAACATCCTGCTGCATGTCATCTGGAGCAACATCCTGAAGCTCGTCATCCATGATCATCCTGATCATATAATGCATCTACCTTATGCATACCAAGTATCTACCTAATAGATATCATCATACATGATCCACCTGATCATACAATGTATCCACCTGATACATATACAGATACATGGTCCAAGCATCCAACATGATGCTTATACAAAATACATACACAAGATCCGACCGATCATATCCAGCATCCAACATGATGCATACATACATATACATATACGCGATCCACCTGATCATATCCAACATCCAACATGATGCATACATACATACATATAAAAATGATCCAACTGATCATACAAAGCAGAAACCAGAACATCATCCTGATGCTCATCATCCAACACTTACATCCACAGCCATGTGAAGGATCCTCCTTCCAACATGCTTGGAATGGATTCAGCAAATGCGTCCATCACTTCTTCCTTGAAGTGTCCTTGATCTAAAGAACGCCAAGCCTCTCTATGAAGTACTCGAACTTCACCCTAGCTAGTGGCTTCGTCAGCACATCTGCAATCTGCTCGTCCGTTGCAACATACAGGAGCTTCACAGCTCCTCTCTACACCATATCCCTGATATAGTGATATTTGATCTCTATGTGTTTTGACCTGTCATGAAACACTGGATTCTCAGACAGCTTCACACAACTCTGGTTATCATAGAAGATACCAGTAGCATCCAACGGGAGATCAAATAACTCAGACAGTAGCTTCCATAGCCATACTGCCTCACAACTAGCTGAACAGGCTGCAACATACTCTTCCTCAGCTGTACTCAGTGCTATGCAGGACTGATTCCTGCTAAACCAAGAGATCATACCTGATCCCATACTGAAGCAGCACCCAGATGTGCTCTTCCTATCTGCAGCACTGCCAGCCCAATCTGAATCAACATAACCCTGCAGGTTAAACTTTTGATTCGCTTCATACTTGAGCCTATAATCCACTGTACCCTTTAGATACCTCAGAACATGCTTTATAGCAACCAGGTGAACACTCCTCGGATCCATCAAGAACTGGCTCAATGTGTTCACCGCAAAGCAAATATCTGGTCTCATGTTTGTCAGGTACATCAAGGACCCAATCATCTGACGATACATAGTGACATCAACCGGTTCAGATGAAGCATCACACAGAAGCTTTAGGTTCGATGCCATAGCCTCGCAGTCCATCATCTCGAACCTATTCAAGATCTCTACTGCATACTTCCCTTGTCCAAGGAAGATTCCATCTGCACTCTGCCACACCTCCATACCTAGAAAGTGGTGCATCATACCCAAGTTCTACACATATATGACTCCCTATCATGTGTCTCAGAACCAAGTGGCTGCTCCACATACACTTCTTCTTCAACTACACCATTCAAGAACGCTGTCTTGAAATCCATCTGGTGTATCTTCTATTTCATCACTTTTGTATTTCTCTATGCTGCCATCTACAGCATGCCTGATCTTGATAGATCCAAATGGAAGTCATAACAAACTTCCCTTTAGGTCTTGGGACTACATCCCAAACATCATTCTTCATGATCGACGGATGATGGCATTCTTCCCATATCCTGGGAACTTCAATATCTTCAATAGATAATTTTGTTGCTGAACAAATGTTGTAGTTCTTCTTTTGTAGGTGATGGCATACGATCTTTCCTACACAACAAGTTAAATTGCATGATTAGAAAACATCTCATAGTTTTCAGAACAAATTCTTACACATGAAGAAATATGTCATACAGTCATGCAATTATCTTAGCCAATGCTTCAATACAACATTTATCCATATCCCGTAACTTTCTAGATGCCTTCCAATCTCTACCAGAACATTGTTAAGAGTGTGCACAACTCCCAACATGTCAGCAAAGAGGTTTCATTCTAGATAAGTAGCAATGGAATGTTGTACAGTGCCATAGGCCACTTACCCATGCATATTAGTAGTATACTGTTCATCAATGCAATTATTCTAATATGCATAATACACAACCTAATTCTAGGAACATCAGTATATACATTATTGAACAGTATTATTTAAGAAATGACAATTCAAATACTTATCTTTGTTTATTCATTGGGTGGACTCCCTCTGAGTCTTCCCTTCCTTGCAGGAGCTACTGGAGTCCTAATCGGAAGTAGCTTCTTCTACACCTTTCTGTTGTGGAATGTAGAGAGATGGTCAACTCCCTCTGAATATCTGCATCCTTGCAGAAACCACTGGAGTGTACTCCCTCTTAATCTTTGCTTCCTGGATTACTTGTCCTTGAACATATATTCATTCTCGATCCCTATGCATGCTTGTTAGTATCATCATTGTGTTATCCTCTAGGTCTCTAAATTTCAATTTTGATGAGTAGCATCCAGCCGTGGTCTCCGATTACAAAAATTCCAACTTTCTCCAAAGCCCTAAATTCCGGAAGCCATGAATGAAGGTACTAAAAAATAATTCTGTTTTGATAGAAATATGTACCTGATTGTTTTCGGTGTAACTTCAAAGTTTTCAATCCACAGGGTCTAAAATTTTTTCCTAAGATATCCTGACCTGTTACCTTTCCATCCCGATAGGTCTTACCTCAATTGAATTCTCTGAGAGAGAGTTATTCCAAGTGTCGCAACGTGACCTGTTTATGGGATAATACAGGAGAGCGAACGTGTACGGCGTGCCACGTGTCACTGGTTCAACTTCGGCGTCTGAAAATGTTTCCTGAGATAGTACAATCTGTGTACTACCTATCACTTGTTACAAAATTTCATTTTGATCTTTCTAGCCCAAGTTATGACCTTTTTCCAAAGGTCACCTGATTTTGACTCAGATCTGGAAGAGGCAGAAACCCTATATTGTACAGATCATAAATCACAAAGTACAATGAATTAGAGGTTGTCCTTTGGACACAAGGTACATGGGGATTTAATGTTCAAACTATAAAGGTTTCAGATCCAAAAACTTTTCCAAAACATATTTATAGCGAAAGTGCTACAATGACTGGTGTTTGCTATATCAATCCTTAGCATTGTAAATGCAACAAGTGTCATACATGCCATATCATGCCTTCTTTCAGGCTAGCTCTGATACCACGTTAAATTTTTAGAATTTACTTCAATCTGATCTAGGATCTTAACTGAGATAACAACATGTACAACAAATCTACATCATATCATTCATGGACACAATAATGCAAGCATAGAAGAGACACAGAGTTTACTTGGGGAAAACCACAAAGGTGAAAAACCCCAATAACTTCCTCAGAGATAGATAGAGCAATGATACAACCAGAATACAAGAGATAGTCTTCTCCTAGCAGCAGAGCCTCCTCCTCCACAAGTGCACCACTCTCCACAGTGTGAGTGAGAGAATAGAATGTGTAAAATGAGAGAGACACACTCTCTGTTTATACACTAACTTGACTTGACCTTTACTCAACTAGGTCGGCCTCAACTTAACCACTTAACATAATGCTGACTGGGCCGACCCCCACTAGGGTGGTCTAATAACCCTTTGAACCACATGGCCAACCCCCAATAGGGTGGTCTAATAACCCTTTGACCCACATGACTTATACAGGGCCGACCCCAACAAGGTGGTCTAATAACCCATCAAGTATAAGTTACGACACTTACAATATAAATGACGACACTTCCGTATAGAGGAATAATAACATCTCTATAGGAATACAATATACATATATGTGAAATACATTCCGAAGTTACATATACATCAACACTAAGACATAGATACATATTTCCATATATATTCCTATGAGGTGATTCCCGGTTCCTAGAGGAATTTCTCATGGATTTGGATTCCTCAATGGTTTATTTAGGTCCAAATGCATGGTATTCTTCCATGGAAAACCATTTCCAATAACCTAAGACATGTAGATACTAAGTTCAAAACCATATAATGGCACTTCCATCCTCAATCATAGGACAATGATACCTCAAGAGGCCATGTGTAGTTGGTGGAGGTAACCTTCTTAGCCCTAGATGGATATAAGATTCCTTTAAGGAATAAGTCTTAGGTCTCCTCCCTTTACCATGTCCAATGCCCTAAGTCCCCAAGACTTGGATACATAGCACAATGGATACCCCTACAAAGTCTTGTTTGGTGATTTTAGATATTGTTCATGGCCTTGGATGTCTAAATGGTTTCTTTATGGCTAAAGGAATGGTATTATTCCATAAAAAATAATTCCCAAAGCCTTGATCAGGAACATACATATTTCTCAAAACCACTTCATGGTATTGACATCCTTAATCATAGGCCAATGATACCATTAAGAGGTCATGTGTGGTTAGTGGAGGAAATCATCATAGCTCTTTCTTGATAGAATATTCCTTTATGGCCCAAGGTTTAGGTCTCTCTCTCTAACTATCTCTCTAAACTAGATATGGGATATAGGTTTTAAGGGTTGGGTGCTTGACGATAGATTTTTATTGATTTAATTGTAACTTCGGAAGATATTCACTTGTATTTTATATTGTTATTATTATTGTATTTTACTTGTACCTATGACGGAGATGTTTTTCCCTCTGGTCGGAGATGTCATTATTACATTTGTTCATGTAAAGTCATTAAGGTAAATACTCGATTGTAAGTTGTGGCAATAGATCCCCTAGAGTCAGATGTATTAGGGTTATTCAGTCTCCTAGAGAAGTCAACCCAGTCAGGTTTAGTTGGGTCCGACCTAGCTAGTGAAAATGTTAAGTTAAAGATAACATATAAATAGAGAGTTGGGCTCTCTCATTTAGACACACACTCACGCACTCAAGTTCGCATTAGTGAGAGAGAGAAGACAAGTTCTCATAGGAGAAAGAGAGAGGAGTTGCATAAAACTATATTGTTTTGGGGTTTTCCATTTTGTGATATTGTATTGGTGATGATTATATCTCTTAGGAAGTTGTGTGGTTTTATCCTTTATGGTTTCCCTGAGGAAAATAGTTGTGTCTCTTGTGTTATGCTGTGCTTGTTATTCTTTCAGTTAAGATCCTAGATAATATTGATTAAAAGTAGAAAAACTAACATGGTATCAGAGCTAACCTGAAAAGAAGACATTGTGCAACTATGAGAATCTAGGGCTTCTAAGTTTGAGGTATTCTCTCCATGGATCATCAAGAAAATGAGGCTAGGATAACTCTCCCTAGGAGGGTGCATCTTTCTATCGAATTAGAATCTGATTCCAAGAATTTTCATTTTTTTCCCTATCACTACTGCCAGAAGAAAGCTAGGGCATCAACTATTTTGGGATTATGTTCACAGATTTGGAGAAGTGAGTACATTGTAAAACTCGACTTGAGGAGGTGCATATTCCTCTCTAATCATAAGTTCCAAATTCCAAGTTTGGAAAATTAGGGTTTCTCTGACAAAACCTAGGCCAACTAGCTCCAGAACTAGTTTGTGCATCTCAAAAGTGACCAGACCTAAAATATTTGCTATTTACATTTGAAGTACTCATTCAATATGTCTCACCACACCAATCTTGAAGATAAGCTTGAAGGAGATGATAACTTCTGAGCATGGAAGTATAGGATTGCTCTTGTCCTTGAAGAAAATGAATTGGACAAGTATGTAAATGAAGAGGTTCTAGCACCAGAGGGGGATGAGGATAAGGCCATCCACAAGAAGAACTTGGTTAAGGCCAAGAGAATTATTACAGACTCCATTAAGGATCATCTCATCCCGCATGTGTCAGAATTGAAGACACCTAAGGAGATGTTTGATGCTTTGAAAAGGCTATTTGAAGGGAAGAACATCAATCTGAAGATGACCTTGAGGAACTAGCTTAAGAATGTGAAGATTCAAAATGCAGAGACCATCCAGTCCTATTTCACAAGGGTCTCAAAGATCAAGGAGCAACTTCAAGCAGTTGTGGAAAAGGTAGAAGAAGGGGAGATAATGATGACCACCTTGAATGGTCTCCCAAGATCATGGGACTCATTCATTCAAGGGATATGTGTGAGAAAGAAGTTGATCACATTCAGTAGATTATGGGAATAATGTTCACAAGAAGAAGGTCTACTTGTGGCATGAGAAGATAAGATGGGATAAAATGATGATCAAGATCTCACAACACACACCAGAAAAAATCATAACAAGAGGGAGCACCATCATCACAATAAGAGGGAAAAACACCATCAAAATCAGAGGGAGACCTATAGAAGATCCATAAGAGATCTATCCAATGTTAGATGGTATACATGTGATGAGAAGGGACACTACTCCAGATATTGTGCCAGAAATGGAGGATCCAACAAGAAGACCAACAAGAAAAGACACCATGCTCACACTACAAAAGATGATGAATCTCCGAGGAAGAGAACGAGAGAAGAAAATGATGAAGAATATGTCCTGATCTTAGCACTCATAGGCACTGTCACATATGGGAGTAATGATTGTATTGTAGACAGGGGAGCTTCCAAGCATATGACGGGATATAAAGAATCTTTCATAAATCTATGTGAGCATGAGTCACCTCACAAGGTGAAATTTGGGGATGATTACCAATACCCCATAAAAGGAAGTGAGAATATTCATACAAGCTAGACTCTGGAAAATCTCTAAATATGAAAGATGTCCTATATGTTCTAGGAATAAAGAAGAAAATTCTCTCCATATAAGCACTAGATGCTAAAGGTATGAGGGTTGCATTTGTTGATGGCCAAGTCCTAATGTGGCCAAAGGGAAAGACAATAGATGATGCGATGTGATTGGAGAGTAAGAGGGAGGTTTGTACTATTTAAAGGGCCAACCTGAACAAGCATTGGTTCATGACTCCATGGAGCCAAGTAAACTATGGAATAGAAGGCTTGCACATGTGCACTATAGAGCACTACACATTGCAAGTAAAGTAGTTGCAGGACTTCCATAAATTTATTCGAAACATGAAAGCGTTTGCAAAGGATGCAGGAAGCGAAAGAACGTGAAGAAGACATTTCCAAGCAGCGAAAGAAAAGCGAAAGGGATATTGTAGATCATCCACTCCGTTGTATGCGGTCCCATGTCATCCAACTCATTAATTGGGTATGTATATTATGTTTCATTCATTGATGATTTTTCCCGTAAGACTTGGATATACTTCTTGAAAAGTAAAGATGAAGTATTCGGAAAGTTCAAGGAATTCAAAGCCTTGATCGAGAATCACACTGAGAAGAAGATCAAGACCTTTCAATCAGATAATGGCAGATAATTCACCTCAGAATATTTCAAGAACCTATGCATAGAATCTAGGATCAAGAGGGAGTTGACCACTGCCTACAATCCACAACAAAATGGCGTTGCAGAAAGAAATAATAGAACAATAATGGAATCATCTAGAGAAATGCTTCATGAACAAGATCTTCTGATGCACTTATGGGAAGAAGCTGCTAGTTCAACGCTGTATGCACAAAACCATACTCCTCATCAAGTACTAGACAACAAGACTCCAGAATAAGTGTTCTCCGGTGAGAGACTAGAAGTCAATCATCTCAGGATAATTGGCTTCCCAGTATACATACACATTCCGAAGGAGAAGAGGACGAAGCTAGATCCTTAAGGAAATAAGGGTATATTCGTAGGATATAATCAAAATTTGAAGGCCTACCGACTATACTTCCCAGGATTCAAGAATATAGACATCAGCAGAGACGTGACATTCAACAAAGACTCAACATACAACAAATCCATAAAATTACCTATTGAAGATATGGAAGAACCTGAAGTTCCCATGATTCGAGATTCAATAATGGAAGAAGCAATTCCAGAAGATCATGAAGACTATGAAATGGAAGAACCACAAGAACTTGTATATCAACCTCGTGAGAATAACTCCCACAAGAGGAAACTAGCATGGGTACGAGAAGAAATTCAAGATTCAAAGAGGTATGGTACTCCAGAGGGGATGCAAAAAGAAAGTAAGAGACTTGGGCCATACTCTAGTTATGTAGCCCTATTGTGAGAAATCATTGACAAAGAACCTTCCAACTATGAGGAAGCGACAGAGAAGAAAGAATGGAAGGATGCCATGATCGAGGAGTACCAGTCGATTATGAAGAATGATTTCTAGGAGGTAGTTCTGAGACTAGAAGGGAAGTATGTTGTGACTTCGAAGTGGATCTACAAGATCGATCATGCTGCAGATGGTAGCATCAAGAAACACAAGGCAAGGTTTTTAGCACATGGCTTCTCCCTAAAGGAAGGCATAGACTATGAGGATACATTTGCACCTGTATCCATATACACTTCCATCAGATCTATACTTGCATTGGATGCAGTGATGAAATGGAAGGTACACCAGATGGATGTCAAGACAACGTTCTTGAATGGTGTAGTAGAAGAGGAAGTGTATGTGGAGAAGCCACTGGGATTTGAGACACATGACAGGAAAAATCATGTGTGCAAATTGAAGAAGGCCTTGTACGGATTGAAGCAGGCACCCAGGACATGGTACGTCAGGATGGATAATTTCCTAATGAGCTTAGGATTTACCAAGAGTAGAGAAGATTCCAACATTTACTACAAGGTTGAGGCGCGAAAACTAGTGATACTTCTACTCTATGTAGATGACCTATATGTAACAGGGGAAGATCAACTCATTGCAGATACTAAGAGGAATCTTGCCACATAGTTCGAGATGAAGGACCTGGGTATGATGCATTCCTTCTTAGGCATGGAGGTGTGGCAGAGTGCGGATGGAATCTTCCTTGGAAAAGGGAATTATGCAGTAAAGATTCTGAATAGGTTCGAAATGATGGAATCCAAGGCTATGAACACACCCATGGCATCGAAGTTGAAGCTACTATGTGATGCTTCATTGGAGTGATTTGATGCCATGATGTATCGTCAGATGCTTGGTTCATTGATGTACTTGGCAAACAAAAGACCGGGCATATTCTTGGCTATGAACACCTTGAGCCAGTTCCTGACGGATCCGAGTCATGTTCACATGATTGATGCAAAGCATATATTGAGGTACTTGAAGCGTCCAGTTTACTATGGGCTCAAGTATGACGCGAATCAGAATATTAACCTACAATGTTATGTTGATTCGGATTGGGAAAGTAGTACAATTGATAGGAATATCACTTCGGGATGCTTCTTCAGTATGGGATCCAGTATGATCTCATGTTTTAGCAAGAAACAATCATGCGTGGCACTGAGTACAGTCTAAGCAGAGTATGTTGCATCATGTTCGGCCAGTTATGAGGCAGTATGGCTTAGGAAGCTACTGTTTGATTTGTTTGATCTCTAGTTAGAGGTGACTTGTATATTTTATGACAACCCGATTTGTGTGAAGTTGTTTGAGAACCCGGTGTTCCATGAAAAGTCAAATCACATTGAGATCAAGTACCACTATATCAGGAATATGGTGCAGAGAGGAGCAGTGAAGCTGCTGTATGTAGCAATAGATGAGTAGATAGCTGATGTGTTGACCAAGCCATTAGCTAGAGTGAAGTTCGAGTATTTCAAGGAGAAGCTTGGTGTTATCCAAATGAGGTTCCTCCTAAGAGGAATTGATGAGACCAGAAGATGCAGATGCACTAGATCCATTCTCACATGATGGTAGTTTTTTCCTCTCATGTCGGTAGATGTAAGGGTTGAGCGATTCTCAAATGATGGTAGGTTTTTCCTCTCATGTTGGTAGATGTAAGGGATGGATCCATTCTCACATGGTGGTAGGTTTTTCCTCCCATGTTGGTAGATGTAATGGTTGGGCCATTCTCGCATGTTGGTAGGTTTTTCCTCCCATTTTTGTAGATGTAAGGGTTGAGTCTCACATGGTGGTGTGTTTGTCCTCCCATGTTGGTAGATGAGAGTCTCGTATGGTGGTAGGTTTTTCCTCCCATACTGGAGACGTTATGAGTTCCACCGGTCATAAGACATTGTGTGTGCGCATAGGAAGGATCTCGCATGGTTCCAGTTTTGTCCTCCCACGCTGGTAGATGTGGGCTGACTATTGTGGGACATGTAATGTGCATCTAGGATGTGCTCTGTGTGATGATGAGATGATCTGGAGATGATGATGCAATAGTAGTAGATTCAAATGATTGATGTGGCAATGTAATGACTGGTCCTGGGATGTACCTACTTGATGCCTTGCTTGCAAGTATGATGAAAATCTACATGACGGATAGGACTACATCTAGCATGAAAAAGGGTTGGCTCTGTAGAAATTCGTATGACGAGTAGATTTGAGAGATGTCACCAATCGATGATCGACATGATGAGGATTGCAGTAGCAATGATGATGATGATCCAGTGTTGAAGATGATGTTCCAGCATTGATGATGATCCAACGATGATTACGTTATCCATACTTGTGTCCAAAAGTGTTGATGACTATGGCAAGAGAATACCTTCCTAGTTAAGAGGGAGTGTTGATGCAATTGTAACTTCGGGAGATATTCACTTGTATTTTATATTGTTATTATTATTGTATTTTATTTGTAACTCCAACGGAGATGTTTTTTCCGTCCGGTCGGTGATGTCATTATTACATTTGGTCATGTAAACTCGTTGAGGTAAGTCCTCCATTCTATGTCAAGGAAATAGATACCCTAGAGTCAAATGTATTAGGGTTATTACTTGTCTCCTAGACAAGTCATCCCAGTCAGGTTTAGCTGGGGCCGACCTAGCTAGTGAAAAGGTCAAGTGAAATATAAAGTATAAATAGAGATCTGTCCCTCTCTCATTTAGACACACACTCACTCACTCAAGTTCGCATTAGTGAGAGAGAGAAGACAAGTTTGCATAGGAGAAAGAGAGAGGAGTTGCAGAAGCCTATCTTGATTTGGGGTTTTGGTGGCACCCCAACAACACCCCTTCATTTGTGCAAAATAAAGGGATCTCCCTATTAGAATTTTGTAAATACTTAGATTTCACTTTTTTATTTCTTGATTTAGTAAGTTGTTCGGTGATCTTCTTTTGGACCCTTTATTTTCGACGTTGTCTTTTCTTTGACTTGGTTTTCATGGAGGATGATTTGGTGATCATTCATTTGATAATGACTTTGCGACGTCATTGTACCGAAGAATTTGGTGAAAATTCATTATCATTTCATTGCATAAT
Source organism: Larix kaempferi (assembly GCA_027924585.1). Classification (NCBI taxonomy): domain Eukaryota; kingdom Viridiplantae; phylum Streptophyta; class Pinopsida; order Pinales; family Pinaceae; genus Larix; species Larix kaempferi. The sequence continues at coordinate 2,509,664 of BSBM01000247.1, forward strand.
TTAACTGACTGGTTTGCTGACAATTGATCATTTTTTGATTTGAGTCTTCTTATTCTACGGAGGTTGAATAACACTTGCATGATTTCATTCAACCTGGCCGAGTTGATTATATGATTTGGTTTGAAAGAATTGCATTATCTTTACCTTTCAACAATCTCACTTGGCGGATCAAAATATTTTAATTAAACATTCAATTTTAAGATTCCCATTCACAAATTTAAAGAGTGTATATTGAAACTTGGAACAATGCCTTTGAATCAAATTTTGAGCAATCTAATAAATTTTACAAGCCTTTAAATTTTTACAAAATAATTGTCTTTCTCACAATTTTTGTAAATTTATGCGAATTTAAATATTTGCAAGGCTTGTTCGATTTTTAAGAAACATTTTCCTCTCCTCAAAATTATAATTATCATTATGTCCAAGTTAGCTAATCATTAAGGATGAAAAGAATTATGGAATTATTAAGGTTTTTTTTATGTATTCATAATTGTATTTCTTCTATTGATAAACTCACCATAATGTCAATTTTCATTATTAAGATTTTGAGAAAAGAATTGTTTGACATTCTAATTGTGTTTTTGACGAGAAGGCTAGTTTTTCAAAATTACTTTTAAACGATTGATGAAGTTATTATTTTCAAGTTGATCCTTATATTTTGATATTTTAAAAATATGAATTTTATTTCCCATTTACTTCATCAAATGGTTATCATTTTAAAATATCTTATTGATTAAAGTATTTTTGCATTAAAGGTTATGTCTTCTTACATTTTGAAAGACGTGATTATAATGCATCACCAAAAATTAAAATGATCAATTTTGGAGAATGATAACAGTCATCAGAACAATCAAGAGTTTATTAGGCTCATTCACCGAGCAGGAAACACTCATTCACAAAGGATTTCCTTTTGTGAGGTTAAAGTGCTCATAATCTGGACAATCGAACATTGGATGCAATGCAGGTAATGGAGAGGTTAAGCATGCCATCCTATGAAGGAAATGGCTATGGTCATTCCAAATTTATACCACATGACCTGAGCTGGATTGAGGAGATTATTCAAGATGCTCCAGCATGAAAGGGAAGATTTCTATATTTTTCTTAAATTACTTCTACCCTTTGCAATAATTTTCCTTTTTAATTTTTTAAATGTGCTTCACTCTCACGCTATATCTTCTTGGTTTTGATGCATAGGTCTATGAGAATAATGCTAACTCAATTTATATGTGAATTCCAAATGAAGTGTCACCATGCAAAATTGTTCACCCGACCATTCAAACAAAATTCACAATTTACCATGAATTCAATATTTGAGGTTACGAAGAAAGGTTTATCTCCTTAAACAGAATCACGCACCAATAGGGAGACATGTATTTGCGTGGATGATTTTGGGAAAACCATGATGCATTAGCTCAAACAGTTGAAAACCCACTTCACAAATGGGCCTATTTACCTTTTAGCACAAGCCGTTTTTCTAAATTGTGAAGGCGTTGGGCTATTTCCGGGCCTGTTTGAGCTGTATTTTTTCTAGATATTTTTGTTGCGTCCAACTGTTAGAGCTATTTTTTGATATTGTTATGATCTCTTCTGGCTATTTAAATAAAGACAATTCGACTACTGGAAGAAAGGGGGGAGGATCTGTAAAGTCCAGGGAATTTTTTTCCAAAAATTACTAATGCTTTCTCCTATAGGTTCGAGTTCTGGATACTGGAGAAGGAGATTTGAAACAATTATAGTCATTATCACACTACTTAATCTTGTGTTTTCTGAGTTGATCTGAAGACCAATTTTAACACATTACTTGGAGACTTTTATCAAGTTTTCATACATACATTTATACGGTATCTCTCTATGATATTTCTCTGTATTTACTTGTTATCTGCATATACATATACTGAGTTATCATATGTAGACTTAATCTTTATGAATCTAAACTTACATGCTTTTTTGGGTTTATGCTAATTTATTCACTATGTTATTGTAATGGGTTGTCATTCCTGTTATCTTATGGTTTGTCTAAATTAATATTCTGTTACTATTGGATGTATGTTTACTTCATTAAAGATACATGATAAGGTGTAATCATCTTCTTTTCACAAATTCAAATTTGCGTGATAGTTAATGTTAATTGATTTTTGGTCTAAAATTCCAGTAATAATCATTTTAGAGAAATTGTTGTTTTCTTGTGAAATGTAATAGGTTGTGTTTCAGCATTAGGAAGATATCTATAATATAAAATATAGCCTTAACAGTACTGTTTAGACCCCGAATCATATTCTTATTTATGCTCCTGATCAGGATAGGTAGTTTAAAAAATAGATTAGGTAGAATTATAATTTCAGTTTTATTTCATAGTTGAAACCTACAGGATTTTTAGTAGCTACTAAATTGTTGCTTACAGTTTAGCAGCACTAAACTGTTGCTTATCGTTTAGCAACTACTAAACTGTTTGTTTCATCTATTCTAAAAGTGCATCATAGATTAAGTTAGATTACATCTTAGGATTTTAATTGCATTTTTAGGAATTCAGATCACTAGATTGTGAAACTCTCTTAGTTAGAGTAACTCCATAAGCTAGCAGGGCCTTTGTTCCTGCGAGAGATAGCTAATTCAAACACATCGAGCCCTGCTTTAAGCACTTTGTGTGGGCTATTTCTCCTTCATTGGCCACTTGACAGAAAATCCGGCCAACAAATGGTGCTAGAAGGAGGGCCATGAGTAAGTAAGTGGTTTTCATTTTTCAAACTATCTTATTTAAGCATTGATCCTCTCGTTCTCAAGTTCTAGATTTTTACATCTTTAATATTCCATGTCATTACATATGTTCTCAAGGGCTGGTTAGATTACATATGTTCTCAAGGCCGAGTTCGAAAATGGTTTGAAAATTATCCATCTCAACATTTTTTACAACATTTTTTTGTTGGGTATGTGTTATATTCTCTATGTGTATGTGAAGAGGAGAGCGCACCTATCAGCGACGCAAGTGACGATCCCTCCGACACCATCACAGAAATAGGCCATTAGGTTGTTTCTTTTAAAAAATGGCCAATAGGCCATTTCTAAAATGAAATCGGTAGGCCGTTTTTTGTTTGCGAGCGTAGTGAGCAAAAGTTTTTGGGATCGCATGCAATTTTTGGGGATTATTCTGAAAATATGTAATTGAATCCCGGTTAAGGGATTGGGTTCTATTGACTAATATGGGTTAACGTTTTAAGGTTTTGGATGTTGCAGAATAACTATATTGTATTGTGAGTGATTAATGTGATGATGAGAAAAATAGGAGTTGTGGCTCCAAGGTTTGTTGGTTTTCCTAGTTAACGTTTCCAGGGTTAATCTCTATGTACTATGTGTGAATGATGTGGTGTAATCTTTGTTTTGCTTAAAAGAATCTATATGCTTTCCTTCTCTACACAGGTTTAAAACTTACATGTGGTATTAGAGCTCGATTTATTTGGTTTCAAGGGTCGCCTCTGTTCCTAAGTGTTTGACGTGGTTGATAGATCTTGGGTCTGTGATAAACCTAGGTTCAGTGGGATCTTTGGAGTCTCGATTTGTGCATCAAAAGAGAATGGAAAGCAGTTCAAGAATTAAGATCGAGAAGTTTAATGGCCATAACTTTGAGCTATGGAAGCTCAAAATGGCGGATCTTCTTGTAGATCGGGATCAGTGGATTGTTCTGGATCAAGGTACACAACCCGCTGGAATGTCAAAAGAAGATTGGGATAAATTAGATAGAAGGGTGACGAGTACAATTTGACTGTGCTTATCAGACTCTGTGTTATTGAACATATCCGGAGAAGATACTGCATTAAATCTTTGGATGAAACTAGGGAGTTTGTATCTATCAAAATCCCTTGTGAACAAGTTGTTTCTGCAAAAGAAACTGTATCACCTCAGAATAGATGATAATAACACAGTGACAGAGAATCTAAATATCTACAATACTTTGGTAAGTCAAATAACCCTTGTTGGATTTACAATGGCTGAAGAATATAAATGTATTACATTATTGTGTTCTTTTCCATACTCCTGGGACAATCTAATTGTGGCAATAGGGAGTGCTAACCAAGCAACTCTAAATTTTTATGAAATAGTATCATCCCTACTATCAGATGAGATGAGGCGGAAATCCATGGATACTCATAGCATGGATGCCTTTTTTGTGAGAGGTCGGCCCTAGGAGAGAAACAGAAATAAGGGATCTGGGGGGAGATCTAAATCTAAGGGTAGATCTAAATCCCCAGGAAAATTTATAAGGAGGTGTTAGAAATGCGGTAAAGATGGGCACTATAAAAAGGATTGTAGATCTAAGAATATTGATAAAGGAAAGGGTTCAGAGGATACCTCTACCACAGAGGCAAAGACTTCCTCAAAAGGAGGGGATCTCTACCTAACATCTACTGGTAATCCTTCAGAACGTGATATATGTTTGATTGATTCAGGTGCATCATGTCATATGACCCCTCACAGGGAGTGGTTTTGTGAATATGAAGAGTACAATGGAGGAGATGTCTTTCTAGGAGATGACTCACCAACCAGCATCATTGTGTGTGGTAAATTCAAGTTGAAACTAAAGGATGGAAGGATTATAACTCTCCTTTAAGTACTACACATTCCAAATCTAGCGAGAAATTTGATTTCTGTCGGAAAGATGGATATTGCGTGTAAAGACTGTGTGTGGAGATGGTGGTTGCAAAATGGTTCGAAGATAAATGGTATTGATGAGGGGAATTCAGTATGAAACTCTGTACAAACTATTGGCAATAACCATCATTGGTGAATGTAATAGTTATGTTGTCCCTAAGGGGGGAGATACAAAAGATAGAACCCTGACTGCATCAGGAGGAAAGACAATGCTAGGGCATCAAAGATTGGGGCATATCGAAGAAAAGGGCCTTCGCACATTGAAAGGTAAAAGTATCGTTGAAGGTATGACTGATTGCGCTCTAGATTTTGATTTCTGTGAGCATTTCATATATGGAAAACAGAATCGAGTAATATTTTCATCTGGTGCTACAAGAGCAAAGGGAATTTTAGAGTTAATACACAGTGATGTGTTTGGACCGGTGCTTGTTCCATCAGTAGGTAGATCTGTGTATTATGTTTCATTTATAGATGATTTCTCAAGGAAAACATGGATTTATTTCCTTCAAAAGAAATATGAAGTATTTTCTAAGTTCAAAGAATTTAACACTCTTGTAGAGAATCAAATGGAAAATAAAATAAAGGTGTTGAGGATAGATAATGGTGGAGAGTTTTGTGGGAATGAATTCGACGAATTTTGTAATAAGTGTGGTATAGAAAGGAAAAATAATACTCCATACACACCTCAATAGAATGGAGTTGTTGAAAGGATGAATAGGACGTTGATGGAAAAGGAAAGAAGCATGCTAAGCAATGACGGGATAAGACAGGAATTCTGGGCAGAGGGAGTGGAGACAACATGTTACTTGGTAAATTGATCACCCACATCAGCTTTGGTTGACAAAACTCCACAAGAGGTATGGACTGGTAAGAAAACCTCTATTAACATATCAAAATTTTTTGGTTGTGATGCTTATGTACTTTTTGCAAAGGAGAAAAGGAGTAAGCTGGACAATAAAGCTGAAAAATGTATCTTTAATGGATATAAAGATGGTATGAAAGGTTATAAGCTTTGGAATCCTGTAACTAAGAAGACTTTCTATAGTCCAGATGTTCTGTTTAGAGAGGTCAAAGAACTTCCAAGACAAGGAGTGACTTAAATGGAGAAGGAACCGGAGAAGATAGAGTTTGAGTTAGAAGATGAAGAATCTAATTCAATAGAAGAAGATGAATCAGAAGAAGAAGAACCTCATACGCCAACTCTGAGGAGATCATCTAGAGAAAGAAGGAAACTAGAAAGGTATTCCCCTCCTTATTTTCGGTCTAGTTTTGCTTTATCTATTACTGATGATGATCCTATAAATGTGAAGCAAGCTGTTGATTCAGAGGATAGAGATCTATGGAAGAAGGCCATGCTTGAAGAAATGGAAGCTTTGGACAAAAACAAAGCATGGGATCTAGTTTAGTTACCTACTGGAAGAAAATTCGTTGGCAGCAAATGGCTATTTAAAAAGAAGTTAAATGCAGAAGGTAAAGTGGAGAAGTACAAAGCCCGCTTGGTAGCAAAGGGATATTCTCAGATAGAGGGAATTGATTTTGGTGAAATATTTTCCCCAGTTGCAAAACTAACTTCCATTAGATTTCTTCTTTCTATTTATGTTGCTTTTGATCTTGAAGTAGAGCAGATGGATGTGAAGACAAGGTTCTTACATGGGGATCTATGAGAATAAATCTACATGAAATGACCAGAAGGGTTCACAGTAAAGGAAAAGAAAGAGATAGTATGTAAACTAAAGAAGTCCTTGTATGGTTTCAAGCATTCTTGAAGGATGTGGTACCAAAAGTTTGACATATACATACTTGAATTGGGGTTTTGTTAAGCAAAATTGATCATTGTGTATACTCCAAACAAGTTGGTGATCACTTCATTAACATAGTATTGTATGTTGATGACATTTTGCTAATTGGAAACAACAAATATGTCATTAAGGAGGTGAAGTCTCAGCTATCCTCCAAATTTGACATGAAGGATCTGTTAGGATATTCCTATACTCCATCCTAGTCCTTCTAACATTTCTGACATTTTCAGTCCTGCATGCAAAATTAGGGTTTTGCATGCAATTAGGGTTTTGCATGCAATTAGGGTTTGCATGCAATTAGGGTTTGCAGCACCAGCACCTAGCCCTTGCCAAACTAGCCCCAGGAGCTTCTCTCGGATCAGTCTTAGCTCTCCTAGAGCTTAGTGCGCCCTCTTTTCAGTTATTGCATGATAAGGGCGCCTTTCTTCACCTACCAGTCCAGTTTAGTTCAGTTATCTTCAGTTCTTCCTTGATTTAAGGATTAACTGACTCCTAACTGACCTTATCACTCTTTTGGACCTCCAGTGTGACTAGATAGACTGTTTTGACTCCAGTTAGCTCCATGAGCGCCCCCACTGAGTCTCCTTCACTATATCAGTGCTTTCATGTGCCAGTTACACCAACCACACTCAGTTAGACTCAGTTTGACTCCCGGTTGATCACTACTTGTGCATTGATGACTTCACCGATGATGAGATAGACTCCTAGTTTGGAACTGATGACTCTCCACTGATTATGGATCTGTGCATGAAGGACAATTCGAATTACACCTAGTGAATTCGAATCCTCATGCTCAGCATTGTATATTTACCCGGTTACTATTCTGATTAATGCAATGTGTGTAATTATTCTGCCTCTATTGGATCTATGTTCTATTGCTTCTCTCTTCTTCCTAAATTCTTTCATAGTGAGGTTTACATCATCTCTTTGGATCTTATGTGGGAAATTTCACATGGTATCAGAGCCTTGAGAGTATATTCTACCTCCATTCTTGAGAGTTTTTTGCAGGTATTTTGAAGTTCCAGCAGTTGCAGCAGCAGATTCAGTAGCTTCTATTTTGCACTTGTTCAAGCAATCAAGATGAGCAATTCGAATGATCCTTCTTCTATACTTCTCACTCCTTTCAATTATTTCGAATGGAAGAGGAAGATGATAATACTCTTGCAATCAAGAGGGTTTACTAGAATAGTTGAAGAAAAAGATGCCATACCACATCAAGCTGAAAAGAGAGTCAAGCACCTAAACAAAATGGATGAAGCCTTTGGATTCATATGCCTTCATATTTCTGATGATCTATTGTTTCATGCTGATGGATTGAAGTCTCCATATGATTTATGGATAAAATTGAGGAGTCTTTTTGGCAAACAAGACGAACTGAGAGGCTACATTCTTGAGAATGAATTGGTTGCCCTTCAACCTAGCAATTTCGAGAGCATTCAAGATTTCTTCTCTAAATTTCAGAATTTGGTTTTGCATTGCAAGCAATGTGGCATCACTAAAAGTGATGAGCAATTGATACTCTCTATATTGAGCAAACTTGGATCTCAATTTTCTGTCTTTGTATCTACCTTTCATTCTGTTCGAATGTCCATCCCTGGATGGAAGTTTCCCACCTTAAGTAACTTCATTGAGGCTCTCACTCAAGAAGAGAACAAACTGTTTCAAATGGGTGCCATCAAAACCTCCAGAGATCTAGCTCTATTGGCTGGTGAATCAAGTGGAGCGAATGATAAAGGGGGACAAAAAGGCAAAGGAAAGAAACCTTCAAGATCCAAGAATGACAAACAAAAGAGACCAAATTGTACCTATTGCAAGAGAGGAAACCATCCTGAGCATGCCTGCATGCATAAGAAGATTGATCTTCTAACCAAGCTTCTTGAACAAAACCAAATTGTTGTTCCAAAAGAAGCAAAGATGTCTGATTCTGGAAGTGGATCTGATGATTGTCATGCATTGATGGCTGGTTTTTCAAAGACAAAAGCTCTCCTCATAGATTCTGGAGCTTCCAACCACATGATGGCACAAGAAGAATCCTTCTCCTCTTTGGATCTCCAAGATGGGCCTACCATTCACATGGGAGACAACTCTCAGATTTCTGCCAAAGGTTTGGGTACAGTTCATATGGAGCATGGTAAGTTCAAAAATGTCTTATTTGTTCCTTCTCTTACAGCTAATTTGTTATCAGTATATCAAATGACTCATACAGGATCTCCAAAACAAGTGATTTTTGGTCCAGACACAGTAGAGATTACAGAAATCTCCACTGGAAAGGTTATAGCGAATGGGATTGCTAATCATGCCTCAAAGGCATATGAGTTCTCCCACTTCATGCCCTTCTCTCCAACTATCCCTTCAGATTCTGATGAGGATCACAGTGACTTCTCTTCCAGTGACTCCTATTCTAGTGAGGAAGAAGATCAAGATTTTGATGTTGAGATCATAGTTCAAGAAGATTCAGAACCAACACCTATTCTTAGTCCAGATTCAAGAGAAACATGTTCTCACACAGTCCTTTCTACTACTAAGAACACAGTTGATGATGTATTTGCTTACAGAACTACTAGACTTCAGCAGCATGCTAACCTTGCATTATGCCATCCACCTCTCCATGAGAGATTCAGCATGATGATGGGGTTTACTCTTCCATTCCTTGGGAAAACTCATCATGATACATTCGCTCCAGTGACAGAAAAGGTTCCTGAAAGACTTGCTACATTCAACACATTCTCTAGCACTTGCATTCGCACTTTACAGAGGATTAGCTTACCAAGTCTCTTTGCAAAGTTTTCACTGATGAAAGCTTGCTTCTTTTCTGCTTAGAGTAATGGCTCCTTGAGTTATTCAAAAATATAAAAACACAAAAAAAAAAGAAAAAGAAAAATTGAGGCAGTATTCTTTTTATCATCTCATTGATTGTATGGGTGACCTTTGGTCCTAGTTACCAGGGCCCAGGATGGATTAAGGGGGGGTGTTAGGATATTCCTATACTCCATCCTAGTCCTTCTAACATTTCTGACATTTTCAGTCCTGCATGCAAAATTAGGGTTTTGCATGCAATTAGGGTTTTGCATGCAATTAGGGTTTTGCATGCAATTAGGGTTTGCATGCAATTAGGGTTTGCAGCACCAGCACCTAGCCCTTGCCAAACTAGCCCCAGGAGCTTCTCTCGGATCAGTCTTAGCTCTCCTAGAGCTTAGTGCGCCCTCTTTTCAGTTATTGCATGATAAGGGCGCCTTTCTTCACCTACCAGTCCAGTTTAGTTCAGTTATCTTCAGTTCTTCCTTGATTTAAGGATTAACTGACTCCTAACTGACCTTATCACTCTTTTGGACCTCCAGTGTGACTAGATAGACTGTTTTGACTCCAGTTAGCTCCATGAGCGCCCCCACTGAGTCTCCTTCACTATATCAGTGCTTCCATGTGCCAGTTACACCAACCACACTCAGTTAGACTCAGTTTGACTCCCGATTGATCACTACTTGTGCATTGATGACTTCACCGATGATGAGATAGACTCCTAGTTTGGCACTGATGACTCTCCACTGATTATGGATCTGTGCATGAAGGACAATTCGAATTACACCTAGTGAATTCGAATCCTCATGCTCAGCATTGTATATTTACCCGGTTACTATTCTGATTAATGCAATGTGTGTAATTATTCTGCCTCTATTGGATCTATGTTCTATTGCTTCTCTCTTCTTCCTAAATTCTTTCATAGTGAGGTTTACATCATCTCTTTGGATCTTATGTGGGCAATTTCACAGGATCTCGGTGCTGCAAACTTCATACTAGCAATGGATATTAAAAGAGATCGTGCAAACATGAAGATCTAGTTAAATCAAAGAAAATATGTTGAGACAATACTACAGAGATTTAAAATGCAGGAAAGTAAGCCGGTCAAGGTCTCTATACTTGTAGGTGTAAAGTTGTCTTTAGATCAGTGTCCCAAGACATAGGAAGATGAAGAAGATATGGCACGAATTCCATATTCTAGTGCAGTTGGGATATTGATGTATGCAATGGTCCATACCAGACCAGACATTGCTCATGCAGTGGGAGTATTGAGCATATATATGTCAAAACCAGGGAAGGAGCACCGTACAACTGTAAATAGGGTCTTTAGATATTTGCGTGGCACTACAGATTTTGCAATCTACTACCAAGGAAGACCTGGACCAGACACAATAATAAATGTACATGAATTGGTTGATGCTGACTGGGATAGAAATCTTGATCATAGAATATCTACAAGTGGGTATGTTTTTACCCTATTTGGAGTAGCTATCAGTTGGATGAGAAAGAGACAGGCAGTAGTTTCACTCTCAACTACTAAAGCTGAATATATGGCAGCCACTAATGCAATCAAATAAGTTGTATTGTTGCAAAGATTATGTTCAGGTGTTGGGTTTGTACATAAAGCTGTAAGGTTGGATTGTGACAGTCAAGGTTCAATATTCTTGGCAAAGAACCATGCTTATCATGCTAAGACAAAGTATATTGATGTGAAATATCACTTTGTGAGAGATATGGTCGAAGACCAGAAGGTGTTGCTGGAGAAGGTTCACAATGTGAAGAATGTTGCAGACTTATTAACAAAGTCTCTTAGTACAGAGAAGTTCTCTTGGTGTAGAGAATCTATGGGCATTGATGCCCTAAAACTATGACTTTTGGAGCACATGACTCATTGTTATGCAGATAAAACAACAAGTGGGAGAATGTTGGGTATGTGTTATATTCTCTGCATGTATGCGAAGGGGAGAGTGTGTCTGTTAGCAGTGCAAGTGACGATCCCTCCAACACCTTTTGGGGATCACATGCAATTTTTTTGGGGATTATTTTTAAAATATGTAATTTAATCCCGGTTAAGGGATTGAGGTCTATTGACTAATTCAGGTTATCGTATTAGGGTTTTGGATGTTGCAGAATACCTATATTGTATTGTGAGTTATTCATAATGTGATGATGAGAAAAATAGGAGTTGTGGCTCCAAGGTTTGTTGGTTTTCCCAATTAAGGGTTCCAGGGTAAATCTCTGTGTACTATGTGTAAATGTTGTGGTGTAATCTTTGTTTTGATTAAAAGAATCTGTATGCTTTGCTTCTCTACACAGGTTTAAAACTTACATTTTTAGGTGAGTTTATTTATGCTTTTCACGATCCTGACTATGAGAAATTGTTTGTACAATTACTAAATATTAAAAGAGAATACAATGAATCATATGAAGATCATACACGCATATTTTTATATCTTTGTTACAGATTTCCTTTGAAAATTATTACTTCTATTTTTCAATTGTTCTATCATGTTATGTCTTTTTCAAATAAATTAGATCAATTAGATAAAACTCAGTTTTCTTCATATAACAGTATTTCGATTGATTCTAATCAAAGTTCAGAAGTTATAGATAAGCAATACTGTCTGACTTTTCTCACCTCGCTAAATCAGAAGGAATATAATGTCTTAGAAAATGTTATTGTCGCTTCTGATAATCCTAATTCGTATTTATCTTCTCTTAATGAGAATAAAACTCTAAGACTAAACGAGGAAAGTTGTCATTCACATCAAGATCTTATGACTATTTTAGAAGAGAAAGAGACCAAATCCGAAATCTATATTGAAAAAACTTCTCCTACATTAATTAAATAAGACCAATATATTATTTTAAGGTATTCCATTCCTGAATCTTCTGATGGGCCTCGTGTTCCATTTACACATTTACCTATTTGCAATGAACAAGATAATCTGTCATGTTCAGATTTTTCAGTAAAGGATATTGATCCGATTTTAGGAGAAGAAATTAATGAGCTTTTGAAATCAAACACAAATACTCTAATTGAAGAAAAGTTTTCTTTCAGAGAAATTTTTTTATCAACAGATACTTTTAGTTTTCTTTCTCCGTCCACTTGTTTTTCATTATACCCTATTTTTTTTAATAATTGTGCTTCTCGGAATAATCTTTCACGTCTATTAGAATTTCATCCCAATGTGCAAAATTTTAATGGGTTTCCAAATGATAAATTATGTTTTGGGGATGAAGAGAATAAAAGTTATTCTTATGAATCTTTTGGTAAATGCAAAGAAAAGAGTCATATACTTTTATAAACACCTCTTATTGATTCATCACCTCCCACAATTACTGAAGGATCTCCTTGTTTAAATGATGAGTTAGCTAAAACTGAATTTTCATTAAAACCAGTCATGATTCCCATTCATTTGATGAAGAAATGTCTAATACAATATGGGATGATACCTCATTTGATTCTAGTCACTTACTTCAGTTTCAACCAATGATCACTAAATATCCTCAATCTTCTTGTACAATTTCTCAATCACACAACTTTATTGACATTGATCACTCATCTATAAATTCACATGTTTAGGTTTTTCATGATAGGGTTGCAGATTGGATTGAGGATTCTTACGCCAAGAAGTTTCCATTCAATGGTAAGGCTTTATTTTCTTCACATAAAAGCAAATATTTTAGTGGTAAGCTCGATGCATCTATTTTTCTAGTATTAACATATCATTTTCTATTACTAACTGAGAGTGTTGTTTTTCTAGGAATGAAAATGCTTCGATGGCTTCATCGGTTATTTATCTTTAATTAATTTTCATTACAATTGTTTTCTCTTGTACATATTTAGGCTTAGGTTTAATTTTTGTTCATTTGTATCCTTTCTTGTTTTGTTTATTTTGAATAAATGCGGTTATGAAGATGATGCCAATTTTAAGAGGTGACACTTATCGATACATTCAGGGATGTTTTCCTTACCTTTTACTCTCTTGCTTATAATTATATTTGTTTAAAATTTTCTTTTTAAGTCACATATATTTTACTTTTTTGACTTAATTGGAAAAATGTTTTATACATTTTTATGATCGTAAGCAAGAACTTTTAAGAAAACAAGGAGTGTTGTTGTACATCAATACTCATTCCTTCAAAATCTTTTGAGTTGTAACTACATATGTAATTAAGATTTATTTTAAATTTATTTATTTTTGTTTGTTTCCTTTTTTATTAATAAGAGGGCCTAGCTTTTTAAACATCTTGCTTATTTTTAAGAAATTCGTATGTCACAAATTATAATTAAAAAAGAGAGACACATTTTTCATCTTGTAGAAACTAATTTCTCTCTTTTCATTTCATTTGTGATATAGCTGTCTCATTTTTCTCCATGTAAGATGTTAATTTATTCAAGGCTAAGTTTTTATTTTTTTTATTTTCATATACCCATTTTAAATTTCTTTCTTTGATTGGTTTTATTTTGCAAGTTTTCCAGGATTTGCTTTGACTGATTTGCTTGTTTTCCAAAAAGGGGGTGGTAAACTAATTTTAGCATATGGTAGCTTATCTGGTCAAAACCATGTATTTATGTCAAGTGTTTGATCGAAATCCTTTTCTTTTAAAAGGACATCATTATAAAGACAGTCTTCTTTTATCAAGATTCTAACCTTAGCAAGATTAGCCTTGGCTTTGAAAAATTTACTATGGACCATAGTGATGGATTGATTGAGTTACCTGACTATTATTTAGGATCTTTATCTTTTAAAATGATGTTATAATATAGATGAGTTTACTTTTAAGGGAATCATTTTCCCTAAATTGAAGTAAGTCAGGAATCGTAATTCATTTGTAGACTTTGTATACCATTATTTTCTCTTAAAGGATCCATTTAGACAGCTTCCCCATCCACTAAGTAGTATATGTTGAGATTAACAATAACCTCGGTATTATTCAATATACATAACGTTACTAAAATCTAGGGATTAACTGAAGAATGGGAGGTCTCATCACGAGCCGACCTGTCATGATCATAAGCTCTGTTGAAGTGACATTATCACATTTGGTTACCAAGCGAGGGTGATGGATCTTAGTCATTAGATTAGGAGAAAGGAGGGCTCATCACGAGCCGACCTTTTCATTTTTTGGTAGTTCTTGTGAATGATGCTACCATTATCTCGTCACCAATCTGGGGTAGCAGTCTTCAGTTAATGTCTTTGTCAATATTAGTTTTTTGTTGTAAATAAGTTAATAATTAAAGAGGTTAACCAAGGAACAAAAGGTCTCATTATGAGTTGATCTACTCATGATCATAGGTCCTATTAGATTGACATTGTCATATATGGTCACCAAGCCAAGGCAGTGGCTCTTGGTTTAAAAAATCAAGGGACAGGGGGTCTCATCACGAGCTAGCCTACTCAATTTCTGACAGTACCTATGAATGACACTGTCATCATCTAGTTACCATGCTAGGACAGTGGTCCTTTGTTAATGTCTTCATTTTAAATAAATAAATAAAAATAAATAAGAAAAAAATGAAATATGAGAAAAATAAATCTTATTTGATACTTATGTATATCTAGTGGATGGGATACGAGCATCTAAATGAGTTTAAAAGGCTTTCCCTATTGTATCGAGGTCACATCTATATACTATGTATTCTATGGCTTGTTTTGATTATGAGAAATTGATTCCTTGGAAATTTTTCTTCCTCCAGTTATAAGAATAAATCATTTATCTTTATAAGCTTTTTAAATAATGGTCGAGATAGTTTGATTGATTTTGAAAGTTATTGGTTCAAGTTTTTCCTATATAAGCTAATGAAAAAAACGACTTATGTGATTGGGAGTTTGACATTTGAAGAGGCCTTTATCATTATTTCTCTTATATTATTTAAGATTCAAATCTATTTTGTAGAGATAACTGGTTCGCCGAGCATGTCGTCATTTGTTGGCACCCCAACAACTCCGATTTATTTGTCCAAAATAAAGGGATCTCCCCATTAGAATTTTGTAAATACTTAGATTTTACTTTTTATCTTGCTTGATTTAGTTAGTTGTTTGGTGATCTTCTTTTGGACCCTTGATTTTCGGCATTGTATTTCTTTTTACTTGGTTTTCATGCAGGATGATTTGGCAATCATTCATATGATAATTAATTTGTGACATCATTGTACCGAAGCATTTGGTGAAAATTCATTATCATTTCATTGCATAATTTAACTAACACATTTGCCAACAATTGATCATTTGATAGTTTGAGTCTTCTTATTCTTTGGGGATTGAATAACACTTGCATGCTCTCATTCAACTTGGCCGAATTGATTATATGATTTGGTTTGAAAGAATTGCATTATCTTGACCTTTCAACAATCTCACTTGGAGGATCAAAATATTTTAATTAAACATTCAATTTTAAGATTTCCATTCACATATTTAAAGAGTGTATATTGAAACTTAGAAATATGCCTTTGATTCAAATTTTAAGCAATCTAATAAATTTTACAAGCCTTTAAATTTTAATAAAAGAATTGTGTCTTTCTCACCATTTTTGTAAATTTAAGCCAATTGAAATATTTGCAAGGCTTGTTCAAGTTTTAAGCAACATTTCCCTCTCCTCAAAATTATAATTATCATCATGTCCAAGTTAGTTGATTATTAAGGATGAAAAGCATTATGGAGTTATTAAGGTTTTTTTTTTGTATTCATAATTTTATTTCTTCTATTGATAAACTCACCATAATGTCAATTTTCATTATTAATATTTTGAAAAAAAATTGTTTTGACATTCTATATGTGTTTCTCACGAGAAGGCTACTTTTTCAAAATTACTTTTAAACTCTGGATGAAGTTATTATTTTAAAAATGATTGTTATATTTTGATATTTTAAAAATATCAATTTTATTTACCATTTACTTCATCAAATGGTTATCATTTTAAAATATCTTATTGATTAAAGGATTTTTACATTAAAGGTTACGTCTTCTTACATTTTGAAAGACGTGAGTATAATGCATCACCAAAAATGAAAATGATCAATTTTGGAGAACGATACCATTCATCGGAACGATCAAGAGTTTGTTAGTCTCATTCACCAAGCAGCAAAAACTTATTCACAAAGGATTTCCTTTTGTGAGGTTAAAGTGCTCATAATCTGGACAATCGAACATTGGATGCAATGCAGCTAATGGAGAGGTTAAACATACCATCCTATGAAGGAAATGGCTATGGTGTTTCTAATTTATACCACGTGATCTGAGCTAGATTTAGGAGATTACTTAAGATGCGCCAACGTGAAAAGGAAGATTTCTATATTTTTCTTTTACTTCTACCCTTTGCAATCATTTTCCTTTTTTATTTTTTAAATGTGCTTCACTCTCACGCTATATTTTCTTGGTTTTGATGCATAGGTCTATGCGAATAATGCTAACTCAATCTATATCTGAGTTCCAGATGAAGTCTAGATGAGATTCACAATTTACCATGAATTCAATATTTGAGGTTATGAAGAAAGGTTTATCTCCTTAAATAGAATCACGTATCATTAGGGAGACATGTTTTGGTGTGGATGATTGTGGGAAAACCGTGAGGAATTAGCTCAAATGGTTGAAACCCTATTTCAGAATTGAGCCTATTTACCTTTCAGCATGGGCCGTTTTCCGAAATTGTGAAGCAGTTGGGATATTTTCGGGTCTATTGAGCTGGATTTTTTCCAGAGATTTCTGTTGCGTCCAGCTATAAAAGCTATTTCTGGAGATTGTTATGATCTCTTCTTGATATTTAAATAGAGACAATTCGACCGCTGGAAGAAAGGGGGGAGGATTTGTAAAATCCAGCGAATTCTTTTCCTAGATACTGGAGAAGGAGATTTGAAATAGTTATAGTCGTTATTACACTGTTCAATCTTGTGTTTTCTTAGTTGATCTAAAGACCAATTTTAACGCATTACTTGGAGACTTTTATCAAGTTTTCATACACTCTCTAATATTTCTCTGTATTTACTTGTTATCTGCATATACATATGCTGAGTTATAGAATGTAGACTTAATCCTTATGAATTCGAACTTACATGCTTTTTTGGGTTTATGCTAATTTATTCAAATGCTATTGTAATGGGTTGCCATTCTTGTTATCTTATGGTTTGTTTAAATTAATATTTTGTTACTCTTGGATGTATGTTTACTTTGTTAAAGCTACATGATAAGGTGTAATCATATTATTTTCACAAATTCAAATTTGCATGATAGTTAATGTTAATTGATTTTTGGTCCGAAATTGTTGTTTTCTTGTGAAATGTAATAGGTTGTGTTTCAGCATTAAGAAGATATCTATAATATAAAATATAGACTTAACAGTACTATTCAGACCCTGAATCATATTCTTATTTATGCTCCTCATCACGATAGGTAGTTTAAAAAATAGATTAAGTAGAATTACAATTTAGATTTTATTTCATAGTCGAAACCTACAGGATTTTTAGCAGCTACTAAACTGTTGCTTACATTTTAGCTGGTACTAAACTGTTTGTTTCATCTATTCCAAAATTGCATCATAGATTAAGTTAGATTACATCTTAGGATTTTAATCGCATTTTTAAGAATTCAGATCACTAGATTGTGAGACTCTCTTGGTTAGAGTAAACCCATAAGGCAGGAGGGCCTTTGTTCATGTGAGAGATAGCTAATTCAAACACACCGAACATTGCTTTAAACACTTTGTGTGGGCTATTTCTTCTTCATTGGCCACTTGACAAAAAATCTAGCCAACAAGTTTTCCATTTTGTGATATTTTATTGGTGACGATTCTATCTCTCAGGAAGTTGCAGGAAGTTGCGGGGTTTTCTCCTTTATGGTTTCCTCAGGGAAAATCTTTGTGTCTCTTGTGTTATGCCGTGCTTGTTATTCTTTTAGTTAAGACCCTATATAATATTGATTAAAAGTAGAAAAACTAACAAGTTGAGGGTTGATGAGAATTAGATGTTATAAGGGTTAGGGGTTAATTTTTATTTGACTCGACACTTTAAAGGTTAGGATTAGGTGGTTAGGATTATAGGGGTTAAGGGATATATATCATTATGTGTTAATATTTAGGAGTTTTAGGGGCTATACTAGTTTAAGATTATAGTTGTCCAAGAGTTATAATGGTTAGTTGTACTAGGGACTAGGGATTGCAATGCCTAGAGACTAATTGTCAAGGGTTTGGGGATTAAGATATAGGGGTCATGGATTTATGGTTACAAGGATGAATATTTATATGTACATCAACATAATGCGAGTTAGTGATTTGTGTAATAATATATCTCCTAAACCTTGTGGTGAAGGAGATAAGAGAGGGGTTAGGGAGGGAGGAGGGATTGGGTAGAGTGGAAGAGAGTGGGGTGATTGGGTGGATAGGAAGAGAGGTGGGTTGGGGTTATATATAGCGAGGGGGGGTTAGGGATAAATACATAAAAATCAAGGTGTAAAAGGAATGTCTGTGTGCTGCAACGCATGTGCACATCTACATGTGCGTGCACAGAAACGTGTACGTGCACGCATGTTTGGATTCAATTGTTTTTTTGGTGCCCTTGCAGGTTTGGTATTAGCTTCATATTTCCAAAACTTGAGGCTTGGTATGAGTTATGATAGAACACACCAATTTCTCTAAATTCATGTTTTTCACGATGAGTTCCGCATATCCTCTACTTGTGCACTACTGATGAAATTGCACACACTTGTGGAGATCTATGTGCAAATTCTAACTATATATTTCGTGAATAGATCTATTATTGCTTTCTATTTTTAATTCATTTTTAACTGCACTCATGTCAATTTTGTAAAAAACATATGTCGTTTATTTGGGCTATAACTTTTGATTGGCTTATATATTTTGAAAACGGAAAAAAACCTGCACAAGAGTACAAGAATACCTACAAGCTAAAAAAATAAAATTATTGATTATGTTTAGACCATGATATGGTGGGCCAATACTCAACCATGTCATTTTAAGGCTTCACTCACTTTCGTAATTTAAAAAATATATAAAATCAACTTTTAAAATTTTGGGAAAATGGCCCTGCACAATATCCGTCTATTGCCTACGCCTCTACATATTTTTTTTCCTCATAATTAAACAATTACATAACAAACTGGTGGACCAACATGAACATATATATTATGTTTTAGAGAAAAAATAACATACCAATCTTAAAATAATGACATTTTGGGGTGTTTATACCAATTTTCCATAGTAAAAAATTATATATTCGGGCAGGTGATCTAATCTTCTACGTTTCATCTTTTCACACCTAATTCTAAAAAATTTTGTAGGTACCTCTAATAATTCATTTTAATGATAAGATTTATGTTTTCCCCATTGCAACTAACATGTCATAAGTGAGTATCATTACCTTGCACCAACCCTTAACATTATACCAACACCATCTTTTTAAGCAATCTACTAATTCATGACCATTCATTTATGTGAGACCATAATCTTAGCTTTTTAATTACAAAGCATTAATATTAAGTTATACAAAATATTAGTGGAAGCTCTCAAATTTGAAAGTGGACCTTATCTAAATAATCCTTATGAGTTACTGATTTCACATGGTTAGAAAGAACAATTTATTAAACATGACATCCATATTAGACAAGACATCCATTTATTAAACATGATATCCATTTTATAAAACATGACATTATTAGACAAACATGATATCCATTTTATTAAACATGACATTATTAGACAAGACATCCATTACTAAAACTTTCTTTCCTCTCTATGTACATGTCCTCTTACTTTATTTGTAGACATCCTTATCCTTAAAATACTTCGAGGACCACATTTCATCGATCCATAGTCTTGAATCCACATGAAGGGCCACGCCATATAGGTTTGCCTTGTCGTCAATATTGTTGCCATACTTGCTTTCAAAAGAGTGTTGCGCCTCTTAGTTGGTCATTGCTTTTGCTTCCATTCACGTTTTCAAATCACCACCCAATCGATCTCAAATTGTAACACTTTTTAAGAAATCGTTATCTAACAATCATTTTAGTGTATTGGAAACCTTATTCAAGAACTTGTAGTCAGCACACAACAAATTCAAATCTCCCACATGATACAAGATAGAACCTTCCATAATAGGTTCAAACTCATACAAGGTACACTATATAGTTAACTATTTCGATACAATCATCAAATGTTTTATCCTTTTGTTGATACCCAATCATTTTAATGATTTTAGTGCTCAAAACTAAGATGTGTAGTTTCACAAACATTTTCTTGCGGCTCAACTAGACATATACTTTTGTTTATTAAATGTGACGTACCCTTCTAATTCCTCAAGGCCATAACCATTCGTTTAATAATCAACTTGGGATCTTCCAATAATGGTGAATAGCGAAAAGGTTACACGTCTACATATGAATTAACGATGGTCGATGAGTTCTCCACCAAACCTAGCACCAAGTTGTGACCTGTTGCTATCACTTTATGATAAATCGGGTTCTGCCAATTGTATCATCAAGAAACTCAACTTTATGGTCAACATCATGGATTACGTGACAACGTATCCAATTTAACTGAGGCAGTTAATGTAACATCCAAGAACTCGAGCCATAAAATTTGAACTACGCCAGAAGCCCCGTGCATTTGCCGTTGCTTAAACGTCACATCCCTCACAATATTCAGCCTGCTGCAGGCCATTTAATGCATCTGTAGCAGGTTTGTTGACTGTTGGATCTCAAAAAGTTTGAGATCTTGAGATCCAACAGTCAACAGACCTGCTACAGCTACATTAAATGGCTTGCAGCATGCTGAATATTGTTTGCATTGAATTTTCACGATACCGTTCAAGTATCCACGAACTCGAGGCATAAAATTTGAACTACCCCAGAAACCGAGCTTCTATTGTTTACAAGAAGCCCCATGCATTTTTTGACATTAAACGCCACACCCCTCAAACCCCTTATAAGATCCAACAGTCAACAGACCTGCTACAGTTGCATTAAATGGTCGGCAGGAGACTGAATATTGTTTACCAAAATTCAATGGCTTGCCATTAGTCCGAGGTTCGCATTAGTCCGAGGTTCGAAAGCGAATGTTTTTGAGTGTTGGTACACTGTCGTCCTCTTTATCTAACCAATAAATTCTCCTCGGTCTACTCCCTCATATTTTGAAAATGACCTAATGGATATAAAACAATCAAATTTGAAATAAATAGTTTTAAAAATAAAAAATAAATAACTGAAAAGTCAACTATATAACTTTGGTTGAGAAAAAATTGTTTTTAGAAGGTCAAATTAATTAGAAATTGCAATTCATATAACGTCAAAAACAAGATAATTAATTGAGGTGTCCCTACTTATGAGACCCACATCTTAACCGAATGAGCTAGCAAAAATTAGAATGGTTATCTTCAAATATTTTTATATTTATTATAGACTTTAAAACATTTAAATTAACATTAACATGCTTGCATTGAGACTTTAAATATATAAATGTCTATGGTCACAAATTCAAAATAAAAATTATATAAAAAGAAATCCCAGACAACCCCTTTAACAAGAAAAAGACAAGCAGAAGTAATAGATAACTTATTTGTGCTACTTAACGTGTGGCCTATTGGTGTTAACCAGCCACAAGTTAAGTATACTAGGTGCAGCCAACGAGTTAGTTTTGTGGAGATGGCTGGTTGTTAAACAAATTCTAAACATTAAACTAATTCACATAAACATTAAATTAATTAATACAAATATAAAACAAACACTATTTAATAAACATACCCTTTTTTCAAGATGCATTTAGACATAACAAGATATGACGACCATGAAATGAATCTCAATTATATATTTGTTACACTCTCGATAATCTTATCCATGTGCTAAAAAAATCAAAATCTAAATAATATATAAACTCCTATAAACGTAATAAAAATAATAATAATAATAATTCCTTACTCAAAATTAAATCAACTTAATAAAAATAATAATAATAATAATTCTTTATTCAAAATAGAATCAACTTAATAAAAATAATAATAATAATAATAATTCATTCTGTTTTCAAAATTGAAATGTTCTTACATAAATGGAGGGAAATAGCACTCGATCCTTATCTTTGACTTCTAGTCATAACCTTTGTATTTTCTAATATCTTCTACCTACCATCGTGGCCGTCGTAGCCTATGGGTCCGCGGCGGCCGATACAGAGACGGCGACTGGGGCGGCTGCTGGGGATGGACATGGACTGGGGGCTGGATTGGGTGGACAGCAGTTCCATAATACTTATAACGACAAAGAATAGAGATCGCAAACGCTACCACTACAAGCACACTGAGCGCTGCAATGTATATTTCCAACATGACGCCGTTACAACAGCAGTTCTTGGGGTCTTGTTGAAGGACAAACTGCCAACAAGATTGCAGAACAAAGAAATTTCTTAGAAAACCGCTCAATCAATTCTTTCAATCGTTGTGCGAATGAAGGAATCTAGTTTCTGCTTAATCCCTCTATTTCTTTGAAAATATTATATGAAGTTCAACACAACAACACCTGCGCCTTGACGATTTAAATCGTTACGTCCTGCACAAGGCAGCAGATTGTAGCGTTAACAAGGCGCATTTCACCGAATTGCGAGTTGATGGATCAGTCGAATCTCACATATGATTTATTTATATTATCTCAACTCTAACCATTGGCATTCCTCATCCCATGACTCTTGACCTTCCATGTGATACATTTCCTCATCGCTCCTCTTCAAATAATATCCAATATTTACTTCTTTTAACTTCACCTGAATTCCCTTTCATTGTCGAGTTTCAGAACAGACATGCCACAGGCTGAAGCTTGAAAAAATTACTATTAAAATGATTTCAATACATTTTCTTCAATATCTTATACAACACAAAGTCTGAAGAAATTCCATAGCATTGTCAACTACGTTCTGATGTATATTCCTTCTGAGGGAAGAGGGTCATATTGAGGCATCCTGTTACGAGAAGAAAGTTACACGCAACAAGCTTAAATTATTTTAGAAAAAGAATGGTGGGTGCAAACACAAAGTTGGGAAACGCTTTTTTGAGAATGGAGTGGAAAAGAAAAACAGTGGGCTCGAATAAATTTCAAGAATATTCCCCTAATACAAGAAACTTAGACACATATTCAGAGAAGGAGAATGGCATTTCATGTCATCCATGTTGGAGAGATACCACCAAGTTGATTGTTCCATATAGGTGCTTTAAGCCTCTCAAGTGAGGGGCCTTATTTATTCCCCCACTAAAATTTGTTTACATCCTTGGAAATATCCAGAAGAACCTATAGTCTTCCAAGTATGTTTCCAAAATCATGAATCCATCTATAGTTGGATTCTCTAAACACTCTACATTGCTACTATTAGAATACTGATGCAACTTCTCAATATCCAATGCTTTCATTGATTGAAAAAAAAATCCCTACTCTATCCACAATGTTCCCTAGAAACAAAGTTATCATGGTCATTGCCTCACAATATTACAACTATTGTTACAACTACCTTTTAGTTCTATGGCAATCCAATCTCCACTAGGAATATTATCAATATGCCCAAGTCACTACAAGGCAAAGGCACTATAGGGTGAAAACATGAAGTTGGGAAACAATTTTGGCTTGTTTTTGACAAAAAAACTGCTAATTTTCATGTTTTTCAACTTCGACCTCTTCAAACCCATATCTCCCTTAGGAATTTCAACTTGAAGTAAACACAAAGGTTTTATAGAATTGAACTAGCTTTCTACTCGTAATTTTTTTAATGTTTTTTATGGACATATCGTGGGACAAATGTTTTGTCAACCAATGGTATATACTTGAAAATTTTAGGTATGGATAATGAGTGACCTATGTTAACGACTGTTTTTTGATAGATGGTTATTCATTTTAGAGAAAAAATTGTATGCTCATAATCTACACACACTAAACTTGATCCTGGACTGTATTTCGAGTTTTTTAAGACTTGGAAACTATTTTTTATTATTTATCGAAACAACATATGTTCAAAAAATGGTGCATTATCGACACATGTTTTTGTCTTCACATTTTTTTTCAAATGTTACTCTTATCAAACAAACTAAAAACAACCCATTGAAGAGGACACTTCAAGGAACATCCTTGTATTTTTTTAATTTTTTTTGGCTTAGTCAATGTGATGATATTGAATTTTCATTGTGACTGATTTTTCAGTCACTTAATTTTTTAATGATAAAGTTTAGTAAAAAAATAGGAAAAAATAGTAATCCTAAATGAAATTGAAAAAAACTTATATTACTAGAAAGTAGATTGAATGGTGAATCTACAAGTATAAACTCCGACATGTAATTCTCATGTTTTGCAGTGGTCCGACCTTGTTAAAGTGACACATTTCTGAATTCTGCATAAATGGTGCTAGAATTGTTGACCAGAAACTCTCGGGCGAGAAAATGTCTTCCAAACTCTCAACCCAAAGTTTATTTCACACTCTCATCCGAGAGCTTTTTTTAAAATACAGCGCGACGATTGGTTCAAACTCTCGGCCTAGAGTTCTTTTAAACTCTCGGCCCAGAGTTTGAACTCTCAAAACTCCCGTCCTAGAGTTTTATAAACTCTCGGCCTAGAGTTTGATTTTTTTTTTTCGCATGATCATTCATCCGCGCTCCATTTTTTTACTCTGTTTGTCACCAAAGTGTTTCCCAGGTTCGCGATTTCACCCTATAGTGGAGGTTATAGAGAAGGTTTTTAGTGTTACAAGATTGCTCAAAATTATCAAAAAAACCTCTGCTACAACCTCCGCAAATTGTACCAAATGTTTTAGTGGAGGATTTTACAGAAAGGGATTATAAGTAACAAAAATTGGAGCGAACGAAGAATTTTATGGATGTTTTATTTTCACTACACTTTATTGTATCAAGTGTGCCAGTAATAAAATAGGTAAAACACGTCGAAGCATTTCAAACAAATACAAGGACTCGTTCACATACAAATTTGTGCATTGGTGCTTGAAAATAAATATAGCCTCGGTGCATACTAAATTTTTTACTGGAACCAATTCTTTATAACAATATATGCACCGATGATCTATAATAATTGTAGAATTGATGCTTACAAACGACTAAAACTCATCATCCTATTATCACAATATAAACTCATGTGCTTTAGATTACATGTCGCATCGGCTCCTATGAACTATTCAAAATAATCGATGCTTATGAACTATTAAAAAGGTCCTATGCAATAACTAGAGGAAAATGCACCAGTGCTACAATGGCCAAAAAGCATCTTGGCAATTAAAAAGATCACATGTACCCATCGTTATTTTTTATTTAGTGAATAGTGACTACTGACATCGCACTAGAATATATATATAAAATATTATTTTTATTTTATTTAGTTCCACGGATGGTGCAAGGTAATGATACCCAATTATGACATGCTAGTTGCAATGACATGCTGGAAAAACAAAAATATTATCATTAAAATGAATTATTAGAGGTACCTGCAAATTTTTTTAGATTTAGATGTAAAAACATGAAACGTAGACAAATGGATCACCTTCCGAAATATATAACTTTTATTTACGAAAAAGTGGTATAACCGCCCCAAAATGTCATTATTTTAATATTGGTATGTTATTTTTTTCTCTAAAGCATAATGCACATGTTTTTGTTGGTCCACCGGTTTGTTATGTAAATTGTCAATTTATGAGGAAAAAAATATGTAGAGGCATAGGCAACAGACAAATCTTGTGGAGGGCTATTTTTCCAAAATTTTAAAAGTTAATTTTATATATTTTTTTTAAATTACGAAAGCCAGTGCAGCCTTAAAACGACATGGTCGAGTGTTGGTCCACCATATCATGGTCTGAACATCTACTCTTGTGTGGGTTCTTTTCGGTTTTCGAAATATGTAAGCCAATCAAAAGTTATAGGCCAAATAATTGACTTAAGTTTTTTACAAATTTGCCATGAGTGCAGTTAAAAATGAATTAAAAATAGAAAACAACAACAAATCTATTAAAAATATATATAGTTAGAATTTGCACACAGAGCTCGACAAGTGCATTCCTCGATGTATGTTCATTTTAACCTTGCCATTGGTCAAAATGACATTTATAATTCGGGTGTCAACAAGGAGTTCTTGTTGTTTTTTTATCCGCTAGATTGACTCTTTTCTTAACTATGACAAGAATTGAATTTGTATTTAATTCTTCTTCTTCAACTTGAATTTGTTTTCTGGAGAGTTCGGATGTGTCCTTCTGGATTTGCACTACTTTGTTCTCCAGTAGATTGTTATTACTCTGAATTTTCTCGAACCTTTCGTCTTGCGACCTTTTGTCCTCTTTTAACTTCTTGACTTGTTCCTCTAGTTCTTGATTAAAATTTCTGAGATGTTGATTTTCTTCTGGCTTTTCTAGTATTCTTCCTTCAAGGTCTTCATTTGAATGTTCTGCCTTCCGACTATGTTTCAGCTTCTTCATTTTCGTAAGTAATGTCTTGTTATGAATTCTTAGTCGAAATAGTTCTTCGGTATTGCTTGTTAATGTGTTATTGACTTTCATAATTTCCAACTTGTGCACTTTTTTGAGTCATCGTCTTTTTGCTGAAGTTCCTCAATCTGTTGCTGAAGGCGACAATTCTCTGCTTCTTGGCATCTTACTTTTGTCTGAATTTGCGTGATTTTGTCATCTTTGTCCTTGATGATTTTGTTTAATCATTTTATTTCTTCTTTATTCTCGATTGCATTTTTCATGATTTTTTGGTTTTGTAGACTCTGATTGGTATATTTTTTACTCATTAATTCCTAAATTTGACTAGATAATCTCTCAATACAAATTTTTATATAATGATTCTCCTGTTCTATTAATCCCTTGGAAATATCCAGCTTTGTCATGTCAAATACTTTGTCCAATGTTACTTATGGTTGGGACTACAATTCTGATTTATAATTCACTATAATTCATGACTTCTTTGTGTTCTTTGATGATATTTGGTTTTCCTTTTGAATGATTTTTTTACTCCACTAGCGACAATGGTTTCGTCTTTTTCGATTCTTTCCTTCAACGATAAGCAACACAAAAGGTGTAATAACCTTGAAGTGGTCTTCTTTTGAAAAGAGTTAGTCTTCTTAAACAGGATTAGATAGCTCTCTCCTTTTTTTTTTCTTCCAAAGATAATTATTATAGAATAATAATAATTATTTATTTTTTATTTCTATTTCTATTTATTTATAATAATAATTATTAATTAATTAATAATAATATTAGATTAATGTTTTATAAACTATATATAGTTTTTTTTTTTCACAATACAATAATTATTGTTTCAAAAAGATAATAATAATATTATTATGATGAATATTGTGATTTTTAAGGGTTATAGTATAATAATATTATTATAATATTTTTTGTTTTGCAATTGAATTAGGGTTTTGTGTGTAGGGATACGTGGAGGTGGTAGCGGATGGAACAATGTGTGGAGCTACTGCGTGGGCGAGTGGGAAGGGAATGGAAAAGCTAGAGATGGCGTGGGCGTGGAGGGCACAAGGGTGAGATGATAGTAGAGGAAGTGGAACAGGCGCAGGAGAGTGTGGCGGTGGAAGAGAGCAGGTAGAGTGGGGACTGTGGACGCAGGAGTGGAGGAGGCCGTGGTGGTGGCGGTGGTGGAGGAAGTGACAGGGTGAGTGATGGGAGAAAGAATGGAAGTGGGGAGACAGATGTAGCGGGAGGGAGTGTTATGTAGGGGTTCGAGAGATGTGGAAATGCATGGATGGGGATAGAGAGGGAGGCCGCTAGGGGTGGAGGATGGGGATGGTGGAGCAGGTAGGAGCAGTTGGAGTGTGGGATGGTGGATGAAGGGTAGGGTGTGGATGGAGGGTGGTGTGGGCGCGTGAGTAGGTGAGAGGTGGTGGCGGGGGGGGGCTATGAGTAGGTGAGAGGTGGTGAGGGGGGGGGGGGCTATCAAGGAGGACTGAGGAAGTGTGTGGAAGGAATGGGAGGAGGTGATGGAGATAGGATTGGAGGAGGGATGTGAGAAAGAGGGACGATCAGTGAGGGCAGCAAGATGTATGGTGGTAAGGGAATCCTGAGTTTGGAAAGAGTGAGGAGTTATTGTTATTTTATGGTCAAAGACCAAAATTCAGGGAAACCCTGGGTACTGGATAAAAGCCAAAAGACAGTGAAAGGATGGAGTCAATCCCAAGAAGGGCCTCTAAAACCAATGAACCATAAAAGCTTCCCTAAAGCGTAAAAGCTTCTTTTACCGTAGTAAATAGTTAGAAATCCCACAAATAATCGGACGTCCAAATTTCGAGGGTAATAATAATTTTATAAGATATATGATAAGATGATTATTAAATTACAATGAAGCTTGCCTTTATACGGTTGAGCATGTGTAGTGAAGGGTTACACCCTTTCACTTAATAATTAATAACTATAATTAATATCTTATTTTATATTCGTTAAAGTTTGAAATTTCATCAATAGTGCACTAGTGGAGCATATGCAGAACTAAGTTTGAAAAACATGAAGTTACAACATTTGATGTGTTTTGCCATAAATTAGACAAAGCCTCAAGATTTGGCAATCCGAAGCTAATGCCAAACCTGCAAGGCTATTAGAGGACATTTAAATTTAAATTGGGCCTTCCAAAAATAATACAAATTCCATGTCATCATGTATTAGCCAATCAAAATGCTTTAAAATTAAAAAATGGAGCACCTAAAAAAATTTGAGAGAAAAAATAAAAGCTATCTTTTTGGATCGTATTTTCAGCTTATCTCCTTGTAGGTTTACTCAAATTTCAAGCCGGAGGATTCGTTGGATGCATAATTAAATTTTTCATCCAACGAGTACCCATGTTGCATACTTTTAACAACATCCACACCATGAAAAATCGAAAATACATTAAAAGTCATGTTTTCTCTCACTAGAAACAAGTTTGTAATGTTTTTGTAATTTTTCATGGTGTGGATGTTTTTAAAAGTATGAAACATTTGTACTCATTGGATGCATATTTTAATTATTCATCCAACGAGTCCTCCCTTTTGAAATTTGAGTAAACCTACAAGGAGATAAGTTGAAAATATGATCCAAAAAAGTAGTTTTTTTATTCTCTCTCTACTATTATTTTATTATTTTCTTATTATTTTCCTTAGGAGGCCCATTTTTTACCCAAATTTCCTCTAATGGGTGCCAAAAATAATTTGAATCCAAACATGCATGCGTGCAAATGCGTGCATGCGTATAGGCGCGCATGCATTGTTATGCGTGCACATGAATATGCGCGCACACATTTATATGCGTGCACATCTTGATATGCGCACATGCGTTGATTCTATTTCTATAAAATCTAATTTCCATTCCTAGACATAAAATTTCCAAACTATTTTCCTTCACTATTTTTGTTGAAAAAATGAGATTGCCTCTAAGTTTGGGACCCGTCCCCCTCTCTTATCCACCCAATCCCCCCCACTCTCTTCTACTCTACCCAATCCCTCCTCCCTCCCTCACCCCTTTCTTCTCTCCTTCACCACAAGGGTTAGGAGATATACTATTACAAAAAATCACTGACTCGCATTATCCTCATGTACATATAAATATTCATCCTTGTAACCACAAATCCATGACCCCTATATCTCAATCCCCAAACCTTTGACCATTAGTCCCTAGCCACTCCAATCCCTAGTTCCTAGTACAACTAACCACCATAACTCTTGGCCCACTATAATCCTACTAGTATAGCCTCTAAGAATCCTAAATACTAACACATAATGATATATATCCCTTAACCCCTATAATACTAACCACATAATTCTAACCTCTAAAGTGTCTGGTCAAATAAAAATTAACCCCTAACCCTTATCGTTGTCATCATCTTCATCATCTTCACTATCATCGTTGTCATCGTCATCACCATCATCTTCATGTTCTTCATCATCATCATCATCGTCTTCATCATCATCATCATCATCAACATCATCGTCCTCATCTTCATCATCATTATCATCTTCATCATCATCATCTTCATTATCATCATCATCATCATCTTCATCATCAACATCATCATCATCATCACCATCATCATCACCATCTTCATCATCATAATCATCATCATCATCACCATCATCATCATCATCGTTGTCGTCATCATCACCACCATCACCATTGCCATCATCATCATCATCATCATCATTATCATCTTTGTCATCTTTGTCATCTTCATCATCATCATCATCATCATCATCATCATCATCACCATCTTCATCTTCATCATCCTCATTGTCATATTCATCATCATCTTCATCATCATCATCGTGGTCATCGTCATCGTCATCTCCCTCTTCCTCATCAACATTTTCATCATCATCATTATCTTCTTCATCATTATCATCATCGTCATCATTAGGGTATTTTGTAAAGACTCTAATATTGTAGTATTCTAGGCGATTATTTTGGATTGAAAAATATATATATATAGATAAGTAGGTGAATATTAAATATGATACATACAATTTACTACTGAAAATTATAATTTTTGGCGAATATTATGATAAAAAAACATATTTTATGTAAATATAGACGATATTAGAGACTAAAAATGACCAAATAGGGAATTTATTTTTTGAACAAAAGCCCCAAAAATAGCCAATTGGAGAAATTTCGCCCCTAAAAAATACCCTGATCATCATCATCAACATCATTTTCATCATCGTTGTCGTCGTCATCACCATCATCATCATCATCATCACCATCATCATCATCATCATCATCATCATCAACGTCATCATCATCATCATCATCATCGTCATCATCATCATCGTCATCATCATCATCACCACCATCATCATCATCAACATCTTAATCATGATCATCATCATCATCATCATCATCATCATCATCATCAACATATTCATCATGATCTTCATCATCATCATCATCGTCATCATCATGATCATCGTCATCATCATCATCATCGTCATCTCACACCAGTAATGATTCAACAAAATTAGAGAAGCTCCTTATGATGATGAAGATGATGACGACGACGACGATGATGATGATGAAGATGTTGCTGCTGCTGATGATGATGATGATGATGAGAATGATGATCATGATGATGATGATGGTGGTGACGATGATGAAGATGACGATGAATATCATGATGACGATGATGATGAAGATCATGATGATGGTGGTGATGATCTCAAAAGCGATTAGGGTGGTGTGTGATATTGATTGGAGGAAGATATATTGTGGCATTATTTTTGTCAAAGTAAATCTCCTTGATGCCTCCGTGATCGAGTCACTCAAATTCGATCCCAACATTTCTTAATTATACTGCACAAGGTAATGCGACGGGTTCTCCATCCAGCGCTGTGTTGTTGTCTTCATTTTTGCCCCAACATTTCCCTATTTTACTGTGAGTGGGACTCGTTGCATTGCCTTGGCCATCTCCACTCACTGGGATGTTTCCCACAGGATGAGACAAAACGAGGGTGTGTGACAAATGCAGTAAATTATGAACTTCTTCTTTTCACACATAAGTTCAAGTAAGCCTCATTATTTTTTATCTTTCCAAAGTCAAAAGGGTAGCCCCAAGAAATTCCTCACAAAAAAAATAAGCCTTGCTTGGGCACGTCCGACCAAATTGAACACCAAATATAGTAACTTTCAGAGAACAATAAAGGGGATTTGATTTTCAAGCTTCAAAATCTCCTGCAGTCTATCCTGTCCAGTATAACAAATCTTAAAATACTCAAATATAGGTTCAGAGTAATCACTGGGGGCTGATAATTCCAACTGTGCAATAAAACTAGGTTGTAGGAATCCATGCCAGTGTGTCTAGGAAGGTTCCAAATAGGAAGTCTATCCATAAATACCTGGTCAATGATTTTCCAAAGTTGACCCCTATGTGCAAAAATTGCATAGTCCATTACTGAGCAAAACCTAGTTTCCAAAATCGGCCTAAAAGATGACACCTAGGCCATGGAACCAGAGGAGAGGGGCACCCCTAGATCTATCGCAATGTCTTGAATACAGCGGAGTCAATGGTTTTTCGATCTGATCCATGACCATTATTCTATGGTTTATTCCAACTCACATCCCAAAGGCTTTTAGGGACACCTATTTGATACCTACCGGGGACATAGAATTACAGCCGTGCAAGAAAACTGGGTTCTAGGAGGTGTTGCAAGTGTGTCTAGGAAAGTCCCAAGTGGGAATGCTATCCATTGTTGATTTTGCACCTAAGAAAGTGTTCCCCTAGTGAAAATTAGCCTAAGTCACAAAAGGGGGAAATAACATGACCCTTGCATTAAATGACTTCAGATGAGCATTTAATTCTACTTTAGAGATTAAAGTGAGTTTTTGATAAATTTAAGTAAAGTGAGTGAAATTAATTTTGGAGAGAATAAAAATATATTTTAATCTCATCCATCCGTCTAAATCAATGAGGGACCTTGGATTAGATGTCTCTTCACTCACCCTAGCATCCAAACAAAAAGGCAAGGGAAAGGCTTTTCACCATTCATTCTTTCATGAGATTTGAGAGAGCTGAGAGAGATGAGAAAGATGAGAGCAATTCGACTTCTTGAGAGGAGAAGAAGAAAACTTGCAAGAGGGAGGAGAAGTGCAGTGGCATGAATGTCAAGAATTCGTACAATAGGTCCGTACAACAATTATGGGCACAATTTTTTAGGAGAAAGTCAATGACACAAATTTCTAGGAAGAGGTACGAATTTCAAGGAGGGTACAAAAAATAAACTTAGTACAGTATGTACAGTCCGTACAATTCCGTATAGTCCGTACAGTGGCACGAAAAATTGAGTTCTGTGGTAAACACAATTTTCGAGGCATGAAATTAATTTTTTGGTATGAATTTCGAGGTCCATACAGTTCGTGCACTACTGGTTTGGCACAAATTCCAAGACACAGTTTCTGGGTTTTGATGTTGAGATAAGTTGGAATTCTATTGTTGCAATTTTTTTTATTTTGCTAAAGAAATAAAATAAAGAACTCTCACTTACGAGTTTTCCCCTTGTGAGTTTTTCTTGGGAATTTTCCAAAAATTTCTAAGTCTTGAAAATTCCATGGTGTGCATTTATTATTAAATTTTCTGCCATTAACAGAGATGTTCAGTCTATGTTTCTAAGTATGAAAATGTTATATGAATTTTTCCATCTCTAATGTAAACTAGGTTGGGCATTAAACTCTCTAATATTTTGAGTTTAAACCGAGTGGGGTTGAACCTCAAAAAACTTTCATGGTATAAGAGCTTGGGGGAAGAACAATGAAGTGAAATTTTCATATTTACACTTGGTCTTCTTTTGTCAGTGAGCAACACCTTCTTGAAGTTTGAACCGGCATTTAAATGGCTACAATACTTAGGTTGGAAGATAGGCTAGACTCGGAGTAGGGAATTTTGTTCCATGGAAGGCTAGGATAGTGCTTATTTTAGAGGAAAATGAACTTTGGAATGAAGTGGTAAATGGTACACAAGAAAATCCAATTCAACTTCTCGTTTACATCGATGCACAAGCACTAGCAGCTTTCAACAAAAAGGACATTAAGACTAGAAGAATTATTCTAGATGCACTTAAGGACCATGTTATTCCACATATTATAGGGAAAGACCTTGCATTTAAAATGTGGGATGCTTTGACCGGTTTATACTAGAGCTTAAATGAGAACCAGAAGATGGTCTTGAGAGAGAAGCTGAAAAGCATAAGAATGAACGAAGCAGAGGGACTAACATCCTACCTTACTAGGATATCTCAGGTGAGAGATGATCTTGCAGCAGTTGGGGAGGTTGTTTCTAGTAGTGAGCTAGTGTGGGAAACTATGAATGGTGTGACCAAACCGTTCGATTTTTTTTGAAGGCTATAGCTAGAAGGGAGAACTTACCTTCCTGGGATAGACTCTGGGATGAATTTGTGCAGGAGGAGACCTGGAGAGGTCTTGTTTAGGGGAGCTCTTCATATATTATGGAGGATGAAGAAAATTTGGCTTTGACTGTAAGAGGGAAGAAAAATTCCAAAAAGGGTCCCAAGCAGGGTGGGGATAAGAAGCAACAACAGTAGGGTGGACAAAAGAAGGATTTAAGAAAATTCAAGTGCTTTACTTGTCGGGGGTTTGGGCACTATGCCTCACAGTGTCCAAAAAAGAAGAAGAAGAAGCAACAAACAACATATTGAGCTGAGATTGAGGATTATGCAGCTACGTTCGAGAAAGTGTTTTCTCTTTGTGTTGGACATGTTGAGAAAGAGATAGAGTGATTATATCACCACCAAAACCTATATAGATATTGAGAGGGAGCATTCCTTGTTGACTGGCCATCCCATGAGTGCATTCACCACCAACACCTAGTACATTGACAGTGGAGCCTCGAGCCACATGACATGTGCTCAAGAGATTTTTTCTGAGCTTTCACAAGTGGACATAGATGTAGAGGTT
This sequence comes from Larix kaempferi, assembly GCA_027924585.1. Taxonomy (NCBI): domain Eukaryota; kingdom Viridiplantae; phylum Streptophyta; class Pinopsida; order Pinales; family Pinaceae; genus Larix; species Larix kaempferi. The sequence goes on from BSBM01000247.1 coordinate 2,544,325, forward strand.
GTGTTGAGGGATGAAACTGTTGTCATAGCTATTGGTCATGGGACCGTTACATTTTAGAGGGAGTCCATGAGACCTGTGACTTTGAGGGATGTGTTATTTGTCCTTGGTATGAACAAGAAATTGATATCAATTTCCACTATTGAGGACAGAGAACTTGGGGTTTATTTCCTGGATGGACATTTGCGTGTTTCCCCAATACTACCAGACCATCTGCCTCTTTTTTCATTGGAGTAAGATGTGGGAAGCTATACAAGATCTTGTTTCAGCCCGAACATGCTTTGGCACATAGCAGTAGCAGTGATCTTTCAAATATTTGGCATCAGAGGATGGCTCATCTATATCACCCAACTCTGATATTGTTGAGGGACATGGTTACTTGTATTCCATAGTTTAGCATGGAGCATCGTGATGTTTGCAGATGGTGTGCTTTGGGAAAGCACACAAAGACTGCTTTTCCTAGCAGTGACAACAAGTCATCAGGAGTGCTTGATTTGATTCATTCAGATTTGTGTGGCCCTATGTCATATGTTTCCTTGAGAGGCTTTGATTACTGTGTGGCATTCATCGATGGCTATTCTAGGAAAACCTGGATCTACTTCTTGAGGAGCAAGAAATATGATGAGCTCATGTGGATTTTCCAAGAGTTTAAAGCTATTGTGGAGAACTAGACTCGGAGGAGGATTTGGGCACTTAGATCAAACAATGAGGGTGAATATACCTCGAAGGATTTCTATGAATGTTTCATCCAGGAGGGAAAATGGAGACAGTTGAAAGTACCATATACGTCCAAGCAGAATCGAGTGGTTGAAAGGAAGAATAGATCTATTGTGGGAGCAACAAGAGCCATGCTTCATGATCAGAGTCTTCATTTATTCCTTTGGGCCGAGGCTTGTAGTACAGTTATATACCTTCAGACTAGGAGTCCCCACCATTCCTTGGGAATAAAGACTCTTGAGGAGATGTTCACAGGAAAGAATCCTGCGGTTGGTCATTTTTGCATATTTGGTTACTTGACATACTCTCATGTCCCTTCTGAGAAGAGGACAAAGTTGGAGCCCACCGCATAGAAGGGTATCTTTGTGGTCTATGATGAGACTTCAAAGGCCTTCTACATTTATTTTCCTTCCCAGAGGAAGGTTGTTGTGAGGCGGGAAGTGATATTTGAGGAGTAGCGAGCCTTCAGAAAGTCTAGAGAGTTGATGTAATAGGAGTCACAGGTTTCCATACATCAGGAAGTTATATAGGTACCACCGGTTTAGAGTACATGATCACAGGTTTTTAGAGTGACCGAACCACAGTCTATAGGCACGGGTTCTATAGGTTCAGTGGCTCATCTAGCAAGTATTTCGGGGAAGGTTCTAGTTCTCAGGTCACACATTCACCGGTTGCAGCTTCTCGATCACTGATTTCACCAGTGGCTAGTTCACCAGCTACTGGTTCACAGGTTTCTGGGCCATCTACTTCTCGCAATTCTTCAAAAGATGAGAGACTAGTTTGGGAGCCACCTTCAGGGAAGAGGAATCCCAAGTGGCTTCGTGAAACCTTGAAGGAAGCAAATTCTTTTGGTAATCCTAGGGAACCAATTAGGATAGTTGTGATTCCATACAGAATGGGTATGGCATTGGTTGCTAGTCTTCATTATCCATATCCTTCCACCTTTGATGAGTCCTCTCAGCATCAGGTTTGGAGAGATGCCATGATGGAAGAGTACCATTCCATCATGAAGAATGACGTATGGGAGATCGTACCGATACTAGAGGGTAAATCTATAGTGAATTCCAAGTGGATTTACAAGGTGAAGCATGCTACAGATGGAAGTGTGGATAATTTCAAAGCTCAATTTGTGGCACGGGGGTTTTCTCAAGTTGAGGGAGTTGATTATGATGAGACCTTTGTGCCAGTTTCCCGATATTCCTCTATTAGAGTAGTGATTTCCATTGCAGCGGAGATGGGTTGGAAGATCCACCAGAGGAGGTTTATTTGGAGCAGCCTCAGGAATTTGAGATCCATGGGAGAGATTCTCATGTGTGCGAGATGAAGAAGGCCTTGTATGGTCTGAAGTAAGCTCCTCGAGCTTGGTATTCTAGGACTGATTCTTACTTGATGTCGATGGGATTTCAGAAGAGTGAGACTGATCCCAACCTTTACTATATTGTGGTTGGTGGTGATCCACTCATTCTTCTATTATATGTTGATGATTTGTTTATCACAATGGAGGAGCACCTCATTGCAGCTTGCAAGAGAGATGTTGCTTCAGAGTATGAGATGACTGATATTGGGTTGATGCATTATTATTTGGGGATGGAGGTTTAGTAGGATCCTGGTCAATGTTCCTGGGACAGGTAATGTATGCTGCATATATTCTGAAGAGATTTTGAATGGAGGATTGCAGGCTAATGACCACAGTAATGATCACCAACTAGAAGAAGCTTCATGATTATGAGGGAGAGTTGGTATATCCCACTTTATATCGTCAAATCATTGGTTCACTGATGTATCTGGTCAACACCAGGCCATAGTTGTGTTTTGCGGTGAACACTCTTAGTCAGTTCATGATGGATTCTAGGAGAGTGCACTGGTTATCCGTGAAACATGTGTTGAGATACCTTGCAGGGACAGTGGATTATGGTTTCAACTACATGAGTTCAAGTGGATTTAGCTTGGTTGGATTCACATATTCATATTGGGAAGGAAGTGTGATGGATCGGAATAGCACTTCTGGTTGTTTCTTCAGTTTGGGATTAACAACAGTGTCGTGGTTTAGTCGGAAGGAAAATTTTATTGCTTTTATTTCTACTAAGGATGAGTACATGGAAGACAATTAGGCTAGTTGCAAGGCACTGTGGCTTAACAAATTATTGGTGTATTTATTTGATCGGGAGTCGAGGCCCACGGTGATATACTGTGACAATCAGAGTTGCATCCGACTCTCTAAGAAACTAGTTTTCCATGATAGGTCAAATCACATAGAGATCATATACCACTTCATCTGAGACTATGTTCAACGAGGAGATATGGAGTTACAGTACATTTCTATTGATGAGCAGGTAGCATAAATTCTGACAAAATTCTTGGGGTGGGGCAAGTTTTTTTTCTCCAGGGACAAGTTGGGAGTGGTTCAGAACATCTTCTTCAGTATGAGGGAGTGTTGATTTTGTACCTAGGAAAGTGTTACCCTAGTGAAAATTATCCTAAGTCACAAAAGGGGAAAATAACATGTCCCTTGCATTAAATTACTTGAGATGAGCATTTATTTATACTTTACAGATTAGAGTGACTTTTTGATAAATTTAAGTAAAGTGAGTGAAATTAATTTTGGACAGAATTAAATTATATTTTAATCTCATCCGTCCATCTAAATCAATGTGGACCCTTGGATTAGATGTCTCTTAACTCACCCTAGCATCCAAACAAAAAGGCAAGGGAAAGGCTTTTCAGCATTCATTCTTTCATGAGATTTGAGAGAGTTGAGAACAATTCAACTTCTTGAGAGGAAAAGAAGAAAATTTGGAGGGAGGAGAAGTACAGTGGCATGAATTTCAAGAATTTGTACAACAGGTCCATACAGCAATTTCGGGCACAGTTTTCGAGGAGAAAATCAATGAAAATAATTTTTAGGTAGAGGCACGAATTTCAAGGAAGGTACAGAAAATAAATTCTATATAGTCCGTACAATTCCATATAGTCCGTACAATGGCAGGAAATTAATTTTTGAGGTCTATGGTAAACACGATTTTCGAGGCAGGAAATTAATTTTTGGACATGAATTTTGAGGTCCGTATAGTCAGTCCGTACACTACTGGTTTGGCACAAATTCCAAGAGAGAATTTTTGGGTTTTGCTGTTGAGATAACTTGGAATTCTATTGTTGCAATTTTTTTATTTTGCTGAAGTAATAAAATAAAGAACTCTCTCTGATAAGTTTTCTCATATGGGTTTTTCCTGGGAATTTTCCAAAAGTTTATGAGTCTTGAAAATTCCATGGTGTGCATTTATTATTAAATTTTCTACCATTAACAATGATGTTCAATCATTGTTTCTAAGTCTTAAAATGTTATATGAATTTTTCCAGCTCTAATGTAAACTGGGTTGGGAATTAAAATATCTAATATTTTGACTTGAGACCGGGTTGGGTTGAACCTTAGAAAACTTTCATCCATAATTTCCCGGTCGAGGATTTTGCAAAGTTGTCCCCTATGTGAAAAAATTGCATAGTCCATTACGAAGCAAAACCCTAGTTTCCAAAATTGACCTAAAAGATGACACCTGAGCCATGGAACCAGAGGAGAGGGACACCCCTAGGATTATCCTGATGTCCTGAATCCAACGGAGTCAATGGTTTTTCGATCTAATCCATGTTCATCATTCTATGGCTCGTTCCAACTTGCCTCCCAAAGGCTTTTAGGGACACCTGTTGGATACCTACCGAGGGCATAGAATTCCAACCGTATAACAAAACCAAGTTTCGAGAGGCCCTGCAAGTGTGTCTAGGAAGGTCCCAAGTGGGAACTCTAGCCATAAGTTCTCAGTTGAGGATTTTGCAAATATGACCCCTATGTGCAAAAATTGCACAATGCCTTACTGAGCAAAACCCTAACTTCTAAAATCAACCTAAAAGATTATACGTGGGCCATGGAACTAGAGGAGAGGGACACACCTAGCACTATCTCGATTTCTTGAATCCAGTAGAGTCAACGGTTTGTCGATCTGAGAAAATACCATCATTTTATGGCCCATTTAAACTCACACCCCAAAGGATTTTAGGGACACATACATATGACTATACAGGAAAAAGTCCAACAAAATAATAAAGATGACTATACTCATAATTTTAAATGGTAATTTCTACCATCCCTTCGAGTTCCCATTCAGTTCAAAGGGATATTAAAATTGATGTCATTATTATTTTTAGATTATTTTTTAACCTAACAAAATTGATGCCTTCTTAATGCCTTTTAAACTAATGATCAATTGTGATTCAAAAATAAAAATAATTTATGGTACATGTGTGGTGCAAATACGAGGTAGGGAGGATTATCGAGGATTTATGTAAGAAGCATTCCTAGTTGGTTCTTGTAGAATCCATCTTAGGTTTTTTTCTAGTTTTTAGTGGGGTAGATGGATTTCATGAAAACATATAATTCTAGCTTATGGAAGCGTTGAATGGGTTGGTTGTTGTGATTCTTCAAAAAATAGATGAAGGAAGTGTGTTAACTAATCAAACTCGATGATGAATTGTTTTTTTGATGACGACATTAAGATGGATGAAGTGTTTTTTTATGACGACATTAATATGGATGAAGTGGTTATGGAAGATCATGCACTAATGATTCATTTCCATGGTAGCAATCTTGGTGAGAGTTCACTTGTTCAACTAGAATGGGGTATTTCTACACAAGTTGAATACCAAGTAAGAAATACCTCACACAAACAAATCACATATTGATTCACCAATGTATGGTGAAGGTCCAATTTGGGAAACAATGACAATGAATGATTGATATTAGCGGTTGGTCAACGATAGTTAGTGGCTACAAACTAGGGTTTCTAGGATTTTGAACACAAAGTAGGCTCTAGGATACAAACTAGCGTTTCTAAGGTTTAGAATTCAAATTAGGGTTTAGGCTACAAAATAGGATTTCTAGGCTTCGCTCTAGGATTTCTAGGATAGGATTTATTCGGCGTGTAGTTTCTAATGGAGGTAAGGGTGTTGGAACTAGAGCATGTACAACATCCCCAGGATGCTCCCGTGTTTCAATAGGATCCTCATGTATTTCATTCTCTTGTTGGTAGTTGGATGTGGGAAATTGGAATTTCTCTTGGACGATCTCCATAACATTTGCTTCTTCCATTGTAAATCCTGCATTCAATGCCTCCCTAACTTCGTTGCTTGTATAACCATTACCCAACAAGTCATTTGCTACCATAGTCTGAGGTTGAATTGATGTGGGAATTGAAACATCCCTTGATGAGCACCTACATTTTACCTTTTGACTAGTGCCATGGGGTGCTTGTTCATCAAATGTTGTTCAAATTGAGGGCCCCTCTAGTGAATTTTTCCATTTTTCTGGTCATCGATGGGTAGGAATGACCATGGCATCATCTACGGTTGGAATTGGATGAGTTTCCATGGAATTCCTTTGATTCCACATGTCCAATCTTTTATTTTCTCTAACTTCATCGATGGTTTCTTGAGGCTTATCTTTCCTTGCCGATTTTCTTGTTCGATTACATGAATTCCCAATGACCACAATGAGCAATACTAAGAAAATAGTTTCTAGAGGTGTGCTCAACTATGAATATCCAGATTCTTTCTCAATTGTGAATATAGGTTCTTCAAGCTTGCTCAATTGTGAGTATAGATACTTCCTCAATTGTGAATCTAGATTCCTCAAGCTTGCTCAATTGTGAAAGTAACTTCTACATCACTTGTGAATATAGAAAATTCTTCATTTGTGAAGGTAAATTCTTCTTCAATTGTCTTCATATAGATTCCTCAAGCTTGCTTGAAATTGCGAATATAGATTGGAAATTATTCAACCTTGATTCTGATTGTGGATATAGATTCTTCCTCAAACCTGAATTTAGATTCTTCAAGCTTGCTCAATTCACAATGCATGTTCCTCCCCAATTCTAAACATAGATTACTCAAGTTTGTTTGGTTGTGAATATAGAATCCCCTTCAACCTTGTTAATTGTGAATGTAGAATCCTCTTCAAGCTTGCTAATTGTGAATGTAGAATCCTCAATTCCCAATTCTAACTATAGAATCCTCTTCAAGATTGTTGATTGTGAACGTGCTTAATTATGAACATAGAGTATCAAGCATCCTCAATTGTCCTCAATTGCGCAGGTTTGTTTGCAGTGTTGTAGGGGAGACAAAACACAAAATTTGGGGATGAAATAGGTAGATTATTCAATTGAATTATGCAGAGCCAAAACGAGCTGGCGTTGTGGATTTACAAAATGTGCTAGCATTTCTTAAATCTATAATGCTCACTTGTTCCTTCTATGATAAAAAATTCATTGCCAATTAATATGTTTGGTGCATGACTACATAACGTCTAATGGGAGAAAACGCGCGAGCGTTTCTTTATCAAAAAACACGTGAGCATTTCTCATCAATAAACGCTCTAGCGTTTCTTCATCAATAAATGCTCGAGCATTTCTTCATCAATAAACATATTAGCATTATGGCAATCTCCACAAATTGGATTTTCCTCAAAACCTTATTTAATAATTTCTTCCCAAGAAAATAAATTTCCTTTATTTCCATAGATCCCTCCTTATCTTGAAAGGTTTTGGGATTCATGTTGTGTCGGTTAGGAGGTTAAATAGGGATTTGGTGTTAGGGGCCAAGGGGTTAAAGGGTTAAGGGGTAAAGTGGTTTGGGGTCAAGGAGCTGAGGAGTTAAGTGATTTAGGGCTCAATTTTTAGGGGGCTAGGGTTTTAGAGGTTATACATTAAGGGATTAAGTGTTTGTGGATAAAACTAGGGATTCTAAAGGTGTTCATTGTTAAGTTCTTAGAGATAAAGGGGTTTAGGGGTTAAGCGATTGAGGTAACCAATGTTAGGGGGTTAGGGTTCAAGAGTTTAAGCATTAACGGTGAAGGATTTGGAGTCAAGGGGCTTAGGGGCTAAGGGATTTATGGGATAAGGGATTTAGAGCTCTAAGGTTAGGATGTTAGTGTTGATTTAGTGTCAAGGGGATTTAGGGCTCTAAGGGTTAAGTGTCAAGGGGTTTAAGTATTGAAGGTTTGGGGTTTAAGGGCTTAATCGATTTTAGGAGATGATGGATTGGTTTCTTGGGATTTTTATGGGTTTTTGGATTTAGAGATTATGGGTTAGGGATTTTAGGGTTAAGGGGGTTAACTAGGACTTATAGGTTTACACGTTAGGGGTTAAGCGTTTAGAGGTAAAGGGATAATTTAGTTAATATATTTAAATATTTAGAGGTTAGGTCATCATTCTACGGCTCATTTAAGGGATCCAGGTTTAGGGGGTTAGCGTTTTAGAGGTTAGATATTAAGGGCTTAAGTGTTTGTGGATAAAATAGGGATTAGGTGTTGGGTGTTAAGTGTGTAAAGGTAAATGGGTTTAGGGGTTACGGTATTTAGGGGTTAAGGGATTGATGGCGCCAAGTTAGGGGGTTAGGGTTCATTAGGTTAAACCTTAAGGGTGAAGGGTTTAAGTTTTAAGGTTTTGTAATAATTAAGCGCTTAGGGTCTTACTTGTTAAGGACATAAGGGTTAAGGGATTGGTGGTTTCTTAAGAGGTGAGGCCTTCAAGGGTTAGTAGATTTACAGGATAAGAGTTTTAGGGCTCTACGGTTAGGATGTCAGGGTTGATTTCATTAGGGGTTAAGTGTCAAGGGGTTAAAGGATTAAAGGCTTGGGGGTTAAGAGATTAATGGCATCTAGGAGATGAGGAATTAGGATTTTCTAGTGGTTTATGGGTTTTGGAATTTAGGGATTATCGGTTAGGGGTTTTAGGGTTAGGGAGTTAATTATGACTTAGTTGTTATTAGTTAGAAGTGTAGAGGTAAACACATAAAGTTGTTAACAAGTTTAAATAGTTATGGGTTAGGGAGTTAAGCAGATAGGGGGTTTTATGGGTTATGGGAATTAGTGGTTAAGGAATTTAGGGCTCAATTGTTAGGGGTATAAGGTTTAATGAGCTAGGGGTTAAGGCCAAAGTAGCTAAAGGTTTAATTGTTTCTAAGCTTAAGGGCTTAGGGATTTAAGGATTTGAAATTTAAGTAATATGGGTTAGACTGTTTAGGGGTTAGGGGTGGACTAGGTATTAGGGGTTAGGGGTTTTGGGATTAGAGATAAAGTGGCTAGGGGGTTTAGGGGTTAGGGGCCTTAGGGGTTAATTGATTTAGTGCTTTGGGATAGCGTATTAGGTTTTATGAGGTTAGAAATTAACGGTGAATGGGTTAAAGGTTTAAAGTCTTATAAGGGGTAAAGTAGAGCTTAAAGAGACTAATGCACAAGCCCAAGAAAGAATTACAAATTTGAGAGAGGAGGGATCAATCTAGAGGGAGATATATCAAGCAAACATATAACTCTCATGCAAACGAAGAGCACACATGCAAAGGTAGAGTGCATAAGAAAATGTAGAGCACACTAGGACAAAAGAGGTCGCACATGCAAGCATAGTGTAGAGGTAAAGAATTATTTTACCTATATAGGGTAAACTAAATCTTAGAAGGATAATGGTTAAAGGATTAGAGGTAAACAATTAAAGGACTTAAGGGGTAAATGGATTAAGGACTCTCGGCTTAGGGGGTTAGGTTTTAAAAGGTTACGAATTAAGGCCTAAGGTGTTATAGTGTTAAGGGATTACGTAATTAGAGGATAAGGACAGTAGTGAGGGGAGATAAATGGTTAATTAAGTGACTAGGGCTTTAAGGAGTAATATAGATTAAGGGATTTAGGGATCAACTATTAATGGGGTAAGGGATTATGTGTTAAGGGATTAGGTGCTTAGGGGTGTAGGGATTTAGGGGGTTTGAGACTTATGAATTATGCTTTTAGGACTTTAATTTCCCTCCCTTTCCTCCCTCTTGTATCTCTCTTAATTCTCTCAGCCCCTTTATCTCCACTCAACACTTAAAAAAAATAATTTATGAAGTTCATAATGCTCTCGCATTATTATTTATATAACGCTCATGCGTTATGTAAATAATAACGCTCTAGAGTTATTATTTACATAACGCTCTAGAGTTATTATTTACATAACGCTCACGCGTTGTGTAAATAATAACACTCTAGAGTTATTATTTATATAACGCTCACGTGTTATGTGAATAATAACGATTGTGTATTTTGGATATACAAAAATGACCGAGTGTTTCTTCTAACACCAAATGCGTGAAACAAATATTTGAATTGAAACAGAACACACACGCATTCCTCAGCACTTAATATCTTCCTCCTCATGCACCCGTGTTTAATCCACAACCCTATGTGGTTGGTTCAGACTTACCAAACTTGTGCTATGGAATTTACTGAACCATACCTAATTGGGCATTTCCACCATTTTTCTCAATATGCTTGTCTTTCACTGCTCTCTATAGCATGACATGCATAATCAGCTTTGACGAAATATTAGGCATAGATAGAATTTTTTATGTAGATTCCAAATATGTAAATTTCAAAAAAAAAAAATTGTTTTTTTCTATTTGTTTCCTAATTTTCTTGTGTCATCACTCTTTAACTAAAAAAACAATGTTGTTAGTGTTTCTTCCGTAACTTTTTTTATTTCATAACCATTTTAAAAAAAAATTGTATGCTACACTAGTAGACAGCGACCTCTACATGGTATAAAATATCCAATTCAAAATAATTGCATTAAGACCTTCAAATGTTCCATCCACATTTGACGTACCATTCTCAAGGTTTGATCACTTACATAATTAAAAATAAGTAAATAAATTTAAACATTTAATTTTGGAAAAATAGTGCTGCACTAGTTCTGCGGGTTCTATACATGTCTACCAATTTTTGTATCATCAAACCAACATTTAGGAAGTCAAAGGATGCACCCACAAAAAACATATACCTTATCATTTTAAAAAAAAAAAAGTGGTTGAAAAAAATGAAATTTGACATAGTTATGTAAATTTTGAATACATAAAACTTATATATTTGGAAACGTGATTCAATTTACTACATTTCATCGTTTTTACTTGATGCAAGATATCTTGAGTAAGTATCTCAAAAAAATGAAGTAAGTTGAGTGATGCCTGATTTTTCAGTTTTCTATTGCATCTAACGCACCAAAAGTGACCTTCATTAGCTTGCACTCACCCTGGTGTGGAATTTAACTCTAGCCAAAATAATTTACTTCTTTGAAGATTTATCACTCTGTATGATAATTAAAAAAATCTTGTACCATTATTATCTGAATGACTTAACATTATACAAGCACCATATTTTTAAACAATCTACTAATTCATAACCCATTCATTTATGTGAGACCATAATCCTAGATTCTTAATTACAAAGGAGATCAATATTGCTATAAAAAATATTAGTGAAAGCTCTCATATTTGAAATTGGACCTTACTCAGATAATCTTTACGAGTTATTGACTCCACATCATTAGAAAGAACAATTTATTAAACATGCCATCCATTACATCCATTTTATTAAGCATGACATCCATATTAAACCATAAATCCATTACCAAAACTTTCTTTCTCTCTATGTACATGTCCTCTTACTTTATTTGTAAACATCCTTATTCTTAAACGAATTCGAGGACCACATTTCATCGATCCATACTCTTCTGCCTTAAGGGCCACAACATATAGGTTTTCCTTGTCGCCAATATTGTTGCCATACTTGCTTTCACAAGAGTGTTGCGCCTCTCAATTGATTATTCCTTTTGCTTCCATTCACGTTTTCAAATCACCACCCAATCGATCTCAAATTGTAACATTTTTTAAGAAATCGACATCTAACAATCATTTTAATGTATTGGAAACCTTATTCAATAACTTGTAATCAACAACAACAAATTCAAATCTCCCACATGATACAAGATACAACCTTCCACAACAGGTTCAAATTCATCAAAGATACACTATATAGTTAAGTATTTCTATACAATCATCAAATGTTTTATGCTTTTGTTATAACCAATCATTTTAGTGATTTTAGTAGTTTCACAAACATTTTAAAAGAAAATTCTAATAGCATAATTGGTTTGTTTGAGCATATAATTTTTTATTATTATTTTAATAAGTATGTCAATGGTTTTTATGAGTAATTAATTATAAAATAATTATACCTCTCTTTCTTTCTACCTTTTTCAAATGCCAAAACTGTAATTTGTTATACAAAAGATGGAATCAAATTTACACAGCCTATCCTCAAAAAAGAAAGAAGTAAAGTACGAAAACCAACTTTCAGTCTTTACAAATAAGATCCTTTTTCCACAAAATGCTTTGTAGATAAATTACTCCACAAGAATCTAAAAATTGAAAAGATGAATCAAAACAAGAGAGGTCAAACAAATCTAAAAGATATTCATTGTCCCATAATGAATCACTATATCATCTATGAGCTTCTCATAGTGTAGGTAACCATCCATTTCACCCACGACCCTTTTTCAAAACCCCCTTCCTTTCTATTTAGTTCTCAAAAAATATGAGTGAAAGATATCTAAGAAAAACTTCCTATCATAGCATCAATTCTATTTTCCCACTGGTCAAGTTAAAGAACTTGTAAAACTGAAGCTCCCATACCAATCAATCACCACTTTGGAATCACCTACAATTTAAACATTAAAAATGCCTTTTTTAACAAACCACCAAAACCCTCAATAAGAAAGAAATTCAGCTTTTGAGTTTGTTCCATAACCAACCCCATCTACATACTAATGATGTGATCCTTTTTAATCATTAAAACCACACTAACCCCACATAAACAATCCTTTCTAACTCCATCAAAATAACCTCAAATATCATGTATCATGTAAAAGTATAAAAATCTAGCCAAGATAAAATAATAGTTATTACAATTTTCTTACTCTAACTTCATACCTATTTATATGCATATCCAATGCGAATAATAATGAAATAAATAATAACTTTCAAGATCACCTATTTTATAACTTCTTTTTAGAAGTTAGATGACTTTATATTCATTCATTTAAGTCTCTCCTTTGGATTTGTATGTAAGCTTTGTAAAGTACATCGAATTTTATGGTACGATGTAATCAAGACTTACGTTATATAAAATGGTTATTTTATTATGAATGAATAATAAATAATTAAGTTATATAAAATGATTATTTTCGATATAGTTCAAATATTTTAAGTTTTCAATAATTTTTTTAGTATATTTTAGTTTTATTTTAATGGGAAATCTTAAAGAATACTAGAATCACATATATTTGTTATGGAAATTATATAATTTGAGTGTCTTTAAGGTATTAGAGGGTGGTGAATTTATTTATGCATTCAAAACACAATTTAAATAAGTAAAAATTTGGATTTTACCAAAAACTCCCTTCCACCAATGAAAATCCAACTATACTCCTCGCATATGCATGCTCTCCTAAGAAAATTTTGTGGGCTCATAAGTTTTGCCCAAATCCAAAACTATTTCTTGCTGCTCAATTAGACATATGCTTTTGTTTATTATGTCCCTGAAGGGAATTTATATGGATAGGTTGTTGTAATTATAGTTATGCTATAGTTTAAAATATTTATTATATTGAATCAATTTATTAAAATGATTTTTTGCAAATCTTATTGGTGCAGCTAGATGATTTAGTCCTAGTTTTTTGGTTCCCAAGAGGGAGCTAAGGGAACTGCGGGATGATATAAGGTGCAGGACCTGCACAGTGGATAGCCACTCTCCAAGCACTGCAAGTTGACATCACAAGACAAACAAGGTGCAAACTCCAAAGCACTTAGTTCTTAGAAAGTCATGTGTGCCCTCAGCAGCTCAGAGGACTTCCTGAAGCATGGTGCAAGCTCCAAGGAATTTCATTCTTCGAAAGGTAATGTGAACTGGATTGTCATGAGTTTGTGGTTTGGAAGGATTTCAAGTTACATAGATTATATATTGAATTATTGTGATTATTTTGTATGGGTATTGCTGCCCATCCAACTTCCAACCTGCAGTTCAAAATTAAAATCATGACGTCTGAATTTTTGTGAAAGATCGCGCCATATTTGACATTTTCATATGATGGACGAGCAAGGCTGACAGACCATTGCAGAGAGCGAGACAGGCAAAAATTTACAGAAGGGATGTTGCAGAGGTTGAGTTCTTGGTATTATTATTCTATATATGCTGTTTCTGTGCTGCAAATTCAGCAATGGCCTCTCTAGTTGGAATGTCATCCGGAAGTGCAGACAAACTGTCTTCCATCATAGATACAATTCTCCTCAATATATTCACTTTCTCCTCGCCTTCTGACCATTCCGGATGAGATTATGTGTTGAGGCAACCCAACTATCTCGATTCCTTAGATCTCTGACCAATTTGTTTCATGGAGAATATATGCTACTGAGATTTTCATAACCGTGTTCACACTAACCATTTCTTACCTTGATTTCAAGAGGCGTCGTCATAAGCATCATTTCATTTTGATAACTCTGATTTTCTCAGCTACAACGCCAATAAGATTCAAGCATACAGGCCACATGTTGGGATTAAGAAATAATGGAGGCGTAGGTCGGCCCAATTGTTTGCCAATTTCCCCACTTTACTTGTATCTGTCGATTCAGGTGCAGTATATTATAAATTGTTGTGCTTTTTTTTTTTCGCTTCTACCATTTATTGTGCTTGTAAAATAGTAGCGCAACCAATGTTTGATATATGTCTCTAACCTATATCAAACTCTTAGGCTGTTGATTTATCCAAAATGATTTCAAAATGGAAAAGCTATTAATTCAATTGTGTATGGTTAAATGATATTTATGCTTAAATAATATTTATCATAAATGTTAGAGAAAACCATTGAGTTTGTTAAGCATTTGTTTAGAGAGGTTGCTCATATTCTCCAGAAAATAGGATGTAACAGTCGCATTTGTTCAATGGATTATGCACTCTGTAAAACCCATATTGTTCTTTGGATGAAATATGTTGTCTATTAGTGATCTGCAAATAATGTAGAGAGAAGGTGCACAGAAATAGAGTTGATTATTTCATCCGCAGAAGAGTAGTATTATTCGAAAAGTTTCAAATCTTAACATGGTTAGAGTAAGAGTATTGCGATGTTTTCACTAAATTTATATAAAACTGATACAAAGCCATTAATAATCTCTTAATCAGTAATACACTGCAAACAAATGATCAATACATTCTATCAGAATTATAGAACTAAGGTGGATTTGGAATTGATTGCAATTTCGATGCATGACATTGTTTACAATGTCAAAATTATTTAATAGATTTATTAAGTGGTCCAAGATACGATTAAGTAATTAATTTAAATATAAAATGCTAAATGTTTTTTTGCTTTACAACATGGTAGAGGAGATAATATAATAGCTAATTTAAATTTATTGCATTGTGATTAATTTAAAAAAATCATCTTCATAATATAAAATAAAATAATTAAATTTAATCTAAATTCATTCTAAATTTGAATTTATCAATAATTATTTCTATTATTAAGAATTGATTTTACTTCTCAAAAAATTATATTTTTTGAATATATAATAAATCCAATCAAGTTCCTGGCCAAACCCTAACTCTAGTTCTTTCTTATACATGAGCAAATTTGGAGCAAAGATATTTTCATTTTTAATTATTCTGGCACCTCCATCTTCAACAACACCTCCTTGCTTCAACTCCAATTGGATTTCAATACTTTCTCTACTTTAGCTGCCAGCTATGACATTTCAACATTGATGTGTGATGAATGAGGAATACACGGCTAATTAAACAATATGCCTTAATGAAGTGAATTCAAAAGATGATCAAGTAAATCCCATTCTACAAGTGGATGATGAAGACAAAGATGATAATGAATTTAATGGTGAATCAGCAACATATATACCTAAAGTTGTGTATGAAATATTTGAAGAAACACAAGAAACATATGAAGAATGAAGAGGAGATAGTTTGTTGCTAATCTACATTGATTTTTGCTGTAGAGTTTTTGTGTACAATTGCATATTCCATCATTTATTATTGCGTAGCATCCATACTTTGTTCTATTGTAATAACATATTAAGTGTGCTTAGCCTCCTTAATTTCTATAGATTCTAGAGTAGTGATGATATTCTCCTAAACTTCTTCATATCTATGAAATTTTGCTCCTCTACTTGATCAATCATGAGAAGCACATCCAAGTATTATTGTTGTCATTATTGTAGAAATTGATTGCATATAGATGTATTTGAAGCTTTGTGATCATTAAGCATAAATAAAGTTATGTTTTAGCTTTGATTTGGAGTTAGAAGTGGTTAAAATGTTAAAGAATAACCTTGCAATGAAGAAAATTGTCCATCTCGATTATCTGTCTATAACAATATTTGGAGCTTACTTTGTTAAATGTGTAGCTAGAGAAATTTGATTGGAATGGAAAATTGATTACAATTGTCACTTTTTGGTTTTGCATTTTTGTTCACAACTCTGAATCATTATTGATATTTGTTCTGATAATGTTACCTGTTCAAGCTTTTCACACTAATTACAAAAAACTAACAACTAGATAACAATATCGGAAACATTATCACCTTGTGGCTCTTGTTAAATGCAATGTACCTTCTAATTCGTCGGCCATAACCATTCGTTTAATAATCAACGTTAATAATCAACTTGGGATCTTCCCATAATGGTGAATAGCGAAAAGGTCACACATCTACATAAGAATTTCTTAAAAATTGTCACCTGTTGCTATCACTTTATGATAAATCGGGTTCTGCCAATTGTATCGTCAAGAAACTCAACTACATGGTCAACATCATGGATTACGTGACAACGTATCCAATTCAATCGAGAGATTTAATGTATCATCCAAGAACTCGAAGCATAAAATTTGAACTACGCCAGAAACCGAGCTTCTGTTGTTTGAAAGAAGCCCCATCCATTTGCTGTCGACATTAAACGCCACACCCCTTATACGATATTTGAACGGTTTCCGTGAAAGTTCAATGGCTTGCCATTTGTCCGAGCTTCGAAAGCGAATCTTTGGAGTGTTGGTGCACACTGTCGTCCGTATCTAACCACTAACCTCTCGAGTCTACATCAGGACGCCGTCAGGTCTACTCGCTCAGATTTTGAAAATGACCTAATGGATATAAAACAATCAAATTTGAAATAAATAGTTTTAAAAAATAAAAATAAATAACCGAAAAAATGAACTATATAACTTTGTTTTAGGAAAAAATTGTTTTAGTACCGTCAAATTAATTAGAAATTGCAATTTACATATAGGACGTCAAGAGCAATATTCACAATAATTAAATGAGTTACCTTTAAAAATAATATTCACTAAGAACCGCAACCAAAGGGGCAATTTCAGATCCACTCAAATGATCGTTAGATTGTTGATTGTTGGGTGTCCTTAGTTATCCAACCCACACCTTAAACAAATGACCTAGCAAGAATTGAAAATAAAATTAGAATGATTATATTCAAATATTTTTATATTTATTTTAGATTTTAAAACATTTAAATTAACATTAACATGGTTAATACTTTAAATATATAAATGATGATTCTTTATTTTAAATTTAATACATTTAAACTCATAAAAACTTTATAATTACACCCATAAGTGTTTTTATTTTAGAATTTGGAGAGGACTAGCATCTATGTTTCTTTTAGATTGCACAAATATGACAAGTGTAATATCCAAATTAATTCTATGATCACAAATTCAAAATAAAAAAGAATATAAAAAATAACTTATACTTATGCATTCAAACTGAGATGTGGGTTGGGCACAAATATGAAGGCTGAGCTATTAGCATTGTGAACTTTTGTGAGAATGGCTAAACTGTTCGGTCTCCCAAGATTAAAATTGTTTGGAGATTCTAGAGTTACGATAAAATGGGCCTTAGGGGAATATAAACTGGAATCCATAACATTATCTCATTGGTGCAGTAGAACGAGGGATGAGCTGAAATTTTTTATGGATATTGATATCAAACATATCTATAGGGAACACAATCATGCAGCAGATGTTTTATCCAAAGAGGCATTGGCAGGTGAAGATGGCTATCTTGTGTGGGAAGAATATTTTGAAGAGGAGATTCTAGACAATGGATATCTTTTTCTCGTGAACTAGTTTTGTTTGCTACTTTCATTATTAGACAAAATGGGACAAAAGATAGATGAAGAGTTATAGTTATGTTATTTTGATATCATTGAGCATATGTTATGTAATATTGGATGGTTATATCTAGACCAATAGTATTTGGGGAAGGAATGTATTGTGATCTGAGTCATCTTTGACTGATCCACCATTGTACTTGTATTTTTCAATTATGAATATAAACACTATGCTTTTTTCCACAGGGAAAAAAAGGTGGAGCGGATGCATGGATAACTCTTAGCTAATACATGGTTAACTACCATCGTGCCACATGACAACTTTAACAAGAAAAAGAAAAGAACAAGTAATAGATAACTTATTCTTGCCACTTAACTTGTAGCCTATTGGTATTACAACCAGTTAGTTTTGTAGAGATGCCTAGTTGTTAAGCAATTGCTAAACATTAAACTAATTCACATAAACATTAAACTAATTAATACAAATATAAAACAAACACTATTTAATAAATATACAGTTTTTTAAACCATATCAAAATACATTTAAGCATAACAAGAGATGGCCACAACTAAATAAATTTCAACTATATATTTATTACATTGATGATCTTATTGATTTGAATACATTTAAGCATAACAAGAGATGGCCACAACTAAATAAATTTCAACTATATATTTATTACATTGATGATCTTATTGATTTGATCAAAGAAATAACACTCACGCTTATCTTTGACTTCTAATCATAACCTTTGTATTTTATAATATTTTCTACCTACCATCGTGGCCGTGGTAGCTTATAGGACCGCAGCCGCTGCCTCCGCCTCCGCCTCCGCCGCTGGGGCTGGACAGCAGTTCCATAATACTTATAAAGACAAAGAATATAGATCGGAAACGCTACCCCTACAACCACAAGCACACTGAGCGCTGCAATGTACATTTCCAACATGACGCTGTTACAATAGCAGTTCTTGGGGTTTTGTTGACGGACAAACTGCCAACCAAGAAATTTCCTCGAAAACCGCTGAATCAATTCTTTCAATCGTTGTGCGAATGAAGGAATCTAGTTTCTGCTTAATCCCTCTATTTCTTTGAAAATATTATATGAAGTTCAACACAACAACACCTGCGCCTTGACGATTAATTATATCGTTACGTCCTGCGCAAGGCAGGAGATTGTAGCGTTAACGACCAGTTCATGTACATAAATTTATATTATGAAAAACAATGGTGATTGTGAAAGATTGACAATATTAATTCGAATAGCCGACAAATAATTAACTATGGTTGAATTTGCTCCAACAAACGAGAATAGAGAGCAGCTCGGTCGCTACTTACAGAACAAGGCGCATTTCACCGAATTGCGAGTTGACGGATCAGTCGAAACTCACATATGATTTATTTATATTATCTCAACTCTAACCATTGACATTCCTCATCCCATGACTCTTGACCTTCCAAGTGAAACATTTCCTCAATGCTCCTCTTAAAATAATATCCAATATTTACTTCTTTTAATTTAAGCTGAATTCCCTTTCATTGTCGAGTTTCAGAACAGAGATGCCAGAGGCTCAAGCTTGAAAAAAATACTATTAAAATGATTTCAATACATATTCTTAAATATTGATGAAATGTGTTTTTTTTCAAAATATTGACCTTTTATCAATATATAAGGTCGTCGATTAAAATTTTTAACTACAAATATTTCCCTTCCATAAACCTATATTGAATCAAGCCCAAACTAGTTTAACTCATTGGTTTCTACCTCGAATGTTGCCGCATACAAACCTTGCAATTGGTGTTTTATTTGAGTCATCTCAAGTCAATTTGGGATTTTACCTAAAGCAACCGAAATGGCCCCATTACAAATTGCAAGTTTCCAACATAACTTCACATCCATTTTACATTATGATTCAAATATATAGCTAACATGGTCTTATAAGTAGTATGTCATGTTGTCGCCTCCTTGGTTGATCTTTCTTCAATATGTTATACAACACAATGTTCAAGTGATTAAGGAAATCACAATGTACATGGAAATCTCTATAACTCCCATAGAAGAGATTTCATTTCTGCATTAGGATCCATGTTAGTGAAATGTGTGGGTTATAAGTTATATGCTTATATCATATTGGTATCAGAGTAATTGAATTTTTTACCATGATGTGTGTGCCAGAACACTGAATAGAACACAAATTCAACACGGGGAAAGTATAGAAGAAAAAAAAGTTTGTAAGACCTAAGGGTCATTAATGTGTAGATTCAATAGGAGAAAAAAGCACTTGAAGGAGAAAGTTCACATGGTTGACCAGACGATTACAAAGTTGTAAAATGACTTTAAGACCTTTGCATAACTACTACCCTTGCTGAATAATCATTTTGTTGAATGTCAAGACTATGTCACCATTGTTATGACATATTGGGATATGTAAAATTTTGCTGCACTAAATTGTCTGCTAGTTTGTGTTAACAATTTGTGAATTTCACCTACAGCCGGTTTTGCATTGGCTGTAGGTTACTTATAAATTTCTCTGTAACAGTCAAACACACAAAATAATGCTACTAACACGCTGTAAACACATTTAACAATCACACATAAAAAATTGACTCAGAGATTTTTGGCCAAATCGAGCCGTGGAAAAACCCCCACGGGGAAAACTAGTTGAGAGAGAGAGATATTTATTATTTCTTCAGCAAAGTAATGTAACAGCAGTACAAGAAAAAATACAACTTATCTCCACATTAAATGCAACCCCAGACTGCCTCGATTTCTGTGCAATACAACTGTCTAGAAATCCGTGCTGAAGCTTCTCGGTTTCTGTGCAAATAATGGACTGATATTTCTGCTGTACCCTCCTCAACTTCAGTGCAAAACAACCTGAACTTACTGCTCCTGCTGTTACTCGAATTTGTGCATTTGCCAACCTCAAAACCGTGACAGAAAGTGACTGCAGTACGGACCACTGTACCAGTCACTATTTATAAAACCGTGCAGACTGATATCTTCTAACAGCGTGATAGTTGAACTCAAGATTAGTACCTGGGTTTGATATCTCAATATCTGTGCCTCAACAGTATGAAGCAGCCTCAAAATCTAAGCCCTTAATCATCCTCGAGCTGCGTGCTATGAGTAGTACTGTTGTACGGTATCACCACGATTTTTGTGCTTGAGATGACACCTGATCTCACTATTCACTGTGGTGATAATAAATGCCAGAATACAAGCCTTGAAGTCTGAGCCAATATCTGGTGCTGAACTCATTCCTTGAACCTCGTGCCAATGGGAAAATGGTAGTCTCGAAATTCGTGCAGGAACCCTTGCTGTAGCTTCTCGACCTCTCTCTCTTTCATTCACATAACAATGAATTAGGTTTAGCCTCCCTCCCTTTTTGTCTAATCCCTAAAAGGGAATCTAATCCAACGGTGGTGATTCACTCAATCTAATGGATAGAATAAGATGAGAGCAAAAATCTCATTAATTAAATCACTTAAATAATTTATTTGCTCACCCACTTTAACTTTAGACAAAAAAGTGACTTTAAAATTATAAAATATCATTAATGAGTTTTATTAATGTGAGGGTCACTTTTCCCCCTCCTTAGTGACTTAGGCTAGGAATCACTAGGGGAACACATCCCAAGGTACAAAACTAACACTCCCTCTTATCGAGGAAGGTGTTCTGCACCACTCCCAACTTATCTCTGAAGAATACAAACTTCCCCCTCCCCAAAGATTTCGTCAGGACATCTGCAACCTACTGATCAGTGGATATATACTGTAGCTCAACTGCCCCTCTCTGAATGTAGTCCCGAATGAAGTGGTACCTGATCTCAATGTGCTTTGAACTGTCATGGAAAATCGGATTCCTAGAGAGCTGAATGCAACTCTGATTGTCGCAGTAAATCAAGGTAGGCCTCAGCTGTTGATCAAATAAATCTACCAATAACTTACGAAGCCACAGTGCTTCGCAAGTCGCCTGACTGGCAGCCATATACTCAGCCTCAGCAGAACTCAATGCAATGGACTTCTGTTTCCTGCTGAACCACGACACTGCTGCCGAGCCCAAGCTGAAACAACAACCGAAAGTGCTCTTCCAGTCCCTCACACAACTTGCCCAGTCTGCATCTGTGAACCCAACCAAGCTGACTCCACCTGAACCCCTGTAGTCCAGACCATAATCCACCGTCCCTGCTAGGTATCTCCAGATGTGCTTTGCAGCACTCCAGTGTACACTCCTAGGCTGCATCATGAACTAGCTAAGAGTGTTGACTGCAAAGCACAAGTCTGGCCTAGTGTTGACCAAATACATCAACGATCCGATGAGCTGACGATATAGTGGATCCACCAACTTACCATCTGAAGCATGAAGTTGCTTCAAGTTGGTGATCATAGGTGTAGACATAATCCTGCAGTCGTCCATCCGAAAAGTATTCAGAATCTCTACAGCATACTTCCCCTATCCTAGGAAAATATGTCGTGGCTCCTGCCATACCTCCATCCCCAAATAGTAATGCATCAGCCCAATATCTGTCATCTCCTACTTAGCTGCAAGATCTCTCTTGCACTGTGCAATAAGACGCTCATCTCCAGTGATAAATAAATCATCAACATATAGCAGAAGAATGAGTGGATCTCCACCAACCACAATGTAGTATAGGTTGGGATCAGCCTCACTCTTCTGGAATCCCATCGAAGTCAGATATGCATCTATCCTGGAGTACCAAGCTCTAGGAGCTTGCTTCAGACCGTATAAGGCTTTCCTAAGCCTGCACACATGAGAGTCTCTCCCATGTATCTCGAAACCATGTGGCTGCTCCAAGTACAACTCCTCCTGCAGAAGACCATTGAGAAATGCGGTCTTCACATCCATCTGGTGGATCTTCCAACCCATCTCTGCTGCAATCGATATCACTGCCCTCCTAGAGGAATACCGAGCCACTGGAGAAAAAGTCTCATCATAGTCGACTCCCTTAACCTATGAGAACCCCCTCGCCACAAGCCGAGCCTTGAATTTTTCCACACTGCCATCTGCAGCATGCTTGATCTTGTATAGCCACTTGGAAGTCACAACTGACTTCCCTCAGGTCTCGGCACAATCTCCGAAGCATCATCTTCATGATGGAATGGTACTCTTCCATCATGGCATCTCTCCATACCTGACGTTCAGAAGCCTCCTCAAAGGTAGAAGGCGCAGAGTCACAAAGACTCACAACAAGGGCCATCCCATATCTGTCTGGCTCAACAATCGTCCTGATCTGCTCCTGAGGTCTACCAAATTCCTCTGCTTCCTTCAAGGTGTCCTGAAGCCACTTAGGCTTCCTCTTCCTTGAAGGCTCCTCCCAAACTGGTTTATCCTCATCTGAGGAAGTGCCAGAAGCATGAGGTCTAACACCCCGAGGACCAGTAGTTGATGAACTAGTCCCTGAGGACCCTGCAATTTGTGAGCCTGAAACCTGTGATCCTGAACTTGTGACAACCCCTGAACCTGTGCCAATCCTTGAACCTGTCCTTGCACCTATCCCTGAAGTACCTGTAATCTGAACCACTGAGCCTGTAGAAGCAGTGCCTGTACCCTGTGATCGAGTCACCCCAGAAACCTGCGGACCTGAAACCTGTATGGAAGAAGCCTGACTCAACTGAGGTGTGGGAGATTGTGGCTCCCCCTGCTCCATCTCTCTCAACTTCCTGAAGGCCCTCTCCTCATCAAACTTCACCTCCCACCTAACTACAACTCTCCTCTGGCCAGGAATGTAAAGCTGATATGCCTTCGAAGTCTCGTCGTAACCTACAAAGATGCCTCTCTCTGCGGTGGGCTCGAACTTTGTCCTCTACTCAGAAGGGACGTGAGAGTAAGTCAGAGAGCCAAATATCTGAAAATGGCTCACCTCAGGCTTCTTTCCTAAATACATCTCCTCTGTAGTCATCCTCCCCAAGGCATGGTGGGGACTCCTGTTCTGCAGATACACTGCAGTGTTGCAAGGCTTTGCCCATAGAAAGAACATTAACCCCTGATCATGAAGCATGGCTTTCGCTGCTCCAACGATCGACCTGTTCTTTCTCTCTGCTACTCCATTCTGCTCAGGAGTGTAGGGAACTGTCAACTATCACTGTATACCCTCCTGCCTGCAGAAAGCGCTGAACTACTTGGAGTTATACTCACCCCCATTATCTGATCTCAACATCCTGATCTTCCTCCTCGTCTACTTCTCCACAAGGGCTTTGAACCCTTGGAAGACACTCAATACAAGTGGGGACTTCTTGCTCCTAAAGAAGTAGATCCAGGTCTTCCTGGAGTAGTCATCAATGAAGCTGATATAGTACTCATGACCAGTCAAGGAAACTGTGGACATAGGACCGCAAATGTCAGAATGAATCAGGTTGAGCACTCCTGCTGCTCTCGTGTCACTGCTAGGAAACACGGTCTTGGTGTACTTTCCCAAAGCACACCCTCTGCACACATCACTCTGCTCAGTGTCAAACTCAGGTAAACCTGTGACCATGCTCCTCAACACTCTCAGAGCGGGGTGATGTAAATGGGCCATCCTCTTGTGCCATAACTCACATAGCTCACTGCTACTGCTGCTGCTGCTGTGTGCTAGAGCATGCTGTGGCTGAAACAACAACTTGTACAGTCGTCCACATCTAACTCCAATATCCATGGGAGTAGATACACCTGTGGTCTTGGGAAACACTTGCACTCTCCCATCTGAGAAGCACACCCCAAGGCCCTTGTCCTCAATCGTGGAAACTGAAACAAGGTTCTTTTTCAGCCCAGGGACGTACAACACATCCCTCTAAGTCATGGGACTCATGGACTCCCTCTCAAATATAACAGTCCCCTAACCCACTACTCTAACAATGGTGTTGTCACCAAGTACCACCACCACCTCTCTAGTTGTTCGTGATAACTCGGAGAAGAACTCCCGAGTACCTGTCATGTGTCTCGAGGCTCCGCTGTCAATATACCACGTACTAGTGGTGGATGGACCTGGCTGATGCCCTGTCAACAATCAATGCTCAATCTCCATATCCATATCAATGCTGGTGGCTAAGGAGACTCTCTCTCTCTCACTCTGTCCAGCATATAGGGAAAAATCCCTCTAAAACATGTCACCAAACTCATCAATCTCTGCTGAGGCTGTTGTCTGCTGTGCATGTCCCTTCTTCCTCCTCTTGTTTGGACACTGAGATGCATAGTTCCCAAACGCCTGACAACAATAGCACTTGATTTTACTCAATTCTTTCTTCTGTCCACCCTGTGGATGCTGCTGCTGCTGCTGCCCCTTGGCCCCATTCTTCTTGGGACCCTTCTTCTTCTTACCCTTGGTTGTCAGTGCCACGTTCTCCTCATCTGCCCCACCACCTGATGAACTGCCCTGTACTAGACCCCTCCTGGTCTCCTCCTGCACAAAGTCATCCCACAACCTTTCCCAAGATGGTAGGTTCTCCCTGCCCACTATGGCCTGCACAAATGCACTCCAGGGCCTTGAGTCCCCATTCAACGCTGTGCGTACTAGCTCAGTAGGAGATACCACCTCACCAACTGCTGCCAGTTCATCCCGAACTGCATAAATCCTAGTGACGTAAGCTGTGACTCCCTCTCCTCCATTCATCTTGATACTCTTGAGCTTATCCTTGAGAACCATCTTTCTGTTCTCGTTGGAGCTCTCATACAAGCTGATCAAGGCACTCCACATCTCATGTGCCTTGGTCTTCCTGAAAATGTGAGTGATGATGTGGTCTTTTACTGCATCAAGTATGATCCTCCTAGCCTTACAGTATTTCTTGTTGAAGGTTGAAAGAGCTGTAGAATCCGAGCCATCTGGAATGGTAATGGGGTTGGTAGTGGTGTTCCTCACCACCTCCACCCATAACTCAGTCTCCTCCAAAAGCAACAAAATTATGGCCTTCCAAGGCACAAAATTTTCAGTCCCATTCAACTTGTCTTCAATCCTCAAACCTGTAGCCATCTGAAAATCAACCCAATAGAACGCTGCCCACTAACAGAAGGTAAGAATACTAAAATTTCTGAGATCTGCAATTTTATGTGTGTCTGTAAACTAACTTGTTTTCTGCTCCCTTTGCTCTGATACCATGTAAAAATTTGCTGCACTAAATTTGTAGCTGGTTTGTGTTAACAATTTGTGAATTTCACCTACAGCCGATTTTGCATTGGTTGTAGGTTACTTATAAATTTCTCTGTAACAGTCAAACACACAAAATAATGCTACTAACAGGCTGTAAACACATTTAACAATCACACATAAAAAATCGACTCAGAGATTTTTGGCCAAATCGAGCCTTGGAAAAACCCCCACGGGGAAAACTAGTTGAGAGAGAGAGATATTTATTATTTCTTCAGCAAAGTAATGTAACAGCAGTACAAGAAAAAATACAACTTATCTCCACATTAAATGCAACCCCAGACTGCCTTGATTTCTGTGCAATACAACTGTCTAGAAATCCGTGCTGAAGCTTCTCGGTTTCTGTGCAAATAATGGAGTGATATTTCTGATGTACCCTCCTCGACTTCAGTGCAAAACACCCTAAACTTACTGTTGCTGCTGTTACTCGAATTTGTGCATTTTCCAACCTCAAAACCGTGACAGAAAGTGACTGCAGTACGGACCATTGTACCAGTCACTATTTATAAAACCGTGCAGACTGATATCTTCTAACAGCTTGACAGTTGAACTCGAGATTAGTGCTTGGGTTTGATATCTCAATATCTGTGCCTCAACAGTATGAAGCAGCCTCGAAATCTTATCCATGAATCATCCTCGAACTGCGTGTTATGAGTAGTACTGATGTACGGTATCACCACGGTTTTTGTGGTTGAGATGACAGCTGATCTCACTATTCACTATGCTGATAATAAATGCCAGAATACAAGCCTTGAAGTCTGAGCCAATATCTGGTGCTGAACTCGTGCCTTGAACCTCGTGCCAATGGGAAAATGGTAGTCTCGAAATTCGTGCAGGAATCCTGGCTGTATCTTCTCGACCTCTCTCTCTTTCATTCACATAACAATGAATTAGGTTTAGCCTCCCTCCCTTTTTGTCTAATCCCTAAAAGGGAATCTAATCCAACGGTGGTGATTCACTCAATCCAATGGCTAGGATAAGATGAGAGCAAAAATCTCATTAATTAAATCACTTAAATAAGTTATTTGCTTACCTACTTTAACTTTAGACAAAAAGTGACTTTAAAATTATAAAGTCTCATTAATGAGTTTTATTAATGTGAGGGTCACTTTTCCCCCTCCTTAGTGACTTAGGCTAGGAATCACTAGGGGAACACATCCCAAGGTACAAAACTAACAGGATAAACATAGAGTTTAGCGAGTGCAAGTGGAAGAGAAGGTAATTTAGTTCGGTGATTAGAAAGAAGAGAGATTTACTCAAATGATGGCGTAGTTGGACTTGGAATTGGCAAAAAAGGACGAAGCATGGACCAAGATACAAGAAGTTGTATTAGAGACCAAGAGAGCAAAGAAAACTTTCATTACTACTATAGAAGCTAGCATGTTGACCAAGACAAGTATGGTAGGATCACATTCCTTATCATTTTTTCAAGAGAATTTACGTGACATTGAAAAGCATACTATAGGCATTGTGTCAAACTTATTAAAATGAATTTGGTCTATGATGTTCTAGAGCCACGCAAGAGAACTCAAGGAATCGTAACCCTCATTGTAGCTGACTTGAGGACCAAGCATGAAATCCTAGGTTTTGTTTCCATAGAGGAATGAACCATGTCTAGTAAGATCATTTTTGTAAGGAAAAAGATGTTTTAAATTTGACCTTCTCATCAAAAGAAAGAGAAGCAAAAAATGAAGAAGGCATTGCATTACCATTCCACCCTTCTTGTCATGGATTGCAAGAAAGAAACAATGAGGAAATTTAAAAGACCTAGTTTACACCAACACATGAAAGAAGTAGTAATCCAATCAGAGTGAGATAAAAAAAAAGAATGAGAGGTGTGCATCATGCAAAACATCCCTTATTTATCATTGTTGCAAGAAGAAATGATATAGCATTGTCAACTATGTTCTGATGTATATTCCTTTTGAGGGAAGAGGGTCATCTTGAGGCATCCTGTTATGAGAAGAAAGTTACATATAACAAGCTGAAATGATTTTAGGGAAAGAATGATGGGTGAAAACACAAAGTTGGGTAACATGTTTTTGAGAATGGAGTGTAAAAGAAAAATAGTCCGCGTGGATAAATGTCAAGAATATTCCCTTAATACAAGAAACTTAGACACATATTGAGAGAAAGAGAATGCCATTTCATGTCATCCATGCTGGAAAGATACCACCAAGTTGATTGTGCCATATAGGTGCTTTAAGCCTCTCAAGGGAGGGGCCTTATTTCTTCCCCCACTAAAATTTGTTTACATCCTTGGAAATATCCACAAGAACCTATAGTCCTCCAAGTATGTTTCCAAAATCATGAATCCATCTACAGTTGGCTTCTCTAACCACTCTACATTGCCACTATAAGAATACCGATGCAAATTCTCACTATATAATGCTTCCATTGATTGAAATAAAGTTCCTATCTCTATCGACACTGTCCCATGGTCATTCCCTCCTCACTATTACAACAACTACCGTTACAACTACCTTTTAGTTCTATGGAAATCCAATCTCCACTAAGAACATTATCAATATGCCCAAGTCACTACGAAGAAAAGGCATTATAGTGGAGGTTATAGAGAAGGTTTTTAAATAGTGTTACAATATTGGTCCAAATTATCGAAAAAGCCTCTGCTACAACCTTTGCAAATGGTACCAGATGTTTTAGTGGAGTATTTTACAGAAAGGAATTATAAGTAAAAAAAACTAGGCAACTAAAGGATTTTGGGAATGTTTTATTTTCGGTGTGCTTTATTAAATCAAGTGTGCTAGTGATAACATAGGTAAAATGTACCGAAGCATTTCAAACAAATACAAGTACCCGTTCACATACAAATTTGTGCATTGGTGCTTGAAAATATATATAGCATCGGTGCACACTAAATTTTTAAAAATGGAACCATTTGTTTATAGCAATATATGCACTGGTGATTTATAATAATTGTAGCATCAATGCTTACAAATGACTAAAACTCATCGGCCCCTTATCACAATATAAACTCATGTGATTTACATTACATGTCGCATCGGTTCCTATGAACTATTAAAAAGAATCGATGCTTATGAAATATTAAAAAGAGCCTATCCGATAACTAGAGGAAAATGAACTGGTAAAGTTGACTGGGATGATGAATGGTGCTATATTTTAAAAATTAAGAGTGTGGTTAGTATACATTATTGCACCTGTGTCGTATTATAGAAAATACACCGATGCTACAACGTCCAAAAAGTGTCGTGGCGATTAACAAGATTAGATGTACGAGTGGTTAGTTTTTATTTAGTGAATAGTGACGACTGACATCGCACTAGAATATATATATATATATATATATATATATATATATATATATATATATATATATATATATATATGTATGTATGTATGTATGTATGTATAATTTTTATTTTATTTAGTTCCATTATTCATCAAAAATTGAATATTTTTATAGTAGTATTCATTTGAATTTTTATTATTGCATATGGATATGAAGTTTGAATTAATTTGTTATATCATAAATTTTCACATCTATTGTAACATTTAATCATCCATATATTTAATTATTGATGTATCATTTCACGACACTTGAGAAATCAATAGAATAAAAAAAATCACGTTATTATATATCAGTAAGAGGCCCTTTGTCATACGAAATGGGACAACATAAAGTTCATAGTAATCATGAAAATATCAACATGCATGTAACTGTTACATTGTAACCCATTGATATCTAATTGGGCCACTATGTCAAGTAGATTATACAAAATGTTTAATTTTCATAGAAAATTATTTCAAAATATACAAATGATTCCAACTAACATCCAAAATGGATCATCATTATAGCCCCTTTTCTCTTTGTCACCTTGTCTTATGTGTTGAATGGGTTCCATTTTGTTTTATTTGAACTGCAATAAAATAATTGAATATTAATATTTAATGCTAAATTAATTAATTAGATGTACATAATAGAAAATTTCAAATATTTCATGCACTTGAAGCACGTTGTTGTTGAGATGGCTCATTCTATGATCCAACTATGTTCATTTCCATTGTCATTCCCTGCATAAAATTCACCATTTGTGAATTATATTGTTTGAAACATATTACCGAATATTCTTAACTACAGTATTACTCAAAATTTAAGAAAAAATGCATATTGAGCTTCGCGGTGGGACGACATGATTTATTGATTAACATATGATTTTACTCACTAATGACCCTAGAAAACACCAAGCCATAATTTGAAAGGGTAGAAGCTTATAAGTAGAAGACAAAATTCATTTGCTAATGTCATGGTGGATTATGTTGGAGAACCCCTCCAAGCTTAGTTGAATGTCTATTGGGAGGAAGAAGTCAAGTGGCTAAAAGAATTTTTGTAGAAGGTCATTTTTGTTCCAATAAGATGATGTCTGAGTATGGGTGAAACCCTCGCTTGGTGTTTCTCTCCAAATTGGCTTGATTTAAATTAAATTTGTTATTGTACAATGTCTTGGTTAAGGTTGTTCAATTTATTTTTATGGTTTCCCTAACTAAGGTTTCAAGGTTATGTGTGTCATGTCTAGACTCTCTTGATCTTGGGAGAAATGATACTTTGAAAAATATTGTATTATTGGTTGGTGATTCTATAAAGAGGGATTTGTAGATCTATTTCATTTATTAATATATTTTTGGTTGTGTTCTAATTATTCATGGTTACACATTATTACGACAAATTTTGTACTTATAGAGGAGCATATTTGAGAGGGTCCTCCTTTAATCGTTGGCATAAAAAATAAAGTCCATGTTATTGGTTAGAGCATGTTTATAACAAAGCTACTTCTTCTTTGATATAATTTTGAACCATTTCAATTGTTGATCTTGACGCGATCAGAAATTGGATAGCTACAAGTCTTGGAAATCCACCATCCCTTTAATTCTAAAAATATCATAACCATTTTTCCTGGGGTTTCCCCCATTATGCCAAAGAAGATCCAAATTAAGGTGATAGAAAGATTTTTTATGGTGACAACAGGAAACCTTCCTAAGTGCTTCTAGGGTTGCACTTGTTTTTGGGACTTTGAATATCCTTGGGTGGAGGTTTCAAAGGTAACTAATTGGCATCATTGTCAAAGATAAAACCTACTTTGAGATTCAGTAAATTGGATATAGTGATTTCATGAGGGAATTTATTTCTATATATTATCCTCGTCTAATAACTCCATGAATAAACAAAACCATGTTCAAGAATATTTGAAATGAACTTATTATTTGTAAAGGTGAGAACATTTAACAGAATTAAAAGAATTTTACATGATTGTATATAAGAGTTATGATGTGAATATATGTTAATAAAATAATTGAATCCAATCATTCCTAATGATCATATAAACTCGCACTCTTATTAAATGTGGAATATACAAACAAGAAAGTGTTGTAGAACCATTATATATGATTATCAAAGGAGCTATATAGTGATAGGAAAGTATTGTTTGATTATAGATATTGAAGAAACCCTAGAATATAACACTTTTTCTAGAAAAACCTTCTTCTTTTTTCCCTAACTTTACTGTGATATTCAATATATCTACATCCATAGTATATTATTTTCTTTATATGAAAACTACAAGATGTGCAAATATCAAAATTTATCTAAGTTGTTAATTGTTAATAATTTGAAAATTGTTTTCAGTAAATGTCTTTAAGGGTTTTTTTTAAGTGAGGTTAATTATAAATCATGAATCTCAGAAATCTACTATCAATATCAATTATGATTAATTTTTATACCTTTTTCAATCTCTTATAGAAAAATAATGGTCATGTTTTACATGAACAGTAATGTGAACATGAACATACAGGGAGATATTTTCAAAATAGAATAAAAGTTAACATGGGACAAATTATAAGGTATATGTTTTTGTGGGTGAATCCTTTGAGTGTCTAAATGATGGAATCAACTTACGAAAAATGGTAAACAACTAGAGAACAACTAGTACTAGTGCACTGCTATTTTTCCAAAAAAACATAATAATTAATAATTTTTTCTTAATTATCTAAGTGATTGAATCTAGAAAGAAGTACGCCAAGTGTGGGTGTAGCCTTTGAAGGTCTTAATGTAATTATCATGAATTTTTTTTTTATAACTTATAAAGGTTGGTGTCCTTTATTGCACCATACCATTTTTTTTATTTGAGTCATGACAAAAGAAAAATAAGAAACAAATCGAAAACCAATATATATTATTTTTAAAAAGTACATATTTGGAATCTGCATAAAAATGTTATATGTGTCTAAAATTTCATAAAAAATATATTGTAACCAAAGACTAAACAAAAGCATACTGAAAATTTGGATGAAATTGTCAATTAGCCAGGGTTTACCACATTCCATGGCACCGGATTGCTAAATACAAAGAAAAATATGAAGCAGAAACATAGGAACAAAGAGGCCATGCTAGCATGTGTGGAGGTTCAGGTTTAGTGCTACAAAATGCATATGTGTATCGCTTAAATTCACTTTTTCCCCACCAAACTGAAATTCATAGGTGATTTAGTGTTAGAAAAACAGGATCACAAAGCAATAACAATAAATAGAAATGCAAATATAATCACACATACACATTACAAGAGAGACATAGATATATCATGGTTCACCCAAGATGGGCTACGTCCACACTGAAATCGCTAGTGCTTTTTATTATACCATCCAACAAGGTGAAGGGATACAACCTGCAGCACAGTCGCTGCACTTCCTCTTCAATGTCTCACAGTCTCTCTTCAGAATCTCATAGATCTTTACAATGCATAAAACCTAATACATCTCTTACCCTAGCCGTATTACAATGTACTTCTTTTATAGGGGAAATACAATGGGAAAATACCAGGGGATACCCAAAACCATGGGCCCGAAATCTGTTGGCAAAACAACCCAAAATATTTTCTTGGGGGCACTACCCCCAAACCCACTTTCTCGAGGGAACTATCCCCTCAACCCTTAGCTGGGGGATTGCAACCACTCCCCTAGACCCCCCTGGGGATTGTGCTGGGATCATAACCAAACCTAGGGTACAAACACGGTTGAATCATCGTCTATGAGACTAGATGATCTGGCTCCACAATCAACAATTTAGTGTTGCAAAACTTGTATTTCGTTTTCATTATAGAAATGCATACGCATTTTAGGGAACAAAAAATGCTACTACCCCCCCCCCAAAACCCCTAATAGACCCCTTCTACAACTCCCAAAGCCCCCCACAACCATTTAAAACAGCCACCCCTCAACCCATAACACCCCCCAAACCAACTAACATCCCACCTCCTACTCGTCCTCTAACCCCTCCCTCCTCTCCCTCTCACTCCCCTCCTCCCCCTAACTCTTTCTAACCCCCCCCCTCCTCTCTCTCTCTCTCTCCCATACTCCTCCACCTAGTCATGTCTATCCCCC
The DNA here is from genome assembly GCA_027924585.1 of Larix kaempferi. Taxonomy (NCBI): domain Eukaryota; kingdom Viridiplantae; phylum Streptophyta; class Pinopsida; order Pinales; family Pinaceae; genus Larix; species Larix kaempferi. The sequence goes on from BSBM01000247.1 coordinate 2,577,631, forward strand.
AAACCTTTATTATCCCCCCTATCTACTCTCTCTCTCTCTCTCACCCCTTTTCTCCTCTCTCTAACTATCCTAATTATCCCTAAACTCATATCGTCCCACCCCTATTCATACCCCCACTATTATCTCTTTCCCCCAATCTAGTACAAAAGAACCTCATTTTCTCTTTAGTTCCCTAACCTCCTCCTGTCCCTACCCTGTAATCACACCCCTGAATCTCCCTCCATCTCTCTATTTATCTCACTCTCCCTCACTACCCTGCTCGTTCACCTACACCTAACCCCCACCCTTCTCTCTCTCTCCTAACCCCCTAACACACCATCCTCTTATTGGTTCTCTCTCTCTCTCTCTCTCTCTCTCTCTTTCTCTCTATCTCTCTCTCTCTCTCTCACACGCACACACACACACACACAACATCCCTATGCCTCCCCCTACAAACAACCTCACGTCATCTCTCTCTCTCTACCTAAGCCTTACTAACCCCTTCTATCACGTTGTTTCTCCCCTTCTCCACTTACCCCCAATATTCTAACAACTTACTATGTATCTATATCTAGCCCCTTAACACTCCCCTTTTGTATCTACCTCCTACCCCTTAACAACCCCCCTCCCTCTTTACCTCTAACCCCATACCAATCCCCAATGTCTCTCCCTCTCTCTCTCCCTCTCCACCCCTCTCTCTCTCTAACCCAAACTGTCACCCTACATTCTTTCTAATCACCCTACTCCGATCCAAACCCCTAACCCCCCCCCCCCCCCCCCCCCCCGCCCTCTCTCTCTCTCTCTCTCTCTTCATCCCCCCTTTCCCCCCCCAACTCTTACTAACCCCCTCTATCACAAGTCTCTCACTCTGCTACTCCTCCACATACACCTAACCCTCAACCCCCCTATCTCACTCCATGTCTTCTCCATATCCCTTACTAATGTTAAGATTCAATATGCTAAGAGACATAACATCAGACATACATTCTATTTCACAACAATAGCATATACAAGATCACTTAAAGAACAACAAGCACAACATAAACACAAGAGACACAATTTATCCTGGGAAAACCTCATGGGATAGAAAACCCAGCAAAGCTTCTTCAATATGGATGACCAGCAAATACAAAGATGCAATCCCCAAACATGAGCTCCTTCTCCTCGGAAGCATATCTCCCTCTCTCCTATGCGCCAATCACAAGTGAGTGAATGTGTGTTAAATGAGGAACACACCTCCTCTATTTATACACTACTCCGACTTGATTTTTACACTAACTAGGTCGGCCCCAACTTAACCACTCAACATAATGTTGAATAGGCCGACCCCACTGGGGACTTAAACACCCCATACAACTAACTCTGGGCCGACCCCACTAGGGAAGTCTAATAACCCAAGTTAGCACATTTTCTCAGAGGAATAAACATCTCCGGATATACAATAGTGTCTTCACGGAGGAATGAAACATCTCCGAAATAATAAAGTACAAATATAATATTCTTAGAAGTTACAATATCTCAACACTCCCCCTTAACGAGAAGGATATTATAACAACATCTATAGGAGCAAGGAGTCATCAACTACATAATACATGATACATCTATAAAACAATGGATTATTTCTTTAACATAATCAATAACTCAAACAATTACTGGAACATCTTCAAGATATTCAATACTAGAAAAACAACATCTTCAGTACCGAGTCTTCATCTTCTGCAGCACTTGAACAACTATAGTAACATCGTCATATGGATCTCCATATCAACAACATCATCATCTGGATCTTTGATCAACAACATCATCATCTGGATCTTCCGATCAACAACATCATCATCTGGATCTCTCGATCAAAAGCATCATCTGGATCTCCTGATCAATAGCATCATCATCTGGATCTCCTGATCAACAGCATCATTTGGATCTCTCGATCAACAACATCATCTGGATCTGTCGATCAACATCCTCATCGTCTGGATTTATCGATCAACAACATCATCATCTGGATCCTCTCGATCAACAACATCAATATCTGGATCCTCTCGATCAACAACATCAACATCTGGATCCTCTCAATCAACAGCATCAACATCTGGATCTTCTCGATCAACAGCATCATCATAGCAGCATACTCTACAATACACATGATCCAATTACGGGATGATCAATCCCTCTCACTTTACGACATAGGGCCAAGGATGATACAATCATGATCTACTTACGGGATGATCAATCCCTCTCAATTTAAGACACCTCTCATGTCTATGGATGATGCAATCCAGATCTACTTACATGATGATCAATCCTGTTGAATATTGTAACTTCTAAGAATATTATATTTGTATATTATTTATTCCGGAGATGCTCCATACCTCCGATGTGATTATACTATGAATCCGGAGATTTTTATTCCTCCGGATTGGTTGTGGTAACTAGGGTTATTAGACCCACCATGTGGGGGTCGGCCCAGTTAGTTATAATAGGGTATTTAACCTAATGGTTAAATACGAGCCTACATGTACTTGTGTAAAATACATGTCAGTGTAGTGTATAAATAGAGGAGGTATGTTCCTCATTTGACACACTCACTCACTTGTGAAAGATAGCGCACATGTCTGGGAGATTTGCTAAGGAGACAAAGTAGGAGGGAGCACATCTTGTATTTTGGTTGATCATCTTATTGAGGAAAGCTTTGCTGGGTTTTCTAGCCAATGAGGGTTTCCCAGGGTATATTCTGTGTCTATCTTGTGATTATGTTTCTTTCAGTGATCTTGATAGTCTATTTGGTTTAAACTTAACATGGTATCAGAGCTAGACTGAATAGGACATCTTTCACAAGGTAAGAATACCTCTCTCTCTCTCTCCGGTGAAAGTTAGGGTTTCAGCAAAACGTTGGTATTATTGAATTTTGGTTACATGGATGGATAGCCCTCTTCAATACCTTTCTTTTAAGCCCTAGATCGAACTTTTTGGTTGGGTAGAACTCCGGGAAATCAAAACCCTAATTCTACCAAAAGTGTGATAAGTCGGAATTTGTGTTTAGAAAAAAAGTTGGCATTTTTTAATTCTGATTACATGGCTGGATAGCCCTTCTCAAGACCATTCTTTTGAGCCCTAGATCGAACTTTTTGGTTGGGTAGAACTTCGGGAAAGTCAAACCCTAATTCTACCAAAAGTGCGATAAAATTCTGTTCCAGATTCCGGAAAAGTGAAAAGTAACATTTCCAGGTAAGTCTACTCTATCTCTTGGACTCCCCCAAGAGAAGATGGCTCCAGACACTAAGCTTGAAGACAAGCTAGAAGGTATAGAGAATTTTCGGGCATGGAAATACAGAATTGGTCTCATTCTTGAAGAGAATGATCTTGCTCATTATATCAAGGAAGAAGTTGCAAAACCAGAAGGAGATGAAGCCAAAGAAAAGCACAGGAAGGATTTGATTAGGGCAAAGAGAATCATAGCTGATTCTATTAAAGACCACTTGATTCCCCAAGTGGCCTCCAAGAAGACTCCAAAGGAAATGTATGATGCCCTAGGAAGAATGTATGAAGGAAAGAACATCAATAGGAAGATGAATCTAAGGACTCAATTGAAGAGTACCAAGATGCATAAAGGAGAATCCATTCAAGACTACTTCTCAAGGGTTTCACAAATAAAGGAACAACTAGATGCAAGTGGTGATACTCTTGATGAGGATGAACTTGTGATGACTGCTCTCAATGGTCTCACTAGACCTTGGGAATCCTTCATACAAACCATGTGTGCCAGGAAAGAGAGCATGAAGTTTGATATAGTATGGGAGGATTGTGTTCAAGAAGAAGCTAGGGTAGCCAACAGAGAAGCTCTTCTCAAAGAGGATGACCAAGCTTTGGCCACCCATACCAAAAGAAGAAGAATAGGTCATCTTAAGAAAGTTGACCACAAAGGATCTCAACACTTCTCTAGACCTAAAAAGAGAAAAGGACCATTTCCAGTAAGAGATCTTTCCACAGTCAAATGCTACAACTGTGATAAGCTAGGACACATCTCCAGATTTTTTCCTTCACAAAAGAAGAAGTTTGTCCACAAAAGACACCATGCATATATGGCAGAAAATGATAGTGAAGAAGAAGAAGAGGAAGAAGATGAAGAAGAAGAAGAGGTAGAGGTAAGGCATAAAAGGAAAAGATATAAGGTGAAGAAAGAAGATCCAGAAGAATATGTTCTATTCTCTGCACTCTCTGGATCTGTATCTCCTGGAGGAGATACATGGCTCATTGACAGTGGTGTTTCTGAGCACATGACAGGTCAAAGGAAGACCTTCTCAAATCTTGAAGAAAAGTCTTCTACACAAAAGGTATCTCTAGGAGATGACTACCAATATCCCATAAAAGGAATTGGTGAAGCTAGCTATAAGCTAGATTCAGGAACACCCTTGAAGATGAAAGACATCTTATATGTACCAGGTTTAAAGAAGAACCTTCTCTCTATCTCAGCACTAGATAAGAAAGGTTTTAGAGTAGCTTTCATAGATGGACAAGTACTCATGTGGTCCAAAGGAAAGACAATTAAAGATGCAATTGTTATTGGTGAAGAAGAAGGAGGTCTCTATAAGCTCAAGGGCCATCCAGAAGCTTCCCTTGCTCATGAGATCTCTAGCCCCAGTGAGATATGGCATAGAAGATTAGCTCACATCAACTATAAAGCCTTACCCTATGTAAGCAAGGTAGTAATAGGATTACCAGATTTGAAAGCTGATCATGATGGACCATGTAAAGGGTGTAAGAAAGAAAAAAATATCAAGAACCCCTTTCCAAAGAGTGAAACAAAGACTAAGAACATTTTAGAGCTAATACACTCAGATGTATGTGGACCAATGCCCACCACTTCTCTAAGTGGGTTTGAATACTATCTTTCATTCATTGATGACCCTTCAAGGAAAACTTGGATATACTTCCTGAAAGGTAAGAATGAAGTATTTGGAAAATTCAAAGAGTTCAAGGCTCTAATAGAAAATCTATCAGATAAGAGAATCAAAATTCTCAGAACAGATAATGGCGGAGAATTTACCTCAAAGAAATTTGAGGACTTTTGTAAAGAAGTTGGAATTAAAAGGGAACTAACTACTCCATACAATCCCCAACAAAATGGGGTGGCTGAAAGGAAAAATAGAACAATCATGGAAGCTGTAAAGACCATGATACATGACCAAGATCTTCCCATGTATCTATGGGCTGAAGCAGCCAAGACAGCAGTATATGTGCAAAATAGATTATCTCATAGTGCTCTTGATTTCAAAACTCCAGAAGAAGTGTTTACAGGTAAGAAGCCTAAGGTAAGTCATCTTAAAATATTTGGGTGTCCTGTGTACATCCACATTCCAAAAGAAAAGAGAACCAAGTTGGACCCTTCTGGTAAGAAGGGGATTTTTGTTGGTTATTGTGAATCATCCAAAGCCTTCAGAATCTACATTCCAGGCTTTCATCACATAGAAATAAGTAGAGATGTAACGTTTGATGAAGACGCAGCTCTCAAGAAATCCACGAAGTGCCAACTTGAAGAAATCTATGAAGAAGATACTTCTCCCAGAATCACAGAGGCTGTGCCCATTCCTGAAGATGATTCTCCAGAGGATCATGATACGTTGGAACCACAAGAGCCTCCTATTTCAGACTTATCTAAGAAAAGAAGGCCAGCATGGGCTAGAGATATTATTCAAGGGGCTGAAAGATATGGAGCTCCTGAAGGCTCCACTAGAGAAAGAAAGAAACCAAATCTAGTGTCCAACTACATCACTTTAATGTGTGATCTTGTGGATCAACTACCTACCAGCTATGAAGAGGCAGCTCAGAAGAAAGAATGGGTAGAAGCAATGACAGAAGAATATCAGTCAATAATCAAAAATGATGTTTGGGATATAGTCCCCAAACCAAAAGATAAAAGTGTGGTTTCTTCCAAATGGATCTTCAAGATAAAACATGCTGCAGATGGTAGGAGTGAAAAATACAAGGCAAGATTTGTAGCCAGAGGATTCTCTCAGAAGGAGGGAATTGACTATGAAGAAACATTTGCACCAGTTGCTAGGTATACTTCAATTAGAACTATCATGGCACTTGCATCCATGATGAAGTGGAAATTACACCAAATGGATGTTAAGACAGAGTTTTCTAAATGGTGTAATTGAGGAAGAAGTATACATAGAGCAACCACAAGGGTTTGAGGTTAATGACGGAAGGACTCATGTATGCAAACTGAAAAAGGCATTATATGGGTTGAAACAAGCTCCCAGGGCTTGGTACGGAAGGATTGACAATTTCTTAACTAGAATGGGCTTTACCAAAAGTAAAGCTGACCCCAATATTTATCTCAAGGTGATGGATGATGAACCAGTTATATTGTTGTTATATGTAGATGATCTATTTCTAACTGGAAATGAGAAACAAATTATTGAAAGCAAGAAGAAGCTTTCTTCAGAATTCGAGATGAAAGATCTCGGATTAATGCACTACTTCTTAGGCTTAGAAGTATGGCAAGAACCAAAAGGAATCTTTCTAAATCAAGGTAAGTATACTGTGGAGATTCTCAAAAGATTTGATATGTTGGAGTGTAAAGCCATGGCCACTCCCATGGACTCCAACTTGAAGTTGTTAGTTAATGATTCATCAGAATTAGTGGACATAACCTTATACAGACAAATCATTGGATCATTGATGTACTTAACTAATACTAGGCCTGATATATGCTTTGCTGTAAATACCCTAAGTCAGTATCTAGTAGAACCTAGAAAGGTCCACTTAATAGCTGCAAAGCATGTAATGAGGTACCTAAAAGGTACATTAGATTTTGGCCTATATTATCTCGGAGGTCATGAACTCAGGTTACATGGTTACTCAGATTCTGACTGGGTAGGTAGTGTCTCAGACAGAAAAAGTACTTCAGGTGGATGTTATGGTCTTGGATCTGCCATGATTTCCTGGTTCAGCAAGAACCAATCTAGTGTGGCTCTCAGTACTGCTGAAGCAGAATATATAGCTACCTGCTCTGCCAGCTGTGAAGTAGTATGGCTTCGGAAACTTTTATCTGGAGTGTTTGACTTAGAAATGGATCCCAATGTGATTATGTGTGATAATCAAAGCTGCATCAAGATGACTGAAAATCCTGTGTTTGACGATAAGTCAAAACACATAGAGATCCGATACTTTTATATACGAGATATGGTGCAGAGAGGAGCTATCAAGCTCGAGTATATAAGCACTGAGGATCAAATTGCTGATATCTTGACCAAACCTCTGTCTCAAGTAAAGTTTGAACACTTCCAAGACAAGCTTGGTGTAGTTCAAAAGGGACCCTCCTCGAAAGGGGGAGTAGCATAGTATCTAATAACTAGTCAGTCTCATCAATGATGAGGATACCTTTTTACTGCACTTAGTTACTTAGAATTATTTAGACTTAGGACTCTTATATTTTTTTTGATGATGATGATGATACATGTTTTGATATACATGTTTGATGATGATGATACATGTTTTGATATACATGTTTGATGATGATGATGATACATGTTTTGATATACATGTTTGATGATGATGATACATGTTTTGATATACATGCTTGATGATGATGATGATACATGTTTTGATATACATGCTTGATGATGATGATGATACATGTTTTGATATACATGCTTGATGATGATGATGATACATGTTTTGATATACATGCATGATGATGATGATGATACATGTTTTGATATACATGCTTGATGATGATGATGATACATGTTTTGATATACATGCTTGATGATGATGATGATACATGTCTTGATATACATGCTTGATGATGATGATGATACATGTCTTGATATACATGTTTGATGATGATGATGATACATGTCTTGATATACATGTTTGATGATGATGATACATGTTTTGGTTATACATGTTTTGATGATGAGAATACATGTTTTGTTATACATGTTGTGATGGGATTGGATCATCCCTGGACTTCAGTCCTAAAGTTGAGCCGTAGACATGAGGTATCCGATAACTGAATGATAGGACTGGATCATCCCTGGACCTCGGTTCAAAAGGTACACAATAGGAATGGATCATCCCTGGACTTTGGTTCAAAAGGTACAAGATAGGACTAGATCATCCCTAGACCTCGGTTCAAAAGGTACACGATAGGACTGGATCGTCCCTGGACTTCAGTTCAAAAGGTACACGATAGGACTGGATCATCCCTGGACTTCGGTTCAAAAGGCACATGATAGGACTGGATCGTCCCTGGACCTCGGTTCAAAATGTACGTGACAAATCCTAGAATTGCTCTAGGTTACATCCAGCATGAAACAGGGTTGGCTCTGTAGATGTGTTACATCCAGCATGAAATAGGGCTGGCTCTGTAGATGTGATACATCCAGCATGAAACAAAGCTGGCTCTGTAGATGTGATACATCCAGCATGAAACAGGGCTGGCTCTGTAGATGTGATACATCCAGCATGAAACAGGGATGGCTCTGTAGATGTGATACATCCAGCATGAAATAGGGCTGGCTTTGTAGACGTGACACATCCAGTATGAAAGAGGACTGGCTCTATGGCAGTAAATCCTAGATCTTATCTAGGTCACATCCAGTATGAAAAAGGACTGGCACTGTGGTTGGGATTAGATCGTCCCTAGACATGAGACTTGTCTTAAAGAGATAAGGATTGATCATCCTGGAACTTGATCTGGATTGTATCATCCATGGACCTATGTCTTAAAGAGAGCAGGATTGATCATCCTATAATATGATCGTGTGATGACGATGCTGATCGTGTGATGACGATGCTGATGATCGATGCTGATGATCATGTGATGATGATGCTGATCATGTGATGTCAATGATGATGATCGTGTGATGACGATGTTGATCATGTGATGGCGATGCTAATGATCATGTGATGACGATGTTGATGACCGTGTGATGACGATGCTGATCGTGTGATGACGATGCTGATGATCGAGTGATGTCGATGTTCTAGTAACTAGTTGAGTTACTGATGATGATGAACTGAAGAAAGCTTCCGATGATATATAGATGTATCATGTATGATGTATGACTCGTTGCTCCTTCAGATGCTGTTATAATATCCTTCTCGTTAAGGGGGAGTGTTGAATATTGTAACTTCTAAGAATATTATATTTGTATATTATTTATTCTGAAGATGTTCCATACCTCCGATGTGATTATACTATGAATCCGGAGATGTTTATTCCTCCGGATTGGTTGTGGTAACTAGGGTTATTAGACCCACCATGTGGGGGTCGTCCCAGTCAGTTATAATAGGGTATTTAACCTAATGGTTAAATACGAGCCTACATGTACTTGTGTAAAATACATGTCAGTGTAGTGTATAAATAGAGGAGGTATGTTCCTCATTTGACACACTCATTCACTTGTGAAAGATAGCGCACTTGTCTGGGAGATTTGCTAAGGAGACAAAGTAGGAGGGAGCACATCTTGTATTTTGGTTGATCATCGTATTGAGGAAAGCTTTGCTGGGTTTTCTACCCCATGAGGGTTTCCCAGGGTATATTCTGTGTCTATCTTGTGATTATGTTTCTTTCAGTGATCTTGATAGTCTATTTGGTTTAAACTTAACAAATACTTATCAATTTAAGACATCTCCCATGTCTATGGATGATGCAATCTAGATGTACTTACAAGATGATCAATCCTTATCACTTTAAGACATCTCTCATGTCTATGGATGATGCAATCCATATATACTTACAGGATGATCAATCCTTATCACTTTAAGACATCTCTCATGTCTATGGACGATGCAATCTAGTCACGTACATTTTGAACCAACTTGTTAAAGGACGATGCAATCCTATCACGTACATTTTGAACCAATGTTCATGGATGATTAAATCCTATCATGTTTACTAAAGACCACTTCTCGGAGACATATGTCTACAGATCAATTCAGGGATGGAATTCCGGGGATGATAGAATCCATCTCGTCCACTAGGGACCACTTATCAACATTATCATTGATATCATCGACCTCATCATCAGGACAGGTAACCTCATCATCGATACATGTATCCTTGTCATCGATTCAAGTATCCACATCATCAATACAAGTATCCTCATCACCGATACAGTATCCTCATCATTGATACAGTATCCTCATCGATACTAGTATCCAAATATAATCATCGACCATATCACTCCCCTTTCGAGGAGGGTCCTTCTGAATGACACCAAGATTTTCTCGGAAATACTCAAACTTTACTCAAGACAGAGGTTTGCTCAATATATCAGCAACTTGTTCATCAATGATCACATACTCGAGCTTGATAGCTCCTTTCTGCACCATATCCCATATATAAAAATATCAGATCTCTATGTGCTTTAACTTATCATGGAACACTGGATTCTCTGTCATCTTGATACAACTATGGTTGTCACACAGGATCGCAGTGGGGTCCATCTCTAAGTCAAACAATCCTGATAACAACTTCCGAAGCCATATCGCTTCACAACTAGCAGAGCAAGCAACTATATATTCCGCTTCAGCTGTCCTGAGAGCCACACTAGACTGCTTCCTACTAAACCACGAGATCATGGCACATCCCAAACAATAAAACTGCTCGATGTGCTCTTCCTGTCTGATACACTTCCTTCCCAATCAACATCGGTGCAGCCATACAATCTGAAATCATGATTTCCAAGATAACATAGACCAAATTCTATCTTACCCTTTAGGTACCTGATCACATGCTTTGAAGCTATCAGGTGAACATGCCTAGGTTCCACTAGATACTGACTCAAGGTGTTAACAACAAGCCATATATCTTGCATGGTATTTGTCAGATACATCAATGACCAAATAATATGTCTGTACATAGTCACATCCACTAACTCTGATGAGTCATCATCTAACAACTTCAAGTTGGAATCCATGGGAGTGGCCATGGCTTTCCATTCCAACATATCAAATCTTCTCAAGATTTCCACTGCATACTTTCCTTAGGTGAGAAAGATTCCTTCTGGGCCTTTCCATACTTCCAAACCTACAAAATAATGCATCAATCTGAGATCTTTCATCTCAAATTTTGTACCCATGTTCTTCCTAGTTTCCATGATCGGTTTCTCATTCCCTGTCAGAAAGACACCATCCACATACAATAAGAGTATAACACGTTCATCATCCATAACCTTAAGGTAAAGGTTAGGATCGGCTTTACTTTTGGTAAATCCCAAGTTTGTCAAGAAGCTATCAATTATGTGACTGAACATCATTCAGACTCCGCATTGAGTGATCTTCTGCATATCTATCCATGCCATCTCTCGTCAAATGGGTCTACTAATATGAACCTCAAGATCATTCGAAATTATTGCATCCATCTAAGAGAAGAATTTCATTTGTATATAGACACCATCTTCAACCTTGTAGCAAAGGTTGAAATCCGCATCACCCATGGTGATCATTAAGCTCATCAAATGACTATCGATCCTGGGTACCTGTGTAGAGCTCTCTTCAATTGAATCCTGGGATTTTTCTCGATTCATACTTCTTCTTCAATTACACCATTAGTATAATGGTCTTATTTAGCCAATTGGAGCAAACATCCCATCATGATCCTCTTCCTCTTTCTAAGAGAATCTTCTAGCCACGATCCTTCTATAGTATGTTTTATTTGTAAATCTTCTTGTTGAACAGCCATCACTTGTTCAGTGTTCATCATTCTTCATGATATTTCCTACAAATCAAATTTAATTACATGATTAGTAATACTTCATAATCATCAAACCATTTTGACATTTCAATGATAACCTATTATGCATACTGATAATATTCACATAGTCATGCAACTATCTTGACCAATACTTTGGCACAACACTTTTCCATATCATGTATGCATATAGTGGTTATCTAGATGCCTTCCATATCTACCAGAACATACTATCGAGAGGGTGCATAGCTCTCAGCATGTCATCAAAGAGGTGTCATTCTAGACAAGAAACAACGGAATATTTGTCCAACTTACCCATCATATGCATATTAGTAGTATACTGTTCAATGCTATATGAATGCTCACACTATGCATGATATATTATAGGAATACAAATATGCATGCAACTATTATTAACTATTCAGACATTCAAATATCAACTCAAATACTTATCTTTTATGTTGTGTGGTTGCCTCCCACTTGATCTATATTTTATGATAGCATCCTTATATGCCTTTGAACTTCTATCCATTCTGTACCACTATGTATGCTTAAGTGTGTACTAGTGTCATCCTCATGATCTCATACATAATTATACATTCATTAGCATAATCTCAATACTATCAAAACATTATGTATGGTCATGATCATTTCATACACATGTATACTTACCTAAGATACTAACACAAAGTAGGATTCTATCTTGATATAGGAAAACATACCTGTATTATTATACCCAAACAATATCTTCTTTGTTCTCTTCAATGATTTAGAGACCTTGTTCTAGAACCTGCATATCTCATGAGTTAAGCATAGTAGAACAAAGTCATACATACCTCGTAAGTAGAGCTTCTATGTGATCAAAGACTATGGATGAGTCTTTGTCTTCATGTCATCATGGTCATAGAACTCGATTTGTCTTTCTTGATGTACCTTTCATGTTGGCAGACAACATCATCCTCATACAACACCATAGGTTTATTAGTACAATCATAAGTGTCATAACCCTAATCAATGGATGTCTTCTATGTATTCATTATCAAACAATCATAATTGTACTAACCTCAATAACATGAAGACAAACATATTATGAACTTAATCAAGAATCAGATTTCAAAACATACCTGTGCCTTCTCAAATCATACCTGATGAGTAGTCTTCTCTATAGGCGTAAAACCCTAACCATCCAAGGTATATTACTTGTAAAACATATTCTATATGTTCATGGTGCTAGGGTGATGAAATATCAGTGCCATTTAAACCTTCTTCATTGCTTCCCTATGAGTCTCCCAACTTTGCTAGGGTTTCTTCTTACTTGGAAACCCTAATCTTTAATCTCCTTCCTCCCACAACATTTTGATGGAGGATCAATATATATGATGAATGGATTCCAAATCCATTATCAAATCTTCCAATTTTGTATCAGGTGTCTCCAACATGGTATCAGGTCCTTCTAGACCTAAAAACTTAAAACCCTAAGTGAGAGCTTCTTTCTCCTTTTCTTAGATTTCCTTCGATGAGCCATTTCATATGTGCTGTATTGTTTCTGGTGTATCTCTGAAATTTTGGATTTGCAGGGTCTAAAACTTGAGCCTGTGGTATCCTGACCTGTCATCTTTCCAACTCCATAGGTATGAATTTTAATGGATTCTCTGAGAGAGAGTTATGCCAAGTGTTGCAACATGACTTGTTTATGGGATGAAAAATCATAGCGAACTTGTACGGAGGGCCACATGTCACTGTTTCAACTTCGGCCTCTGAAAAGAAGACTTGTGAAACTACAGTCTGTTCCCTTACTACAACTTTTACAGCATTTCATTTGGAGCTTCCTATCCCAAGATATGACATTTTTCCCTATGTCACCTATTTAGGACTGCATTCTGGAAGAGACAGAAACCCTAACTTGTACGGATCATAAATCACAAAGTACAACAAAACTGAGGCTGAGATTCAGACACAAGGTACAATGGGATGCTATATTTGACTTATACAAGTTTCAGATCTTGAACCTTCATCAAAATGGATTTATAGAAAAAGTGCCACGATGACTAGGTTTTTCTATTCAAAACCCTAACTTTCAAATTGTCCCAAGTGAGACAAGTGTCGTAAGTGAGATACATTGCCTTCCTTCAGGCTAGATCTGATACCATGTTAAGATTCAATATGATAAGAGAGATAACATCAGATTTATGTTCCATTTCACAACAATAGCATGTACAGGATCACTGAAAGAACAAGAAGCACAGCATAAACACAAGAGACACAATTTATCTTGGGAAACCCTCATGGGGTAGAAAACCCATCAAATCTTACTCAATATAGATGACCAACAAATACAAATATGTAATCCCCAAACATGAGCTCCTTCTCCTCCATAGCATATCTCTCTCTCTCTTGTGGACCAATCACAAGTGAGTGAATGTGTTTTAAATGAGGAACACACCTCTGATATTTATACACTACACTGACTTGACTTTTACACTAACTAGGTCGGACCCAACTTAACCACTCAACATAATGTTGATTGGGCCAACCCCACTGGGGACTTACACACCCCATACAACTAACTATGTGCTGACCCCACTAGGGAAGTCTAATAACCCAAGTTACCACATTCTCTCGGAGGAATAAACATCCCCAGATATAAAATAGACTCTTCACAGAGGAATGAAACATCTTCGGAATAATAAAATACAAATATAATATTCTTAGAAGTTACAATATCTCAACAACTAACCCCAAACTCTAACCCCTTAACACCCCCCCTCTCTCTCTACCTGTAACTGCTTACCACCCCCTAATGTCTGTCTTTCTACCTCTCCCTCTATCTAACACAAACGTGCACACTCATCACCTATACCACCCTTTCACTCTGATCACCCAAAGTTCCTCCCCAAACACATAAACCCCCCCTCTCTCTCTAACCCTTACTAACCGCTAAGCTTTAACCCCTTAACAATCCCCCTCTCTCTACCTCTAACTGCTCATCAGTCCCAAATATCTCTCTCTCTCAACTATACACTCATGCGCCTCACCTATACCCCCTTTCTCTCTAATCACCCTAAGTTCCTCCCCAAACCCCAAACCCCCCCCTCTCTCTCTATTTATCTCTCTCTCCCCTCTTACCATAAATCATACGAACACCCTCTCTCAATCTCTCCCACTCCCCTAATCCTCCACCTAAAGCTAACCTCGACCCCCCCTCTCTCTCTCATACTCTCCCTAACCCTTACTAACCATTTCTCTCACTTTTTTTCTCCTATGCTCCACTTACCCCCAATATCCTAACACCCCCCTCTGTCTTTACCTCTAACCCCTTACCATACCCCAATCTATCTCTCTAAATCTTACTAACCCCCTTTCTCACTCTCTCTCACTCCCCTACTCATCCACCTACACCTAACCCCACCCCCTATCTCTTCCCCAGTCCTCTCTCTCTCTCTCTTATACACACACACACACACATCCCTATGTATCTGTCTATACCACTAACACCCCTCTTCTCTGTCTCTCTCCCCTCCTCTCCCTAACCCTTACCAATCCCATCTCTAACTCTCTTTCTCCCCTGCTCCACTTACCCCCAATATACTAATACCCCCATATGTCTCTACCTCTAACCCTTTAACACACCCCTATCATTCTACCTATAATCACTTAGTAGCCCCCAATTCCTTTTTATGTTATCATCAGCAAACTAGACAATATAGTTGTAATGTTAAATATTGTGTATGTGTTTTAGTGAACAAGAATGCATGGGCATTATGGTTACATACACTCCTAACCCTAAAGCCACCTAATGCACCCTCTCTACAACTCCCAAATAACCCCACATTAATCTAACACCCCCCCAAACCCACTAATATCCCCTACTCCTACTTCCCCTAACAACCCCCATCTTACTCCACCTCCAACTCCTCCTATTAGAAAAACAGGATCGCAGAGCAATAACAATAAACAGAAATGCAAATATAATCACACATACACATTACAAGAGAGACACAGATATATCGTGGTTCACCCAACTTGGGATACGTCCACACTTAATTTGCCAGTCCTTATTATTATTACATTCCAGCAAGGTGAAGGGATACAACCTGCAGCACAACCGCTGCACTTCTTTTTCTCTATTTCACAGTCTCTCTCCTGATCTCAGAGATCTTTACAATGCATAAAACCTAATACATCATCATACCTAGCTGTATTACAATGCGTTTATTTTATAAGGGAAATACAATGGGAAAATACCACGGGATACCCAAAACCATGGGCCCGCAAAACAGCTGGGGAAAACAACCCCTAGAACCCCATGGGGGGGCGATGCTCCCCCACACCCCTCTGCTGGGGAGACTGTACAGTCCACCTACATATCATATAAAATTGGGGTACAAACATGGCTGATACAATATCATCTATGAGACTAGAAGATCTGGCTCCACAACCAACACCTCCCTCCTCTTCCTTCCTACACCTACCCATGTCTCTCCTCCACATACCCACAACTCCTAATACTCCCTAAATATCCCTCCAATCCCCTAACAACCCCATGATATCTCTCTCTCACCCCCCCACTCCTATCCCTAGCTCTAATACCCCCTCCTCCTCCTCCTCCTCCTCCTCCTCTCTCTCTCTCTCCCCTGTTCCCCCTAACATTCACTAAACCCCTATCCTCCTCCTCCTACTCACACTCTCTTTATCCCATGCTCCACTTACCCCCAATAAAATAACACCCCCCTTTGTTTGTACCTATAACCCCTTAACACCCCACCCTCTCTCTACTTATTATTGATGTATTTGTAACTTCAGAATGTATTTCACTTGTATATTTTATATTGTATTTGTATTTTATTATTGTACCTCTGATGGAGATGTTTATTCCTCCGATCGGAGAAGTCATTATTGTACTTGGGTCATGTAAAGGTATTGAGGTCCATCCTCCCATGTATGACGGGGAATTAGACCCTAGAGTTGTGTCTCTCATGGGTTATTAGACTCCCCTAGTGGGGTCGGCCTAGTGTTAAGTTATAATGGGTTATTAGACTCTCCTAGGTGAGGTCAGCCCAGTTAGGGTAAAAGGAAAGTGGAAGACAACTATAAATAGAGAGGAGCACCTCTCTATTTATTCATTCATTCACTCACTCATTCTCTCAAGTGAGTAGTGCACAAGTGGAGGAGGAGAAGCTGCTAGGAGACTATCTCTTGTTTTGGGGATTTGTATCATTGCTCATTCTATCTCTGAGGAAGTTGTGGGGTTTTCTCCTTTATGGTTTCCCTAGTGAAATGCTTTGTGTCTATTGTCTCTTGTGATTGATTGATATGTTGTACATGTTGTTCTCTCAAATAAGATCCTAGATCATATTGAATTAATGTTGAAAACCTAACATGGTATCAGAGCTTACCTGAGAAGAAGACATTGTGCAGCTGTAGAAGCTAGGACTTCTTAATGTTTGGGTTTCTCTCCACAGATCTTCAGCAAAAGGAGGCTAGGCTAAAGAAGGGCTTTGCATAGGAAAACCTAGTTATCATGGAACTTTTGATATAAATCCATTTTTGCGAAGGTTCAGGATCTGAAATTTTGACAGGCCGAAGATAACATGTTCATGTACCTTGTGTCCAAATTTCAACATCTAATTTGTTGTACTTTGTGATTTATGATCTGTGCAAGTTAGGGTTTCTGCCTCTTCCAGAATGCAGTCCTAAACAGGTGACCTAGGGGAAAAGGTCACATATCGGGCTAGGAAGCTCCAAATGAAATTCTATAAAAAGTGTCAGTAAGGTCATTGGTTGTAGTTTCACAAGTCCATGTTTTAGAGGCCCAAGTTAAAATAGTGACACGTGGAACTCCGTACAAGTTATCTATACTGTTTCATCCCATAAATAGGTCACATTGCGACACTTGGAATATCTCTCTCATAGAGAATCCAATAAAGCTCAAACTTGTGTGGTTGGAAAGATAACAAGACAGTCCATACCATAGGCCTAAGTTTTAGACCCTGTGGATCCAAAATTTCAGAGATGCACCAGAAACAATAAGGTACATATTTACGTAAAAACATAATTGGATTCTGAGCACTTTCATTTTTCTCTTGTCACTACTGCGGGAAATTAGGGGTTTTAACATAAGTGGAATTTTGGAGTGCTCTCAGCATAGGATTAATCTCCTCAGCAAAATCTAAAGTTAGAGACCAAGATCTATTTGTTTGGTTGGGTGAATCTCCGGGAAATTTAAACCCTAATTTTACTTTTGGACAAGAAAATCCAGAAATCCAAAAAACCAAAATTTGACAGAAGTTACAGATCCAAAATTCGTAGTTCATTTTTGGAGGGTCAATTTTTGGAGTTTTAAAAATATGAGCACACCATCTTGCTCACCTCAGTCAATTGCATCTCCCTATCTAGACAGAAGTTTGAAATTCCAAGTTTGTATTTTTAGGGTTTCTCCATCAAACCCTAGCCAACTCTAGATCCAATTTCAGCAAATCAAAGTGGTAAGACCTAAAACTTTTCTATTTCCATTTGAAGTACTCTTTAAAGATGTCTCACCACACCAAGCTTGAGGATAAGCTTGAAGGGGATAATAACTTCTGAGCATGGAAGTATAGGATTGGGTTAATCCTAGAAGAGAATGAATTGGACACCTACATAAGTGAAGAGGTTCTAGTTCCAGAGGGAGATGAGGCTAAGGCCTTACATAAATAGAACTTGGTCAAGGCCAAGAGAATCATTGCAGATTCTATCAAAGACCATCTCATACCTCATGCGTCTTCTCTAAAGACACCCAAGGAGATGTTTGATTCCTTGACCAAGCTATTTGAATGAAAGAATATAAATCGAAAGATGACATTGCGGAACCAATTGAAGAATGTAAAGATTCAAAATGCAGAGACGATGCAGTCCTACTTTACAAGGGTCTCTCAGATAAAAGAAAAACTTGAAGCTATGGGAGAAGATATAGAGAATGGTGAAATTGCGATAACCACCTTGAATGGTCTTCCTAGGTCATGGGATTCCTTCATTCAAGGAATTTGTGCTAGGAATAAGCTCATCACATTTAGTAGGCTGCAGGAGAAATGCTCACAAGAAGAAGCTCGAATTGTAGCTCGAGAAGAAAAGGTGGATAATGAAGACCAGGTTCTCACAGCACACACCAGGAACAATAACCACAAGAGGGAGCATTCTCATCACAAGAAGGGTAAACACCGGCACCAGAATCAGAGGGAGAAATTTGGAGGATCCATGAGAGATCTTTCTCACATTCGATGTTATACTTGTGATGAGAAGGGACATTATTCCAAAGATTGTCACAGGAACAAAAGAAACTCCCATAAGAAGAACAACAACAAGAGAATACATCATGCTCACACTACAGAGGATGATGAACCTGCAATGAAGAGAACCAGGGAAGATTCTTCAAGTGATGAAGAATATGTATTGTAATGAAGATAACCAGCTACATGGGTTCCACCTCATAAGGTGAAGCTAAAGATGACTTTCAGTTTTACATTAAAGTAGTAGAAGAAGCTACTGCAGAGTTGGACTCTAGAAGACAAATAATCCATGGAATAACCTCTCATCCATTTTTAGCATTGGTTAATGTGCACACTATCAGAGACTCCAGTAGTTCCTACAAGGAAGCAAAGATTGAGAGGGAGTCCACCCAACAACCAAACAAATATAAGTATTTGAATTTTCATTTCTTGTATATATGATTACTTAAATGATGTTGTTCAGTCATATACATACTTATGTTCCTAGATTTACGATGTATATTATGCATTTTAGAAAAGTTGCATTAATGAACAAGATACTACTAATATGCAAGTAATGGGTAAGTGGCCTATGGTACTATACAACATCCCATTGCTACTTATCTAGATTGAAAACTCTTTGTTGACATGTTGGGAGTAGTGCACACTCTTAACAATGTTTTGGTAGAGATGGAAGGCATCTAGAATTATAGGATATGGATAAATGTTGTATTGAAGCATTGGCTAAGATAATTGCATGACTATATGACCTATGTCTTAATGCATAAGAAGTTGTTCTGAAAACTATGAGATGTTTCTAATCATGCAATTGAATTGACTTGTAGTAAAGATTGTTTACAATCACCTACAAAAGAAGGACACCGACATTTGTTCTAGCGATGAAGTTCAAGAAAACTACCTATTGAAGATATTGAAGAATTTGAAGTTCCCAGGATCAAGGATGTAGTAATCGAAGGATGCCATGATCGAGGAGTACCAGTTGATCACGAAGAATGATGTCTGGGATGTGGCTCCGAGACCAGTAGGGAAGTCTTTTGTGACTTCCAAATGTATCTGCAAGATCAAGCATGCTGCAGGTTGTAGCATAGAGAAATACAAGGCAAGATTTGTGGCACATGGCTTATGCGAGAAAGAAGGGATAGACTATGAGGAGACATTTGCACTTGTATCCAGATACACTTCCATCATATCAGTACTTGCTCTAGCTACAGTAATGAAATGGAAGATACACCAAATAGATGTCAAGACAACATTCTTGAATGGTGTAGTGGAAGAGGAAGTGTATGTGGAGCAACCACTCGGGTTTGAGACACATGACAGGGATACTCATGTGTGCAAACTTAAGAAAGACTTGTACGGTTTGAAACAGGAACCCAACACATGGTACGAGAGGATAGATAGCTTCCTGACTAGTTTGCGCTTTACCAAAAGTAAAGCGGATTCCAACCTTTACTACAAGGTTGAGGAAGGAAATCAATTGATACTTTTATTGTATGTGGATGACCTGTTTGTGATAGGTGAGGATGGATTGATTGCTAATACGAAGAGGAAGCTTGTTTCCAAGTTTGATATGAAAGACTTGGGTATGATGCACTATTTTCTAGGTATGGAGGTGTGGCAGAGTGCGAACGGAATCTTCCTTGGAAAAGGGAAGTATGCAGTAGAGATCTTGAAGCAGTTCGGGATGATGGACTGTAAATCCATGGACACACCTTTGGAATCGAACCTGAAGCTATTGAGTGATGCTTCATCAAAGTCGGTTGATGCCACGATGTATCGTCAGATGATTGGGTCCTTGATGTACCTGACGAATACAAGATCAGATATTTGCTTTGCTGTGAACACATTAGGCCAGTTCCTAACATAGCCTAGACATGTTCACTTCATTACTGCAAAGCATATTCTGAGGTACCGGAAAGGTACAGTTGATTATGGGCTCAAGTATGATGCATATCAGAAGATTAACCTGGAGGGTTATGTTGATTCGGATTGGGAAGGCAGTGCCATTGATAGGAAGAGAACTTCGGGGTGCTGCTTGAGTATGGGATCAGGTGTGATCTCTTGGTTTAGCAAGAAGCAGTCCTACGTGGCACTGAGTACAACTGAAGCAGAGTATGTTGCAGGTTGTTCGGCTAGTTGTGAGGCAGTATGGTTAAGGGAAGCTATTGTCTGATTTGTTTGATCTCCAGTTGGATGCTACTTGTATATATTGCAACAACCAGAGTTGTGTGAAGTTTTCTGAGAACCTAGTGTTACATGACAAGTCAAAGCACATTTAGATCAAGTACCACTATATCAGGGATATGATGCAGAGAGCAGAAGAGAAGCTTCGGTATGTTGCGACAAATGAGCAGATAGCCAATGTATTGACCAAGCTGTTGGCCATAGTGAAGTTTGAGTACTTCAGAGAGAATATTGGTGTACTTCAGATCAAGGTTCCTTCCAAAGGGAAGTGATGAGTCCAGAAGACATAGATGCACATGGGCCATTTTGACATGGTTGAGGTGTTTCTTCCTTATATTTTGGATTAAACCAATATGGGCGTTTCTTAATAGGCTTCACATCAAGATTTAGCAGGATCTTCATTTCTCCCATATCACGAGAAATACCATTCATTTCTAAAAAATTTGTAGGAAACAAATATTGATATTCATGGAATAGGTCAGTGAGCTTAGTAACCTATAGTCTCATCGTCCCAGTAATCCCCAATATTAGCAAACTTAGGATTTTCACTTGATCCAATGTTTACCATCTTTGTCTTCAAGGGATTCAAGAATTTATTAGACATGATATCAGGGCCATCTAGATCTTAGATTCCTTTTTTTTCTAGGATAGTCATATCCCTCGTATCATCATCTTGGTCAATAATAATATTGTAGCATTTCGTTTCTTTCTTGAGTGTCACAGTCCACTGCGGAAGATTAGATAGATGCACTGATATTTATTCGTAAATTTTGGCCTTAATTATCTTTAAAGTTACATCTATTGTCAAGTTCTCATCTTCATAATTGAATGTATTCCTTAAATTTATGGCCATGGTATCCCAACCTGTTGTACCTTGGCGTAGTTCCAAATCTATATACTAGTTTCATTCTATTGTATCCAATGTATGAATGAACATATGGACCCACTCTTGTTTCAGTACATGTTCTGATTCTCTTGTACATAGTGCCAAATTATCTACATGACTATTTAACCCATTATAAGTTTCTTGCTTGTATTATATCCCTTCTGCAAATCTAACTTCTAGTAGCCTTTTTTACTGCGACCAACCATATATATTTTCCTTATGGGTATCCCACTATCTTTTCGGTGTAGATTTCTATGTGACATCTAAACCTCATATTCTTTGTTGTTTAGGTACTTTTACTTCAAAGTCAGAAATGAAAACATCTAAATGAGGAGACCCCTCATAAGTAGGTAGATCAAATACCTCTCTACAAATCCAGTGAAGTGATCTAGTAATGTGAGCACACCTTCTTATGGATACTTCATGTAGTCTAGTTTTCCAATTCTCTAGTGCTTCACCTGAGTCTATGAAACACGAGCTAACACATCGACAACTTAGGGTACCATCTACTGTTGTATTAACATAATTGTCAATTCTTGAAGTGACCTTATATATATTATCTAGGTCTTCAATAGTATATTCCTATTAGAAAGGCTCGACATACTTTGGACCCTCCAAAGGATACAATGGTGCAACAAATCTGATATCCCCTCCTTTAAATGCCATCAACCTTTTCTTCATATTTATGACTCTCTGTTTCTTAATGGCCCAGTCAATACCAAGCAATGTTGGGTAGGGGTTAGTGTGATTTATGATTCCTATAACTTCAAAATCATCATAGCTTCACAACCAATCTATGCCAACAGGAACACCCATTATTCTCCCAAAAGGTATAACTCTTTGTTTATTAGCTACTTTTAACTAGACATGTGACCATACCAACTTAGGTTTTCACATAGCTTCCCATGTTTGTTTAGTAATGACATACACATCTTACCCTATATACAAAATAATACAATCCATGTCGATGTACCTAATCTGTGCACTAAGTAACAATTCTCTCCTTGTTCTAAACCTCTTTTGCAAGTTATTTAAAGCTTTTTCTTGAGGAATTTATTTTTCTGACTCATCAATTAAAATCTGTAATTTGACCTTTAAATAAATTTCATCTTTTACTAAGTCTATACATATTTTTAGAAAGTTAGTCAATTTACTAACCTTTCCTAAGCTTCTCTTTGGAACTGATCAGTTGAAGTAGAATGGCATGTCATATATAGGAACTTCATTGAAGACTGGGGATGTAGATGTCGAAGGGTTCCTCTAAGTTTTAGTAAATTTCTTCCTTGCATCCACAAATGTTTTCTTTTCATTTTGAACATAAAATGTCATTGTTCGTTGTGTGGATGGTCTTATTCTAGGATCACATGGGTTAGTACATATTTCTCTATCATCTCCTATTCTAGCTCCTCTTCTTGTAACAACAACGACATTCAGCTGCTCTTGTCCTCATTCGACTGAGATATTCTTGACATTCTGGTTCTAGTTCTGGTTTCAGTTTTGATTTTCCTTAGATTGGCATTTTTCTCTGAGTTGCAATCAATCCTCAATAGTGTGGTCCAATGCTTTACAATATGTGCACACCAAACATGGATTTGGAAGATCATTGTGATTGACTTACTTGTTCAATAGATTTGCTGTGACTAATTTTACATGGTATCAGAGCCATGGCAGGGACAAGATTTCTCTTCTACAAGTGTTCTACATGAAGATTTGAGTGAATTTGCTAAAAAATACTATAGTTTTGGTATGCAAAACTCCTCTTGCATTCGCTAATGTTGAAATTTTCTCTCCAATACCACTCCAGAAGATTGATTTTTCCACAGAATTCCTGGATTTGATACATTGGATCTTCAAGCTTACTTGATCTCCAATCCCAGGTGTGATGCAACTCTAAAAGGGTGGACTATTCGACCTTACGGTTCTTGTTTTGATTGTGATTTGCAGGTTAATATTCTCCATCAATTGCATTCGCAATCTTGTGATTTGCAAGTTCTTCTTCATCAATTGCACTCGCTATCAGTGATGGATTACTCTTCTTCAAATATTATCCTAACTCCTTTCAATTATTTTGATTGGAAAGATGACATGGAGATTATATTGCGCTCAAAAGGGTTCTATAGAGTCACGATGGGCCTTGAATTGGAGCCAAACACATTGTTTGAGAAAACAAAACACTTCAATAAGCTTGATAAACCTTATGGTATTCTTTGCCTCTCTATTTCCAAGGATATTCATTTCCATCTCAGCGGATTGAACTCTCCAAAAGCAATATGGGAGCAACTTGACAAACGTTTTGGCAAGTAGAACGAGCTTAGAGATTTTCAATTGGAAAATGAATTGATTGCTCTCAGTCTTAAGAATTTCGAGACCATCAATGAGTTTTTCACAAGATTCAAGCATTTGGCTTTGCAATTGAAGAAAAATGAAGTTTTCAAAGAGGATAAACAATTGATCCTCTCCATTCTTTGAAAGCTTGGTAAATATTTCTCGGTATTTGTCTCTACTTTCAATTCTGGTCGGCTAACTACCCCGAATTCGAAGATGCCTACCTTGAATGCCTTCATTGAGTCCGATACCAAAGAGCATGATAAGCTAATGCAAATGGGGTCCATAAGCTCCAAAGATTCAGCTCTCTTTGTTGGAGGATCCAACAATTCGAATGGAAAAGGGAAGCAAAAGAAAGAGAAGCCTTAATTCGAACCTTCCAAGCAAAGAGAGAAAAGCAAACCATCGGATGCACCATCCCGTTCAAGGAACAAGCAAAAGGGTAAAGAGGATAAGGAAAAATCTAAATGTTCTTATTGCAACCATGGATTTAATCCTGAAATTTAATGCATGAAGAAAACAATAGATCAAATGGCCCTCCTTTTGGAAAATAATAACATAACTCTTCCCGATGGTGCACGAAAGAAGGATAAAAATGATGATCATGAAAGAGGTCAAGCACTCATGGAAACTGTTTTGAAACCCACCATTCTACTGATAGATTCTGGTGCTTCAAATCATATGGCTGTAAATATTGACTCTTCTTCCTCATCTGATCCAAACAGCTCCATCCCCATCCATTTGGGAGATGAATCAAAAATTTCATCAAAGGGTAAAGGTACCATCCATTTAGAGTGTGGCAGTTTTCAGAATCTTCTTTATGTTCCTTCCTTGGCTTCGAATCTTCTTTCTATGTATCAAATAACACACACTGGTGCACCAAAGAAATTTCTTTTCAGCCCTAACAAAGTTGAAATTTCTGATATTGAAAGTGTAAAACTTATTGCAGTTGGAAAGGCAAATCATACTACAAAATACTATGAGTTTTCACACTTTGTGCCGCATGTAAATCCCACTGCTCTTCTCACTCATGGAAATGAGGTTAGTAGGCTTTGGCATGAAAGGTTTAGACACCTTAATTACAAGTATTTTCTGCTATTACAAAAAAAATCCATGGTTAATGGTCTTCCACACCTTTGTTCCTCGAAGGGAATTTTCCCAGGTTGCATCATTGGGAAGCACTCTGAGCACAAGCTCGACCGTGGAAAAGCTAGCAGAGCTTCTACTATTTTGGGGCTGATACATTCCGATATCAGTGGTACACTTCCTAATATGTCCATGAATGGTTCAAGGTATGTTTTTACATTCATTGATGACTTCTCCCGCTTTACTTGGGTCGTCTTTCTCAAACACAAATAAGAAGTGCTTGGAAATTTCAAGTATTTTCAGGCTTCTGTTGAGAATGCCATTGAGAGAAAGATCAAATATCTTAGATATGATAATGGTAGAGAATATATCAAGACTGATTTTCTGCAACTTTGTGCCAAAAGAGGAATTCAGATCCAACATACAGTTCGCTACACACCCCAGCAGAATGGTGTAGCGGAAAGAAAGAATCGGTCACTGAAAGAGATGGCTACCTGTGTGCTTGAGTCAAAAGGTTTGGCTGAAAATATTTGGGATGAATCCATGAATGTTTCTGCATACACTCAGAACCGAGTTCCAGATTCATCCGTGAAATGTAAAACTCTTTTTGAAGCATTCACTGGTCACAAACCGGATGTGTCGAATTTGAGGGTTTTTGGCTCCACTGCATGGGCTAGAATTCCTTCTGAAAAGAGAAGAGCGTTGGATCCACAAAGTAATGAATGCATCCTAATAGGTTATGGAGAAGAATCAAAGGCATATAAACTCATGAATATCATATCCAAAAATATATTCATAGAGCGAAGTGTGAAGTTTGAAGAACCGCTTCAAGATCTGAAACTAGTTGAGGAAAACACTGCCGATCCACAGTCTCTACAAGAAGAAGATTCAAGAGAAGATGAAGAAAGAATTGGATCTGATATCTCTAATATTTTATCATAATTTTATGGCCATGACATATCAGGTCCAGAATACGACCATAATGATCCTCCTCAGTTACCAAAGTGGGATGAAAACACTCTACAATCTGCTGCTCCAAACATTGGAAATCCTATTGATCCAAGGAGAAGAAGAGCAGGTATGGCTCTTTCTTTTTCTGATCCATTATTATTTGATAAATTTTATTTGATGATTGGTTCAGATCCCAAATCATACTATCATGCCCACCGAGACCCAAGATGGAAAACCGCCATGGATGAAGAGTACAGTTCTCTTCAAAAGAACCATACATGGGAGCTAGTTTCTCTTCCATCTGGAAGAAAATTAGTCCAATGTAAGTGGGTATACCACACGAAGGTTGCTGCTGATGGTTCTATCAGCAAATACAAAGCCAGGCTGGTGGAAAAAGGTTTCTCCCAATTCCAAGGAGTGGACTACACTGAGACTTTTCACCGGTTGCAAAGATGGATTCCATCCACCTAGTTTTGGCTATTTCCACATCCAAGCACTGGGAAGTGCACCATATGGATGTGAAGAGTGCTTTTTTACATAGATATCTTGATGAAGAAGTATATATGAAGCAACCAGAAGGATACATATCAGATCCATCATTAGTTTGCAGATTGAAGAAATCTTTGTATGGATTGAAACAGGCCCCAAGAGCTTGGTATGCAAAGATGGACTTCTTCCTTCTTTCTCAGAATTTCAAAAGATGAAAATCTGATCCAAATGTGTATCTACAACAAGTTAAAGGTAATTTTCTGATTGTTGTTCTCTATGTTGATGATCTTCTCATTACTGGTAGCACTATCCTTACAATCAACCAACTAAAAACTGCCTTAAATCTAGCTTTTGACATGATCGATTTGGGCTTGCTAAAGCAATTTTTGAGGTTGGAGATAGCTCAAAATTTTGATGGGATCACATTATCTCAGCAAAAGTATGCATCAGAACTGCTATTAAAATTTAATATGGAAGAATGTAAGGCATCTCCATTCCCATTCCTCTCAAGAATCAGTCTTGAGGAGAAAAATTCTACACCACTTGCAGATTGCACTATGTATCGACAGTTGATTGGTTCACTACTATACTTGAAACACTCAAGACATGATATTCCTTATGTTGTGACTGTTGTATCAAGGTATATGCAGCATCCCCATGAGCTTAATTGGCGGTCATCCAAAATGATCTGGCAATATGTGCAAGGTATGAGACATTTTTGCATACACTATGCTGCAGATTTTGAGTCAGATTTCATTGGTTTCACTTATTCAGATTGGGAGGGTCATAGCATTGATTGGAAGTCCACTTACGGATATGTTTTCATCATTTTCCATGGCCCTATTTTTTGGTCAAGCAAAAAGGAGGCATCCATTGCACTTTCTTCATCAGAGGCAGATTATAGAGGGGCAGTCATGCCTGCATTCAGGCAGTTTGGATGTAGGGTATTCTTTCTAAGTTTGATTTTGGTAGCACTATTTCGAGTATCATATTTTGTGACAATCAATGTGCTATTAAGATCTCCACAGATCTAGTTCATTGGAAGAGGACCAAGTGCATTGAGATTCACATGCACTACATCTAAGAGCTTATGCATGATTGCACCATCATTCTGCAATATTGCCCTACTGATAAGCAAATTGCAGACATCTTCACCAAGAGATTCACTGATAAGAAGTTCTCTTACCTTTGTTCACTGTTGGGGGTGAGTTACATCATGGTGGAGACATATTAGATCGATTTTATGTTTAGCTTGAGGGGGGGATTTCTTCCCATTGGTTTTCCCTCTTTCCTCACTTAGCTTATTTTCATCATTATTTCGATTATTGTATTGGGGTGACCTTTGGTCTTAGTAATCAGGGTCGTACAATTTGCTTCATACATCATATTATAGCTTGAGGGGGGGTGTTAGGGTATATCATCATTCAGTTATGTACTTTGCATGCACTTTGCATGCATGCATTTGTATGCATCCCAGTCACCAGTTTGATGCCTCCAGCACCTACTCCCTAGTCTGCCAGCACTTGAGAGCTTATTTCCATTCATTTTTAGCCTTCCTGGCCAGGGAGGCACCCACTTCTCACCTTCCACTTGAGAAGGGCACCTTTTCTCGCCTACCACTCCAGTTCACTTCAGTTAGCTACTTGTCTTTCCTTGATTTAAGGCTAGACTGACTCCTAACTATTGTTATCACTCTGATGGACCTCCAGTGAGACTAGACTGCCTATTCTGACTCCAATTAGCTCCTCATGCGCCCTCCACTGATCCTCCTTCCCTACATTAGTGCCATTACCATCAGTTACACTTATTACACTCGGTTAGACTCAGTTTGACACCTGCCTGACACCTACTTGTGCATTGATGACCATCGCTGAATGATGATGAGGACTCCTAGTTGGAGCCAATCTATTCCATGCAGTATATTCGAATCACCTCCTTGGCTAATTCGAATTGATCATTCATTGTTACAGTATTGTATTGTATTCTCACTATTCTGAGTTATAGAGCATTGATGCATCTCTCTTGCATAGTTTTTACTCCAATTTGTTTTACATCATTGTGATTGACTTACTTGTTCAATAGATCTACTGTGACTAATTTTACACGAACTTGATCTGCCAATAAAATAACAGGGCTGACTTCCTAAGGAATTCTAAGAACCCAACCACATTACCTAACTAGGGCCGACCCCACACTGGTGGTTTAATAACCAATCAATACAAATGACGACACTTACAATGTAACCTGCGACACTTGCAAATACAAATGATGACACTTCCAATCAGAGGAATAATACATCTTTGTTGGATATATAATAAAGTACAAATGTAATATACAAGTGAATATCTTTCGAAGTTACAAATACATCAACACTCCCTCTAAACTAGGAATATATTCTTTTCACACAGGTCATCAATACATATCGGCGCAAGTCTTCAATTCTGGACTCTTGGACCATCACCACTGGATCGCGGAGCATCATCATCATCACTGCTGTTGTACTTGACATCTCGATCACCGGGATATCTCATAATTCTTCTCATCATAGGAAGTTCTACAGAGCTATCCCTTTTTCATGTTGGATATAGGACTAGCCTCCTCTAGGTCTTCAATCATCTCTGGCCATCTGTGGAATCCTCAGGACTATTTACATGCATCAACAAAACCTTGAAAGAGTATCCTAGGATCCTTTATGTGTCGAAGCATGACCGAAAAGATCTCCCAGGGATCTATTACATGTGAGCACCACAAAACCTTCAAAGAGTGTCTCGGGAATGTTTATTTGCATAGCACAACCGGAAAGAACTCTAAAGAGCATCCCATGATCATTTATGTGTCTAAGAACAACCGAAAAGATCTCCAAGACTAATTACATGTGGTCTGGAAAAACCTTGCAAGAGCATCCCAGGACTGATTATGAGTGTACTGCTTAACCTATCGGATCTCCTAGGGAACTATTACATGCCACAAGACAAAACCTTGAAAGAGTATCCCAAGATCCTTTATGTGCCTAAGCACAATCGGCAAGATCTCCTAGGGCAATATTATATGTCCTCCCAAGCAAAGCATCAAAAGAGCATCTTCCAAATCTCCCAGGGAGATATTATATGTCATAGGCATAGCCTAGCAAGAGTATCTACAAATCTCCCAGGGCACTATTATATGCTTATTACACAACTTGTCCAATGCCAATCTGTAGCAAAACCTCGCAAGAGCATCCTAGCATAGACTATAGGATTTCCCAAGGAGCTATTATATGCTACCTGCATAATCTATCCGCATCCAACCTGTAGCAAAACCTCGCAAGAGCATCCTAGAACAGACTATAGGATCTCCTAGCGAGCTATTATATGCTACCTGCACAATTTGTCCATGGCCACGGAGTATCATCCTAATACTCATGATCATACTAATAATCATCATACAATACATCGTCTTGATGCACATCATCATCGCATGATCATCCTGATCATTGTCACAACATCGTCGTGGTGCATATCATCTGGAGCATCTTCCTGATGCCTTTCACACATGATCATCCTGATCATCATACATAGCAGAAAATTGAGCATCGTCCTGATGCTCATCACATAGTGCTTACATCCATAGCCATGGGAAGGATCCTCCTACCACAATGCTTGGAATGGCTCCCGCAAATGTGGCCCATCACTTCTTCCTCGAAGTATCTTCTATCTGAAGAACACCAAGCCTCTCTCTGAAGCACTCAAACTTCACTCTAGCTAGTGGTTTGGTCAACACATCTACAATCTGCTCATCTATCGTAATATACAGGAGCTTCACTGCTCCTCTCTACACCATATCCTTCATATAGTGATATTTGATCTCAATGTGCTTCGGCCTGTCATGGATCACCGAGTTCTCAAAGAACTTCACACAACTCTGGTTGTCATAGAAGATATAGGTAGCATCCAATGGGAGATCAAATAACTCAAACAGTATCTTCCTAAGCCATACTATCTCACAACTGGACAAACAAGCTGTGACATACTTAGCTTCGGCTATATGCAGTGCTACACAGGATTTCTTACTACTAAACCAAGAGATCACAACTGATTCCATACTGAAGCAACACCCCAAAGTGTTCTTCCTCTCTGCATCACTGCCTGCCCAATCTCAATCAACATAACCCTCCAGGTTAAACTTTTGATTCACATCATACTTGAGACCGTAATCAATTGTACCCTCTAGGTACCTCAGAATATGCTTTACAACAACCAGGTGAGCATGTCTAGGATATGTTAGAAACTGGCTCAAGGTGTTCACCGCAAAGAAAATATATGGTCTCGTGCTCGTCAGGTACATCAAGGACCCAATCATATGATGATACACTGTGAAATCAACCGACTCTGATGAAACATCACTCAACAGATTTAGGTTCGATGCCATAGGTGTTTCCATGGCCTTGCATTCCATCATCCCGAACCGTTTTAGGATCTCTACTACATGCTTCCCTTATGCAACGAATATTCCATCTGCACTCTGCCACACCTCCATACCTAGAAAGTAATGCATCATGCCCAAGTCCTTCATCTCGAACTCGGTAGCAAGCTTCCTCTTCCTGTCGAAAGTCAATATATCCTCACCTGTCACAAACAGATCATCCACATACAATAGGAGTATCACTGGATTGCCTTCCTAAAACTTGTAGTAAAGATTGGAATCTGCTTTACTCTTGGTAAATCCCAAACTGGAAAGGAATCTGTCTATCCTGCCATACAATGTCCTAGGAGATTGCTTCCAGCTATACAAGGATTTCTTCAATCTGCACACATATGACTCCTGGTGATGTGTCTCAAATCCAAGTGGCTGCTCAACATACACTTCCTCTTCGACTACACCATTCAAGAAGGTTGTCTTGACATCCATTTGGTGTATCTTCCACCTCATCACTGCAGCTAGGGCAAGCACTATTATGATGGAAGTGTATCTGTCTATAGGATAAAATGTCTCTTCATAATCTATCCCTTCTTTCTGGGAGAAGCCATGAGCAACAAATTTTGCCTTGTATTTTTGAATGCTACCATCTACAGCATGCTTGATCTTATAGATCCACTTGGAAGTCACAACAGACTTCCTATCTGGTCTAGGGACCACATCCCAAACATCATTATTCATGATCGACTGATATTCCTCGACCATGGCATCCTTCCATTCTTTATCTTCCACAACTTCTTCATAACTGGAAGGTTCTTTCTTCGAAATGTCACAGAGCAAGGCAACATAGTTGGTATGTGATCTTGTCCTTTTCCTTTCTCTATGTTCCTCCTCTAGATTACTATACCTTTCTACATCTTGAATGAGCTCTCTAGCCCATGCAGGTTTCCTCTTGTGAGAGTTCTTTTCACGGGGTGGATCTCTGGTTCTTGTGGATTGTTTATTTCACAATCCACTTCTGGTATTGTTTCATTCATAGTGGTGTCTTGTGTTCTGGGTATCCTTGGTTCTTCATAGTCTTTAACAGGTGTCTTCCTTGATTTGATGTATGTTGAATTTTCATCAAAGGTCACATCCCTGCTAATGCCAATCTTCTTGAACCCTAGAAAGTAGATTCTATATGCCTTCGAGCTTTCACTATACCCCACAAATATACACTTCTTTCGTGAAGGATCTAACTTTGTCCTTTTTATTTTGGAACATGTGTATATACTGGACAGCCAAATATTTTGAGATAGCTAACTTCTAGTCTCTTAGCAGATAAGACTTCTTATGGTGTTTTATTGTCAAGTATCTTGTGTGGTGTTCTGTTTTGTACATATATCGTTGTTCTTGCAGCTTCTTCCCATAGGTTCATGGGAATATCTTTGTCATGAAGCATTTCCCATGTTGCTTCAATGATTGTTCTATTCTTCCTTTCTGCAAGCCCATTCTGTTGTGGAGTGTAGGGAGTGGTCAACTCCCTCTTAATCCCTAAATCACTCCATAACTTATTGAAGTCCCCTAAAGTGAATTCTCCTCCATTGTCAGATCTAAAGGTCTTCATGTTCTTATCAGTTTTGTTTTCTATCAAGGCTTTGAATTCCTTGAACTTATCAAACACTTCATCTTTGTTCTTCAAGAAATAAATCCAAGTCTTACTTGAGAAATCATCAATGAAAGTAACATAGTATACATACGCACTCAACGAACTAGATGGCATTGGTCCGAATACATCAGAGTGGATAATATCCAATATTTCTTTTGCTTTGCTTTCATTACTTGAAAATTTCTATATTTTTGTTCTTTCCTTTTGCACATCCTTTGCAAACACCTTCATGCTTTAACTAGATTTCAAGAAGACCTTCTACTGCTTTGCTTGCAATTGGTAGTGCCCTATAGTACACATGAACAAGTATTCTATTCCAAATTTCACTTGGCTCCATGGACTCAAGTACCATGGCATGTTTAGGTTGTCCCTTCAATTTGTACAATCATCCCTCTTGCTCTCCAATCACTACTGCATCATCAATGGTCTTACCTTTAGGCCTTATAAGTACTTGGCCATCCACAAATGCAACTCTCATCCATTTTGCATCCAAAGATGATATGGAGAGGAGGTTCTTCTTGAGTCTAGGTACATATAGAACATCTTGCATTTTCAAATACTTCCCAGAGTCTAACTTTTAGGAATCTTCACCACTTCCTTTTATAGGGTATTGATAGTCATCCCCAAGTTTCACCTTGTGAGGTGACTCATGTTCAGATAGGTGCATAAGAGATTCTTTGAATCCTACCATATGTTTAGAAACCCCACTATCAATAAGCCAATCATTACACCCATGTGTAATAGTAACTGTGAGAGCAAAGATGATAACATATTCATCGTCACTTGAAGAGTCTTCAATTTCTACCTTAGTCTTCTTCCTGGGAGGTTCATCATCCTCAGTAGCATGAGCATGATATCTCTTCTTGTTTGTCTTCTTCTTGGTGTTGTTGAAGTTCCTTTTGTTCTTGGGACATTCTGAAGCAAAGTGTCCTTTCTCATTACAAGTGAAGCATCTCAGATCTTTCTTATCTCTTTGATGATGGTGATGTGAAGTTCTCTTTTGAAAATATTGCTCCCTCTTGGACTTAACTTTCTTGGTGTGTGCTGTGAGAGCTTGATCTTCACTTCCCATCTTTTCTTCTTGGGCCACAAGCCTAGCTTCTTCTTGTGAGCATTCCTCCCATAGTCTACTAAAAGAGATCAACTTCTTTCTTGCACAAATTTCTTGGATGAAGGAGTCCCATGATCTAGGTAGACCATTCAATGTGGTCATGGAAATTTCTCCATTCTCCACTACTTCATCCACAACTTCAAGTTGTTCTTTTATTTGAGAGACCTTAGTGAAGTAGGATTGGATGGTCTCTCCATTCTGGAACTTCACCCCTTTCAATTGATTCCGCAGAGTCATCTTCTAATTTATGTTCTTTCCTTCAGACAACTTGTTCAAAGAGTCAAACATCTCCTTAGGTGTCTTTAGAGAAGACACATGGGGTAGGAGATGATCTTTTATAGAATCAACAATGATTCTCTTGGCCTTGACCAAGTCATTCTTGTGTAAGGCCTTAGCCTCATCTCCTTCTAGAACTGGAACCTCTTCTTTTATGTAGTTGTCCAATTCATTCTCTTCTAGGATTAACCCAATCTTATACTTCCATGCTAGGAAGTTATCAGCTCCTTCAAGCTTATCCTCAAGCTTGGTGTGGTGAGACATCTTAAAGAGCACTTCAAATGGAAATAGAAATTTTTGGATCTTACCACTTGATTTGCTGAAAATTGGATCTAGTGGTGGATTAGGGTTTGTCAAAGAAACCCTAAAAATTCAAACTTCTGAAAGGATAGAAAGATGCACCTTGCTGAGCTAATCAAGCTGGTATACTTCAATTTTGAAATGTACAAAATTTGACCCCTCAAAATTGCCTTTGAAACTTCTGGATTTCCTAGACAAGATCCCAAACTAGGGTTTGGTATTGCCCGAGGTTCTACCCAGCCAAAAAATGTGATCTTATGCTCTAAACTTTGATTTTTCTAAGGAGCATTCAGCCATGGTCACAGATTCCAAAAATTGAAATTTTTTCAGAAACCCTAATTTTCCACCTTTTCGATCAAAATCCCGATTTAGGGTTTGATGAAGCCTGACCTTCTTCCCAACCAAAAATTTCAATATTGGTCTCTAAACTTTGATTTTCTTGAGGGGCATCCAGCCATGGTCTCGGAATCCAAAAATTCCAACTATCTCTGAAACCTTAATTTCCCGCAGTAGAGACAGGCAAAAAACTGAAAGTGCTCAGAATTAAATTTGGTCTTGACAGAAAGATGCACCCTTCAAGGTAGAGTTAGTCTATCCTCCTTTCTTTAATGATCTAAGGAGAGAAACCCAAATATTAAGAATCCGTAGCTTCCACAGCTGCATATTGTCTTCTTCTTAACACAACTCTGATACCATGTTAATTTTTCGATAATTTCATTCAAACATTATCTTAGGATCCTACTAAGAGAATAACATGCACATCATAACAATCATAAACACAAGAGACACAGAGTTTCCTCGGGGATAGCCAAGAAGGTGAAAAACCCTGCAAGTTCCTCATAGATAGAATAAGCCACAATACAAGATCACAGTGATCTAACCCAAAGAGATGTCTCTAGCAGATACTCCTCCTCCTCAACTTGTGTGCAACTCTCTCTCTCAACTATGCGAGTATGAGAAGTGAGTGAGTGAATAGAATGAGAGACACAACCTCTCTATTTATACACTGACTTGACCTTCCAATAAACTAATAGGGATGACTTCCTAAGGAATTCTAATAACCCAACCACAAGACCTAACTAGGGCCGACCCCACAATGGTGGTCTAATAACCCATCAATACAAATGATGACACTTACAATGTAACTTGCAACACTTGCAAATACAAATGACGACACTTCCAATCAGATGAATAATACATATCTATTGGATATATAATAAAGTACAAATGTAATATACAAGTGAATATCTTCCGAAGTTACAAATACATCAACATGCAGAACAATAACATAAAATAATATGCAAAAATAAAATACATAAACAAAATACAAGAGAGACACCAATATACATGGTTTACCCAATATGTGCTATGTCCACAAAGAAATTGCCAGTCCTTTTATTAATCTATCCAGGAAATGAACGGATACAATCCGCATCACATCCGCTATAAACTACTCTTCACTCTCTCATAGTCTCTCTTACAGAATTATATATATATTTACAATACTACAATACACAGATGTATCATAATGGATTCCTTTTAAATACTACCATGGGAAAATACCATTAGATACCCAATACCATGGACCCATAAATCACCTATTATTGGCCAAGTCACGAGTATGGAATTACAACATTTTACAAGGAATTTGTTTCTGAAATTTTCTCTACGGGGGCACTCCCACCAAACCCCGACTAGGGGGGGCTCCAAAAATTACTTGCCACCCCCCTGGACCCCCCATGGAAACGATAATGGGGATGGAATCCCCCCCACACCCTCCCATCATGGGATACGATACATACATGATTGAAACATTACCTATGAATCTACAAGATCAGGATGCACAACCAACAATATCCCAGTTGGAGACTAATCACAGCAACTCCACTGCTACTGCATCTATTGGACTATGCTCCAAACCTTGGAGTTGGAAAATTTGTCATCTTCTCCTTCATACTTGAAGGCCAACTGAAACTTAGCAGGAACTCAATTTCTATCTATTTACTACCTTTGTCTACATTTCTATAGGATTCTAGCTAGTGTGTATCTTTTCCAACTTCAACAGTTCATCTTCAAGAAAAGATCATATGAAATTGTACTTTAGTTGCATATGTTTAGTCTTTGTATGGAACGCTGAGTTATTTTCAAGATGAATGGAACTTTGGATGTCAGTGTATAACCTTATGTTATCCTAATTCTTACCCAATTCCTCCATGAACCTTTATAGTTAAATCATCTCTTTACTAGCCTCTGTAGCAACAACATACTCTACTTCTATTGTTGAAAGTGAAACTCGTTGTAGTTTCAAAATCCAACTTACTATTGTTCCACCTACATTAAATACATGCCATATGGTGCTCCTCCTTCTATATTTATTACCTACCATATATGCATCAACATATCCCTATAGAATAGTTTGTGAGCCTCCAAAACATAATGCATGAGTAGAAGTACCTCTAAAATACATGAGAATCCACTTTACTTACTTCCAATTCTCTTTACCTAGATTATTCATATACAAGCTCACAACTCCTAGTGCATGTGAAATATATGATCTTGTGCACACCATGGCATACATCAAGCTTCCAACTTATTATGAATAGGGAACCTTGGACATGTATTCTATCTCCTCCAATGTCTTAGTGTAACATCCCTCCAATTTGACCCTAATTATTATTATTATTTTTGTAAAATAATTGTAAATATGTAATGGCCCTGGTGAGGAGCTCAAGGCCAAGGCCCCACCAGTGGACTTTGTGAGTATTGTTACTTTAATTTTCCTAGTCATAAATGGTGGGAGACTAAAGGATGGCATAAACAACGTACAACCAAATTTACTAAGAAAAAATAAGGGATCGAGTATTTAGCTTAAGCTAAAAAATCTAATTATACAAACTAAGTAATTTCTTAGTACCCCTAAAGTATATATTTAAATGATGGGAAGCTATGACTTATATTTATCATGAAAGATAAATAAACAATGTTCTTAATTATTACTATAAAGGGGAATCCCATGTTGGGAGGAGAACAATAGTAACTCACATATATATACTAAGAAGTAGTGTTACAATCACATATATATATAATTTAATTGAGGCATCTCTAAAAAAACAAAGTATAAGTATTTTTTTAAGAATAGCCTAACCTACATGTGAATAAGCATATCTATAGGTATGTCAAAGTGGTACCTATATTATAAAGCAAAACTTCACGAAATAGCTTATGGTGAAAGGAAGTTAAGCTTATACAAGTCACAAATCATACAAAAGGAATTGCACAAGGTTTGTATATTAACTTATATTTTTAACTCCATTAAAAATAGGTTATAAAAAGGTTTGGACCTTTAATTTGAGAAGGAGGAATACTTATTGCATTTAAAGGCATAAAAGATAAAGTATTTTAGGAATTTGAGTTTTAAACGGATATGAAAGATTTCATATCATAGCTTTATGTATGAAATATGCAAATTATTATATACCTTAAATGAAAATTTAAAAATAAACATATTAGGC
Organism: Larix kaempferi; assembly: GCA_027924585.1. NCBI lineage: Eukaryota > Viridiplantae > Streptophyta > Pinopsida > Pinales > Pinaceae > Larix > Larix kaempferi. Next base: position 2,615,748 of record BSBM01000247.1, read on the forward strand.
ATATACACGATGTGTTTTAAAAAGTTTATATGGGGTAAGATATTTTATTATTGAAGTATTAGATTCTATAGATTATGGAGGAAGCATTATGTGAACATGGAGTAGTCGAACTTATGGAGAAAACTTGTGGAGAATGTCAAGCAAATTGCCTGCATAGTGGAGTGCTCGAATGTCCTTAGTGGATACACTCCGGGTCTTAACTTTGCCATCTGTCTCTGGATAGAGAGTTTTTATAGCAATGTGTCTCCTTCTATCTTAGTGGAGAAGAAAGATAGTATTAATTTAAGACCACGCGGAGGAGTGTGAGGGGAGGTTTGATGCGATTTGGTCTCCTTGGATGGAATCGTGCAGGTAGGGGAGTTTAAAATTTATGGACACTTGTTTGCATCTTGAGAAAATTATGGGAGCGGTCTCCCTAGTGGAGCACTTACAATCACCAACTACCGCCATCTCTTCTTTAAGAAGGCACCCAAGTACCTACGAGGGGGGAAAGTAGCCAGTAATAACCATGACGTTGGAGAGTCTCTCGCCCGGGGAATGGACGAGGTTTATTGTGTAGATTTGTATCTCGAATGCTATGGAGACTGGGAGAGAGGGCATTGAATAGTTTGGAGAGGAGGAGGCCATGCACAGTAGTGGAACTGGTGCCTGGGGAAAAGCTATGCAGCAGTAAAACAAGGAGAAACTCTGCGTTAAAGAGAGGAATGCAGCCCGAAACTCGGCATCTGAGGAGCAACCTGTCTTCGAAAAGGAATCAGTGACCCCGGTGTAAGGATCCAAAGCCTACAAGAAAAGTTTTGAGAGAAACCCTACGAATGAACATTGATGAGTTTTGAAGCTTGGAGAAGCCCTGCTATTGGAGAAAGGTAATCCATCCCTGTTTTTAATTGAATTATTTCTTATCATGTTAGGTGCTAAATTATTTTTTTACACAGTCCTTTAGCATCATGAAGTATTACAATACTCTTTAGCTAAGGTTGTAAGTCTTATTGTTTTGATTTGGGTTGTCAGCAATCTTTTTTTTTAGCTCACCAGCGTGGTAGATAGAGGTAGTGTCCATACGTGTGGAGTTTTATTTTTCTGTTCGGGTTTAATATCATGCAGCGTAGATCCTGTAGATACCTGTATTTTTCTTTTTGGTTAACCCTGTATCATTATACACTCACGCTGCCACGTTTCTAGCATGGTTCTCTTGCGAATGTCATGGCCACGAGCCCTGTGATCAACCCCTACTTACAGACCACTGTGATTGCGGTTGATTTGATTCACATTTGTATTAGGAAAACTAGATCGCTATATAAATTCTCTAAGCAGCCGACATCTGCTCTTAAGCCTTAGGATCTCGTACTGTGAATATGCCTTAGGTGGAGAGACTTATTGCATCTCTGTATTCCAGTTTGATTTTATTCAGAACCATAATACCGATGTTGAAGCTCCTGCGCATCCACATGAATCCTTATCCATAGAATTACTTGCAGTTACAATTATAGCCTGCTTTGGATTCTCCGTCCTCGTTTTGTGTGTAGAGCGATTTTTCCTTTTAGCACCGAATCATTCCTGAGTGCAGATCATTTTCCTTTTAGCACCGAATCATTTCTTAGTGCAGAGCGTTTTCCTTTTAAGCACCGAGGTTTTTGTTGTGCCGTTACAGTCTCTGGCAACGCGAAGTTGACTCTTTAGATATGTATGTACGGAATATGAGATAGAGTATGGATCTCTGTCGTATCCTTTAACTTGTTTCCATCCACATTTGTTTTCTTGTAAGTTACATTATTTATTGTATCTTTGCACATAGATCCTTTTTTAGTGAAAGCGTGACAATCTTATGCATTTTTGTTACCTAGTTAAGATATCAATCGTATAGCTCTAGTCTCTGTCTGGCTATTATATGGAGGAGAAAACTATGCCTCTGGGTGTTAAATCTCCTTTGATGAGTTTTTGATAATGATCGAGGTTTTACTCTACAGGGTTAACTTTTTCTTTTTCCACCTGTTATTGCATAGTAGCACCTCTGTGGCAGAATGCATATTACAATCTGGGTTACCTGCTTATTGTAATCTCTATGGTAGATTGTTTGTTTATTCTCTTCTTGGTCATAGGATTTTTCGCTTGTGTTGGTTGGTCGCTCCATTTAAGAATTATGCTGTGTCTCTACCAAGGTCTGAAATGGAGAAGCCGCACTTTTTGTGTCTCTAGAAGTTAGCGTACAAACCTGGACCAACCTATAACGTTTTCTCCATTTTTATCATACCATCTTATCAGGTACAGTTATTCCGGTTTGTGAAGTACGTTTTATAGATCTGCCAATCCGTGAATGTTAGCCTTGATTTCCTTCATGGATACTATACTTGTGTATTCCAGATCGGGTCATTCAGAAATTAATTACTGCATTATATGATCGTTTACACCATTTTTTTCCTGTGTTATTGAAAATTCTTTAGTTGACTTTTGAATGCACACCTTGCATGATAAAGCTAGTGCGCAGCGCAACAGAGGTATTGTGTTGATCTCTGCAATTCGCATATCAAGGTATCCTTACCCTTTGAAAGACTCGAAGTTTCAATTTATGTTTATGTCGGTATTCTCCAGAAGTGTAGGTGCTGTAAAAGTTCTTGTAGTCTTCTATAGTCTCTTATTATGTAAGTACGTATTGTTATACACATATTATATATATATATATATATATATGATGTCTTTGACCCAATGATCCCACCCGTAAAGAGTTTGATTTTAAACTAAATTTATGATAGTTAAGATGTGTTGGAAAAACCCCTATGTTTACGTGGCTAACTTTCAGGCTTCCTTAAAATAGTGGTTGACCTTGAAAGGTTAATTTATAAAGGAAATATCTTATGCTTGAGTATTGTAAAGGTAAGACCATTAGTGTGAAGGAAACTTCCAGATTTATGTATAAGACCATTGAGAGTGGTCATACCAAATGTTGAGTGTTAATACACTTATGGAGTTTCATATTTGAATAGAGTAGCAACAATCATGTTGCACGTTGTAACCTCTTTGAGGAAAAATATTAATAGAGAATGCACACACCTTTGTGGACTAGCCCGTGTACGGGTGAACCACGTTACCTTGGTCTCCTGTGTTTCTTATGGTGTTCCTCAATGTGACTTATATGCGTGTGTACTTTCTCTTCTTAGTGAAATTATGATTACTTAGACTTGTTCACATGTATGATTAATATAAATTGTTAATGGTTGAATTGATGCGTGTTTACTATTTCCTCTCTGTCTTGATATGATTAACTTATAAAAAGATATGCATGGAGTTGAATTGATGCCCTATAGGTTCTATTGCAAGTTGTATACGTATTAGGAATATATTAAACTTTATGTAAGTTTCAAGTAAATAAAGAAAATCATTGGTAGTTTCCTCACATGAAAAGTTAGAAAATAGTGTTGGAGTGAATTTATGTATGTACTACATTTAAAGTTAATTACAAACATCACGATGATTATGATTTTTGTGGCATCATATGAGTGAACTATTATTAAACGGGATTAATTGTCAGTAATATACTTCCGCAACAATTAATATTTGCATTTATTACTGTATAAAAAAAAATTAAATTTTGGGTTAGTGACACTTAGGAAACATCTTCCCACTTAGTTTGAAATGGTTTTCCAAAGGTGTCCTAAATGGTTTTGCATCTTGCATTCTAAACCTCTCCAATACCTTTTCTATCAACTCACCTTGAGGCAATGTCAACTTGTGATTTTTCCTATCTCTTGTTATCACATAGCAAGGATTTGCTTTCTAGAACCCAAATCCTTCATCACAAATGAATTATCTAATTTCATTTTGAGAAAATTTATATCCTACATGTTATACCCTACAAAAAACATTTCATCCACATACACTATCAATATAATATATCTTCCATTATCTAGCTTCCTGAAATAAAGACAGTGGTCAAAATGACATATACTAAAACCTCATTCTGTCATAAACGTGTCAAATTTTAAATACCACTTCCTTGGAGCTTGCTTCATGCCATACAATCTCTACTTCAACCTGCATACTAAATTCTTATTCCCTTTAACCTCATACCCCTGTGGCCGCTACATATAAATCTCTTCCTCCAAATCCACATGGAGAAAGGTTGTTCTTACATCTAACTATTCAATATGCAAATCGTCTACTGCCACCATACTTAAAATCATTCTAATTGAAGTCATTTTAACAATAGGAGAAAATATTTCATCAAAATATATACCTTTCTTTTGTGCAAATCCATTTATAAGAAGTCTATTCTTGTACTTCTTATTTCCTCCATCTTCTTCCTTCAACCTATAAAACCATTTATTCTGCAATTCTCTTTTACCTACCAACAACTGAACCAAATCCCAAGTATGGTTTCCTACCAATGAGTCCATCTCCTCATTCATGCCTTGCTCCCAATTCTTTCTAGTTTCCACCTACATTACTTCTTCATAACATTTTGGTTCACCAAAGTCAGTCATCAATAAATAATACAGTGAGGGTGAGTATCGTCTAGAGGCTCTACTTGACTTGGTATATCTTCTAACAATTGCAGGAGTTGGAGGTATCTGTTGGTGTTCTTGATTTTCTGGCACCTTTAGAACTTCATTTTTTTTATTTCATCAAACAATGTGTACTATGTATTTTCCTTTTCCAATTTCTTTCCCTACAACTAATATTTATACATGACCTTTTCATTGAATAACACATCTCTACTCCTAATGATTTTGTTATTTTCATAATCCCATAAGCGATAACCAAAATCATCAACCCCATATCCAATAAAGGTACATTTTTTGGATTTAGCCTCAAGCTGTGTTATATTTTCTTTATCAGTATGGACAAATGATTCACAACCAAAAGTTCTCAAAAATGAGTAGTTTACCTTTTTAACTATCCATGCCTCCTCTATAATCCCACCATCCAAAGCACTTAAAACCCCTCTGTTTATTAAGTAAACAACATTATCTACAACATATGCCCAAAACCATAAGGGAAACCCTGCATGCAATCTCATACACATTCCATGCTCCATGATTGTTCTTTTCATCCTTTCTGACACGCCATTTGCTTGTGGTGTTCTTGGAATAGTCATCTCTTTATGAATCCTGTGGTATGAACAATATCTATCAAACTCATTGCTGTAGTATTCACGTCCACTATCATATTTGAGACGCTTTAACCTTTTTCCTATCTCATTCTCAACCAAATATTTTCTTTTCTTAAAAGTAGAAAAGCATAAAAAATTTTTCAAATAAAATAAACCCAAGTTTTTCTAGTTGCATCATCAATAAAAGTAACATAATAATGAGAGCCACCAAAGGATTGTACCCGATCCGATCTCCATACGTCTGTAGGCACAAGCTATAAATTTTCACTCTTCCTTTACTTCCGAACCCTGGGAAATCTGACTCTCTTATGTTTTCCATAAACAAAGTTCTCACAGAATTCCAAACTTACCTGCTTCAGATATAGAAGAAACTTCCTTGAGTGGAGAATCTGCATCCCCTTCTCACTCATGTAGCCAAGCCTCTGATACCATAATGTTGCATATGTTTCTATGGAAGCTACAAAGATATAAAAATTAGTATTATGAGGACATAAATACAACGTACCTATCCTCTCTACATTTTCTATTACAAGTGGTCCTTTAGTGATCATCAAAAATATTCCTTACATCTTTCAATAGCCATTCACCTCCATTCTTTAACTTTACATGTACCTTACCCATTCCAACAATTTTACATGGTTCACCATCAACCAATAAAATATGTCCAAAATCACCTAGAACAATTTCCTATGGGGTGTAGCATGTCATGAATCACCTGAATATACTACCCAATAACCACTAGTACTATCCAATGCAAGAATCAAAGCATATTGTAACACATCACCTGCTACATTTGATTCCTAATTAGTCTCTTATTGTCCATATTCTTTCTTCTTTAAATATTTGCAATATTTATTCAGGTGTCCTTTCTTTCCGGAGTTCCAACACTCTATCTTTCCCAATATGGACTTGGCTCTACCCTTCCTATACTTCCCATCATTACCTAGGTTCTTTCCTCTTTTCCTTTGTCTTCCCCTGCTCTCCATGGTCAATGCATTACTTGATGTCTCACCAGTGTTTTTCTATCGCATTTCCTTGCTAAGAATAACACCAACAACATCATCAAATGTTTTATTGTTTGAACCAGAAACATAGTTACTTACAACCATGACCAAGCTATTCTAGCTTTCTGGCAACGAGCACAAGATTAGAAGAGCCCTAACATCATCTTCAAATTTCAATTTTACATAACTTAGCTGATTAGTAATCGTATTAAATTCATTTAAATGGTCAACAACACATCCACCTTCTAACATATTCCTATTAAATAAATTCTTCATTAGAAATACCTTGTTGGAGGATGAGGGTTTTTCTGTGAAAATCCTAACAGTAGATCCAAGAGATGATGTAAACCTCACAATGAAAGAATTTAGGAAAATAGAAGAAGAATTGAGCAGCAGAACATGGATCCAATGGAACTCATATAGGAGCAGAATAATCACACATGTTTCATTAATCTGAATAGTAAAACAATAATCATACAATGTACAGGATTTGAATACCCAAGGGTGTAATTTGAATTAGCCTACATGTATAGATCAAAATATCAGTGGAGTGTCATCAAAGCACAATTAGGAGTCATCATCATCATCAGTGAAGTCATCAATGCACAAGTAATGGTCAACCATATGCCAAACTGAGTCTAACTGAGTGTGGTTGGTGTAACTGGCACATGGAAGCACTAATGTAGTGAAGGAGGCTCAATGGAGGGTGGTGAGGAGCTAACTAGAGTTAGAATAGGTAGTCTAGTCTCACTGGAGGTCCATCGGAGTGATACAGTCAGTTGAGAGTCAATCTAGCCTTAAATCAAGGAAATATCTAAAGATAACTCAACTTGCTGAAGTGCAACTGAGTGGTAGGTGAGAGAGGGTGCCTCTCACAAGTGGTAGGTGAAAGGAGGGCACAATAAGCACTAAGAGGGATAAAACTGATAAGAAGGAAGCTCCCGAGGCTAGCTAACTGAGAACTAGGTGCTGGGACTGATGACTGGGATGCATGCATGCATGCAAAATCATGACTCCATGTAAAATGCATGCATGACTGAAAATGCAAAAAATGCAAAATGATGTTAGTACTAGGATGGAATATAGGAAAATCCCAACACCCCCTTTTAATCCATCTCGGGCATTAGTAACTAGGATCAAATGTCACCTATTCAAACAAAGAAATGATAAAAATAAGAACTGTCCATAAACTGAGGAAATGGGGAAAACCTCATGGGAAAAATACCCCCCTCAGAAGAACAGTAAATAACTCAAAGAACCATCATACTAAGAAGAAAAGGAAGAAGCTTTCCTCAGTGAAAAATTTGACAAAACATTCGGCAAGATGATCCTCTGTAGGATACCAATGCAAGTGCTAGATCTAGATCTGGTCTTTTGATGTGCCTCCCACTATGTAGAGAATGTATTGGACGAAGCAAGTCTTTCAGAAAACCTTTCTGCTACTGGAACAAATGGATCATGATGAGTCTTCCCAAGGGATTGAAGAGTGAACCCCACCATCATGCTGCATCTATCAGGAAGAGGTAGATGGCATAATGCAAAGTTGGCATGAGGCTGAAATATGGTTGTTCGGTGTTTAGATGAATCCTCGACTGTGTTCCTAGTAGCTGCAAGGTCTATGTGAGCCCATATTGTCATGTGCTCTAAATTGAGAACATGTGTTGGTTCTGGATCTAAATCTGAATTTTCTTGAACTTTTATCTCAACATCAAGATATTGATCTTCATCTTCACTAGAAGAAGAGTCACTCGGACCTTCATCAAATTCCGAAGGAGGAGGAAGAGAGAAGGGTAGAAAATGAGAGAACTCATATGCCTTGGAGGCATGATTTACAAACCCTTTCGCTATAGTCTTTCCTATAGAGATCTCTGTAATCTCAACTGTGTTGGGACCAAAAGTCACCTTCTTTGGTGATCTGGTGTGAGTCATCCGATATACAAACAACAAATTTGATGTCAAGGATGGAACGAATAGAAAATTCTTGAAATTGCCATGCTCCACATGTACTGTACCCAACCCTTTGGCAGAGATCTTGTTAAATTTTGAGCATTAATTCACAATACTCTAGGATCTTTGCTGAGAGAATAACATATACAGTATATCAATGCATGACAATCACAATATGACAAGCATCACAAGAATCAAAAGCATAAGAGACAAGAGACAGAGAGTTTCCATGGGGAAAACCCTAAGGTGAAAAACCCCACAACTTCCTCAGAGATAGAGAGAGCAATGGCTCAACCAAAGTACAACCAAAAGACACTGAGATAGTCTCCTAGTAGCATATGATCCTCCTCCTCACTAATGCACCACTTTCTGAGTGAGAGTGAGATACTTTTTCGAGTGTTCTAAATAGACATCACCTAATCTCTATTTATACTGATCTATTTTCCCAGTGACCTTATGGGGCTGACTTGTCTAGCTAGGTACATCCACATTATAATATATATAATTCAAGGCTGACCCCACATGGTGTTCTAATAACCCATCAGCAAGTACACACACTTGCGACACTTGTCAATCCACATGACGACACTTCCTTATAGAGGAATAACACATCTTTTACAAGGGTACAATAAATATATATAAAATACACATATGAAATACATTCCGAAGTTACATATACATCAACACTCCCTCTTAACTAGGAAGGTATTTCTCGACACAGATTTGCTAGACAAGTCTTCTTCTCGGGATCATCATCATCGATGCATCGTCATCATCATCGTCACTGCTGCTGCTATCTCAACCAATCTCTGACTCTACTCGTCATAGTAAGTTCTACAGAGCTAGTCCTTTTTCATACTGGATGTAGGCCCACCACCTGCAGGTCTTCTTCATCACTGGCCATACTGTGGAATCCTCAAGACTTATTACGTGCGTCACAAAACCTCGAAAGAGCATCCCAGGATGTTACAAGCACACGGCTCTACCTATAGGATCTCCCAGGGCCATATTATATGTGACCTCACCACAAAACCTCGCAAGAGCATCCCAGGCTATTACGAGCATGAGCTCTACCTATAGGATCTCCCAGGGCACAAATTACATGTGGTCACCACAAAAACTCGCAAGAGCATCCCAGGCTGTTACGAGCACACAGCTCTACCTGTAGGATCTCCCAGGGAACGAATTACATGTGGTCATTGCAAAACCTCACAGGAGCATCCTAGAACTGATTATGGGCACACAGCCCAACCTACGGGATCTCCCAGGGACACGAATTATATGCCATAGGACAAAACCTCGAAAGAGCATCTGCCAGATATCCCAGGGAAACGAATTACATGCCATAGGAAAAAAATCGAAAGACTATCTGCAGATATCCCAGGGCAACGAATTATATGTCCTTCCAGAGCAAAACCTTGAAAGAGCATTTGCCATATATCCCAGGGCATCGAATTACATGCCATAGGAAAAACCTCGAAAGACTATCTGCAAATCTCCCAGGGAAATGAATTATATGCTCATCTGCACAACCTGATCCACGGCCATAGAGTATCAACCTGCTACTCACCATACATCATCCTGATGTACACATGATCATCATCACTGGAACATCCTGTTGCATGTCATCTGGAGCAACATCCTGAAGGTTGTCATCCATGATCATCCTAATCATACAATGCATCTACCTGATGCATACCAAGTATCTACCTGATACATATCATCATAAATGATCCACCTGATCATACTATGTATCCACCTGATACAAATACAAATACATGATCCACCTGATCATACAATGTATCCACCTGATACATATACAGATACATGGTCCAAGCATCCAACATGATGCATATACAAAAATACATACACATGATCTAATTGATCATATCCAGCATCCAACATGATGCGTACATACATATAAATGATCCAACTGATCATATCCAGCATCCAACATGATGCATGCATACATACATAAAAATGATCCAACTGATCATATCAAGCATAAACCAGAACATCATCCTGATGCTCATCATCCAGCGCTTACATCCATAGCCATGTGAAGGATCCTCCTTCCAAAATGCTTGGAATGGCTTCAGCAAATGTGTCCATCACTTCTTCCTCGAAGTGTCCTCGATCTGAAGAACGCCAAGCCTCTCTCTGAAGTACTCGAACTTCACCCTGGCTAGTGGCTTCATCAGCACATCTGCAATCTGCTCGTCCGTCGCAACATACAGGAGCTTCATAGCTCCTCTCTACACCATATCCCTGATATAGTGATATTTGATCTCTATGTGTTTCGACCTGTCATGAAACACTGGATTCTCTGTAATACCCATATTTTAATTCGGCATATTTATTAGTTAGACACACCATACTTTACTTCTTATATATTTTGTCGAACTCAGCTCGACTGAGTAAACTATATTGGACCTCGTTATATGATGTTACTCTGTTTTATGATTTCACCATGATTATGATGTTACTATGTTATGCGATTATGATGTCATGATTATCATATGATTTCCTTATTTTACGATTGCAGTATATGTTTATATGTTTTCATTTAATGAAATGTGAAATATATGATTCGGTACGTGGATACCATCTTCTTATGTGAATTATTGAAATGTTATATGTATCTAGGATGAGCTGAAAGGTTACATGAAATAAAATGTTAACATGGATCAATTGGCGATCAATGGAAAATGCTTTCTATAAATTATATTTTGCAAAATACTAACCTACAGGACACAAGGGCTATGGGATAGCTAGTTACTTGATCTGATATATATTGGAAAGGAAAAACATGTGCATACAGCAAACCTTAGCAGCCAAAATGAGGATACAATAACACAAACTGATAATCCCGATAGCAGCAAGTATGAGTTGATAAGGGCGTAGGCCCAGTATGTTGAGAGGGATGGATGTGTTTCCCACCCTATATTTCCATGAGACCCGAGGTTGTGGGAGGGCCGTGCTGAGACACGCTCCCCATGTTGTTGTGATGACGATTGTCGGATGCCTGCTAGGGGAGGATAGGTCCGCTGTTCAACCGACGCTATCGCTCTCAAGTTCTATGTGGTCAGATCGGTGAGTCCGACATCCACTGTTGTACTAGCAGAGGAAGGATAGGGAGGATGCTGGACGTAGGTTATGATGGGAGGATGTGTTAGTTAGTACTGTTGGGGGTTTAGTATTCCTTGATTCCGAGTTAGTGGAAGTAGGCACCCTTCCTGTACTTGATTGATTAAACTAATGTAAACATAAAGACAATGATGTTAAATCGTAAAGGGTTAACTATTAAATAACCGAGGATGTTAAAGTAATTATACTATATATTATGCTTGCTCTTCTGCATGGGGGTAGATACTATTATTAGTTAGCAAGTATGCATAGGAGGAATGGGGTTTGTTTATAGTACATGTCCGACATGTGCATACACTGGCCATGCATGCACACCTTGTACGTGTACAATATTACTGGTGTATAACATACTTGTCATGCTTGAATAGTAGTATAAAAGTCATAGATAACTCAGTTAAGGATACATCAATCAACTTAGGTAATGAATGGTTAGGTTGTCAATGTGTAAATAAGTGAATTAGTAATTATATGAAAACATTGTAATAATAAACTAAGACAAGTGTCGTCAGTTAACATTGTCATAGGAGAACTGTTGTGAATAGGGTAATGATAGTGTCTAATTAATTAGTAAAATTGTTTAAGCCCTCACAAGTGCGTTGTTTATAAGAACAAGGATGCTATGTTGATGATAGGGTACTCATGTGATAAACAAATAATTAAGAATACTATGATTAATTCACCTTTTATTATTGTTAAATGGTGATCTAATTATTATTATTAATTAATTAATAATATTCCAGCAACATTTATATCCCTATCGTAACAATTGCAATATAAGTAAGATTTAAAATATTGATTTATAAATTAATATTGTGTGATTAATTCCATTTCAAAAGTTAGCCATAATAGGATAATCATTTTTGGAATGAACGTGATGTGATGGAAAATGGTTATTTAATTATTCGATGTTAATCTTGGACTTTAAACCTCAAGATAAGTGGTCTCGACGGATAAGGTGGATCATTAAGACACATCATGTCCAAGTTGACAAGGGGGCAACTAATTATATAATATTTTATTAATTACATTAATAACATTAAAATATCAAGGATGGCGGATAGACTTGTATTTAATGAAACTTGTCCCGAATGGATAACCTTGGGGTGATAATTCCCACCGTAATAAATAATTACGACCGTCAATCCAAAACCAAATGAATTTTCCATAAGAGTAATTAATTATACATTTTTATAAATGAGACGTGGATGAATGAACTAGGGAAAGGAGTAAAGGTTTGAGGGGCTCGAGAGGGGGAGTTTGGGGCGGTGGAGTAAGCCCAAGGTCTTCTCGAGGATGGACATGTATATAGAGGGGGAGAAGGTTGAAGGTTGGGGAGGTTTTTTTTTTTGGTTTGGGGAAGAAAGAAAGTTGGGAGAACAGAAAGTTGGGAGAACAGAAAGGTTTTTGAGAACAGAGGGAACACTGCTCTCGGGATTATCAGATTGTGGGCTCGGGGGCTTGGAAATCCTTTGATTTCCAAGGGCCAGCAAGATTATAGCTGGTCGGTAGGGTGGACACTTCAGTTTGGCTGTCTAAGGGGTTATACAACCTGCTACAACTTACGGTTAGCATCAGCATCAGGTAATTTCCGTTATTTACTATTATGCTTAAACTTACTGTAAACATGCATCACTTGCCATTTACTGATTTACTGCTATTTACTGATTTACTGCTATTTACTGATTTACTGAGTTGTGAAACATATTCTTATGCTAGAACATGATTGTTGGAAAGAAAATATTGGTATGTTTGTCTATTTTAAATTACGAATGTAAGGTGATAAAAGAAAACACGACAGTACACTAAATATTATTTAGGCACATAGTAATTCTTAGAAATTTACTTCCATAAACTGGTACAGTTAAAACGTAGAAAATTAAACCTGAAATTTTACACAGTGCTCTGCTGTAAAAACCAGAGCACTACAGATGGTATCAGAGCCTTTGTTCAAACTCTTGAACCTACAGGCCTATTCATGCTTCACCTAGAAAATTTACTTGATAGTTTACCTACTTGACCTCCAGCCATAGTCATCCTTCAAGGTACCTGCACAACGATAACAACAATTACATTAAAATATATATATATATATATATATAGTAAGAAGTCAAAACCCAATGTGTAAACTACATACTAAGATAATTTGAAGCTAAACAGGTAACCAAGGTTCGTATTGTGCAGGAGTCAATACGATTATAATTCTATCATTCTGAATGTAAATTTCCGCATTATTATCCACTTACTTAAATAATAATTATACCTCAACCGCTTTTTTTTCTCCAAACACACATAGCCAACATGGGTAACATCATAATATAATAGAATGTATAAATACATGCAATTCGATCCTAGAAATATCAGTAGTAACGAAATAAAATAAGAAAAGGAAGGCAGCATACAACAAAAGCTTGATGGTATATCGCCAGGGTCGAGATCCACAACGGCGAGATTGATGTGAGAACAAAAAGCCGATATCGAGTTTTTTTTTAAGGATAGTTTCCCAAATCTTTCAGAATGTCTTCTAAATTTAAATGAATCGAAAAGAGAATCTCAGCAATAAAATGATTTCCAAGCATACCTATCTGGTTTCAATACAGTATATGTAAATGGGTTAACTTTATAAAATTTCAACCAAACTAAGAGCTTCGCTTTGGCTGGCAGATATATTAATATAAAACTATCCTTCCCAAACGCATTCATAGCTTCACGAAAATCACATATCTTCCAGTAAGTAGAAAGAAATATAAACACAGGGTCTTTCGACTTACCAGCTATCCAGAGATCTTAGTCACATAGCGACCTCTCGGAAACTCCAAAATTTCAAGCATTCGCCTTCAGTTCGAAACGAGAGCTGTAGGATGTACCTTAAACTCCAGATCTGAGCTCCTCCAGACCGAGGCACATAACCAATCCGTCGAAAGAAAAGCACATCGATCAAGTGTGTTTCGCAGGGATCCATCACGTCTCAGAGATCTACCTCTAAACTCCCACCCTCTCCAACGCTACAACTTCCAGTGTGAAGTCGCCCAGTAGTTACCAAAATGGACCCAGCCCGAGCACAACACATAAGAGGCATGCGCCCATAGCCCGAGCACAACACATAAGAGGCATGCGCCCATAGGGCATGTCCAACGAGGCCCCGCATTCACCAGGTTACCCATGTGCAGAGTTCGCCGAATGGCTTCACCTTCATTTTGTTGCTCTTAAATTTTGTTTCGAACCCCAAAGTATCGACCCCTGGCAGATCCACAACAGCTGCTCACGAATGGCATGCAACCTTCAAGCGTCAAGCTCACATAAGAGCATTCGTCAGGCTCACATAAGAGCATTACCAGTCGCACCCTCTCCTTCAGGCACATATCTCACCGACATACACCAAACCTTGTATCCCCGGCCATGGAGTCGCGCTCGCTGATGGTTGCAGAGCGGAACAGCTATGGAAAAGAGGGGCAGAAATGGCCGCGTCTTGGGGATTGACCCTATTTAGGGTTTTCCCCACCTTCCGAGGGCGGTGGGTTGCTTGGAGAGACCGCGTGTCCTTCATGTGGACTCGCTCTTGCATGGCGGTGAACTGACATGAAGAGCCGCGTGGCCATACCGTTTGCTTAGCCGAGAGTCAAGTGAAAAGGGCTAAGCGGTCGAGTAAATTTTCCTTTTTTTTTTTTTTTTTTTTTTTTTAATTTTAAATTTAGTTTTAGTGTTATAACCTAAGTTTTGGCAAATTTCGTATAAATATTTATATAGTGTTAGTATCATTTTATTTAAAAATTAATTAAATTTTGTATACGTTTATATAGTGTGTTAGCGTTGCTTTATTTAAATTTAATTTCGTATATATATTTATATAGTGTTAGTATCATTTTATTTAAAAATTAATTAAATTTTGTATACGTTTATATAGTGTTAGCGTTGCTTTATTTAAATTTAATTTCGTATATATATTTATATAGTGTTAGTATCATTTTATTTAAAAAAAATTAATTAAATTTTGTATACGTTTATATAGTGTTAGCGTTGCTTTATTTAAATTTTATTTCGTATATATATTTATATAGTGTTAGCATCATTTTATTTAATTTAATTAAATGTGGTATACATTTATATAGTGTATAACCTAAGTTTTGTTAAGAATTAAAATTTAATATTAAAAATTTTGCCGAGATTTCAACTCCTAGTCGAAGGGATGAAAGAGACCCGAAAAGTAAAAAACAAGACACCATTAAGACCAGCACGACGAGCTGAACACCATGACAGGATTGT
This sequence comes from Larix kaempferi, assembly GCA_027924585.1. Classification (NCBI taxonomy): domain Eukaryota; kingdom Viridiplantae; phylum Streptophyta; class Pinopsida; order Pinales; family Pinaceae; genus Larix; species Larix kaempferi. The sequence goes on from BSBM01000247.1 coordinate 2,631,213, forward strand.
TTAATAAAAACGACTATAGATTTTACCGCGCTAATCCTGACAATCTGTTATCTCATGATGCAAGTTATTTCTTATGCATAAGTATAAGTATTTAAATACCTACATTTTAGTTCCGCGTATATTTGATTGAACAACTAAGGATATGACTTTATTTTAATAACTCAGGGACTATCATGGTGACAACACGCAGAGGTCGAGGTCGGGGTCAAGGTCGACCACCGTCACCACCACCTCCGCCACCGCCAACACCGCCACAAACAACCTCCACACCAGAAATGCAGATCATAATGAGGTCATTGGAGGCTATTATGAATACGATGAACAGGCAGTCGGAAAGGGCCGCCGAGGTGGAAACCACTCAAGTGAGTCGAGAGAACTCTGAAAGGGCACATGGCCCAAGACTGGAACCGCTTCAGGACATATCGAGGGAGTTACAAAAGATAAAAGTTCCAGAGTTTTCAGGAGGACGACCCGGTAAGCATGCAGAGGCATGGCTGGAAGGCATGAAGAGATGCTTCGCATTGAATGAGTACACATCTAGTTCCAAGTCTAGGATGGCCGTCTTTCAGCTTAAAGGTGATGCTTTGAATTGGTGGTCAGATCTCGAGAAGCAGTTGCACCTTACTCCTCTTACAACTTCTTGGGAACTGTTCGAGGAAAGGTTTCACATGAAGTATTTACCAAATTATTACAAGGAAGAACAGGCAGGTGCACTCCATGCCTTAGTACAGGGAGACAAGACAGTGGAGGAGTATGAATCTCGGTTTATGGAACTGGTAAAATATGTTCCTTACCTTGATGCAGATGATTGTCAGGTAGAGCGTTTTGTGTATGGACTTAACTACAAGATTAGAGCTGCTGTGCGGATGTGGAAGCCAACTTTAGTTGCCATGGCAGTTGAGTATGCTCGTTATGCAGCTGATATGTCAGATGGAAAAGGGGGCAGTAAGTTGACAGGAACCAATCAGTATGTTTCAGGGAAGGCATCACGTCCTTACTTCAGGGGAGGACAATCTAGACATCCTCCTTATGGTAACCGGTTCACACCGAGGGGTAATACTTCAGTTAACTCAATCTCGCAGGCATCGTCCGCAACCCACCAAAGCCAGGGACGTACAAAGGGAAGTTCCTATAGAGGAGCAAGGGGTTTTAGAGGAACCAGGGGAAGGAGCTCATCTCAGAGGATTCCTTCGAGCAACAGGCAAGCCCCTCCCAATCTCTCTTGTTGGGGATGCGGAGGTCCTCATTTCCAGCGAGACTGTCCCAAGGGTCAGTCAAGCAGCAGGCACAGGGAAGGAAAGGCACCCATGGATAATTCGGGTAACAGTCATCGGATTCATGCAGCGGTTCATAACCACCAAGCAGAACATCAGTCTACCGTAGTAGAATCCACTGGTAATGTAAACAATGTCAAACTTAAAATTTTGTTTGATACAGGAGCAACTGATAGTTTTATTTCACCATTTGCATTAGATAAATGTGGGTTGGTAGCCTACGAGCACGGTGATTTCAAACTGGTTGAAATGGCTTCAGGAGCTAAGCAACCAGTAGGTCTTAAAGTGACAGGTTGTGAGGTTGACTTAGGAGTGTGCACCACTAAGTTGGATGCTTATGTCACCAATTTGGGGACTTATGACCTCATTATTGGCATGGATTGGTTAGAAGACCATAGAGCTTTCATAGATTGCTATGCGAAGATGGTGTTGTGCCTCGATGACGAGGGAAGGACAATTCAAATCCAAGGCTTGAAGAGGAAGGTATCCCTCCGTTTCATCTCTATGGTGAAAGCTAAGCGGTGCCTAAGACAAGGATGCCAGTTGTTCGTAGTGGAGGCCGTGAGCGATAGTAAAGGACCTTCCTTGAATTCTTACCCAGTACTTTCTGAGTTCAAGGATGTCTTTCCGAAGGAATTACCAGGACTACCTCCAGAAAGAGAGCTCGATTTCACAATCGAACTAAAACCTGGTGCAGAACCTATCTCAAAAACTCCTTATAGAATGACAACTCCAGAGCTCCGTGAGTTACAGATCCAGTTAAAAGAGTTGCTAGATTTGGGACTGATTAGACCCAGTATCTCACCGTGGGGAGCACCAGTGATCTTCGTTAAGAAGAAGGATGGATCTCTGCGACTGTGCATAGATTACAGAGATTTGAACAAGGCCACCGTGAAGAACAGGGATCCCATACCAAGAATTGATGACCTCTTTGATCAAATGAAAGGTGCGTCAGTCTTCTCAAAAATTGATTTACGATCAGGGTATCACCAGTTGAGGATCAAGGAAGGCGACATTCCTAAGACTGCCTTTCGAACTCGATTTGGGCATTACGAGTTTGTAGTGGTACCATTTGGTTTGACCAATGCTCCAGCTGTATTCATGAGCCTCATGAATGGTGTCTTCCGAAAATACTTGGACCACTTTGTTCAGGTCTTCTTAGATGATATTCTTATCTATTCTAAGAATGAGAAGGAGCATGAGGAACACTTGCGGTTAGTCTTGACGTGCTTAAGGGAACATAAACTTTATGGTAAATTGTCAAAGTGTTCCTTCTTCCAAAAAGAGATTCACTACTTGGGGCACATCATCTCAGGTGAAGGGATTTCCGTAGACCCAGAAAAGGTAAAGGCCATTGAAGATTGGCCAATTCCAAGGAATGCTCATGAGGTGCGCAGCTTCATGGGGTTAGCAGGCTATTACCGGAGGTTTGTGGAAGGATTTTCTAAAATTGCAAAACCTATTACCACCTTTCAACGCAAGGGAATCCGGTATGAATGGACCGATGAATGCGATGCCGCTTTTACAGAGTTAAAAATATTGTTGACAAGTGCACCGATCTTGCGGGTACCAGAAATGGATAAAGATTTCATGGTATGCACCGATGCCTCGAAGCAAGGATTAGGAGCGGTGTTGATGCAGGAAGGTGGGGTAATAGCTTATGCATCTCGAAAGTTGAAACCTCATGAGGAGCAGTATGCCACGCATGATCTAGAATTGGCAGCAGTAATGTTGGCACTAAAATTATGGAGGCACTACCTAGTTGGTAGAAGCTTCACCCTTAAAACAGACCATCAGAGCTTGCAGTACATATTTACCCAAAGAGATTTGAATGCTAGGCAAAGGCGATGGAGTGAGTTCATGAGTGAGTATGACTTTGGTATCTCTTACATCAAAGGAAAGGAGAATGTGGTGGCAGACGCTCTAAGCCGAAGGCCGAGTCTTTTCTCCTTAATTCCCTTGAAGGTTGACTTGAGGGAAAGGGTACTAGGACAACTATTGGGCGATAGTTGGTATCTAAAAGTAACCTCAGCTATTCAGAATGGAAAGAAACAGGAATTGAAGTATGATGGGTACCATCTTGAGGAAGATGGGTTGTTGCGGTATCAGGGAAGGATGTATGTTCCTAAGGAAGGTGATATCAAGAAAACAATCCTTAGAGAGGCCCATAGATCACATTACTGTGCCCACCCAGGAGTGAAGAAGATGTATGCTGACATGAAACAACTCTTCTTTTGGCCAGGTATGAAGATGGATGTAGTGGAATTTGTTTCGAAGTGCCTTGAGTGTCAACAAGTGAAGGCAGATCATCGTCACCCGGCCGGTCTCCTACAACCGCATGATATTCCTATGACTAAATGGGAAGTCATTTCCATGGACTTCATTGTAGGATTACCACTCACATCTCTGAGACATAATGCTATTTTGGTGGTAGTTGACAAACTGACCAAAAGTGCTCACTTCATTCCAGTCAGAGACACCTATGATGTGACAGATGTGGCAAGGGTATTCATAAATGAGATTGTACGTCTTCATGGAGTTCCTAAAAAGATAATCTCTGACAGAGACCCTAAGTTCACCTCCAGATTTTGGACAAGCATGCAGTCAGCATTAGGGACACAGTTGAACTTAAGCTCAGCTTATCACCCCGAGACAGATGGACAGACTGAGAGGGTGAATCAAGTGATGGAGGACATGCTTAGGATGTATGTTATGGATCAGCAGACACAGTGGGAGAAATATCTTCCTTTAGTGGAGTTTGCATACAACAATAGTCATCACAGCTCCATTGGTATGCCGCCATATCAGGCATTGTATGGGAGGCCGTGCAGGACACCACTCAGTTGGGACAGGTTAGAGGATCGAGTTTTAATTGGGCCTGAATTGATTCAGGAAATGGAGGAGCAAGTGATACAGATTAGGCAGCGGCTGAAGGAAGCACAGTATAGGAAAAAGAGTTACGCTGATGCACACAGATCAGATAGAACTTATGGAGTAGGGGATCGTGTATTTATTCGCATCAGACCAAATAAAAGTACCATTCGGTTTGGGAAGGGTACCAAGTTGTCACCTCGCTTTATAGGTCCATTTGAAATTATTGAGAAAATCGGACCAGTTGCTTATCGTCTCGCGCTGCCAACCCACTTGCATAAAACTCATAATGTATTTCATGTTTCTGTATTATGACATTACATAGCTGATGAGACTCACAAAATTCATTGGAAGGAATTGCAGGTCTCGGACGAGGGAACCTTCAGGGTCGAACCATTACGTATACTTGATCGTAGGGTTCGACAGCTCCGTAGTCGCCATGTGGACCAAGTTAAGGTCCAATGGGACAAGTATAGCCCCGGGTCTGCTACCTGGGAGGACGCAGAGACCATGCGTCGAGATTTTCCCTCACTATTTTGACCATAACTTCGGGACGAAGTTTCCCGAAGGGTGGGTGTATGTAATACCCATATTTTGATTCGGCATATTTATTAGTTAGACACACCATACTTTACTTCTTATATATTTTGTCTAACTCAGCTCGACTGAGTAAACTATATTGGACCTCGTTATATGATGTTACTCTGTTTTATGATTTCACCATGATTATGATGTTACTATGTTATGCGATTATGATGTCATGATTATCATATGATTTCCTTATTTTACGATTGCAGTATATGTTTATATGTTTTCATTTAATGAAATGTGAAATATATGATTCGGTACGTGGATACCATCTTCTTATGTGAATTATTGAAATGTTATATGTATCTAGGATGAGCTGAAAGGTTACATGAAATAAAATGATAACATGGATCAATTGGCGATCAATGGAAAATGCTTTCTATAAATTATATTTTGCAAAATACTAACCTACAGGACACAAGGGCTATGGGATAGCCAGTTACTTGATCTGATATATATTGGAAAGGAAAAACATGTGCATACAGCAAACCTTAGCAGCCAAAATGAGGATACGATAACACAAACTGATAATCCCGATAGCAGCAAGTATGAGTTGATAAGGGCGTAGGCCCAGTATGTTGAGAGGGATGGATGTGTTTCCCACCCTATATTTCCATGAGACCCGAGGTCGTGGGAGGGCCGTGCTGAGACATGCTCCCCATGTTGTTGTGATGACGATTGTCGGATGCCTACTAGGGGAGGATAGGTCCGCTGTTCAGCCGACGCTATCGCTCTCAAGTTCTATGTGGTCAGATCGGTGAGTCCGACATCCACTGTTGTACTAGCAGAGGAAGGATAGGGAGGATGCTGGACGTAGGTTATGATGGGAGGATGTGTTAGTTAGTACTGTTGGGGGTTTAGTATTCCTTGATTCCGAGTTAGTGGAAGTAGGCACCCTTCCTGTACTTGATTGATTAAACTAATGTAAACATAAAGACAATGATGTTAAATCGTAAAGGGTTAACTGTTAAATAACCGAGGATGTTAAAGTAATTATACTATATATTATGCTTGCTCTTCTGCATGGGGGTAGATACTATTATTAGTTAGCAAGTATGCATAGGCAGAATGGGGTTTGTTTATAGTACATGTCCGACATGTGCATACACTGGCCATGCATGCACACCTTGTACGTGTACAATATTACTGGTGTATAACATACTTGTCATGCTTGAATAGTAGTATAAAAGTCATAGATAACTCAGTTAAGGATACATCAATCAACTTAGGTAATGAATGGTTAGGTTGTCAATGTGTAAATAAGTGAATTAGTAATTATATGAAAACATTGTAATAATAAACTAAGACAAGTGTCGTCAGTTAACATTGTCATAGGAGAACTGTTGTGAATAGGGTAATGATAGTGTCTAATTAATTAGTAAAATTGTTTAAGCCCTCACAAGTGCGTTGTTTATAAGAACAAGGATGCTATGTTGATGATAGGGTACTCATGTGATAAACAAATAATTAAGAATACTATGATTAATTCACCTTTTATTATTGTTAAATGGTGATCTAATTATTATTATTAATTAATTAATAATATTCCAGCAACATTTATATCCCTATCGTAACAATTGCAATATAAGTAAGATTTAAAATATTGATTTATAAATTAATATTGTGTGATTAATTCCATTTCAAAAGTTAGCCATAATAGGATAATCATTTTTGGAATGAACGTGATGTGATGGAAAATGGTTATTTAATTATTCGATGTTAATCTTGGACTTTAAACCTCAAGATAAGTGGTCTCGACGGATAAGGTGGATCATTAAGACACATCATGTCCAAGTTGACAAGGGGGCAACTAATTATATAATATTTTATTAATTACATTAATAACATTAAAATATCAAGGATGGCGGATAGACTTGTATTTAATGAAACTTGTCCTGAATGGATAACCTTGGGGTGATAATTCCCACCGTAATAAATAATTACGACCGTCAATCCAAAACCAAATGAATTTTCCATAAGAGTAATTAATTATACATTTTTATAAATGAGACGTGGATGAATGAACTAGGGAAAGGAGTAAAGGTTTGAGGGGCTCGAGAGGGGGAGTTTGGGGCGGTGGAGTAAGCCCAAGGTCTTCTCAAGGATGGACATGTATATAGAGGGGGAGAAGGTTGAAGGTTGGGGAGGTTTTTTTTTTTGGTTTGGGGAAGAAAGAAAGTTGGGAGAACAGAAAGGTTTTTGAGAACAGAGGGAACACTGCTCTCGGGATTATCAGATTGTGGGCTCGGGGGCTTGTAAATCCTTTGATTTCCAAGGGCCAGCAAGATTATAGCTGGTCGATAGGGTGGACACTTCAGTTTGGCTGTCTAAGGGGTTATACAACCTGCTACAACTTACGGTTAGCATCAGCATCAGGTAATTTTCGTTATTTACTATTATGCTTAAACTTACTGTAAACATGCATCACTTGCTATTTACTGATTTACTGCTATTTACTGATTTACTGCTATTTACTGATTTACTGAGTTGTGAAACATATTCTTATGCTAGAACATGATTGTTGGAAAGAAAATATTGGTATGTTTGTCTATTTTAAATTACGAATGTAAGGTGATAAAAGAAAACACGACAGTACACTAAATATTATTTAGGCACATAGTAATTCTTAGAAATTTACTTCCATAAACTGGTAAAGTTAAAACGTAGAAAATTATACCTGAAATTTTATACAGTGCTCTGCTGTAAAAACCAGACCACTACATTCTCGGACAGCTTCACACAACTCTGGTTATCACAGAAGATACAAGTAGCATCTAAGAGGAGATCAAATAACTCGGACAGTAGCTTCCGTAGCCATACTGCGTCAAAACTAGCTGAACAGGCTACAACATACTCTGCCTCAGCTGTATGCAGTGCTATGCAGGACTGCTTCCTTCTAAACCAGGAGATCACACCTGATCCCATACTGAAGCAGCACTCAGATGTGCTCTTCCTATCTGCAGCACTGCCAGCCCAATCTAAATCAACATAACCCTGCAGGTTAAACTTTTGATTTGCTTCATACTTAAGCCCATAATCCAGTGTACCCTTCAGGTACCTCAGAACATGCTTTACAGCAACCAGGTGAACACTCCTCAGATCTGTCAGGAACTGACTCAATGTGTTCATAGCAAAGGAAATGTCTGGTCTCATGTTCGTCAGGTACATCAAGGACCCAATCATCTGACGATACATAGAGACATCAACCGGCTCAGATGAAGCATTACATAGAAGCTTCAGATTCGATGCCATAGGTGTGGCCATGGCCTTGCAATCCATCATCCCGAATCTCTTCAAGATATCTACTGTGTACTTCCCTTGACCAAGGAAGATCCCACCTGCACTCTGCCACACCTCCATACCTAGGAAATAGTGCATCATTACCAAATATTTCATATCGAATTCAGCAGCAAGCTTCCTCTTAGTATCTGCAATCAGTCTATCATATCCTAAATAAGTCATCCACATACAGGAGTAGAATCACAGGATTCCCTTCCTCAACCTTGTAGTAAAGGTTGGAATCCGCTTTACTCTTGGTAAAGCCCAAACTAGATAGGAAATTGTCCATCCTATCATACCAGGTTCTGGGAGCTTGCTTCAAGCCATACAAGGCTTTCTTCAATATGCACACATGTGACTCCCTGTCAGGTCTTGGGACTGCATCCCAAACATCTTCTTCATGATCGAAGTATCATGGCATTCCATTTCTTCATCCCAAATCCTGGGAACTTCAATATCTTCAATAGATATCTTTGTTTCTGGAACAAATGGTGTAGTCCTTTTGTAGGTGAAGATATACGGTCTTTCCTACAAAACAAGTTAAATTGCATGATTAGAAACATCTCATAATTTTCAGAACAAATTCTTTACACATAAAGAAATATGTCATGCAGTCATGCAATTATCTTATCCAATACAACATTTATCCATGTTCCACAACTTTCTAGATGCCTTCCAACCTCTACCAGAACATTGTTAAGAGTTTGCACTACTCCCAACATGTCATCAAAGAGGTTTCATTCTAGATAAGTAGCACTGGAATGTTGTACAGTGCCATAGGCCACTTACCCATCACATGCATATTAGTAGTATACTGTTCATTAATGCAATCATTCTAATATGCACAATACATCTCCTAAGTCTAGGAACATAAGCATAATATTATTTAAACAAACAAAATAGGCAAGAAATGATAATTGAAATACTTATCTTTGTTTTTTTTTTGGGTGGACTCCCTCTGAGTCTTTGCTTCCTGGCAGGAGCTGCTGATGTAGCTTCTTCTACAACTTTCTGTTGTGGAATGTAGGAAGATGGTCAACTCCCTCTGAAAATCTGCATCCTTGCAGGAGCTGCTGGAGTGTGCTCCCTCTTGATCTTTGCTTCCTCGATTACCTGTCCTTGAACTTATATTCATCCTTGCCGACATCAATCTTCTTGAACCCATAAAAGACCTCTTCTGGTGTCTTGTTGTCCACTATCTTGTGGGGTGTTCTATTCTGCACATATACAGCTGTTCTAGCTGCTTCTTCCCATAGATGCATAGGTAGATCCTGGTCATGCAGCATTTCCCTTGCTGCTTCCATGATTGTTTTGTTCTTCCTTTCTGCAACTCCATTCTGTTGAGGATTATAAGGAGCAGTCAACTCCCTCTTAATCCCTAAATCGCTACAAAGCTTCTTGAATTCACCTGAGGTGAATTCTCCACCATTGTCGGATCTGAATGTTTTCATCTTCTTGTCAGTTTGATTCTCTATAAAGGTTTTGAATTCCTTAAACTTATCAAACACCTCATCTTTGTTCTTCAAGAAGTATACCCAAGTCTTCCTGGAGAAGTCATCAACAAATGAGACATAGTAAGCATACCCACTCAGAGAACTGGATGACATAGGACCACATACATCTGAGTGGATGATTTCCAGGATGTCTTTTGCCTTGCTTTCACTGCTTGGGAAAGCCTTCTTAATGTTCTTACCTTTTGCACATCCTTTGCAAACACCTTCATGTTTGGTCTTGATTTTAGGAAGACCCTCTAAAGCCTTGCTTGAAATTGGAAGTGCTCTATAGTGCATATGAGCAAGTCTTCTATGCCAAAGTTCACTTGGCTCCATGGATTCATGCACCATGGCATGTTCAGGTTGTCCCTTCAATTTATACAAACCTCCCTGTTGCTCTCCAATCACTACTGCATCATCTATGTTCTTTCCCTTTGGCCACATTAGGACTTGGCCATTTACAAATGCAACCCTCATACCTTTTGCATCCAAAGCAGAGATGGAGAGTAAGTTCTTCTTGAGCCCAGGTACATAAAGGACTTCTTTCATCTTCAAGGATTTTCTAGAATCTAGGTTGTAGGAGGCTTCACCACTTCCTTAGATTGGATATTGATAATCATCCCCAAGTTTCACCTTATGGGGTAATTCATGTTCAGATAGGTTCACAAAAGATTCCTTAAACCCAGTCATGTGTTTGGAAGCCCCACTGTCAATTAACCAATCATTACAACCATGGGAGATAGTACCTGTGAGAGCAGAGATCAGAACATACTCTTCTTCACTTGATGAGGCATCATCACTATGACTTTCTGCCCTAGCCTTCTTCTTTGGGGGTTCATCATCTTCGGCAGCATGAGCATGAAACCTTCTTTTGCTGCCCTTCTTTTTCTTACTGGATTTGTTGTTATTATCCCTTTTGTTCTTGGGACAATCTGAAGCAAAGTGACCCTTCTCATTGCATGTGAAGCATCTTAGGTCCTTCTTACTCTTTTGATAGGATCTATTGTGGCGAGAGTGCTCCTTCTTGGTTTTGCTTCTTTTGGTGTGAGCTACAAGAGCTTGATCTTCACCTCCCATATTTTCCTCATGAGCTATAAGTCTAGCTTCTTCTTGAGAGCATTCTTCCCGCAATCTGTTGAAGGAGATCAACTTCTTCCTTGCACAAATTCCTTGAATGAAGGAATCCCATGACCTGGGTAGGCCATTTAGAGTGGTCATCACCACTTCACCATTCTCCACCATTTCATCCACTGCTTCTAGTTGTTCCTTGATCTGGGAGACCCTTGAAAAATAAGATTGAATGGTTTCTCCATTCTGAAACTTTACTCCTTTCAATTGGTTCCGCAAGGTCATCTTCTGATTTATGTTCTTTCCTTCAAATAGCTTGGTCAAATATTCAAACAACTCCTTGGGTGTCTTAAGAGAAGACACATGGGGTATGATATGGTCTTTGATAGAATCAGCAATGATTCTCTTTGCCTTGACCAAGTTCTTCTTATGCAATACCTTGGCCTCTTCATCCTCTGGGATAGGGATGTCTTCTTTCACATATGAGTCCAACTCATTCTCTTCCAGGATTAACCCAATACTATACTTCCAGGCTCGGAATTTATTAGCCCCTTCAAGCTTATCCTCAAGCTTGGTGTGGAGAGACATCTTAAAGAGTACTTCAAATGGAAATAGAAAGATTTAGGTCTTACCACTTGAAATGTTGAAAACTGGATCTGGTCCCGGATTAGGGTTTGTCGAAAAAACCCTAAAAATTCAAAATGTGAATTTCAAATTTATGAAAGGATAGAAAGATGCGCCTTGATGAGCTGATCAGCCTAGTGTATTCAGAATTTGAGATCAGCAAAGTTTTGCCCTTCAGAATTGCCTTTTTGTCCTCCTAGGTTCACTAGGGAGAGCCCTGAATTAGGATTTGAGTTTCCCGGAGATATACCCAGCCAAAAAACTCGATCCAAAGCTCTAAACTTCAATTTTTGCAAGGAGCTTCCAGCTGTGCCTTCAGATTCCATAAATTCCTATTTTTATGGAAACCCTAATTTTTAGGGCCAAATCTGAAAATGCTCGGAATTGAATTATGATTGGACAGATAGATGCGCCTTGATGAGTATAGGCAATATACTATACTTATTTTCAAAAATATGTGGAGAGAAACCCAATAAACAAGGAACTCAAGCTTCCATCACTGCAAAATGTCTTCTTCTCAGGATAGCTCTGATACCATGTTAAATTTTGAGCATTAATTCACAATACTCTACGATCTTTGCTGAGAGAATAACATATACAGTATATCAATGCATGACAATCACAATATGACAAGCATCACAAGAATCAAAAGCATAAGAGACAAGAGACACAGAGTTTCCTTGGGGAAAACCCTAAGGTGAAAAACACCACAACTTCCTCAGAGATAGAGAGAGCAATGGCTCAACCAAAGTACAACCAAAATACACTGAGATAGTCTCCTAGTAGCATATGATCCTCCTCCTCACTAGTGCGCCACTTTCTGAGTGAGAGTGAGATACTTTTCCGAGTGTTCTAAATAGAGATCACCTAATCTCTATTTATACTGATCTGTTTTCCCAGTGACCTTATGGGGCCGACTTGTCTAGCTAGGTACATCCACATTATAATATATATAATTCAAGGCCGACCCCACATGGTGGTCTAATAACCCATCGGCAAGTACACACACTTGCAACACTTGTCAATCCACATGACGACACTTCCTTATAGAGGAATAACACATCTCTTATAAGGGTACAATAAATATATATAAAATACACAGATGAAATACATTCACTAGAAGAAGAGTCACTCGGATCTTCATCAAATTCCGAAGGAGGAGAAAGAGAGAAGGGTAGAAAATGAGAGAACTCATATGCCTTGGAGGCATGATTTACAAACCCTTTCGCTATAGTCTTTCCTGTAGAGATCTCTGTAATCTCAACTGTGTTGGGACCAAAAGTCACCTTCTTTGGTGATCTGGTGTGAGTCATCCGATATACAGACAACAAATTTGATGTCAAGGAGGGAACAAATAGAAAATTCTTGAAATTGCCATGCTCCACATGTATTGTACCCAACCCTTTGGCATAGATCTGAGTGTTGTCTCCCATGTGAAAAGTAGTCCCATCTTTGAGATCGAAAGAAGAAAATGATTCTTCAGAGGAAACCATGTGGTTGGAGGATCCAGAATCAATGAGAAGGTCCTTTTGTCACGTCCCCTTGTATCATTTGAAAACCATAGAGGGGGCATACCTGGCATACCAGGCTTAATTGGTAAACTCAGCCCCATACATTACTAATAAATTCATAAGAATTAAAAACTTGTGTGTGCAGACTCATACTCAATATAAACACAATGGAAATAAACATATTTACAAGCACACAAATAGTAACGCATCATCATATCTACCACAGGCATATGATGGTTCCTCATATGAGGATTCAATATCATTCTCATGCTATGCACATACTTTACGTCGATTTCTTAAGACAATCATTTTGTTTCATTAACATGGGAAATTGACATTCATAATTAACACACTGCAAAATACATAATGCATATAATGTAAATCACAAAGAATACTTATCTTGAAGATGAGGATATCCAACAACTGGCTATATTAGAGCAACGTTCCACCCAACCATAGATCTCTATCCAGCCTAAATTCTTTCAGCTGAGAGATCATCCCCAAGCTGGGTTTTGTATCCACTAAGGAGGAACTAGACAGGCTTAGTCACAGCCATGGTTTCACTCAACAACTATGCTAAGCCAACACACAGTTGGGTTTATCAAGCATACAAAACGCAAAGGAAACAATGCTAAGTTAGTGAGCTCAACCATAGAGCTACAGGCATCTTGAATGAATTCAATAGTATGGCACCCACAATACCTACCTCACCCAACACAAGGAAGGTCCCCTTCTCTTCTACATAGTCCCTCAGGCGTCCCTTCCCTCCAGTGTTATTCAGGGTGGGCATAGAAAGGTCCAACTACTAATTCTTTGAAATTTCAGCCTTCACTGGGTTTATCAAGCAAACCCAACCTCTGTTCAGTCATTCACACTTGGATTTCTCAAACTTTTGTTCATAAAAAACTCAATCCCGTCACTTGATTTCTAGGCTGTAAAACCTGAGTTTTTCTACGGATTTCGGGGTATCTAATACTCTCAAATTCACCCAAAGGTTCATATCTATGGATACCTCATTGGATTTCACTATCAAATACCAAATCTGAGCGTTTATGGCTCTTCAAAACGTGGGTTCTTGCAAAGTTGCGATTTCTGGTTTTGCTCACTGCTGGCAATTCATTTTTTTGGATGGAAAATGATGCTCTGTTCTTCCATACTCGAATGGGAATGAGAAATAAGCAACAACCATGAGGTAGGGTGACTTGTGGTACAAGAAAATAGAGCCCATACTCTGCCATACGAATTTCTTGGGATACCCATGCTCCATTGAAGCCATGGAATGAAATCTTCAACAAATTCCTTACAGCAGAATTAAATGTCAGTAAGGTAAGTCAAATGGGTTCTCACAATGACATTTGGTAGCATATGGTTCATCCCCACAACCCCCTCACCTCTCCCTAGTGGATACACATGGCCCCTTCTCATTCGTTGCTCCCATAGCAAGTTTTTGTATTTTATTGCAATATTAAATATTTACATCAATTTACAATACTCCATGGCTTAGTAGCACATGGGTAAAAAAATATCAAATGCTTGTCCATTCTATATAAAATTCAAACATACGCTAGTGGGGCCTTGGCCTTGAGCTCCACGCTAGAAAAACATACATTGCATGTATACAATATTTACGTTAAAACCCAATATTTCATAAGGGTTAAAATTGGGGTACTACATTCTCCTCCCCCTTAGAACAACACCGTCCTTGGTGTTCTCAAAACTGAACAAAAATGGGAATGACTCTCTCATGGCATCCTCCAGCTCCCATGTAGCCTCATCGGGACTAAGGTGCTGCCATTGTACATTTACCTGCCTGATGGCTTGTTCTGAAGCAAAGTGACCTTCTTATCGAGGATGCGCATAGGCTCTACTGGGAACTCTCCCTCAGGTTCCAACTGTATCACATTCCAATCAATCATATGATTAGGATCATGTACATACTTCTTAAGCAAAGATACATGGAAAACATTATGAGCTATTATGTTAGCAGGCAATAGAATTCTATATGCAACTGGCCCTATCCTATCAAGGAATTCAAATGGCCCACAATATCTCGGTGACAACTTGGCACAACTCCCCAACTCGAGAGAACTTTTCCTTGGTTTCACTCTCAAATACACATGATCCCCAATCTGAAATTCCTTATGCACTCTTTTCAAATCTGCATAACTCTTATGCTTGTCTTGAGCTGCCTTTAAATTCTCCCTGATCTTAGAAACTTCCTATTCCATTTCCTTGATCATCTCTGGTCCAAGTACTACCCTATTCACCAGGCTATCGCAATTCACTAGAGTCCTACATCATTTGCCATACAATGCCTCAAATGGACTCATCCCCAATGATGCATGATGTCCATTATTGTATGCAAATTCTATTAAGTGTAAGTAATCTTCCCACTTGGATGGTTTATCCATCACATACATTCTCGACATGTCTTCAAGAACGTGATTCACCCTTTCGGTTTGGCCATCTGTTTGAGGATGATATGTTGTGCTAAAATTCAATCTAGTTCCTAATTCCTGAAATAATTCTTTCCAAAAATTGGAAGTGAACTTTGTATCACGATCATAAATTATTTCCTTGGGCAATCCATGCAATCTGAATATCTCTCTCATGAAGATGTTTGCAATGTCATTAGCCTTGTAAGTGGACTTGAATGGAATAAAGTGAGCTACCTTTGATAGCTTGTCCACCACAACCATGATTGAATCATGCTTCTTCACTGTCATGGGAAGACCTGTTATAAAATCCATAGAGATCAATTCCCACTTCCATTCTGGAATGGCTAAGGGCCGCAACAATCCTACTCGATGTTGGTGCTCTGCCTTGACTTGTTGGAACTTTTGACACCTAGCAATGTACTCAGCTATATCTTTCTTCATACCATGCCAAAAGTATTGCTTTCTTGTTGCTGTTATAGTTTTCTGATATCCTAGATGTCCAGAGTGTGGCATTTGATGTATTTCATCCATCACTAGCTTCTTCAAATATGCACTATTTGGAATGTACAATCTATCCTTGTAGATGAGGATATCATCTTCACCAAGTTGATATCCTGCACACTTTTCATCCACATTATGCTGCTGCAACTTCTCTTTAATTAGAAGGCAATTTCATCACTGTTTTGGACTTCAAGAACTCTTGTCCTCAAATCTGATTTACACACACTTAATGCTGCAACATGAAATTTTCTGCTAAGAGCATCTGCAACCTTATTCTCTTTCCCTTTTACATGCTTAATTTCAAAATCGAATTCACAAAGAAATTCCATCCACCTAGCTTGCATAGCATTGAAGTTTGGCCGGTCAAACAAATACTTCAAGCTCATGTGGTTTGTTCTAAGCTCGAATCTTCTTCCCATCACATAATGTCTCTACATCTTGAGAGCATGCACTATGGCTGCTAATTCTAAATCATGTGTGGCATAATTATTTTCATGTTCTTTTAATTTTCTTGACTCCTAGCAAATCACAAATCCCTCTTGCATGAGCACTCCACCTGGCCCTTCAATGCAAGCATCTATGCACACTACAAAATCCTTCTTTGGATTTGCTATCTTCAAAACAAGAGCGCTGGTAAGTGACTCCTTCAACTGTTGAAAGATTTTCTCACATTTTTCAGACCAAACAAATTTGATATTCTTCCTCTGCAATGAAGTAATTGAGTGAGCTATCTTGGAGAATCATTCAATGAACCTTCTGTAGTAACTAGCAAGACCCATGAAAGATCTAACATCTGAAACATTCTTTGGGGTTGACCAATCCATGATGGCATTAATCTTTTCTGGATCCACTGCAATTCCTTCTTCAGAAATAACATGACCCAAATACTGAATCCTCTTTTGATAGAATTCACACTTACTTAACTTGGCATACAGCTGATGTTCTATAAGAACTTGCAACACCATTCTTAGATGTTCTTCATGTTCTTCTCCATTCCTTGAATAGACAAAAATGTCATCCAAAAATACAATCCCAAACTTATCCAAATATTTACTAAATACACTATTCATGAGAGACATCAATGTAGCAGGTGCATTGGTAAGACCAAATGGCACCACCGTGAACTCATAATGACCATATCTAGTTTTGAAATCCGTCCAGTGAATGTCTTCTTCCTTAATCCTTACTTAATGGTACCCAGACCTGAAGTCAATCTTGGAAAACACTTTAGCTTCCTTCATTTGATCAAACAAGTCATCAATCCTTGGCAATGGATACTTATTCTTGACTGTCACCTTATTGAGCTTCCTGTAATCAATACACAGCCTTAACATCCCATCCTTCTTCTTAACAAATAACACCCATGCCCCCTAAGGAGACATACTAGGCCTGATATAGCTTTTTTTCATTAACTCTTGTAGCTGCATTTTTAACTCTACCAACTCCGGTGTGCCCATTCTATAAAAAGCTTTAGAATTTGGTGCTGCCCCTGGAACAAGATCGATGGTAAAATCAATGTCTCTCTTTGGTGGTAGTCCTGACACTTCATCCGGAACACATCTTGGAACTCTTGCAACATTGGGAAGTCTTCTATCCTTGGACCTTTCTCCTCTGATGAATCTGATATATGGATTGCATATAATTGACAACCCTTCTTATAAAACTTTTTCAACTGTAAGGCTGAAATCTATCTTACTGAAACTTGCTTGGGAATTCCTCTTACCAATATTCGCCTTCCCTCTTCATCAATGCATTCAAGCGCTTTCTCATAATAGTCAATCTTAACTTGATGTTTTTCCAACCACTCCATAACAATTAAGGCATCATAAGAGCCTAATGGTAGTATATTTAAATCTGCATGTGTGTGGAGTCCATATGGAGCACTCCACCACCACTTCACTAACTTTTGTCTTGGTCCCTTTGGCTAATTGAACTAACCAAGACTTATTGTGCTTCACTTTTCTAAGATAACAACCTTCGACCACTTTTGGAGAAACATAACTATGAGTAAATCTTGGATCAATCAAAACAGAAATAAATTGCTTAGCAATCTTACCTTCAACTTCCACCACTAATGATTGAAGGTCTGCTTGATGATTATCCAAAGCTGCATAGATCCGAGGTGTTTCCCTTTCCATGTCCTCCACTGTAGCTTCTCCCTATAAGTTGTGCAACCTTTGGGGATTATCCCTCCGATGTGGACAATCCTTCAGTATGTAGTTTTCTCCACATCCCCAACATTGAAGTGGTCCCTTCGATGCTTTATCTGCTGCTACTGCTGGTTTGAATCCACTCCTTGCTTTCTGCCCTTGTGGAAAGGTTTTAGGATGACTCTTGAATGGTGGCTTGAATCCACTCTTCTTTTGATCAAACCTACCTCTTGGCTTTCCTTTCCATGCCGGGTTTACCTCTGATTTTCCTTTGTTCTGCTCATAGTAATGCATTTCCATTCTAATGGCTTCATCAAGACTTGGTGGATTAACAAATTCAATCCTATCTCTGAAACTTTGAGGTAGACTCCCAAGAAAACATTTGATTTTTACTCTCTCATCTTTGATATAGTCAACATACCTCAACACTTCCATAAATTTGTGGACATGCTCTTCTATGGATTTTTGTCCCAACCAGAGTTCATTGAACTCTTTTCTCTTACTGTCATAATACCTAGCAGAAAGGTATTTCTCCCTGAAATACTTCTTAAATATTTCCCAACTAATCTTCCTTTCACTGATCCCTTTCACTTGTAATAGGTTGTCCCATCAAATTGAAGCTCTACCATTTAGATTGTAAATGACAATTATGGCCTTTTCATTTCTTGAGTAGTCCTAAATTCTGAAATATTTCTTCATCCCAAGAAGCCATGCCTCTGCCTCTTGGCCAGTCTTATCATCTCCATCAAATGTGGGAGGTCTTGCCTTCCTGAATTCTCTCTATGGGATTCCTCTGAACTTCTTTCTTCCATCAAATCTCCTTGGAATAGGGCTTGGACTTCTTTGAAAGCCTTTGGAGTCACATGATTTGTTAGAAGAATATCTAGAGAAAGGTGTTCTATGCTTCTTTCTCACAAAATGCTTCCTTGGGCTTGGAGTCCTCTTCTTAGAACAACCTCTAGAGTGACTCATTGCATCTCTTCCTTCTTCACCTACATTGCTTGGGTTGGAACCAAGATTTATCTTCTGCTGCATATCAGTGAGGCTCTGTAAAATAGCAGCATTGAGCTGGTTTCGTTCTTCTTGAGCCTTCATCCATCTTTCATTGAAGCTTACCATGGTCTCAATCAAATTTTGAGGAGTTATTTGCTCCCTTCTTCCATTGGATTTGGTCTCAGCATTCCCTTCCTACGCATTCTCTCCTAGTACATCCTCTTCTTGCTCATAAGGATCTTGCGCATCATTTATGGTCACCATTTTCCTTGTATGTTGCTTTTGCTACAACTATTAAATCTTATTAGCTGCAAGCACTGTGCATTATGAAAATATTTGTTAGACATCCTAAGAATGCATATAGAAATATACAACAATCAATATTTAACACAATCAACTCATGGAATAATTCACATAGCTGTTATGCATTCATTTATTTTGCCCATTCATGCAATTATGGAAATTGCCCATAATGTCCACAATTTGACAAAACAGTCACTGGCACTTTTATGCTCTAATGATCTATGGTGTATGATAACCCCATTCAAACTCTGATCATACACCTTTATTCCTTGATGAACAAGATTTCCAATTCCTATCCCCATGCTCCATTCCGACTTCGGGTGTGGAAACTACGTTACTTCAAAAATGACAACTTTCCCCACAATTCTGCCCATTTTTACACAGTTGTAAAATATCATGAATTGCCAACTTCGGCCACCTATCAAAGCAAATCTATAAAGATTCAGAAAAAAATTTCTACAGGGTGAAGTTATTCCATATAACAAGGAACATTCAGCAACTCGTGGATCTCTATTCCGATACACCATTCATCTTTTATGAATTTTTGGGTTTGACTACTTTTTATTTTTAATTCCCTTTGCAACCTATGCACAACTTGTGTACCACCTGTGTTCAACCTGTGAGAAACCTGTGCAACCTGTGCACAACCTGTGCACCACCTGTGCGCCACCTGCGCACAACCTGTGCAGAACCTGAACAACTTGTGTGCAACCTGTGCACAACCTATGCGCCACCTACGGAACCTGTGTGTAATCTGTTCCCAATCTGCGCGCAATCTGTGCAAAATCTTTCCACAATCTGTGCGTGATCTGTGCGTGACCTGCGCAATCTGTGTGTGATCTGCGCGCGATCTGTGCACAACCTGTGCACTTGCAGGGCTCATATCTCCCTCGTGCATTAACCAAATAAGGAATGTTTGGTACTGTTGGAAAGCTCTTTGAGAGTTCTATGCAATGGTGTGATCCTATGCCACATTTGAGAAGCCTGATCCTACCATTTTCCTGAATAAAAATGGTTCCCAGACTTCATCAATACTATGTTAAAAACCTTCTGATATCCACGTGTAAACTTAGAATTTTTCCCAAGCAGCCCCAGTGCTGCAACATGGGCTTTGATACCACTTTGTCACATCCCCTTGCATCCTTTATAAACCATAGAGGAAACATGATTGACATATCGGGCTTAATTGGTAAACTCAGCCCCATACATTACTAATAAATTCACAAGAACTAAAAACTTGTGTGTGCAGACTCATACTCAATATAAACACAGCGAAAAAAAACATATTTACAAGCACACAAATAGGAATGCATCATCACATATACCATAGGCATATGATGGTTCATCATATGAGGATTCAATCTCGTTCTCATGCTATGCACAGACTTCATGTCGATTTCTTAAGACAATCATTTCGTTTCATTAACATGAGCAATTGACATTCATAATTAACACACTACAAAATACATAATGCATATAATGTAAATCACAGAGAATACTTATCTTGAAGATGAGGCTATCCAACAACTAGCTATATGAGAGCAATGTTCCACCCAACCATAGATCTCTGTCCATCCTATATTCTTTCAGCTGAGAGATCACCCCTGAGCTCGGTTGTGTATCCACTAAGGAGGAACTAGACAGGCTCACTCATAGCCATGGTTTCACTCAATAGCTATGCTAAGTCAACACACAGTTGGGTTTATCAAGCATACAAAAGACAAAGGAGGCAATGCTAAGCCAGTGAGCTCAACAACAAAGCTACAGGCATCTCGAATGAATTCAACATTATGGCATTCACAATACCTATCTCACCCAACACAAGGAAGGTCCCCTTCTCTGCTACACAGTCCCTCAGGTGTCCCTTCCCTCCAGTGCTATTCAGGGTGGGAATAGAAAGGTCTAGCTGCTAATTCCTTGAGATTTCAACCTTTACTAGGTTTATGAAGCAAACCCAACCTCTTTTCATTCATTCACACTTGGATTTCTCAAACTTTTGTTCATAAAAAACTCAATCCCGCCACTTGATTTATGGGCTGTAAAAACTAGTTTTTTCTATGGATTTCGGGATATCTAATACTCTCAAATTCACCCCAAGGTTCATATATATGGATCCCCCATTGGATTTCACTGTCAAATACAAATCTAGGCGTTTATGGCTCTTTAAAATGTGGGTTCTTGCAAAGTTGCGATTTATGGTTTTGCTCATTGTTGGCAATTTGTTTTTTTGGATGGAAAATGATGCTCTGTTCTTCCATACTCGAATGGGAATGAGAAAGAAGCAACAAACATGGGGTAGGGTGACTTGTGGTACAAGAAAACAGAGTTCATACTCTGCCATACGAATTTATGGGCTGTCCATGCTCGATTGAAGCCATGTACTGAAATCTTCAACAACTTCCTTACAACAGAATTAAATTTCAGCAATGTAAGTCAAATGGGTTCTCACAATGACATTTGGAAGCCTATGGTTCATCCCCACAACCCCTTCACCTCTCTCTAGTGGATACACATGGCCCCTTCTCATTTGTTGCTCTCATAGCCAGTTTTGGTATTTTATTGCAATATTAAATATTTACATCAATTTACAATAGTCCATAGCTTAATAGCACATGGGTAACAAAATATCAAATGCTTGTCCATTCTAAATAAAATCCAAACATACACTAGCGGGGCCTTGGCCTTGAGCTCCACTCTAGAAAAACATACATTGCATGTATACAATATTTATATTAAAAGCCAATATTTCATAAGGGTCAAAATTGGGGTATTACACCTTTGATTTTGAAAATCCAACCATCAATGCATGGCAATCCTCAAGACCATCAGATCCACTTCCAGAATCATAAATTATTGCATCTTTTGAAATAGCAATTTTGTTATATTCAAGAAGCTTGGTTAGTTGATCTATTTTCATGTGCATGCAAGATCTCTCTGGGTGGTTTCTTCTCTTGCAGTAGGGACACTCAGATATTTTATGTTTGTCCTTCTTGGAGCTGGAGGCTTGTTTTGATGGACTTGACTTGTCATTCAGCTTGGATTTAGATGGCTTCTTGTCCTTGCCTTTTTGCCTCCCTTTCACATTCGTACTATTTGCTTCTCTAGCCATAAGAGCTAGATATTTGGAGGCCTTGATGGCACCCATTTGAATCAATTTGTCCTCTTCTTGAATGAGGGCTATAGTAAAAACTTATAAGGTTGGCATATTCCATCCAGGGATTGAAATTTTCCCAGAGTGGAAGGTAGATACAAAGACAAAAAATTGAGATCTTAGCTTACTCAGAATGGAGAGCACCAATTGCTCATCCTTTTTCGCAATGCCACACTGCTTGCATTGCATAACTAAGCCTTTAAATTTCGAGAAGAATTGTTGAATGGTCTCAAAATCGCTTGGTTGTAGGCCAACCAATTCATTTTCCAGAGCATGGCTTATTAGCTCATCTTGTTTTCCAAAGACACCCTCTAATTTCAGCCATAACTCTCCTGTTGTCTTCAACCTGTTAGGATATTTAGACACTTAGGAGTTAGTTAAGATCAACTTGTGTAATAGATCCATTAGGTAAAGTGTGTTTATTTAGTATGCATTAGTATGCATTTGTAAATATTTAAATCCGACGGTCACGATATGTTCTTGACATAGAGTGATCCAACGGCTCAACTTCTCTTATATCATACCTACCCTTGATCCGTGGCTTAACACCCGATTGGTCCGTGATCTCTATAAAGAGCATGGAGGGTCATTGGAAAGTTGATCGGATATGATAAATTCATTTGTAACTTTCTTTCTTTGCATAATAAATTGCTCCGTAGAAGCTATTTGGAGGGGGCAGTGGAGTGTTTCCCTCTCGAGAGTTTAAACCACGTCAAAACATCCGTGTGTTGATATGTGATCTGTTTGTGTCAAGTGGTTGATCTAAGTGTTCGGTCTTTTGGGTTTATCCTGTGTACCCGAAAATGGTATCAGAGCTTTTATGAAGAGTCGCTTCTAGTTATGATCAAGATCTGGAACTGTTGTTTCTGAAACTTGAAAGGGTTTCTGGTTCTGGTATTTTTGTGCACTTATGGGCTGTGGGATGTGTTCTATTGCGTTTCGAGCACCGGTTCCATTGGGAAATAGTTTTCGTTTGATCGAAAATGGTGCCCGGTTGCTTCAGAAACGGGTATTTCATCAGATCTGAAGGTTACAGTGACTTTTTTTTTATTTTAAATATCTCATATTTTATTTGTTTCGGATTGTTGCTTTCCCTGTCTGCATATGCTCTTTTCCGTACACTTTGTGCGATCTTGGTGAATCAGAAACAGACAAGGAAAGGGTTTTTCTCGGCTGCGTATGCTCTTTGCCGTGCACCATGTGTGATCTCGGCAAATCAGAAACAGAGAGAAAATGTAGACTTTCTAGGCAAGCTAACGAGATCTAACCCCACAAACGTAGAATTTTTTGTTTGTTTTGGTTTATGGTGTGATTTGCAGGAAAAAGTAAGGCACAGAAACCGAGCAAGAAGAGTTAAAAAAAAAAAAGCCCCCTTCTTCCTTCCCATATTTTACATACCTTTTATTCCTTAATAGGTCTTGAGTTCAAATCTTAGGAAATTACTTTTAAAAGAAAAAGTGTATGCAATTTCTATTTTCAAGTTAGTTTATTGTAAAAGTGCATCTCACTTAAATAATAAAAAATAAAAATAAAAATAAAAAGTGAGTCACTTAAGTTCATTTTTATTGCTGCACTATTTGAAGCAACATCATTGTAAAAGTGAAATCACTTATTTTACAAAAGTGATTGACTTAAAGCAACTTTCTTGTAAAGTGATTGTCAAAGGTTCATCTTGGGAAGAGGGGGGTTCTTTTTTTTGTTGGTCATTCTCTATCTGCCACGTCACTATTGGGGACATCTTCAACATTTTCTTTGATCAAGCATAACTTCATCATACGGAGTCAGTTTTCAGTGTTTTTTTTTTAAACCACCTATTTTCTCAAGATCTTCGCATCCAGACTATTGGTTTTTGCTTTTATAGCCATTAATTTACAAATATGGCCGCCCCTTTTGATATTCTACTTACTAGTTTCAATTATTTCTTATGGAAATCTCGTATGGAGGATGTTCTGTGAGGGAGAGGAATTTTAAGAATTACCTCAAGGAAAGAAACAGAACCCACTGATGATGATAAGAAAATCAAATGGACAAATAGATGTGATGAAGCTTGTTGATTGATTGGGATTTCAATCTCTACTGATTTGCGATTCCACATATCTGGAATTGATGAACCTGATGTTGCTTAGGACAAGTTGGAATCTGTGTTTGGTAAACATAATGAAATTCAAGGTCACCAACTCGAAAATGAGTTGATTTCTTTAAATCCAAGTGATTTTTCATACATACATGATTATTTATCTAAGTACAAAACTCTTAAACTCTTATGTCAAGAATGCAAGATTAAGAGGGAAGACAAACAATGCATTTATCATATTATTTCCAAACTTGGACTTGCATATTCTGTTTTTGTATCTACATTTTAGTCCATGAAAGAATGCTTGAATGCAGCTAGCTATCAAGAGCCTAGTTTTGAATCATTTTGTGATTTCTTGATTAGAGAGCAAGATAAGCTCATCCATCTTGGCATAATAAACAATGCAGATACATCTGGGAAATCCTTATTGTCCCAATAGAAAGAAAAGTCCAAGCCTCCCAAGAAACAAAATTTTCGCAATAATAAGTCACACAAGGGTCCCAAAAATGACAAAGGATCCAAAGCCAAAAGGAAACAAGACTGATCGTCATTACAACTATTGTGGGAAATATAATCATGATGAATCTAAGTGTTTCAAAAAGATGGTAGCCTTGAAAGAAGCAATGAAGAAGCACCACGTCAGCCTAGATTTTCCTTCAGAATCTACCTCTCATGGACATGCACTTTGTGCTTCTAGTTATTCTTATAATGCATCTTCTTCTTCTACTTCAAATGAATGGCTCATTGATTCTGGAGCAACTTATCATATGGCTAAGAATCAAGCCATCTTTTCTACCATGCATGAATGTAACACCAAACAAATATTTGTTGGTGATGATAGATCTCTAAGTGTTGTAGGAGTTGGAACAGTTCCAGTAGATAATGGTCATTTCAGTGATGTACTATGTGTTCCAAGAATTTCTTGCAATTTGTTATCAGTCTATCAAATCACTCATTCTGGTGAAGGTAAAACTGTGACGTTTACACCTCACCAAGTTGTGATCAAGGATTTTAAAGATCCTCAATAGGTCCTAGCGACCGGAATTGTTGATGATATTACTAGGTTGTACAAATTTAACAACTTTGGGTCATCACCTTTTCCTTCAGTTTTTGTTTCTCATAGTGATAACTTGAGCAAACTTTGGTATGAGCGATTTGGTCACTTAAATTATCACTCATTGTAATAACTATGTAAATACAATATGGTGACAGGTCTTCTGATGGTATCTTGTAGGGATGGTGTCTGTTCCAATTGTGTACTCGGAAAAAATCATCAGGATAGTTTTGACAAACGTGCCTCTTGGCATGCCTCGGTTCCCTTGGAGCTTGTGCATAGTGACTTGTGTGGTCCTCTTCCATCTACTTCATTTTCTGGTTTCAAATATTTCTTAACTTTCATTGATGATTACACCAAACACCCTTGGGTTTATTTCCTAAAACTTAAGAGAGAAGTATTTAACATATTCTTGTCTACAAGGCCCTTGTTGAAAAACAATTTGGTCATCAAATTATTAAGTTAAGATCTGACAATGTAGGAGAATATGTTAACAAAAAGTTCACTACTTTTTGCACTGAACAAGGAATCCAACAACAACACACTGTTCCATATACACCACAACAAAATTGTGTAGCTAAACAGAAGAACCACACTTTAAAATAAATGGCTAATTGTATCATCCAATATAAGGGACTAAGTCTTCAATTTTGGGCTGGAGCCATAAATTGTGCAAATTACATAGTTAATCACACCCCCACTAAAGCCTTACAAGGTATCACACCGGAAGAAGCATGAAGTAAAATTAAACCAGATGTAAGTCACTTCCGTGTGTTTGGTAGTGAAGCATGGGCTCACATCCCGGATGAAAAATGAAAAGCATTACAGCCTAAAAGTGAAAAGTGCATATTTGTTGGATATTCTGAAGATGCAAAAGGTTATAGAATTCTTCAATCACATTCTCATGATGTAATCATTAGAAGAGATATTAAATTTGATGAAAATCGCTTGGCCTACGAGCCTAACTCAACGATTGTGCCATCTTTGGCCTGCGAGCCCGATTCAGCGATTGTGCTTTCTTCTTCTTCCAACTTCCTTGATAGGTTTCCAACTCCAGTTTTTGATGATGACAGTGAGGATGAAAATCCACCTCCACCTGCTCATGTTCCTCTAGTTGCACAAGCACAAGTGCTTCCTCGATGGGTCCATTCAACATGTGAAGCAGCTGGTGATCTTGTTGGTGGTCCTAGAGATCAACGTCAAACACGTTCTCAGTTTCAACAAGCCTCTTCTCTTTTGGCTCAAGTTTCCAAGAATCATGATCCATAAACCTTTGCAGAAGCTTCAGGAAATCTAGATTGGGATGCAGCTATGGATGAAGAATATCGTTCCTTAATGGCGAACGATACTTGTGATTTTGTACCTCTTCCAAAAGGAAGAAAACTTGTCATATGTAAATGGGTCTATAGAACTAAGTATGCATCAAATGGAAGTGTTGAAACACTTAAGGCAAGGTTAGTTTCCAAAGGTTTTTCACATGTTGAAGGGATTGACTACAATGAAACCTTTTCTCCTGTCGCAAAAATGAACTCTATCCGCCTTGTTCTTTCCATTGCAATCTTACATAACTGGGAAGTCCATCAAATGGATGGCAAGTCTGCCTTCTTACATGGTGATCTACATGAGGAAATTTACATGGAACAACCTCTTATATATGTTCAGAATAAATCTAGCCTTGTCTGCTTCCTTAAGAAATCCTTATATGGCCTTAAGCAAGCTCCTAGAGCTTGGTATGCCAAAATGGATAGCTTTCTCCTTGACACTGGTTTTTCTAGATGCCATTCTGACCCCAATGTCTATACCAAGAAATTATGAAACCATCTCATCATACTTGTTGTCTATGTTGATGACCTTATTCTTACTGGTAGTGACCCTAAGCTTATAACCCATGTGAAATCCAGTCTTAAGCAAAATTTTGAAATGTCACACTTAGGACATTTGCATTATTTTCTTAGTCTCCAAGTCCTGCAAACCAAAGAACGAATATTTCTTTCTCAGTCTAATTATTCTTGTGACCTTCTTCGTCGCTTTCACATAGAATATTGTATGCCAGCCCCTTCTCCCTTCCAGTCTGGAGTCAAAATTTTTGCCACTTGTACTTCACCTGAAGTAGATGCCACCTTGTATCGTCAGCTTCTTGGTAATCTCTTATACTTGACTCATTATCATCCTGACTTTTCCTTTGTCGTCGGTCGTGTTGCTCGTTATATGAAAACACCTCATGAAAGTCACTGGAAAGCAGCTAAAAGAATACTTTGATATAATCGAGGTACAATTCAGTTTGGGATTCATTACAGTACAGGGGGGAAACCTTTGTTGGTTGGTTTCACTAATTCAGATTGGGCCGACGATCCTGATGATCAAAATTCTACTGCAGGTTATGTTTTCAGTTTGAGATCTGAACCTATCACTTGGGCTTGTAAGAAACAACAAGCTATTGCTCTTTCTTCAGCAGAGGCAGAATATCGAGCCGCAGTTAATGCCAGTTAGGAAGCTTTATGGCTTCAAAAGATCCTTTCAAAGTTTCGATTCGAGCAATAGAAGACTACTCCACTTTGGTGTGACAATCAAAGTACCATCAAGCTTGCCAAATATCCAGTCCTACATCAACGCAGCGAACACATTGAGCTACATATGCACTTCATTAGAAATCTTGTTCATAATCGTGTTCTTGAAGTGCTCTTTTGCCCTATAGATGATCAAGTTGTAGACATTTTCACCAAGTCTCTTACAGAAACGAAGTTTTCTAAACTTCAATCTATGCTCAGAGTTCTGGAATTTTTCATTAAGGGGGGATAGGCTCTAATGCCTCCTCCCCTCTCTTAATATTGTCACTTTTGTAAATCCTTCAATCCTATCCCAAGTTGTTCTTAAGGGGGGATGTAAGGATATTTAGAAACTTAGGAGTTAGTTAAGGTCAACTTGTGTAATAGATCCGTTAGGTAAAGTGTGTTTCTTTAGTATGCATTAGTATGCATTTGTAAATATTTAAACCCGATGATCACGATATGTTCTTGACATAGAGTGACCTGACGTCTCAACTTCTCTTAGATTTTACCTACCCTTGATCCATGGCTTAACACCTGATTGGTCCATGATCTCTATTTAAAGAACATGGAGGGTCATTGGAAAGTTGATCGATTATGAGAAGCTCATTTGTAACTTTCTTTCTTTGCATAATAAATTGCTCTGCAGAAGCTATTTGGGCAGGGCGGTGGAGTGTTTCCCTCTCGAGGGTTTAAACCACGTCAAAACATCAGTGTGTTGATCTGTGATCTGTTTGTGTGAAGTGGATGCTCTAGGTGTTCGGTCTTTTGCGTGTACCCTGTGTACTCGAACACAACCCTTCGAGATGAAATAGTAGATCTCTAGAAATATTAAGGCACATGTAACCAAAGGCTTCATCGAATATATTTAGATGCTTGGATTTCTTCAAAGCTACATGTGGTTCAGCTTTTCTCCCCATTGTTATCCTGTGTAGAGATTTATTTCTCAACCACATTTCCATATCAGCCTTCCAATCAAAGTAATTGAAAGGAGTGAGGATTCTAGGAGAGAGGGGAGCATTCGAATTGCTCATCTTAACTGCTGCAGTGAATGCAAAAGGTGAAACTGGTGCTACTGCTACTGCAACTGTTGGAACTTCGAATTACCTGCAAAAAACTCTCAAGAATGGAGGTAGAATATACTCTTAAATGGCTCTTATACCATGTGAAAATCCTCACAGTAGATCAAAGGGATGATGTAACCCTCACAATGAAATAATTTAGGAAAATAGAAGAAGAATTGAGTAGGAGGACATGGATCCAATGGAACTCAGATAGGAGCAGAATAATCACACATGTTTCATTAATCTGAATAGTAAAACAATAATGATACAATGCATAGGATTCGAATACCCAAGGGTGTAATTCGAATTAGCCTGCATCGATAGATCAAAATATCAGTGTAGTGACATCAAAGCAACACTAGGAGTCCTCATCATCATCAGTGAAGTCATCAATGCACAAGTAAGTGTCAACCAGATGTCAAACTGAGTCTAATTGAGTGTGGTTGGTATAACTAGCACATGGAATCACTAATGTAGTGAAGGAGGCTTAGTGGAGAGTGCATGAGGAGCTAACTGGAGTCAGAATAGGAACTTTAGTCTCACTGGAGGTCCATCGGAGTGATACAGTCAGTTGAGAGTCAATCTAGCCTTAAATAAAGGAAAGATCTAAAGATAACTAAACTAACTGAAGTGCAACTCAGTGGTAGGTGAGAGAGGGAGCCTTTCACATGGGGTTGGTGAAAGGAGGGTGCACTAAGCACTACGAGGGATAAAAATGATCAAAAGGAAACTCCCGAGGCTAGCTAACTAAGGGCTAGGTGTTGGGACCGATGACTGGGATGCATGCATGCAAAATCATGACTGCATGCAAAATGAATGCATGACTGAAAATGCAAAAAATGGAAAATCTTGTTAGGACTAGGATGGAGTATAGGAAAATCCCAACATTTTCATACAGTTTATCCAATCTGCTCATCAAACCCTTTGTTGTCTTTTCTTTTGAAATATTGAAATCCGCCAACGAATCCATGCAAAACCGTATTGTTCCTAGTTCATTTCTGTCAAGAACCTCCCATTCTTAAGCCTTCATAACTGCCAGCTATTTTTCTTTTCCTCCAAATGGTAGGAATATATCCTTCTGATACAGATAGTCCTCCATTTGCATCTTCCATAACTGGTAGTTTTGGCCATTAAAAGTTTTGACCCTAAACTTTCCTTTTTCGACCATTTCTCCCATTTGAAATATGAACCCTTCTTTCCTACGAGTTTATGCGCCAAATAGGCCTTTGGCTATGATACAAATTGTTAGAAGAACAAGATCACAGAACAATAGAAAAAATAAGATGTAGAAATAAAACATATAAACAAAATACAAGAGAGATGCCAATATACTTGTTTCACCTAAAATGGCTAAATCCACGGAGAAATTTCCAGTCTTTTTATTAATCTATCCATCAAATGAAGTGATACAATCCGTAACACATATGTTGCAACATCCTCTTCACTCTCTCTCAGTCTCTCTTGCACAATCATAGATATCTTTACAATACTACAATACAAACCCATACTACAATGCCTTCCTTTGAAAGAGTGATTACCATGGTAAAATACCATGGGCCCATAAATCAGCCATTATTGACCAAGTCATGACTACAAAATTAAAACATTTTACAAGGCATTTTTTCCAAAATTTTCGCTACAGGGGTGCTTCCCCTGAACACCTGCCAAGGGGGGATCCCAAAATTAGTCATCGTCCCCCCCTGAACCACCCATGATGACTATAGTGTGGGATAAGCCCCCCCACACCCCCCCATTATGGGCTAGGATCTATACATGGCTGAAAAATGACATATGAAACTAGAACATTGGGCTCCACAACCAATAGATAGTATTGAAGACAACAACATTATATTGAAGTAGTATCACTTCTACATAAGTGATGAATGGTGTCACATATTGGATTTTGTACAACATAGAATTAAATTGTTCTATAATCACTTGAAGGATCAATATATAGTTAGAACAACATTGGATTTTGTCTGATGATTGTGTGGGGCAATTCAAAAATTCCCATGTCTTTCAATGGTTTTGTATGCTCCCTAAAGGGCACAAGGTACCACATATTCAAAACTATTTCGAGACTGGAAATGGAAATTGGGAACATAATAGATAAGGTGCATGCATCAAAACTACATTACGTAGGCAAGAAATGAATTTCATATCTATTTCACTAATCCGATATGCAAAGACCATTTTTGAATGATGTTCTTCAGTCATGGGGGAGGGAGAAAGAAGGAAAGAAGATTATCCAACCAAGAAATCACATGTACATAGATATTTTTGGGATTCGGTTAATGTAGATCGATCACAATTATATGAGTGCAACACAATCTAGGGAACTCATGCATTTCATTCAGTTAGAATGCCATATAATGCTATAGTTGAAATCTAGACAAGGGACCTCTCTTATTTTTGTTCTTCATGTAGTAGTGGTGAATGGGACAAATGTGAATCCATAGATTGGGTTGACAGCTAGGATTGTGTAACACTCCCCATTGGTCGATGTATAGCTACATAATTATACCATTTAGAGGAGGACCAATCAAGTATTTCACTAGACTATGACCACATATCAGATCTCATATAACTAGGTCCGATTAACATTTTGATAATTTTTTGTCGTACAACTAGATTCGATTAATATTTTGATAATTTTGAAATTTTTGATAGCTATTTATGTCTATTTAGTTGACTTAAATGTTGGCACTCTATTACTGCAAGGAACATATATGTAATGGTTTCCTCGAGAGGTAATGGATTGATCATTGACTATTAGTTGGCATGTTGCTTGGAGGGGAAGTAGACCCTCAATGTCTCATTAAGTGACTTTGAGGCCAATTATTTTTTGATTGATTCAATGGTTATCAAAGGAGAATATTTGATATGGGTTTCCCACTCATAAAATAAAAAAGGGTATGTATTTGAAGATTATAAACTAGGTCAGATTGTGTAACATTATACAAACTTAGTTATTGGCACAAACCTCCAACTGCAAATAATTCCAAGGAATAAGTATGTCCAAGGTATGATATTTCTTTCCTTACTCTGAAAATGAGAGGATAAAGGATATCATTTCTATTAGAGGTGATCCTGACAGTCTACCCGAATGACCACATATAGGTAGTTAGGTATGTGGTATGCATGCTAGTATTTGTACTGTTATAGATAACTGGTGTACATGTATATTCTAATTTTGTTTCATAGTCATATTGATTATTTACATTAATATTTTGATTATTGCAGTTGGACATTCACATCTTGATATATTCATAAATTGCATAAACATATACAACTAGATCAATTGCACAAGTTTCTTAATGGATTTGTTGTCTTTGTTTCTTTCTCCCATTTAAGTACACCATAAGATCTACATTGAAAACATGCTTATTTCCACCATGAACATCACTATCGTCCTCTTCCTGACCATGTATTCACCATCACCATCTCATTTTTAACAACTTTCATCATCCAAGTACACCATAATATTCTCATCCATCATCCACACCATCCTCATCCTCACCTCATAATCAACACCATCATTTCATATCATCATTACAATACATGCCATTATCATCAATATAATTATTGTCATCATCATCCTCATATTCATCATTTTTCATCATTTTCATGTTCATCATCATCATCCCCTTTTTCATCGTTTTCATCATCCAAGTACACCATAAGATTCCCATCCATCATCCACAAAATCCTCATCATCGCCATTTTCATTGCAACCATCTTTATGCCCATTGGCATTGGAATCATCATCCTAATGTCATCATCCTCATCCTCGTCATCATCATCATAATCATCATCATTTTCATCTTTAACATCATTTTCATCATCATCATCCCCATTTTCATCATTTTCATCATCCAAGTACACCATACGACTCTCATCCATCATCCAAACCATCCTCATCATCGCCATTTTCATTTCCAACATCTCCATGCTCATTGGCATTGCCATATTCATGTCAACATCCTCATCATCATAATCATGATTTTCATCTTTTACATTATTGTCATCCTCATCATCCTCGTTTTCATCATTTTCATCATCTAAGTACACCATAAGATTCTCATCCATCATCCACACCATCCTCATGGTCACCATTTTCATTGCCAACATCTCCATGCTCGTTGGAATTCACATCCTCGTGTCATCACCCTCCTCCTCCTCCTCCTCCTCCTCCTCCTCCTCATCATCATCATTTTCATGTTTTACATTATTCTCATCCCCATCATCCCCTCTTTCATCTCTTTCAGCATCCAATTACACCATAACAGTCTCATCCATCATCCACACCATCCTCACCATCAACATTTTCATTTCCACCATCTCCATGCCCATTGGCATTGGCATCCTCATGTCATCATCCTCATCATCATTTTTGTATTTTACATCATTTTCATCCTCATCATCCCACTTGTCATTGTTTTCATCATCCATGTAAACCATAAGAATCTCATCCATCATCCATACCATCCTCATCGTCACCATTTTAAATGCCAACATCTCCATGCCCATTGGCATTGGAATTGGCATCCTCATCATAATCATCATCATCATCATCATCATCATTTTCATATTTTACATCATTTTCACCCTCATCATCCAAGTACACCATAACATTCTCATCCATCATCGACACCATCCTCATCGTCGCCATTTTTGTTTCCACCATATCCATGTCTGTTGGCATCGGAATTGGTATCCTCATGTCATCATCCTCATCATCCTCATCATCATCGTTTTCATCATCATCATCCTCATCATCATCATCATCATCATCATCATCATCATCATCATCATCATCATCGTCGTCATCATTTTCATCATTTTCATCATCATCATCATCTCATTTTCAATCATTTTCATCATCCAAGAACACCATAATATTCGCATCGATCATCCAAACCATCCTCATCGTCTCCATTTTCATTGCCAACATCTCCATGCCCATTGGAATTGGAATTGACATTGGCATCCTCATGTCATCATCATCCTCATCCTCATCCTCATCGTCATCATCATTTCAATATTTTACATGTTTTTCATCCTCATCATGCCCTTTTTCATTGTTTTCATCATCCAAGAACACCATAATATTGTCATCCATCATCCACACCATCCTCATCATCGCCATTTTCATTGCCACCATCTCCATGATTGTTTTCATTGGAATTGGCATCCTCATGTCATCATCATGCTCATCATCATCATCATCATCATCATCATCATAATTTTCATAATTTTCATCATCCAAATACACCATAAGATTCTCAACCATCATCCACACCATCCCCATCACTGCCCTTAGAGTGTCTTTTGTTAAGATTCAATATGCTAAGACAGAAAATATTAGCATTACATTCCATTTCACAATAATAGCATATACAGGATCACTGAAAGAACAACAAGCACTACATAAATACTAGAGACACAGATTTATCTTGGGAAACCCTCATGGGGAAGAAAACCCAGTGAAGCTTCCTCAATATAGATGACCAGCAAATACAAAGATGTAATCCACAACCATGAGCTCCTTCTCCTCCATAGCAGATCTCTCTCTCACTTATGCGCTATTCACAAGTGAGTGCAATGTGTGTTAAATGAGGAACACACCTCCTCTATTTATACAAAACTTTGACTTGTATTTTATACTAACTAGGTCGGCCCCAACTTAACCACTAGGTTAAACACAGCATTACAATTGATTGGGCCGACCCCTCTAGGGTGGTCTAATAACCCTTTGACCCAAATAACACATACAGGGCCGACCCCCACTAGGGAATTCTAATAACCCAAGTTACCACATTCCGACGGAGGAATAAACATCTCTGGATATACAATAAGGTCTTCACATACAAATGAAACATCTCCGGAATAATAAAGTACAAATATAATATTCTTTGAAGTTACAATATTT
This sequence comes from Larix kaempferi, assembly GCA_027924585.1. Lineage (NCBI taxonomy): Eukaryota > Viridiplantae > Streptophyta > Pinopsida > Pinales > Pinaceae > Larix > Larix kaempferi. Next base: position 2,666,127 of record BSBM01000247.1, read on the forward strand.
CAACACTCCCCCTTAACGAGAAGGATATTATAACAACATCTGCAAGAGCAAGGAGTCATCAACATCATACATGATACATCTATAAATCATTGGAAGCTTTCTCAACATCATCAGTAACTCAAGTAGTTATTGGAACATCTTCAATACTGGAACATCAACATCTTCAGTACTAAGTCTTCATCTTCTACAACACTTGAACATATATAGTAACATCATCATTTGGATCACTCAATCAATAGCCTCATCTTCTGGATCAAACGATCAACATCATCATCTCGATCATCTCGATCAACATCACTTCGATCATCTTGATCAACAACATCTCGATCAACAGTATCATCATCTCGATCATCTTGATCATCATCATACTAGCATCAACTGGATCCTCTCGATCAACAACATCACATCATCAACTGGATCCTCTTGATCAACAACATCACATTATCAACTAGACGATCAACAGCATCACATCATCAACTGGATCATCTCGATCTATAGCATCTGGATCATCGCAATCTACAGCATCTCGATCATCTCGATCTATAGCATCTGGATCATCTCGATCTATAGCATCTAGATCATCTCGATCTATAGCATCTGAATCATCTCGATCTACAGCATCTGGATCATCTCGATCTACAGCATCATCTGCAATACACACAATCCAATTCCAGGATGATCAATCCTGCTCACTTTAAGACATCTCTCATGTCTATGGACGATACAATCCAGATCTTACTTACTGGATGATCAATCCTGATCCTTTTAAGACAAATCTCATGTCTAGGGACGATGCAGTCCATGATCCTTTTAAGATAAATCTCATGTGTAGGGACGATGCAGTCCATGATCCTTTTAAGACAAATCTCATGTCTAGGGATGATGCAGTCCGTGATCCTTTTAAGACAAATCTCATGTCTAGGGACGATGCAGTCCATGATCCTTTTAAGACAAATCTCATGTCTAGGGATGATGCAGTCCATGATCCTTTTAAGACAAATCTCATGTCTAGGGACGATGCAGTCCGTGATCCTTTTAAGACAAATCTCATGTCTAGGGACGATGCAATCCCAACCACAGTGCCATTCCTTTTTCATACTGGATGTGACCTAGATCAAATCTAGGATTTACCATGTACATTTTGAACTAAAAGCTCAGGGACGATGTAGTCCTATCATCAATTTTAGAAGACAGATGTCTACGGATCAATTCTGGGACCAAAGTCTAGGGAAGATACAATCCCCACCTATCCACTAAGGACTTCATTCTCAGAGACATATGTCCACGGATCAATTCTGGGACCGAAGTCCGGGGAAGATGCAATCCCCACCTATCCACTAAGGACTTCATTATCGGAGACATCTGTCTATGGATCAATTCTAGGACCGAATTCCGAGGAAGATGCAATCCCCACCTGTCCACTAAGGACTTCATTCTTAGAGACATCTGTCTATAGGTAAATTCTGGGACCAAAGTCCGGGGAAGATGCAATCCCCACCTATCCACTAAGGACTTCATTCTCAGAGACATCTGTCTACAGATCAATTCTGGGACTGAAGTCTGGGAAAGATACAATACCCTCTCATCCACTAGGGACCACATTCTCAGAGACATATGTCTATAGATATTTTTAGAACATGTATTCAAGGATAATGCAATCCCTCTTCTTTCTTGGAGACATATGTCTACATATCCTTTCAGAACATGTGTTCAAGGATGATGTAATACCCTCGTCAACTTAGACACTGTCTAAGGACCATTCACCAACTTCACTGTTGGCATCACCAATTTGGTATCCACATCATCGACCTCAATGTCGATGTAGGCAATATAATCATCAATGACCATATCACTCCCCCTTTCGAGGAGGGTCCTTCTGAACTACACCAAGCTTGTCTCGGAAATACTCAAACTTTACTCGAGACAGAGGTTTGGTCAATATATCAGCAACTTGTTCGTCAGTGCTCACATACTCGAGCTTAATAGCTCCTTTCTACACCATATCCCATATATAAAAATATCGGATCTCTATGTGCTTTGACTTATCATGGAACAATGGATTCTCTGTCATCTTGATACAACTCTAATTGTCATACATGATCACAGTGGGGTCCATCTCTAAGTCAAATAGTCCTAATAATAGTTCTCGAAGCCATACTGCTTCACAACTAGCATAGAAAGAAGCTATGTATTCTGCTTCAGCTATGCTAAGAGCCACACTAGACTGCTTCCTGCTAAACCATGAGATCATGGCAGATCCTAGACAATAACATCCTCCCGATGTACTTTTCCTATCTCATACATTTCCTGCCCAATCAGCATCAGTGTAGCCATGCAATTTGAAATCATGATCTCCAAGATAACATAGACCAATGTCTATCGTACCTTTTAGGTACCTCATCACATGATTTGTAGCTATCAGGTGAACTCATCTAGGTTCCACTAGATACTGACTCAAGGTATTCACGGCAAAGCATATATCTGGTCTGGTACTTGTCAAATACATTAATGACCCAATAATCTGTCTGTATAGAGTCACATCCACTGACTCTGATGAATCATCATCTAACAGCTTCAAGTCAGAACCCATCAGAGTGGCCATGGTTGTACATTCCAACATATCAAAACTTCTCAAGATTTCCACAGCATACTTTCCCAGGTTGAGAAAGATTCCTTCTAGGCCTTGCCATACTTCCAGACCTAGAAAGTAATGCATCAATTTGATATCTTTCATCTCAAATTCCGTATCCATCTTCTTCTTGCTTTCCATGATCTGTTTCTCATTCCCTGTCACAAAGAGATCATCCTCATACAATAATAGTATGACAGGTTCATCATCCATAACCTTAAGGTAAATGTTAGGATCAACTTTACTTCTGGTAAAGCCCAAGCTTTGTCAAGAAGCTGTCAATTCTTCCTCTGTGACTGAACATCATTCACACTCTGCATTGAGTGATCTCCTGCATATCTATCTGTGCCATCTCTCCTCAGATGGGTCTACTAATATGAACCTCAATATCATTCGAACTCTATGGTGAGTTCCTTCTGTATATAGATACCATCTTCAACCTTGTAGCAAAGGTTGAAATCTGCATCACCCATGGAGATCATTAAGCTCATCAAATGACTATCGATCATGGGTACTTGTACAGAGCTTTCTTCAATTGAATCTTGGGAGTTTTCTCGATTTGCACTTCTTCTTCAATCACATCATTGAAAGAACAGTATTTATCTAGCTACTTGGAGCAAACATCTCGTCATGATCCTCTTCCTCTTTCTAAGAGAATCTTCTAGCAATGAGCCTTCTATAGTATGTTTGATTTGTAAATCTTCTTGTTGAACATCCATCACTTGTTCAGTGTTCATCATTCTTCATGATCTTTCCTACAAATCAAAATTAAGTACATGATTAGTAATAATTCATAATCATCAAATCATGATAACCTATTATGCATATATATATGATATACATAGTTATGCTACTATCTTGACCAATACATTGTCACAACACTTTTCCATATCCTGTATGCATACATTGGCTATCTAGATGCCTTCCATCTCTGCCAGAACATACTATCGAGAGCATGCACAACTCTCAGCATGTCAGCAAAGAGGTTTCATTCTAGACAATCAACAATGGAATGTTTGTCCAACTTACCAATCATATGCATATTAGTAGTATACTATTCAATGCTATATGAATGCTTACACTTAGCATGATATATTCTAGGAATACAAATATGCATACAACTATTACGGGCAATATCATAGACTATTCAGTAATTCAAATAACAATTCAAATACTTATCTTTTTATGTCTTGTGAGGTTGCATGCTTCTTGGTATCGGCTTCCCTTCCATGTCATGAGCTTCTATCCATCCTTGACCACTATGCATGCTTACGTGTGTACTAGTGTCATCATCATGATCTCATACATAATCATACATTCATTAGTATAATCTCAATACTATCAAAGCATTATAATTCGAATTAATATTGAAGTATGTATGGTCATGATCATTTCATACATAGGTATACTTACCTAAGATCCTAACAAATTAGGATTCTAACTTGATATAGGAAAACATACCTGGATTATCAAGCTTGGTTATGTCTTAACATACCCAAACAATATATTCTTCTGTTCTCTTCAATGATTTAGAGATCTTGTGTTAGAACCTGCATATCTCATAGGTTAAGCATAGTAGAAAAAAGTCACACATACCTCTTAAGTAGATCTTCTATGTGATCAAGGATTATGGATGAGTCTTTGTCTTCATGTCATCATGGTCATGGAACTTGATTTGTCTTTCTTGATATACCTGTATCTTGTTAGCAGACAACATCAACCTCATACAACACCACAGTGCATTAGTAGAATCATATAACCCTAATCAATGAATGTCTTCTATCATTCACATGCATTCATACTTTTACTGGGGTGATAAGACAATTCTAACATTAATCAAGATTGTACTAACCTAAATAATATGAAGACAAACATATTATGAACTTAATCAAGAATCAGATTTCAAAACATACCTGTATCTCCTTAAGTCATACCTATCGAGATTTCTTGTAGTCTTCTTATGTAAGGCCTTAGCCTCATCTCCCCCTGAAACTGGATCTGGAGCTCGATTAGGGTTTGTCATAGAAACCTTAAAAATTCAAACTTTGACTTTTTCACTTCTGAATGGATGGAAATAATGGCCTTGCTGAGCTGATCAAGCTAGCATACTTCAATTTTGAAATCTCCAAAATTTGACCCCTCAAAATTGCCTTTGAAACTTATGGATCTTCTGAATATGATCCCGAACTAGGGTTTGATGAAACCCACACTTCTTCCCAATCAAAACATTCAATCCAAATCTCTAAACTTCAATTTTTCTAAGGAGCTTCCAGCCGTGGTCACAGACTTCAAAAATTCCAACTTTTGCAGAAGCCCTAATTTTCCACCTTTCCGATCAAAATCCTGAACTAGGGTTTGATCAAGCCCAGTCTTCTACCAAACCAAAAAATTCGATCTTGGTATCTAAATTTTGATTTTGATGAGTAGCATTCAGCCGTGGACTCTGCTTCCAAAAATTCCAACTTTCTCCGAAACCCTAATTTCCCACAACAGTGACGATTCAAGAATGAAGGTGCTCAAAATCAAAATCTGTTTTGATAGAAATATGCACCTGACTGTTTCTGGTGTAACTCCGAAATTACAAATCCACAGGGTCTGAAACTTTGTCCTATGGTATTCTGACCTATCCTCTTTCCAACCCCATAGGTCTAACGTCAATTGGATTCTTTGAGACAGAGTTATGCCAAGTGTCACAACATGACCTGTTTATGGGATAAAATAGGAGAGCAAACTTGTACGGCGTTCGACGTGTCACTGGTTCAACATCGGCCTTTGAAAATGTTACTTGATATAGTACAGTCCATGCAATACCTACCACTTTTTGCTAACTTTCATTTGAATCTTCCTAGCCCAAGTTATGACCTTTTTTCCTAAGTCACCTGATTATGACTGAGATCTAGAAGAGGCCGAAACCCTAACTTGTATTGATCATAACTCACAAAGTACAATTAATATGAGGGTTTCCTTTGGACAAAAGGTACATGGGGATGTTATGTACGACTGGTAAAGGTTTCAGATCTTGAAACGGATCCAAAAAGGATTTATAGTGAAAGTTCCACGATGACTGGTTTTTGCTATACAAAACCCTAACCTTCAAATTCTCGCAAGTGAAGCAAGTGTCGTAAGTGCCATACATTACCTTCCTTTAGGTTAGATCTAATACCATGTTAAGATTCAATATGCTAAGACAAAAAATATCAGCATTACATTCCATTTCACAATAATAGCATATACAGGATCACTGAAAGAACAACCAGCACAGCATAAATACAAGAGACACAGATTTATCCTGGGAAACCCTCATGGGGAAAAAAACCCAACAAAGCTTCCTCAATATAGATGACCAGCAAATACAAAGATGTAATCCACAACCATGATCTCCTTCTCCTCCACAACAGATCTCTCTCTCAGTTATGCGCTATTCACAAGTGAGTGCAATGTGTGTTAAATGAGGAACACACCTCCTCTATTTATAAAGAAATCTGACTTGTATTTTATATTAAGTAGGTCGGACCCAACTTAACCACTGGGTTAAACACCCCATTACAACTGGCCGGGCCGACCCCTCTAGGGTGGTGTAATAACCCTTTGACCCACATAACACATACAGGGCCGACCCCCACTAGGGAAGTCTAATAACCCAAGTTACCACATTCCGACGGAGGAATAAACATCTCCGGATATACAATAAGGTCTTCACGGAGGAATGAAACATATCCGGAATAATAAAGTAAAAATATAATATTCTTTGAAGTTACAATATTTCAACATCTTTTAGTACGGTTTTGCAAACTAGGGTTTCTCTTAGTATAAGACATTGCAATTCTTGCAAAGAGGGGTCAAATTTGGGAATTACTTGACTAATGAGAACTTGTTGATAGCATTCCAGTGTGGAACTTGCCAAAACACACTTGTAGGATCTCACGGAACTCATTTCTACACCATGGTTGTAATTCTATGTCCTTGGCAGGGATTCAACATGTGTCCTTGAAAGCCTCTAGGAAGCGAGTTTTAACTAGCGATAAACTGATGAACATGGCTCTAAATGAATAACCGCTGACTCTGTCAGAATCAAAAAATCATATTAATGCTAGTGGTGCCCCTTTCCACTGGATCCATGGCCCACATAGCATATGTTAGTACAGTTTTGGAAACTAGGGTTTTAGTCAATAAGAGATAGTGTGATTCTTTCATATATGAGTCAACTTTGGGAATTCCTAGACTCGAAACTTGTCGCTAGTGTTCCCACATAAAACAAACCTAAACACACTTGCAGGATCTCACACAAAACTTTAGTTCTACACCATAGTTGGAATTCTATGCCCTTGGAAATGATTCAACATGTGTCCTTGAAAGCCTCTAGGAGTTGACTTTCAACTATCCATAAAATGATGCATGTGGCTTGGATCGATGAACCATTTACTTCGTTTGAATTAGGACACTGGATTAATGCTATGGGTGCCCCTCTCCTCTGAGTCCATGGCCAAGAGAGTGTATTTTAGTATGGTTTTGGAAAGTGGGGTTTCGCTTAGTAAGGGACAGTACAATTTTGGCACATACGAGATAACTTTGGGAATTCCTCAACCGAGAACTTGTGGCTAGCGTTTGCACATGGAAACCACCCAAACACACCTGCAGGATCTTGTGTAAATCAATTCTCCACCACGGTTGGAATTATATGCCCCTGGTAGGGATTCAACATGTGTCCTTGAAATCCTCTAAGAGGCAAGTTTCAACTGGCCATAAAATTATGTCGATGGATTGGATTGACGAACCATCGAATATGTAGAATCAAGACACCATATCAATGCCGACGGTGATCCTCTCCTCTAGTTCCATGGACTAGAGATAATATTTTAGTACAATATTGGAAACTAGGGTTTCAATTAGTAAGGAATCGTGCAATTCTTGCCCATAAGCGTCAAATTTGGGAATACCTTGACTGGGAACTTGTGCGTAGCATTTCGACATGGAACCCACCAAAAAACACTTGTAGTATCTCACAAAAATTAGTATTGCACCACAGTTGGAATTATATTCCCCCGGTAGGGATTCAAAATGTGTCCCTAAAATCCTCTAGGAGGCGAGTTTCAACTAGCTGTAAACTGATGAGCATGGATCAGATCGACAAAATCTGGACTCCATTGGAATCAAGACATCGGTTTAATGCTAGGGTTGCCCCTCTCCTCTAGGTCCATAGCCAAGAGAGCATATTTTAGTATGGTTTTGGAAACTAGGGCTTCAGTTAATAAGAGATAGTGCAATTCTTGCACATACGGGTCAACTTTGGGAATTCCTCAACTGGGAACTTGTGGCTAGGGTTCCCACATGGAACCTTCCCAAATAAACTTGTAGGATCTAATGGAACTTAGTTTTGCAGCATGATTTAAATTCTATACCCTTGACTGGGATTCAGCATGTGCCCTTGAAATTCTATAGGAGGCAAGTTTCAACCAGCCATAAAATGATTTATGTGTCTCGGATCAACGAACCGTCAACTCCATTGGAATCAGGACACCATATTAAGTCTAGGGGTGCCCCTCTTCTTTGAGTCCATCAATCAGAGAGTGTATTTTAGTATGATTTTGGAAACTAGGGTTTCACTTAGTAAGGGACGGTGTAATTCTTGCACATAGGGGTCAAATTTGGGAGTTCCTCGACCTAGAACTTATGGATAGTGTTCGCAAATGGAACCCGCCCAAAAACACTTGCAATATCTCACAAAACTCAATTCTACACCAGAGTTGGAATTCTATGCCTGGTGGCCTCTCAGAATGGATGCCCAATGAGGGCAGCTAGACTAAGAGCCTACTTTAATTATCAACCCAAGGTATGTACAAACTTCAGAGGTGCGGGCACTATATGTGCTCTCTAAGATAGTCTTTGTTGAAGTTGGGTGTTTGTATCAATGTTTTTAAAGAGTTGCCTAAAGACGATTAAATAAACTGTAAAAAGGATTGTTTAATCTATGAAGGATAAATTCCTATTCTAAGAAATTCAAATACTTAAAGCAGGAAATCTATGTCTAAGAAATTAAATGCAGGAAACAGTAAGAATATATTTAAGAATTAACTTTGTTGAAAGCAGTAAGAATTATAGTATGGAATTGAATGCTAAAAACATAACAGATCTGTTCTAGAGTAATGAAAGCTTGATCTTTAACCTAAGGAGTAATTACTGTAAATCGAATGCATAAAACTCAAAGTCTGATCTAACATAATCTAATGCTAAGGCTAAATTTGGAATACCATTATATAATGCTGCAATTTTAATCAAAACGTTAACAAGTGAATATCATCATGTAACCAAAAATACTTAAAGTAATCAATCTCTGTGAGCAGCTATAATAATCAAATAAATACATGGGCTTTAAGATCTCGATCGCTACTTCAGAAGTAAATGTAAGCACATAGGAAAATAGGTGTTAAATTATGCCTTGGAAGAATGCTTCTATAGGACTACAGACACTGCATTACCAAACTACATAATGCGTTATAATGAACTACGGAATAAAAAAGGTTCAACTACTACAGAAATCAAACCATGTGATTTAAATGCTATTTAAAATACTCTCATCTGCAATATAAATTCAACCAATGCAAAACACATAATGAGAAATACCTTAACAGTAAGATCTCCTGACTTACATGTTGGAGGGGCCCTCTCCAACCCGTACTCAGGAGTGAAGGGAACTTATAAACATTGAATTGTAAGTAACATCAAGTCTTTATTTAAAATAGGAACTTCATAGTTTAAAACCAAGTCTATAACACAACTGTCTCGGTGATATAAAACGTAAAACAATAATTCTCCAAAATAGCAGTAGGGACCTCGATCTACCCGAGAGGTCCATATTTATATAATTCTAATGCTTAACCTAACTAAATGTCTAAATGTCGATTCTCTTTGAATAGGAGTTCATTCTCTACAGATAAGGAAAAAGGCGTTGATTTTGGTGATGTTCTTTTAGTTCTTCACTTGATTTGCGCATTGTCCTTTAGTGCACCTACACCTGCTCATTCAAACTCTTTTTTCATGCAATTAGCTCATAACAACGCTTTCAAAACATAACAGAAATAATCTTTTAAACACTTCATTAAATAATTAAGGTAAATCATTTTCCCACTAATGAGTGTATTTCTTCAACCTTTCTTGTGCTTTACTGGTGGGAAAAAAAACTATCAGATACCTGAAATGGGGACTCATCATCTCCCCCATGCTTGAAGGATTCACCCATCCTTGGGTGACATATTCTTTTCTCTGATGACGTCTCTGATGGCCCATGCTACCACCTTGGGGGTCCCTACCTTCCTGTAGTAGCCCATACTTTGATCCTCCTTGACCCATGCTCTCCTCTCTTCTTCCTCATTGACCTATTCATTAATGACCAGAGAAAGGAAGAATGGGGGATTTAGCCTCATCCCTATCCACCTAAGTTGATTCTTTATCAATGAATCCCTGTAGAGCTTAACTTTTACAAGAGAATTTTTAAGTCTGATAGGGGAGTGAAGCTCTTTTATTTTCAGGTCATTTGCCACTCTGCGCCATCTTTCACCAATAGACTCCTGAACCTCCTTATGTGTGCTCTAAAGAGTAATATAAAAGTGAACCATAGCCTCCTGCTGCTTCTCAAGGAGAATTGGGATCAACTTCTCATCCATGGTGAGATTTCTATGGTTATAGATTATTATTTCAGGGTGAGTCACCTCTGCCCTGATCCATAATGGGGTTTTCCATTTTGTTGCAACATAAATGTGGTAGTCCTGAGGTCGTTCAATTTCGTGATTCATCCAGGAACATAATGCCCTTAACTGGAAACCGCCCATGTAAGGGTTTGGAGACCAGTTGGGCGAGATAGGAACTACAAAATTGTGTAAGAAAAACTCACTCAGCTGGTCCTTCTCCAGCTCTGTGGCTTTGAGAGATGCATCCACAAATTCCCTGGTTGTTTTGATTTCTATTGGGAGTCCCTGAGCCAACCTTTGGAGCTGGAATTTTCCCCACTTTTCTTGTAGGTAAACTGCATATATTGTCGAAGGTGGCATGTGCTCCAATAGTTTACTATATATTTTAGTGGTAGTAACCAAAACATCCTTTAGTTGAACAATTTCCTGGTCCTTTTTGGCTAGCTACCCTTGTGCCTCACCCAAATTCTCTTTAAGTGTTGAATTTCTCTATTCCACTAGTCTTAGATCCCCTGCATGATGCATTTTAAGGATTTGTGTCTTTTCAAATGAAAATGGGAGTGATGTGGGATGGCTTCCTGATTCAATTCTCAATGTTGCCAGTTCATTTTTGATATTTTCTAATTATGTCGATGCCTCAGCGAGTTGGTTGATGACCCCAGGGTTTTCATTGTGCTTAGGAGGGTCCCCCTGGAGGTTGTCTTTCTCTTCTTGTTCATTCTTCTCTTCGTCTGCCTCCTGTTCTTCTTGTTCATCCTGCATTTCTTGCTCATCCTACTCCTCTTCTGTAGTGGGATCCTCCTGATCTACCCAAAGATTATCGTCCTCATCCGACACATTTTGAACTATGGGACTAGGTTCCCTACTCTCTTCCTTGGTAATTTAGATTCTGGATGCTTATGTGAATCTTTTACTTCTTCTCTTCAGCCCTTGATTACTGGCAAGAATCCTTGGGTTCGTTTTGGGGGAGTCATCTCATGAATGCTTTATTTTCACCAAGGTATCAGCCACACTGTCCAGGTCAATTTTCCTCTTCACCCCTGATGTAGAGGTGGTTTTTCTCATTGATCCTAGTGGTAGGGGTATGCCAGCTATGGGTGTACCCTTCATTCTCTGAACATCTTCAGCAGATACCAACATCAATTCTTCCCAAGAAAGCTATGGTATCTGTGCTTTTAATTCCTCACAAATGATTAATTTGATCAGCCCATGATGGGCTAAGGCATCCTCCTTTCCTTTAATCACTTTCTTGCTCATTTCTGCTAGATATTGGAGTAGGTAGTATGGAATACTAATGTTGTTGTTCGGTGCATTATGGGCCCTGTGCCTCAATATTTCTAGAATTCAAAAATGAAAAATGGGGACGTAGCTCAACCTACCGGTGCATGTAATATATTTCTGGACAATGGAAGCCATTTCACCCCACGGTGCAGGCATGGAGAGCCTTTTGACTCCATTTTTATCTTCGTCGTAGACCTCTCCTCTTTCGAAGAATTCTTTCTTTACTTCATGGTTTGTCTCCCTGTTGTCCCTGCCCCAATGCAGATGCATTGGCAGACTAGTGTATTTGACGATTGCTTTGTCATCCATCCTTATACGTAACCCCTTCACTCAGGTGACGAAATGTTCATCCTTCATATGTTTTAAATTTCTTGCAAATTCCATAGCCACCCTTGCATTGTATCCTCTCAATCCCAAGATGAAAGGAATCCAGTTTGCACTGCGAATGACTATTAAGATTCGTGGGTTCTGAAAAATAGCACCGTGTTCCTCTGGTTTGCTTTTCTTGAACCCTTTTTTCATGTTAAAACCTCTTCTATAATCAACAAAAACCAAAAAATTTGAATTGTGGCGTTTACCTAAACTGGTTGGAGTCGATTACAGGCTCGAGGCTGGATTGCTGGCTGGGTGACTACACTACTTGCGGTTCCTTGCGTCTAGAGAGGTTTGTATATCTAAAACTGGCCCTTTGGAAGATTATACAACCTTACTTAACTTCCTTTCCACACTCAACCTCATCATCGTTCATTGTAGTTGCTGCTTTATCCATTTCTTTCCATAACCAAGCCCTTCATTTCATTTCATGATTGTACTTTGCACTTCTGCTCCAATTATTGGGAAGTATGGTGGTTATATACAGGTTCATCATTTGCTGATATGAAGGGGGTGTGCAATCATGCATTTTTAATCTGATCCTTTCCCCCGAGTTTAGTGAAAAGTTGTCCTCAGCTTAAAAATTACCGTTTAGGGGATAATGATTTGACCTTAATAATAAAATAAAGATGTTTAGAGATTACCTCGTTATGCCTTAGCGTACCTGAGTTGATGAGTTGGCTTGATTTCTGTGTGTGCAGGATTCTGTAGTAGATTTAGCATGTTCCATAGTAAATTTTGGCATGTCAATGATTACGTGTGATGTCTGCATTTTTCTTTCGCTTGTTTGAATTTGTTGTATGACCTGCATTTGAACTTAGTGACATTTCTGATTTGACATTGTGATAATGCTGTGCATTGATTTTTGATCCCATTCTATTGTGTTTGTAAGCTGTGATGGATCGCTTGAATATATGGCAGGCTCGCGTGATTATATGGCAGAGTTGATTGAACGGTGTGCTTTGATGTATTCCTGTAGTGGTAGATATCTTTGCTGGCTCTCTTGAATACATGTCTAGCTTGCTTGATTGCTGTAAACGTTGATAATTTTTGGGCTCGGTTGATTTGTTTGCTGGCTCGCTTGCATATTGATGTTTCTTTTGCTTGATATTTCTCTTTGCAATACTAATTCTGCATCTTCATAGGTATTTATGTGGCCTTGTAATTTGGCCTTTTATTCGTTGAACAATTTTTATTTTTCTTTCTTTCTTTTACTTTTTCTTTTTTCTTCTTTTTTCTCATTTTTCATCATTTTTTTTTATTTCCTTATTTTTTCAATAATATTCCATATTCTCTATCAGCATCAGTTGTTGCTGGTAGAGTACCTATGTAAAATCTTCCTTTGAATGTGGTTTCTTGTAAAGTTTTATCCGATGTCCATTTACTATCATGGGAAACTGTTGTTCGTCTATTGTAACAATCTTGACTACTCAATTTTCATAGATATGCTCAATGATGTAAGGTCCTAGCCATCTAGTTGTTAGTTTTCCCTTGAAAGTATGGAACCTGGAATCATAGAGTAGTGCCCAGTCCCCTTCCTTGAACTTTTTATCCTTTAGGTGTTTGTCATGCCACTTTTTTCTTTGTTGTTTGATTATTTCAGTATGGGAAAGTGCTTGCTGGCGTTGCTCATCCAGTTGATTCAATTGTAGCATGCGTTCTTGTTGTATTTCTGATAGTTCCATATTCAACTCTACTGCAATTCTTAATGTTTTTATTTCAAATTCAATTGGCATCATGACTTTCTTTCCATATACTAATTCATAGGGTGTGAATCCTGTTGTTGTCTTCCATGTGGTATTATAGGCCCAAACTGCCTCGCTCAGTCTGTCAGCCCAATCTCTTTTGTGGAGTTGGACAGTCTTTGTTAATATCCTCTCTAATTCTCTATTGGTTACCTCAGCTTGACCATTTTCTTGAGGGTGATAGGAGGAGGATTGTCTGTGCTTGACATTGCTTCTTTTCATCAAGTCTTCTATTAAATTTGATGTGAATTGTGGGCCTTGATCAGATACTAGTTCTCTTTGTACTCCAAACCTATGAAATATTTGCTTAGTAAAGAATTTTGCTACATTGTTTTCATTGGCTGCAGCAAGTATTGATACCTCCATCCATTTTGTGAGGTAGTCACTGCATACTAGGATGTAGCTTTTATGATTTGACTATGGTTTGATTGGACCAAAAAAATCAAATCCCCATTTTTCGAATGCCTCCAAGGAGATCTATGGATTTAGGGGAATTTCTTCCTTTTGTGTTGGTTTTCCCATCCTTTGGCAGTCACCATAGTGTGAAACATATTCATAAGTATCCTTGTGGAGTGTTGGCCAATAGTATCCTGTTTGTAAAATCTTATAGGCTATCCTCTTTCCAGCATAGTGTCCTCCACATGGTTCATTGTGAGTGGCATGCATTATGTCATGCCCTTCATCTTCTCTGATGCACCTTCTGAGTATTTGATTAGGTCCTTGTTTGAAGACCATGCCTTCTATCCACATGTATGTTGCACTTTGCCTTATTACTTTTGTCTTTTCTTTATAACTGTAATGTTCTGGAAACTTCCCAGACACTAAATAGTTTTCTATGTCAGAAAACCACGAGCTTCTTGTGGATATGGAAAAAAGGTGCTCATCTGGAAAAATGTCATTGATTACTTCATTGTCTTGTCCTTGTGTTAGCCTAGATAGAAAGTCAACCACTAAATTGTGTTTACCTAGCTTGTCTAAAATCGTGATGTCAAACTCTTGGAGTAGTAGTAGCCATCTAATTACTTGAGCACTTGTGTTGGGTTTGTTCATTAGATATCTTATGGCTGAATGGTCTGTATGAACAAAAACATGTTAGCCAGTGATATAGTGCCTGAATTTATTAATGGCATGCATGATAGCCAAAAATTCCTTCTCTGTTACAGTATAATTTAATTCTGCCCCTACTAAATTCTTACTGATATAATATATTGCATAGGGCTTCTTCTCTTTTTCTTGTCCAAGGACAGACCCGATTGCCTTAGCTGATGCATCAGAGTGGATGTGGAATGGAAGTGCCAAGTCTGGTCCTTGGAGTACTAGAGTTGTAATTGTTTTCTCCTTAAGATTTTCAAATGTTGTCATGCAATTGTTTGTCCATATGAACTCAGTGTGTTTTGTGAGAAGTGAAAACATCGAGGCAGCAATTTTGCTATAATTTTCAATAAAGCTTCTGTAGTACCCTATTTTCCCAAGGAAACTTCTCACATCCGTTTGTTTAATAGGTGGTGGCAGTGTTTTGATTACTGAGACTTTTGCTTGATCAACCTCTATCCCCATCTGTGATATATGATGTCCTAGAACAATGCCTTCTTCTATTAACATTCTGCATTTGTCATTGTTGAGGCATAGGCTCATCTCAATACATTTTTTTAATACCAATTCAAGATGGCTCAATGCTTGATTAAAATTTTGTCCATCGGGTGTGAAGTCATCCATGAAGACTTCCATTTGATCATTTATGAAATTAGAGAATATACTTAGTATGGCCCATTGGAATGTTGTTGGAGCTTTACATAACCCAAAGGGTAGTACATTGTATGCGTAAGTACCCCAAGGTCATGTAAATGTTGTCTTATCTTGATCGGATGGGTGTATTAAAATTTGGTTGTACCCACTGAAGCTATCTAAAAATGAAAAATACTTGTTTCCAGCTAATGTGTCCAGCACCTGATCTATAAATGGCAGTGGAAAGTGATCTTTCTTAGTTGTTTTATTTAGCTCTCTCTAGTCCACACAAATTCTCCATTTGCCTCCTTTTTTTGGGACTATAACCAGTGGTGAGACCCATTCGCTGTCAGAGATGGGATATATGAACCTTGCATCTAATAACTTCTGTAGTTCTACTTTGACAATGTCCTTTAATGCTGGGTTCAATCTCCTCTGTCGCTGCTTGATAGGGATAGAACCTTCTTTGATATAAATATAATGTTTGCATATATTAGGATGTATTCCTTTCATGTATGCATATTTCCATGCAAAAGCTTTATTTTGTTCTAATAATACTTTCATTAATTGATTTTCTTGCTCTGGCTTGAGATTGGAATTAATGTTGACTGTCTTTCCAGGCATAATTTCCACCGTCTTCGCTTTTTCTAATTGTTCTTCCAGATGTAGTACTTCTTCCCACATTTTATTTAAGTTCTGGTTTGAACTTTCGCCTTCTTGTTGTTGTTCTGTGGCAAAAAATATTTCAAGACCAGCATTGTTAGAATATGCATTCTATATAAACCTATCTATATGGCCATCTTCATCTATTGCTTTCAATGATAGTGCGGCATCAATTGTTAGGATAGGTCATAGGTTGTGATTTGGTGTGTGGTTATAATCATCAGTCCAATTTTGATATTCTAAATCTGAATATTTCCTTGCTGGTGGATAGATCATGATTTTCTTCTTGTCATGTCCACTAGTGATTGTCATGTTTCCTGATCGGCAACCTATGTAAGTGTCCACAGTTGCTAACCAAGGTATACCTCGTATGATTGGATAACCACTAAGTTTACTTTTGACTTCAATTACTATGAAATCAGTTGGGTATTCCCAAGATTCAATATTGATCATAATGTCTTCAAGGATCCCTTCGGGTTTCACAGTGGATGTGTTAGCTAGCTAGAGTACTGTAGTTGTTGGTATGATCAGTGATTGGAGTCCTAGATACATGATGGTTTCCTTAGTCATCACATTTATAGCGGCCCCTAAATCAATTAGGATTCTGTCTATATTTCTATTATTGGTGGTCACGTTTACTATTGGGCTACCTGGATCGAGATACTTAGGGTTAATGACAATACCCAGCATTAAATTGGCTAACTGGCCTACTAAATTGATAGTTGGTGGGTCGCGTTTCCTCCTCCCAGGTTTCTTTAGAAAATTTTCTCTAATGAATTTGTTACAGATGGGCACATCCCTTATGGTTTGCAAAATCGGGATTTGGATGTTTGAGTGTTTTAATTCATTTAAAATTGTATTTTCTTCTTCCTCTTTTGTACTTCGTATAAGTTTCTCTGGAAATGGAGGGTTTCTGTTTTGCCAGAGGTGTTGGATTTCTTCGTCTGGAGGATTTGTTTCATCTGGATGCTGAACATAGGGTTCGGTTCTTTGTTCTTGAGCTTCAGGTTGTGGGATATTCTGTGTTGATGTGTTTAGAAACATTTTTCCAAGTCGGAGTTTTATTTTGTTTATTTCCATGGTGTCTACGACATAGGTAGGGAATTCTGTGATATCAACATTATAAGTTTGTTTCTGTTGTGGAGGTCTATTATTATTAGGGTTTGGGATGGGTTGGGATGGAATTGGTGGGCATCTAGGGGGTGGTTGAGTCCGTGGGGGTGGCATGATGAGTGGTTGTTGCTACTGCAATGGAGCTCTCCAATTTGATGGATACGGATTTTGATTCCCATAATTCATGGTGGATGAAGCAAAAGGTGGGGGATATGAAGGGTAAGATGGTGGGTAATAAGGTTGTTGATAGGCTGGTTGATGAGTTTGTTGATTCTGCTGATAAGTCTGTTGATTTTGCTACTATTGATTTGGATTTGGCTGTGCTTGCCATGGAGTTGGTGCTGAGTTCCAATTTTGTTGGCCTTGATTATAGTAGGCTTGATTGCTAGGTTGATATGGTCTAACAAAATTACTCCTCCTTTGATTTATAAAACAGAGTTGTTCTATTTCTCCTTCAGCTACGGGATCTTGAATAGTAGCCTTACATGAGGGTAACAGGGCACATTTATTAGTGGAGTGGTCATTAGTGCAAAGAACACATATTTCTATGATGTTTAAAGTGCACTGCCCCTTCTCATGTTTCTTTCTACAACGAGGATAGAATACTACCAAGGCTTGGTTAATTTCATCATGCTTCTTTTTTATCTGAAGTGCATCAAGTTGCATGGCCAGAGACTATAAGATGTCGGTATTCATATCATCCAATAGGTTTCCTAGATCAGATTTTGTAAGATTGGGTTCTGAAGATGATGAGGATCTTATGGGTAGATGTGTATCTCTTGTCCCATTCTTGATTTTCCCAGACCTAGAATGGTTCTTGAATATCTGGAGTATCTGGTCATACATCTTCTGAAATATGTCTCAATCTCCTAAGAGGTTTAAGATCTCCAAATTCTCTTCTTTGATCCCTTTAAGAAGGACAAGTTTAAGCCATTCAGGGTCTAGGGTGCAATGGTTAGCTCATTTGTAGCTGAGCTGAAAACGCTGGGCATACTCTTCTAAGGATTCATGGTCTCCTTATTGCATCCTAAATATTTCATCCCTTGTATCCTTTGCTTTGTAGTTGTCCCTATATTTTTCTAGGAATGCCTGTTTCATCTGATCCCAACTAAAAATACTATTTCCCTGTAAACTCATGAACCACCTAAGTGATAAATATTTTAGTGTGGAGGGAAAAAGTCTCATCTTTTGTGCATCCATAGTGTAATCAAAGGATCCGCAAACTACCTCAAATTCAAACAAAAATGTGTCGGGATCTTCTGAAGTCAATCCATGGAAGTTTGGAAAATTGTTAGGGTTCATATTCTTCATCCTAGCATATCCAAGAGGTATGCTAATGGGGAAGGTGAATAGCTCTCTAGGTTCCTCTTCTTCGCCTGCCATAGTGGTGTTTGAGCTGGAACTAGTAGAGAAGTTGTCTCTGTTTGGATCGTATGTGGAGTCAGCTTCGTTTTCAGAGTGTAGAAATTCAAACTGAGAATGGTCAGAACTGTTGTTACCGTTGTTGCTCATGGGACTCTTAGGCAAAAAGCGTCCAAACCTATCCCTTTGCCAATGAAGCATTCATTAGTAAAAATCTTTATGTTTTTTTTTTTTTTTTAATATATGATTTTTCTTTTCTTTTTCTATTTTTTCTTAAGATGTCTCCTAAGAGATTTAGCACCTCCCCGGCAACGGCGCCAAAAAGTGGTGAGCTCTCAGAATGGATGCCTAATGAGGGCAGCTAGACTAAGAGCCTACTTTAATTATCAACTCGGGGGACGTACAAACTTCAGAGGTGCAGGAACTATATGTGCTCTCGAGGATAGTCTTTGTCAAAGTTGGGTGTTTGTATCAATGTTTTTAAATAGTTTCCTAAAGAGGATTAAATAAACTATAAAAAGGATTGTTTAATCTATGGAGGAGAAATTCCTATGCTAAGAAATTCAAATACTGAAAGCAGGAAATCTATGTCTAAGAAATTAAATGCAGGAAACAGTAAGCATATCTTTAAGAATTAACTTTGCTGAAAGCAGTAAGAATTATACTATGGAATTGAATACTGAAGACATAACAGATCTATTCTAGAGTAATGAAAGCTTAATCTTTAACCTAAGGAGTAATTACTGTAAATCGAATGCATAAAAATCAAAGTCTGATCTAACATAATTTAATGCTAAGGCTAAGTTCGGAATACCATTATCTAATGCTGCAATTTTAATCAAAATGTTAAGAAGTGAATATCATCATGTAACCAAAAATACTGAAAGCAATCAATCTTTGTGAGCAGCTATAATAATGAAATAAATACATGGGCTTTAAGATTTGGATCGCTGCTTCAGAAGTAAATGTAAGCACATGAGAAAATAGGTGTTAAATTATGAATTGGAAGAATGCTGCTACAGGACTATAGACACTACATTACCAAACTACATAATGCGTTATAATGAACTATCAGGGAATCAGAAAGGTTCAACTACTACAAAAATCAAATCGTACGATTTAAATGCTATTTAAAATACTCTCATATATAATATAAATTCAACAATTGCAAAACACATAATGAGAAATACTTGACTAGTAAGATCTCCTGAGTTACGTGTTGGAGGGGCCCTCTCCAACTCCTACTTAGGAGTGAAGGGAACCTATAAATGTTGAATTGTAAGTAACATCAAGTCTTTATTTAAAATAGGAACTTCATAGTTTAAAACTAGGTCTGTAACACAACTGTCTCAGTGGTGTAAAATGCAAAACAATAATTCTCTAAAACAGCAGCAGGGACCTCCCGCTACCCGAGAGGTCCATACTTATATAATTCTAATGCTTAACCTAACTAAATGTCTAAATGCAGATTCTCTTTGAACGGGATTTCATTCTCTACAGATCAGGAAAAAGGCACTGATTTTGGTGATGTTCTTTCAGTTCTTCACTTGATTCGCACGTTGTTTTTTAGTGCACCTACACCTGCTCATTCAAACTCATTTTTCATGCAATTAGCTCATAACAACGCTTTCAAAACATAACAAAAATAATCTTTTAAACACTTCATTAAATAATTAAGATAAATCATTTTCCCACTAACGAGTGTATTTCTTCAACCTTTCTTATGCTTTACTGGTGGGAAAACAAACTATCAGATACCTTAAATGGGGACTCATCAATGCCCCTGATAGGGTTTCAACATGTGTGACTCTCCTTGAAAGCCTCTAAGTGGCAAGTTTCAACTGGCCATAAACTTATGACTGTGGCTTAGATCGATGAGCTGTAAACTTTGTTGGAATCAAGACACCATATTAATGATAGGGGTGCCACTCTCCTCTATGTCCATGGCATTTAGAGCATATTTTAGTATGATTTTGGAAACTAGGGTTTCGCTCAAGAAGGGATAGTGCAATTCTTGCAGAAAGGGGTCAACTTTGGAAATCCATCGACTTATAACTTGTTACTAGCATTCCCATGTGGAACATGCGTAGACACACTTACAGGACCTCCTGAAACTCAGTTTTGCTGCACAGTTGAAATTATATGCGGGATCTCCTGGAATTTTTGGGGTTAACCAATTATTCATACACATGGTTTATTATGTGTTGTTGATCATGAATGAACTCTATATGCTTTTTTTTTATGATGATTGTGCATCCTATATATTTTGTAGATAAAAGTCATCATGCCAAATTCTAATTTCATTTATGTGGGCCACATAGGTGCTTCACTTAGGTGTGTCACCTATGTGCATCCTTTATGTTTGTTAGGTTCAGATGTGGGTAAGGTGATTATGTGTTCCACTTAGTTGGGTCAGTTTCTTAAGTGTGTTGGGTTCTTATGTGTGTTACGTATGCTACAAATTGACTTAGGTGGTTAGGGTTAGGATTATTAGTAGGCTATTTGTTGGGGGTTCACGAGATAGTGGGTTAGCCATAAATGGGGTTGAATATATATGGATTAGTGTTATAGGGGTTGCGTGGGTCATGGTAAAATATATGCATCACTTATGTGGGATAAATAAGTGTGTTTCATAGGTGTGCCATCTATGTGCATCCTTTAATATGTCCAATAGGTTCTTATGCAGGTCATGTATTTATGTGCATCAATTTGTTCAACATATGTGCATGATAAATTTGATCCTTGGCCCAAGTAATTAACATATTAGTACAAAACAAATTCATATATGAGAAACATGATGCTATGAGGTGACAATAAGAAGTATTGTGATGCAAATAGTTTGTTCCTTCTGTAGGTCACTTAAGTACATTCGTTGCTTATGTGCTTAGGAGAAAAATGAGATCCATTCGGTGGTTAGTGGGTTAGGATAAAATGGGTATGAGTGTAGTTGGTGAGTTGTGAATGGGGAATATGATAAAAGGATTAATTATTTAGTGGTCAATGGTCATGCTATTAGGAAATATTATCACATTTAACTTATGTGCACCCATTCATTTTGTTATATGATTGTCATCACACTAACTTTAACCTGCTCATATGGGTTGCATGAGTGCATCAAATGTGTGCAAGAGTCTAGATGCATGTGTGTGTGTTTGTCACACTTGTTAAGTTCTTAAGTGGGTTACAAGGTTATGTACATCACTTAATTGTATTAGTTTATTATTTTGTGGGTTAAGTGTGTTATTAGCTTGTGTCGATTAGGTGCATCACTCACATAATTTCACATAATTTAATATAATTTGATTACGGTCAAGAACATCAAGAAAACATGCATTGTTTTCAATATAATTTAACATTGTATATGCATTGGATTGTGGTCAAGAACATTGTAAATGTGCATTGTTGTAGTTATGCATTGTTCTCAATGTTATGAATTATGTATCTCCATGGAATCATACAAGCTATCAAAAAATGGTCCAATATTACACATAGACACATGCTTGGCTACACAGGTATGATTACATGATCACACTTAAAAGACTGTCATGGAGATATCAAGAGACAATATGAAATATATTATGATGGAATGTTTAATGAAAAAATAGATGCCCCTTAGATGGCGTGTCAACGTACATGTATCAAAAAGGTCAATGATATATGTGTAAATTAAAGTATGTCTGTCCTATACTACACATCAAAACTCTAACTTCCTCTTGTTTTTCCCTAGCTATGATGCACCTTGCCTCTATCTAGGACCACTGTGCATCTCAATACGCTGCAAGTCAAAGATCAAATTTCTTCATCAGTTAGATGAAGTAATACTCAAGCACTAACAAAATTAAAAAAAAAATTAAGACTCAATTACTTGTAACAAACATTCACTGAATCCATCCTAGGAATAGATGCATGTGTCCTCCTCCTTGATGAAATCCTCTCTGCAAAAGTGCTATGTGAATAAAATATCGGATTTCAATTAGATAAAGAATTATCAACATATATGCATGAGAAAGTACGAAGTTGAATTTTGTAATTAATGAACATCTCACCAAAAAATATGATCTAGGGTAGGAGACTGGGTTTCTTATGTGGCGAATAGAGCCATAGGTTGAGCATTACCCTAAGTTGCATGCACTATTGGATTAGAGGAGTGAGGTTGCATTAACCATATGTTAAAATAGGTATACATCATGCATGGATACACAATACAAATGAACTATGTACAAATATTGAAGTAGATGTACCTCTACGTGACGTATTCCCATCATAGATACAACATTAATTGCTGCATCAATGGCCCTATTGAGGTCTAGTGTGGAGGATTGTCTAGCTTGGTGCTGTAAACATGTGAAAAAAATAAATTAAGAAGAACAAGTTGTGTATTTAAAATTGAAAGAGCTAGATAAATACTATCATCAAAGGCTATGCATTACCATGGAATAAGTAGGTCCATGATCATGGACACCCACTCTTTTTATGGAAGAGGGTCATATGATGTATTTGAAACCCTTGTCTACATTTTGACTATGGGGAGAGGAAAAAAAAGTGGTGGTGCAAGGATTTAGGTTGATCCCTGCAGTCACAAAGTGTCAAGTCATAGTTACACATGCACATGGATGAATGGAATAAGATGTACTGAAATCTAACATGTTGTAATACTTACCTTTGTTTGGAACATCTCTACCCCATAGGAGGGATCACTACTAGAAACTCCTTGCCCCTCTACATTGTTAGTTAATGCTTGCAAGTTTATAAATTATTTAAATATTAGCAATCTATAAAGTAGTACAATAAGACAAAAATAATTTCAACAATATTAAGTCATTAACCATGTACTTACCCACTTGAAAAACTCATAGAAGCCATCCTCAAGGATTTCACAAAGATCAATGTCTCATGGATCCTGCTGAGAATCCTATTCCTGCAACTTTTAAAATTGTAAATATTATACCATCTAACATTAATTAATTAATATGTATTAATGAAATGACATGTATTAACAAAATGACGTTGAAATATGACCACAGTGCTAATTGTTGTTTCCTCATATACGAAAAAAGTTGGTACACTAGCACCCCCTGTAGAGGCATCAAGCTCCTACAAGATTAAAAATTGTATACATGAACAATCTTAATATGTGTACAACATGGGAAAAAATAATTTCAATGACATTAGTGTCTTAACTATATACTTACATGACCGAAAATCATCGTAGAGGTACCATGTGTTGGTCCATGACCATAGCAGGCTTGACCACACACAATGCACAAGTGTGACTCAATGTGGGACTCATGGGACATTGGTTTATCCCCAATACTAGATGGTCCTATGCCACTAAAAGATTATGGTTTTTCCCCACTATATGAAGAGGGCCCTGCCTAGTCAGTAATTGTGCTATGGCAGACAATCACCTAGGCTAGCTTCATAAATGCCTCCTTTGTTTAGGGAATCATATGAAGTGAAGGAGGGACATCTAGCCTATGTATTTGGATATGAGCATGAGGTATGGGGAGATTGGAATATCAATTCCTAGGATTGAGCCTGTTTTGGGGCATCCCCATACCAACTCCCTGGAAACCCAATATATCAAAATAATTTACATGTTTACCCAATGCAAACTTAGTATACAACTTCTGAAAGAAGTATAGTGGTAGTTCCCTATTGTTTTGTGGTGAGATATCAAAAACCATATACCATCTATCCATCCAATGATCTTGGAAGAGTCGATATGTTCACCACTCAATCGAAATATGTGATTTTTGGTGTTTGGAATTTGGTCTATTCCAAGCACTCTAAATTGTTCATATATTTGTTGTTTTGTGATTTTCAGCGTCTTGACTTCGTTGTAACTCAAGCTGTTCGATTTTTTTTCACTATACAATGATATGTTGTACAACGCATCATTTGAGCGGCTAATAGTATCTATGATAGCATCCAATGACTCTACAAGGGAGTGGCAAAGTTCTTCTCCACCCCTCCAAGTGGAACTGATCTCTCTCAAATGTGAAAACTCTCTCAATATCTCTGCATCAGGATCCATAGTGGCCACTGTAATTAGAAATACAAAAAAAATATTAGTAGAAAAATACACATGATATAATGTCATCTCTAAGAAAAGAAAAATGTAAAAATACTGTACAACAAATAACGATGTGAACTATTTATAATTTAATATTTATAATTGAACAATTGCACAAATGAGTGAACATTTAACATTTTTCCATCCTAAATTTATGTCGTATATGTGTATTAATTCAAATTTCTAGATACATAATTTAAATGTCCTAGGTGTATATGTTATTCCAAGCTTCTCTACCTTATTTTAAGGCTTGGATTATGAATTTTCATCAAAACTGTAGGGTGTTGACTAATGACCTTGGAGGACCAAATTCGATATTCTAGGTAGAGGCAAGGGCTAGAGCCTAGAGGAGGGGGAACAAGGTGCTATTGATGAATAAAATACCAATATGAATTCCACTTTATATTTTTTTTAGTTATATTTTGGGGTAGCTATGAATTCCACTTGATATTTTTTTAGTTGTATGAAACCTTGCTATATACATGAGAAAATTTACATTGTGGATAGTGGTTTGGATTCATAAGGATGCTAATGGATATATATGCATCTAGTGAAACTGATTTAGTTTCTATGAGTAAATTGGGGTTTTAATTTCTTTTGGGAACACATATTACTAGAATTATGGTTCAAATTTTTTTAGGGCATAGAAATTTATAAAATTATGATTTAAATTTATTTTACGGCATACAAATAAGGGAAAATAGATTATCTACAAGGATGGATTTTGATGCAAATACCTTATATGGAGGATAATGATTCCCAGGGTGGAAGATGGAGGATATTTTCATGCAAAACATGTTCACCAATATGTTCTTTGGTTGCCCAAAATCGCTGCCTATCGCTATTGTGGACAAAATGATGGGTGCAACCCATTTTTGGGCATAAAACATGTTCTACAAAATGCATGCACAATTTAGAACTACATAACGCATACACATTTTGTTTAACTATCCTATGTGTCCTTCATTAGGGCAGGCTTGGGAATAAGTTTGGCAGTCTCGGGATTGCTTGGGATCAATTAGATTTTATAGAACTTGAATGAGATTCTTGAATATACCATTGCATCTAAAAAGTCCCTCAACTTTTTGCACTCACCCACACATATAAAAAAAAGGAACAAGTGCAAAAGATAAGGCCTCATTTTCATATTTAATTAAGAGGATTAATTGTTCATGGTTCACAATGTTTTTCCAATAGTAAATGAGATTGATTAATACGTGGCTTTATGCTCCATGAGGATTTAATTTTCAATTCTTTTTCAAGAAATTTAATCCACTATTGAGAGGAAAAATTTACATCCCATTCTAAGAAAACATGTAATGTGACAATATCTCTACGATATAATTTTTAATAGATGATTAAGACCTAATCGATCAAATTCTATGTAATAACATAAAATCTATTTTTATAAAAATAATATATAGCCTAAACCTTTAATTATTTCACTTGTTAAACCTTTGATGATTTTATTGGTTATTGATAGCATTTTTTGGTTTGAATTTGATAAAAAAATTAGATTTCGAATAAGGGTAAAATTTTGCGTAAGATGAATGTCTTCAGATAGTTGAGAACATTGAATCCATTTATACATTCATAAATTCAATTTGAACAACACTATAGAATCCCTGATCTGATCTCATAGGATATCAACTCAAATTAAACTTTAAAAATAAAAAAATTTGCATAATAGAAACTAGTCTTGGTCAGTGATTAACCCACCCAGAGCTTGAATGATGGACACTGCGAAATGTACTGGGGAGTGTGCAACATCAAGGAAAGTAGAATAAAGGATAGATTCTGATTCCTAAGCACAATTTACTGGGGCCATTTATGTTTCGAATATCAGCTAGGCTGAATTCTACTCCAAGGCTTCCTCGGCACATCAGCATATGCCTACTAAAATATTTCACTTACACATGACATCAACCCCTAATATACTGTTGGAAAAGTTTTACATAGGTTTTGGGAGGTTTTGCAGTGTTAAGAGTCAAGGGGAGAAATAGGGCTAGGATGGACTGCTCAACTAGATTGTTTCCAGGCTCTTCCAAACAGGCTGAGAGGGATATGAATTATCAGGTAGAGGCTTGGAGTGTCTTCAGAAATTTCTCAAGAATATCATATGACTGATAAAACTGAAATTGCACAACCATAAATATATTAACTAAAACTACTGCAAAACTAGTTAATTAAAAGGGCTCAATGAGCTGGTCTTCAGAAATAGGAATACAAGAAGTCATAAAGGGTCATGAGTCTATGATTTTGGAGTTGGGATTTATTATTTAGGAAAATTAAAACCTATAGAATCTTTCATAAAGTGGAATGGTTTTTCATAACTCTATATAATTCAATTTCTTGAAAACTAGTCAAGTAATAGATGCACAAAGAGCTAGTCTTGTTAAAGATGAGCATAATCCACCTTTAAGGCTCTCAAATTCATTCTATGATAACTATTATAGCTCATAAATTAAATTAACAACAACAAAAAACTTTCATTGATATGGATGGGTAATAAACATAAATATCATGGCTTGAACTTCACAGGAAGCCATCAATCTTGGATTATTACATTGATTGAAGGAGAATACTATAGAGACGAGTAAGAAGAAGGAGTTTAGTCACTGGATATCCTATGATGATGGATATTGAGCAGATGGATTCTCATGAAAGGTGAATTTATCTTATATAATTCTCTCGAGGGAACAGTCGAGCAACTATATCTCCTCCTCTTATCAAAACTTCCTCAGGATCTCTCCTTGATAGGATTGATACCAGGAACACTTCTGAATGGATTGAATTCTTCAATGACAGATGCTACTGCATGTATAAAGGCTTCAGGATCTGCAATATACTCAGTGATGAATAATGGATGTCATCATCCTTTCAGTAGAAGCATGGGGCACATCTCCCAGCTAGGACTAGGGGCACATCTCCCGGGTCAATGAGGTACAATTGCACTCACTTCAAATCAGAAATGATCAAAAGATGTGAAATGGAGTTGTAATCCTTATTTTATATATTTGGGTGACTTTTTGAGCAATTAATATAGGCTAAGGCACCCTCAGGGAGGGGAGAAGGTTGCTTTGCTTTCTGCTTTAGCTTTTTCCTTGCGGTTTGCTTTGCTTTCCTTTTTGATTTAGATTTTTCCTTGCTTTCTGCTTTGCTTTTATTTGCTTTCTTCTTTTGCTTTTGCTTTTTTCTTTTTCTTTTACCTTTTCTTTTTATTTTGATTTTCCTACTTTTGATTTTCTATCCTTTGTTTTCCTTCTTTTCTCCCTTATCCCACTTTTCTGCTTTGTCCTACTTTTTTCTGCTTTTCTTCTGTATCCCACTTTTCTACCTTATCCTTCTTTTATGCTTTGTCCTTCTTTTTATTGCTTTTCTTCTTTATCCTGCTTTTATTATTTTGTCATGGTTTTATGCTTTGTCTTGCTTTGTTCTCCTTTTCCTACTTTCCTTGCATTGAATGATTTATCTTTTCTTGTCATGCAAGTTACCTCTTAGTCAACCTTATCCTCTAAGCCACACTTTTGGAGAATTATCCACTTTATTCCAAAAAAAAAAAATACAATTAATAAAAATGAATTCTACCAAGTGCATTTCAAACTAAGGATAAAAATAAAAATAAAATTCCTAACTAATTAATGCCTTAACTTCAGAATTAACCCCAAGTGCATGAAATTTCCTCCTCAACCCAAGGGATTTGTTGGAATAGGAAAACCTTCAACTAAACATGAATGAGGGGACATGACAGTCTTCCATTCCCAATATTGCTTGTCCTCAAGTAATAATAAAATACAACCCAACTAAGCATCATGAGCCATCATGTTTCTGCTTCACTACTTTGATTATAAACTGCTCATGAACTCTCCCAATAGATTGTTCTATTACCATCCAACCATGCACTTATTGTGGATACTAATCACAATTGATACCAGGATCCAAAATGATCCTCAAGAATACAAGGTGAAATATATATTCTCCTATGCAATGCATAAGAGTCACATGGAATTCACCATAACACCCTGCAAGAAAAACACAAGCCCATCCAAAAATATGTTTCCCATGTAGGAAACCATCACCATCTACTGCAAAGATGAACCCATGGGGAAGAGAAGAGGCTTGCTTGCTCAAGCCAATCAACAAAAATGTGCTCCCAATGAGCTGCCAATGGTCAGCAATGCTTGGGTCCCATTGCTTGCACACACTCCTAGTTTATAATATCATCAAGAACCAATCTAGCAAGTATGGGATTCCAGGGTCCCAACACTTGCGCACCCCAACAATACATAGTGTGAACACATATAAATCAGAATGTGGGATGCTCATGTCCCAATTCTTGTGCATTTATATCTTGCACAAGGTATCCCAAAACAACACCTCAAAGTAGGAGGTGTACAATATCCTCCAAATTATTTCAACCAAGTGTGGAATTCTAGGATTCCATAACTGGTGCATTCCATCAATGAGCAAAGTAACACAAAATTTTACATCAAGGTGGGGGATGCCAGGATCCCACTCTCTAATGAGAATCCTCCAAAACATCATAAGTAAAAAATATAGATCATCAAAGTACATATCAACATCATACAAATTTACATCAATAACGTGCCTCATCAAAGGATCATGAAAGTGCTTGTCCATCCAAGCAAGTAGACCACCACTTGCCAAGTGAACACAAGCATCAAGTGACCAATCAAATCTACTCCAATGACATAGGTGACGATACTACGTCCTATAATCCTACTCCAAAAGAATGTAAGAAGCTTCAAAATAATCATCCATGTGTTCTTTCATCGAAGAAGTTAATGAAGAACCTCCAACAAAATTTGAACCAAGTAAGCACCAAAGAAAGCAAGGAGACTTCAAGTGGCTCAAAGAGGTCTCATCAATACATCCATGAATATGTATATCATCAAGAAATAATAAAGGATGCTGCTAACAATAAGCATGTGCTCCAACCATATATGTCTTCACCCAAGTATTGAAAGAATTCCCTCCAACATCAAATGAACTAATCAAGGAGAAAGGAAAATCATGAGTCTTCAAGTGACTCAAGTGAACATCATAGGTGCATCCATGTATGTGAGAGTCATCAAATGAGAGAAATGGATTCTTATTCTAAAAAATAGAATGTTGTGTACTCATCATAGAATCATCATGTAGTGTTGGGGTCTCACACTGCTCATATGGTACCAATAAAAATAAACCTTTCACCCATACTTCATTAAGATGAATGATGCAAAATGTGGAAGTGTAGGATGTAGGAGAATGGACCAACTCACCCAAATGATAAAAAGGTGTGAAAGTTTAAACATGTAACGGATCCATAGGGGTAGGATCATGGACCAAAATATCCTTATTGCAACCCTCATCCATCAATCTAATGGATGCATCAACTCCCTCAAAGGTTGGTCCATCACACAGGATCTCTTCTGACTCCTTAATGGAGGAAAGATTCACTCCAAGAAGAAGCTCAGTTTCGCTCTGGTAGAGAGTATGTGCTTGGAACTCACCATCTGCATCCCAAAAATTCTAAATCACATGCATGTAATACTTCATCTCATGAACCATGATCTCATGAGGTTCCTTCATGAAATTTTGAGTACAACCAACCATAAGAGACTCGTTGACTGGAACAAGTGATCTTTGCAACCTTTGGTAAAGTTTATCTATCTCCATCTTGGATTCTTGGAGGGAACTCTGAGTGCTTCTCAAAGAATCATGGGTGGCCATTAAATCATCTTTGAGCTTGCAAATTTTCTCATCATCTTTCAAGGATTCTCCCTGCAACATGTGAAAAATCTCATACAAATAATCTATGTCAGAAAGAATATGTGAAAAATTATCTTTGATAGTAGTCATTTCTTTCTGGATATTCTCCATGGCTTCAAGGAAAGATGAATCTTCCGATGAAGCATCTCTCTAACAAGACAGTGACACTGAAATATGTGTGTCATGGATAATGTGTAAGGATTCCTTGATCTTCCTTTCATTCATCTTGAGTGGCCTTTCAAAAGGATAAGGTTGAGAGTGAACCTCCTCCTCATCAATTGGTGGATCAGCCTCATGAATCTCTTGTGGTGAAGTAAGATTTATTCTAGGATCTCTTCCTTGACTACAAGGATTTCATATTCTTAAAATTTAGTGGGTTTTGTACTTTTAGTATCCTTCTCCAGTGGTATCTCTATGTCACCAACATAGAGAAATAGATATCCATCAGTAGATATCTCCTCAAAACTTAGGCACCCATTAGTAGGTACCTCTTCATGGCATCCATCAGTAGATGCTTTTTTAGAACTTGAACAACCAATAGTATATTCATGTTATTGGAACCATTTAGTAGTGACTTTGTGATCAAGAACTAGATGATCCTTAGTAGAATCAATGGTGGCTTCTTCAGGCTTACAACCCTCCTCAATAAGGATTGTACCTTCATCTTCTTCATATGGATGATTTGTACTTTGTTTTGCTCTTTAGTTGCATTAGGATCAAGATATTTGCAGACTCTTTTTGAAGTAGATTAAAAAATTCTCATCAAGTATGAAGCACATGCATCGAACGAAGATTCATATTTTTTTTGCTCATTTAAAAAGTAGGTTGATCTTTGACTGTGGAACATGCAATTTTTCCATACACATGGCTATAAGAATAACCATAATTTCTCCTTCCAAATATGATATGATGGGAGATACTTGTAGAAGTTACCTCTTGGAAAATTTCTTCCTCATACTGTCTGCAGTACTCTTCATATTGCTCATCATAGTCATCATCACACTGCTCATAAAAATCATCTTCAGAGTAAGAATCTTCTTCACTGAACATGCACATGGCTGCAAATTCATCAAATTGAGAGTCTTATTTCCACAAGAGTAGAGGAAAGAGATGTGATACCACTGAAGTATAACTAATATGATCTCATACGATATCAACTGAAATTCAACTTTAAAAATCAGAAATCTACATACCAAAAAATAGTCTTCAAAACTAGTTAAGATGAAACTAGTCTTGGTTAGTGATTAACCCACCCCAAGCTTGACTGATGGACACTTTTTGATATTCCAAGTGTATCAAGGATTCTTCAGAAGCAGGGATAGAAGAATCAAATCTAGATTTTTATTTCTAAGCACAATGTATTGCGTCCATTTATGTTTCAAACATCAACCAGGCTGAAGCCTACTCCAAGGATGCCTAGGCACACCAGCATATGGCTACTAAAATATTTCACTTACTCCTGACATCAACCAAATGTGGATAAAAAGTAATAAAACCCTAATATAATGCTGGACAATTTTTACGAAGGTTTTGGGAGGTTCTAGTAGTGTTAAGACTCAAGGGGAGAAAGAGGGCTAGGATGGACTACATAACTAGATTATTTCTAGGCTCTTCTAAATAGGATAAGAGGGCTACGAATTATCATGGAGAGGATTGGAGGGTCTTCATAAAGTTCTCAATAATATCATATGACTGATAAAACTGAAATTGCACAACTAGAGATCTCTTAATTAAAACTACTGCAAAACTATTCAATTAAAAGTGCTCAATGAGCTAGTCTTCATAAATATGAATACAAGATGTTATCAAGTGTCATGAATATCTAATTTTGGAATTTGGATGTATTCTTCAAGAAAACAAAAACCTATAGAAGCTTTCATAAAGTGGAATGGTTTCATAGAACTCTATATAATTCAATTTCCTGAAAACTAGTCAAGTAATAGATGCACAAAGAGCTAGTCTTGTTAAATATGAGCATAATCAGCCTCTAAGGCTCTCAAATTCATTTTATGATAATTTTGGTGGCTCATAAATGACATTAACAGAAAGAACAAACATTCATTGAGCTGGATAAGAAATAAACCTAAATCTCATGGCTCGAACTTCATAGGAAGCCATCAATCTTGGATTATTACATTGATTGAAGGGGAATACTATAGAGAAGAGTACGGATAAGGAGTTTAATCAATGGATATTCTATGACGATGTATATTAAGAATATGGTTTCTCATGAAAGGCGCGTTGAGCTCAGAGAATGATCTTGGGGGCGCACTCAAGCAACTGGGTCTCCTCCTCTTATCAAAACTTCATCGGGATCTCTCTTTGATAGGATTGATAGTAGGAAAAATTCTAAATGGCTTGAGTTCTTCAATGATAGATGATACTGCAAGTATATAGGCTTCAAGATATGCAATAGACTCTGTGATGAAGAATGGATGTCATCATTCTTTCAGTAGAAGCATGGGGCACATCTCCTAGCTATGATTAGGCACACATCTGTTATGAATATTTAATTATTTTATTCAAATAGTAAATTAGGATATTTGAATAGATGTGAGCTTTCGTAAATAGTCACTATGAGGCCTATAAAATCTAGGTCCAACATTCATTGTAATCAACAATTCACATTTTATCAATATTTATATTTATCTCATTGAAGATGGAGCATATTCCCCCTTAGTATCTAGATATGGATTCTCCCATAACAAACAGACTCGATGTTACATTGGTATCAGAGGCCCTTCTTGGGCTTGATTCTGGCCTTTGGCCACAAACCATTCTGAGAGATTCTCTGATTAAGGATATTTGATCCACATTGGATTTTGGCCATCATTTTTTGGGTTTCCCAAAAATCTAGGACCTTGTCCAAAAGTAGGCTTTTCTCAATCGTAAATCAAGAATACAAGAAGAGAAATAAAAGAAGAAGAAGAAGAGAAAATAAGTAATTATTTCCATTGCAAATAAGAAGAAGAGAACAAGAAGTAAGAATAGCATTCATGAAACTGCACATGGTTTTGTGAGCCCTTCATTTTAAAAAACCAACCCTTAATTTTATAAATAAACCAACTCACACCTTAATTAGCTTATTTATTTATTGAAAGGTTATTGGATATTACTACAAAAAAACTTTATAATAAATTTACATATAATAATATTATTATTTACAAATAATAATAATTATTATTATATTTCCTTTATTACTTATTATTATCTTGAATTCATTAATAATAAATAATCATCATTATTAATTAATGAAGTTCCACATAAATAACTGGGAAAACGTTTACGTTAGCCATGATGTAACATCCCCCTTGCCCTTTCCGACCATCGAGAGGGGATGTTGGGGTGAAAACACGAAGCTGGGAAACAATTCCGTAACAGTTTTCTTTATTTTGTTCTAATTTATGTTTTCTCGCCTAAGACAAAAGTCAACAAATTTTCTCGGGAGAGAGTTTTTATATTTCTCGGGAAAGACATTAACCACGGTTAAACGTCTCTCAACTGAGAATTCTTCCATAGTTAGATAATTGTTCGCCCTAGAAAATTTGGTCTTCTCATCCGAGAGTATAACCTTTTTTTGATATTAAACTCTCGGACAAGTGTCTCAGTCGAGAGTTTAGATTCCTTTTAAATTCTCGACCGAGAAACGTTTAAGTATATAAATGTGAACAAACTTCCCATGCCCGTCACTGTGTGTCATTGTTGAACGATTTTCGCTCTTCGTCGTTCAAACGCAGTGCTCGCAGAGGACATTGAAAAACCGTAGGGAGGGGAATGACCAAAGCAACGAAGGGTCGAAGGAACGACTGCCAACACGCGAAGACGAAGGGAACGAAGATGAAGGGAAACTTTTGTTTGCACAGGTAATTGACTCATAATCTCAAAACCCCCACACTTCTCTTCTTGGGTATCTCAAATGGAGAATTTTCTTACTGAACATGGACATTTCATGAGCTCTGTAGACCCTAGTGGTTGGTTGTTGGATAGCCTACTAATATACTACCGCCATATCCCCATGAAGATAGTTCTTCCCATAGTATGGAGTTTTCTACCGCTGATTAAGTTCAATGAATAGGTTATATTGGAACCGATAGGGGTTATATATATTGGGATATTCTCAATACCAAATAGTTAGATAGATGATGAGGGTATAAACCCGTATAGTGTATTGATTAGGAGGGTTTTTTCTGACTGGAACTATATTTGCGACCCAAGCAGAGTACCTAACAGGAATGATTATCCTTGCATCACTGATATTTTTTTTAGTCTTGTGTAGAGAAAATAAAGGAGTGACTCTCTTCAGATAATAAGGGAAAACATTGAATCCATTGAGTCAGCGGGACCAGGAAGGTGAACGCTACATAGTGGCCATGGCACGTCAATTATTGCATTGATAAAACACCCATTGACTTCACTATTACCTGCAAAAACACCCATCATAGCACAATGGATCCTCTCATATATTCATTATGCAGGAGAATAGCAGGCTCTTTAACTCTTTACAAATAGACCCTATTAGTGAAATTTAAATAACCCCCAATTACCATAATCCTCAAGTGGATAATTAAAACTACTGCCAAAGCTCATCCCATTCTACCCATGACTGATTTTTAAATTTGTATCTTCTTACCTCGTCTGCAGCTCTTTTAGCACATTCATTGCTTGATTTATTTATTATCCAGGAGTAGGAGTAGGGTTTCAATAATTTTTTTTATTTTCTTTTTAGATTTTGTTCTACACAATGGTTTTGCAAATTAGTATGGAGAAATGGGAACAGGATGGGAGTAATACTATAAATAGAGACACTGGAAAAAATGTATTGAAAAAAATGGGGAGTGAAAGCAGGAAATGCAATCCAGATTTAGGAGGGATCATTTCTAGAAACCAATCGTTAATATGTAAGCAAATACATAGTTTATATTAATTGAAACTTTTAGAATTCAATCATACAATAAACAGGTCTCCTATATTTTTGATATGTGGATGAGAAATGAGGGTTCACTATTGTAAATCTTATCCAGTAATGTAGACATTTTCATGTTATAAAAACAAAAGAATATTGCTTAATGCATTGATTCCACATGTATCGAGATGATTGAATTGATGGATAATAAATATAATTTAAGCATACTATAATGATACCTTTAGGAGTTGTTCTGTACCTCTTATACAATCATAAATATGCATCATATGCACTAATAGTTTAATATAATAGTTGTCGAGTTGGTAGCAATGCAAGTGTCTTGTCATTGGTATATTACAAATTAGGCTCTTGAGAGATGCGGGGTAGTCTAGATCTCTCGCCAGCTAAGGAAATGGAAACACTACCCAAGGTAGTGCACATGGTATCCATCATTGCATCTTGCACCTTACTTCCATGTTTTGATGGCTCACTTAAATCATGGGGTAAAACTATACTCTTCCAAGAAAATGGTACCAACATTAGAGGAGGGGGTATGGTAGTTGGGTCTCTACAAGCCCTTGGATGGTCATAACTATATCCCCTATCGGGACCATAAAATTGTGATGGTGTGGATGTGTAGTTGGGATCCATGTGTAACAAAAATCAACATAGATATGTATTGTGAAAATTAATGGAAGCTCATCACGGCAGGAGAACATGACCCATGCTCCAATAAATCTATCATAAACAAAAGGCTCTACAACTTCAAGCTTAAAATCTTCGAGTTTAAGCAGTTTCCTGCTCGAACAATTAGGAGGGATCTCAAATAGAGTATCCCTCACATTACACCCTCTCGTGCACTCTTTCAACACATCCCATTTGTCTTTCCTCGATAACTATCATCTCCTACTCTAGATAACATGATGATAGAGGTCACTCTGTGGCCTCAACCTTTGATACAAGTAAACCAACTTATCAATTATCTCAAGCATCATCAAGATCAAATCTAGATTTAGGAGGGATCGATCCACATTTCCAGAAAACAGAACCAGCATTGATGATCATAAAAGGCATTATTTCAGACTTAGTATGGGATCTTCCTTTTGGAAGGAAGAAGGGTTTCGAGAGTACAGCATCTCTGTTTTATAATGTATGATATTTGAGTGAAATACGTATTGTAATATTCCATTATCACATATCATTGAGAGATATATTACCAGTTTGTAAATTTCTTGTTTTCCATTAGTCTTTTTCCTCTCATTTGAATGAAATTGCAGTTTTTCAGCCTAAAAAATTGTTCATGATTTATGAATTCTGATCGAATGAAGCCTCATTGTATTTTGCTCGTGATTCATGTGTTCATTCTAGTGTTTCTTCTTCATTTGCAGAAAGAATTTATTTTTATGGAAATTTAGTCTTATGATGTATTGAAGTGATCTAGCATCGATTCCCTAATTACTCATAAAATGGAGGTAGTGAACTCCCCATGAAAGGGTTCACCAACGAAAGGAAAATATATCCGGAAGATGACGGAGTTTCACTTGCCTCACCCTCCTGTTGTTTTCCTTGCGAGGAGGGACAGGTAAAGTGCTTACAGTATTGTGGACAATACAGGAGAAGTTTTCATTTGAGTTGCTTGGGAATGCTGGAGGCACCCAAGATTGATCCTTGGACCTGTACTCATTTCCAACAGACTAATAAGGTTAATATATATATGTTTTTATAATTTTGTATTTGACATTTATTAGTATTATTACAAGCAGGTCAAAACATTAAAAGCAATTGAAAACATTATGGCATCATGATGCTTTTGAACAATAAACACTGTAACCTGCCATTGTCTTGGGTTTTTTTTGGTAAAAAAGAAATAAGTATTTATATTAAATATATAAAATTGGGAAATTCAGGATTATCCCTACTCTGTTCAGATTTGGCGTTTGAATATTTTGTACATGAGTTACAGGATATTCTAGTAAACTAGCATAAACACTATATTTATAGAATTTACGAAGACATCGATTGTCTTCTTCAGAGTGCAAGGGTTGATTTCCAAAGTCTCTGCTAATTGTAGATGTCTTTCGTATACTATTGTTTTTTTAGTTGTCGGGAAACTATGGTTGACCACACATCAAAAGGGAAGAGCACATATTATCTTGAAAATGTGATTAGTTTCTCTGTTGCGAGATTCATCGATTTATCGATTTTCGGTAAGTTAATCCCCAAATGAGAAATCACAATAAAAAACTTGTGAGTTTTAAAAACTCTAAAAATTCACCTTTTTTTTGAAAAAAATTGCTTGCAACACCAAAATTCTAGTATTAAAGTCAAAATATTTCTCTGTTGTTGTTGTAAGTTTATAGTTTAATATAATTGAATAAAATGAAATATTTGCATTCTAGACTTTGGGCAAAGTTATTCCTTTTTATGGTCCCGTCAAGTTATTCCAAAGTCCAAATTTTGCAACACTCGTTAGTGCTTTATGGTTCTCGGTATATTGTCCTAATTCTGAACCTAGGCGTATGTATTATAACATATTTAGCTGACTACATCCAGTATTATGTATAAGTGTGATAGTAATCAATGACTTACCTTTCATTTGTTATTCATCCGTTACTCATCAAGCTATAGTGGGGCTTGGATTTTTCTTTTGTGTTGAGTACAGCTTCAGGATTTACGGGCTATTCCAGTAAACTAGCACAAACACTATATTTATAGATTTACAAAGACATGGATTGTCTTCTTTTGAGCATGAGGGGTGACTGTCAAAATCTATGCTAATTGTATATTTTTTCTGCTTCCCTAGTCTTTGTTATACTATTGTTTTTTTCAATTGTCAGGAAACTATGGTTGACCATATCAAAATGGCAGAGGATATGATTGACTTGAAAATGTGGGATTAACTCTATTGCAAAAATCACTAATTCTTTTATTTTCCCCTACTTAATCTCCAGCCATGAGATTGGAATATAAATTTTCGAAAATTCACATTTCTTTTTGAAAAAATTGCAATTCATATCGCCTGTAGCATGGAATTTTCTGTATAAAATCCAAAATATTTCTGTGTTGTAAGTTCATATTTTAATTTAATTGAAAAAATGAAATATTTTGCATCTTAAATGCTTGCCGACTTTTGGTCAAGTCATTCTGATTTTTTGGCCCTGTCAAGTTATTCCCAAGTCCACATTTCAACACTCAACATCAATCTCTAGAGGTGCTTGTTTTTTTTTGTGTTGAGGAAAGCTTCAGGATTCACCCATGGACAATCCTTTGTGACAATAATCTCTGTGAAACAGGCAACCTCACCTTTCAATTCACCAGCTCGGCAAACTGGGACTGTGCTTGATCCTTTAGCTTGTCAAATTGCTCAGTGACATCAATAGCCTTTCCATTTATATCCTCCTTCCAATCCTCTTTACTGATCATGGATTCATTTTCAGAGTCAAGGGTCCCTTCATTGAGTTTGATTTGTAAATTGTGGACTTTGTCCGCTGATTTATCCAATGATCCAAGAACATCTATCATCATTTTCTAACTTATTGTAAACAAACTTTTCAAGAGGGTCCTTACCTTTATGGTTTCCGAACTCTTGCGCCAAATCTTCAATGGGATTGACTTCTTCATCCATTATTCCTTTATCACCATCTTTATTCTCATCTTCTCGATCTTGGCAGTTGAATTCGAGATTGCAGGAGTTATTTTTTGGCTTATGTTCTTCAACCACTGCTTTATTTGAGTAGATATCTTCTATCTTGAGCCATAGTTATCTCGCTAAGGTACAATGTCCCATATTTTCTTTTACAACATTTGGTAATCCATCCAATATGGCTTCCATTGCCATATAAATTTTCTTCCTTTCATCCTTTTGTGCTGTAGTTCTTACTTTCTTTGGTGGAGTGTGACCGGTGACAATTGATTTCCATATGTCATATCCTACTACCCCATTCATATCCTACTTGTTTCCAAAGAACATTGGTGCCCTATTCATGGAGAAAGTCACTTGTCCATCCATTGTGTGTAGGCTTGGATCTACTTCAAGTTGGTTAGACTTGTATGAGGGACTTTCTTTGATACCAATTATTGAACACACCGAGATATTGAGAGGAGGGGGGGTGTATCAATATCTCCACAATTAGCCATGCTTTTATCTTATAAACAACCTGACCTGTAGGCTAATTAAGAAATTTGGAGTCCTAAAGTCTTATGACTCCTATTAATAATTGGAGCATGGTATGAAACCTCCACTAGACATGTAAGGGCCTATAGAAATTTTGCATTGGCATATACACATAATGGCAAGTAGCATAAATTGGATTGGAAAAGCCATTGCTTGAGTTATTGTTGGATATTTCAAACAATTGAAGGCTTACTAATTATATTATCTTATAGAATATGAATGAATTGGTATTTTATGGGATGTTATATTTGCTAAAAACTTGTTAGGATTAATTGGCCTTATTGATAATTTTTCTATCTTTTTTTCTTTAAAAATGGTGAGAGATATTTATTGCATTTTCAAATTCCTGGAGATATTTATAAAATGTTTGATTTCTCATTTTGTCTTAACAAGGACACATGGATCGTCCAGAGACATATACCATCGGTGTTAGACAAAGACATGTGATGTAGTTAGGTATATTCGATTGTTAATATGAAATATATTTATCTTGTTTGACACGTTCTAACATGATTTTAATGTGAGAATTTATCATCATGCACAGTTGCACAATGTTAATTTTGGTAAATTTAAATTTGACATGTTTATTAATCTGTGGAAAATTCTTATCATGCACAGCTTCTCAGCTTCAGGGTGAAGCAAACTTGGTTTCTATGCAACGACACTCCGTGAGGTCATCGTCAGGTAAATTCAATTGTTATTCAATTCATGCTCAAGTCTATATAAACATAAACATTCTTTTACACATCTTTCTAAGATCTTGTTGTGCACAGGTGGTGTCTCTGACAATGACAAAAGTCTGTCTGAGGGGTCTACAGGTGTTGGTGGACAAACTTAGACCACACGCTTAGTGTCTTATTCTTCAAATACGCCATTGCCAGGTAGAGATTGTTTACATACATTCCGACTAGAATTCTTGTTTGACATGTTTTTTAATATGTAGAAAATTCTTATCAGGCACAGCTTCACAGCTTTAGGGTGAAGCAAACTTGGCTTCTATGCAACGACACTCTATGAGGTCATCGTCAGGTAAATTCAATTGTTATTCAATTCATGCTCAAGTCTATATAAACATAAATATTCTTTTACACATCTTTCTATGTTCTTGTTGTGCATAGGTGGTGTCTCTCACAATGACAGACGTATGTGTGAGGGGTCTACAGGTCTCGGTGGACAAACTCAGAGGACACGCTCAGTGTCTTATTCTTCAAATACGCCATCGCTAGGTAGAGATTGTTTACATACATTTTGACTAGAATTCTTGTTTGACATGTTTTTTAATATGTGGAAAATTCTTATCAGGCACAACTTCACAGCTTCAAGGTGAAGCAATCTTGGCTAGTATGCAGCTAAACTCCCTGAGGTCATCTTCAGGTAAATTCAATTTTTATTCAATTCACGCTCAAGTCTATATAAATATAAATCTTCTTTTACACATATTTCTAAGATCTTGTTGTGCACAGCTGGTGGCTCTAAAAATGATAGACGTCTGTCTGAGGGTGGATGTACAGGGGCCGTTGGACAACCACAGATGACACCCTTAGTGTCTTATTCTTCAGATATGCCATCGTCAGGTAGAGATTGTTTACATTCATTTTGAATAGAATTTTTGTTTGACATGACTGTTTTATTTGTGAAAAATTACATGATTTTTTGTGTAAACTTACATGTGATTGCCAATTTTTTGTTTCCTACATGGGATTATGGACATTCTAACAATAATGATGGTGCAGAAGACTTTATTTCTATTTTGCACCATGTTCATGCTAATCCAGAGGTTCCATTAGGTATTTATAATGAACAGATTTTATTTAAATGTTTATAATTTGATTGACAGATTATATATATATAGTTTTTAATACTTGCACATGCATTTTACTTGTTGCAGGGTTTGCTGCTCTTGATCCTAATCCACGTCCCCAGGCAAGGAGAGGTCGTCAGGTGCATCAGTATGCTTGCAATGAAATATATGATCCTCTTTACAGTAATCCTAGAGATGTTCCTGAGGAAACTCCTTGGGAAGACAACATCGCTATGCTCACTGTGGAAGAGATGAAGGATCATTCATCAAGATTGCAGGAAGAACTTGACACTTTAAATATATCTTTTGGTACTCAACAATGTCTCCAGATTGTTTTGCACAATCTGAATAGTTTGATCGATACATATCTTGGGGTTGGATCATCAACCCATATTTTTCATGTCATGATGCGTAGGAGACGATTGTCAGTGATTGGTCGCCACAAGTTTGAAGAAATAAAAAAAGTTGTCACAACAGAAATGGTCTTTTCATGTTTTGACTTGCGGCATGAAGACAAAAAATGTCTAAGGATCGCAAGAATCAATGATCCACTGATTGCACCCCATATTTATTCCAGGTTCCTGTGTGCATATGGGAAGTTCCCAAATAATGACGAGGTTCCTCTGTATTTTTTTAAGATGTTGATTGCAGAGTTCCGGTTTCACATGGACCCTGACTATACAGATACGGGATCCACTTTCTATGGTGCTGGAAAAGGTCGTACATATGAACTACCTAATGCACGATGATATATTCAGTATAGATGTCCGATGCCTCGGTTAGTACAGCCACATCCTAGAGTTGTTGCTTTTCTAGAGGAGTTGGAAATTACATCCCAAATAACAAGAGGGGTGAGGGAAGAGATAAAAGAGCGTGTTGGGGTTGCATTGGCAGGGGTGGAAATCGGCATAAATAATATCCCATCTTCAACCAGTATGGATGAAACCCCATTTGATGATTATTCAAATGATCGTTTGAAAAGTATGAGTCGATTAGAGCTTGAGCAATATGAAACGTACTATAGAGACAATTATAAGCGAGGCATCGCTGGACAAGAACAAAACAGAGGAATGGTACGTAAGTATGCTATAATATATGAAATTTATTATATGAAATCTAATTTTCTTATTCTCCAAATCTATTGTCTATAAATTATATGAAATTTATGCAGTATACCAGATTCATGTATGATGATGAATTTGATGATACGGATCTTCTTGACAGAGAAGAAGCGGAGGCTAGTGGCACAAACATAGATGCTGAGGAAATTATAGTTTCACAATTTCCACAGGGAACGCAGGTATGCATATTCCTGTATCATCCATTTTCCTTTGAGATTGTTGATGGTTTGTAGAAGCTATGATCATTTGTATGTATTCTTATTCAACTCATTGTCTTCTATTGGGGGCTCGTGTCTTCTTTCTTGAGTCTATCGTGGATGTTGTCGATGTGTGATTTCTTCTTTGCTACATTTATACCTAGTGGGTTGTCTTTGTGTCTCTTGTTTTCTATTTGGTTGTAGTGTGATTTTTTGCTTGTTGCGTTGATACCTAGTCAGACTGAGGCTCAAGGTCTCATTTGTTGTGTGTCCAGGTAGAAGGTTTTCATATTGGTGGTGTAGGAGGTTTTCTTTGAGCTCATGTATTTTGTCTTGACTATCTCATCCCATTGCGTAGAGGATGTGGGTGTTATAGCTTGGGTGTATAGAGGGCACTACAAGTTTATGGTTTGGTTCAGCCAATGTTGTGTGACTTTCTGTAAGCTTGTGGTTTGGTTCAGCCAATGTTGTGTGACTTTGGAGCTTGGGTGTATGGAGGGATCTGCAAAATCTATGCCTTGGTTTATCATTGAGTGTTGGCTATGTAGAGCACTCTAGACAACGTACATCAGTTGGTTTCCCATTGTGTTTATCTGTTGTGAACTATGCCTTTGGATCTGATGTAAACTGTTGCTTTGGAGCTTGGTTGTGTGGAGGTTTGTGCAAAATGGTTATCTACATATATATTCAAATCCTTGTTTGAGTCAAAAAATCATTATAATGCAGATTTTGAATGCCTACAATTGAGTATCGTTTTTTTTAGTATAAGTGTTTGTTTCCATGATTTTGATGCATTGTTGAGCAAAAATTCATTTTTTCTAACTAGGTTGTGAGCTAAACGACAAGCAATGATTAGTAGCGAGACTAGCATAAGAGTATTCTAAAAAACCATAACCTAGTAAAATTTCATCGAAGCAAGTGGTAGCAAACACTCTCTTTGG
Organism: Larix kaempferi; assembly: GCA_027924585.1. Classification (NCBI taxonomy): domain Eukaryota; kingdom Viridiplantae; phylum Streptophyta; class Pinopsida; order Pinales; family Pinaceae; genus Larix; species Larix kaempferi. The sequence goes on from BSBM01000247.1 coordinate 2,709,687, forward strand.
GATGGATCTTTTTCCTTCTTGAATGCTCTCTCTCAAAATGGTGAATGAAGAGCACTTCTCTCCTTGAGGAAGCAAGCATGAGGGCAATGAATGTGAGATATGAAAAAGTGAGATTTATGATCTCTGAGCTCATTTCTCTAGCATAACTTTTCTAATCTTAGTCTCCTTAAACACTACCCATGGCTTTCATTTATAGGAAAATTATGAGATCCAATGAATAACTGGTTCAAATGTGAATGCTTCTCATTTGAAAGTAGGATCCTATTGCTTGATGGGGATATTAAGGAATCCATCTTACTCTTCATTGATGATTTACAGGCTCGGATTTATCTTGTACTCCCTCATAAATCTATTTAAACCAAGCCTATGAGCCTTTAATGCATCCAAAAAAGTTGGGTTTCAAATACTTCCTAGAATTGCATGGGTATTGAAGGATAACCTATGCAATATTATGAGTATTGAAGGATAAGTCTTGAAATACTATAGGTGAAACTTAATGATAATTGTGCATTTGACCTAAAAAAGGGTTTTATGAGGATTTCTTTAGCTAAATGAGGTGCGCAAAGTAACCATGAGTTAGTAATTCTTTACTACTTTTGCCAAATGATGATGCTTCTGCATATTTTTCTGAAATTTAACTTATGAGCAAAATTGAGGTGATAATAGTTATCACCTAATGTGTGAGATTCGGAGCACCCATATAACCACAATACATCATTATTTTGTTGTTATCATGTGCTTGTGTGTTCCCTTTGTAAAGAGAGAGAGAGGTTAGTAAAAAAGGAAGGACTTCCTATGGAAGAATGATGAAGGCCTGGTAGAAAGGCCAGAAAGGCTTGAATCACTGGATTCAAAAACAACTAAAAGTTGTTAAAGAGTCTCTCACAATTCCTTCAGCAAACTTTGCTTTTCAATCTTCCTCGTTTAGCTCTTACCCCAAGTAGCTCTTAAATAGATTTTGGCTTTGGGTGTTTAGGCGAAAAAGTACAATGTCAGATTGAATCGAATTCATTAGTTTCATTCATTTCCTTTACACTTTGGTTTTCCATAGTTTTTAAGAAATTTCATCATAATTTGATCTTTTTGCACTAAAATGACATATTTCATGCAATTTTGACCACTTGAAGCTTGTGGTTTTTTATTTTAAGCTCATATTTGGAAAATTAAATCACTGTAGTTTCCCTTGGTCGGGATATGTCAATAACCATGTGCACCTTTCTTCTAGGAAAGTAGCACTTGGGCTATGATTCTTTGTCTATTTCAGTGTTCTATCTCAATCTTCATGTTGCGAGTGAACCTACTATGTGCTTTCGGCTCACACAATTAAGGGCATTAAATTAATATTGTGTTAACATTTAGGTACCAATGTAAAAAAATAATGGGTCCCATAAATTTTATCCATGTTAGGTTCCCAAGTATAGAAAAATATAAAGGTAAAACCCAGTAGTAACCCCCCCTGCACACACGAGAGGATAGAAGTGAGATCCAACATATGTATGGTAGATAGTCTCCAAAGACTAGAAAACATTAGAATCCAATGAAGCACAATCTGATGATGACATATCATAATTTTCTCCAATAAGTGTGTTGAAGTTGATACTAGTCAACAACGATTAGATCTCTTCAAATAACTAATGTGCCATCCTACACCAATATGGTCAAGCTAGTTCAGAGTGCTTCCAACGCATAGATGCAAACACCATAAAATTCATCTGTTAGTGGTGAAATGGGATATAAATGTGGCCTAATTAGTCATTGTCAAGAACAATGAAAATTCTTCTCGTGTATCATGGATGAAACACATATGTAGGATTTCCTCAATCAATTGATCAAATGATACCATGACCAATCATATATCCAACCACAAACAATCTTTGGAGTTGGTACCTTTCCAAGATGTTTTCGAATATGCATCTTCAACATTTAGTTGAAAAAAAAGAAACTAGGAAACATCATGAATACCATAAACGAGAACAATGTTGTCTCTGATCATTATGTTGAGGATGTTGATATGTGGATGATGTAGAACCTAAAGCTAATGCTGAAGAGTTTGATGTTTCCAAAATATGTGATGTTGGAAATTCTTATAAATCTGAAGCTAGTGTCGAATTAGGCTAAGTGGGCTCCAAACCTATATCAATATGTAGTGTAGGAAGTGGATCCTGCAGATCAACACTAGAAGATTAATCAAATGTGATGGACTCTAGTGATGGAACAAAATGAATATAAGTAGTAGAAAGATCGAGACAAGTTTCTAATGTTGATGAAGTGTCAACAAAACAAAGTCTAACTTTTGTTGGTCTGACCATTGGATGAATAATATTTGTGACCCCTTATCCATTTTTACCAAGTCCTCCACCAATGTAGCCCATCTTCAAAAGTGATTTGGACCCAAAGCTACAAGTATGCACCTCAAAAGAAGATGATAGAATCTTATGAATCCCAATAGGTGCATGATATGCAGTAAAATATGTAGTGTAAGAATAAGAATTTGTATAAACAAAGATAGACTATGAAGAGTCAGTAGTAAGACTTGAATAAAAATTTAATTTTCCAAATCAGAAAATTAGGAAGTACTATTAGAAACAAGGGTTTGCTGCAAATGTACCTGCAAAACAACTATAATATATTCGTTCTCTTTTAAATCAACCAAAAACTATTGATTAAGAAAATTGAATTTATTCTCCATTTCATCAAGGCGAGTGGTCCAAGCATTGGCTTTATCTTTATGTTGTTATTTTAAACCGTCACTAAGTTTTCACATTTGTGGATTTGATTAGATAAGTGCAATTGATGGGCCTCTAGAATCTAGATCTGAGTGTTGATTGATTGTGTCCTTCTCCCTAGAGATTCAATTTCTCTAATACCATGTGAGATTCTTCCAAGCACTAGAGTCTAAAAGAGAAGAATCAAATCAATAATTGAAACATTGGATTTGTAAATACTTTGACACGGGTTCTTTGACTTCTTCTTTAGTGTTATTTTTTTTCTTCCCTCAATCCTCTTATTTATTATTTCACAAAGCTGATAATTTCTTTCAGTTGTCCTATAAAATCTACTTTTAACATTTTTGGATAGAAAACAACTAGAAATCCATATGAATGGAAATACGCATGTGGAAATGAGACCATTGGAATTTAAAAGAAAGGTATAAAAGTTGAGAGATGAATGTAACATTTCCTTTTTGGAAATCCAATGGAAACACCTTGCATGAAGTAAGGCCATCAATTCCACTTGCATATTTTTGGTGCAATCTCTTAATGCACACAGACTTAAGATTATTATAAGAATATGGTTTATGTCATCCTTACTGCATGAAAATGGGAAGGAGTTCACAGTGAGTATCCTGGGGATTATTTTTTGAATGTGAGCAAAAAATAATTCGGATAATTGAAAAGGCAGGAGAACATCTCAAGCCACCATTTGTTTCCTTTATAATGGTGCATTTAAACTAACAAATGGTTGGGTGCATCATTTTAAACTTAAAAAGGAAAAATGGATGACACATTCCCTGACTAATAAGAGCTTTATTTTTCCTATCTTTCTCCTTGTATTAGGAACCACATATTTCTACTCAATAATTTTTTTTCCAAGAGCTAAAAGTTGGAGTTTGTCTTGAGGATTTATTAATGAGACATGTGTTGTTATTTATCCTCAACCTAGAAACGTTGAATTGGGTTCTTTGGTTGGTTATTCAAACTCAAGTGAAGATCCTTCACTTAGTGAAATATAAAATAATGCAAATAATATTTGTGAGGTTTTAGATGTTCTTATGGCAGATCATCAAGTGGATGAAGATCTAGCTATTTTAGTTGCAGAGGAGTGTAAGGCCATACATTCAACTATGATCATTGTCACCATTTATAAATAAATGAATTGTACTGTAAATATATATATATATTAACTTGTATACACACATATATATATTAACTTTCATTTTGACTTTGCAGCCCACAGAAAATCAGGAGCCATTGGTGTCCCAGTCTAAAGGTTGAGATGGATCTACTCTAGTTGTAGAATAATAGTCACCATTTTTGCAATGGTAAGAAATTACCAATGCCATGACGATCATTTTTGGTTACTTGAACATAGTTTCCTTGTGACTGAGGAAGCTTCTAGCGATCAAATTATTTGGTGATGGCAGGTATTGGAATACCATTTTTGTTTTTGTCATGTATTTATAATATAACTGAAAATTCATGCTTGTCCTATGTATCTGCGAGGGAACTCAGTGGATTTAATTTTGTCAGGCCATTGGATGAAAGCTTGTATATGATCCAAAAATATCCTCTGATGTAAGGAAAATACAAATAGTAACAAGATTTCATAAATAGTAACTTTGTCCAGGGTGCAGGGACTTGATTTTAAAAAGTAAGAATTGACATCAGTATGTCAAGCTGTTGATTCAGTGTCGTTTTGTGACACCAGTTGCAGATCAAATTAAATGCTTTGCTTAGGGAATTTTTTATTTGATTAGGAATTCAACACCTCGACCGTTTCTTTGAGCTTTAGAACCTGAATATTTGGATCTAATGTTGTACAGAGAGGGTATGCTGGATTATGTGTACATGATTGGAGGACAATCTGTGCAACTTCTGAAGGACAACCTGTGCAGAGATAACAGTTTTTGAAGGACAATATGGGCAACTTCTGAAGGACAATCTGTGCAGAGACAATAGTTTTTGAAGGACAATCTGTGCAACTTCTGGTTGCTGTAGTTTTAAATTTAGTCTTTGGATACAGTTTTATGTTTTGCAGATGAACTAGTTACTCCACTGATATGTGGACAGTTGTGTAACCTCTCACAATAAACTAGTGTGTATTTGGAAACATGGTTATTGCAAACATCTATTTAACAGCTTCTATTTCATGTTGGGTATATTTTGGGGATACCATTACTCACCTTTAAGCCTCCTTGACAAGCTATAAGCTTATGACATAGTCCAGAATCCTTTCTGAACTTGTGATCAGGGTTGTACAGGACTTCAAAATTAGCCGACAAATATGTAAGATGAATATTGTGCAATGCCTATATTTTTATGATACCACAATAATACTAGTCCATTAAAATTTGCAAAAAAATTATGCAACTTTTGTTCGTCCTTAGACTTGTTTCACATTTTAAATAGATTTTCATACTGAAATATGTAAACTGCTATCTATGGTACCACTAGAAGTGGGCAACTTCATTGAACTTAGAGGTAATTAATTGGCCATTGGAATTTCTGTAAGCAATGAAGGAAGGGAAGGAGATGAAGGAGGTAAGGGTGGTTGAGCCCTAAGGGGTCATTGAATTACATAAACATGTTAGTTTACATGTTTCTCAACCGATGTTTTCAACATATCTAATAGGTCCCATTTGTCTCAATTCATGTGCAGTAGTATTTTTTGTGTATGGTTGATGTGCAATTATTAGGCACAATAGAGTAGGCACATTAAGTTGTAGGAATATTGTGGTTATTGTATATACATGCACGCTTGCATCCATGCTTTCTTGAGTTAGGTGTTGTTTCAAACTTATATAGAACCATATTAGCATGCCATTTTTAGTTTACCTAGGAAATGCCTTTTTCCATTTTGAGGAGTGTTGTTTTAGTTCAATTTCAGACTTTCTTCCATCTATAGGAAAAGTGTGTGGAAGAGTAGGTTTCCAAATTTAGATTAGGACACACTTTGCTAGGTAAGGAGGCACTCTATTCTAGACAATATTCTCATGCAGGTTGAGTGCACTCTTCTAGGAAGCTAGGTTTATAGTTTTGAATATTATAGAGAAGGTGCACCACAAGGATGGTGGAGTTTCATTGTAGACCCTAGCCTTCTTGGTCTATAAAAGAATGGTAGCGTAGTTAATTGGAATAGTGACATTGTTAGGGTTTTGATCAATTACTTTGTAATTTTTTATTTGCAAGTAATAGACAATTATTTGCAAGTAGCAATCACACAATAGTTGGAAACAGTAAATAACATAAGCATAAAAACAGATTCACACATACACAGGTAATTTCTCCTTCAAAAATATGTTAAATTTTCAGTATTAAATCACAATACTATAGGATCTTTGCTGAGAGAATAACATCTACAGTATATCAATGCATGACAATCATAATATGACAAGCATCACAAGCATCATAAGAATCAAAAGCATAGAGACAAGAGACACAGAGTTTCCGTGGGGAAAACCCTAAGGTGAAAAACCCCACAACTTCCTCAGAGATAGAGAGAGCAATGGCTCAACCAAAATACAACCAAATAATACAGAGATAGTCTCCTAGCAGATGATCCTCCTCCTCCTCACTAGTGCGCCACTTTCCAGAGAGAGAGATAGATACTTTTTCGAGTGAGTAAAATAGAGATCTCCTATCTCTATTTATACTCACCTTTTTGCCCAGTGACCTACTGGGGCCGACTTGTCTACTTGAGTACATCCACATTATATTATATATTAATTAGGGCCGACCCCATAAGGTGGTCTAATAACCCATAGGCAAGTACACACACTTGCGACACTTGTCAATCCACATGACGACACTTCCTTATAGAGGAATAACACATCTCTTATAAGGGTACAATATATATATATATAATACACAGATGAAATACATTCCGAAGTTACATATACATCAACACTCCCTCTTAACTAGGAAGGTATTTCTCGACACAGATCTGCTAGACAAGTCTTCTTCTCTGGATCATCGTCATCGTTGCTGCTATCTCATCCAATCTCTGTCTCTACTCGTCATAGGAAGTTCTACAGAGCCAGTCCTTTTTCATACTGGATGTAGGCCCACCACCTGCAGGTCTTCGTCATCACTGGCCATACTGTGGAATCCTCAGGACTTATTACGTGCGTCACAAAACCTCAAAAGAGCATCCCAGGATATTACGGGTACACAACTCCAACCTGTAGGATCTCCCAGGGCGCTATTACATGTGACCCCACCACAAAACCTCGAAAGATCATCTTAGGATGTTACGGGTACACAACTCCGACCTAAGATCTCCCAGGGCACAAATTACATGTGGTCCACCACAAAACCTAGCAAGAGCATCTCAGGATGTTACGGGTACACAACTCCGACCTGAGATCTCCTAGGGCACAAATTACATGTGGTCATGGCAAAACCTCGCAAGAGCATCTCAGGATGTTACGGGTACACAACTCCGACCTGAAATCTCCCAGGGCCCAAATTACATGCCATAGGACAAAACCTCGCAAGAGCATCTCAGGATGTTACGGGTACACAACTCTGACCTGAGATCTCCCAGGGCACAAATTACATGTCCTCCCAGAGCAATGTCTCGAAAGAGCATCCCAGGCTGTTACGGGTACACAACTCCGACCTATAGGATCTCCCAGACATGCTCATCTGCACAACCTGATCCACGGCCACAGAGTATCAACCTGATACTCACCATACATCATCCTGATGTACTCATGATCGTCCTGATCATAATCACTGCAACGTCCTGCTGCAAGTCATCTGGAGCAACATCCTGAAGCTCGTCATCCATGATCGTCCTGATCATCAATGCAACATCCTGCTGCATGTCATCTAGAGCAACATCCTGAAGCTCGTCATCTATGATCATCCTGATCATCACTGCAACATCCTGCTGCATGTCGTCTGGAGCAACATCCTGAAGCTCGTCATCTATGATCATCCTGATCATCACTGCAACATCCTGCTGCATGATCTACCTGATCATCAATGCATCTTCCTGATGCATACCAAGTATCATACATGATCCTCCTGATCATCAATGTATCCACCTGATACAAATATATGATACATATCATCATACATGATCCTCCTGATCATCAATGCATCTACCTGATGCATACCAAGTATCTACCTGATACATATCATCATACATGATCCTCCTGATCATCAATGCATCTACCTGATGCATACCAAGTATCTACCTGATACATATCATCATACATGATCCTCCTGATCATCAATGCATCTACCTGATGCATACCAAGTATCTACCTGATACATATCATCATACATGATCCTCCTGATCATCAATGTATCCACCTGATACGAATACAAATACATGATACATATCACCATACATGATCCACCTGATCATACAATGTATCCACCTGATACATATACAGATACATGGTCCAAGCATCCAACATGATGCATAAACAATACATACACATGATCCAACTGATCATATCCAGCATCCAACATGATGCGTACATACATACATAAAATGATCCAACTGATCATATCAAGCAGAAACTAGAACATCATCCTGATGCTCATCATCCAGCGCTTACATCCACAGCCATGTGAAGGATCCTCCTTCCAACATGCTTGGAATGGCTTCAGCAAATGTGTCCGTCACTTCTTCCTCGAAGTGTCCTCGATCTGAATAACGCCAAGCCTCTCTCTGAAGTACTCGAACTTCACCCTGGCTAGTGGCTTCGTCAGCACATCTGCAATCTGCTCGTCCATCGCAACATATAGGAGCTTCACAGCTCCTCTCTGCACCATATCCCTGATATAGTTATATTTGATCTCTATGTGTTTCGACCTGTCATGAAACACTGGGTTCTCGGACAGCTTCACACAACTCTGGTTATCACAGAAGATACCAGTAGCCTCCAACGGGAGATCAAATAACTCAGACAGTAGCTTCCGTAGCCATACTGCCTCACAACTAGATGAACAGGCTGCAACATACTCTGCCTCAGCTGTACTTAGTGCTACGCAGGACTGCTTCCTGCTAAACCAAGAGATCACACCTGATCCCATACTGAAGCAACACCCAGATGTGCTCTTCCTATCTGCAGCGCTGCCAGCCCAATCTGAATCAACATAACCCTGTAGGTTAAACTTTTGATTTGCCTCATATCTGAGCCCATAATCCACTGTACCCTTCAGGTACCTCAGAACATGCTTTACAGCAACCAGGTGAACACTCCTTGGATCCGTCAGGAACTGGCTCAATGTGTTCACAGCAAAGTAGATATCTAGTCTCGTGTTCGTCAGGTACATCAAGGACCCAATAATATGACGATACATAGAAACATCAACTGGCTCAGATGAAGCATCACAAAGAAGCTTCAGATTCGATGCCATAGGTGTGGCCATGGCTTTGCAATCCATCATCCCAAATCTCTTCAGGATATCAACTGTGTACTTCCCTTGGCCAAGGAAGATCCCACTTGCATTCTGCCACACCTCCATACCTAGGAAATAGTGCATCATTCCCAAATCTTTCATATCGAATTCAGCTGCAAGCTTCCTCTTGGTATCTGCAATCATTCTGTTATCTCCTGTCACAAATAGGTCATCCACATATAATAGTAGAATCACAGGATTCCCTTCTTCAACCTTGTAGTAAAGGTTGGAATCCGCTTTACTCTTGGTAAAGCCCAAACTAGATAGGAAACTGTCCATCCTACCATACCAGGTTATGGGAGCTTGCTTCAAGCCATACAAGGCTTTCTTCAATCTGCATACATAAGATTCCCTGTCATGTATTTCAAAGCCGAGTGGCTGTTCCACATATACTTCCTCTTCTACTACACCGTTCAGGAAAGCAGTCTTGACATCCATCTGGTGTATCTTCCATTTCATTGCTGCGGCCAAGGCAAGTACTGTTCTGATGGAAGTATATCTGGCTACAGGTGCAAAGGTTTCTTCATAGTCTATTCCTTCCTTCTGAGAGAAACCACGAGCTACGAATCTTGCTTTATATTTTTCCACACTGCCATCTGCAGCATGCTTGATTTTGTAGATCCACTTGGAAGTCACAACAGACTTCCCTTTAGGTCTTGGGACAACATCCCAAACATCATTCTTCATAATTGATTGATATTCCTCAACCATAGCATCCTTCCATTCTTTCTTTTCTGCTGCCTCTTCATAACTGGAAGGCTCTTTGTTCATGATGTCACAGAGTAAAGCAACATAACTGGTGTGTGATCTGGTTCTCTTCTTTGCTCTGTGTTCTTCTTCTGGAATGCCAAATCTTTCTGCATCATGAATGAGCTCTCTAGCCCATACAGGTTTCCTCTTGTGAGAGTTATCCTCACGAGGTGGATCTACAGGTTCTTGTGGATCTTCAAACTCGCGAGCAGTTTCTGGAACTGCATCAGTCATGGTAGTGTCTTGAAATCTTGTTTCCTTAGGTTCTTCATAATCTTCAATAGGTGCCTTTCTTGATTTGATGAATGCTGAATTTTCATCAAATGTTACATCCCTGCTGACATCAATCTTCTTGAACCCTGGAAAATATATTCTGTAAGCCTTCGAGCTTTCACTATAACCCACAAAGATGCCCTTCTTTCCTGAAGGATCTAGTTTAGTCCTCTTCTCCTTTGGGACATGAGTGTATACTGGACAACCAAATATTCTGAGATGGCTGACTTCAGGTTTCTTACCAGAAAAGACTTCTTCTGGTGTCTTGTTGTCCAATATTTTGTGGGGTGTTCTATTCTGCACATATACAACTATTCTAGCTGCTTCTGCCCAAAGATGCATAGGAAGATCCTGGTCATGCAACATTGCCCTTGCTGCTTCCATGATAGTTCTGTTCTTCCTTTCTGCAACTCCATTCTGTTGAGGATTATATGGAGAAGTCAACTCCCTCTTAATCCCTGAATCACTACAAAGCTTCTTGAAGTCATTTGAGGTGAATTCTCCACCATTGTCAGATCTGAATGTTTTGATTTTCTTGTCAGTTTGATTCTCCATCAAGTTTTTGAATTCCTTGAATTTATCAAACACCTCATCTTTGCCCTTCAAGAAGTATACCCAAGTCTTCCTGGAGAAGTCATCAATAAATGATACATAGTAAACATACCCACTTAGGGAACTGGATGACATGGGGCCACATACATCTGAGTGGATGATTTCTAGGATGTCTTTTGCCTTGCTTTCACTGCTTGGGAAAGCCTTCTTAGTGTTCTTACCTTTTGCACATCCTTTGCAAACCCCTTCATGTTTGGTCTTGATTTCAGGAAGACCTTCTACAGCCTTGCTTGCAATTGGAAGTGCTCTATAGTGCATGTGAGCAAGTCTCCTATGCCAAAGTTCACTTGGCTCCATGGATTCATGTACCATGGCATGTTCAGGTTGACCCTTTAATTTATACAAGCCTCCCTCTTGCTCTCCAATCACTACTGCATCATCTATAGTCTTTCCCTTTGGCCACATTAGTACTTGGCCATCAACAAATGCAACCCTCATACCTTTTGCATCTAGAGCAGAGATGGAGAGTAAGTTCTTCTTGAGCCCAGGTACATAGAGAACTTCCTTCATCTTCAGAGATTTTCCAGAATCTAAGTTGTAAGAGGCTTCACCACTTCCTTTGATTGGATATTGATAATCATCCCCAAGTTTCACCTTATGGTGTGATTCATGTTCAGAAAGTTTCACAAATGATTCCTTGAACCCAGTCATGTGTTTGGAAGCCCCACTATCAATCAACCAATCATTACATCCATGGGAGATGGTACCTGTAAGAGCGGAAATTAGAACATATTCTTCTTCACTTGATGAGTCATCATCACTACTACTTTCTGCCCTAGCCTTCTTCTTTGGAGGTTCATCATCTTCGGCAGCATGGGCATGAAACCTTCTTTTGCTACCTTTCTTCTTCTTACTGGAGTTGTTCTTATTATCCCTTTTGTTCTTGGGACAATCTGAAGCAAAGTGACCCTTCTCATTGCATGTGAAGCATCTTAGGTCCTTCTTATTCTTTTGATGGAATCTTTTGGGGTGAGGGTGATCCTTCTTGGTTTTGCTTCTTTTGGTGTGAGCTGCAAGAGCTTGATCTTCACCTCCCATCTTTTCCTCGCGAGCTATAAGTCTAGCTTCTTCTTGAGAACATTCTTCCCGAAGTCTACTGAAGGAGATCAACTTCTTCCTTGCACAAATTCCTTGAATAAAGGAATCCCATGACCTGGGTAGGCCATTTAGAGTGGTCATCACCACTTCACCATTCTCCACCATTTCATCTACTGCTTCTAATTGTTCCTTGATCTGAGAGACCCTTGAAAAGTAGGATTGAATGGTTTCCCCATTCTGAAACTTTACTGCTTTCAATTGGTTCCGCAGGGTCATCTTCCGATTTATGTTCTTTCCTTCAAATAGCTTGGTCAAAGATTCAAACATCTCTTTGGGTGTCTTGAGAGAAGACACATGGGGTATGAGATGGTCTTTGATAGAATCAGCAATGATTCTCTTTGCCTTGACCAAGTTCTTCTTGTGCAATACCTTGTCCTCTTCATCCTCTGGGATAGGGATGTCTTCTTTCACATATGAGTCCAACTCATTCTCTTCCAGGATTAGCCCAATCCTATACTTCCAGGCTCGGAAGTTATCATCCCCTTCAAGCTTATCCTCAAGCTTGGTGTGAAGAGACATCTTTAAGAGTACTTCAAATGGAAATAGAAAAGATTTAGAACTTACCACTTGAATTGCTGAAAACTGGATCTGGTCCCGGATTAGGGTTTGTCAGAGAAACCCTAAAAATTCAAAATGTGAATTTCAAAATTCCGAAAGGATAGAAAAATGCGCCTTGGAGAGCTGATCAGCCTAGTACATTTAGAATTTGAGATCAGCAAAGTCTTGTCCTTCAAAATTGCCTTTTTGTCCTCCCGGGTTCACTGGGGAGAGCCCTGAATTAGGGTTTGAGTTTCCCGGAGATCTACCCAGCCAAAAATCTCGATCCAAAGCTCAAACCTTCGATTTTTGCAAGGAGCTTCCAGCTGTACCTTTAGTTTCCAGAAATTCCTATTTTTGTGGAAACCCTAATTTTTAGGGCCAAAACTGAAAATGCTCGGAACTGAAATCTGATTGGACAGAAAGATGCGCCTTGATGAGTAGATCCAATATACTATACTGAATTTCAAAAATATGTGGAGAGAAACCCAATAAACAAGCAATACAAGCTTCTGTCACTGCAAAATGTCTTCTTCTCAGTTAAGCTCTGATACCATGTTAAATTTTCAGTATTAAATCACAATACTATAGGATCTTTGCTGAGAGAATAACATCTACAGTATATCAATGCATGACAATCATAATATGACAAGCATCACAAGCATCATAAGAATCAAAAGCATAGAGACAAGAGACACAGAGTTTCCCTGGGGAAAACCCTAAGGTGAAAAACCCCACAACTTCCTCAGAGATAGAGAGAGCAATGGCTCAACCAAAATACAACCAAATAATACAGAGATAGTCTCCTAGCAGATGATCCTCCTCCTCCTCACTAGTGCGCCACTTTCCAGAGAGAGAGATAGATACTTTTTCGAGTGAGTAAAATAGAGATCTCCTATCTCTATTTATACTCACCTTTTTTCCCAGTGACCTACTGGGGCCGACTTGTCTACTTGAGTACATCCACATTATATTATATATTAATTAGGGCCGACCCCATAAGGTGGTCTAATAACCCATAGGCAAGTACACACACTTGCGACACTTGTCAATCCACATGACGACACTTCCTTATAGAGGAATAACACATCTCTTATAAGGGTACAATAAATATATATATAATACACAGATGAAATACATTCCGAAGTTACATATACATCAAAAAAATAGCTTAGTTTCAATCCTTAATCAAAGCTTACAAGAAAACCTACACAATCTGATAAAACCTAGAAGATGTAGGTTTGAGTTGTACGGTCTACTGTGAAGGAAAATATTGCATAGAAAATGAGGAACTACTTTTTCTTTGACCTGCTTGACTGTTGGTCAATATTCTTCCTTTTGTCTTTAGACTCTCTCCTCTACTTAAAACATGCTCAATTGTTCAATTGTATCCAAATATTTCTATCTTATCTATATTTATGCTTTGCCCAAAAACCTAATCTTCCAAAACCCTAATCTCAACTTGGGATCGATAGTTGAGATTTAATCCTAGTATAAGCTATTAATGTATTAAATACACTTTATTATACTTATCTACAAAACATAGTACTTCTCAGTTTTTCCTAAAGTGAATGAAAAAATAGAATTAATTACCCACTTTTTCTAAGTGGTTATTTTTGAAATGTGCAAGAACTTCTTGTCTGAACTTACCTTTCTCAACATGTTTTAGGGGCCAATATATTATCGAGGCTCCTCAACTCATTGCTCTCCTAGTTGACGGAGATCCTCCTAGGAAAAATACTAGAGTCAAACAACCCCAGAGATGACTCTCAATACAATGATATAAAGGACTGTGATTTTGAAAACATAAAAGATCATTCATCCTAATTGGAGATGTCTTTTGGAATACATATATAAAAAGAAATAGAGTTAAATTATGTTTTGGAAACTATCATCAGGAGCAAGTCCAGCTACTTGCATGCCTTGATATAGTTCGATCACCTTCTTTGAATTCCCTTTGTCTATATACAGACTTAACATCGAGTTGTAGAAGCCAATATCGAGCCTGAAACCACCTGCCTTCATCTCCTCAACAATCAATTCAATATCTCTGACCCACCCTCGTTTAGAAATCAAATCAAGAAGTGTTCTGTAAACTTGCATATTGGGAAGATAACCCGCAGCTTTCATATCATGATAGATCCTTTTAACCTCATAAAAATTCCCAACTTTGGCAAATGAATTAAGCATCAACAAAACAGTGATTTTGCTTATCCCGAATCCCATCTATTGCATTTCCTCAACCAGGACTTGCAAGTGGTTCAGTTTATCAGCATTGATCAAAACATGCATGATACCATTAACAGTCTTTGTTGTTGGAGACAAGCCAACTCTCAACATCTCATCAAATGCAGCCCTCACTTTCTCATGACAACCACTTTCATCATATGCATATATCAGTGCATTCCAGACCTTCTCATCCAGTGGCATATTCAACAAGCGTAGTTGTCCAAATATGTCTTCTGCTCTCTGCCACATCTTCTACTTTGCATAAGCCTCGATCAATGCAACATAAATAGAAAAATATTGTAATGAAGCACCACTTTTGAAACTGCAGCCAATCAAATACTTTGTTTTCTTAGGAAATCCCATCTTACAATAGACCATAGCTGCAGATCTATAGCAATTAAAGGTAGGTTCCACACCATAAAATTGCAAATTTGAGTAAAGTTGTGAAGCTTCAGCAAGAAGCTCAGCTTGTTCACATGCCAAAATTAAATCTTCATAAACAAAGCTACCAACCACAAGACAACAAACTCTCAAACTCTCAAGCTCTACCATTGCAGCTTCAACCTGCTTTGACTCAGCAAGCATAATGATCAGTGCATCGCACATTACAGTGATGGATTCCATCCTTACTTTAGATAAGAAGTTGACAAAGGAGTGTCCCTTGGCATATCTGTTTGAATAATGGTATGCATTGAAAATGGCAAACAACTTTTCACGTTCAGGAGAGTAACCACGGGCAGCAGCTGACTTCAAAACCTCTGTTGCTTGCCCACTGCATTTTTCCTTGACAAGAATACTGCATATTGTGGAAGGATCAAGGTCAGATACCTCCATATCATCAATCAGTGTCTTCACATCCTCCTTCATGTCTTCCTTGACAAAGACCTATAGCATAGATTCATATAGACTGAGGTCAGGTTGTATCACTTCCTACACCATATTCTGACACAATGCCATTGCATTTTTCATCTTGTTGCCTTTTAGTAGAATGTCCAGTATCACAGAATAAGCAAGACAATATGAATTTATGCCAGTCCTTACCATATAATCGTACGTTTCTTCTGCTTCCTTTTGCATATCTGCCTTGGCATATGCACAAATCTAAAAACTGAAAGTACATAATGTTGGTCTCACTTGAGCTTCTGAGATTTCAGAAAAAACTTTCACAGGTTCTGCTATCAAGCTAGCTTTCCCCATAAAATCAATCAAAATTGTAAATGTCACTGCATCTGGACAACAACCTGATTCCTTAATTTCCTTGTGCAGCAGGAATGCATCCCTTTCTTTCCATACATGTGAATCATAGTATTGTAGGTGATTTAATCTGCTCTAAATCCAGCAAAGGTCATTTTCCTATGAACTTCATCAACGTTTTCAACCTTCCCATTCTTTGCATATGAGTACAGTAGAGCATTGTAGGTAACAACATCTGGTAAAAATCCTCTAGCTTGCAACGTATTAAATAGTTTTTCGGCCTTTTCATCCATCCCATACCTCCCATAAACTGAAACCATTGCATTATAAGTCCAGAGATTTGGTTCACAAACAAATCGCTCCATATCCCTAAAAACATATGCAGCCTGTGTCGAATTACTACTCATTGCACAAGTAGTTATCAGTGTATTGTAAGTAATGGAGTTATCAGGAGTAGTTTAATAATGTAAACTACATGATATTAAAGTATGGTATATGATGCTATCTAGAAGGGAGATTTGATGTTGGTTGAAAATGCAATTTGCTGTATAGATGAATTTGGTAAAATGGATGGACTGTCTGTTTTATCCTTGTATTTGTATGCTTTGAAGTTTTTTGAAATTTTCAGATGTTTTGTTTCTTTGTACCTATATTTACATTACTTGACTTTTATATTGTTATCCATTGATCAAGTTCAAGGTTCACATATTTTCCACTAGGTTAGTCTAAAGTCGAGAAATTGTGTTAAATTTTAGAGTGGATTAAGTGTCATTCTACTCTTCTAGTGAATGTCGTGGTTGTGGAGGTTAGAGTGCAATTTGCTTATAGTGGGGTTGTCATTCAACTTGCATTACCACATAAAATAAAAATCCTGTAGAGTCTCCATACCCACATTACTCAATTTATTTTTTATAACAAGAGTATTGATATATTGTCATGGCAATCAAACCCCGAAATGGTTTACTATTCATTGGCATATGCCAATTAAGGTGTTGGAGAAGTCCACTAAAAATACAAATAAATTAAGTAAGTAATCTCCAAGGGGATAATATAAATTTCTTGGATTTATAAATTAAAACTAGAGTTTACACAACACCGATTTCTTATAACTCTGATTCTCTCACTACAAAGGCATTTCAAACGCCCAATTTCTCCTCCCCATGTTCTCAAAGTTACCAATATTGCAAGAGTAGAGGTTAGAAAGCAACAACATTAATGCATGGATGAGAAATGTATAAAAAATAAAACAATGTTAGCACAACATGTGAAATGAACGTATCTCAAATAAGAAAATCCACATAGAACAAAAAAATTAAAAGGGGTGGGGGTTGAGGAATAAGAAACAACGTATAATGAATAATACATGTTGAATGTTTCTTTTACGTATAACATATATATATATATATATATATATATATATATATATGTAAATATTACATATTGAATGTTTCTTTTATCTATAAAAAAACAAAAATGATGTAATGTAGAGAAGGAAAAATGATGCAATATATGGTACTAGAATATACAACAATAGATTATTCATAAATGAGAGTTTTATGGACCATATATTTCATCAACATGGGCCTTTGTGGAAATAAAAATTGTGTTCTATATTTTCAATGTAATTCTAAGTGCAATCCTTTTTAAATTCTAGTCATCAACATGCATAAGATTTTCTATTCTAATTGGTTTTCAAGAAATGACTACATGTTGGCATTACCAAGACCAATGCTCAAGCAAAGAAATAAGTGCACTTTGTTGTGATGAAATGTTTAATAAAAAAAAATCATTTAGGTCTCAAAGTGCACAATCTTTATCCTTGCACTCTAACTTTTCTAACCAAATAATGCTTGCAATGTCAATTAAATGGCATACTTTGTGTGTGATCTCAACACCCTAGTCTGCTTAGATTTCAAGGCCCTATGTGTTTTATTCCAAATGTGTAATCACTACACTCCTAGACAACTACGCAAGACCACATGCATACTCTACTATTTGAAGTGCAAAGAGCCATGAAGACTATCTAACTTGTGTGCTATCATTTCAAATACCATGAAAGAGATTCTCTTAAGCGCAACCGTCGTTTAGCATTTGAGTCACTCCTTTGGCTACTAGGGTTTTATAAGCAATCAATTCATTTCCATAATCATCTTTTTCTTTGTTTAAGTTGATCATGCATAACAAACTAGGACTAACAAGCTCTCATCTAAGATTACTTTTTAGAATAACAGACTACAAAAAACCCAAAAATATTCACATAAACCTCTACAAACTTTCAAAGCAAGCAGAGGTTTCAACAAATAAACACTTGCACAAGTAATCAAATATTGGGAGCACAATACCACAATGTTGTTAAAGAACAAAGTAAAAAATTGACAATGATGATTGCAAGAGCAATCTCCAAATGGTGTAGTTTAAGGGAAAATGTTGAAGGAATCTACTGTTGTCTATCTTAATGTTTTTTGCAAGAACTTTATCCCACTAATACATCCAACCTTTGAAAGAGCTTCTCTTGGTTTCAAGAATTATATATATTCTCTACTAACGAGGCCAACCACGTGAAGGTGGAAGCTCATTTGGACCCACCCACCCACCCACCCACGAATCAAAGAAAAAATTCATCAACCTTGATGTGTTCTTGAATCATATGAAATGTGCCAGTGGTAGATTTTCAAGAATGGCATTATGATCTTCTATCAACAATTTCCATTGTCGATGCTTGGAATTTCTCCTACTCTTCAATGCCTTCAACTGCAATCGGGCTGCTATGACCAAATGGAGGTATTGAGCACATATAACATTTGACTCGTAGTCTTGAAAAAGAATATGGTCTTTACATTTCCTTACTTCTACAAAGAAATGTCCCATTAAAACCATTGAACCCACTACATACGTATAATTTGACGGGTCTTTAAATTCTTGCATCAATGTGCTTTTTGACCTAATGCATCTCAATAAATAATAATTCACATTTTCTGGATTATCTACCGATGCAATGACTGCAAATACATCACCTTCTCCAAACAAATCAGAAACACGATCATAATCTTTGTCAATCACAACCGCTTCATTGTTGTGCTCTACATCGTTGATATTTCCAAATGGGGGAAATGGTGTCAATTCTTGGTGTCTCCATGGTTTCACAAATTTGTTAGTCTGGTTTTGACACTCATCCAAAGACTCTACATCATCAATACATGCATGATAGAAGCAAGAGTACTTTCGTTTCTTGATTGCGTGTATATTTTCCATTTTCTTACTCCTAATGGAGTGTAAGCTCCTTGTTTTCGAGATTGCAGTACAATTATGTGGCATTGATCTGTCAACATCGCCCATTGAAATATTCCAGAAAAACCTTCTCACATTACCCATCGTTTCATTGAATTCATGCCTCAAATTTTGTTTGCACAAATTAACAACACCATTTGAATTTGCAAGGCGAGAAGCAGAGTGATTCATTTGATATCTCCTAAGTGCGTGTTTCACGCAGGCCCCAGCACCATCATGTTCTCCTTTTCCATGTCTCGTTTCAAAAGAGCTCCATGTGTGGCGAACATCCGTGTTTCTATGATGGCGAGACAGCCATAAGAATGATCATGCAGATTTAAATTGACCAGCGCAACCATCTGACCACATCCAATGTTCTTTAAAAGTGACCCTTCTTCTTGATAATTCTTCAAAAAGAAAACCAAAAACATGCTGAACAAAAGATGTATCATGTGTACGATCATCACTGATGTAGAAATGGTACTCCTTAATCACTTCACGATTATTTTCATTGCTATCAAAACCATCGACATCAAGCTTTGCATGTCTATACGTAATATGCACAAGTATAGATACCTGATATGAATGATAATACTCCCTCTGTACCTCCTTTTGTGGAGTGAAAGTGTAATTTTCAGCAAAATTGACAATGGATAATATTGTTCCTTTTGGAAATTCATCTCGTGATTGCTTGAACTGTAAGTCCTTCCATCATGCTGAGTGAGAGTGCTTGATATATTTATATATTTGATCCCTAAACAAATTCATAAAATCTGTCAAAGAGATATCACTTTCAACTAAATTAATCTTTCTTGATGTTGCCGTTGAATCTATAACTGTAGTATAAACAACATAAACATATCTCTTCCATTTCACAATGTTATTTGACAATTGAGGATCGTTTGCATCAATGGGGTAGTTAGCATTAAAAAGGGCCAAATCAGAACATTTATCACATTTTTTACCTCTAATCCATTGTTTCTTACAGAATACTTGATCAATCCCTCACACACATAATATTTTAGATACAAATTCACTAACACTCGAAGGAGGGGGGTTATTTCGCCAACACTGCATGCCAAAAGTTAGAAATGTCTCATAATATAATTCAAATTCTACATGGTATCGAAAACAACATGTGTCACGAACAATGGTGGGCCTGACATACCATGGTTTAAGTTTCACAAATGTGCTAAGGGAAATCTTCACATCCACATTACTCTCAATAAAAGTTTTGAACATTTCCACTTGAGTGATCGCTATTATGTGTTTAGCATGAGTTTCATAGTTTCCTTTCGATACACGACGTCGCATAACATCCTTTACATTTGGTAAGACACACGAGTTTACATGCCAAAAATATTTCACCCTATCCCTCACATTATCTAGAAGTCTATGTTGATAAGGTTGGCTATAGATAACACCCCAACATGCAACTTCATCATCCTCATCTAACTGAACCCTAATTTTTTTATGCTTCCATAAACTTTTTCTTGATGCTTTTAAGATTCTTGCAGTCGTAGACAACAAACGATTGGATGTAGTGTTTTTTGTCACAATCCCTATTAGAATTGCTTTACAAGCAACCATGATATTATGAGATCATTTTCTTGCAAGTGATGCAAGGACCGAGGTTAGATTTTGTGATACAATCTGATTTGATTTAGCCTCTTTGGCACTTTGAATGCCTAATAATGTAATTGCATCTCTTAGACATTGTTGCTTTAACAAACTATGTAACAATTGAGCTTGTTCTATGACAGAAATACCTTCAAAATATTTTTTGACTATCTTATTTTCTCTATAATGAGTTGTATGATCCGGCATCAGAGGTCCCATTTCTTCAATTTTACTTGAATCCAAATTCTCCAAAAAATTATCATCAATAACGATATTGTTGTAGCTTCCAGTTAATCTCTGTAAATTGGTAACTGTGGTAGGACGTTGTATGTTGGATGTTGAACCTGCATAAAAATAAATATAAATTTATAATATTGTGAACTTTCAAATCAAATATATATATATATACTCAAGTATTATAAAGAAAATTATAAACATATAAAAATCATTTACTCACCAATCATGGTCTCAATATCAACGCTACCCATAGTTTGCTCCACATTTGTCATTTCCTTGTCACCTCCATGTTCCTCATTTCTTTCATCAATGTGCACCTCGACTATTTGAATTCCTTCATCACCGCCATGTGCATTCACATTTTGCGTTTCTTCGTCATCGCCATGTGCATTCACATTTTTCATTTTTTCGTCACCGCCATGTGCATTCACATTTAGCATTTCTTCGACACCGCCATGTGCCTCCACATTTCTTTCCATTGCTCTTTTGCTCTTAAATTTATCATAGAAATATGAGATCTCTCTTTCCTTGCCTCTTCATCAACTATGGTGCGATCATATTTTTTTTCACGTTTCTTTCGGTTTCCCATGTTGAAAGAAATAAAAACCTAAAATCCAATGCATGAAAATATATGAGAATTGAGAGTTATATGCTGAAAAAAAAAGAACAGTACATTGACCCAATAAGTGTTATTCATTCAAAATGAAATAGTTCTTATGCATGTAAAATGAATACAAAGCATTGATTGATCTAACCTTACCTTTATACCAAGAATACCATGATCATATAAAACAACAATTTCAAAATAATGCAAGACTTGTTATGTGCTTCAATCTCAATTCTTTAGATCTCAAATATTCATCAAAGACATGTGATACTACCAATCTTAAAACAATTCCGAATGTAATCAAAATCCTCATTATGGATGATTCAAGAGAAAAAGTAGTGAAAACTTAGTGAATACAAACAAATGAGGCTCTTTTAGCGAATATTTCACCATGCAACAACCAATACAATTCGCACAAGTACTAATTCTAAAAAATAAAGAATAATGTGATGAAAACCTTCCCAATGGAAATGTACTAAAAGATTTTGCTTATCAAACTAAAAATAGTCTTCATTACAAGCACTAAAAATTTCCTTTAAATACCAATGAGTTTAATCTCCAAACCTTGCTTGACAGAAGTGGTGAATTGTAACCCTTTTCAAGTGAAATTTACCATTTTGTAAATATATAAGATGAGTTCAAGGTTCAACAACCAAGAAGAGAGCAAGTGCAACATTAGGCCTAATTGAAATTGAATGAATAACACATGCGAACTCACGGCATAAAAGAAACTATAGCCTGTAAATAGACTCTCAGCTGAAAAGAAATGCTTGCCTGTAAATAGACTCTCGGCTGAAAAGAAATGCTTTCCTGAAAAAATCCATTGAAAACAAACACTCGGCTTAGAAAAACCTTAGCTAAAAACAAACCCTCGGCTGGAAAAACCCTGCACTGAAAACAAACCCTCGGATGAAATAATTTGGAAGACTATCTCAGCCGAGAGACTATATATACAACTCTCGACCAAGAATTACGAGCATCCCATCCGAATAATGTGGAATCCTGCCCAAAAATCAAGGAAATTTAATACTTAATGTATCGGGCCCTAAAAGATTCTTGGGGCATTATGTAACACAACTCTTGGGCGAGACATGTTATAAACTCTCCGACGAGAGTTTAAATAAACTTTCAGCCGAGAGTTTTCATTAACTCTGGGTTAATTTTAGAGCGGGAACAACTCTCGCCGGCGAAATTTTAAATCTCTCGCCCGAGACATTTTTTGGGCCGAGTTTTTGGTCAATAGTTCCAACACCATTTCTACAGAATTAAGAAATGTGTCACTTTAACAAGATCGAACCACTGCAAAACATGAGATTTACATGTCGCAGTTTATACCATTAGATTCGTCATTCAATCTACTTTCTCATAATATAAAATTTTTTGAATTTCATTTAGGATTACTATTTTTTTACTAAACGTTATCATTAAAAAATTAAGTGACTAAAAACTCAGTCACAATGAAAATTCAATATCATCACAATGCTGAAGCCAAAAAAATTTAAAAAAATACAGGGATGTTCGTTGAAGTGTCCTCTTCAATGGGTTGGTTTTAGTTTGTTTGATAAGAGTAACATTTGAAAGAAAATGTGAAGACAAAAACATGTGTCGAAAATGCACCATTTTCTGAACATACGTTGTTTTGATAAATAATAACAAATAGTTCCCAAGTCTTAAAAAGCTCAAAATATAGTCCAGGATCAAGTTTAGTGTGTGTAGATTATGAGCCTACAATTGTTTTCCATAAAATGAATAACCATTTATCAAAAAACCATCATCAAAACAGGTCACTCATTATCCATACCTAAACTTTTCAAGTATATGGAGTTGGTTGACAACAAATTTGTCCCATGCTATGTCCATAAAAAAAAAAAAAAAAATACGAGTAGAAATCTCATTCAATTCTGTAAAACCTTTGTGTTTACTTCAAGTTGAAATTCCTAAGGGATATATGGGTTTGAAGAGGTCGACGTTGAAAAACATAAAAATTAGCAGATGTTTTTGTCAAAAATAAGCCAAAATTGTTTCCCAGCCTCATTTTTTCACCCGTTGGCCAAAATTGGGCTTTCAAATTTCACCCCAAGTCCATAATACGTTTTTGCAACAAATAAAATGTGTGCAGAACATAAATAAACCTGCACAACGAAATTAAAAAGCTTTCCACACACGTTTACCATTCAATTACATAATCACAATATACAGGCATGAAATAAAAACACATAAGATTCAAACACATAAGATTACTTATCTTTTTCCGACGTAGATCCAAGCAAGTGGTTGTGTAAGAGCACTTTTGCATCCAACCATATAACTTGTCCAGCCTGTATTATTTTAACTCCCAAGTTCACCCCCAAGTTGGGCTATGAGTCCACCAGGGAAAAGGAAACACCTGCGGGATTCTATCTCTTATCCCACAACCCATTCTGCTTTATGTGCTTAGTCAAATGGTCATACAGAGCTCTTCTGGGATCTCACTCAACCCTCCCATCCTTGTATGATGACTTTTCAAGCACCTACGAGCACCAAAATTCTATGGGTAAGGTAGGAAGCTTGCCCAACCTCTTGCTCACGTACAACCAATGAATTTTCTTTCCCAAAAACATAGCTCTGTCCTCTAATTCAGATTTTTGGGTTTAGCATATAGTCTAGTCATGGACATGAACCACAATGGTAACTCTACGTAGTGTAGCAGCATGCATGAGATAATGACAATGGAATGGAATAATGAACAAAAGAGTGTTGAGTTCAAGGATATGAGGTAAGGGTGAAAAGACAACTGACATGGATTCTGACCATAGAATAAATAGGACAACTGACAGCTGACATAACTGTCACAACCCTATGCTTCAAGAACTACAAGAAGTTACTTTTCCCACCAACCCCACATGTGCCATAATGATTGGATAAATAGTCAAAGAAGGAGATAATTGGATTATTCTCATCACATGGAAGAATTTAGGTGTGAGTTCTAAGGTTGACACATGGAAACATAGGATTGGGTTTCCCATAAGCCCCCTTCCTCTTCCCCTCTGGTGGAATCATATCCCCTTTGGTGCTCTTTACACAGCCATTGCTAGACCGTTTTATTATTTATGCACATAATACTTACATATACTCTAAATCGGCATAAAAATTGATCCATGTGGATATTGGTGGTCACTCGCGTATTCCACTTGGGGCCCCAACATTGTTCTTTCAGTTTTCTTAATTATAGCACAGTTTACTATTTTTAGCAGTTTTTTTCGGGTCCTAAACTTCCGAAGCCATTTTGAGGCCCTAAACAATGTTTTTAGGAAAATCTCATTTTGGCGAAAGTGAGTTGATGACTCAACATTCGCTGTCACCAGTGTACTCGGATATATCTTTCGAATGAGGTATCATGCGCATCAAACGGAGATCATATGCCAAAGTTATGACGCCGAGAAATTGACGTACCAATTTACCCCAACAGGGCCCATAGTTTGGCATTTTCATCTCCTAGGTGTTAACACCTAAAAAGTGCTCACTAGCTCATCCCCTTACTCACATGACCCATTTGTCCACTTTTCCACCATCTGAGCCTCTGAAACCAACAAAAGGTCACCAAAAGACCTTAGTACACCCCTTTTTCCATTAAAAAATATTATTTTTCCAAGAAAATCATAAAAAACCCTCAAAAAGGGTCCAAATTCCCAAAAATATTAAAAAGGGAATTAAAATATTATTTTTATTCAAAAAAGGAAAAAGGAGGGAAAAGTACCTAAACCATGTTGGTCAATACCATTTGGTTTCCACAAAACCACAAATGGTATCTCCCACCACCAAAACCTATAAAAAGGTGGTAGGGGCTCCTCATTTCAGATCCTTCCATTATCTCATCCTTATGCTGCTGAAATCTCCCCTGAGCACTTTTAGCCATTGAAGCAACCTTGGAGAAAGAGACCTATTGGAGTTTGGAGCTACTCATCTTGGGAGTTGCTCAACATCAACCTTCACCATTGAAGGTAATATCGCAAGCACTTGCTTGCCCCCCACTTTTCAATACAAAAAATTATTTATTATGTTTCTTGTTCTTGATTTTGAAATGTTTACATTATTTGCTTAGATTCTTGCTTAGATCCATGAATAGTATTGTTTATTTAGTTTATTGTTTTTATTTCTATTGAAACTGCTGCTACTAGTTAGCAGGTGCCCATAGCACTAAGCCTGGTTGCAAAACCGGGCCAACACTAGGGTTAGTTTTTTTTATGTTTAGGGTTTTCTGTTGTTTCTCAATAATAAATAGGCTTTGAGTCGCATTGTAACAGAGAGTTCCGAGGCCGGTAGCCACCACATCTCTTCCCAGAGATAAGCTACAAACGCTCTAGCTAGTTTATTTCCATTCTGTGTGTAAGCATATTTCTGTTATGTGATATTAATGAAATGAAGTCTTATTTCTGCTACATCTCTATTTATGTGTATTTCTGTAATTCCTTGCACTCCTTCATAAGTCTGGATCAAAAATCCAACCAAACAGTCCAAACATCATGCATGTCTATCCATTCACTAGTCGGGCCTTGGCCTTGAACTCCACACTAGGAATTCACACCAACATATTTTCATCATTTACATTTTGAATGGAATGGGTTAAAAATTGGGATATTACACAAGAGGTCAATTAGGGAAGAATTGAATATGATTTTTGATGAGCAAATGAGAAAGATGGATGAAATGCTTGATCGTATCGAACAATCAGTGGTAAAATCTACTCACAAATCTATTAACAATGCCTTCAACAAAATAATCCAACAAATCATATTTAAGGCCTCTTAAGGCAAGGACTCTAAAACTAAATCTAAATATGATTTTCAAATCCCAGAAGAAAAACCAGATAAAGAACATAAAAAGGATGAAAAAGATGAAGATAGAGAAAACCATTATGTCAATCAAGATGAGAATAATGATATCAATCAAGATAATAAAAAAACCATTGATAAAAATTATAATAATGATGAAGAAAACAACAATAAAATAATTGATAAAGATGGGAATGATCTTGATCAAGATTGTGACAAGACTCAAGTTAGTTATGCTGTTAAGTATCTGACGGAAGTTGTATGCACAAAAAGTAAGGAAGAAAAAACAAAGGAACTTATGATAGAGACTAAAGAAAAAGACAATAATGAAGATCAATACATCAACAAGAATGTCACAATAACAAACACACTAAGAGAAGATGTCATCATAAGGACCGCTATGAAGAACATCAATGAGAAAAACTATAATGTTAATCAGAATGACACCATGAAAATAGTTATCATGGGCAAGTTAATCGAGTCTGCTCACTTGAAAGAAAAAATAGTTAAAAGCGATAGCCACACAAATGACAAAAGCATAAACGAAGCTTCACTAAGTATATATTTAATACAAATCCCAAAGAAAAATAAGCAAAATGAAGCTGAGGTCGTAATCAAACTTGCATGTCTCAAATCATCAGTTCGACATAGAGCCGGGATAAAAGATGACATCATCAAAACTCAGCTTTGAGGAAAAATATTTTCTTAACGGAAAGGAAATGTTATGAATATTTAATTATTTTATTTAAATAGTAAATTAGGATATTTGAATAGATGTGACCATTCGTAAATAGTCACTATGAGGCCTATAAAAGCTAGACCCAACATTCATTGTAATCAACAATTCACATTTGATCAATATTTATATTTATCTCATTGAAGATGGAGCATCTTACCCCTTAGTATCCAGATACAGATTCTCCCATAACACATGGACTCGGTGTTACAACATCTCCCAGGTCAATGAGGCACAATTGCACTCAATTCAAATCACAAATGATCAAAAGATGTGAAATGGAGTTGTAATCCTTCTTTTATATATTTAGGTGACTTGTTGAGCAAGTAACATAGGCTAAGGTGCCCTCATGGAGTGGATAAGGTTGCTTTTCTTTCTACTTCAGTTTTTTCCTTGCTTTCTGCTTTTCGTTGCTTTTTGCTTTACCTTTTTCCTTGCTTTCTACTTTGCTTTGCTTTCTACTTTTGCTTTTGCTTTCTACTTTCTGATTTTGCTTTTGCTTTTGCTTTTCCTGCTTTTTCTTTTCTATCTTGTTTTTCCTAATTTTCTACCTTATCCTACTTTTCTTCTTTGTCCTGTTTTTTCTTGCTCTTACGCTTTATCCTGCTTTTCTTCTTTTGTCATGCTTTTCTCCTTTGTCCTGCTTTCTTCTCCTTTTCCTACTTTCCTTGCTTTGACAGCTTTATCTTTTCTTGTCTTGCAAGTTACCTCTTAGTCAACCTTATCCTCTAAGGCATGCTTGTGGAGCATTATCCACTTTATTTGAAAATAACAATATCTAATTAATAAAAATTACTTCTATCAAGTGCATTTCAAACTTAGGATAAACATAAAAATAAAAATAAACTTCCTAACTAATTAATTCCTTAACTTCATAATTAACCTCAAGTGCATGAAATTTCCTCCTCGGCCCAATGGATTGGCTGGGATAGGAACTCCTTCAACTAAACATCAATGAGGGGTCATCACAAACACAAAAAACAAATTTTAAAAAACAAATAAGCATATTCCTGTCAAACAAAATTTTCGAATAAAGAAATCTCAAATGTTTAGACTCGTCAAGAAAATAATTTGATGGATGTCAAAAATAATATCCACAATAATTAAATGATTTGACCGTCTTTAGATGATTTGACCGTCTTTAGAAACATTTACCACAATAATGAAATGATTTGAACGGAATCCACAATATAACCTCTAGGAAAAATAAAAAGTATAAGTCATCGAATGTTGGATTAATAAATTTAGAGATATGTTTCAACGGTTTAATATTAAATGTTTGAAACACATATTTAATTTTTTAGTAATACTTTTAACAAGATGCATGAGGTGGCAATGTCCCCGATGTTTCCAATACGTGTTGCTATAAGGTGGAAGCTATAGAAACAAGAATGCAGACATGTTGCCAATAGGTGTTGCTATAAGACATAAGCTATAGAAAGAAGAAGTAGAAGCTATATGTGATCCATTTGTCATGTGATTTAGGATAACATAAGCCAATTCCAATGGGGATTCATGTGTTAGAATATGTGTAGAGATAATAATATATTTCTAAAGCGGCATGATCATCTTTCAATATAATAATTGAATTATGAAAATATGCCTTCAAGTGAAATGTTCATGAAGAGACAAATACTAGTCAAAAAGGTCTCTATGGAAAATAACAAACCTAAATGTTATAGTCACCATTGGATGAATATTGCAAAATTCGAAGAGGATTGGTTCACTAGAAGCCTAGAATATTTATAAAGGCCTTAACTCTTTTAATTAAGGCATGCAACATAGACATAGATAATAGATTCATTCATGCCAAAAAGAGAAACCCTCCCATGTAATTTATTGTGAATTACAACCCCTTAAGGAGATGCAAAGGAAAGACTAATTAGACAAATTGAACTCATAAAAAGAAATAATGCCTTCGACCAAATTAGAGGAAGTTAAACTTATTGGCCTAGTAGGGAAATTGGCAAATTAGCCAAGTATCCCGTTTTCTCAAATTTCATCTAGTAAATGTCGCAATTTGTCCCTGTCCATCAATAAGTCAAGGTCTAGCCTATGGTTCTCGCAGTTTGTCCCTATCCATCACTAAGTTAAGGTCTAGCCTATGGTTCCTTTGATTTTAGTTAAAAATGCTAAGTTGGTAAGTGACTATTGTTTTGACGTTACTTAAAGCCAAATATTTAAAAAAAAAAACTTAAGGCTTTTGATTAATATGGTTCCTTTGATTTTAATTAAAAATGCTAAGCTGGTAAGTGACTATTATTTTGATGTTACCTAAAGCCAAATATTTAAAAAGAAAAAATTAAGGCTTTTGATTTAAATTTTAAGTTTTGTTGCAAAATTTCAAGTCCATCCATAAGTCGAAACCTAGCTCCAAGTCACAACCGAAATATACGAACTATCATCTAAGTGCCCGAGTCTGAGATTCAAAGTGAGCGCACCCAGAAACGCATAAATGTAGATCAAACGAAGTCTGAATTGCACAACGCATGAGATGACAGTGAAAACACCTGTGTATATAAACACTTCAAATCGCTTTCATCTTATACATGTGGGACATTCCCACTACATGGAAAATGAAAAGTGACCAAGTGTTATGGTATGCGTGCACCAGGTAAGCGCTCACATTTCTTTAATTTTCTTTTCAATGGTGCTCTTTACCAAAAATACTGCCGAAGATCTAATTCTAAAAGCATTATGCAAGAGCATTCATATGTACACTAAATTGTATTTGCTTTGTTTAAAAACGTAGAAATTTTAAAATCTTTTAAAACTTGTTTAATAGAATTTTGAATTGTATTCTTTTACAATTTTAATATTCATTCTTTCTGCTCAAAAGAATCATAAATGTTTCCTTCAAAATTTGTTTTAACTCTTTATAGAGCTATGTCACCCTAGCTGGTTGAAGCTAATTGTTTTTACGCTATACAAAAATATAGATTTCATATTTTGATTGCAAACACTATAACACCCTCTCTTAATTACATTGATGCAAGGGAAAACTTATATTAATTTATCACAAGAAGTTTATTTGCCTTTTAATTAAAGAAATTGACAAATACTCTTATTTTAAGATTATTTTAAATTTAACCATAATATTTTTTTGTTTAAATAGGAAAAAAACTTTGTGCCATGATGTAGAGTGATGCATAATTATGAATTCAATTTTGGTTCATAAGGAACTGTTTGTGGTATACATCATGTATTGTATTAAAAAGATTTATAAGATAAATTCAACATTAAAAAGAAAAAAAATATAAAAGAAAAGAATGGAACCAGCGTAAATAGCTATTAGCATTACATTAAAGTCCAGAAATACAATGACATTGAACAATCTACTTATGTCAAGGCACCAATGGAGAGAGATGTGCAGTCTGTCCATCTCTGAAATGATTAGTTATTTTTTTGCTTTTAGATGTCAACCATATTGATATTAATTATGAATTATGGATTTGGAAGTAAAGAAAATGAATTTCCTCTCGATTTTCAAATCTAACATTATTTTCGCTACGTATATGTAATTACCTAACATATATTTGAGACATCTAGTATAATCTGCATTACTTGTACTAAATATCCAATATTATTGTTGACAGCCACCAATGTTAGAAAGGTTTTTGCAGTGTCTAGAAAAAATAATTATTATGAATTCCAGTCTTAACTCTCACTTAAGAATAAATAGTTTACCAATGAAATAGTTGGGATCCTATATTAAATGCCAAATCTGGGAGGTGTTATTTCAACTCGCATAAAATGCTTTATCCAAAAGAATTGATCACGAGCGGATTTGTTCGGTACAGGCCTTCATTCCATTTTGAAAATTGCGATGTTCGATAAATAAATTGAGACCAATAGCAGTCGATGCGTCCGTTTGATTTACAGTCATAGCCTTTGTATTTTCTCCTGTTTTCTACCTGCCAACCCAGCGGTCGTTGCCTCTTTGCGGCGGCCAGCGCTGGGGCGTGGGCGGCGGCGGCGGAGGCGGCTGGATTGCGTCGACAGCAGTTCCATTATACTTTTGACGAAGAATATAGATCACAAAGGTTACCACTAAAACTACGAGCACAATGAGCGCCGCAATATAGATTCCAAACATGACGTTCTTACAATAGCAGTTCTTGGGGTCTTGTTAAAAATATAACTAAACAAACTGCCAACCAGATTGCAGAACAAAGGAATTCCCTCGGAAATCGTTCAATCAACTCTTTCAATCGTTGTGCGAATGAAGGAATCTAGTTTCTGCTTAATCCCTCTATTTCTTTGAAGATATTATATAAAGTTAAACAGAACAACAACCTGCGCCTTTTGACGATTTAAATCGTTACGTGCTGCGCAATGAAACAAATTGTAGCCTTAGCGTTAATGTTCATGAATTTCTATTAAAAAAAAACAATGGTGATTGTGAAGGATTGACGATATTAATTCGAATAACCCACTAATAATTAAACATTGTTCTAGTTGCTGCAACAAACGAGAATAGAGAGCAGATCGGTCGCTACTTACAGCCCAAAGCGCATTTCAACGAATTGCGAGTTCATGGAACAGTCGAAACTCACATATAATTTATTTATATTATCTAAACCCTAACGATTGACCTTCCTCATTCCATGACTCCTGACCTTCCATGTGATATATTTCCTCATCGCTTCTCTTTAAACAATATCCATTATTTACTTCTATTCATTTATGCTCATAACTTCCCTTGCATTGTCAAATTTCAGAACATAGATGTCGTAGCCTGAAGTTTGAAAAAATTACTACCTATTGAAAAGATTTCAATACATATTCTAAAATATTGATCACATGTATTTTTTTCAAAATATTGACCTTTTATTAATATACAAGTTCTTAGATGAAAATTTTTAACTCCTAATAAATATTTCCCTTCCATAAACCTATATTGAATCAACCCGAACTAGTTTAACTCATTGGTTTCTACCTCAAACGTCGCCCCATACAAACCTTGCAAGTGGTGTTTTATATGAGTTATCTCAAGTCAATTTGGGTTTTTACCAAAAGAAACCGAAACCATACCTTGGTGGTCCCCTTACAAATTGCAAGTTTACATGATCCCTGTAACATAACTTCACATCCATTTTACATTATGATTCAAATGTACAATTAACATGATCTTCTTGGTAGTAAGTCATGTCATCGCTTCCTTGGTTAATCTTTCTTCAATATCTTATACAACACCATGTTTAATATCTTATAGAACACAAAGTTGAAGTGATCAAGGAAATCACGATGTACATGTAAATATATATCACTCCCACATAAGAGATCAAATTTCAATTCTATAAAGGATCCATGTTTGTGAGATGTGTGGGTTAGAAGTTATATGCCAGATCATATTGGTATCAGAGAAATTGAATTTTTTACCATGGTGCATGTGCTAGAACACTGAAGAGAACACAAATTCAACATGGGATAAGCACAAAAGAGAAATTTCGCAAGACCTAAGGGTCATCAATGTGGAGATTCAAGAAGAGAAAAAGCACTTGAAGGAGAAAGTTCACATGGTTGGATCTAGATGATTACAATGTTGGAAAATGACCTTAAGGCCTCTGCAAAACTACTGCCCTTGTTGAAAAATAATTTTGTTGAATGTCAAGACTACCTCACCATTGTTATGGTATGTTGGGATAAGCACAAAGCTTAGCCAGTGCAAGTGGAGGAGAATGTAAATTAGTTCAATAATTAGCAACAAGAGAGGTTTACTTAGATGATGGCTTAGTTGGATTGAGAATTGGTAGAAAGAGAGGAAGCATTGACCAAGATACAAGAAGTTGTATTATAGACCAAGAGAGCAAAGAAAAATTGAACTACTATAGAAGCTAGCACCTTGACCAAGACAAGAATGGTAATATCACCTTCCTTATCATTTTCGCAAGAGCATTTAGGTGACATTGAAAAGCACACTATAGGCATTGGTTCAAACTTGTTAAGGAAAATGGTCTATGATGTTGAAGAGCCACAGAAGAGAAGTCAAGGAATCATAAGCCTCATTGAAAATGAGGTGAGGACCAAGCATGGAATCCTAGGTTTTGTTTCCTTAAAGAAACAAACCATGTCTTCTAAGATCATTTTTGTGAAGGAAAAAGATGTTTTAAATTTGACCTTCTCATCAGAAGAAAGAGAAGAAAAAAATGAAGATGGAACCACATTTACCACTCCACCCTTCTTGTGGTGGATTGTGGAAAAGCAACGATGAGGAAATTTCAAGGACCTAGCCTACACCAACACATGGAAGAAGTATTAATCCAATCAGTTGGAATAAAAAGAAGAATAAAAAGAGGTGTACATCATGCAATACATCCCTTATTTTACCATTGTTGCAAGAAGAAAATCCATAGCATTGTCAGCTATTGGTATTCTGATGTATATTCCTTCTGAAGAATGAAAGGTCATCTTGAAGCATCTCGTTAGGAGAAGAAAGCTACAGGAAACATGCTTAAATGTTTTTAGGAGAACAATGGAAAGAAAATCTCCCTAATACAAGAATCTTAAACACATTTGGAGAAAAAGAGAATTCCATTTCATGTCATCTGTGTTGGAGAGATACCCCCAAGGTGATTGTCCCATGTAGATTCTTAAAGCCTATCAAGGGAGGGGCCTTATTTATTTCCCTGGCTAAAATTTGTTTCCATCCTTGGAAATATCCACAAGAACCTATAGTCCCCCAAGTATGTTTCCCACACTCATGAATCCATCTGTAGATGGCTTCTCTAACCACTCTACATTGCCACTACTAGAATACTTGTGCAACTTCTCATTCTCCAATGATTCCTTTGAATGAATTAAATTTTCCCAACTCTGTCAACAATGTCCCTTAGACACCACTATCATGGGTATTTCCTCCTACTACTACAACTACTACTATTAAAACTACCTTTTATTGTTATGGCAATCCAAACTCCTCTAAGAACATTATCAATATGCCCAAGTGTTACACTATGGATTACCATTTCTTTTGTACTTAGTGATTCCTACCATGCATTTGTACATTGGTACCCATCATGCCTTGAACTAGTCCGGTAGATAATCCAATCATCATCTTCTCATCATGAAAATGCACATACCAATGCTCAAAATAGCCACTTGCTTATGCAAATCAGTCTTCTCCATACAATTTATCTATATTAAGGGAAGGTCATCACCATCAAAATTGTCATGGAAGTGTCCTGTCACCTTTTCCATTTGTTTCCTCTTCTTGAATATATTCTACCTTGATTTACTCGACCCCTTCACCAGTGGATTTGTCTCAACTACCTCTTCAAGTCCTAGAAATCCTTATAAACCAATAGATATGTCACCCTCAACTTTCCCATCTTCATGAACTAAAGAACACTCAAATCATGCAAGACTCCATCAATGGTTCTTCAACCATGCCACTATACTACAATTGAGATTCTTAATGGGTGAGTCCCTTTGTTGCACTACGTAGACCCAACACTTGAATTTTCTTCCTCGAGAATGAAACATCCATCTTGCCTACCTCCTTTTGTGCATGAGTTTGTGTGTGACGAATCATATCATGGTGTGTGCCTTCATTGCTGACCTTCACATCTACTATTGGTGAAAGTATTCATTATTCCAAAATCCTTACTTCTAGTGAAAAAAAGTGTATAAATTTTTCAATAAGAGGAAGGTATTCACCCTTTATAAACATTCAAGTCACCCTCTATAATCCACCACTTCCAATTACTTCGCTAACAATTGAACCTTTTTTGGTACACTTAGAATACATTGCCAATGTTCTTAGGAAATAAGCAACTCCCAAGGAAACTATCAACGAGAATAAGGTGGCAGATAATCATCGCAACCGTTGGCCCAAAATGCACCAACAATTTATCCAATGTCTATTAAGTGCAATGAGCCAACCAAACATATTCCATACCTCTTTCTAATAGAAACATGTCTGCACCAATACTTCATCCATCTCCAATAAGCTAGCTCATCATAGAAATCATCCCCCAAGGAATACTCTACCACATCCTTTTCTTCTTGACTTATTTTCTCCCTTCATCTATCCACTCAGAACTAGACTATCTTGCTCCTTCCAATCAAGCATCTACTTCTTCAATACTATCATTGTTTCTATCCAAGGAAAGGTCTTCACCTCCTCCTTGAATTTGTTAGGTAACCTCTTATCACTCATCACTTTATTCAAGGCACTCATGCACTAGTTCCTCCTTTGTCTGATGCATTTCTTCTTTGACAATAAACTACCTAAACCATCATCATTGTATAGAAGAGAACGAACTCCTCCTATAACACTTTTCATCCTTATTACGAAATGAATCCTCTTTGCTCAACACTTCACAAATATGGGAATGAACTCCAACAATGTCCTAGCCTCCAAAACATGCTACTGGGTAGTGATTCATATATGTATTTTAATAGTGAATGGAGGATGGAAGGTGGCTACCAAGGCCACCTCCATCAACTACAACAAACCTCTAACCAAAATCCGCTACAAGATTCACCATAACAAACTATTTTTCATGACCTACCACCATGAACTTGCTAACACCTAATGTCAAGGAACTTAGAACCTCTAATATTTCCCTTGAAATCTTCTTGTAACGTACCCAATTATGTCAATTACTAAAGTAGTGAAAAAAAATAAAATCTTATCATACTTCAATGAGTAAATAACGATTAATTAAATGGAAAACATTCATCATGCATCATCAAGTCTACCTATGGAACATTCTATACTAGAGTACATAATCATAAGCAATTAAAACTCTTAATTAATATAAGACGCATGAGGAGCAACATATAAACCACCAAGTTATCATAATTACTGAATGAAGGAGACCCTCCTTAGTCGTACACATGAGACTATAAATCAACTACTTTACCATGATACCTTCGTGCAAGGTTAAACATAATATAAGGAACAAAAACATTAACAATAGTACATTTACATGGAAATTAACATAACAACCATTTTACCAAGAATCACTTGACACAACCAACCATCATGATCATACAAGAGAGAGATGATATTTAACGTGGTTCACCCAGAAAGGGATACGTCCACCAAAGAGAGTCATGTCTTATTATTCATCAAATTCAATGAGTACAATCTGCCATATAATGATGGATTTCCACTTGCTCAGGTGTTTCTTATAGAGAGAGCATATTCAAAACTTCCCAAGGTCTAACTTGGACAATATAGGGGTTTCCTAAGTCTACGTATATATAGCTTATTACATTTAAAAACAATATATTTAAATCAACTATGAAGTAGAAATATCGAGTTAATGTATGTCCATTAAATACTTATCCTCTTTTCTTTAAAGACATATTGATAAAATACCATGTCATTTACCAGGTAAGGTTGACTACATTAAAATAATTAAATAGTATAACCCATATTATTACTCCACAATTATGAAGATTTATCCTAAGTATTCATAATGATCAACCACACTTGTGTGGATCAGGCACAATTGACTTTACAATTTACAACTCTAACTATCATTAATGATTCCTATTTACCAATAATATTTATGGAATTCCAATTTGTGATGTCACACCACTTACTTAAAAACTTAAACTTCACAAGAGTTGCAAGGGTAAAGAAGAAAATTGTTTTATCCCTCTACTCCTAAATCTCATTATATCAAGTAAATAAAACAATCCAACAAATAAATAAATAAAAGTTCACATTTGAGAGAGTATTACTATGTCATACTACCCTATTTCACATAATTCACCTTTCTTTTCTTTTAACACAAAAAATTTCCATTACTAACATTTAGTAATGAAATAATGTGTTTAGTGAATATCCATAACAAAAGCCACATGGTATTTTTCCCTTTTATTTTTGTGAAACAAGGTCTTTATCTAGATGTAAGAATATGAACTCTTCCACAACTACACTTTTACTCTAACTCGTGGAATCCATGCATAAGCTTATAACCTTACATAACTGATACACATCAATTAATAACTCATACCCGCCAAGCATATATTTATAACTTCCACTATATGTAATTATAAGTCTCACTTGACACATTAGGAATATATATATTTACGTGTTACTTTTAAAAGGCACAACTAAGTCATAATACTCTTTATAAGCATTACATAAAATTTATAAAATTAAGTTCTCATGGCCTGCTAGCCAGTTGACCTCTAACCCAATAGCTGCTTTCATTGCCCCATCGTTAAAGTCTCATCATGCCCCCAACCTCCTAAGTCTATAAAAAAATTATAACTTAGGAAATAAATGACATTACATACGCTATTTACTAGTGAGGCCTTGGCCTTGAGCTCCTCACCAGAAACATGTACAAATTCAATTGCATTTTTAAAATAATAAGGAAAATAAAGAGGGATATTACACTTCTCTTGGATTGACACCAAGACTTTTGTCTTCCCAACCAATGTTATTCAAACTTGGATTTATTTCAAGTATCCCACCTCTTCCTTTAGAGGACAAACAATCGAAAAATTCTCATGGTCATAAAGAAAATAACATACATCCTTACCTCCAAACTTTGGAAATATATGTTGTGTCCATGCTATGAATTTGGTCTCCATTCCAAATTATTCCCCCCAAAATGCCCAAACATTCCACATGGTGAGTCAAAATATACAATTTATAAGCACAAGCTTTGGGTCCTACACTAATATAGCCTAAATTTGTCAAATGTTCCTAGCACATCTCATGGATCTCTTCATCCCATTATTACCACTCCATGGTCATGGATTTCCTCTTTGTTTCCCATGACTCTTCCTTTGTTGCATCCATTTCACAACCAAAAAAAGGTTCATCCCTTTTTAGAGCTTTTGGAAAGTATACCTAAGCCTCAAGACTTGGTTAAGTTATTTCCTCAAGCCTATTCTTCTCAACTAACATAATCTATCAATGAAATATGCTACTTCTATCCAAATAATAGTGAAGAGTGACTGACTTCCCAAGTCTTATTTGGATGAATTTACGTATGTGCTTATTGAACCTAGGAACAAATTTGTGATCACAAACTTCAAGTCACCCTTCGCAATTGCTTACCAACTTGCCTCAACGAGTAATAATAAGTGCACCGAAAACACCTACCACCAACTTTCCTTCAAAAATTTGTGAAGTGTCCACTCTAATACCAACTATCATGAACCTACAGTCTGCCCAAATATATTTCATCAAACTTAGAAAATTTTCCAATTTCATTTTGCCACTTGAGGTCATGTAACACTTTCTTTCCTCAACCATATGGGTTTTACCAACCTATTCTTACTACAACTAGACTACACTGCTTTGTCTAATTTCTTCTCATATCTTTTCCTTCGACTACAAACCATAAAATACAACTAAGTCCTACTAAACCAAGTTGATTTAACAATATGGCATGCGTCTACTTGCAACCTTTAAAATGTTCAAGCAATACTTATTCTTAACAAAGTTCAACACTTAGTCATTGTCAATAATTAACCAACATAAAGAATTATGGAAAATAGAAAAAAAATCCATCCAAATAAACAAGTCAAAATACACATGCACATGTAAAAGAGGCACCTAAGGTGGATGCCTTAATATTTATTAATGAGAATAATGTTTACAATATACAACATGGGAGGGAATCCACCCTCCTACCACTTTTATAAATAAAGTACATTGAATATAAGGAAAATGAGCCTTATAGCAATTCCCAACAGTCCTATATAAACCAACCCATAAAGCTACCACGTGACTACCTCTTACAGGCCTTCATCACCTCTTTGTTTTTCACCCATTCATTCCAAATTCTCCCTACTATGCAAAACATAGAAAAATTGTAGAGATCACTTTCAACTTGTGTAAATCACTTCACTCACCAATATTTAATGATTTTTTCATGATGTGTTATCCACTTTGAGACATCCACTATATATATGAGTCTCTCCAAACTCTAGAAAGACCCTCCAAGTCTAAGTGAACCCAATCATATTCATGCAACTCAATTTTGACCACATGGCTTGTCTGTTGATTTCCATCTCCAACAATATCATGCCCACTATGCCATGCAACCATGATTACAAGTCTGTCCAATACCCAAGTTCCCATAACTGTATGCATTGCATCCACATATTTCACAAGTGTCCTTGGAAGGTGTGTCCTTCACATATAGATCCATCGTAAGTGTGATCTACAAGTGTTCCTATCACATTCATGTCAATCTCAAGTGTTCTAGCAAGGGAAACCGTCACATCTACATCTATTAGAAGTTCCTCTAGCAAGTTGTGCCCCAGTGCACCTAAGGAGTTCTTCTCGCAAGGTTCTTTTATGTACATGCAGTTGTCTTATATCCAAGTCACCCCAAGAAGGTGAGCCAAGGTAATTCTATGATTGATGTTCCTTAAGCCACTCAAGGAAGGGGCCTTACAAGAACCCTCTCAATGGGGAGATGTGATCTTAAATGGGTTTTCCACAAAGATGAACAATTTATAAAATCTTAGTACACACAAGCAATGGACAATTGTTGAGAGTTGAAAGATAAAAGAAAAAAGACAACACAAGCATTAAATAAATAAATGAGAAAAATGAAATAGGAAATAAAAAATCTAGGGACTGGGAAACGAAAGGAAAATTATGCTTATCCTTCCTTCCCTTTACCCCAATAGTACCTATATATTCTTGTAATTTACCTGGAAAAGAGTCTTTTGGCTAAGATGAGAGAATATAGAAAGGATTTTTGTTATGTAAATTATTGAATGGACCAAAGAACCATTAGCTACATTGTAAGCTTGCATTTCTTGAAAAAGAAAGATTGAGAAATCATTTGAAGCTAGTTTTCCCATTTGGGTTTCTTGGGTAAAATATCAACATTCATTATGAATTATTGTTGTGTGTATTATTGTGGATTTTAACTTTTGTGAGTATGTAGTTGAGAACCATACTCCACTCTCTATTCATTATGTTAAATGTGATAAATAGTGCGCAATAAAATGTAATGGCTACCTTCTATGTTTAAGTCAATGGAAATATGTAGTCAATGAATATTTGGTTGTTCTTCTAATGACTAGTTTCCTCACAAATTGTTGGCAAATGAAATTTAAGTGATTGTTATCCTATATTCTTAGGGATGAGCAATAAAAAATGCTTCAAGGTCCAAATTTTTATGATGTGAACCCCAAGAGCCACTACCACTCCACTCTTATGACAGTAGATTGCAGGAGGGTGACAATGAGGAAAGCTCAAAAACTCAATTTCACATGTACTTGGAAGAATTAACAAGTAATCAAATCAAACCAGAAGAAGTAGAATGAGAGGTGTGAATCAATAAGGACACCCCTGTTTGTTAATTTTATAATAATAAAGGTCATAACATTTCTAGTTATTGGTATTCTAAGGTGTGTTCCTTATGTTGGAGTAAAAAACATCTCAAGCCATCTTATTGGGAGAAGAAATCCATGTGCCACAAGGACATTTATTTTTAGAGGCAGTATGCTAAGAACATATCCCCAATGCATTAGCAAACTCAAAATAATATGGAGAAACATAAAATTTCAAGTAGTCCATGCAATCTTAGGATATTTTTCCAGCATTAGATATTGAGTGGACATTAGAGAGCAAAATGTTTGATGATTCATCTTAATCTTCATCCTAGGAATTGCACAATCTCGAGAAGAGTCTAGAGAGTAAATAGAGAAGAGTCTAGAGAGTAAATAAGGACTAAAGCGGATGAAGAGCATCTTTCATTTCCATTCCAAGAAGCATAAGTTATCTAGGATTTTAAATCTACACAAGTCATCAGTTTCATCAATGAAGTGGATAGTAGGTTAATGCCTAATAAAATGTAGCCCAGCTCAAATTGTTGCATTCAACATTGAAATAGAATATATTATTCTTGCATATGAAACAAAGAATAGTGCATGTAGGTCAATGAAATTTGTGGTTCGTTAAAACTCCATACTAGTTGTAGATGGAAACAAAATGCTAGATAGTTCATGCATTGGCTGCAATGGTTTCTCTAATCTTCCCAATAGTCATTCTTTGTACTATAAAAATCTAGAGGCATTCCCCTCATGATCATTACTATAAGAGTTGATGTCACCTACAACCATACATTTGGAAGAATGATCAATTGTTTTGGGTAGAATAAGGCGTTTTGATTGCACAAAGGACATGCCATTCAATTGAGATTATTGAGGAGTATGTAAGCACATGAAAACAATGGAGTGGTTTTCATGTTGGAAAGTAATTGATCTCAACAAAAGGAGATAGTGAAAACTTTGTTACATGTAATTTTTGAGTGAAGGAAAATCAATTCTTGCGATCTATTTGTTGAATGTGTTGCATAAATTCAGTAGTGAGTAAGTGAAGACTATAATTTGACTTGGCTCACATTGGCAGTTTGTCAAGATAGATAGTCTCCAAATCAAAGAATGAAAAAAACTTACATTTTGAATATTGGAATGCATTTTGATTGAAAAGTTCCAAATCTAAAGATTGCTTAAGATAACATAATAAATAAATAGAATTATGCACTATAGGAGTAATTGGAGCCAAAAAACTAGAACAAGTGCGAAAGCCAAATTCAAATCTATAACCAATAGCCAACACTACCTATATATTCATTTGATTTAACTCACAAAGGATCTTTTGGACCAGAGGAGAAAATTTAGAAAGGAATCTAGTTATGTAAATTGTTGAATGGCTGAAAGATCCATAAGCTACTTCGTAACCATGCTATTATAAAAAATTAAAGACTAAGGAATCATTGAAAGACAAGGTATGGAAATTAAAGAGTCCCCTTTCCTTCGATATTGTTTGAATGTTATTATGTCCATGACACGTGACATATTAGTTTCGTTTTTCGTATATTAGTTTCTCCGTACACCTTTGATTTTTCGATTTTGCAAAGTTGAGGCTCCCTCATATTTTGGAGCGAGGGTTTTGCTCGACACTTGTCCCATTAGTCCATGTAGTGTGGTAGATTGTGGGTTGATCGTCCGTGTGATGTGGTAAATTATAATTTATGGGTTGATCGTCAACTCGTTCATGTTGATTGCATTGTATGTGAGGTTGTACATCATGGTTTTTGTTTCACAAGGCTCAATATGTGGTTGGACATTTGGTCAATTGTGATGCATTTGGAGTATGTCGGTCTTGGTATGTGAGCTCTTGCTAGATTGCATTTCAACTTGTCTTGTTTTCTTTTACCTGTCGAGAGATGAGATGGATGTTTGTTCTGTCAATGTGTTTCTGGAGTTATTGCTGAGGAAATGGGATTTAATGCGAGCTCTTGTGGAGAGAATGGCTATTTTTTTCATCTTGTCCGGCGTTGTGCTCCTGTTGTTCGTCCATTTTGGTTTCTGATCTATGTTGTGATTGGTGACTCGGTTCAGTGTGAAGGTTGGGTTTCTTGTGTTCAGGCAATTTATGGAGGTGGTTGCACTCTGAAGGTACGAAAATTTTTCAAAACCCTTCTTGCATTTGCTTAGATTAATACAAGATTTAGTAGATGTTTGGAAAGGGTTTATGAACTTGCCCTTTTTGGGCTCACTCTTCGTTTTGGTGTGCATACTATTTGTTAAGACCATAGGTATTTTCTTGAAATGTTTGGCTCATGGCATTGCGAGCTCACTCTACACTTTGGTGTCTTCCAGCGCCACTAATGGGATGTCTATTGGAAATATTGTAATTAATGAGTTGATAGCGTATCTGATATGCATCGGCTCTGTCAGACTCTCAGTCAGTCATTTTGTCAGTCTGCAATGACAGACAATAAGTCAATTTGCAGCCAATCCAGCTCATGGCAAGTTAGTTTTTATGTAGCCGCATTTGTATTTCGCAGACCCAAAACTTCTTAGGTAGAAATTTATTACAATCTTTAATAAAACCTTGTATTTTCGAGGAGAAGCCAAACCAAGTTTGTGTGTAAATGAAAAAAACTCATAGAGACAGAGATAAGAGATGTATGTGAGGCAAGAAGAGTGAAATAAGGAGAAGCTCATCCCATTAAATGTATGAAGAGCCCAAGAACTGTAAAATTGTGAAAGATTGAAATAAAACTCATCTCTCTGTAAGTGCGAAAAAAGTTACTCTGTTTTACAGTGGTAATATATAAGTCTTTAGTTTTATGTATTCATTCTAAAGAATGTTGGTTTATGCATCTCGCACATCTACTTCATACTAACGTACGTAAATGTTGTTTACATTTACGGTCTATAAATCTAATCAAGATTACCAAGTATTTCATGGTGGTAAAACCCCACTTTAACTACGCAGTAAATTCTACATATGTTTCAGTTCTTATCTTTTAACATGAAATACATTTATTCAAAGTTTGTTCAATATTGGGTTATGCACAGCTAAATAGGTATGCGAAGGTAACTTGTGCGCAGTTAACCTTCGTAAAGTTAAAAGAAGCTTATGCCAAAGTAATTTGTATGAGTGCAAAGCTCATGCAAAGTAAAGTATTCCGCAAAATTATTTTGTGAAGTTATGAATTTCCGCGAGGTTAGAGAACTGCGCAGCAAGGTTCTCCTACACAGTAGAAATTTGAAATGCATAGGTAATATCCGTGCAGTAAAAGTAGAAATGCACAGTTAACCTATGTGAAGTAAAAAGTGGAATTGTGCAGGTAATTTCGGCACAGGTAATTTGTGAAGAAAAGTGTTTGGAAAAATATCTAGAGCAAAGTATTTGCTAATTGAAGCACAACTATAAAGCAAAATAAAAAGAATGATATTATTTATTTACTACACAGGTCAAATATTTTGACTGTGCATGGTGTTTCCCCTTTTCCCTTGATCTAGTATCAGAGCCTGGTTTATGGAAAGTAGAAATTATATTTACATAAGGGAAAAGTGATTAAGAATGGCTTCCACTTCAGGTAATTTGCAAACTCCTATATTTTCTGGTAAAAATTATGAATATTGGTCTCTAACTATGAAAGCTTTGTTTAGAGGTCAAGATGTATGGGAAATAGTCCAGAATGGTTATGCAAAACTAGCAGATATAGTAGCATACAACAATCTCACACAAGCTGAGAAGGATGTCCTAAGGGAACATAGAAAGAAAGATGGTAAGGCATTGTTCCACATACAGCAAGCGACACATGAATCCATACTCCCAAGAGTAGCAACAGTGCAGTCATCTAAGAAAGCGTGGGACACACTGAACACTTCCTATCAAGGTTTGAACAAGGTAAAAACTGTGAAACTTCAAATTCCTAGAAGAGATTTTGAATCTCTCTCAATGAAAAATACAAAGTCAGTAGAATCATTCTACACTCGTGTTATTGGTTTGGTTAATCAAATAAAGTCTCATGGAGAAAATTTGGGTGACCAAAGAGTTGTTGAAAAAGTAGAGCTCTTCCAAAGAAATTTGAATC
The DNA here is from genome assembly GCA_027924585.1 of Larix kaempferi. NCBI lineage: Eukaryota > Viridiplantae > Streptophyta > Pinopsida > Pinales > Pinaceae > Larix > Larix kaempferi. The sequence goes on from BSBM01000247.1 coordinate 2,754,134, forward strand.
TTTAGTTGTGACCCTGGAAGAAAATAAAGACTTGTACACATTTACTATTGATCAGTTGCAAGCCTCATTACTCAATCATGAACATAGAATCAGTGTTTCAGATACATCACTGGAAGGTGCATTTGCAGCACAGTCATCCATAAGTCGTGGAAGAGGTAGAGGAAGAAGTTCCTTCAGAGGAAGTCGCAGTAGAAGCCCTGCGCATGTCGTTGGTAAAAGCTAGAATAGGATCCCCAGTCAGTCAAGTGGAAAAAGGTATGATAAATAAAAAATTCAATGTCATTACTGTAAGAAGTATAGACACTTCTCATATGAATGCAATAATAAGCAGTATGACCAAGGAAAGTAAGAACAAACAAATTCAAGCAACAACAACACTCCGAACAACTCACTGTTCTTGACATGTGCATCTCCACTTGAATGCAATGTTGTCCAAGAAAGTCCAAATGACATATGGTATTTAGACTCAGGATGTAGAAATCACATGACTGGTAATTTAAGTCTATTTTCTAGTTTAGATAAATCAATTCAAACTGATGTAACACTTGGAAATAATATTCAAGTCATTGTTTTGTGAAAGGGTACTATTGATATTCTAACCAAACAGGTGGAGCAGAAATATATTCCTGATGTTTATTATGTTAAAGGTTTGAAGCATAATTTGATGAGCATAGGACAATTGATGGAAAATGGTTACAGAGTTCACATGATAGGAAAGCATTGTGTGATCAAAGACATATATCCAAGCAATTAGTTAATAGTTGAAGTACAGATGACAAGCAATCGCTTGTTTCCTTTGAGGATACGGCCAAACATAAAAGGGAAAACAACTCAAGTTGTTCATGAAAGACATAATGAAAATTCTGGATCTGTGCTCAAAGCAGAAAGCAAAGAAGCAGACATTCACTGCGACAAGGAAGAAAAAGACAGCGCAATGCAAGCTGCTTTTGAGATAGAAATAAAGGATGACTCCTGGTTATGGCACTTCAGATTTGGAAATATGAGCTTTGGTAGGATGAAGCTACTGCACATGAAGGACATGGTGAAAGTATTGCCACTAATTGAAAAGCCAGAGAGAATTTGTGAAGGCTTTATTTTTAGAAAACAACACAGAGAAACATTTCCAGTTGGAAAGTCATATAGAGATCGCAGACCACTTGAAATTGTGCACTCTGATATTTGTGGACCAATGAAAACACCATCCATGGGAGGATGCACTTATATTCTCAGCTTTATTGATGATTTCACAAGAAAAACATGCTTCTATTTTCTAAAGCATAATCTGATGCGTTTGGTTGTTTTCAGCAGTTCAAGGCACTTGTGGAGAAGTAGAGTGGTTACAACAACAAGATATCAAGAACAGATATAGGTGGTGAGTATGTTTCAAATGATTTCTTAAACTTTTGCAAAAATCATGGAATACAAATGCAATTCACTGCGCGGTATACACCGCAACAGAATGGCATCGTAAATAGGAAAAACAAAACCATTACGGAGATGGCACGTAGTAAGTTGGAAGCCATGCATCTATCAAATGAATACTAGGCTGAAGCAGTGGCAACTGCTGTTTACATCATGAATCGATATCCAATGAAGAGCGTGAAGAACAAATTTCTGTAGAAAGCATGGATAGGTATGAAACATAGTGTTTCACATTTAAAAGTTTTTGGTTGTGTAGCATACGCACATGTTCTAGATGAGCTGAGAAGAAAATTAGACAATGAAGGACAGAAATTCATTTTTATTGGTTATTCTAAAGACACAAAAGCATACAAGTTGTATGACCCTGTCACAAGGAAATTTATTATCAGTCGAGATGTTCAGTTTGTAGAAAATGAAGTATGGGATGGAACTGTAGAGAAGAATGTTAAAATCGTGTCACATGTTGAACATGATGACATCACAGAAGATGTGGTTGAGATTCCGCATGGAAATCAGAACTGCGTAGCTCCATCTACTCCCAGGACTGCGTAGCATGTTCCAGCACAGAGAACTTCGACACAAGTCGCATCTCAAGCTACTATTACAACACACCAAGTGCGTAGCAAACTCCATCAAGCAGTTCACGCAGCTTGTGTAGTTCGACACCAGCAACTTTGATAAAAACAAGAACTCTACGTGAGATATATGAGACTGGTACACCTAATTCATTCTCTGTTTTTGCATTATTTTATCAAGTTAATGATCCTCTAACATTTGAAGAAGCTGTTCAAGATAAATTTTGGGGACAGGCCATGGATGAAGAAATAGAATGCATTGAGAAGAATCAAACATGGGAATTAGTTGATGTTCCTAAGGACAAGGATGTTATAGGAATGAAATGGATTTATAATACCAAACAAGATGCTGATGGAAATGTGTAGAAGCACAAGGCAAGATTGGTAGCAAGAGGATTCACACAGTAGCCTGGCATAGACTTCAATGAAATGTTTGTAGTTGTAGCACAAATGGACACTATCAGAATAGTTTTGGCCATCGCATCTCATGAGACATGGCTTATTTATCAAATGGATGTTAAGTCTACATTTTTAAATGGTTATTTGGAGGAAGAAGTATGTGTGGAGAATCCACAAGGCTACGAAGTTCTAGAACAAGGACACAGAGTATACAGATTGGAAAAGGCACTCTATGGTTTGAAGCAAGCTCCTATAGCTTGGTACAGTCGCATTGATTCTTACCTCATTCTGAATGGATTTCACATAATTGAATGTGAGCCTACGCTGTACATAGAAATCAACAAGCAAGGTAATAAGCTAATCGTCTGCTTATATGTAGATGATATAATATTTACTGGTGATTTTTGCATAGAAGAATTTAGATCAGTCATGGGAAGTGAATTTGGAATGACTAATTTGGGGCTTAAGAAATATTTTCTGGGCATAGAAGTCCAACAGACTGAAAATGAGATATTTATATCTTAGTCAAAGTATGCAAGTGATGTTTTGAACATATTTAAGATGTTAAACTGTAAGACAACCATGACACCGGTAATAACAGGTTTGAAATTGAGTAAGGATGATGATGGATCCAATGTAGATCCTACACTGTTTAAAAGGCTCATTGGCAGCCTTATGTATCTTACAACAACAAGGACAGATATCGTGTATGGAGTCAGTTTAATCTCTAGATTCATGGAGTCGCCAAAAGAATCTCATTGGCAAGCAGGTAAAAGAATTCAGAGGCATGTAAGTGGAACAAAAGAATTTGGTATTCTGTATTCAACCTCAGAAAATTTCAAACTCATTGGATACACTGATAGCGATAATGGAGGCAACATGGATGATAGAAAAAGCACATCTGGGAATGCATTTCATGTAGGAACAGGTTTTGTATCATGGGCTTCAAAGAAACAACCCATTGTAACTCTTTCTTAAGCAAAAGTAGAATATGTCGCAGCTACAAGCGCTACATGTCAAGCCGTTTGGATGCGAAGGATGTTAAGTGATCTATCACAGAACCAGCAAGAACCCACAATCATTTACTATGACAACAATTCATCTATCACACTATCAAATAATCATGTGTTTCACAAGAGAACCAAGCACATCGACACAAGGTATCATTTTATCAGACAATTGATAAACAACAAGGAAATCTATTTAGAATTTTGCAGATCTGAAGATGAGGTAGCAGATATATTTACAAAACCATTGGCAGAGGACACATTCCAATATCTGCGAAGTTGTTTGGGAGTAACAAGTTTTGGATAGTGAACTTTGTCATGAAGAGAGCATGTTTTAGCTCTGAATTATCTTGAAATATTTTATTTTTGTTTAATGATCTCCATCCGCTCATAATTAAGGGGGAGTGTTGGAAATATTGTAGTTAATGAGCTGATAGCGTATCTGATATGCACCGGCTCTGTCAGACTCTCATTTAGTCTGTAATGTCAGACAATAAGTCAATTTGCAGCCAATCCAGCTCACAACAAGTTAGTATTTATGTATCCGTGTTTGTATTTCACAGGCCCAAAACATCTTATGTAGAAATTTATTACAGTCTTTAATGAAACCCTGTAGCTTTGAGGAGAAGCCAAACCAAGTTTCTGTATAAATGAAAAACACTGATAGATATAGATATAAGAGATGTATGTGAGGGAAGAAGAGTGAAAGAAGGAGAAGCTCATCCCATGAAATGTATGAAGAGCCCAAGATCTGTAAAATTGTGAAAGATTGAAGTAAAACTTATCTTTTTGTAAGTGAGACAAAGTTACTATGTTTTACAGTGGTAATATATAAGTCTTTAGTTTTATGTATTCATTCTCAAGAATGTTGGTTTATACATCTTGCACATGTTGTTTACATTTACGGTCTGTAAATCAAATCACGATTACCAAGTATTTCACGGTGGTAAAAGCCCTAGTTTAACTGCGGAGTAACTTCTACATATGTTTTGGTTCTTATGTTTTAACATGAAATACATTTATTCAAAGTTTGTTTAACATTGGGTTATGCGCAGCTAAATAGGTATGCGAAGGTAACTTGTGCACAGTTAACCTTCATAAAGTTAAAAGAAGCTTATTCAAAAGAAATTTGTATGAAATGTGAAGCTCATGCAAAGTAAAGTATTCCGCAAAAGTATTTTGTGAAGTTGAGAATTTCCATGAGGTTAGAGAGCTGCGTAGAAAAGTTCTCTTGCGTAGTAGAAAGTTGAAATGCGTAGGTAATATCTATGCAGTAAAAGTACAAATGCACAGTTAACTTGTGTGCAGTAAAAAGTGGAATTGCGCAGGTAATTTGTGAAGAAAAGTGTTCGGAAAAATATTTAGAGCAAAGTATTTGCTAAGTGAAGCACAACTATAAAGCAAAAGAAAAAGAAGGATATTATTTATTTACTGCGTAGGTCAAATATTTGGACTGCGTAGGGTGTTTCCCCTTTTCCCTTGATTTGGTATTAGAGCCTGGTTTACGGAAAGTAGAAATTGTATTTACATAAGGGAGAAGTGATTAAGAATGGCTTCCACTTCGGGTAATTTGAAAAATCCAATATTTTATGGTAAAAATTATGAATATTGGTCTCTAACTATGAAATCTTTGTTTAGAGGTCAAGATGTATGGGTAATAGTCCAGAATGGTTATGTAGAACTAGTAGATCTCGCAGCATACAATGATATCACACAAGATGAGAAGGATGTCTTAAGTGAATAGAGGAAGAAAGCGGAAAAGGCATTGTTCCACATACATCAAGCGACACATGAATCCATACTCCCAAGAGTAGCAGCAGTGCAGTCAACTAAGGAAGTCTGGGACACACTGGAAACTTCCTATCGAGGTTTGAATAAGGTAAAAACTGCGAAACTTCAAATTCTTAGAAGAGATTTTGAATCTCTGTCAATGAAAAATACAGAGTCAGTAGAATCATTCTACACTCGTGTTATTGGTTTGGTTAATCAAATAAAGTCTCATGGAGAAACTTTAGGTCACCAAAGAGTTGTTGAAAAAGTTCCTAGAGTTCTTCCAAAGAAATTTGAATCTTTAGTTGTGACCCTGGAAGAAAACAAAGACCTGTCCACATTTACTATTGATGAGTTGCAAGCTTGATTACTCAATCATGAACATAGAATCAGTGGTTTAGATACATCAATGGAAGGTTCATTTGCAGTACAGTCATCCATAAGTCGTGGAAGAGGCAGAGGAATATCAAACTCTAGAGGCAGAGGACAAAGTTCCTTCAAAGGAGGTTGTAGCAGCAGCCCTGCACATATCGCTAGTAAAACCCAGAATCAGATCCCCAGTTAGTCAAGTGGACAAAGGTATGATAAATAAAAAGTTCAATTTCATTACTGTAAGAAATATGAACACTTCACATATGAATGAAGGAAGAAGCAGTATGACCAAGGAAAGCAAGGACAAACACAGTCAAGCAACAACAACACTCCGAATAGCTCATTGTTCTTAGCATGTGCATCTCCACTTGAATGCAATGCTATCCAAGAAAGTCCAAATGACATATGGTATTTAGACTCAGGCTGTAGAAATCATATGACTAGTAATTTAAGTCTATTTTATAGTCTAGATAAATTAGTTCAAACTGATGTAACACTTGGAAATATTATTTTATTGATATTCTAACCAAAGAGGGGGAGCAGAAATATATGCCTGATGTTTATTATGTTCAAGGTTTGAATCATAATTTGATGAGCATAGGATAGCTAATGGAAAAAGGTTACGGAGTTCACATGATAAGAAAGCATTGTGTGATCAAAGACATATATCCAAGCAATCAGTTAATAGTCGAAGTACAGATGACAAGCAATCACTTGTTTCCTTTGAGGATAAGGCCAAACATAAAAGGAAAAAAAACTCAAGTTGTTCATGAAAGATAGAATGAAAATTTTGGATCTGCGTTCAAAGCAGAAAGCAAAGAAGCAGACATTCACTGCGACAAGGACAAAAAAGATAGTGCAATGCATGCTGCGTTTCAGACAGGAATAAAGGATGAATTGTGGTTATGACACTTCAGATTTGGACATCTGAACTTTGGTGGGCTGAAGCTACTGCACATGAAAGACATGGTGAAAGGATTTCCACTGATTGAAAAGCCAGAGAGAATTTATGAAGGCTGTATTTTTGGAAAACAACACAGATAGACTTTTCTAATACGAAAGTCATACAGAGCTCACACACCACTTAAAATTGTGCACTGTGATATTTGTGGACTGATGCAAACACCATCCATGGGAGGATGCACTTATCTTCTCACCTTTATTGATGATTTCACAAGAAAAACATGGTTCTATTTTCTAAAGCATAAATCTAATGTGTTTGGTTTTTTTCAGCGGTTCAAGGCACCTGTGGAGAAGCAAAGTGGTTACAGCATCAAGATATTAAGAACAGATAGAGGTGGTGAGTATGTTTCAAATGATTTCTTAAAATTTTGCAAAAATCATGGCATACAGAAGCAATTCACTGCACGGTGTACACCGCAGCAGAATGTCATCCCAGAGAGGAAAAACAAAACCATTATGGAGATGGCACATAGTATGTTGGCAGGCATGCATCTGTCAAATTAATACTGGGCTGAAGCAGTGGCAACTGTTGTTTACTTCATGAATCGATGTTCGACAAAGAGCATGAAGAATAAAGGTCCGTAGGAAGCATGGACAGGTATGAAACATAGTGTTTCACATTTAAAATTTTTTTGTTGTGTAGCATACGCACATGTTCCAGATGAGATGAGAAGAAAATTAGACAATAAAGGAAAGAATTGCATTTTTATTGGTTATTCTGAAGACACAAAAGCATACAAGTTGTATCACGATGTCTTAAGAAAATTTATTATCAGTCGAGATGTTCAATTTGTAGAAAATGAAGCATGGGATGGAACTGTAGAGAAGAATGTTAAAATTGTGTCACATGTTGAAGATGATAACATCGCAGAAGATGTGGTTGAGACTCCACATGGGAATCAGAACGGCGCAGCTCCATCTACTCCTAGGACTGCGCAGCATGTTCCAGCACAAAGAACTCCGACACAAGTCCCAGCTCAAGCTACTCCGACAAGCACACCATGTGCGTCTCAAACTCCATCAAGCAGTTCACGCAGCTCGCGTAGTTCGACACCAGCAACTCCGACAAAGACAAGAACTCTATGTGAGATATATGAGACTTGTACACCTAATTCATTCTGTGTTTTTATATTATTTTCTCAAGTTAATTATCCTCTAACATTTGAAGAAGCTGTTGAAGATAAAGTTTGGGCACAAGCCTTGGATGAAGAAATAGAATGCATTGAGAAGAATCAAACATGGAAATTAGTTGATGTTCCTAAGGAAAAGGATGTTATAAGCGTGAAATGGATTTATAAGACCAAGGAAGATGCTGATGGAAATGTGGTGAAGCACAAGGCAAGATTGGTAGCAAGAGGATTGACATAGCAACCTGGCATAGACTTCAATGAAAATTTTGCACCTATAGCACAAATGGAAACTATCAGAACAGTTTTGACCATCACATCTCATAAGACATGGCCTGTTTATCAAACGGATGTCAAGTTTGCATTTTTAAATGGTTATTTGGAGGATGAAGTATATGTGGAGCAGCCACAAGGGTATGAAGTTCGAGAGCAAGGACACAGAGTATACATATTGAAAAAGGAAATCTATGGTTTGAAGCAAGCTCCTAGAGCTTGGTACAGTCGCATTGACTCTTACCTCATTCAGAATGGATTTCACAGAAGTGAATGTGAGCCTACGCTATATGTAGATGATCTAATATTTACTGGTGATTTTGGCATAGAAGAATTTAGATCAGTGATGGAAAGTGAATTTGAAATGACTAATTTGGGGCTTATGAAGTATTTTCTGGGCATAGAAGTCCAACAAACTGAAAGTGAGATATTTATATCTCAGTCAAAGTATGCAAGTGATGTCTTGGACAGATTTAAGATGTTAAACTGTAAGACAGCCCCGACACCAATAATAACAGGTTTGAAATTGAGGAAGGATGATGATGGATCCAATGTAGATCCTACACTGTTTAAAGGCTCGTTGGTAGCTTTATGTATCATGTATGGAGTCAGTTTAATCTCAAGATTCATGGAGTCACCAAAAGAATCTCATTGGCAAGTAGGTAAAAGAATTCCGAGGTATGTAAGTGGAACAAAAGATTTTTGTATTTGGTATGTAACCTCATAAAATTTCAAACTCATTGGATACACTGATAGCGTTAATGGAAGCAACATGGATGATAGAAAAAGCACATCTGGGAATACATTTCATGTAGGAACAGGTGTTGTATCATGGGATTCAAAGAAACAACCCATTGTAACTCTTTTTTCAGTAGAATTAGAGTACGTCGCAACTACAAGCATTGCATGTCAAGTCGTTTAGATGTGGAGGATGTTAAGTGATCTGTCGCAGAACCAGCAAGAACCTACAATCATTTACTGTGACAACAATTCAGCTATTGCACTGTCAAAGAATCATGTGTTTCACAAGAGAAGCAAGCACATCGACACAAGGTATCATTTTATCAGAGAATTGATAAACAACAAGGAAATCTATTTAGAATTTTACAGATCTAAGGATCAAGTAGCAGATATATTTACAAAACCATTGGAAAAGGACACATTCCAATATCTGCGAAGTTGTTTGGGAGTGACAAGTTTTGCGTAGTGAACTTCGTCATGAATAGAGCATGTTTTAGCTCTGAAATATTTTGAAATATTTTACTTTTGTTTAATGATCCCCATCCGCTCAAAATTAAGGGGGAGTGTTGGAAATATTTTAATTAATGAGCTGATAGCGTATCTGATATGTGTCGGCTCTGTCAGACTCTTAGTCAGTCATTTTGTCAGTCTACAAGGTCAGACAATAAGTTAGTTTGCAACAAATCTGGCTCATGGCAAGTTAGTATTTATGTAGCCGCATTTGTATTTCGCAGGCCCAAAACTTCTTAGGTAGAAATTTATTCTAATCTTTAATGAAACCCTATAGCTTCGAGGAGAAGCCAAACCAAGTTTGAGTATAAATGAAAAACACTGATAGAGATAGAGATAAGAGATATATGTGAGGGAAGAAGAGTGAAAGAAGGAGAAGTTCATCCCGTGAAATGTATAAAGAGCCCAAGCTCTGTAAATTTGTGAAAGATTGAAGTAAAACTCATCTCTCTGTAAGTGCGGCAAAGTTACTTTGTTTTACAGTGGTAATATTTAAGTCTTTAGTTTTATGTATTCATTCTCAAGAATGTGGGTTTATGCATCTCGCACATCTACTTCATATTGACCTGTGTAAATGTTGTTTACATTTATGGTCTGTAAATCAAATCAAGATTACCAAGTATTTCATGGTGGTAAAATCCCTAGTTTAACTGCGTAGTAACTTCTACATATGTTTCGCTTCTTATGTTTTAACATGAAATACATTTATTCAAAGCTTTTTTAAGATTAAGTTATGCACAACTAAATAGGTATGCGAAGGTAACTTGTGCGTAGTTGACCTTCGTAAAGTTAAAAGAATCTTATGCAAAAACAATTTGTATGAAGTGCAAAGCACATGCAAAGTAAAGTATTCCGCAAAAGTACTTTGTGGAGTTAAGAATTTCCGTGAGGTTAGAGAATTACACAGCAAATTTCTCCTGTGCAGTAGAAATTCGAAATGCACAGGTAATTTTCATGGAGTAAAAGTAGAAATGCACAGTTAACTTACGCGCAGTAAAAAGTGGAATTGCGCAGGTAATTTCGGCGCATATAATTTGTGAAGAAAAGTGTTCGGAAAAGTATTTAGAGCAATGTATTTGATAAGCGAAGCACAGCTATAAAGCAAAAGAAAAAGAAGGATATTATTTATTTACTGTGCAGGTCAAATCTTTTGACTGCGTAGGGTGTTTCCTATTTTCTCTTGATCTGGTATCAGATCCTGGTTTACGAAATGTAGAAATCGTATTTACATAAGGGAAAAGTGATTAAGAATAGCTTCCACTTCGGGTGATTTGCAAACTCCAATATTTTCTGGTAAAACTTATGAATATTGGTCTCTAACTATGAAAGCTTTGTTTAGAGGTCAAGATGTATGGGTAATAGTCCATAATGGTGATGCAGAACCAATAGATCTAGCAGCATACAACAATATCACACAAGCTGAGAAGGATGTCTTAAGGGAACAGAGGAAGAAAGATGGAAATGCATTGTTCCACATACATCAAGTGACACATGAATCCATACTCCCAGGAGTAGCAGCAACGCGGTCAGCTAAGGAAGCATGGGACACACTGGAAACTTCCTATCAAGGTTTGAACAAGGTAAAAACTGCGAAACTTCAAATTCTTAGAAGAGATTTTGAATCTCTGTCAATGAAAAATATAGAGTCAGTAGAATCATTCTACACTCGTGTTATTGGTTTGGTTAATCGAATAAAGTCTCATGGAGAAACTTTAGGTGACCAAAGAGTTGTTGAAAATTTTCTTAGAGTTCTTCCAAAGAAATTTGAATCTTTAGTTGTGACCCTGGAAGAAAACAAACACTTGTCCACATTTACTATTGATGAGTTGCAAGCCTCATTACTCAATCATGAACATAGAATCAGTGGTTCAGATACATCACTGGAAGGTTCATTCGCAGCACAGTCATCCATAAGTAGTGGAAGAGGCAGAGGAAGATCAAACTCTAGAGGCAGAGGACGAAGTTCCTTTGAAGGAGGTCACAGCAGCAGCCTTGCGCATGTCATTGGTTAAAGCAAGAATCAGATCCCTAGTCAGTCAATTGGACAAAGGTATGATAAATCAAAAATTCAATGTCATTACTATAAGAAGTATGGGCACTTCGCATATGAATGTAGGAAGAAGCAGTATGACCAAGGAAAGCAAGGACAAACAAAGTCAAGCAACAGCAACACTCCAAACAACTCACTCTACTTACCATGTGCATCTCCACTTGAATGCAATGCTGTCCAAGAAAGTCCAAATGACATATGGTATTTAGACTTAGGCTGTAGTAATCATATGACTGGTAATTTAAGTCTATTTTCTATTCTAGATAAATCAGTTCAAACTGATGTAACACTTGGAAATAATATTCAAGTCACTGTTTTGGGAAAGGGTACTGTTGATATTCTAACCAAACAGGGGGAGCATAAATGTATGCCTAATGTTTATTATGTTCAAGGTTTGAAGCATAATTTGATGAGTAGATGACTGCTGAGGGGAAAAGCTTACAGAGTTCACATGATAAGAAAGCATTGTGTGATCAAAGACATAACCAAGCAATCAGTTAATAGTGGATGTACAGATGACAAGCAATCGCTTGTTTCCTTTGAGGATAAGGCCAAACATAAAAGGAAAAACAACTCAAGGTGTTCATGAAAGACAAAATGAAAATTCTGGATTTGCGTTCAAAGCATAAAGCAAAGAAGTAGACATTCACTGCGACAAGGATGAAAAAGACAGTCACTACAACAAAATAGCCCTTTAGGGGCGATTTTGGCTTGCGGGGGTCTTGATAAAACCCCCCCTAAAAAAAATTTCAGACGTTTGGAGGCGGCCTTTTAAAACCGCCCCTAAAAATCATGGAAATTGGACTTTTGGGGACGGTTTTTTTAAATCCACCCCCAAAAGTCCTGAAATTTGATTTTTGGGGGCAGTTTTTGGAAAACCCCCCCTAAAATCCCAATTCTCATAACTTTTGGGGTGGGTTTGTCAAAACACCCCCTAAAATTCATGAGAATTGAATTTTTGGAGGCGGTTTTTTTGGAACCCCCCTTAAAAGTCATGAGAATGAAACTTTTGGGGGCGTTTGTTTGAAAACCCCCCCCTAAAAGCCCAATTCTCATAACTTTTGGGGGCGATTTGTCAAAACCCCCCTTAAAAGTCATAAGAATTAAACTTTGGGAGGTGGTTTGTTTGGAACCCCCCTTAAAAGTCATGAGAATTGAACTTTTGGAGGTGGTTGTTTGAAAACCCCCCCTAAAAGCCCAATTCTCATAACTTTTGGGGGCGGTTTGCAAAAACCCCCCCTAAAAGTCATGAGAATTGAACTTTCGGAGGTGGTTTGTTCGGAACCCCCCTTAAAAGTCATGAGAATTGAACTTTTGGAGGTGGTTGTTTGTAAATCCCCCCTAAAATCCCAATTCTCATAACTTGTGGGGGCAGTTTGTCAAAACCCCCACTAAAATTCATGAGAATTGAATTTTTGGAGGCGGTTTGTTTGGAACCCCCCTTAAAATTCATGAGAATTGAACTTTTGGAGACGATTTCTTCGCAACCCCCTTAAAAGTCATGGGAATTGAGCTTTTGGAGGTGGTTTGTTGGAGCCCCCCCCCTAAAAATCATGAGAATTGAACTTTTGGAGGCGGTTATTTGGAACCCCCCCTTAAAATTCATGAGAATTGAACTTTTGGAAGCGGATTTTTGAAACCCCCTTAAAAGTCATGAGAATTGAACTTTTGGAGGTTGTTTGTTGAACTCCCCCCCTAAAAGTCATCCAAGTTAAAAATTTGGAGGCAGTTGTTTAAAAACCCCCCTTAAAAGTCATGATAATTGAATGTTTGGAGGTGGTTTTTGAAACCCCCCTTAAAAGAAATGAGAATTGAACTTTTTGAGGCAATTTGTTGAATACCCCCTAAAAGTCATGCGAATTGAAATTTTCGAGGAATTTTTTTGAAAACCCCCTAAAAGTCATTTATGTACGTGGGTTAGGTGTGTCACATGGGTTCAACAATGCATCTCATTAAAACATTGGAGCTAAGCACACACAAGCTATTGTAGTGTTAGGAAGGGTGTGCATCATCATTCAACACTATATCCCATTAGAGCTCTACAATTGAGGCAGTCATGCTAGGTTTTTCACATCAAAGATGGTTCTCACACTCCAACTTTCCATGATCCATTGTCAAAATACAAACTCGTGTGACATAACATTATTCTTTATGGCTAATGGGCCATGTGTAGGGCCATAATCACCACATGATTCCTCCATAAGGAATATTTAGCTTGGAAGTGGGTATGGTCATGGCCATTTCAATATTTACAACATCATGGATGGTTCTTGAAGCCTAATCCATGGTGTCCATCGTGTTAGATCAAAATCTAGTTTATAATGACTGGTAGTTACCTCAAGGTCTTGTGACCTATGGGCGTTTCTTTGTACCACCACATAGGCCATAGGAAAGAAATATTTAGCTTTTGAGTAAATCATTGTCATTTGTTTTAGTATTTTCATGTTGTGGATGGTTCTAGGAGCCTATGTTATGGTCTAGGGCCAAAATGTAGGTTCTTGGGCAATAAAACTTTATTTTGAGACTCATGGGCCATGCATAGGGACTTGAGTCATCATACATGCCCTAGATAGGGAATATTTTGTTTATAGTCTAAGTTCTTGTGTTTATTTTTGCACTAATTTTGGTTTGATAAAATCCCATACAATGATCATTCAAACCTTGATGTTAAAGTCTTTTATCTAAAACCTTGGTTATAAATAACCCAAGGTCAAAGTTTATTGTGTTAGTGTGTTGATTTGGTGCAGTAGGCATGTTAGTGATTGGGTTAGGGTTGTGGGTTAGGGTTATAGGGACACTGGCTTAAGGGGATATTTTCTACAATTTCATAAAGTGGTAGGCTTTGGGGAGTTTTTGGATTAGAAGCGAGGCACCTAAGGGATCAGTGGGTTAGTGGGCATGGGGTTTTGGTTTTGTTGGTACTAGTGGTTAAGTGGTTTATAAGTTATCATGTTATTCAGGTTCGGGCTATATGTTAAGGTTAGGTACGAGGTGAGGGGGTTAGAGGTTGAAGCTTCCTAGGTGCATGAATTCATTGCATGGATCAAGTGTGCCAAGTGCATGAGTCATTTACATGGGTTGGTTGTGTTAGGTCAGTGTCTAATTAGTGGCATTATTTATGGTGGCCATTTCAATATTTGTAACACAAAGGATGGTTCTCGTGGCCTGGACTATGGCATGTGATCTAAATTTAGGGTTTAATTCCATATTAATTTTCCATGGGATTGATGGTACATGCATGTTAACCTATATTACCACATAAGAATCTCTAGCCTACATGTGAGATCGTTATGATCATCATTGTCACCATCATTGATGTCATTGTTGTTGTTGGTTTATCCATGGTTATGTAAACCAATAAACCAACCATGGTTTAATATTTATAGGTTATGTAAACCAATAGTGGTTCTCATAACCTAAATAATGGTCCATGGTTAATAAATTTACTATATGATTCATGGTCCATGTGTAGGGCCCTACACATAATTACTTTACCTTACACATGAGATATTGTGGCCATTTCAATATTTGTAACATTGACAATGGTTCTCGTGGCCTATACCATGGCCTATAAACTAATTTTAGGGATTAATACCATATTAATTTTGTATGGCGTTGATGGTCCATGCATGTTAACCTAGACTACTACATATGACCTACATATGGAATATCTAGCCTATATGTAACAATTCTGTGTGTTGCTCTTGAGTGATGGTTAAGGCCTTGTGACATCACATAATCTCTGCAGAGTGAATCTAATTTCAACTACAAGTGCGATATGTTTGTAATTTTTAGATCTGTAACACCAAAAATGAAAATTTTCCTTCCAATTTCAACATGCTAGTAATTTTCATTCCATCACCCTTTCTTCTCATTGTTTTCCCCTTTTGTGAAGGGTGACTCAAGTGGATTCCAATGGACAACAATGGAAACAAGAGAGCATAACATAACACACACATGCCCATATCCAAGGCTAGCTAGAATATATTTCAAACTAATGAGTTGAGTGAATTCAAGATCCAATTAAATAATTATTAGACAAAGGGTTCATATGACCAAGTGCATCACCTTGGATAGAACACATATTGGTAGTCAATAAGAAGGATGGAACCTTTTGGGTGTGCATTCATTATTCAATGTTAAATAAGGTGACAATTAGGAACAAGTACCTCCTACCCAAATTGATGATCCTCTTTATTAACTTAGATGGGAAAAGGTTTTTTCAAAGTTGGACTCAAGTTTTGGGTATCATCAATATATGAGAGAAAAGACTCGTCTGCATTATTTAAGATGTTCCACCACCAATCGCCTTGCTGTAGATACATGCTGCCTTGCTGTGGACACATGTTATTTCATACCACCGACTCAAACCACATGAAGAATGAGCTCTCCACCATCTTCATTGGTGCCTATGATCGGAGATGGTCAGGGAAGAAATTTAGGTTAAACATGCCCGATAATGGCATGGTTCGGAACTTTAGGTTAAACATAAAGTAGATTTGTTTCCAAACAAGGAATATATAAAATGTTTTTGATGTTGCACATTACCATTCGTCATTTTCGTAGATATTGTCGAATCCCCTGCACCTCATATTGTTTTCCATATCCAATATCTACGGGAAATCAATCCTTCCAATCAGTCATGTGCATCAAGGTAACATATCTCATTGGAATCCTTTCCAACATTAAATGAAGCCAGAAATAGGAATTCCTCTTCTTTTTCCTCCTTTTCAACATTATGTGAAGCCACAAATAGAAATTCCTCTTCTTTTTCCTTTCCTTTATTAGTGTTCTATAGTCTACATAACTATTTGTATGCCTTCTAAAAAATTTAGGAAAATAAACTTGCTCTGTGTCTAGGCATGTCCCATCTAGAACAATAATTTTATTTTATTTACTAGAGATTGGGTTTAATTTATGTGCTTTAATTGGCTCATCATTGACCTTTTCCTCCTCATTTGACTTGAATTTCAGTGAGATGACTTTCTTGCCCCTATTTTGAGAATATGTTTGCTACCCCTTTCCTTTGTATTTGTCCACACATGTTTTTTTTCTTCAAAATTATCTTGATCATGCTGCTAGCCTTCCTTTTGTAAGAACAACCTTATGATTTTTCCAAAAAAAAATTATTCTCCAACTACAACAATAAGCATTTCCACAGCATTTTCAAAATACATTGGAAAAAAACAAAGAAAAAAATGATGAGAATTTTGTTTTCCTTCTACTTCCTCACCAACAGTCAATAGTTGATCCCAGCGTTTCTCATAGTTCTAAGGTGAGATACAAAATTCATCTTTTAACAAAATCTTCATATAAGGTCTAAAGCTTCTTCCATATTTACCATCTGCACATGATGCATGTGATCTAATGTCACACTACAAGAAAAAAAGGTCATTGGTGAGGGTCATGCCTGTGACGGACCTTTAAGGGTCGTCACCAATATCACATATGATGACGGTCCTTAAAACATTGTCGTTATAAGTTCCTTTTGAGATGGTTATTTAAGGTTCGTCACCAAATCCCTTTTTAGTGACACTTTTGGTGAGGGTTGTTAAAGGCTCGTTGCTAATTATCTCTTTTGTGACACTTTTAGTGACGATCTTTTATTGGCCCTCACCAATACTCTTTTTCGTTACTTTTGGTGATTGTAGAAAACTGTTTGTCACCAATGATCATTCTAATGAGTTTTTGATGATGCTATGTGACCGTCTCTATAGTTTTTGACAAAACATAGTGATTTAAAACCATTGCTATGGAGTCTTTGTCATCATGTGTCCATGATCATAGTGGTTAGAGTCAATCAATTTCTTAATAAGTTAGTGTGTCAATCGTATTAGGTGAAATACCACTTATTTTTGGGGGTTAAGTGTGATAGTTATGACTATCACTTATGTCCATGGGTTAAGTGTGACATTTATGAATATCACTTATTGCTTCCACTACTTTTACATTCAATATTTTTCTGCAATTCAGCTTCCATGTTTGCACCATCCAATCTATTCTCATGAGAACAAATGCCAATAACTTTTGAGTTCTTTGTTAGGATTTCCTAATAATCTGAAGCTTATAAGTCCGTCTCCTACTTATTTTCCTTGTCATTTGAAAATTGGCTCAAAATTAATCTCACTTACCTTGTCATAAATGATGTCAAGGTTCGAGTTTTTGATAGCTTCACTACATGTGACACTATCCATTCTTTGTTCATTAGACACTATACTTTTATTAGTTTCTTTCTCACTTATGTTAACAAGTAAATGGCTTCCATTTTGATAAACATAATAACTTACATCAAAATGATGTTTACCTTTTGTGTCTTCAATTATTTGCTTTGTTTCTTCAATTTTATCAGTGGCATGAGGGGTATCATTTCCCTAAAGTAATGAGAATTACTTAGTTTTCCTTTGAGTTAGCACATGACTCAATCTTCTTAGGTTTATCACTAGCAATTTCCCTTTAGATGAAGTTCCTCTAGTATGTGTAGGAACCATGCATATTATTGTGTAGGAACCATATTATTTAAGACATAATCAAGTCAGATAATTCCAATAATGAATGAGTCTAACTTGATAACTAGATATGCGAAGTTTCCCCTTCATGGATAAACTCTTAGAGGGACTATGTCCATTTAGGCCATGGAATTTTGAGACAATAACAGGTTTTCGATGCCCTTAGATGTGATGGGTTTCACATGTGGTACACTGATGCAACCAATGGGTTTTTATGCTTGTTTTGAGAGGCTTGGGAAATATTCTTAGACCATTGCAATTATTGGTCTTCAACAAGGAATTCCTATTAAGCATTTGTGATCAGCTCATGTTGACTATGTCCCTACCCCATGTACACACCGCTCATTTCTCCAACTGATTGAATGATCTGGTGAAGTGTTTGGATCATGTCAACAAAGGTGGCTCACCGCCTTCGACGTCGTTATAATTTTAATGAACCTTATCATTTTGAGGAAGGAGAAGTCGTAACAAGGTTACATCCATAGGTGAATCTACCGTACGATCATTAAGAAGCGAGTATCAGAAGATACCCCTTTGTGGGTTGAGGGAAAGTTGCACGACCCATGCGGCCAATTTTTTGTGGGAGGTGGTGCCTCGCCATTCCATCCAGACAATGCGGCTACCTCAGTCAGTGAGTGTAGGAGGTTGGATCCCACTACGATGTGGGGTGGGAGATGAATATGACCCATGTGATTAGCTTCATTGAGGGAAGTGGTGCCTCGTCGTTTCATTTGCATAGTGTTGTTTCTTCAATCATGGATCGCGGGAAATCGACTCTCCAGTACAAGCTCTCACAAGCCCCTTTCTTGCACGATGCATAATCATCAAGGAGTGTTCAGTGGATGGGTGAAAATGCTATGCAATGCATTGGGTTGCACACCCTAGTCCTCCCTATCATCCCCTCAGGAAACCATCGCGAAAGTTGGGTAGTTTTTTGGGTTCTTTTCTGAAGCACCTTTCTATTATTGTTCCTAAAACCATATGTTAGGGATTCATAGTCATCTCCAAGCTCACTAGTCCACTTAATTACAATTTGGTATGGGACCCTTTCACCAATGAGGTTTACCCTTCTTCCACTTTTTAAGCTAATTCTTATTTTTTGAGATATGGGAAATCATTCAATACATATTCTCATAACTAACCTATAATTATGAGATTTCTCATGTGCTTGATCAATTGCAGGATGGTTTCACTATGTTATGATCTAAGACTCAGAATTTTGGCCATGTACCATGGCCTATGTTTAAAGAACCACCCATGGTATACTAAACCTTAAAATGGCCATGATATCTTGCTGACATGGAAAAGTTTTACTATGTTGAGCTTGTGTCAAGTCCTATGTTCCTATATACAGCCCATCAACAATGTACACAAATATTATCACTCAATACCCCCCTTTTTGTCCCTAAAGCATGGCTTAGGCCTTGACAACTATTCATGGTGTGTTAAAACTCAACATGACCAAGATATATTACTTGTATACTAAATGTTCCTTATTTAGGGCTATTGTGGAGGAATTGGGCACCACGTATGACCCATAAGTCACATAGACAAAATTTATGTTTTAAGATCCCAACCTTTGGCTCTGTAACAAGGAATGGACCTCAAAAATCATGTAAATCCCATGAATGCATTAGGCCATTGGTATCACCTTAGAATGTAAGTTTTGGCCATAAACCTTGGTAAATATGATGCAAACAATCCATAGTGTACTTAACGATATTAAAATGGGAATCATATCCTACTTGCAAGCCAAACATCCCCTAGATCCTAGCTTGATGCAATACATATAGACCATAAGAACTATAGGAAAATGTTATGGACTAAAACTCTGATCTATTTACCTTGGACTAATCTATACGAAAAAAGTATTACATGCCAAACTTGAAATTGCCAAGATACCCCATTTACATTACAAAGATTTCATTTTTAGTGCCAATCAAAATGTTATGGTATAAGACCCTCAATTTTTAGCATAAAACTATGGGTCCTATTCATTGATAGCTATCCCTAGTAATTGAAACCTAAAAACATCAATCACATCATACTCATGGGTTCAAGATTCCCTATGTAGGGTATCCATGGTGATTTGAGGATTGCACATGGACAACATCATGCTTACACAACAAGGATTCCATATTTGGGGACTATCTATTTCCCTAAATATAATGCCATGAGATTTTAAAACTTTGTATTTTTTGTTTGGGGTCACTACTTTTAGCTCACACCCTCCACCCTGAATTTCCATTAGTTCAACATTTGGAGTTCTAAAATCTTAGTCACCTCCAATCAAAGGTACTCATTAAAGCTCCTCATATTTGGCCTCTTAGGTTTAATTTGAACCCTCATTTTAAGTTACCACAATAAATTACTGACAATCGTTTGAGGAAGGGATTAGAAAAGACTATAAAGGTCACAAGGACAAGAAATGGTGAGAAAAATCAATAGAACAATAGTGAACAAATAATTGAAAGTAAGGAGAAAGATAGAATAGTGGGAAAGTAAATATGGGATTAAAGAAGCATAATAAAGTGGCTCAAAACTAGAAGAAAAATACAAAGTGGACTCTAGAAATTTTGTGGGATACCTTGCAAGTTTATACATATAGCTTTTGGATTAAGGTTGTTGATTTATACAATATTCCCTAAGTCTCGGGTAATCCCATTACCCATCATAAAAAAGAATTGAATTTCATATTTTTTAGAGACTAAAGAAGTGATACAAAGCACATGGAAAACAAGCATAGGGGGACAATGAATTATCAATGTTCTATAAATGAATTTAACTTGAAAGGTTGTTGTAGAAGAAGAGGGTAGAAAAGATTGAAGTTATATATTATGTTGGAAGCTTGTAGGAATATGAATCGATTGATTGTCTTATAAAATGGATAGATATTTTAAACTTGGCGGATTGAAGAATCTCAAAGTATGAAATTCATTAGTATGAAATTGAAAGTGCCCATTGCTATTTGGTGGGATTTTGTATGATGCAAGCAAAGTTGAAAGGGGAAAGAGAAAGAATGGAGTTGGAACAACATGGAGAAATGTGTGCTAGCAAAAGGCAGATGTTGTGGCAGGTCATCATCCAGAATGATGGAGGAAGGATACTGTCGAGAACATCATTTTCAAAAGGCTTTGTCACTATGAGGGTTGGATTTTCCATGAGTTTGACCAAATTATTCCCTTTTCAGAAGGTAAACCTTGCTCACCTTGTTTGCAGGCACATGATCTCTCTAATGGGTCAAATACCTTGTTTGCAGGTGGAGGAACAATAGTCGAGAATTGTCAAATTTTGTAGTCAAGGGTAAATCAATTTAAAGGAAACATGGATAAACTCAATAGGTGTTAAGGGCATATTCTTCCATTACAGGCAATTTAGCCATGTGTTTCATGCTAAGAAAATAGATGGGATTGTCTTACCAATTAATATCATTACAATACTAAGGTTGATGTTGCAGTGAGTATGTATCCTAATGGTGTGGAGTACAAATGTACACAATATTCATTAAATGCTAGAGATAAACTATTTATATTCGATGAAGTCACAAATACTAATTTAAGGAATAGAATTTTCACAATGTGATGATTCTTCAATTTGTGGCATGATATAAAGATACATGTCGTGACTCCTACCACAGTTGAAAAAGATAGCAAATTAAACTATTTGGTAGCACTTCCATGTTCCTTGTCCTCTTCAAGTCACTTCAACCATTTGAAAAGGCTTATTGGAAACTCAACATAAAAGATTTCATACTCATCCCTACTAGCATCACCATATAAAACTATACATTTCTTAAAGTTCCATCCACACAACTCTACTTCCTAGATGATGAAACCTTTCATCCTACTTTCAAACAAATAATAAATTCACAACTTTTAGAATCTCCATCTCATCCTATGGGGGTCCCTCCCATATAATACAATCCTAGTAATAAAAACATTTGTTGGCTCTACTGGGAGATTAGGGGTTTATTAGGTATGCAAGAAAGGTCTAGTGTAGTTTAGTGTTTGCATTTTACATACCGTGAGGGGAAGGTCTCACTTGAATTAGGTGCCAAGACTAAGCATAGGAAGGGAAGTTGCAAGATGAATGTTTAAATGTTAAAATCTTATTTTTTGGAAAAGTCACTAATTTGTAGTTATGGGGCTGTTAACACCCAAAAAGTGTTCACTACCTCATTACCACATTATATGGCTCATTTGTCCATTTTCCTACCATTTTTCCCTTAAAATCCCAAAAAATCCCATTAAAAAGCCTCCAAAAGGCCTAAAATGCCTCCAAAAGGCCACAAAACCATCAAAATAGCCTAAAAAAGACTAAAAAACCCCCTTTTCCTCCAAAAATAGCAAAAATCCCCTAAAAAGGAATAAAAAATATAAAATAATGAGGAAAATGAGGAAAAAACCCTATACAGCTGCCTAAAACCATGTGTTTCCCAAAACCATGTGTCAGCACTCCACCACCAAAAAACTATAAATAGGTGATGGAGATCCCTTATTCCATATCCACAATCACAAGCACCCTTACTCTGCCAAAATCTCTCTCGAAACCCTAGTTCACCTTTGAACTATTTTCACCTTGAGAGCCACCTTTGGCCCATCCCCAACATTGGAGAAGGAGAAAGGAGAATTCTGAAGCTTGGAGCATCCTCTTGGACACTGCAAAGGGCTTCATCAACCTTGACACTCAAGGTAACATTAATATAAAACCATTTTTTACATCTTTTATTTATGTCTCATGCAATGCTTAAAGTAGTTTGTTAATTGTTGTTTTAGCTTAATCTTTTAATCATTATTGAACTGCTACTAAGGAGTCCATTCTCCTTAGTAGGTGCTCATTGGCACAAGCCAGGGGTAAAACCCTAGCTACAGGGGCATTGCATGTTCAAGGTTGTACTAGTGAAGGATTAAGGTATTTTAGGAAACGATTGTCATGCAAAGAGTCCTAGGTGTTAGATGGTGTAGTGTGTGAGGGGTTAGAGGGGTTAATTTACATTGGTGCATAGTGTTCTTGATGATAATGAATAATTGATCAAGTTTGTTGACATGGGTTAATTTGTTAGTAAGTCGTTGCATTTATGGGGCAATTTTCTTAGGTTCCAACTTATTAAAAATAATTAAATTGTTTTAGAGATTGATTATCATGATAAAGATTCTAACAAAGTATAATGTATATATTATATATTGTATACATATATTCTATTAACGATTCTAACAAGGTGTAATATATATTACCTATTATAATGTGTAAATTGCATATATTCTAAACATATAGTACATATTATATTCCTAAGATTATATTATATATATATATACCTATATTATTATATATAATAAATATATATTATATTATATTAATAGAAAATAAGAAAACAAATCATGATTCAAAAAAACAAAACAAAACCTCGCACCCATGACCACTGCTGAATCCTACTCTACACTACAACTCGTGGAACATTGGACCCCCACTTGACCTCTGACCCTGCACCCGCCTATCCAAGGAGCAAACTAATCCCACAGAGAAGAAGGTTGGTGAAGGAGGAGAGAAGTAGGTCTGCCCAGCAGGAGACCAACCTGTGTGTCCAAGGACCATTTGAAAATCGGGCCAAACTGAATGAAGATCGAGCCATTGGAGGAACAATAGTTCCCTATGTGGGAAATCTTGTACAGATACCGATTTGATTTAGTGAAGTAGTGAACTTGGGATTCTATCGTTGTTTGATTTCTTTGTGATTCAATCCCTTCATTCTTAACTTTGCTCTTTTTTATACATATCTCAATGTGGTTATTGTACGAATTGATGGTCTAATGGACCTTTGAATGATTGATTAAATCTGTGTGTATGCTTGTGAGAATGAGAGACCGAGTTGTTTCATTAGTATGAAAACATTTTGCCAGAAGAGGAATTCTGTTGACAAAAGTTAATTCGGAAAACCTGTGCATGTGCGGCGATTTTTATAAATGAATGCAAACTTCATAAACATGGTAAGAGATTTACCTTTCCTATTATGTATACTTTGTCTTATATTTCTTCATATGAAATTCGTGGGTGCGATCTCAGGGAAAGTCCATTTGGTCTTGGCAGCGTCTGTTATCACTACGACCAGGAAAGGTTTGCATAACCCATAAATCCTTTTTTGTTTTTGTTTTTTGTTTTAGGGTGGTCTGTATTATGGTTAAGATCATGTTGAATCTCTAATTGTGCATTTTATTTATTATTGTGTGTTTGTCATATGCAGAATTGGTTTCTAGGAAGTATGTGGATATGACTAGAATTAAGATTGAGGGGTTGTTAGCTGCTTTTGCTGAGATAGTTGGAATCGGGAAAAAAACTGACATGTTTAGACAAAGACTGTTTTTTTTGTATACCAGTGCCCAATGGAATCTCTGTATTTGCTGCTCATCACAAACGAGCAGAGAAATATCCTCCAAAATATTTACACCATGAGGCTTCTCTCCAAACCGGTAATGTAATTATGGCATTTTGTTTTAAGATAATTTATTGGAGGCTCCAGCATTATCTCTATTTATTTTGCTTATCACAGTTCTGCCCTGTTGATTGTAAAGCAGTCCACACTTATTTGTGCTACGTGAGGACATCCATCTCAGCACAAAAAAGAAATGCATCCTTTCCATGACCATCTTACTGGCAATAGTAGATCCTGTAAGCATCACTTTGTCAATGGAAGAGAAATTTCTTATCAACTTTTCTCAAAACTTGCTATCACATGAACAAGATCTTAAAGTAATCCTGCTGCTTAAATTCCTGCTTTAATGATCTTAAAATAGAAGCAACTGGACCAACAGGCTCTAATAATTTTAATAAGAAGCTTATAATCCAATGTCTTCCACAAACCAAATGCCCATATGATCTTCAAACATAGGCACCTAAACAAAGCTACATTTTGGGTGGAAAAAAACTATAAAATCCAAATAGATGCCATATTTTATTGTGTTTTCCCTTTTACTCTATAGATTAATTAATTCATTTCAATGTAGAGTACCTTTCTACTTTTCCCATGACTGACTGCTGAAATAGAACGAGATCAATTTGGCTAGGATGCGAAGGGAGTTTAGAGCAGGGTCAGGACTGCCCCTGCATCATTTTTTGATGAAATATGGCAATTTGCATCTCTTGGTTCAATTCATTATGTCACAACAGTTAAAAGAGTTGTAGCTTCCTTTTCTAAAAAAATTCTCAATAGCAACAAGAATGAGGAGGCTATCCATACTGCCCTTCCATTGTATCTTGAGATATTATTCTAGGAAATTTTTCCCCCATTGCATCAGAGTCTCCTCTCATTCTTTTCTAACAGTTTCCTAGTTTTCCACTAGTCCCCGATGAAGGAATGTTTGGAGATTCTATGTAAAGGGTATGGATTGATGGGTAACAAGTTATGTAGATTTACCTTGGCTCCTGTAGCAACTTGTATTCTTAGCCTGCCCAAATCTGGTTTTCTCAAATAAGTTCAGAGCAGTGCTCAACGACAATGGTCCTTAATGCATGCATTGGTTTCCAATCTGTGATTAAAGAAGTTTATGAGCATTGCCATCCTTTGCTTGTTGTCATGGAACGATGTCAAGATGCCATGTCTTCTCTTATTTATTCAAAAATTACCACACAAATTTTCTCCACAACATATTTTTGATGATTCTGTTGAGTTCCCAGATCCTCATTCTGAAAGCCCAGGTGTTTATGTATAGTTGTGAAAACAATTATAGACGTGTTAAAGTCCTATATATTTTCAAGGGATTGCACTGTAGTTTTTGGTGTTAGTTTATGTGTTGTTGTTCAAATATGCGTTGTTGATTTAGACCTTTCACTCTTGCTTTCAACTGTTATTTTTCATCATCGAGGCACTGAATTTTCTATTGCTACTTCTAAGAAAGGTGAGGTGGAAACTTGTCACCAAGGATGGCTGAAGTCTAAAGTTACAAAACTATTAAACAAGGATTTGGATGAAGAGGTTCAACATTTCACTGACTGGTAGATTATGTTTGTTGAGGGGCATCCTAACTGCTATTCCACGATCCATTCTAGTCCTTGATTGACTGGTTAAACATGGGGATTGAACAGGGTGATAAAGATCCAGTGAAAGCATGTGATCACAACTCTTTTCATGGCATATTGCTTACACTACGAGACATAGTTGAAGAATTGGATTGGACTTCTTAGGCTACTTGAGTGAATGCCTCTTAGCTACAGGATTCCCTAGAGAGGCTTCTTGGGCTTGTGGTGCAAGTGATATCGTTGGAACTTTGGGTAGTTTCTATAGATGCATTAGGTAGATACTTAAAATATTTTGTGGTTTTACAACATTTTTTATCTAGTTCGATTCCTCTCATATAATTGGGTTGATTACAATATACTGCCGCATTTCAATTAAACCCATGCAACAAAGGGTGGGACCACGATTGAGGAAATCTCAAATGATATAGGACGGGACCTATATATCATGATTTTGGACTCACTAAACTTTTAAAGTAAAACTCCTATTGTGCTCTATATTTTTCAAGGTTCACCATTCCGAGTCCATTTCATGATTTTTTTTGTTATTCTATTATTTGGATTATTATTTTGGAATCTTGACTCATCAACATGTTATATTTTGATTTTGCAGACACCTCAATCTCCTATTGCACATACTATTGGATACAAAAAGTATAATATTGATGAATTCCCTATAGGGACAAATGCAATTGTTGCAGTGCTTGCTTATACATGGTAAGACAATATTTGTGGATTGTATTTACATTACAATTTTAGTGTTTTCATTTATCATTTGGATTAATATTGTTTTTGCAAGTATGATATGGAAGATGCCATGATCTTAAATAAGTATTTTGTGGAGCGTGGAATGTGTCATGGTTAGATTTATCAGGTTGGTTTTGTTGTGTTTTATTCCATTCTTTAATCTTCCTCTCATTGTCTTAGTACTCTTCCTTCCATCAATGCAAAACATACACTTTACCACAGGGCTAGAAGATGAAAACTTTGTTTTTGCAGAATCTTTGAACTATATTGAAATATGCAGTATGAAGTTCAAAGTTCAAACTAACACGCATATAC
Organism: Larix kaempferi; assembly: GCA_027924585.1. Lineage (NCBI taxonomy): Eukaryota > Viridiplantae > Streptophyta > Pinopsida > Pinales > Pinaceae > Larix > Larix kaempferi. Next base: position 2,780,918 of record BSBM01000247.1, read on the forward strand.
GTTGATTTTGAGTCTAATATTTGGATCATTTGACTATAGAAACATATTATCTAAGAGGAATGCAATATTTGGATTGATCATGCAATTTGTAAACTTCCATTAGTCTTCCCAGTGATATATTTTCCTATTGCTTTAAAGCCCTGGAAACAATTTTTGAATGGTGCTGGTTAAAAAGAATCATATAGTCTTGTGGCCCTAGAAATATCCATAAACAATAATCTCGAGATTGATTGTTACTTAGCATATTCCATAAAATCATTACAAAGTGATGGATTTGCAGTGTAGCTAACCCATAAGTTGTTAAATGTCTTTATGTTTCAAATTAATTTGTCCTTTATCATCTAGGATTGGTGGGTACGTTTTCAATGGATTGGGTCTTTTGAGATATGAGAAATTAAACATATTGTAAATGTGGGATATTAACTTTTTGTTTCCCTTCAGTTAGAGTGGCAATCTGTAAAATGCGTGTCCTCATGTTTCTCATGCGTTTAATATCTTTGTGAATTAGTATAGTGTCCTAGGATGCTTGGAGAAGATCCTTAATAACTCGTACATAAGAAGCTGTATGTGGATAGACCTTAGTTGATGAGAGTGATAACAATTAAAGAATGTCGGCATCCCTCTACCAGTATTGTAGGTATGTTTTACCAATTTTCAATGAAGGGACTACACATGAAACACAACAATTTTCTCCTTTAAATATTTAAAGGTAGGTCTCAATTATCTATTAACAAATTTTTGCATGCAGTTTGTGAGTGATGTCCTCACGAAATTCCCAAATCTCATTAATTCAATTTGTAATGATAGACTACACAAGGACTCTACACATGAAATATATGAATTAACAGTGTCCAAGGATGCTTGGAGAAGGTTTTTGACTCCTGTACTTAGGAATCTAGATGTGCATAGAACTTATTTGATGAGGGTGATAACAATAAAAGAATGGTGACATCCCTGGACTAGTATTGTAGGCATGTTGTATCGATATTAAACAATGGGAATCCACTTGAACCAAGACACTTCTCTTCTTTAAATATTTAAGGTAGGCCTGGATGTATCTATCAAAAACTTTCTGCCTGTCAGTTTTTGGGTGATGTGAGATGCCCCAATGAGGCTTCCAAATCTCCATAATCTAACTCATTATGATAGATTGCATATGGAATTGACACAAAATATTCCAGTAGGCCATACGGTTTCTTCCTGAAATGGTGTGCAATTTTTTTCACATCAATAACAAAGATATCCATTGGAGTTTCTTCAGCATCAAGATTTCCTTGTGGTAGTGTTATCATGCAAATCTGTACTAGAAAATATCCCTAATAAGTATAGGAAATCTATCCTTGTCACTGATAGATGTCTCTCCATTCAAACTGTACTTTTCCAATCTCAAGGGCACATCCCTAGGGGTTGTATGCTATCATGGAACTAATAGATTTGTGTAAATAATCCAACTGATCAGCACACTAAAAAGAATTTACCAATGGGACACTAAAAAGAACACTAAAGTTCTAGGTAGTCATCTTCAGGTTAGAGGTTGAGATCCTTGAGGAAGGATGCATTTACCAATGGGAAAATGAACTCAGAAGCATTTTTTCCATTTTCTGATTTCCGAGCAATGTATTATTATTTGTAAAGGACAAAGTTTGAGTTGGAGACAATTTTGGTCAGATGGAATCAATATTCTAAGTGTGGGTATTTTCAATATTCCATAGCGGCCAACTCTTTCCTCTTGAAATTCTGTTCTACCATCATTGGGGACGATTTTGGTGATACAATGAACCTACTAGGCACATATTCCATGGGTTGTACCCTTCCTGTAGTCACAATAATCAATTCTAGGTGTGCTAAAAGGAACTACAACGATACACAAGGAGTTACATAGTGTTCTTTAACTGCTGGAAGAATTGATTGAAACTTGTCTCTATTTTCTACTAGAGGATTGACATCTTCATTCATAGCAAATTGCTATCTATTCAAAGGGGATGCATTTCCATCCTAAGAGGTCGGTGGAGATTGGGAAGCTACTATAATTAATTTTTGGGCATATCTCAAGCATTATGGGTTCTACGTAAGAGCATTTACTCCATTTTTTAAGAACTAAAGCTGGTTGTTCATTGTTGGGTTTGATTCCCAAAGTTTGGGTACGTTCTAAGGTATTATACATCATTTTTGTACCATCAGGGCCTATAAGGGGACTGTTATTATTGTTGGAAACTAGGGTTAGATTATTGTGCCAAATATTGCATTATAATTGATTATTATCTTATTGTTATGATGTCTTAATTTCCATATCAGTCGACACATGTAAACTCCTTGCAATTGAATAAGAAAGATCCCCTCTTGGAGCACTTTTATATCTGTTGTTATATATATATATATATATATATATATATATATATATATATATCAATTTGGCATCTTGTTTCCATATTGTGCAATCCAAACCATTTAAACTTACAAATCCCAAATCAATAAATTCAGAAGCAACTTAACCAAGTTTTTGGCAAAATCATTCAACTAGCGAAGGCTGAATATTGTAGTACAATCTACATTGATGTCCTTGCAATTTTCATCAAAAGAATATTGTATTTTAATATTTTCAATTGTTTCAGATGTTAAGGTATGATCAGTATCGACGTTTTTCTTCCTGTGTTGACTAGAGAAACCTTTCTCCTAAATAATTTCAAATAGATCAAATCAAGTCATAGTAACACATGAACATACTACTTCACAAGAAAAAGCACCACATATCCCTACCAAGAGATCCACTTTGGCAGTGCTTTCACGGTCCAAATCAGAATTGACTATTCTGTTGTTAGATGTGTCCATGAAATATTAACTAGAAATTTTTCCATGACTACCAAAGCGCATTCCCATTAATGGCCTTCTACATACTTTTACAATGTATGTTGAATACCCACTACCTGATTACTGACTTGTTTTAATACATCCATTGAAGGTGCATTTGACACTATATATTGATTATTTCGTGAGGTGGTGAGGTAACTACTTACACAAGAGTAATCTCTTTCATTATGCAGTTTACACATTTTCTTTATTTTCATAAGTTTTTCTGCCTTTTGATTTTTGAAAAAAAAAAAAAACTCAATAGAGTCTGTTGTAGTATTTTGTTCCAAAACAGAAGCATTTTTGTTGAATTTCTTACCAAATGCAACAAACTTCTCTTGAAAAATACAACTTTGTTTATTTCTTTTGTTTAATTCTGTTGGCTTCCATTTAAATGTCTTTTGATTTGCCTTTTGTTTTCCTTGGTTTTGTCTTTTGTTTTCTATTGTGGTCTCTTTCAGCTTTCATGTCCTTTTTTTCTTTCTTTCTTTTTGTTTTTTCTCACTGACCACAACCTTTCTTTATTCTTTGATTCTTATTCCATCTTGTCCAACCTTGTTCCTTCCAAGGGGTAAGACTTTTGTGTGCCACATTTTCCACATGGCCAGTTAAGCTTACTCTTTTCAATAATTACTATGTCCCACATTTTATAGGTAGTTAGTTAAACTTGTTTCTATGGAGGGACAAGTTTTTTGAGTTCCACATTTTGTAATTGATATCCTCCCAAGTCTCCTAGCACCGTTGATTGTCATGCATCATTACTTGCTTCCTTATCTTCTCTCTATTGTCTTCTTTACTTGATGCATGTGCTCATACACGATATATTGTAATTTTACTTGCATTGATATAATAGTGGATGAGTCATGGTTTTGATTATAGATTTAGATTTGTTGCATGATGATCCCCTCCTTATATTGAGGCATTTTCTCATTACACCTTTTCCATATGGGAACTGCCTCTATTTTCAGTTGCATCCTTTTGTTTTCATATTATTTTTTCCTCGCTTCATTCTGGCCTTCTACTTTCTTCATCTCTATATTGACTTCATAACATATCATTGTCTTTTTGGTTGTCAAATTGCAACTCTTTCAATTGTGTCAAAATGTAGCATATGGATTTTGCACTTCATATTAGCCATACACATATCCCCTTGCATATAATTGTGCAAAGTTCACATTATGTACTATCCATTCTAGGCTCGCCCTAAGATGACGCAAAGTTCCTCAATCTCATCCTTTCTATGTCTCACAAGTGCCAAATTTCTCCTTTGAGTGTCCCTCCCATAGTATAAACATGTGATTTTGGTTTCAATTAATGTTTAGTACAACGACGGGTTCACCTATCTTAGAATTTGTTTTTTATCCCTTTGGTTGCATATTTGGCCATAATATACTTATTTGTTCCCTTGTTTGGGACACTCTCTAGTTGGTTGGATTGATTATGGGCCTCGTGAACTAATAAAGTCCCAATTAGTTATAGCCCCCAAATATCCTTAGTCCATTAATGCATGATTATTTATAAATTCGATCAGTCAAATTTATATTCTTCTTGAGTGGTTTGAGGGCACATTCATAGTCGTATTTTTTCTTATCTATGTTACCCCTATGGCTGATCATTCTCTCATAGTTGCAGTATAATAGAGGGTTGTTTTCTCCTCCCACACCTATAATGTGGGCCAAACTCAACAGTTTGATGGTTAACATTAGCAGTTTGAGCATTACATATAGAGCATGCATTCCATCGTGAGTGTAAAAACAACCTATGCCATTCAAGCATTTTCAATCCTCAAACACTATACAAAAATCATTAATGTTGGATTGAGGCTAAGGTGCGCATGACTCTGAGGAAAGGACAAATTTGCTAGGGTTGTAGTTCATACTAGTGGCCTCTCTCCACAGGTTTGTTGGATAGTTGAAAACTATCCCTCAAAATATGACACCCTCCATGCAAAGCTAAGAAAGGAGCATCAAGAAGATAGTGCGACCTACTCCACAATGATGAAATATGTATAAATATGCATGTTTTCTCCAAGGAAATCATTCCAAGTATGCAAAACACTTCTTCAAGGGTGGACGTTACCATAGCATGGTTTAAAACACTAAAATGTTGCAAAATCTAAAATTTTGTGTGATCTTTTGCTGCTCTAAGATAACAGACCAAGCCCTAAGTGCTTCAAATATCTGTTAAGTCATTGCAAACCCTCTCCAAACAGTAAGGGACAACCCTCTAAAGTGGATCCACCTCACAAAATGATGAATACATGCCTCTTTCAAAGTTATGGCCTACTTCAGAGAAGAAAATCATCCTCAATCCCAGTCACTCCATGAAAGAAAGGGACTACTTGTTTCTACTACAAGACTGTCTCACACAAACATGCTATAGAACTGCTTTTAGGGCTACTCTATCCAAAAAATCATTCCAACATTTAATTGTACGATAGATATACGACATTTTAGGTATAATTTGATGTCTCTAGCCAAATTTGTTGACATTGTTTAAAATTAGGTTTTTCACTGAAGGGGAATTTTGATCACAGTGTGATGATCAAACAACATGCAAACAAAATAATCCACATATTGTGCCCCCTTCAAAACTGCTAAAAATGCATTTTCTTTTAGGTTTGGACTGGTGCATTCACAAATGAAAATAGGCCTTGACTATGTTTTCAACCTTGCTGAAAATAATTTTATCATATATATCAGATCTGAGTGCATCAAACAGGTGTAAAGGGGCTGGAAAAAGCATACTTCAATCTAAAAACTTCTCTCTTGGCTGCTAGAAATGATATTTTGCCGATTGAAAGTGAATTGTTGCTTGCTAGATGTCTACAAAATGTTGTCAATTAGATCTCCCAACATGGGATTGATTCATAGATAAAGGTGACTTTATTATTGCCTTGAAAGATAGAGGATGATGCTTGACTATTGACATGCTTATGCAACTTCATATTCAACTTCAAAAATCCTATCCTTCTCAAACAACTGAAGCTTGGATATTGGATTGCTAACTATCATTCTATCATTCTTCTAAACACTCTCCATCAAAACTGAAGGTACAATATGATATGCAGGGAAGCCTTTTTAAGAGGTCTTGATATCAAAACATGATAGTAATATGCCACAAATATATGAAGTACAACCATGTTTTTTGACATGGTCATTTCTACAGAAACTAAATGGTTGATTGAGTACTGATCTCCTGCAACACTTAAGTTTCCAGATAAAGGGTTAGTCTTGATGGTAAACAATTTGTGACTACATCACTTGATCAATGTATTTGAGTCTTTTGGTTTCCTACGACGAAATTAGGACAGACATGATGAGTCTCGAGGTTGCACAAGATTTACAAAAGTGACGCCTCATTATGCAAGCTATATTTTTTTGCTTTATACAATGCTCTTGGCTATAGAGATTGTAAATTTGCATAAAAATAAAGTTGCAAGAATCCTTGGTAAGGTAGGAAACAATAAAATATTTTTGCGAATTGCTTTATACCAAGGAGGGAGTGGCAGAAAAAAGGTAAAGAGAATGACTGAGGCTACTGCAAATGCCATGGAGAACAAGGAACCATTTGCAGACCCTAATGTCTTATGTTGCGTAGTAAAAAAACATCAAATTTATCCTTTTCATCTGGAAGGGATTGGACCAAATCCTTAGCACGAACTCCAAACATAACAATAGAGAGGCAACATTAAATGAGTTGGTCCAAAATGGCCCAATCGTTGCAACGATAGTGAACAGGTGTGCCAGGAAATTATTGGAGTAACCATACTGTGGTTGACAACCCGTTTTCATTTTCAATGAATTTTGTAGAATTGCTTTTAATAGCAACTTTGAAATCAACACACGAACATGGCATTCTTCTATTCAAGTAGGTAGAATTACTTTCAACAACAACTTTGAAATCATTCTATAGGTGAATAGTTTTTTCTATAAATTTGTTGGTCAAACAACCAAGCATCAAACTCCCACCAAGTAAGCTCTTGGTAATCCATATGCACTCAACCATCATTATCTCTTGGGGATTGCTTAGATTTTCTTGGGTCTTGAAATAAGATTTGAGAATTCTGATTTAGGAATCCAACTTGTCTTTATTAAGAGCCATCGTAATAAGAGGTTGTGATCTTGGTGTATAGCTTCGATGTTTGTTGGGAAATGGTGATGGTTGAATTCAGTTGATATTAATTTTGTTGTATGGCTCTTTAGTATTGTTTTCCTAGGTATTCCTCTTGTTGTCCCACCATCATTTATAATTTGTCATCATGTCCTACATCATTTTCCCCTACAATGCAATTTGTCACAACCTTTGCAATGCAAGTTATTTGGCTAAGAAATTATTATACAAATGTTAACTACTCTTGAAATTGTTCAACCAAGAGAAACATGATGCTAGCTTCATAAGAAAACTCTAGTTCCTTCAAAGCACTTGAATGTCATGAAGCCATGAAGAACATAAAACTAGACATGGAAATTAAATGGCTTTTTTCTTAAAATGGGTATTCAAAATGGCTCAGAATTTTCGAATCTAACACAAGCCTACCTTATTTTTTTAACTTGATCCCTTCCTCGTGACTGACCCACTTTCCAACAACATCAGCAACACATAAACCACATGTGGGGGGACCACTCTCCTCCCAACCAACCCTTAGTTGATAGCTGAGGCCCCCAAGCCTTGAGTAGATAATACTATGCCAGACAACTAGATAATTCACCACACAGGCTCAACCGTCCATACATCATGTTCATATCCTTAATGCTACCACTTTGTTTATAGCCCACTGATTAAAAAGATAGCCTTATTTCTCCCACTTTGTATTAAAATCATCTTACCACACAGTCCCATTGACCTGCTTCTATGGTCATTTGTTGGACATTAATAAAATTATCTTATCTTATCTTATCTAGAGCTATTTTTCTTGGGATTCTCTTGGGATATATCAATGGTTTTAAATCATGCCATGATGTGCATCCTTGTTCACATTGGTAGGCAATTTGGTTCTCAATTCAAAGTCCCATTGTTAGGAGATCATCCAGCGCGAGTAGAAAAATAAAATAAAATATGGCATTTAGACCCTTTTGCAGACCACCTTAATAGATTATATAATTGATTTGGATATTCTGTTGCCCTATTATGGTATATTTTTGTGCTTATCGGTGTGTTTTGAAAAATAAATTGGATTTTAAGCATGGTTGTCTTTGGATATTATTGTCTTTTCTTAGAATTACAAATGATGCAATCTAGATGTTCATATTGCTCCTCTCCCCAACTCTGAAAGGGTGCTAGCTCAATGGAAGAGCGCCTGCCTTACAAGCAGGAGGTTGGTGGTTCGATTCCTCCATTCCCTATTGATATTGCAATATTGATATTTTTAATAAAATATATTTTATTATGATTTATTACATCTATAGAGGGGGTTTCAAACCGCCTTTGTATGTTTCTATGAGGTGGGTTCTAAACCGCCTTCATATGTCACTACGAGGGGGGTTCAAAATTTCCCTTGTATGTTACAATGAAGGGGGTTTAGAACCTCCCTTGTAGGTACCTACGAGGGGGGTTTGCAACCACCCTGTTAGGTACCTATGAGGGGTGTTTGTAACTGCCCTCGTAGGTACCTACAAGGGGGGTTTGTAACCTCCCCCAAAGGTTTGTAATAAGGAAATTTAGGGGGGGTTCTGAACCACCCCCATAGGTATCTACGAGGGGGGTTTACAACCACCCCTATAGGGGTCACAAACCGCCCCTATAGGGGTTTCAAATTTCCTCTATAGGCCTCTACGAGGGGTGTTCAAAACCGCCCCTATAAGCCTCTACAAGGGGGGTTCTAAACTACCCCTATAGGCCTCTATAATGGGGGTTCCAAACCTCCCCTATAGGACTATACGAGGGGGGTTCAAAACCACCCCTATAGGCCTCTACGAGGGGGGTTTGAAACCCCCCCTATAGTCCTCTAAGAGGGGGGTTCCAAACCACCCTTGTAGGTTTGTATGAGGGGGATTATGAGGGGGGTTCACAGCTGCCCTTGTAGGTCTCTATGAAGGGGGTTCAGAACCGCCCCCGTAGGTCTCTATGAAGGGGTCTATGAGGGGGGTTTAAAACCGCCTCCGTAGACCTCTACGATGGGGGTCACAAACCACCCCCAAAAGTCACTTTTGGGGGCGGTTCCAATCTCGTCAAAAACCGCCCTTAAAGGGAAAAAATTTTAACATCGGTTCCTTTAGGGGCAGTTTTGCCAAAACCGCCCGCAGAGCCAAAACCCCCCCGTAGGTCACTTTTGGGGGGCGGAAGACAACCCCCCCTAAAGGCCAAAAATGTAGTAGTGAGCACAATGCAAACTACGTTTCAGACAGAAATAAAGGATGAATCCTGGTTATGGCACTTCATATTTGGACATCTAAACTTTGGTGGGATAAAGCTACTACACATGAAGAACATGGTGAAAGGATTTCCACTGATTGAAAACCAGAGAGAATTTGTGAAGGTTGTATTTTTGGCAAACAGCACAGAGAGACTTTTCCAGTCGGAAAGTCATACAAAGCTCGCACACCACATGAAATTGTGCACTCTGATATTTGTAGACCGATGCAAACACCATCCATGGGAGGATGCACTTATCTTCTCACCTTTATTGATGATTTCACAAGAAAAAGATGGTTCTATTTTCTAAAGCATAAATCTGATGTGTTTGGTTCTTTTTAGCAGTTCAAGACACTTATGGAGAAGCAAAGTGGTTACAGCATCAAGATATTAAGAACAGATAGAGGTGGTGAGTACGTTTCGAATGATTTCTTAAACATTTGCAAAAATCATGCCATACAAAAGCAATTTACTACGCGTATACACCACAGCAGAATGGCATCGCACAGAGGAAAAACAAAACCATTATGGAGATGGCACGGAGTATGTTAATAGCCATGCATCTGTCAAATGAATACTGGGCTGAAGCAGTGGAAACTGTTGTTTACATCATCAATCGATGTCCGACGAAGAGCGTGAAGAAAAAAGTTCCACAAGAAGCATGGACAGGTATGAAACATAGTGTTTCACATTTAAAAGTTTTTGGTTGTGTAGCATACACACATGTTCTAGATGAGCTGAGAAGAAAATTAGACAATTAAGGACATAAATGCATTTTTATTGGTTATTCTGAAGACACGGAAGCATACAAGTTGTATCACCCTGTCACAAGGAAAGTTATTATCAGTTGAGATGTTCAGTTTGTAGAAAATGAAGCATGGGATGGAACTGTAGAGAAGAATGTTAAAATCGTGTCACATGTTGAACATGATGACATCGTAGAAGATGTGGTTGAGACTTCGCATGGTAATCATAACTGTGCATCTCCGTCTACTCCCAGGACTGCGAAGCATGTTCCAACACAAAGAACTCCAACACAAGTCACAGCTCAAGCTACTCCGACAAGCACACCAAGTGTGCAGCAAACTCTATCAAGCAGTTCGCGCAACTCGCGTAGTTGGAAACCAGCAACTCCGACAAAGACAAGAACTCTGCGTGAGATATATGAGACTAGTACACCTAATTCATGCTCTTTTTTTGCATTATTTTCTCAAGTTAATGATCCTCTAACATTTGAAGAAGCTGTTGAAGATAAAGTTTAGGCACAAGCCATGGATGAAGAAATAGAATGCATTGAAAAGAATCAAACATGGGAATTAGTTGATGTTCCTAAGGACACAGATGTTATAAGCGTGAAATGGATTTATAAGACCAAGCAAGATGCTGATGGAGATGTGCAGAAGCATAAGGAAAGATTGGTAGCAAGAGGATTCACACAACAGCCTGGCATAGAATTCAGTGAAACGTTTGCACCTGTAGCAAGAATGGACACTATCAGAACAGTTTTGGCCATCACATCTCATAAGACATGGCCTGTTTATCAAATGGATGTTAATTATACATTTTTAAATGGTTATTTGGAGGAAGAAGTATATGTGGAGTAGCCACAAGGCTACGAAGTTCGAGAACAAGGACACAGAGTATATAGATTGAAAAAGGAACTCTATGGTTTGAAGCAAGATCCTAGAGCTTGGTACAGTTGCAATGACTCTTACCTCATTCAGAATGGATTTCACAGAAGTGAATGTGAGCCTACCCTGTACACAAAAATCAACAAGCAAGGTAATAAGCTAACCATCTGCTTCTATGTAGATGATCTAATATTTACTGGTGATTTTTTCATAGAAGAATTTAGATCAGTCATGGAAAGTGAATTTGAAATGACTAATTTGGGGCTTATGAAGTATTTTCTGGGCATAGAAGTCCAACAGATTGAAGATGAGATATTTATATCTCAGTCAAAGTATGCAAGTGATGTCTTGAATGGATTTATGATGTTAAACTATAAGACAACCCCAACACGAGTAATAACACATTTGAAATTGATTAAGGATGATGATGGATCCAATGTAGATCCTACACTGTTTAACAGGCTCTTTGGAAGCCTTATGTATCTTACAACAACAAGGCCAGATATCATGTATGGAGTCAGTTTAATCTCAAGATTCATGGAGTCACCAAAAGAATCTCATTAGCAAGTAGGTAAAAGAATTATGAGGTATGTAAGTGGAACAAAAGACCTTGGTATTTTGTAGTCAACCTCAGAAAAATCTCAAACTCATTGGATACACTGATAGAGATAATGGAGGCAGCATGGATGATAGAAAAAACACATCTGGGAATACATTTCACATAGGAACAGGTGTTGTATCATGGGCTTCAAAGAAACAACCCATTGTAACTCTTTCTTCAACAGAAGCAGAGTATGTCGCAGCTGCAAGCGATGCATGTCAAGCCGTTTGGATGCGGAGGATGTTAAGTGATCTGTCGCAGAACCAACAAGAACCCACAATCATTTATTGTGACAACAGTTCAACTATCGCACTGTCAAAGAATCATGTGTTTCACAAGAGAACCAAGCAGATCGACACAAGGTATCATTTTATAAGAGAATTGATAAACAACAAGGAAATATGTTTAGAATTTTGCAGATCTGAAGATCACGTAGCAAATATATTTACAAAACCATTGGAAAAGGACACATTCCAATATCTGCGAAGTTGTTTGCGAGTGACAAGTTTTCCGCGGTGAACTTCATCATGAACAGAGCATGTTTTAGCTCTAAAATATTTTGAAATATTTTATTTTTGTGTAATGATCCCCATCCACTCATAATTCTGGGGAAGTGTTGGAAATATTGTAATTAATGAGTTGATAGCATATCTGATATGCATCAGCTCTGTCAGACTCTCAGTCAGTCATTTTTTCAGTTGGCAATGTCAGACAATAAGTCAGTTTGCAGCCAATCCGGCTCACGGCAAGTTAGTATTTATGTAGCCGCATTTGTATTTCGCATGCCCAAAAATTATTAGGTAGAAATTTATTAGAGTCTTTAATGAAACCCTATAGCTTCGAGGAGAAGCCAAACCAAGTTTGTGTATAAATGAAAAACACTCATATAGATAGAGATAAGAGATGTATGTGAGGGAAGAAGAGTGAAAGAAGGAGAACCTCATCCCGTGAAATGTATGGAGAGCCCAAGATCTGTAAAATTGTGAAAGATTGAAGTAAAACTCATCCTGCCTAAATGTTGTTTACATTTAAGGTCCGTAAATCAAATCAAGATTTCCAAGTATTTCATGGTGGTAAAAGCCCTAGTTTAACTGCGCAGTAACTTCTACATATGTTTTAGTTCTTAGGTTTTAACACGAAATACATTTATTCAAAGTTTGTTTAAGATTGGGTTATGCCCAGCTAAATAGGTATAAAGTTGAAATGCGCAGGTAATCTCGATGCAGTAAAAGTAGAAATGCACAGTTGACCTGTGGGTAGTAAAAAGTGGCTCATTGCACAGGTAATTTCGGCCCAGGTAATTTGTGAAGAAAAGTGTTCAGAAAAATATTTGGAGCAAAGTATTCGCTAAGTGAGGCGCAGCTATAAAGAAAAAAAAAAGAAGGATATTATTTATTTACTGCCCAGGTCAAATATTTTGACTGCCCAGGGTGTTTCCCCTTTTCCCTTGAATGTCTTCCATCCACCTAAAATGCAAGTTAGAGTTCATAATATTGTGTGTATATCATTTTTAATTCTCCCTATGTTCCAATTGTTGCTGTAATTTTTTGGGTCAGTGCAAAGATTGACTTCACCCATTTAGGTTTGGGCATATTTACTCATGGTATCTATCTAGGGTTGAATTTTGTTGATGTGTTACCACCAAGTAGGATGCTTTGTGAAGGTATGAAAAAAATTTCAAACCCTAGTTGCATTTAGCTTGTGTATTCATTTCTCAATGGTCGGTTGTGATGATCCTCTTTCAATCTAGTCTAAATGTGGAAATGATTTTTATGAGAAGAAAAAATGCCAACATAAGCTTGGGACTGGATCCCTTGACCCCATGAAAAGATTTAATATGAACTTGAATGATATAGACCTTCAGACTATACATTCTACCGAATTTGAAATTGAATTTGATATGGGAACAATATTGTGAGAGAATAGATACCATAGTTATCAATGAGAACTTTGAGGAATTACCATTAAATCTAGTAGCATTTGAACTTTTATTAATTACCATTTTGATTCTCAATTAATTCATTGGCTACCATCATGAAATTTTGCTTAGAAAATTACTACCAAAATTTATAAAACCGAAGGGTGACTGGCATGGTTGTTGTAATTTGTCGGGTAAGAAAGTACTGATAGAGATAGAATACGTGCTATTAGATATGAGGCAATATGAGGCATATGACTAGTGGATATAGGGTAAATGAGGGTGACAAGTGTTATTTTTGAACTCAGGGTGTGATGGTTCTAGTATCTTTCACCTGCATTGTTTAAAATCTAGTATCAATTTAAATTAAAGCACAAAATCCATGAATCGGTGGCCAGGTATGGATTACAAGCAACCAATCTATAGGTAGTTCGACATCAAAAACATGATTCCATGCTCATATTTTTCCCATGTATCATTGGTTCTTAGTATATTGTTAATAATGTCTCAATGTTTATTTGTGCTTGGATGCACACACCTTCTCAATGATTTTGGGCCTATCTTTCAATTCTCTTGGAACATAAATTTACAAGTATGTCCAGTCAAGTCATGACCCTATTGTATTTGGAAGAGGCCTAGGGTATAAAAATGATTTGGCTCGAGATTTGAATCAAGTTTTAACTCAAGGATCTTGAACCAACAAGTTCTTGTAACAAGCAAGTTATTTTGTGTTTTTCTAGTTGCACTGACCATTAGAGAAATGCACATTTGTTAGAATCATAACATGCTTCTTAGCTTGTTCACATTGGCGTAGAGAGCTTATGTATTTACAATAACATTACAACATTGATCAATTTCTGAGACTATGAAACTAATTGGATATCGATTGCATTCACACTGTTGGCTTCATAATGATCAAACCATAACAAGAAAGTGAAGTATACCATATAAGTTAAGCTGCTTGATATACGTGAGCTTGTAAGATCTTGTTTCCAAAGCCAAATATTTCTACAGTAGAAAACATTCTATTCAGAGCCACAAGATCCACTTAGAAAATACATCATTTTCTCCCATTAATTATGCATGCCTACTATTCATGTTGTTGGAAATGTTCATGGCATTGATACTTAGCATGTTACTCATTGTCATCATTTCATAAACACAGGTAGTAGTTCTCTACATTCCTGGCTATGGCTTTCCTGATGTTTGCATTCTTTTTTTTGCAATTAAATGGGATCACGAGGGACCTTTGCAACCATGCAAATGATGATGACTAGTTTTCGTACCAGACAATGGCAATATATTTTGTAAGCATATAGTTCTTGAATATACAACTTGTCAATGAATACTCTTTAAATGTGTTATGGATGTGATTAATACTATCATAGCATTGATTGATATAATAATAGCTTTCATATGATTGATTATATACCCATTTTGAAGATGTTATGAAACTAATTTCAATGGTTTTAGGAATCAACATCTTCTTGATCATGACAGTGTTCTAAATGTAGCTCTAGTTCACTATCCATTGATCAACTGTTGTGGCTCTTTTTAGAATGTTTCTTGGAACTTCCAGATTGGCAATGCACATACAACTCCTCAAAATGCTCTTATGGTTGTTTTATATGTTAGGATATTTTTTACACTTAGGAGTTAGTTAAGTTCAAATTGGTTTAATATATCCGTTAGGTATGCATTTGTATACATGTAATCCGACAATCACGATATAAAGTGATCCGACGGTTCAACTTCTCTCGATCTTAATGGCACTTGATCTGTGGCTTAACACCAGATTGGTCCATGATCTCTATTTAAAGAGCATGGAGGGTCACTTGCCCAATGATCCATTATTGAGAGAAGCTCATGTAATATTTTTCTTTTGCATAATAAACTGCTATGTAGAAGCTATTTGGTCGGCGCTGTGGATTGTTTCCCTCTAGGGGGTTTTAACCACGTCAAACATTTGGTGTACTGATCTATGATCTTTGTGTGTGAGCAGTGTCCTTGGTGTTCGGTATCTGTGGATGTACTTGTTATTCAAACATGGTATCAGAGAACTGTTGAGGGTCATCTCCATTTTACTCTGATCTAGATCTGAAGCCGGTGCGGGTGCATGTGGGATCTCCTGCCGATATCTGCTATTTCTGGCCATTTTTGGACTGTCTTAAGTGGTCCATTGTGTTTAGAGCATTGGTTCTAGTGGTCCATTTATGTTTTTCCGCATTTTTTTCTCTGTCTCTGTTTCATTTCAATTTGTTCCTTTTTTATTTTTCTTTTTAAATTGATAGCCTCCTGTTTGCACATGCTGGCAGTCTCGGCCAGCCACAAACAATTGGAAAGGCATTCCACTTACAAGAAGGACTAACAGAAAACTAATAGAGAACGGGAAACTCTTTAGTTTTTTTTGTCTTTTCTTTTTCTGTTTCTGGTGTGTGAAGTTGTTTTGTAGGTTGAAATAGGGGTCTGCAAGGTAAGCACACACAACAACGCAAGAAGAGTAAAAAAAAAAAAAAAAAAACCCTTCCTCCTTTACAATATTTTCTATATTTTTACTCTAGCTCACTTGGTTTAAAGTTACTTATTAAATAATTCTTAAGTTATTAAAGAGGTCTTAAGTTCAAATACTGTTAGTATTTGTTGCATTGATTTCATATATTAAAGAAAAGGAAGTTACTTAAAAGCTCACATAAGTTAATTTCTTTCCTTTTCTTTTCTAAAAGCAACTTTATAAAATAAAATAAAAACAAAAAAGTTTCCTTTTATTTTTAAATTGTTTCTTTTCCTCTTTTTTAAGCAACTTTATGTAAAAGTGACCTTCATTTATTTATAGAAGTAAGGCATATATATATATATTTTTAAAGTAAGCTTAGGAGTTGAGTTAGGACTAAGGGGCAATTTTTTTTATTGGTATGCACTTATCTCCACACACCACGTGGTTCGTTGGTTGCTCTTTCAATTTATTTTTAAAAGGGAAGCTGATTGCAGTGCCGTTTTTTTAAAATAGCTTATTTTTTCGAGCTCTATTATTTTTTTCTAGCTAGTTTTCATATTTGAAGTAATATTTATTTCAGAATGAAAATTTCAAATGATATGCTTCTTACTAGTACTAAGTATTTTGTATGGAAGTCTCGTATGGAAGATATTCTTAGAAACAAAGGGTTATATAGACTTACCCTTGGAATGGAAACTCCTCCCTTTGATACTGATAAAGTAGCAAAATGGGAAAATAGAAATGATTCAGCTCGTGGTTGAATTGGTTTGTCAGTTTCTCTTGATTTGCAGTTTTATCTTCAAGGCATTCATGCACCGGATGATGCTTGGTAAAATCTAAATACTATTTTTGGTATTAAAAATGAGATTAGAGCTCATCAGCTTGAGAATCAGTTGCTTACATTAGATCCTAATGATTTTTCTTGCATGGAAGATTTTATAACAAAATTTAAGACCCTTAGAATCTTGTTGGCTGCATGTATAGTCATAAAGGAAGATGATGGCCTTATTTACGCCATTCTTGCAAAGTTGGGGCCTGCATATTCTGTATTTGTCTCAACCTTTCATTCCACTAGAGAAGCTCTTCTTTCTTCAGGATCTCAATACAAAGCTCCCTCTTTTGATGTTTTTTGTGATTCTTTAATAAGAGAATAGGAAAAACTCTTACATCTTGCACTCATTAATACTGCTAGTACTTCAAAAAAGGCTTTAGTAGCTCAGCAGTCGCATGGTCCGAAGAATTACAAGAATCCAAACAATCCAAAGAAGCATTATACGAAGAAGCAAAATCAAAATAAAAAGGGTCCTAAATCTTCTCAGCCTCAAAATTATCCTCAACAAGATAAACCTGCCAAATTAAAAGGAAAGAAGACACAAAGACATTGCAACTTTTGTAATCGCGATGGGCATGAAGAGTCAAGGTGTTTTAAGAGGATGGAAGCTCTGGAAGCAGCAATGAAGAAGCATCACATTCAGCTTGATTCTTCTTCAACTTCATCTTCAGGACAAGCACTTTCAGCCTCTGGTTTTTCACTTACAGCATCTTCTCGTTCTTCTTCAAATGAATGGCTTATAGATTCTGGAGCATCTTATCCTATGGCTAAGGATCAAACCATATTTTCTGATTTAAATAATTGTAACACCAAACAAATATTTGTTGGTGATGATAGATCACTTAGTGTTGAAGGGTTTGGTACTGTTCATCTAGACAATGGACAATTTAATGATGTATTATGTGTTCCTACTCTTTCATGTAATCTTTTATCAATATACCAGATCACTCATTCTGGTGAAGGTAAAACCGTAGAGTTTTCACCTCACCAAGTTGTAATCATAAATTTAAAAGATCCACAACATGTATTAGCTACTGGAACAGTTGATGATATTACCAGGTTGTACAAGTTTGATGACTTTGGGTCATCTTCACTTCCATCAATTTTTGTTACTCATAGTGATGAACTGAGCAAGCTTTGGCATGAGCAATTTGGCTACTTAAATTATCGCTCATTGCAAAAACTATGAAAATAAAATATGGTGATAGGTCTTCCTATGGTATCTTGCAAGGATGGTGTTTGTTCCGGTTGTGTACTCGGAAAACATCATCACGACAGTTTTGACAAATGTGCCTCTTGGCATGCCTCGGCTCCTTTGCAGCTTGTGCACAGTCACTTGTGTGGTCCTCTACCTTATGCTTCCATCTCTGGTTTCAAATACTTCTTTACTTTCATTGATGATTACTCCAGACACACTTGGGTTTACTTCTTAAAACTTAAGAGCAAAGTTTTTGGCATGTTCTTGGCCTACAAGGCCCTTGTTGAGAAACAATCTTGTCATCAAATTCTTATGTTAAGATCTGATAATGGGGAGAATTTGTTAACAACCAGCTCACTAATTTCTACAATGAACAAGGAATCCAACAACAACATACTCTTGCATATACACCACAACAAAATGGTGTAGCTGAAAGGAAAAACCGCACTCTAAAAGAAATGGCTAATTGTATGCTCCAAGCTAAAGGACTAAGTCTTCCATATTTGGCTGAAGCTGTAAATTGTACAAATTACATAATTAATCACACCCCCACTAAATATTTACAAGGGATTACAATGGAAGAAGCATGGAGTAAAAATAAACCATATGTTAGTCATTTCCGTGTGTTTGGTAGTGAAGCATGGGCTCATATTCCTGATGAAAAATGGAAAGCTTTACAACCTAAAAGTGAAAAGTGTATATTTGTTGGTTATTCTAAAGATGTCAAAGGCTATAGGATTCTTTTGCCACATTCTCATGATATAATTATAAGAAGGGACGTCAAATTTGATGAACATATATTGGCTTGCGAGCCTAATTCAGTGCTTGTGCCATCATCTTCTTCCTCTTCTTCACCTATTGATATTTCTACTACTCCAGTTACTTCTTCAGATGATGATGATAGTGAGGATGAAAATCCTCCTCCTCCTGCTCAACCTCCTCTAGCACTAGCTTCACAGCTTTCTAAATGGGTCAGTTCTACTAGAGAAGCTGCAGGTGATCTTGTTAGTGATCCTACAGATCGGCGTCGTACTCACTCTCAATTTCAGCGAGCCTCATTACTTCTGTCTCAAGTTCCAGAAAACTGTGATCCATAGACATTTAAAGAAGCTTCTGGAAATCCATATTGGGATGCAGCAATGGATGAAGAATACAACTCCTTAATGACAAATAACACTTGGGATCTTGTTCCTCTTCCCAAAGGTAGAAAACTTGTCAGATGTAAGTGGGTTTATAGAACCAAATATGGACCAGATAGAAGTATTGACAAACATAAGGCAAGACTAGTTGCTAAAGGATTCTCTCAAGTTGAAGGCATAGATTACACCGAAACCTTTGCACCCACCTTGTTCTTTCCCTCTGCCTTATTATTTCCCTTGCCGCATCTTGTCATTGGGAAGTCCATTATATGGATGTTAAATCTGCCTTCTTGCATGGGAATTTGCAAGAAGAAATCTACATGGAACAATCTGCTAGTTACATTTAGTCTTACTCAAGCCTTGTTTTCCACCTCAAGAATTCTCTCTATGGCCTTAAGCAAGCCCCTTGGTCCTAGTATGCTAAAATGGACACGTTTGTTCTAGATATTGGTTTTTCTTGATGCCATTCTGATTCAAATGTCTATACCAAGAAAGTCAATGACTATCTCATAATCCTAGTCCTTTATGTTGATGACCTAATCCTTACTGGTAGTGACCCCAAACTTATCCACCATGTGAAGTTAAGTATTAAACAGCAGTTTGAAATGACAAACCTTGGACACTTGCACTATTTTCTGGGCCTCCTAGTCTTGCAAACCTAGAAAGGTATCTCCCTTTCCTAGTCTAAGTATGCATGTGATCTCCCCCGCCGCTTTCACATGGAAGATTGTAAACCATCTCCCTCTCCTTTCCAGTCTAGAGTCCAACTTTATACCACTTGTTCAACACTTGAAGTAGATGCTACTTTGTACCGTCAGCTTGTCGGTATCCTCTTGTACTTAACTCACACCCATCCTGACCTTTCCTTTCGTGTTGGTCTTGTTTCCTGATATATGCAATGCCCGCATGAAAGTCATTGAAAAGAAGCAAAAAGAATCCTTCGGTATGGTTGAGGTACCACTACTACATATGGTGTAATTTGCCATGAAAGTTTGTTGTAATAGCCATGAATTTTCGTCCTTGTTTCAATGATTGGGGTTTGTTTTTTCCATGGAAAGAAATCCATGGATATAGGGATGAAACTTCCACTTCGTGGCAATAGCAACGTTTCGTTGGTGCCACGTGTCAACAACACACCACTTCTCATATCCACGGATAATGAATCCTTCCACGAACTTGCGTCTCTATATCAACACACAACTCCTATAAATTTCCACGAATGTGCTGAACCTTCCATGAATATTCGTCGCAATATACATGAATCCATTCACAATCTTTCGTGGAAGATTCAGCACCTGCGTGGAAGATGCGTTTATAGTTCCACGAATTATTGTCGCAGTATCCACATTTGCATTCCCAAATGTTCGTGGTAGGTTCAGCAACTGCATCGAAATATTTTGTATAACCTACATTGACGTTTGTCGATATAGAGACAATACCTGGGAGTTTAAAAAAAATAAAATTGAATGCAACGATACAGTCATAGATTGGCTTCAGATAGACTGGAAGCACTTCTCATGAACCATCTCTTACATCTCAATGATTCCTTTCAGATCTGTAAACAAGTCTGCTTAAAGATGGTTTCCAATGTATGAGCACGATCTTACAAAGAATTATACCTTAGATCTATTCACTTATTAGCTCTATTCACTTCTTAAAAGATGTTTTTCCAGGATACCCCATGGCATAAACTCATAGACAAGAAGCCTCTGATCATCTTCAATGCAGTGCCCAATAAGTTTTACAAGTTTAGGATTATTTATTGGAAAACGTTCCACCAGCTTAATGTTTTAACTTTTAAGTCTTCCATTGACTGAAAGACCACAATTCAACTATTTATAGTAATTCACCTATTTCGTAGATCATAAATTGGTTCTTTCTGCACATAGCTTGCTCAACCAAATCATCTAGTTGACATATTTCTAATCTACCAACCAACTAGAAATTTATTTCAGCATTAACTTCATAAGACATAATACTTGCTAGACCTTCACGCTTGTTAGCAGTAACAAGATTTGATTTTGTAGTTCTTTAAAAATACTCCAATGCTTCTTACCTATATTGTGTTTAGTTTTACTTACCGATATTACACAAACCACATCCACTGCAATACTATTGCATTTGTCGATTCCAAATCCTACTAAGCTAAATGTCTTTGCACCTGCCATATCATCGAATTCAGAGTACTCAAAACTGCAGTAACTGTTTTGATGCCAAATTTCCCTAGGCTTAGCACGACTAAGCAAGATTTCAATAATAAAATCATAATGAAAGAATACATCCACTCGTTAAGAAGTGAAATTGCCACATAAATTATCACACATTACCATAATATTTGCACCATAAGCCCCTGATATACATGCCCTGAAAAGAAATTGGGATTACAGACGTAAGATACCAAGTGTTTATGTACTGAAGATTGGCAACAACAAACTGAAAAACAATACAATTATAGTAAAGAATCATGCTTGATGGTTTGGCCTTGGATAAGTTGAACAGTGCTTTGGAGGAAGGTGCATATGATCTCTTTGTAATTTTCTCAATTGCTATCCAACTATAACATGGCAATACTTTGCTACTTATTTGGCCATTTTATCGTTTAAGAAATGATGTTTGTTTGCAATTCTACTCAAGGATGTTATCCAGGAAGAAGCAATCTCTATAAACTTCAAACACATGCTTTCCTGTTTCATCAAATATTTTGACAAACATATTTCAAATTAGATTCTCCAAACTACAAAGGTCATCATTTTCTTAGTGTCTACATAAAACTGTCTGTGAATTTCTATCTTGCAATTCCAAATTGTTCTTTGGAGATCGATGAGAAGTTGTAAACTGAAAATACTTATAGTCATGAAAAGTAACGAGAACGATGTATCTTTCCTTCCTTAGAAATCATTGATAATTTCTCTCAATATTCCATATTACTCTAGGATAAATTCAAATCATGTTAAAGTGGATCCCATACAAGTTAGGGGAACCAACCCACTACCAAAGGGATTCTTACTCTTTTCCTTCCATTTACCCAAGACAGTGTCTACATACAACTTGTAGTTCCAACCATCCAAAATTAGTACCATCAAGTGCACTTTATGTAACAAGATTTGCCAAAAATACCATAGAACTATATAGGCACAACATGCAAACAATGCAATTACCATGCACTCAAATGGGAATATGTATTCACATAAGACCAAACAACTTCAAACAAAGAAAAATTACACAATTTTACATGTATCACAACTATGTTTACATCTCCCATGCAAATATTTATGACTCCATACAAAACTTCATGGAGATGGGATTTTCTCCATAATCTATTACCATCTTCTTATGTGACACATGAAACTTCTCCGCACTTGCTGTTACCCAGAATTTCATTTGATTTCATGCCACCTTATATATATTTTCTAGCTGCATATGCAACCACACACAAATCAACATCATCATGTGTTTTCCCACAGTGTCTATATCTCATTCTATGATCAGTTCTGGATGAAATCTCTCCACTAAAATGGTTTAGTCTCAATCAAGGACTACCAATTTCATTGAATTTCCTGTCTCAAGGCCAAGGCATGATACAATTAGAGGAAGCCTTCTATCTTCAAAGGGACCATCTTCCCTCAATTGGAAGCAAAGATCTGGTTCATTACTAGTGGTAACATCACTTGCAGCCCCCCTCAGGGGACTCACTGCTATAAGATTCCCTAAATGGAGATGATCCTAATTTCCTGTCAATGGAAAAGACTAGGTAATCAATTGGGTGTCGAGCGAGGAATTTCAACTGATTTTGCCTTGCCTTTCCAGGATATATATAATTTTTATGGTCAACTGACAGCACAATGAACTAAAGAAATGCTAATTTCTTATGAAAGGTGGTGTTTGAGACCCTGGACAATAGTGAGCCTTCAGATGTTTTTAGATCACTATAGATATAAACCTCACTAATTTAGTTGCGAGCTTATATGTTTAAAACAAGCAAATACATAATTATTAAGCACCATGTTGAATATCAATACATAGCATGAGCAGTGCCTTGAAGGACATGACTACATGTTGCACCTCACAATTTACCCCAGTATACAAATATCCAAATGCATATTTGTAACCACCGAGATAGGTTTTTGTGTCATTTGCATTCAAAGGTAGAAAACAGAGAGCACATGCACATGTGATAAAGTAACAGTGTCCCAACTTCCATGCTGTTAGATGCTATGATTACAGTGTTGGGTTATAAACGTTTCTTGAATGATGTGAGCAAAAAGTCAATGTGCAAAAAAACATTTAATGAGTTACAAAACTTTCATAATGAGTTACACTGGCAAGCAAACTAAAACGATAAACTATTAATATTCAGTAACATGTAATAAAATAAGCATACATATCATATAACAAAAATAGAGATATAGTTTAAGATACCAACCTGGGTGCGAAACTATTCTTGAAAATATACTGAGAAGTGTTACTTTCAGAAAAGACCATTTGTGCCTCGGAGAGGCCAGTCTTCTGTACGACCCAGCTGACCCTACAAGAGGGTGTGTACCAACCAGAGAGAGAGAAATGACTGGAGCTAATTAGGTCAATGACAGTCAAGCACAGTACATAACTCAACATAAATAAAGTCAAAAAAATTATAAACTTCAACCAAGTCTTAGCATAAAAGAAGTGATTATCAACACACCACAGCTAATCACAGGTGATCAAAGTCAAGTACTCTATAAGACCAAAAATTCAACAAGGTGGTATAAAAAAAATGGAGGGGGGTAAATGTTCGCATTAACCACAAGTCAAAGACAAGGTACCAGAAGTCCAATAATAACTCAATCAAGGTGGGGAAGGTACAACAAGTATTTAATAGCTCAATCAGTAACAGGTAATAAAATAAACATCTTGATCATATAACAATAAGGGAGATATAGTTGAAGATCTCTACATCAACATTAAACCAAAAATACAACAGCATAGATGTCCACGGTAATTTGTTCCATCCAAACCTATCAAGTGTACTTTTAGGTCAGCAGTAATCTTTTCTCCGAACTATACCTACAGTTCGAAGTCAAGAATACTGCTGACCTAAAAGTATACTTGATATGTTTGAATGGAAACCATTTTCAATGTTGATACCACTACCCTCCTTATTGTCTTACACAAAGGCATGAAAATGAGGAAAAAGACTTAAAATTGTGGACTTCACCTTCAAAGAGTGTCTTACAATCACATTGATACAACGTCCCACAACCATTTCTCTTGACACCCACTCTTCATTCATTTTGTAATCATTTCACTATGTAACCATCTCAAATTCTCTCTGTGTTTTCCCTCAATTAGTTAATCAATTAAGTATGACCCACAACCGCTAGCAACACTCCTCAGATGGCGGGCATGGGTCATACTGAATTGATTAACTAATTGACAGAAAACACAGTAAGAATCTGATACGGTTGCATAGTGGAATGCATACAGAATGAATGAAGAGTGGGTGTCAATAGAAATGGTTGTGGGATGTCGTATGAGAGGAAATGGTGATGGGAATTGAAAGGTCAAATTAAATTTGCATGGTGGTAATAAACTACACTTGTGTCTTCCATTGTCAGCTACACTTCAATCCTGAAAGTGATAGC
The DNA here is from genome assembly GCA_027924585.1 of Larix kaempferi. Taxonomy (NCBI): domain Eukaryota; kingdom Viridiplantae; phylum Streptophyta; class Pinopsida; order Pinales; family Pinaceae; genus Larix; species Larix kaempferi. The sequence continues at coordinate 2,805,553 of BSBM01000247.1, forward strand.
CTTGGGACCCATGACCCTTAGAACCAAGGGTATGCTCCAAATGTGGACAAACAACCGTAGTACTCTATAAGAGAAAAACTTCAACAAGGTGATTTTAAAAAAGTTACTCAAGGAGTGTAAATGACCACACTAAACACAAGTGAAAGATAAGGTACCACAAGACCAATCATATCTCAATCAAGGTGGGGAAGGTACAGCCAATCATATCTCTCTCAAATGTACAGCCGTCCAATATAGCCTGAAAGTTCATCATCACAATATAAACAAGGGTGGTGGGATGCCAATAAAAATATCCCTCATTTCTCTCTATTGATCAAATAACAATAAGAGAGGTGCCGTTGAAGATCTACACGTCAACATTAAACCAAAAATCAGATCTGAAGTGTGGGTACAAATATAGTACCTTGTACTATAGAAAATAAAAGCCACCTATGTTACCTTTAAATTTAGCAATATGTTCTACAGAAGCAAAATTTCCTCACAATTACCATCGAAATTTCTGACTAGCGCTAAAGCAACAGTAAAAGAATTTATAACATAGTTTTGATCTCTATCAACTTCAGCACTCCTGTGTGGTCGCTGTGCTGAAGTTGGTCCTCGAGATGTAAGTTGCTTACACAGATAACCATTGCATGACTGCACAATATTCTAAACACATTCAAACCAATTTGTTGTCTCGAGTCGATTACAATTTCCATACAAATCACAACATTTTATTTCAGACAATAGTCTTCTCTGAGGAGATATATCCTGGGATAGAATACAAAGTATCCATAAACAGACCATCATATGCCTTATTCAAGATATTTATGGGATTCAAACGGTAATGCAATCACTTGTATCATTGCATATCATGGTAATGCAATGCCCCTTCTCCTATAACATCCCTCTTCATGTCAATATACATGTATTCATTTCAGATAAGCAAAATTATTGTCATTCTCATGCAAGCTACAATCCAGAAAATCATCAAAGAGTGAAAAAATGGATTAGGAATTGTCATTTCTATTCTTATCATGAAAAACAAAAGTTGGCATCATTTGAACTTTGAACATCCCATGTTGCACTCAGTTTTCTGGACAAGATATTAAGCCCCAATATTAAATCATATAAGGAGAAAACATATCAAATCCATTCTCATTTCAAATGTTTTGCTTTTCTTTTTCTTTTTCTTGTTCTGCATTTTCATGTAGTTCTTCAAGGAGAATCCATCACCAGGCACAAATAGGCAATGAGATACTTCAGAGGATTTTAGTTGTAACTATAAGCAGGTGTAGGGGTTGAGTGGGTGTGAATATAGAACTATAGGATCAGGATTGATCATAGGTCATACTCAATTGATGGAATGTATCGCCAAGTACATTTTAGATCAGTTTCGTTCATAGGGATCTCCAAGGGCCTCCTGTAGGACAGCTAAGATCGTGGTAAGCAATAAACTACAAGCTAATATGGGAGGGTTGGGCTAGCGTCTTCATAACAAAGTTATGAACTTGATCATGCCAAGCAACATGAATGGATAGTGGACACTTTCTTCAAATAACAACAACAGTTGTTATACTTCCTAAAGCTAATACTATTGTGAAATCCATCCAGTTATATTTCCATTGACAACAAAGAAATTAGAGTTATAAAAGCAAAAGTACACGACTGCTCACAGATTGCACATTCATCTCTAGATATTCATTTCCTTATTCCTTTCCTTTCCCAGAGAGATTTTACAACATTATGCTATACATGAGAGCTCCCAAAACATTGAATTCTAACCTCTAAAAAACATTAGTTATAGGTTTCAGAATTTATTTCCTATCTTTCTAATTGAAAGGATTCATATTTGAAACATAATGGATTTTGAAATCTATATAGAACTCCAAAAACTAGATAAACAAAACAAAGTCATAAATTGCTTTATACAATTTTGTCAATTTGCTCAACGAGCAATTGATACCAAATTACCAATACCATTAATGCCAAAACTATTTCATGACTCAAATAAGAACTTGTAAAAAAAGAAAAGATAAATATCAATGTGTTATACAATGAATGGAACAACTGAGGCTTCTGCATGTTAACATTGCAACACACATAGAGTCCAAGTCCACTCATGAGGAGGATTTTCCTACACCCTGGCCAGGGAAAGGATCTCAAAGTCACAATCAACAGTTCTCATCTTATAATGTTTACATGGTTGAAGACCTCATAAGAATGCACCTAGATTCTTGGACCAGAGACAAACTGGGATTTGAAAACATAGTCCACAAATATTTGTGAAAATATGAAATGCCAGACCCTTTCTTCATGAAGTGAGGTTCCACATTCTTACCCAAAGCACCACGCATGCAATCTACACAACACTGTCAAGCATCCTTCTATATCGGTTTGGAAATTTGGTGTACAAATTTCATGCCAACCTCTGAAAACTAAAACAAAGAATGCACCAAGGATCTTAATTCATAGTTGCATGTATCCATGCACCATTGCGAAAATCATGCCTCAGAAAACTCATTATAGGCCTTCAGTACATACCTCAAACAGGTTAACATAGTCCACAAACTACAACAATTAAGCACACAGATGAAAGAAAGGTACAGTAACATGACAATTCTACAGCTGCATTATAAAACGGTACTATATTTGAATAGTGCTAAAGCAATAGTAAAACATATTATAACATAATTTTCATCTCTTTCAGTAAAAGGTAATAAAATAAACATATTGATCAAATAACAATAAGAGAGGTATAGTTGAAGATCTCCACGTCAACATTAAACCAAAAATCAGATAACCATTGCATGACTGCAAAATCTTCTAGCAGATCGACTCCCATGTGTGTCTCCCTTTTCAAACCAAAAGATTTACAATATATCGGAAAAGTTTAGATATGAAGTTTGTTTCAGGATCCACTTTTCAAGCCTTTGACTTCTAAATATAGCAAAAATGTATAACTAAAATATTTAGACTAACTAATCTTGGCAAGTGTAAAAACTATATTAAACTTAGAAACCTAATCAAAGTCTCGTGGCTGCATGAGCCAAAACAGCTAACTCATCTAATGCCTTTTCCTTTGCTTGTAGTGTGATGATCTCTTTCTTCATTTGGCTAAGTTGTCTCTTGAGTTCCTCTTTATCTTTCTGGAGATGAAAATTAAGTTCTTGGGTCACTCTTCTACTTTTTACATCTTCATCAGCTACCTGTGTCACTTCTGCAAAGTTTTTGTTCACTTCCCGGAGGTCTTGCTTCAACATACTATTGGCTTTCATCAAACTATCATTCAGTAGTCTCATATGTTCATTCTGGCATCTCAAATGATCAAGTTCCTTTTTTCTGATTTTCTTTTTCATGTTCTTTCATTTCATCATCTGGATCTTCGGATTTTTCATCAGAAATTATCTTTTTAAAACTTGCTTGCTCTTTGGAGGATTCAGCCACTACAATTATTACTTTCTGTTTTCCCTTCGAAGTCACTGATACTCCATTATCTTCCATACTTCCATTGTTATCATCAGGTAAATTCTTAGGAGTTATATCTGGGATTTTTCTGAGACTTTGACCAATACCCTCAAGAATTTGTTTTAAAGTTGATTCTAAAATTTTTGCTTCCATGTCTTCCTCATCATCACTTGGTGAATCCTGTATGCTTAAGAAATTATCCTTTTTGAGTTCAGGATTCAATGTGGCTTCCATATTCATCCAAAACTTATTTCCAGGTCTTGTCCTTGGCCTAAAATAAGCTATGAGTGGTTTAGATGAACACTATGAGGATTCTGAGGGTTTGTTATGAGAAGAGACAGGGTCTTGCTTTACTTCTGCCAAAGTTTTTTCATCTTCTTCCATTGCATCATCAGGCTGTATAACAGGACTACAATTAAACTCTTCAGGCGCTTTTATATCTGTCTCTTTTTCAGGTAACTCTTCTTCGTGGTGGCATTCTTCATTTTCAAACAAGATCTCTGTCTCTGTACAATCGGAAATAACCTCTTTTCCAGAAGGATTTTGTTTTCTTTTTTCCTTCTTCTCTTCCTTAAATTCCACTTTAAATCCTGACCAATATAAAAAATGAGACCAAGTTCTACCTTGCTTTTCTACGTCTTTAGAAATTAACAATTTTATCAGGCCATGGTGAAACATACTGTTATTGGGAGTATCAGACTGATTCTTAACCCTATATGCCATTTTACTTAAACTGTTATGCAAGTAATAGGGTAAGTTTAATTTCTTTGTACCTGAAACATGCTGTAACAGATGCATATGATAACGGTATACAGTGGCTAACTTGCCTTCACATGTTATATACCTTTTGATAATTTGCAGAACATCCTGCCATTCCTTGACTAGGAAATTATTTGGAATGCCTTGGCTCCAATCAGGATCTTGGTGTGCCGGAAAGAGGAACTGGCTGAAATCTTCATATATTGATTGCCTCTTATACCATTTTTCATCCTCGGGAGTAACATGAACAACCTGTGCAATGGTTTCTTCTGTTACTGAGAATTTAAGGCCATTCATTTTCACCATTGAACCCTCAAGGTTTTCACAAAATGATTTTGTAACCCCTATGTGAAACTCTCCCATCATTTCAAACATGTTAAACCGGCCAGCTGCTTTCACCTTTTCAACAGCAGATGGAAATTTCTTCATCCATTCAACATTTTGGGGATCAATCCTGAGCACATGACCACTTGGGCGGGATTTCTTGTCTATCTCCATGACTGAATTCATGACTGTAGAAGCAATACTTGAACGCGAACTTTGGGGAGAAGATACTGAAAACCCTCTTTGAAGCTCGAACTCCATTTTGTCTATCAACACTGATATAATCGGTGATCTATCGGGCTTGAAATGATTCAGAGATATGGAGAGGTACGAGCCCCCAAATCTGATACTTGCTTCATGAACCATCTTTGAGGCTTGATCGCTGTCATAATTGCACCCTGTACTCAAAAACCTACTCAAAATACTTGCTTCATGAACCATCTCCAAGGCCTGATCACTCACATAATTGCACCCTGCACTCAAAAACCTCTTCAATAGAAAGTTGGCAACCGTCTGTGATATGTGCTACCAACTTGGGTTAATAAATCATCCTAGTCTATAGGAGCTTAGGTTAACAAGTTGACAGGTATGAAAGGTTTCAGTTTTGTTTGGTTTGTTGTTTACAAAATTATAATATATATTGATTAAATAATATATATATATAACTATGTCCATACCAAAAATTTTATTATTTTGTGTTAGGATTGGGATTTCTAAGGTCCAAATTAGATCACTATAATATGTAGTACAAACAAGATGGTGGTCATTTCCTTGTTATCACTTTGTATGTAGATGATATGTTATATTTTGGTAACAATAGGGATGTGAATTGTGATTTGAAGTCTCATATTTTAGCACAATTTGACATAAGTGAAATTTTAATCCAAAATGTGGGGAGATTAATGGTAGGTATATGGTGTAGAATGATAGGTGGAGAATGGTCAACCACTTCCATGTGGAATACTATTTGGTAACTCATAGTATTGTATTCCATATAGAATGTTGATGATATTCCATGTGACACTCATAAGACAATGCCACCTCCCATCATACATGGTGTGGATATATTCTACTCTCCTTACCTTCTAGTTCAATTTGGAATATTTCCCTAATGATTTGATGATATTGTTGAGTGGAGTGTAATGACCATTCATACCATAAATTATGGCAGTTGGCATTGTCTATGATCACTAGTTCGATTTGGAAGCTTTCCCTAGTGATTTGATGATATTGTTGAGTGGATTCTAATGACCATTCATACCATAAATTATGGTATTTGGCATTGTCTATGATCATTGTGTGACTAAACATCACGAGAAAATATGTGAAGACTGACAACGAGGGTCAGTGTTCACATATTTTCAAAAAATTCACAAACATAAATTGTGAAGACTGACAACGAGGGTCCCATTTTCTTTGTAGACCATGCATTTGGTTCATATCCATGACATCATGATCCCTCTCGCTCAAGACCTTTTCAACTAGCCTAAGAAAATCCAAGTTTTGATTTAGCAAAAGAGTATCTACCTGAGGAGGATCTTGCCCATAAAAAGAGGTCTTCGATGGCAAGATGATAGGGAAAAAAACCAATAAGTTTTCAAGGCCTAGTGCAAAGTCTAGGGAGAAGAGTGAACATTGCCAAAATCAATCTAAGAAATTTGTTAAACTTAATCCTAAGAAGATGAAAAATATTCTATAAGAGGATGTTTCAATGACCCAGATTATGTCATTTCAAGAAATTTCCCTGGTTGGTAAGTTTTATAATAGGTTGATTGCCAAAAAAAACCTTCAATTATGGATGAGTTATGTATAGTTTCCTGTATTATGATACATTCCATAATATTGTGTTTTGTCTAGAGATTGGATTACCTTCATATATAAAAAGGGAGATAATGTTGTTCAAATTTGTGAAGGAAAATGGCTTTGGGTGAACTCCATTCTCTCTCTAAAACCTTGGTCTTCAAGGTTTGACCTCATAAGAGAAAAATCCACCATCCAACCAATTTGGGTCAAACTCCCAACCCTCTTGTTGAATTATGGAATGTCCCAACCGTCAAAACATTTGGGAATTCAATTAGTAGATTCATTTTCTTTGAAGTGAGAATGGAAGACTGTTGAATATCCTAAAATAGCAGAGCCAAATCCCAAAAATTGAGAATTGGCTCACTAGGTTATTACATCTGCAAAATCCCAAAATTTCCTATGGCATTTACAGTGATCCATCTCTCTTGCCATGTATGTGCCAGATAATAGATAAAGGGTTTACCAAAGATAGATCTAGTAATTTGGATATCAAGTGCCGAAAATGGAGATAAATTTGGGATGCCCTGAAATGAGAATATTATGCATATCTAGGGTTTAAATGGCAGAAACCCTCCCATACCATCACTACATGTTGATTATTATTCTATAGGTTGATTGCTTTATTGTCGAATTGTTAGTGTGAGACATGATTGAGTCTAGAAACCCTCCCATATCGTCACTACATGTGTCTAGTATAACCATGCAAAATTCCATTCCGTACAACCACCCATTGAAAAAAATTCAATGTTGGCCCCATTCGGTACATTAATTATTATATACACTATTCAAAATTAAGAAAAAAATATACTTTTCTTTACATTATACAAATCCACTAATTAGTAATTGAAATATCCCAAAAGATAACACATAAATCTTATAACTTGATTTTGTGTATTTGTTAATCGACACATGTTCGATTCAAACCAAATTGTGCAAACAAATTGAACAATGAATCAAAGGGGCAGAGATCTTATAGACAAAATGTAAAACAACAAAGAGGATAAACAATAGTCATAAATAAGATAAATTTGGGGTGAATCTTGATCTTGTCACCCATGTGTATAATTAGCAACCTACAACATGGTACCTTAACTCCAATCTCTTTGCAACCTTTAAACAATAGTAAAAGAATAATTTCATAGGTTTGAGAGTAATAACCAATAGCAAGTGTCTACCATATTGAGGATAATATGGTACATACCATGGTTTAATCCTAATAGAAGGAGTTATCGAAAGTGATTTATGTATCTAGGTTATTAATGCTCAACTTTTGAGAGGTTTTATATGCCACCTTTGGAGGAGCGTCCCCTTTGAGGTCTCATTGCATGGAGTAAATAGCATTCAAGGGAACCCTAGCATTGCACATTTAGCTTTATAGAGCACCTACACATGAGTGCATGGAATTTTTGTCATAACATTTAACCTAGAGGTGTTATATCCGTTAATTTGTGCCTTTATTTGAAGAATGTTCCACTTTGTATGGTTTCTATCCTACTTTGTGGAGGATTCTCACCCATTTGAAGCCAAATCCCACCTAAGGAGGTTTCTTATGCATGATTTATGGAGAGGAATTTGAATTTTTGGGGATCTTATTGAGCACTTTGTGGAGTTCATTTGTATTTGGTGGATCCACTTGCTATAATGCCCACTTTTTAGCATGACTTTGCATGCATTGGAGTTCTAGCCTTTGGAGGCTATTTTGAGACTTCTTAGCATTACTTTATCATTTCTTGAAGGAACCCCCTCTTTCTTGGGATTTTATGGATCTTTGAGACTATACATGTATCATTTACCTCGACATTCATCCCTATATCGACGAATGTTCATGGAACTTTCAAAAACGTGGATATTGCCATGATTTTTCCGCGCTGAAAAAAAAAAAAAAAAAGTTAAAAATTCATTTTTTGAACCCACGAATCTTGAGAACATGGAAATTTTTCGTGGAACAATCCGCCCATATGTAGTAGTGTACTGTTCAGTTCAGGATACATTGCAGTTCGGGGGGGACTGCTTCTTTAGTTGGTTACACTGATTATGATTGGGCTGGTGACCCTGATGATCGAAAGTCCAATGCAGAATATGTATTCACTCTGGGTTCAGGACCTATTTCTTGGGATTCTAAGAAACAAAGTGCACTTGCTCTTTCTTCAACCGAAGCCGAGTACCGTGCAAATGTTCATGCTAGTTAGGAAGCTATGTGGCTTCGTCCGATCCTTTCAGAGTTTGGGTTCAAGTAGCAGCATCCGAATACACTATGGTGTGACAATTAGAGTGCCATTCAGTTAGCCAAAGATCCTGTCCAACATCAGCGCAGCAAACACATTGAACTTCACATGCACTTCATTAGAAATCTCCTCTAGGATCATGTTCTTGAAGTGCGATATTATCAAACAAATGATCAAGTTGCAGACATTTTCACCAAGTCTCTTACAGAAGTGAAGTTTTCTAAACTTCAAACTATGCTAGGAGTACAGGAAGTTGTCATTAAGGGGGGATAGGCTTTAATGACTCCTTCCTTCTCCTAATTTTGTGTCACCTTTGTAAATCCTTCAATCCCATCCCAAGTTGTTCGTAAGGGGAGATGTTAGGATATTTTTGACACCTAGGAGTTAGTTAAGGTAAACTTGGTCTAATATATCCGTTAGGTATGCATTTGTATGTATGTAATCCGATGGTCAATATATAAAGTGATCCAACGGTTCAACTTCTCTCGATCTTAACGACACTTGATCCGTGGCTTAACACCCGATTGGTCCATGATCTCTATTTAAAGAGCATGGAGGGTCACTTGCCGAATGATCCATTGTTGAGAGAAGCTTGGGTAATATTTTTCTTTTGCATAATAAACTGCTACGTAGAAGCTATTTGGTCGGAGCCATGGACTGTTTCCCTCTAGGGGGTTTTAACCACGTCAAACATCTGGTGTATTGATCTATGATCTTTGTGTGTGAGCAGTGTCCTTGGTGTTCGGTCTCTATGGATGTACCTGTTATTCAAACATTATATTCTCACAAGTCATTCTATAAATGTTCATAGGCTTGGTCATTATCATTTTGCACATGTTTATGCTATCTATCTTTTTTTTGGCACATCTTTGTAAAACGTAGTCTTGGTCGTTATCATTTTGCGCATGTTTATGCTATCTATCTTTTTTTTGGCACATCTTTGTAAAACTCATCACAATGCATGTCTAGTTCACCATGTTTTTTATTATAGAAAATTTGTGAATGGAGATCTAGTTGTAATGGAAATTTCTCACAAATGGTTGTGGTTGTTGATTCTATGAATTATGTTGGCATCCATTGTAATGATCTTGGACATGCGAATTACTTTTACTAATTACAATTGTAATTGATGTTGATGTTTTTTATCATTGTCAACACTCACGTTAAATTTTTAGATAATGTTTTTTCCATGTATATGGAAGAGTAAATAAACTTTGTTTATGTTCAATTAGCTAGTTCACAATGCAGATCTACTTCATCATCTTTCTGATTATAGAGAAAAGCTGTAAGTGTAGATATACTTCTAATAGAATTTTTTCCACAAATGATTGTGGATCTTTCCACCATGTCTATGTGACTTTTCAAGCTGCTTCTGTTATGGTTGTTGATTCTATAAATGATGATAGCATTATGTATATGTAAGAGTGAAGAACCTTGGCTTAATCATTTTTACTCTATTTAGTTTATGTTGACTAGTTTGTGTTTTCTATTCTTTTTTTGGCATAATCCTTTTTATGCTCATCGTTTTTAATCCTACTTCAAATTGCTAATGGATTTTACTAAACCACACTACTTACCCACTACATAGTCCTTCATAGCATTCCTCCTCAATCTATTGCTTTGCTATTTTCATGAACATTGCCACTTGTCACACTTGTTTCCATTTGCCAAAACATGAAGGAATATGTTATTTATAAATGTTGGAGAAATATCTATATGTTTTCTAGTTGGAGAATATTTTTGTGTATGCTGCATTGTGATTAGAAACCACAATCAAGAGTTATGCTATCATGGACTCTACTCAATAATTTTTTTTTCACTTATCCTTTGGATGGTGTATTATATGGAGAAAAAAATGTAGGGATGAGTGCCCAATAAAAAGAACCAATCTAATGTGCGATGTAAACCTAAGTAGGAGAAGATTGATTTCCAAATACTCATCATTTCCCTATAATGTGTAATTACTCATCATGAAATGAAATGACAAGTAATGTGTAATTACTCATCTTAGATTAGGATCAATTGAGTGAGAATAGAGAGGGATAACTGCATACCCCTATTTAGTAGAAGAAGATTGATTGTATTAGATATCACTACATAAGTGAATAAAATATTGAAGTTTTTTGTGCTTATATTTTATCTATATTTTATCTTTGCATTGTTGCAGTTCGCATTTTTCTCATGGTATGCCTAACTCGTTGATATTGAGATTATGTATACACCTTACCTAGTTGATTTATTATTTATGCGTGGTTCTAGAAATTCATCTACATGTATTCCTCCCTCTTTGATCACTCTAGTCCTTACTTGGCTCCATTATTTGGGGAAAGAAACACATGATGTATGCTAGCTATAGACTTTTATCATAACCTTATACATGAAGGCACAACTCGTATCATCCTATTTTTTTCTCACATGTTCAATTTGGAGTAGTTTCATCTAAAAATATCACCATATAAGTTATAATCCACATTACTCATCCTTTTTACAAAATTTGTACTATCATTTTGAAGTAAAAAATCAATGTTTTTTGGGCTCGTTAATGCTACTATATCTATAAAAAATCATAGTGGATACATTTATACCTTCTTAAACCTTCACATTGATTAAAATCATTTGATCTAGTCTTCTTTGAGCATTGTTATCGCATATATTCATTTATCTAATGGAAATAGTTCACGTACAAGCTAGATCTAAAGAGGGATCCACCATTTACCTAAAATCTCTTTGGATCACACCATTCATCCACTTTCGAAATTAAGGTTGCGTTGCTATAATTATTCCAAGGAGACTAGAAAGATTTGTTCCTATCATGTGATACTATTGAAACTTCCACCATTTTTCTACCATGTTTGGAGTTCAAGTACACAACATGGTAAAGGGGTAAACCTAAGGAGATCCATTGGAGCCCATGTAGCTACATCAAGATTTCTCCAAATGTGTTTTAAGTCATTTATTTTAAATTGTTTAACAAAACATTTGTTATTCTTCCTTTATGTCTTGCTCCTTGAGTATTAGATGTTAATGGTAAATTATTACATCTTACTTGCATTGTTCGTTAAACGTGACTTGGTCATAAATCAAGTTAACCCAATTTGGTTATTATTGTAACAAAACCATGGTATTGGGAGGTCTATCCATGGTTTGCTTGTGATGTAAGCCTATAAAGGGGCTAGTCATACTCCATTGTAATATGAGTGTGCATGTCTGCAAACTCACTAATGGTTGAGGGTACCCATGGTTGTAGAGACCTGGTTGACCATGCCTTGCATGGAATTGGACAAGGGACATAATGAAGATATCTTCTGTTGGTTTTACTAGGTTATGGGTTTTCTAAGATAAATCATGGTGTTTATGATGTGTATGATGTTATTGTTTTCTTTATTGTTTATAATTATGTTGTGTTTAATCATGTTTGTTGCATCCTAGAAATAACATGCATCTCTTTCATTTATAAGATAGGATTTATTTTTTTGTATGCATGTGTCTTTAGTTTTCCTCTACTTCCATTTTATGTCCCTAATAACACAACCACTTATAGTAGGGTTTTTTGTACAATCTTGAGAAAAAAACCTACCAACTCATAACTCCATCAAAATCTTGGATGATTCAACACTACAACCTGAGGGAGGTCGCATCCCCTTTGACATCCATATTATTATTTATAGATATTTTGTGGTAGTATATGTAGTTCTTTCCTTTCATGTCTTTCCTTGCAAGAAATTTGCTCGCTAAATATGTAGCATTATCTAGGACATGGATTCTACCTTGTTGGAAAAATATAATTTGAAAACTACATGAGGTACTCTAATAATATACATCCACATGTTAATATAATTAAGATCTAAAAAATTAATTAACCTAGTGGCTCCTCCTCTCCTTTTTTATCTTATCTTTCCTATTCCTAGGATTTCACTTTTACATAAGACCTTTCTTCTTTAACTATCATAATATAAGACCTTTGATGTTCATTAGAATTCACAAGTTGATGGAGCATTTCATGGACCATTATTGATGGTTTATATGAGTAAGAAGAAATCCCTAAAACAAAAACAACATGAACCTTATTGGGGTTCTAGGGCATGGTTTATGGCAAGTTAAAGGGTGAAATACAACAAAAATAAGGAATTCCTCATTATGCGAGGTCCAGATAATAAATATCATAGCTTGAGGGAGGCCTAGGGGATTATAGGTGACAAGTAAGAGAGATAATGGACAAGTTCTAGCTTTGACCACTATTTTGGTCAAAGGAGAACACTTGATGATAAATATTCCACTGCAAGGGAGCATTGTGGTAGTTTAATCATAAATCTACCCCTTGTAAAATGGACATTTGATGGAAAATGGACTTGAAAAGAATTGTAAAGTGAATTTATGGGAGATTGTATCCAATGCACATTCCATATATTTGTAGTCATGTTTCACCATTGAGACATTTGGTACAAGAACACTTGGTTTGAGACATGTTCTACATATAATTGTAGTCATCTTTCACCATTGAGACATTTGGTACAAGAACACTTTGTTTGAGACATATTCTACATATTTGAAGGGAAATTCATTAACATGAGGAAGTGCATGTTGTATGGATGACATGGTTAAATCCCGTAAAATAAATTAAAATATACTTTAAAGGAGTAGAATGATTGACATGTGGCAAGCGCACCTATGCAAAAGATAAAAGAAATTTCAAGTTAATCTTTTGACCTATAAGAGTGTGAACTCATTTTCATGCTAGAAGAGGAACACTATGGTTCATGAGGTCTCTCCAAGTCATACACTATTGTTAAAGAGACTCTGAGTCAAATGAAGAAGGTGATAGGGAGATTCACCCTACGTGGGAGAGCATTGTTTATGGATTAAAATATGATTTTACTTTCTAAAACCCTAAAAAACACCAAGCCCTATTTTGAAAGAACAAAAGCTTATAAGTAGAAGAAAAAATTCATTTGCTAATGGCATGGTTGATTCTGTGGGAGAACCCCTCCAATATTAGTTGAATATCTATTGGGAGGAAGAAGTCAAGGGGCTAAAATAATTTTTGTAGAAGGCCATTTTTGTTCGAATAAGATGATGCCACAGTATAGGTGAAACCTTCGCTTGGTGTTTACCTCAACATTCGGTTTATTTCAATGATATTTGTTGCTATAATGTCTTGGTTAGGGTTGTTCAATTTATTTCCAAGGTTTTCCAAACTAAGGTTTTAAGGATAAGTGTGTCATGTCTAGACTCTCTTGATGTTGGGTGAAATTATAGTTTGAAGAAAATTGTGTTATTGGTTGTCGATTCTATAAAGTGGGATTTGTATCTATTTCATTTATGATTTCATTTGTGGTTGTGTTCTAATTATTCATGGTTACACATTGTTATGAAAAAATTGTACATGTTGAGGAGCATATTTGGAAGGGTCCTCCTTTACTCCTTGGCATAGAGAAGAATGTCCATGTTATTGGTTAGAGCATGTTTATAACAACATAGAGATACTTCTTATTTAATATAAGTTTGAACTATTTCAATTGTTGATCTTGACGATATCATCCATTGGATAGATATGAGTCTTAGCAAACCGCCATCCCTTTCATTCTAAAAATATCATAGCCATTTTCTTCTGGGGTTTCCCCTATTGTGCCAGAGGAGATCCAAATGAATATTGTGAGAGGAATATTTTTTATGGTGACAATAGGAAACCTTCCTAAGTGCCTTTAGGGTTTCCCTTGTTTTTGGGACTTGGTATATCTTTGGGTGGAGGTTTGCAAGGTAACTAATTGACCTGTCAATGTCAAAGATAAAACCTACTTTGATATTTAGTAAATTGGATATAGTGATTTCATGAGGGTATTTATTTCAAGATCTTATCCTCATCTAGTAACTCCATGAAAGAACACAACTTTGTTCAAGAATATTTAAAGTGAACTTGTTGTTTGGGTGAATCCACGAAGCTGGTTCACCATTTTTGGCAAGTAGAACCCAAAAAAATTGTTTTTCATACCCTCGATCGAGGTATTTTCAAGCCCTCGATCGAGGTTTAAAACCTCGATTGAGGGTTTTAAAATACCTCGATCGAGGGCTTGACAATACCTCGATCGAGGGTTGAAACAAGATCTCGATCTAGCTTTTCAAAAGCTTGATTTAGCTTTTGAAAGCTCGATCTAGCTTTTGAAAAAACTTGTAAAGGTGAAAACATTTAAGCTCGATAGGTTAGCTCAAGTGATTGAGAGCTGTGAGTTGTAGGCATAAGTCTCGGGGTCAAATCCTCGGGTGGCTATGCATTGATATATAATGGCCTCACTTGATGTCCCCATTGGGTTAGGCTCCATAATCAAAGCCAATAGGGTGAGGCCCCTTCGGATGGACCCCTTGTGAATTCTTCCCGTGGACATAGCAACTCCTCTCAGACATTGTGAACCACATTGAAAAAAAATGTAAAAAACATTTAACAGAATTAAAGACATTTTACATGATTGTATATAATAATTATGATGTGAATATATGTTTCATATTCGAGAAGGAAATAATTGAATCCAATCATTCCTAATGATTATATAAACGCTTATTCTTATTAATTTTAAAATATACACACAAAAATTGATGTAGAACCATTATGTATGTTTATCCAAGAAGCTATCTAGTGATAGGGAAGTCTTGTTTGATTATATATATTCAAGAAGACCTAAAATCTAACACGTTTTCAAGAAAAAACCTTTTTCTTTTGGCCCCAACTTTATTGTGGTATTAAATATATGTACAATCATAATGTCTTATATGCTTGATATAAACTAAGATATGAAAATTACAAGATGTACAAATATCAAAATTGATCATATCTAAAATCGTTTTCAGTTTGTCTTTAAGTTTTGCTTTTAAGTGATGTTAATTATACTTATCAGGGATCTAGGAAATCAGCCATGAATTATGAGTGATTTTTATATTAAATAACGAGTATGCTTTACATGAACAATAATGTGGACATAAACATATGGAAGATATGTTTAAAAATATAATAAAAATAGAGATGGGAAAGGTATTAAAGAAATATAGTAATTAATAGTATATTTGTTTCATTTTTATTGTAGGAAAAATATAGTTGTTAGTTAAAATATAAACATCTCTAGTCTTAGAAAAATATAGTTGTTAATCTACCTCAAATTCTAAAATATAAATAATTACAGATATAAATATTAAAATTAAAATTTTATGAACTAAAATAAAATTAAATAATTAATATAATAAATTATAATTTAAAATTTAAAAATAATAAAATAAATTAATATTTCTAATTTTAACAAATATCAATTAAGTGTATGGTTTTTTCGTTTGAAATGATTAATTTCTTTACACATTAAAAATATATTTATGTGTATAGGTTATTTAAAAACATATGATCTCAAATAATATCACTCTAAAACTATACACAACACTTTTTTCCCTCAAAACATACCTTGTAAAGAATTAAATAATACCACTCAAAAACTATACACAACACTTTTTTCCTCAAAGTATAACTTGTAAAGAATTAGATAAACAATCATAATGAAAACATAAAATAAAATTGAGTTATTGAATTTCATTGGCCTAAATAAATTAGAAATACAATGTCATTTTCTATCGAATCTATTTATCTTCCAATTTTAGAAATGTTTTGAATGTCATCACTCCATCTCATTGCTTAATGCCATTGGATTCCACCACTAAATAGATGTGATTTAGACTTCATTAGCACTCAACACCAATATTGTGTGAAGCATCATTGTCATCTTGTCATGTTTAGCAACCTCTTTGAGCTCTCTCACTACCTTAGTGCCACAGCTGGGCTTATAATACTATTGAGATTGCACACATCTAATAGCTAGTTTGGTAACACCTTTACATATAATGTCACGTGGAAAATAATTATTGTTATTATGTATTTAAACAAGATATTAATAAAATATTTCATTTTACAGTATTAAGTTTCTTATTAATCGATTAAGGTTTACTTCATTTTCAAATATATTTATATCTATGAGTTGTCTACCACATATGATATCAAACAATTTACCACTCCAAAACTATACACATTACAAGGATTCTACTACCACATATGATATCAAACAATTTACCACTCCAAAACCATACACATTACAAGGATTGAGGTAAACAAACATAAAAGAAAATTGAGTTATTAAATTCCATTCGGATAAATAAATTGGAAATATAATGCTAATTAAATGTAAATGTATTATGTACTCTACAAATTTTCTTTTAACCATAATGGTAACATGAATAAGCTCACCATCAAGTGTCATCCTTGAAAGACCAAAACCTACATGTTTTCCTTTCAAATTGTTGTATGTCGGCAATCTTCACATCCATATAAAGGATGTTGCCGGCAATCTTCACTTCTATCTTAATTATCTTTGGATTGCAATCAACGTGAATATGGTTTATCTTTAGATTGCAATTCCAATCCTTTACGCAGAAATAAGAACACGAGGGCATCATTCATATGTTTATAAATGAATTTGTTCATTATAACATATGATAGAAAGTTTAGATCATAAAATTGTTACTCTACACCAAAGGTCCTTAAGAGCTTGAGTAAATAATTATCATATACGGCATTTAAAGCTATTTTAATTTTTTTTTCCAATTAAACATAAATTTTAAAACAATATATTTCCAACATGGTTTTTATTCTCTCTAACAGGAAAGTTATATTTTTAAAAAATATATTTACATTTAAAACTATATTCCAGTTATATTTTTAAAAAATATATTTACATTTAAAACTATTTGGATTCTTTTTCTCCAATTAAACAAATAAACTTTAAAACAATATATTTCCACCATGGTTTTTATTCTTTCTAACTGAGAGGTTATATTTTAAAAAAATATATTTACAATTTTAAAAAATATATTTACAATATGATTTTTGAAAAAAAAAAATAAACCTATCCTCAACTTAATCAAATCCATGTGATGAATTGTATTTTATATATCCATATTATGTATAAATACACCAAATTTCCATAATCAAATCCATGTGGTGAATTTTATTTTATATATCTATATTATGTGTAAAGACACCAAATTTCCAATATGTATTTTTGAAAGAAAATTAATCTCTTGTCAACTTAATTCATATGCATAAACTTTACTATAAAATCAGCATAGATCCATCTTAAAGGGATCTACCAAGCACCGAGACGGATCAAATCTCTCCAAGTACTAACCCCTTTTTAGAATGCAAATATTAAGGAAGGGTTTTAATATATCCAATTCGTATATAGTTTTATATATATGTCGTCGTAAATGTTTTAAACCAACATAGATCCATCTTAAACCCGTATCTATCAAGCACCGAGAGGGATCCAATTTCTTGAGGTGTATTTCTTTTTTTAAATTTAAACTCAAGAAATTTGATCTCTCTTGATTGATAGATCCGGGTTTAAGTTTTAAGTTTTTATTTTATAAAAGAACATCTATTTTTTTAATTACTTTTCATAATATTTTATCATAATATTTTATTTTATAAACCAACATGGATTTTTTTTAAATACTTTCCATAATTTTTTATTTTATGAGTCGACATTAATTTTTTTAATTATTTTGTTACATCACAAACATTA
Source organism: Larix kaempferi (assembly GCA_027924585.1). Lineage (NCBI taxonomy): Eukaryota > Viridiplantae > Streptophyta > Pinopsida > Pinales > Pinaceae > Larix > Larix kaempferi. The sequence goes on from BSBM01000247.1 coordinate 2,823,719, forward strand.
CATCACACGCGTTAGAACATCTCCCCTATACTATGTTGTAGAGCACCTCGTTTCACTTGATACAATAACTCACATGTTATTTTTTTATAATATTTTGATTATTTTTTAAAATGGACACGTGTCAACTCTAGGATGAGAAAGGAAGAAGTTACACATCTCCCCCCACTGGGATGTAAAATGCGCCTCTTCGACGCAATAAGTAATTAAAAAAAAACAAATAAATCTATTTTATTTTTATTTTTAATCATTTTTATCGAAGTTAATATAAAAAGTATGAAAGCAAAAAAATTAAAAAATTAAACTTTAACTAAAACATTCTTTAAATAAATCCAATTAGTTCAACTAAATTACATGGTAAGTCTAATAATATGGAACCTCATTGAAGATTTCATTGAAATGATAACACTTTCACAGCTATCTATTTTCCTTAAAGTTTTGTGTGGAAGTCGAAATGACATCTCGACTAAAGGCACTAGACTTTGTTGGATTGGGAATCATAATCAGCTAATTGTTTGCATCCATTCATCAATGTAAAGTTTAATTCTGAAAGCAAAATCTTAGATCAGTTTGATTTAATAAGGTTTTAGTTGTTTATTATATTGTAGATAGTATTTCTAAAATATATCTGGTAATAAAAAAATTCAGTGCGGATAAAATATGGTAGACTTCTTATATATACTATTTTTAATTAAATATTCACCAATATAGCATAAATGTACATAGACATCTATATAATAAAAATAAGTTCTCTTCAGATATATGGTGATTCTCTTGTTATTGTGAACTGGCCAAAGAAAACATTTCAGCTAAACAACATCATTTTGGCCCAATGGTGTGAGAGGCCATGGTTCTCTGATCTAAATATAGATCACGTCCTTAGAGAAAATAATGATGTGGCAGATGCGTTATCAAAGGAATCCCTCGATGGTGAGGTAGGTTACTTATATTGGGAGGAATGGGTGGAGGGATTTCACACTCATTCTGGTTCCATGAAGTTTTTAGAGAAGTGATCTAGTCGGATCCTTTTTTTATCAGGTTGTTATGTTTTTGTAGCGGCTATCCTCCAGGAATTTTTGCATGATTTTGTATCTAGGTGGATATAAGGTTTTCATGTTATGGGGTTAGTGCAACCTAATGTTGGCCACTCACGACGCATTAGTCGCAATGGACTTCTGGAAAAACATAAATCTGAACATCAAAAAGCAATATTAGAGCTACCTAGACAATTTTTTGGAATATGGCGTAAGAAGATGAAACGTAGACAATGGGATTAAATTCTGGA